>JAZHFQ010000733.1:1275019-2550038 GCA_038387885.1 Spodoptera picta | reverse complement strand
CCCTGCTACGTACGGGTGCAATATGCATGTATTATACATATGAAACTTCATTAAAAATCACTCTATCTATTAAAAAAAACCGCATCAAAATCCGTTGCGTAGTTTTAAAGATCTAAGCATACATAGGGACAGACAGACGGCGGATAGCGACTTTGCGACACTTAGTTTATACTATGTAGTGATATCGTGCCATTTCTGTTATATTTCAAAGAATTTATAGTGACAAGATTATTGGAAATTAGGTTCTTATTAAGACAACTGTGTTTAAACTATGTGTATATGAAGTACATAAAATATAATAAACACGATTTACATTGTAAAATTAACCTTATTTTATTATAATTACATACTATGCGTGATTACTTATTAATATAAAATACATTTATAATATGGCAAAATGATTAGGAAATTTAAAAGTGCAATACTGATATATTAGCATCTATTTACAAAAGTTCCAGTTTGCTCGAAAAGATGGCGACACTGATTTCTAAGAGGTATTAAAGTTTTTAATAAATATCGAGATCAACACTATTAGTTACATTTTGATATGTATTTTTATTTGAAATATCGAAACAGAATATCGATAGTCATCCCATCTCTACAAGCTTACAGGTCAGAAAATACTTGATGTAAAATAAATATGAAGTTTCAAGAATATAATTTTTTATTATTGCCACATTTGCCTAAAGCAAAATGTTGCCATACTGCATAAATAGGCAGAGGTGTAATTTTAAAAGTGATATTAAAAATATTGGATAGATAAATCTAAAACTATTTGACTATTCAGACTTTAAAAATAAAACACTACTCTTTTAGAGTACGTAACTAGATCATATACCACAATGCCCCAAAATTGAGTATCAACTATCACAATCACACTAGAATTTTTCGAATTTTGGTATCAGAGATTTATTTCTGTTTAGTCACTTTTTAGTGTCTCAAAAAGAACAAATGTTTGATCATTATAACAATTTGTTCTGCACGGGATTAATGACCGCAACTATTGCAATAAGATCGATTATTTCAAATTACGTATATGTCACAGTTTACACCGCAACATACATACTAAGACTTAGTATTAAAAGCTCTGATTTACTAATTCGATTGTATACTATACATCCGAGTTCTCAAACGATACTTATACTTAATGAAGAACTAAGTTCACCAAACAAATTTTTCATACCAAAGTAGTCTCTAAACCATTGAATTAAGGTCTATAATAAAGGTGGGTGAGGGAAGACGACACCGGTGTCCTTTTGGCATCTACGTTCTCTAATTATAAGATGATAGAAGCAGATAAGCGGTCGACTCGCTAAGTATGCAACAGTGATAAGGGCTGTACGAGTGCTAAATTTAAAAGTGAAATAATTAAAAGAAAACCTTGTAGAAACCACTGATAGATTTCAAAGAGATTGGAGTTTAACTCGTCGAGTACCGTCAATATAAACACAATTATAGAACAATAGGTTGCGGTCACCGATGACCGCTTGGTTTTTGACAGTTTAAATTACTTATGATAACTGACTGGATGAATGATAGGGAAGATTCGAAATACAAATACCATTTGTGGCAACTTCAAGATACTGTAGACAAGGTTAGGAAATTTGAGGAGTGGCTTGAGACGCTACGGCGTCCTCATCTTCTTCTTAGGCTTCAGGAGGTACCTATGTCTAATGGGGCAGGAGGAAACGCCCGGGTGTCAGTACAGTGAGGACCGCCCTGAGGACACAGTGGAACACACAGTAGCAGAATGCCCTGCGTGGGCTGAGCACCGCCGTGGGACGTGATCGGCGACGGCGACCTCTCGCGTCCGGCCCTATTGCGGGTCCAGTTTTGCGAAGCAGTCACGCTAGCTAAGGAGGAGACGGGGCGCGTGAGGTAGCGAAGCGCTGCCTCCTCCTCGCGGGACGATCTCCGGCCAAAAGGGTAGAAAATATTTTGTGTACAATACGTACTTCGTAACATTCACTAGTTTTAATGAAATAGTGTTGTGACGTTTAAGAATTCGGACGTAATCTTTGAGCTAAGTTGATTCGCATCAAGCTCCGTTGTATTATTAGTCAATTATGTTTTTTTTTATTCAAACATACCTTTGAATTGAACCTTAAACTATTAAAACCTACTTATTAGATAGTTAAAATAACAAAATCACACTTGTAAAAGACTTCCAGTTAGATTAATTGCTTTAAAAATAGATTGACCAGTGAAAATTTCATAAGAATTTTTAAGTTCTGAATTATTTCATTAAATATTAAAACAAAATAGTGATTTTACAGAAATATTCAGCAACCATTTCACAATCACTTGAATTACACGTTATATACAGGGTGTATTGTCACACAATTACTAATAAATTACATAAGACACGACTAAAACGAATGTTATTGCACAATATTATTATTATTATACACCCTGTACACGCTACCATTTGTGTGTTGGAAATTATTCACTAATTTATGTGCGAGAAAATCTTAAAAATACAATTTTAGTACTTACGGTGAATCTTCTTCAACTAAGGCTGCTTGCGAGAGGGAGATCTGTTGCGATCGCGGCATTTTTTTTAAGAATAAGTTTTTAATACATGGAGCGAGTAGATATAATAGCACACTGGCGGCTATTATCGAGATGGCACATAGTGCCCATTGGGCGGCTTGTATAGATGTCGCCACTTCTGCAACCGGCTTTATAAGCTCACAAGTTGTTTTTAAAGAAGTTGAAGTGTTGTAGGGACCTGTGATACGAGCGTTAGCTCCACAGTCAGATGTTTGGAAGCCGATCCAACCGGCTGACCTGTTGAAGGTTACCTGGAAAAAATTGTAATACTTTATTATACGACATTACGCACTTATAATTACATTTTTAACATCGACAATCCATTAGAGTCCACTGATGAACTATGGGCATCCTTTATACGAAACATATGCCATTAATTCTTTGCGCAGCAGGGAGGTTGGAGATCTCAATTTTTTTATGATAACCCGGTAAAAGAGCAGACGGATTACTTGATGGTAAGGAATCCGCGCCGCCCATGAACACCCGAAACACCAAAGGCGGTACAAGTGTGTTAACTACCGTTTTGGGTATTAGGAATTTGACTCATACCAATAGGGTAGATGCCTAATTTTTATTTTAATGTCCGTCTGGTAAATTATTTTAAATCATTAGACACGTATTTTTTATTTTCTTACAGAAACGAATATTTTCGACGATATATTGATTTGAAATGTCGCATGACGTCACTTCTATGTACATTTTATACGTAGAAATTAATGACGTTTTAGCCCCCACTCCTAAACTTTGATTCGTTTTATCTAAGTATTGTTTTATTATACGACAAAATAAAAAAAATAAGTGTTTAATATTTTTTCATTACCTAACATACGGACTAATTAGATTATTGATTTTCACACCCTATCATCATCCCAATTGGGGAGGGGGGTAATGTAGATCCTTAGTTAACTACACTACACACAGGGAATTGTAGAGGTGGTGAGAAATATTATACTATTCTAGCCTATTGAAAAATTACCTGTAATCCCTCCATGGCCGTGTATCCCAGCACGGTCTCCGTGTAACCAGTCTCCAGTCCCAGCTTGTAGCAGTACGTGGACACTGTGCCCAACGTGTCATTGCTATTATGGACACCCACTACTAACATATAGTTCTGGAACAAGTTTGTAAACATAATAGTATGTACATCACATAGTAGAAAAGTAGCTGTAGCCAAATGCCATTTCAGATGGGGCCCAACAGGGCCGATGTCGATTCGGAGCCGCGGAAGACTTAACGGGTAACCGGGGCTCCGGCTCGACGTGCAGGAGAAGGAACGGGGTGGTTTTTAGTCAGTAAGAGTCTGACAGTTCCTCCCGCCTCACCCAGGCGGAAGCAGTCATTCGATGATTTTCCCCCTTAAAAAAAGCCAAATGCCATTTAGTGCTTGTCTTATAGAATAGAAAACTAAATTACCTCTATATGGGATTGACGTAAATATTGACACATGTCAGTGTCATTCCCATACATTTAGTTTTCTACTATGTCTATAGACAAGCGCTAAAATGGCGTTTGGCTAGAGGCACAGGGCAGAAAAAAAAATTAGAACACTACATCTGAGCAAGAAATAGCAACTAAAATATCATAACATAACATCACGCCTTTTATCCGCGAAGGTAGAGGTGCACATTACGGTTTACGGCACTTAATGTCATTGTACAATGTAACACCAACTTTCCACTATTTATGTTATGAGTTTCATGTAATAGGGGGTGAGCCTATTGCTGTATACCGGGCACCGGGTGTCAATTCCAGACTCCGTGCTGCTACTAAGATTTTCTTTTAAAAAACCCAGTAATACATTGCCCGATCCGGGAATCGAACCCGAGACCCCTTGCCCGGCAATTGCACTTGCGATCACTCGACCAACGAGGCAGGCACTAAAATATCATGATTAGATATTGTGCTATTTTGATATGTACGTCATATTCTATTTAATAGTCGTAATGTTTTTTTACAATATGCATTGTGGCCTGGCTAACTAGTCTGGTAAAATAATAAAAACACAAACCACTACGCAATGGGGGCTACCGTATTTTTAGTCACCACATGGTGCAAACGTAGAAAAGTTTTTTTCTTTCAATCACATCAGTTGTAAAATATTGAACGTCTAATGGCGTGGCAATAGCTAATTGGCTACTTGCCAACTAGTCAATTTAAATTTAACAAACTTTTTCGAACTGACAAAAACAGGAGTTCCCAACCAGGGGGGCCCCCCTTGGGGGGCGTAGTGTAATATCAGGGGGGGGCGTAATCAGTACGTTTAATTTTCGGAAATACTACTTAAGCGCAATACACACTAGGCCGCCGACACAATACTTTGGCTTGTATGAAAAGAATCAAATCAAAGACAAAAAGTTTCACGGCTATCCGAAGCGTTTAATGATCAAAAACTGGATAATGATTTCAAATTTGAAATAGAAACTCATCTACAAGCATTGGAATACGAATTTCACCGGTACTATCGAGATGTTAATTCCGAGTCACTAATATGGCGCATAACCAGAAACCCAAGAGACAGGTATTTCAGCTTTGGTTTTAAAAAAAACTAAACAGCGAAATCGTCTTGCCGTCGATAGCGATTTAATCATTGCTCTAGCAAAGACTGAACCCAGAATCGACATACTGGTACAGAAGATGCAAACTCAATTATCTCATTAGTATTTAATAATTAAAATAAAACTAGTATATTTATCTAAATGTGAAAGTAATTAATAGTTTTCAAGTGTAGATACATATATCTTCTCTTATTAGATCCTTAAAACATAAATATCTACAAATATCTGTATGCAACTCTTTGTTTTTAATTTTAATTCAAATAAATAATATAGTTATAAAAAAAATGTGTTTTTAATTTAAGAGGGCGTGAGAATATTATTTTTGAATTGGGGAGGCTCAGTGAAAAAAAACCGTTGGGAAACCCTGGTCAAAAACGACAGTTTCCTATGAATTTTGTACGAGATTGTGTATTGTGACGTCACGTTTTTTAGCGTCAAACAACATACAAATTTCTTAGAAAAAAAATGCTGTTAAAATACTAATATTAATTTGGACTGGATTATTTTTTAATATTTTATTGTATTGAAAAGTCCAAATAATTTATTTTTAATTAAGGTAAGTACCCAATTCCCTAAGGGACGAAGAATGAGAGGCTAGTTTTACACTAGCGCTATCGGATGAGCCAAAATACGAGAGGCTCCATTGTTTTTAAGCGCTAAATGGGCTGATTTTTGTGTAACAACCCAGTCAGTCTTTTACCTGGGGTGGTATCTCCAATGTGAAGTACTGATTGTCAGCATCAGCGCTTAGCAGGTCTATGGCTAACCAAGGTAATGTCCACACTTGAGGTTCTAGCCAGCATGCAGCCTGTAAAAAAGATATAGAAGTTTTAATATGGTTTCTAAGAGTCTCAACTACATCATAATGTACTTGAGATTTGTAATAACTGCACAAGAAATGAAATGAATGAATGATCTAAAATTAAGTTGGTCATAAAATCGATTACTGAAATTGTGATTATTTTTTAATATTTTATTGTATTGAATAATCGAAATAATTTATGTTTGATTATGGCAAGTAAGTACCCAATTTTGTTGACAGGCAAATAAGATTTTACTAAAAGGAGAATCAATTGTGTGGTATAAATAAAGTAAAAACCACTAAAGGACAAGTTCTATTTTTCTTCAGTGGTAGAGCGGAAAAAGGACCTCGAGGAATTTTTCACTAAAACATTGACTGTTTTAAGATCAAACTCGGGAGACAAACTTGTGTTTAAACTAGATAATAATATTACCTCTCTACGATTCCAAAATTCGTCTAAGATAAGAACTTGAGACTTCCTAAATTCATTCTTCAACTCATCAACAACCTGGAAAAATAATTTAATATTAAGTAATTATTACTGAGCGTGACATAAATGTCTATTAGCTACAAAGTTAAGACAAAAAAGTGTATCCTATATTATTGTGGCAATTAGGTATTAATCTCCATCAGGCACCATCATCGCTTGCCACCAGGTGAGTGGTCAAACATCGTATGACCACTATCTATAGCCCATCAAATATAAAGTCTCCAATCAATAATCAGATAAATTTTACTGTTAAAAGCAGTACATGGTATATTATTACAGCCAATATTACTTACTTATTACTGGGTTTTTTTATAAATTCTCAGTAGTAGCACAGAGTCTGGGATTGTGCCCGGTATATGGCAATAGGGTCACCCCCTATTACGTGGGACTCATAACATAAATAGTGGAATGTGGGTGTTACATTGTACAGTCGCATTAAGTGCCATAATGTGCACCTCTGCCTACCCCTTCGGTGATAAAAAGGCGAGATGTTATGTTATTACTTACCTCTCTAAACAATTTATCAGGTAATTTAATCTGCGTAGTACCACTATCAACAATACTCTTGACCGTATTCAGTTGCGTGCACATATCTTTGTCAGGCTCCCTTATTTCATCCGCCGTTTTGTTCTTGGCTTCAGATGTCAATGAACTTAGGACTCTGACACCTATGACGCCTACTTCGTACCATCGCTTCCTTAGTACTGGAGTCCGGAATGTTTTATTGTGATTTGATTGCGGTGTTTGATTGTCTGTGAAATGATAAAATATTACTATACAGTTTACACTCATGTAATGGAAAGGCAATTATTTTAAAACAAACTCATGGAAATTGAGTACTTAAAATTTAAAAAGTGCAGCAGCCGAGCGCAAGATTTCAGGTCCATTCCCAGATAGGGCAAAATCATCTTGTAATTCGTAGCTACTAGGAATCTCCGAGAAAAGTCACTGAGAATGTAAGCAATCCAGAATTAGGTCATAGGGACTCTATTTCAATGAAACAAATAATTAATTAACTATAGTTTCAATTAAAAGTGGATAACGAACTATGAGGAGTAACAATACTGGAAACAGTATATATAAAATATATAAAAAAGTATAGATAAATATCAACTGAAAATTTGAAACACGATTTTAATAGTTATACATATTACATTACATTACATATTATATTACATTGACTGCCTCGTTGGCCGAGTGGTAGCAAGTGCGACTGCCGGGCAAGGGGTCTCGGGTTCGATTCCCGGGTCGGGGTTTGCCCGACTGGGTTTTTAAACAAAATTCTCAGTGATGGCACGGAGTCTGGAATTGTGCCCAGGATATGGCAATAGGCTCACCCCCTATTACATGGGACTCATAACATAAATAGTGAAAAGTGGGTGTTACATTGTATAGTGGCATGATGTGCACCTCTGTCTACCCCTTCGGGGATAAAAGGCGTGATGTTATGTATGTATACATAATACATATACAAATATGCTCTTACTTACCAATAACTTTAAAGTATCCATAATGTGTAGTGTTGGACGTGCTTATTGGTCCACAGAGTTTCAATTGAAATGACATTGGCTTGTTCAAGTTGCGATCCAGTGCATCTAACCAGGACTCCACTGCACCGGACTTTCCCCAAGCTCCAACTGGATTATAGGCGAGGCCCAAAAGACCCTGGAATAGAAATTGATTGATATTAACATCATTGAGAAATTTGAAAAATTTATAGCATCATTGAGAAACCATAAACGGAGTTCAATCTTAGTAATCTTAAAATTAGTTTGATTTTGAATAACTCTAGTTATAAGTCATGGTCTAAGTCAAAATTTATTTCAATTAGACCAGGCACTTTTGATTATCAACAAAAACATTTAAAAGTGAAGCTAGGTCCTAGGTGTAGATTCCTATGAAGAAGAATGAGCAAGAAACTTAATAGGTTACTCTTTTTCAATCAGGTTTATAATACAATTGTCTACTTCCATAGTTTGTTGGTTTGTATGTTCGTTATATTGTATGTATAAGGAATAGGGTCACACTCGTGTGGAGTATCATCCTTGTATCTGGGACTCATGAGTAACTGAATATAAACTGTGTAGGTACTTCATTTTAAAATGTATGTGTACCTACTTCTGTTGAAAGGTTTCCATTATTGGATTTTTGTTTATTGTTTACACTTACAAAGATGTAGACAGACAAACTTGATTAGATTAAGGTAGATGTCGTGATTTACAAAACTAAACTTGGATATTCAATATTAAACTAGTAAGATAATAAGACTCATAAGATTAAACTAGTAATAAGAGCCTTATTGTTATACAATAAGACTCAATTCTAATAAAAAGCTGTAATTAAACCGACCTGCCAAACTGAAGCTTTGGTGAAAAATTCATGGCTCTTAGTTATGAGTGCAAAGTCTGAGCGCACTTCCGGTATACTTAGTGATGGAAATTGTATGAAGTCTGAAGCAAGGAGGCCCGTCCATGTACCCTGAGTGTATGCTGCTTCTATCTGTAAATATGGATATTTTTTAGGCACAGTACTAGATCATTCAATACGACCATAGAAGTGTGGCAGAGCCATGCTTCGACACTGACTTGAAACAACGCTAATGTTACGTTTCGTCGTGTGAGGTTGCCGGAGGCCTAATTAACCCTCCTTCTCTTATAACTACCGCACTTGTATCGCCTCTGGTGTATCGGCGGCATGGCGCATGGGCGGCGCCGATTGCCTACCATCAGGGGACCCGTCTGCTCGTTTACCGCTTATATACTTAGCGTAATTTTATGATAAATGAGAAGCACTTGATTAGTGAAATAGTAGTAATAAACAGAACAAGTATTGAATAATAACAAGCAAAATAAATTGCTATTAGCTTCACTATTATACAATTGTTTCTTACGGAAGATACTTTAAATTATCCGTTAATTAGACTACTAAAACTCAATCAGAAATTATAAAATAAACCCTTAAACTACTATAAAGGTTTTACTCCATCTATACTCACAGTGATGCCACTATTATACAGACTGCTTGAATTGTCCGCATGGAAGTATACACTACTATCTTCTCGAGCATAGGCAGCTAAGGCCAATGTTGTACTCCCTGTGTCAACTAGTAATTTGAACTGAAAAAAAAAAAGTTAGTATTATCAACTTATTAGAGAAAAATTATGTGTCTTTATTTCTGTGGGAGAAAAAATATCAAAAGGTTATCAGAAAAGATATGATAACTAAGTAGATAACTCAGTTTTGTATTATCCAATCAATAGGTTTAATCACAGTGCTATTTGTTTAAGTGATGATAACTTTAACAATATTTGTGTTAACATTGGTAAAAATCTTTTAACCTTCTAAACATAAAAGATTCCGGTTTCAAATCTACATTTCATTATTCTAGAAAATCTTATAAGAGTTTTAAGATACTGAGTAAAGTCGTATTAATTTATAATAATATTGTAGTAAGGCAAAGTTAATATTGAGTTAAATTAATATTGAGGTTACATTGGAACAATTTTGCATTATGACTGGCAACTATTTACATGGATTCTCAGAATAGTGATAAAAATATTAATAGAATTAACAACTTTGTTGCAGGTTGTATTTTTAGGTGTTCCATACGAACTCTTTTATTTTGTAAATAACTATATCGATTGGAGACTGGCCAAATAACATCAAAGTATCAAAATGATTACTCAAACTAATGCACTTTAGTTTTTAACTGTTTGTTCTTTTCGAAATTTTAATATGATAGAAATGTTTGTTTTTTATTCTTACCTTTTGGTGTGGATGACCTATATTCACATCTATAGCATAAGCTTCACCAGCATCGCCGTACAAATTGATTTCTTCTCCAAAAGAGCAACTCAAAGAAACAACACTGATTTGAAAAATAATAAATATCACTGACATCTTTGTTTATATTAACATTATATAGCTGTAAAATGAATGCACAGAAATTGTTTGAAATAGGTAGTTATTGAAACGTCTCTATTTCTGTTTGTTTACAATGATTTAAAATAAATATTTACGCTGATCCTCTCATCGAGAAATCAATCAGCTGTCAATGTATGTATCTGTGTTATTGACAATGACATTACTGTATTGATACTGCCTTCAGTGATTATTTCGAAATCTTGTCTTTTTGGCTTCGTAAAGCACTCGGTGGTGGTAATGGTGAATCGTGTGGTAGTTTATGAGTGGGTGTAACATCACTATACATAGTTTGATTGATAATAAGTATAAAAATACTATGTACCTTAAATAAATTAAAGCACTGGTGTAGGCTTGGCATGAAATACGTAAAATATTGTAATCAGAAGTCAAGTTCGAAGCTGGGAACACAGAATAGCGCGCGCTTTTTGATGTCTGTTTTGTTTCTCGGCTGTCAATGTCATATAACGGCTAAAGGCTAACCTCGATGTGGAATTGTGGAAATAAATAATTGTGAATTGTTTTGAAAACGCTAATTTTAAAATTTTAAATTGAAATAATGAGTCTTTGGGTAGACAAGCATCGACCGAGAGATTTGATGAAGCTGGATTACCATAAAGATCAAGCGGTGAGATTGAAAAGTTTAGTTCAGCAAAGTGATTTTCCGCATCTTCTTGTTTACGGTCCTTCAGGAGCCGGTAAGAAGACTCGCATCATGTGTTTACTACGAGAACTTTATGGCTCTGGTGTTGAACGCCTAAGACAAGAAACAATGACCTTTACAACACCTTCCAATAAGAAAGTAGAAATCATGACTGTAAGTAGCAACTATCATATTGAAGTCAATCCAACTGATGTCGGAATTCACGACAGAGTGGTTATTATGGACCTAGTGAAGAATGTGGCACAAACTCATCAAATAGATTCATCAGGGCAGAGAGAATTCAAAGTTGTTATTCTCAATGAGGTGGATGACCTAACAAAAGACGCCCAACACGCGTTACGTCGAACCATGGAGAAGTACGTCGCAACTTGTCGCTTAATACTTATTGCAAACTCCATATCTCGTGTCATTCCTGCTATCAGATCCCGTTGTCTAACAATCAGGGTGCCAGCACCTACAGAAAGCGAGATTGCTTCAGTACTCCAATTAGTTTGTAAAAAAGAAAGTTTGAATTTGCCATCAGACCTAGCAACGAGACTTGCTAAAGCAGCAGACAGGAATTTAAGGAGAGCATTGCTTATGTGTGAGTCTTGTAAAGTTCAACAGTATCCATTCACATCAGATCAAAAGATCCCAGAGCCTGACTGGCAACAATTCATCAGAGATACAGCCACAATGATACTATCTGAGCAAACTGTAAAGAAACTTGGAGAAGTCCGACAAAAACTGTATGAGTTGATAATACATGGTGTTCCTCCAGACATGATCTTTGCCGGACTATTGAAGGAATTGGTTCGTAATTGTGATATGGCTATGAAATGCCAAGTGGCCAGTCATGCAGCAAACTATGAACATAGAATGCGACTGGGCAACAAACCTATATTCCACCTTGAGGCGTTTGTTGCTAAATTCATGGCAATCTATAAAAAGTTTGTTGAAGAGTCTATGGGTGACGTTTTCTAATATTACAAATATTAAATGAAACATAATGTTGTGCCTGTTTTATCAATTTTAATAAATACCTTATTCAGTTTTATTTTGCTGGTTTTAATTCAATAAAAGTACAGATATTTTCCTGAGTTAGTTACTTGTGTTTATTCATTACTTGTTGTAATACTTATAGTAATATTTAATGGGTACATTCATAGAGAATAATCTAAAGTTATCGACTACAGAGTGCATTATGGCTGCTGTGATTTCATTAGAAAAGTGATCCAGGATTGATGGCTTTTTCTGTAATGCTTCATCAATGATGTATGAATCTTCGGAATCTGTAAAGAAAAATACATAGTAAATGAATTTTCTACAGAAGTTCTTATGTATCTAAAGAGGTACATAAGTAAGTAAATATTTGTAATAATTTCTATGAACACGTTGTTCCACAGATCACTTAAGAAACTTGAATCTATTTTGTACTTTATTACAATTTAACAGACAACAATTATTTTACTAGTTAGATTCGAATTTGTTACAGACAACAACAGTTGATCAACATTAAAGGCAATTATTTATTAACCTACTAATGGATTATTCTTGTTTTGCTCTAGATTAGTCTAGATAATTGTCTAGTCTAGACAAACTTACCATCTGAAATCTTTTACTTAATTATTTAGATAGGTAGGTAGGTTGTAGGTATAGTGTTAGTGTACCTACTAAGTTAGTAATATTATAGCTGCATTTTGCGAGTATAATTACGTCAGGTACCTATTTGTTTATAATATAGATCTTAACACATATTTCACAAACTAAAAAGACCTATTGCGCAAAAATCGAACCCGCGACACTTTGAGTGTGGGAAAGCCATGCTTCGGCACGAATGGGCCGGCTCAACCGGAATGACGGCCATACCACGGCCTCACAGAAAACCGAAGTGAAACATCGCTTGCGTTGTGTTTCTTCGTGTAAATGAGGTTACCGGAAGCCTATTTACCCCCCCCCCCAGTCTACCCAATCCTCGAATCCTCTACAATCCTCAAATTTTCATTACCCAAAAAGCCGAGAATGCACTTGTAACACCTTCGCATTTCAGGTTTCCATGGCCGATTGCTTACCATGAGGTGATCCGTCTGCTCGTTAACCGGCTTACCTATGCCATAAAAAAACTTTCCACATCCACAGTAGCACCCATCGGCATGCATGACCCATGTAGGAAGGTAAGTACTTACCTCCATTAGTAGTAGGTGGGAATAACAACAAGGATAAATAAACAAAACATAAATCAAGTCTCACTTGGTTGTAAAAAATACGTTGGAATTCGCCTGTTCCTGATGGCTATCCTCTCGGGACCGATTACAATGTAATCCTCATTATCGTGGCCCCGCTGTATGTTACCCACATAAGTAATATTGCTTTCTGCACCCTCTGCAATAAAATACAACATTTTTAATAATCAAGCTTGTTGAATGCTGAAATGGTTGATGAAGATGTATGGTACTCGTTTTTTTGTTCTTTAATATTTTTTCTGCAGCTGTGTATTAGGATACTGTGTTTGTAAAACTAAACCACAACACGGGAGATAACCCCTTTTTTAAGGGGGGAAAATCATCGAATGACTGCTCCCGCCAGGGTGAGGCGGGAGGGAGTGTCAGACTCTTACTGACTAAAAACCACCCCGTTCCTTCTCCTGCACGTCAAGCCGGAGACCCGGTTACCCGTTAGGTTCTCCGCGACATTCGTGCATGGCTAGATAATATACCTACGCCGCAATACAAAGAGTAGCTATCGGTCGCTTAACTAATGCGCAAACCGCGTAAAGCGTGGGCAGAAAGGAAATTACACATTAAAATTAAAAAAATGATAACATCTCACTTTAATTATGATACTCTCATAATTAAGTACCTACTTAAGTAGTAATTAGTGACTTGCTAAGTACCAATTTAAAGTACACACAATAGAGGTATTTAAAACATTGCGTTACATTGCTGTTATTTTAATATGCAGATTGCAGGAAATTACAGAAAGTGCGCTAAACTACAGTTGGACAAAGTTTAATTGCTCGAGACGGGGTGTTAGGTTAGGTACACACTGCACGGAGACTTAATTTACCTTTGGACACACTTTAGGTAGTTTGTGTTCAGGTGAAAATCTGAAATAACTGGGCAATGACTCGCTGTTACGAAGTGAGATTATCTACTTACTTTAGAATTTAATTCCTGCTTCGAAACTTCAAATTGGTTGAATCAGGTTCTATCTGTCGGTTATGGTAGAGAGAACTGGTTCACTTACCTTACGTAACTATTCATAGTAGGTAGGTACCTACTCAAGTACCTACAAGTACCTACAAATTATTTCGTATGGTTTGTTCTCAATAATAATATTATGGACCTACCCACAAGTTGTCAATTACAATAATTATTTGTAAACGACATGACGTGATAGTAGTTTGTCAACTTACGTATATCCATAGTTATGAATGCGTTATGGGGTTCCGGCCTCCCAGCCACCTCCATGCTTATCTGACCGGTCAAATGTAGATCAGTGAGAAATACCGCACCAGTTCTACCACCTTCTAAATTAAACCTGAAAATAATAAAAATATCAAAAGAAATTCAGAAAAATAATCAAAATGTTTATGACTTAGTAACAAAAAGGAATTTGGAGATGCTAGGATTTGAACCCAGGACTTTCAGCATGCGAAGCAGACACTCTACCACTGAGTTACATCCCCGACGAACTATAATGTCGAAATTAACGAGTACTATTATAACCTTGGTGAACAAGGATAAAAAAAAATTTCACGTTCTGATGTAAAATGGATAAGCAAAATACAATGTATAGATATTCTTGGAATCATCAATGAATCAATACAAAATCTGTACCACAAACCACAACACGATTTTTTTTTTTAGGGGGGAAAATCATCGAATGACTGCTCCCGAGAAGGAGTGTCAGACTCTTACTGACTAAAAACCACCCCGTTTCTTATCCTGCACGTCGAGTCGGAGCCCCGGTTACCCGTTAGGTTCTCCGCGACTCCGAATCGGCATCGGCCGTATTGGGCCCCATCTGTGGTGGTCTAATGGCTCTTTGAGGCGCGCGCGGAACGCGACGCGCCGTACACTCGGGTCTGTTTCTGGTCGGACGGGGAGCCACCCATGCTCGCCGTCCGCAGGCCCGCGCTTACGGTGGCCGGAGATCGTCCCGCGATCCTCGACGCCCGGTGTGTCCTTCGCGATGGCTGGGTTGCGAGGAGGCAGCGCTTTGCGTCACGCGTCCCGCCTCCTCCTTAGCTAGCATGACTGCTTCGCAAAAGGAGGAGACGGCATTCCAGTCCCCCTCACTCCGCATCATGGCCTGCACTAGGCCCGGACGCGAGAGGTCGCCATCGCCGATCATTTCCCTGAGGGCACGGCGGTTCTCAGCCCACGCAGGGCATTCTCCCACTGTGTGTTCCACCGTGTCCTCAGGGCGGTCCTCGCAGTGATGACACCCGGGCGTTTCCTCCCGCCCCATCAGACACAGGTACCTCCCGAAACTTCCATGTCCGGTGAGGACCTGCGTAACCACAACACGATAGGCATGGTTCTTCGGAATCGCGGAGAACCTAACGGGTAACCGGGGCTCCGGCTTGACGTGCAGGAGAAGGAACGGGGTGGTTTTTAGTCAGTAAGAGTCTGACACTCCCTTCCGCCTCACCCAGGCGGGAGCAGTCATTCGATGATTTTCCCACCGTAAAAAAAAGGCATGGTTCTAGTTCAGGTACCTACCTACTTAGTTCAGCATTTCGTTTTTTAGTTGTTAACATTTAACTGAGCAATTATAAAAATATATAATACATCTATGCTTAGGTACAACATGCCGATGTACTACCTACTGTTATCTAAGTGTGTTTAGATGCTCAGTGTCTTATTTAGAGATAATTAAGTCGTTGCCAGACAAACCTAAAGACTGATTACATTAACCTTTTTGCTATAAATCTATGAACTTGCTCTCATTCTTTTATCACATAGGTGTGTTAAATAATAAGTCAACTAACTTCTCAACTAGATCGTTTCCTTTCTTCCTACCTACAGACCCTTCAAAGCACCTTTCAAACTTCTAAGATTAGACCCTACAAATCATAATAATACAAAAACATTAGAGTAAATTCTGAATAATGATTGAAACCTCCTTTCGACGAGTTTGGTCCACCTGGCACCAGTTACGTTGACCCTTCTTAGTGCAAAAGTCATTTGTTCTTCGGGTAAGGCTAAGGACACACTGTTGACTATAGCGGGGTCGACTGGCTGCATGCCGAAGTGGCCAGTGTCCATTAGAAAGAAGAAGGTCCTGAGACTTCGGCGGAGACAGTCGATGTTATCCGCTCTGCATGTCGGGAACGGTAGTGGGGATACTGAAAAGAAGAATTATGGGAGTTAAGTATAAGAAGTAGTGTAAGCACCTAGCTTTTATCATTATTAGTACGCGGGTACATGATATAAAGGAATGATAAGTGTTTTCCTGTCTCCCTTACTGTAAGGGCTCTTTATCACAAACTCCTTATAACCTATATAATCTCGTTTATTTTGTAAAAAAAAACCTAAAAGAAGACACTACTTTCCCCTTTTGGTACAGTTAGCTATTCTATAACTTACGATTCCAAACTTCGAGGTGAATTCGATCGCGGTCCGCCAGGTGAAAAATAATCTCGAGCAATGACGGGCGAGAATAAGATCGAGCTCACTTCGAAACTTCGATTTCACTATCGGTGGTCGGGTCGGCATCTACTTATTAAATCTTTAAGTCCATAATTCACGTTTATCTGATATCTATTTTTTTTAAGTAGACCTATCTCTAAATAGTTCTACCTGAAGAAATTATGTAATGGTCTACCTTGGGTCTACCTATCTAACAAATTTATGACAGCACCTATCTGTAGGAACCTCACTAAATAAGTATTTGGCTTTAAGCATCAACCCTGTCATCCCTCGTCTAAATTCCTTATTATAGATCAAGAATGTACCTATTTTTCCTAAAGCTTTCACCGCTATTTAGGTACCTATCAATCTCCGAAAATATCCTATAAGCTATTTTGAGATTTGAGTTTTTACAAAAAAAATAATTAAATTGTACCTAGTCGTTTTCTTAACATATGTAGTGTGGAAATTTAATCTCTTCCGAATACATTAGAAATCTAACAGTAAACATATTTCGTCAACTAAGGCTGGTTCCAGGATGGTCTCTCTAAAAACGCAGAAACGCGACTTCTTTGGTGTTGCGGATGTATAAAGACTATTCGATAGGTAACCTTTCTATAAGGGTACGTGAACCGAAAGGAGGTTGCTAGAAGTCACCTCAGAGGTTAAAAATAAAAAAAAATACATACGGATCTATGCCGAGAAATAGGAATATAGACTACTTGATTGCCTAACGCAGTGATTGAACTCATAAACTTGTACTTATGATACTAGTTTTGCCGCTATCGTCGATTGCAATGCTCTCGGCTGTCATTGTGTCAATGTTTGCTCTAATTCGATTAAGATAAGTAAATACAGTAACATACCTAATTTACATAATGTAAGTACCTACCTTTTGTACGTAATTCAACTACTCGTATCATCTACTTAGCTTGGCGCGTGCTCGGCTCATTGCAGAAGGTCATTCAACTTCGTGGTACGTTTTGTATTGATGTGGACTAATCTACAATTACTGACAGATGCCGTGCATCAGTCTGATAATGTTTCGGTCGTAAAATTTTATGAATATCATTTTATTTTTCCAATGATCATTAATGAAATTGATTCTATAGTTCCCTGTTGCCAACTTTTGTTTTATTTCGTTGCCGTAAGAGTGATTGGTTTTGGTATTAAAGTAGAAACGATATTCTATCCTATTAATAGTTACATGTATACCTTCGTACTTGAATATCTCATATACCAATTATTGCATTTTTCGTGCTGTTAAGCCATTTATTTCTTTTTTTTTTGCCCTATTCTAGGATTTTTTCCTGTATTGTGGGTGCGTTTACAATTACAAACATACAATTTCACATACACATTATCCAGACATGAAACGACAATTTGTGGATCAGACAAAGAGTTGGATTGAAAGATGATGTAGTGACAAGGATTGAAAAGGGAATGTTACGCTGGTTTGGACATGTAGAAAGGATGGATGATAGAGTAACGAAAGAAGTATACAGAGCGGATATGAATGGGGCCGTCGGTAGAGGGCGCCCTAGACGGACATATAGTGACCAGATTGGCGATATATTAAAGAAGGGCCAAATTAAAAGTACCCTTAACCGACGAGCATGCATGAAAAGATTGATGACTGTTGATGAAGCGAAAGAGGTATGTAAGAATCGTAGTAATTGGCGTTCCTTAGTCTCTGCCTACCCCCATGGGAGACAGGCGTGAAGTTATGTATGTATGTATGTATGTATGTATGTACAAAGAGTTGTTCCGTGCGAGAATCGAATACGATACACGTTGCACGGGAACCAACTGCCCACCCACCACGCCAGCTGTACAGTCTAATTTTTTCATTTGGATGCATTGGGGCCAGGTATCAATTTAATATGTTATTCTGTAAGGAAACCTTTGTTAACATATTGAACAATACTCTTCCTTTCAACAGTCCGGTTAAAACGAACACAAGTTTTGTTACAATTTGGTCGTGGAATTTCAAACTTGTTGACATAATATGGTGGTTACCAAAGCCACAATTAAAAAAAAACAAAAGCTAAGGTAGGTACGCTCCTTATTACATTACGTAGGTAAATACTGGTTTGGTAAAGTGTCAAGTTCTCTTGCTGATATCATGTTTTTATTTTGAACGTCCAAATAAATAAATATTCCCTTAATCACATTCGTCGAAAGGCTAACGATAATGGAGATAAAAATGAGACATTAGTCACTTCTCACGCAAAAATATGTCACTAAATAAATCACTTGATAATGACTGTGTCTTGTAATTTGAAAATGTTCTTTATAGCTTGCGCACCAAAGTTGGTTTTCGTGAGTCTCATATGTCGTACTTATGTAGGATTTTAGCCTGAGACCTAACCTTAAAAAAACAGTTAGAAGGTTTTAAATGAAAAGTCTGCGGACTTGCATAATCTCCAACTTAATTAAATAACGTGGTTCGTATGTGTTGGTCTTTTTGTGAGGGATTAGGGTACTTGTTACCTACCTGCCTATCTGCGAGTGTTTCCACTGTGTAGATATTAAAGTTGTAGGTACCCATTTAAATTTTTAACCACTAATCTAATGAGGTAATTAAAATTAGAAGGAACGTAGTACCTAACCCGACCACTGAAATAACATAATCTAAAAATGTTTCCCTAGAAAAATCCAAATTAAAATATATTATAATAACTGAACATATACCTAGGCACAAAATAAACTTAGGTTAGGTTCCTAAAGTACTTTTTACATATTTTCTTTTATCAAAACAATGTGCATATTTCTCGTGACCCTTTTACAGGGGATGGAAAATTAGATTTTTTAGTCCCAACATAATTCTGTAGGTAGTCGGCCCCTTCAGTAAAACTTTACAAAAGGTTATAGAGTTGGACCAAAGGAGTTAAAGTATTGAGAAAATAAATGTGTACCATAAAATTTTGTGGCTTTATCGACACCTGGGCGATATTGAACTTTAATTTTGTTTCTAAGAGACGCTGAAGTTCGATGGTCCTACCTACCTAATTATAGTAAATTTAAATATAACACGTGTTGGTGTGCACCTCTACCTCTAATTTTTTATCAAAGTCTAAATATAGCCTAACAGTCATTCTGCTCTACTCAACAGCAATTCGACTTTATTGTTATAGCGCAAATTTTGTATCTGTCAATATACAGGTGGTAAATTTCCTCACAATAAATGCTTTGGGAAGTCGATTAAGTACAGGACAATTAGAGGATTTAGACAAATGTTCAGACAAATTGACAGAATGCATGATGTTACTAAAAAAAAACGTTGCCCCAAATTAGGATTTCCTACTGTGTTATATAAAACATTAATTATTATGTTTGCATTCCGCGACCTGCGACGCGGTGACTGTCGCGCTGCTACTGGCTGTTTGAATCACGAATATGAGCCTCTAGCATGGCTTGAAACTAGTCGAGCTCTACGTCAAACAGTTACGTGAGTAAACCGAAAACATAATAATTAATCAGTATGTCTTCCAAAAGTTTTAATTATTATTATAAACATCTAAAACCTGTTATTATTCATTTTATTATCATCAGCATCATACCAGCTTCTATAAGTCCACTGTTGAACATAAGGGTCCCTCATTGACTTCTAGATTCTCCGGTTTGAAATAGTGTTCATATAAGAAAACAATTTAAACTGGATCACAAAATACCAAGGTCGCGCACTGACCATATTGCTTTTCATTTTTTTATTAAAATGTGTAGGGATAGTTTAACGATCTTTAAAGTGACTTCCTGCAGATGCATTTATATTTTTAGCTTTATATGAACTCGTTTTGAAAGGAACAGTGACTAGGTTTTTATTACTATAAACAAGTATCTGCATCATGCAATTATATACCCTATACTACTTATAACTAGAAATGTTCAAAAATCTCTACTCGGCAGTCGCAGTTATACATGAAGAACAAATGCATATATTGTGTGTTGACAAAATAACATCATCAGATTCATCAATTACCACTCTTCGTAGAAATATGGGAAGAACAAGAAACGTAGTAAGTAAAACTACTGTTTAATAGGTAGGCACTAGTTCAATTCAAACCCAGACAAATTTATTTGTGTGTATTTAGAATTGAGAATTTGAGAAATCACTAACCCATTAATCCTTATACTCTGTGAAGCTTTAGATTAATAAAGCGCTAAGGAAGTCTAGAAAAAATACATATTTAAAAAAAAGAGAGCCATTACAAATGCTGCCAGTCGCGTGCATATTAACGCTCATAAACTCGACGGAACGGGGTCGCAATCTAACCAACATTTAAGTATTATTATTTATTTTATAACAAAGAAAAGATTAATTTCTTTAAATTCATTTTCTTTGGTACTTTGTGTAGAGTGAACGACGTTACTTATTGCACAAGTTTCTTTAGATGTTAAGATTATGTTATTTATAAATGTGGGGGTATGTTAATTGGTGTGGGTAAGCGTACAGCTGTGAGAAATTGCTTAGAGGTTGCAGAGCCGTCTTAGACTACGTTGGGGCCCTTTTTTAAGCAAGGAAAATCATCCAATAACTTCTCCTGCCTTGGGTTAAGCGAGAGGGAGTGTCAGACTCTTTCTGACAGCCCTGGCTCCGTATCGGGCATCAGCCCTACTGGGCCCAAGCTGTGGTGGTCTGATGGCTCTTTGAGGCGCGCGTGGAATTCGACACGCCATACGCACTGGTCCTGGTCGGGCGGTGAGTTACCCTTGCTTGCTGTCCCGCAGACCCGCGCTTACGGTGGCCGGAGATCGTCTCGCGATCCCCGATGCCCGGAGTGCTCCCCCTACGGCTGGGACCTGAGGAGGGCCGTTCTCCATTCCCTCACGTGTCCCGCCTCATCCTTGGCTAACATTGCTGCATCGCAGAAACAGGGAAGACGGCATCCCACTCGCCCTCGCTCCGCACCAACCATGGCCTGAACCAGAGCCGGACGCGAGAGATCGCAGTCACGTTGAAGCCTTATGGCACACAATAATTCGGGGCTCTTTTGAAATGTTTCCGTTTTTGTAACGTTGCATCACACTAAGATTTTCTCCTGTATCGTGGGTGTATTTATAAACATACAAGTGCATATACACGTGGCACCCAGACCCGAAACAACAATTTGTGGAACACACAAAGATTTGCTCCGCGCGAAAATCAAACCGTTGCCACGTAATGTGTAGCGAGTGTGTGAACGTTGCAGAAATTGTCGGTACTTTGGGGCCCCCTCAGATTGGGGCCCCCGGGGACGGGCCCTGAGTGCTCTTATGATAAAGACGGTACTGTTTGTATGATGTACCTCATGAAGTAGGATTTTACAGGCTTGCCTTAGATTTAATTAAAGCGAACATTCAAGTTTGTGATTTAAAAAATGGTAAAATTCTCAACGAAAGTAGTCATTGATTTCTTATCATCAGGTGATTGACACATTTTGGTCCCCTTTCCTATAAATAATTTAAAAGTTCTTCCATAACAAAGTTTCCGAAGAGAAGTAATATAGAATATATTTTCAAAATTCTGTCCGAAACATACATTCTAGGAAGACATTGCAATCAGTCCGGGAAAAGTGCTGCAAGTATTACTAGTTAAGTGAAGTTCATAAACGAATTTATGAACAATGCTGACAGACTACACAAAAGATATTTTAATAAAACTTTTGTGAAAATGCAATAAATGTTAGTGTTTTAGTTTTAGTTTATACAGAATGAATTTCTGGACTTTCTAGGTTCTATCACACCGGTTCGATAAAAGAAAAAATGGTTCCAATTTTGAAGCTTTCAGATGGTGTCTAACAAGTATTTTTCTGATCAAGGTCATTAAACCTTCTTTACCCTAGTCCCTAAACCTTGAAAGTGCTTACGTCTGTGCATTTCATGAAACGCGAACATTTTATCAGTAATCCTTATGTAACAATGGCTAGCAAATTAAATAAAGAACTTGCAGACAAATAATTCCTATTCAAATAAAATACCACCTTATTTCTTTTAGTCAAGATTGAATTTAAATAGCATCTCACTAAGTGTTCATTTTAGTATCACTACAACTACAGAGGATATTCAAGGGCATCTCGTAAATTGTTTTGGAGAAGAATAATTATATTTATAGGGGTCTATACTTAGAATTGCTTAAGTACCTACCGTATTAATAACAACGTCTGTCTTTTATCTTGGTCCAAATAATTTTCAGGCTAAAAATATTGTACAGATGACTCACATTCAACAACAGAAGGTCTATTATAAACAGAACTATCGTTAAGCCTACTTTGTTTGAAATAAGAGATCACCTTAAAAGTGGAATACTTAGTATAGGTTTATGTGCCGCTCATCCAGTAATAAAAGCGAAGGAGAATAATTCATTCCTTTAATGTTTATTTCTTTATGGTTATACATCTAACATTTACATGAATATCTTGTAAAAGAGAACATTTATAGAAAAAAATAAATTGGAATAAGCTGTGATGGACCATTCAGTGTTTAAGTAGGTCAAGATTTGTAGATTTTCTTTACAATACTGTTGAGATTAAAGGAGGAAGTGAAGAGGACTCAAGTATAAATAAATTTCATTTCTAGTACCATTATGTGATTTAGATAAAATTGAAAGCATTTCGGTTGACATATTCAATTTTCGGGGTATTCGAAGATGTCAACCATCTTCAAATTACAGCAAGTGACCATAAACTTTATATTAAATAACAAAACAAGACATGAGTAGGTAATTGAAGTTGCAACAAAACAATGATGCTTGCTATGTTTAAGAACGCATAACAAGTTTCCTTAGCTTCGATATAATAGAACCTAGACGTGATACTTTCCTGACTAACTTTTAACATAAAAAACATCTAATCAACAAAAACGAGATTGTCTCAAAACAATAACAAAATATTTTTAAAAGCACAGTAGATTTCAATATAAACAAAACCCTATTTTCCGAGCCACACAATAACAAAAAGGACCAACATAACATCGTCCTTATACCGTAAAATTCCCACAGAGATTGTCGCAACAATGCCAAAACATACTCACTCGTTTCATAATTCTTTTGCGCGAACTGACCATCACAATACGATAAAGTTTGGAACACAAGTACAACACAAAAGGCGCAGTGCACACGACCGAGTACCATCTTGCTTGCACTAATAATCACGAAGAAAAGTTCTCTGTTCTCACCAACGTTTTATATACGGAGTTTATTTTCTCAAAAACAAAAAACCGGATTTGGATCGCTGGAGCGAATTTAAGGTGCGCTCACAATGTTTTTTGTCCGCATGTGTCGAATCACTGTTAGCTATATAAGGTCTAAACTGTTATGTGAAACTGTAAAGGATTTTAGTACGCTTTTTTAGTGGTGGGTAAAGGATGAATGGTGAAATGGACAATTTTAAATTCATTTAAACGTCCTCTATATGTAATAAAATGTCTGATAAACCAGATCTTGTTTATAAATAAATGTCGGACCTAAACAGTAGGTCAATGTCGATTAGGTTATTATATTCTGGAAATAAAAATACATTTTACGACACACGATAAGCTAACACTTAACAAGCTGAACCATTTTAAAGGGGCACTTTCACTACGATATTAGTTCTTGAAAACTTCAATTCCAGTGAAAAACACTTTGAAGAAATTTAATGACAAAATCTTCTTTTTACAACCCAAGTGTCCTTGAAACGGCAAAAAAGTGACTCGACTTTTATGATGATGCTCCGAAACTTGTCTACGCATCGAACAGCGATTTTATGTTCGTTCAAAGTCAATAAAGTCGTTGGACCAAAGTATTTTCTTAGTTACCAAGGAAATAAACTGAGAGAAAAATAAAATGAAACTCACTATTTCCTTCTTAATTTAGGTTTGAGGTTCTGGCTGATAAATGATCTGTGCAAATTTAATGATCTCCCTTTTTGAAAAATTCTGAGCGATGAATAGACAACGGGACTCTTTGTTCACTGGGCGGGATTCGCGTAAAACATTTAAAGGGTATTTTAGACCATAATGTATAAAGATACGGTAATCTTATTGGATATATTAAAGGAAATTGGGAAAAAGAACTTATTTTGATGATAAGGGACCAAAAAGACTATTTATAAGTAAATAGGTTTCCGGGAACTAAATAATTTTATCTCGTCGAACAAAAATCTATTTCACTTTAAATGTTTGAATCGTTTTCATTGAGATGAATGAAAACGTTTCAAACATTTGTAAGCGTCGAGCGAAATTTTGATTTGTATATTGGTGATGCTTAACTACTGAATTAGTGCCTGATTATCTGTTATGATGATTACATTAATAATTAATTACGTCCCTATTCTGCTATATTGGAGAATTTAAATAATGTAACCTCATCATCATCATCATCAGCCTGTATTCGTCCACTGCTGGACATAGGCCTCTCCTATGGCACGCCACTGAGCTCGGTCTTCAGCTCTTCTCATCCAACCACTGCCAGCCACCTTGCAGATGTCGTCACTCCACCTAGCTGGAGGGCGCCCTACACTACGTTTGCCCAGACGCGGTCTCCACTCTAGAACACGTTTACCCCAACGGTTATCGGTTCTTCGACAAATGTGACCGGCCCACTGCCACTTCAGCTTACTGATCCTTTGGGCTATGTCGATAACTTTGGTTCTCTGTCGGATCACTTCGTTTCGGATTCGATCCTTCAAAGAGACTCCGAGCATAGCCCTCTCCATAGCTCGCTGCGCGACCTTAAATTGGTGGACCAGTCGCACTGTCAGTGTCCACGTCTCGGCTCCGTATGTCATTACTGGAAGGACGCACTCGTTGAAGACTTTTGTCTTCAGGCTTTGCGGTATCTGAGACGAGAAGACTTGATTAAGTTTTCTATATGCTGCCCAGCCAAGCTGTATCCTTCTACGGGCCTCCTTTTCGAAGTTGTTCCTACCAAACTGCAGGGTTTGTCCTAGGTAGATGTATTCCTGAACGACTTCGAGAGGCGACCCGTTGAGAATAATTGGCTTGGGAAGGACATGTTCATTGAACATTATTTTTGTTTTGTCCAAATTCATCCGGAGCCCAATGCGCGCGGAAGCATCAGCCAGGCTGCACAGCATATATTGCAAGTCCTGAACGGTTTCAGCCACGATGACGATATCATCTGCAAATCTCAAGTGTGAGAGATACTTGCCATTTATGTTTATGCCCTGTCCTTTCCAATGCAGTGTCTTGAACATATCCTCCATAGCATTTGTGAACAATTTGGGGTAACCTACATTGGTAATATTTGATACGGTGACCTAATGAATTAAAATTTATCTCCCAAATCTAGGTATGGGAGAGCCATACTTTGACACGAATGAGCCGGCTTGACCGGAGTGATATCACGGCCTCACAGAAAACCGACGTGAAACAACACTTGCGTTGTGATCCGTAGTGTGAGTGAGTTTTTATATATCAATTACTCACATCCACAATCTCCCCAATCCCCAACAATCCTTAAATTCCTAATCCTCAAAAGGCCGGTAACGCATTTGTAACACCTCAGGTGTTTTTGGGTGTCCATAAGCGACGCCAACTGGTTCCCATCAGGTGATTCGTCTGCTTGTTTACCGGATTATTCTATAAAAAAAACAATTACGTTTAAGGAATAGAACTTCAATTTGGTTATACTAGACGAAATATTCAGTTCGTTTTCATCTCTTCTCTTTTGCTAGTAGTCATCATCATTGTCAGCCCAAAGATGTTCGCTGCTAATTAAAAGCTTATATTATATATTCATTACATCATACCTTCTATCTCCGAAGAGATGGGCAGAGATGAGCACATTACGACACTTAATACCACTGTAAAATGTAGCACCCACTTTTCATTTTTAATTTATGAGTCCCATGTAATAGGGGGTGATTCTTTTGCCATATACCGGACACGATTCCAGACTCCGTGCTTTTACTGAGATTTTTTTTAAAAATCCAGTAATTTTTTGCCCGATTCGAAAATCTTTCTTATATTATGATCCCCCTTATATCACTTTAAACCTACTTATTATCTAACATTTTAAGTTTTTTTCGCAAAGGTGTCATAATACCTCTATAGCATAAGCAATCACATGACATGTGCATAAATACACTAAAAATCGACGCCTCAAGCATTCATCAACTTAGGTCACTTAAAATATTTTTTGTTTTGCAAAAATTCACTTGTTTCTTCATTTATTCCCAACGTGTGTTTGACTCAAAACAATGCAAAACGCTATTGTATATCAAGATACAAATCAACGAACACAGAGGATGACATATTAGCATATTATACGCAGCGCTTCATTCATGAAATGCATTATTATGCATAGCATACGGTATCCAATGAAAATAATGGCTTAAATTTTGGCAAACATTTTGCACGTTTCTACAGTTTAGGTGGTGGGGTCAAGAGATTCTATTGAATATTTTCTGGAGCTACTAAAGATTTGTGATAGCCATTTGCATCTATGAAATAGTTTGGAAGAAAATATTTTTTTTCATAAACCATTTTTGTAAACTACGTTATTTTATTCTTCTTTATATTTATCTAAGAAATAATATGCCCTGAAAAAATAGCCTACCTAAAATAACCTACACATTGTTCTTCAATCTTCTAACTTAATTCAAATACCAAAACATTACGCTTCCTTCAGTCGTGTTAAAAATATACTTGAACATTGCATACATATCCGTTGTGACGAGAAAAGCAAACACACTTTCCTAATTATAATATTAAGCAATATTCGACCAACATGTCATACATAGTCAATGCATAATAAGTCGATCGAAGTAATAATGGTTACGAAAATTCCGTTCATGTATGTAACACACGACATACGCCAAATAGTTCAATACTTGTTATTCAATTATGTTTAAGAAATTAGTTACACATATTTTCGTCACGACCTGTCTCATGGTTAAGCCACTCACTAATGCCACAATGCAATCAATGACCCAAAATGTATATAATACTTAATCTTAAGGTCAGTGTTAATAAGGCAGTCAGTCTTAATATGTCAGTTATTGCATGCATTTGGTGTACCTAGTAGGCTTATCTGTCTTGGTAGTGCAGAGGTTTAAGACACCCGCTTCTCATGCGATGCGGATGCGGGTTCTACACCTACCACGTACCAATGTGACTTTTTCGGAGTTATATGTAATTTCTAAGATTATTTAGATACCATTGACAAACGGTGAAAAAAAACATCGTGAGAAAAGGCTCATAATTTCTAATTATATGTAAGTTTCAAATTGCCAAGGCTTATTATAAGGTAGAGCAAGCGTGGTAATTTATCTAATAATCAAATTTTCTTCATACGAGTTGAAGGCTTTGGTGAATATTGCCCACTTATAGACTGTTCTATTAATACCTCCAACTATTGTTTTTCTTGAAGCCTTATAAAACCATAAGTAACGGTTCAATGAACTTATAAATATAAATAATTGTAAAACTGACTCACCGTCTTCCTCGTCCATTCACTTCCTCACATCACCTTAGCAATTTTATTGCATTCTTTTTAATATCATGTTGTGATCTACTTAATAAAAACAATTGTCGTCCTTTTCATATATTCTTTTAAATTACGCCTATATTAGCATTTTGTTTTGATTAAACAAATAAGGCATATCTACATACACACATGGTACACACATACATCACATACATGGTACATCACCCAGACTCTGAACAATCATTATGGATCACCCTAAAATTGTTCCGGGCGGGAGTAATTATCACGACACGATACACAGTCAATGCAAATTATAATTCACTTCTCAGTGTCATTTCTTGGTGCTAAGCATCGATAAAGTGCATTAACATTAATTGACGATAACTCCAAGTTATGCAAACAAATCAAATCGACGGAGTATTTATGAGACTGCAATGTTTTCAAACAAACAAAACGATGGCTTTGTTAAAGTGCATTCAAATAAAAAGTGCACAGAACTTGTTATAAATAGTGGTTCTACAAGTATTTACAACGGAATCATCGTGGCCATGACAGTCGCTTTAATAACCGGACTTGCATGCATTTTTCAAAAACCTTAGGACTATTTTGTAGTATTGTTTTATTGTGATTGCGTTCAGATGTATGAAACCTGTTCGAGACTATAACTGGTGCATTTTATTTTGTCCTTGAATTGTCTTTTGACGGTCTCTCGATTTATATCAGACGAAGTATCAGTTTTTATTAATTACTCTTAATTAACTAAATGGCAGGAATCAACTACTTACATTCAGATGTAATCACCATCGTTCCGAGGGTTTCCCGTAAACGATGACTCAATTAAATGGTTTCCTATACCATGTAGACAACGCACTTGTGATTCTTATAGTATTACTGGAACTTAGACCTACTTATGGTGACTGATAGAATTATAGCATTAAACAAGTTTTATCGGTTTCTTCAGTTCCCATCTAACTTTGTTGTCCTGTCAGGAACTGAAACCATGTTTTATCAGCGATTACCATATGGCATATATTCCAGTGCAAACTATCATATAGTTCTTAGTTTAAAGAAAAACTACATAGCTCAAGGCTACGTTGAAAGAGTTTCTTATTAATTAAGTTTACGAGATGCATTCCAACATTGTTAACATTTGTTACTCATATCAGCTTCATAACTCAAACTTGGGTGAGCCCCTATTTCGCAAATGACCCGGGCAACCGGTTGTCGGCTTAAACCATTATTAAGCCACGCGATTATCATGGGTAATTTTTTGTACATTTTGTTTTGCTTCTATAATTGGGCATTCCCCAGATTCTAGACTTCCCGCTTATACACCGGTACGTAAGAAGTGTAAATGTAACATGCCTTTCTTATTCAGTAGGCTGAGAATTGAAATAGGGGAGTGTAAATTAAATACTGTAGTGATTGATGGGTTAATTGACGGGAATAAAGCAAACACCATGGTCCATGACTCTCGAAACAGCTATAGGCCACATTTATTCACGAAAAGTAACTACACTTCTTTCGCAACAATCGAGGTTGTTTGAGGTTACATTATATTAAATAGGTTATTACGGTGTCGTATTTTACTTCTTTTAAAACATATTTCCAAAATAGTCAACTATTTATAACCAAAATTAATAATTTTATGTACCGTTAAATGATCAAAACCGCCCTAATTTCTTAATTTATATAATAATTATTATGAGCATCTCTTAAATTAAACCATCCTTTGCTTACCATTGTTCTAGAATCGACCTTTGTCATCAATAATTGGTTAATTTGTTATAGAATTAATTCAAAATAGAACCCTCAATTCTCAAAGCGACGGTCGCAAAATTATTGTACAATCTAAGCGGTTGCTTATTACGTAATAGGCTTACTGCTCCGCCAAAGTTCGTCGACATCTCACAAAAGCTTATCATACATAAGACTTATTATTGCACGCCCCTTTCTGCTTTAGGTACACAAAAATATTATTTTGTTTAATTTTATCACTTGTATCAACATCTTTTGATTATAATGCCGCAAATATTGTGTGTGATAATGTCGTGGGTGTTTTGTTTCTTTCATTGTGTGAGTTTTATTCCAACTCATATTACGATGTATGTGTTCTATATTACACACTGGAACTAATTATAGAATTGGCCTATCTTCATCAATGGAATTTATAATCCATTTAATGTCTGTCGCGATGACATTATTACTATCCAACGCAATTTTAGGCTGACCTACTTGTTTAATTAACACCAAATGTTTGAAATATTGATATCAAATTTAAACCTTGTGTCAGTGGTAGAGTAGAGTACGTTTTGTGACCACTTCTAGTATTCCTGTAGATGTCAAGAGCAGAGTACGAAATTACACACTTTTTATTTATTTTTTATTGTTTGAAACGTTGCCCAACATTAGGATTTTCTCCTGTGTCGTGGGTGCATTTACAAACACACAAGTTCACATACACATGGTATCCAGACTCGGAACAATAATCTGTGGATCACACAAATAGGTGTTCCGTGCGGGAATCGAACCCGCAACACGTTGCGTGGCAGACAGTTACACAGCCCCTGTGCCGACCGTGCAGCCAACATTATACAGAGAACGGACAATATAGTGCTCTTTGATAAACCTGAACTTTTAAAATTTTAATCTTATCAACTTCGATCTCCAAGCTGCTTACCAAGCGTGTAAAATTGTATATTATATTTGCAACTATCAGCTAGTTAAACTTCGTAACTTTCGGCAAACTTCGTACCGCCTAAAACATTTTCTCACCTTTTAAACCTTCCCTAGACTTCCACGAACCTATCAAGACCAAAATTAGCCAAATCAGTTCAGCCGTTCTCGAGTTTTAGCGAGGCTAACGAACAGAAATTCATTTTTATTTATAGAGGTATATGTAGATAGATAGATAGATTAGTAGACCGTCTAATGTAGAATAGGCTCAAAGTCCTGCAGTCGATTGGCATTGGCTGTTGATGATGATCATGATGAGTCTTAATGTTATTATTGGTCATTATGGACATTATAATGTTCTACGTTTGAAAATTCATCAGGTTATCATTATGTTTTCGGCTTACTCACGTAATTGTCTGACTCTAGTTTCAAGCCATGCTGACCGGGTCGCGGAATGCTGCTCATGAATATGAGCCCCTAGCATGGCCTGAAACTAGTTGAGTTCCTCATCAAACAGTTACGCAAGTAGGTAAGCTGAAAACATAAGAATATTAATTTAGTAGATATGTCTTACGAAAATTTTAATATAAAAGTGATCATTCCGTTATAGCTGAGACTTTTCTTACATAACAAAAAGTATTTAATAATTGAAACCTAAGTATTGCGTATTTCTATACTAATATTATAAAGAGGATAGATTTGTACCTATTTTTTGTATGTTTGTAATAAATAGGCTCAAAAAGTACTGGGCCGATTTAAAAAATTCTTTCACCAATAGAATGCTACATTCTTCCAATTTGACATAGGCTACATTTCATTTTGAAAAAATTTAGGGATCATTGGCAAAATTTGAATGAAACCGAAGGTGTAGAAAAATGAGTCTTAAAATGTCTTTCGTCGAATGCGCTGCCGAAACTATTAGCGATAGAACAAAATAATGTACAACAATATTGAAGAACATCATAATGTCTATAAAAAACTCCGCGGTAGCATATGTCCAACTATTGTAGTTATGTCACTACAACAATCCAAATTTCCAAAAATAAATAATTGTCTACCCCATGCGATGCCGGGACGGGCTGCTAGTAAGTTATAAAATAATGGTCCTAACTACATTTTGTTATCACTAATGAGCTGACTAAGTTTGTTCAGACGAAGTTAAGCAAGACCTAGCAAATAGGTCAAGAAAATGAATGACGGATTTTTTTCTTATTGAGTAATTTTATTTTTTAAGTAAATTGTTGTTCTTTACAAGTTAAGAAGCTGAGACATTATGATTTGATAAAATATTAAAGCTGAGCTGGCTCCTAAAATATTTTGGTGATCTGCCTCATTGTTCGAATACTCACAAGTGCAAGTCTAAATTGGGTAATCGACCATTGGGGACTTTCGATCTGATGAAAAATGTGTATAGCATTGTTACATATAATAATAATGTGCACCTCTTTTTATACAACGAAGATTAACCGCTTGAATGCACCGATATGAGACACAATAGAAAATACACTGTGTCTCGCGTGTATCCACGTTTAGATACACGACGGGTTAAAAGACTTGATATAATAACATTTCATAGAATGAAACAACAGTACTAGTGTGCATTTCATAGGAAAATCAATCAATACCTACTAATAGGTACTTACAGAGCGTGACAATTTTTTTCACAAAACCGATGAGAGTCAGACAGATTATTTGATTTCGTTTTTAAAATGTCCGTTGCAAAAAAGTCCTTTTTTTGTGGGAAAAAGTCATCCAATGACTTCTTCCGTCTTGGATTAGGCGAGAGGGAGTGTCAGACTCTTACTGGCTAAACCACCACCGCGTTCCTACTCCACCTTCCGCAACGCCGTATCGGACATCGGCCCTACTGGACCCCATTTTTGGTGGTCTGATGGTTCTTTGAGGTGCGCGCGGAACGTGAGCAAAACATAGTCCTAGATTTCAAACGAATAAAACAAAATGGATGAATATCAGTTACAAAGATTTTGGTCCACAAAAAATATTTACGCACGTTAAATGTGCTGCAAACAATCTGAGTAAACCTAATATCATACTAAAAATGACTTTGTCTTTACTTTTCCCATTACTTGAAACTAATTCACGTCGATTTACACAGCCGTTCTTTGTATAAGCATACAACTTATATTACCTTTAAAAGCGTTTTCCGAAAAGGGTTACTGTTTATTCTGTAGGTCTTGCAAAAAAAGGGGAATATCAAAAGAGTTGTTTTTGTAACAGACCTCTTATAGGTACCTCTTATACCTGGGCAGAGTTTTCTTTAACTTTGATTAAATTATAATTCCAATTTCCTGTCCCACTAAGAAATAAAAATGTCTTCAATTTTTCTTTCAGTTCCTTCCTATTGTGGTTCTAAAATATAGCTTTGTAGAATTAATCCTATGAAACTTAGATGATTAATGAAATTTATGGCTTTATGAAGAAAATAACTGGTTTAGCATTGGTATTGCTCATGTTTTATATTGGTCGAAGGGAGCAAAAATGCTTTAATTATGTGCAGATAAGAAAATTGGGGGCTAAATGCTTTTAATGCAAATTATAATACTTTAAATAAATCAGCTGCCACATTATAAATGACAAAGTCTCCGCTTCATCGGTTAAGTAAGTCATAAATGACGAGGTTGATTGTAGAGGTAATGCAAAATTTTTGTAGTCGTGTATTACGATATGAGTCTAAACTTGTGCCAGTTAATGTTATAAGTCTTGACTTCGTACCTTCTAGATTGAAATGAATGAAATAACCAACTAACAATGATTTTTCCCCTCAAAAAAAAGACAAAATAACTGTTTGGCTAGTTGAGCGACCGCAAGAGCGACTAGATTACTGAGTTTCGGTTTCGATATTCGAGTTGATTAAAGGTCTATCACCATAATACTTTTGATTTTTGGATTCTTATAAGTACAAAGAATTAGTGGACTGTGCATCCTTACTCACCTTTTCAAGGCATTCGAAAAGTGTAAAGGATTTCGCGTTAATTTTGGTAGTGTGTGAATTCTGTTGACACGTAATCTACTTGTGTTTGTTGTATTTAATACTGCTGTCATTGTGACGGATGCTTTAAGAAATCAATGTCCGTATATAGTAAATGGAACACAAGGATTTGTGCATCGTATGTGAAGTCTTTAGGCACACGCGGGATGTCAAAAAATAAATTCATTTAATTTGTATTCCGACCCGAATATCTAAAAGTCCTATATTTGACAGTGGACTTTTAATGACTGATATAATAACGATTATGAAGTCGTATTTATGATAGTAGTTTCTATTTTATTAATTTAGTAACTTTTGATACAAATCAAATGTTTCAAGGCATAAGCCGGTAACCGAGCATACGGATCACCTGATGGTAAGCAATCGGCATCGCCCATGGACACCTGGAACACCAGAGGCGTTACAAGTGCGTCATCGGCTTTTTGGGGATTAGAAGTTTGAGGATCGTTGGGGATTAGGAGTTTGAGGATCGTTGGGGATTCAGGGATTGGGGAGATTGGGGAATGGGAAGGTAATTGGGCCTCCAGTAACGTCACTCACACGACGAAACACAACGCAAGCGTTGCTTCACGTCGGTTTTCTGTGAGGCCGTGGTATCACTCCGGTCGAGCCGGCCCATTCGTGCCGAAGCATGGCTCTCCCACACTTAGAATAATAGGTCATTTTATAGGTAGGTGGTCATACCTATGACGCGTACCTAGTGAATAACTGATTTGATTATAATCATTTGTGAAATAACAGCCAGTAACATAACCAATATCAGTCAAATCTTGTGGTTCGCAAAATTATTCGTGAAGTAACAAAATTACAAGTCTACAGTTACGTGGCATGTGGCTTTTGGCTCATTCCTATCTTTAAAACCTAACTTACTGGAGCTTGACTTGGCTTTTATAGATAACTGTAGCACATGAGATGTGTTATATTACTGTGTATGGTGTATTTAGTTACTACAATAATAATTGTAGTGGGTAATATTTGAATTGAATTTTCTTTTCGGTCTTATTAATACAGTGATGGTCTCATTGGCCGAGTGGACGCAAGTGCGACTGCCGGGCAAGGGGTCTCAGGTTGCCCGGGTCGGGCAAAATATTAATAGGTTTTTAAAAAATATCTCAGTTATAGCAAGGAGTCTAGAATTGTGTCCGGTATATGACAATAGGCTCACCTTTTATACATAACATGAACCTAATAACATAAACCGTGAAAACTGAGTGTTGCATTGTATAGTGGCGTTGAGTGCCGTAATGTGCACCTCTGCCTACCCCTTCGGATATAATAGGCGTGTTGTTATGTTATGTTAAAATGTAGTGGTTATATGGACGTTGGAAAAAGTAGACATAGGTATTATCACTTACAAATGATTGAAGCACAAGAATGTCAGTGGTTTTTTATTTGTGCGTGTGTAATAGGTAACCACGTTACCAGACTTAACCTGTTGATATCCATCCCCTAAATTTGGTCATACAAAAGTATTCTCTAACCATTAGAAATAAGGTCTATAATGTAATGTAATATTAGTGGAAAGCGGTCACCGGTGACCGCTTGGGGATTTATGGGAAGAACTTGACAGATGTTCTTCGTGTCAATGTATATAAGTATGTAGAGGTATATTCTGCGTGTAAGTTTATTGTAGCCAGGTGCCACAGTCGTTGTTTCAAGAGGTTCTGTCCACCTTTTTTCAATATCCTTGAGAGGTTATAAAAATACGACTGACTTTGCTGCATCTATTAGATATGAATAGAAACATATTTTAGCTGAACCCATTTTATTTTATTCATATTTTCATAACAAACATTTTTATTTAGAGGTGTTCTAGCATGATGTACTGGTTTAGAGATTACACAAACTGAGTGTCAGCTAGAACCCAGTGTGAATATAGGTATTTTGACAGCCATTGATAGATAGATCCTGATACCAGCGTCACATATACCAGGTTATATTTCCATTCATATCTAGACATATAGAGGTATAACATAGGTATGTGAGATATTGATCTCACATACCTATGTTATACCTCTATAAGTGTATAGGTTACATGCTGATTATAGTTTTTAAACACATTACGATGGGTATAATCATTGTCTATTTCATAAAGTAGCTGTTGAGTGTTGCCCGCTACTTCATCTGCGTAGAGTAGATTATGAATTTTAAACCATAACTTTATTTTTGTTTCATTTTTCGAAATAAAAGTAGCCCATGTTACTCCTTAGTACATCAGCTACCTGCCAACAAAAATCTTGCAAAATCGGTTCAGTCAATTCAGAGATTAGCCAGTATAAACAGACAGATATTTATATTAATATTAACTCGTCGAGTACCGTGACAGTTTAAACTGTCAAACACAGTTTAAACTGTCAAACACCAAGCGGTCACCGGTGACCGCAACCTACTGTTCTATAATTGTGTCTTTAATGACGGTACTCGACGAGTTTATATTAATATATTTTGGCATGCCGATCGTGTGTATATTCATATGCATGTATTAAAAAAGCCGGTATTTTAATATTACAAACATAGATTCCAATTTAATTTATCTGTATAGATTACGTAGTAACTATTAAGTAATCTGTGGTATAGATTAATACAATTTATTCAGATTTATGAACTTTACTAGAATAAAAGCGGACTTAATGCTGTAGGCATTATCTAATAGGACTAGTCTGAGTTTAATTTGGCTTACATTTGCCTTATTTTCATGTGTCAAGGTGATCTTATAGTAACAAATATAATTTGGTATTAATTATAAAGTTATCAACGTCATTAAGATATTATTTCACAACTTCCATCTTACATTTATTACCTCTAGAATTTCTGTTGATATTGACTAACGTTCGCATTTGATTCTAATAGGTACCTGTGATCAAACTGTTTACGTATCGAATGTACATCACCATCATCATCAACAGCCTATAAGTGGCCACTGCTGACCTAAGGCCTCTTCTCGCACGGAGTTAAGCATTAATTTTAAGCCCAGGTTTCCTCGCGATATTTTCCTTCACCATCTGTCAGTGGTGTCTAGATAATTTTAGAAAGTAGTAACCTAGGTATATGTAATACCTAACTCGGAAAAAGTCACATTGGTACTTGCCATTGTTTCAAATCCGCACTTTCATGCACGAGAAGCGGGTGTCTTAAACCTTCGGGCCACCACGACGACACTTACGACATCGAATGTACACATGTGCATAATGGAAAGAAACTCTTTAAATTAACGTTTCGAAGAACTTTCCCTCCCAGGTAATAAGCCCAAACAGCCCTATCTCCGCACATTTTCCTTATTTCATGATAGCAAAGAACAATTTCACCTGACATCTCGCTGACTGAGGAAAATGGTGTTTTCTAATATTTACTGAACATTAATCAAAGTAAAAGATTTCTTTGTTTATCGGTACAGTTACCTGAGACAGCGGGCGGGCTGTTCTGTAATGTAATGGGCTTAGGCAAACGGCGGAGGAATAAAATTTAAACTTTAAATACGGCATTATCTGGAAGCTTTTTTACCATTTTTGTATGTAAACTGTCTTACAAAGAGATATAAAGCTTGAGGAAAGAGATAAATTTGACCGTACTCGTGACAAAGGATCACTTTCTTGCTTTCTGTTGTTTAAATAATACCTCTAATGTACCTAAATGCTCCTTCCCGATTGTAATGACTTAATTGTAAAGGATTTTATTTTTATTTTTCCTTGCTCTTTTCTTCATTTACAGGGGTGATGAAACGTCGTTAGAAGATCTATTCTCTTTTTTTATTTTAGAATACCAAGTTCTCTCGACCTTCGATCGGTGATTGAAACTAACAGGATTAAACTGCGCCTTGAAATTGATTTAAAATTAATACATTGTTTACTTAGCCCTATAGCCTTAGTTACCTGGAAATAAGATTTCCTGCACTAATTAATCTAACCCTGTCTTGAAAGCTTTGTAAAGGCTATTAGTATCCAATAATTGCGTTCATCTAAGTTTTCTTTGCTGCTAGTTTAATATTATTTTGTTCGGTGTTCATCTTTTTCTATTTAAATGCAAGTTTCATATATCTATCCTTGTTGTACTCCTTTCCATATTTATTGAGAACCCTTTGCTGCGAGATTTTATCACTAAATTGAAGGCAATAAAGTCCAAAATACCTATACTAACTCTGCCATGAAACGGGAAGGTAACGTCGGCTTATCTTAAAAAGACATTTGTGCTTTGTGGGACCTTTTGGCAGTTTTTTGAATAAACCTCATAACATTATTTTGGATCTCAAATATTTTACTGGTAATTTTGTGGAGGAGTGAAAATACAGTTCAAAGTTGTGTAATTAGGTGCTTGTTACTTAAATGCCTGAGGTAATTTTTAAGTCTATAGGTAGGTAAACCAGTTTTTGGTTGCAATTGACGACTAAACAATAATACCCACAAACGACTTTCAATTTGTGTTGGTACTTACCTTTGCCAATTAGAAATTTGACTATTACTTCTGACTATTGGACAAAAACAAAGAAAAAAATATTACCTTTTCCATGGATTTTTCCCATGATTATAATTGATATTGACCAGAATCGGATATGGTGTTTTGTTTTATCCCTGTATTATACCTCTATGAGCATGATTGATCGCAAGATGTTCGCAATTACGAGATCTGTTACTAATTGCATCTTGCCCGGAAGCCAGAATTGTGGGAAAATTGTTGATAATCTTCGGTAACATTAATTCTTACGACCTTATTACGGAGAGCACAAAACTTCATATTTCCAGTTGTTGTATAGAAGTGACAATCTGTATGGATAATTGTTACTTAGAAGACTAGAATGTACCTCTAGAACAGAAAATCGACTACATTTTTCGTGAATATGTCAATGATCTGCAGAACTTGACAAAGTCTAATTGCACTGTGACGATGGTGCCCTTCGTGGACTAGTCTAGGTGCTATTCGCAGAGGTGCTCTAGACGGACTACTTCGATCTTAAGTTATTTTTATTTAAACATCATACTTTTTCACCTAACTTATAAGTTAGGTGAAAAAGTTTGTGAAGACCTATAGGTCTAACGAATAAAATAAATTCCTATGTAAGCACATACTTTGATCAGTGATCCGAAATGGTAATAAATATTAAAAAACAAATCTTAGAAAGAACTAGCATATCTAGGGAAGCTTAAATATTTTAGTAGGTAAGTATTGTTCTTAAAGGTAAAGGAACCGAACAACGAGGTCCAAATAAATACCTACTATTATTTTTATAGGCCTAGATAAAAAAAGGGTCTTTCGTTATTCCTATTTATTTAGCCGATCTTCTGATGTTGTTCCCAATATATTAGTGGAATAAGTGATGAGCATACATATTTTAAGTCACACAAGTCAATATAATACAAAGGTAAACATCTCAATATAAACATTAGGGCTTCCAAGATCGGAGCCAATAAAAATCTCAATAGGTTACCGGTCCTACGTTTCAACGAAATCCCACTTAAATAAATATCTCATTCACTTCAATTTTTTTCTTCGCTTTCATTTATTGGCTTTCCTTTGAATGCTTAAAAGTCATCATTCCTTTCGCATAAGTAATACTTTTCCTTGATTATTCAATAATATCAACCGATCTCTGGACCTCGTGTAGTAGGGATGTCCCTACATACATAGCAAATAGCAAACTAGATATAGCAAACTCTTTTATGTAAAAGGGTTTGCTATATCTTCCCACGCTTGGAAGACAGAATTATTTTTGACTCTATTATAACTGTACACACAGTACATAATACTAGTTATCACTTATCATTTACTGAATTTAAAAAAGTCCACAAGTCTTTGCTTGACTTGTTTAAACTGTCAAATACCAAGCGGTCACCGGTGACCGCAACCGGTACTCGACGAGTTAATAGCATATCAAACGTAACACCCATCCTCGTGACTTTAGGGATCAGGTGGTGATGAAAAGGAGGATGCTCCAACAAGACTGGGCCATCTTTATCTGTTGTCCAAAGGTCGTACTTTGAGAATTTCTTCTCTGCGCAAGCTTCACTTGGACGATATCATACTGGTAACGCCATCTATTGGTTGTATCGCCGAACTTGTATTCGTACGTGATCGCAGCGAGACTATCAACTAGACAACAATATGTTTACACAATAGGCACTCCTAATTAGAAATCTATTGTTTGCCTCAGGGTAATGATAAGGAAAACTGCTTAGTATTAGCCGAAGGGTCGATAATGAATAAGAAGTAGGTGGGTGTTATCTGAATGCGATTGACACACGAGAGGGTCAAGTGGCATTTTGTTGGGAGATTCCCTTCTTTTTTCCTTATGGTAGATTTATGCCTCCTTGCATCCTCAATGACTTTAGGACTTATTGTGGTTCATGTGTAAGTAAGAACCTATGTACCAGTATCCATGTCCCTCATGCTTGTATGTACATATTGTGTTGTCCTCTGTAATATTGCCAGCTGTATGGTGTACATGAAATAATAAATAAATAAATAATTATATATTCCGTATGTTTATTTGTGAAAGAGAAGTTAGTACGTATCTTGGATTTTTTTTTCCAGACTAGTATGAATGTTGAAGTTCAAAGGAATATAATAATTTGGTAAAACATCTATTCTACAACATGTAACGTAATTAACGCACACCCTCAAACACCCCAATTAGAATATTATGTTATAATCATAATACATACACTAAATTTTTAATTTAACCTGTATATAATAATAATAATAATAATAATAAAACTTTATTCATAATAACAAAAATGCAAAATTCTAAAATATATCTAAATTACGTACAATTGACCTCAAATAGTTAGATGCCTGCACTAGGACAATCCTGTATCGCAGGCGAGAGGAGGTCTAAATATAATTTTTACAATAGCACATCTTATTTCTATAAACACAAATATTTATCAGTATGCAATAGAAAAAAAAATATATAATGATTATTTTAATATACATACATTCAAACATACTTACATACAAAACATAACCTCATACCCTATATTCTCAGAAAAGATAGGCTGAGGTCCATAACTAATCGTAATATAATATTATAATGTATCTAATAAATATGCATCCTTACTGGTCTTGTCATAAGGTTTATTTTTTTTTATTTTGTATTGAATGATAGAATTTGTATGAATACAAATAAAACTGCGATTTTAAAAGTCTTATTGCTTTGACTTACGGTCCATTTCGATTTGTTTTAAGAATACAGGTTTAAACCTGTATATATAATTTCCGTAGTTTTAATTATTTTAGGATAAAAAATTACCTATACTAAAAATTATACAGTATGTTAGGTTAAACGAGGGACATATTCAAACCCATAATAGTGTATACTCACATGAACCTAACAAATATATAAACGAAACGAAAACACTAATAAATAACAGACAGAACCATAAAAACGCTTCCGCTTACGCTTATGGGTTTCGGCTTAGCGGGCTTAAGCGCGCTCTATCCTTTTTGGCAAGATCGGCGCATGATTTGCAACGCGAGTTACTTTATGTAAGTACTGTTTCTGTTTACAAGTTCACTTGTTGCGCGCTCAGTGTTCATGATGATTTATTTTATTGGACAATTACTTCAAAAATTTTGGTTATAGGTTTTTTACATATTCGGGACGAGAATCGAATACTGAATACCCTCCCTCAATAAGTCCCTCGTTTAACCTAACACACTGTATATTATATCGATTCAGTTAACGATTCTGAACGAACAAATTTTCAGGATGAGCGTTATTTAAGATACATGTTGTAAACATATAATAAAATCGTAGGAAAGTGAAAAATGTACATCGAATATTTTTTTAAAGAATGCTTGAGGAGCGATCTACAATCGATACCGAAACCAAAAATATGGTTTCTGTCTGTTTGTATATATGTCCGGGATGAACTCAAAAAGTGATGCATGAATTTACTTCGCATGAATATTACTCGGTCGGGACAACATATAGGCTACATATTATCATACTATCAACTACCCAGGAGGAGCTGTGAACCACTATTTTACGCGGACGAAGTTGCGGATTCAGCAAGTTCTAAATAAACATCAGATTTAAATTTAATTAATTATTGTGACCAACCAATTAATTTATTTGCAGAAGCCATTAAAACTCCAACAATGATTTTATTGTCATCGGCCAGTGCACTGCTTTTTTGAAATTACCAAGAAACACTACAATGTTCATCTTATCTATCTATAAGGTATATAAATAAAAATCTATTTCCGTTCGTTAGTCTCGCTAAAACTTGAGAACGGCTGAACCGATTTGGGTAATTTTAGTATTGAAATGTTCGTGGAAGTCCAGGGAAGGTTTAAAAGGTGAGAAAAAACATTAATAGGCTGTACGAAGTTTGCCGGGCCAGCTAGTTAATCTATATATATAAAAGAAAGTCGTGTTAGTTACACTATTTATAATTCAAGAACGGCTATATCGATTTGGATGAACATTGGTGAGGATGTAGCTTAGAACCAGGAGACGGACATAGGATACTTTTTACTCAATACTTTTTTTTTACTTTTAACCGAAAATCAAGAACGGCTACGGGAAATATCGGGATTGCGCGTACGGAGTCGCGGGCAGAAGCTAGTATTATATAAATGCGAAAGTCTGGGAGTTTATGTATTTGTGCGTATGCTTGTTACTCAGACACGTCAAAACAACTAAAGGGATCGGGAAATTTGGAAGAGAGATTAACTCTTTCAGTCTTGGTGGTCACTGTAGCTAACCACCATAACATAACATTACGCCTTTTTATCCCCGAAGGGGTAGGCAGAGGTGCACATTTTGGCACTTAATGCGACTGTACAATGTAACACCCACTTTTCACTATTTATGTTATGAGCCCCATGTAATAGGGGGTGAGCCTATTGCCATATAACATTCCGGGCACATTTCCAGACTCTAATCTACTATTACTGAGATTTTTTTAAAACCCAGTAATACCTCTACTTTGCCTGACCCGGGTATCGAACCCGAGACCCCTTGCCGCACTGGCGACCACTCGGCCAACGAGGCAGTTAATTTACAATTGCATTTAAAGTATGCAGTGAAATGGTATTTAAGTATATTAGTAAATAGCTCTCGCTCGTCAATATTTTAAAACTACCTCTACATAAGCTTAAATTAGGTATTTCTTACCATACTACCCCTAAGAACAAAAACACCCAAACGAACACAAGTGGTAAACAGAGTAAAGTGGTAAAAGTAAAATTAGTTAGATTTTGTAGCAATATATTTTTCGACATTATAATTATTATTATTATGCCGAAAAATATAAACTAACCACCTTTTCTTGATCCGCGGATACCGCACGATCTCTGGGGAGTCGGCGAACCTCCTTGCCGGATTACCGCCGTGGGATCTGGAGGCGAAGGTGCTCGCGCGCGTGTACATCATGCGCGCGGAGGCACGTCGCCGGGGCGAAACTCCGCTGCCGCGCCAGATAAGTGCGTGGCGGGATGAGCTCCGGCGCGATCTCATAGCGGAATGGCAGCAACGACTGTCGCAACCGAGGGCTGGGCTCGCTGCCATCGCAGCGGTAAGTCCCCTCTTTGAGGAGTGGCTTCAGAGACGCTACGGCGTCCTCACCTACCGCTTGACGCACGTCCTCACCGGACATGGGAGTTTCGGGAGGTACCTGTGTCTGATGGGGCGGGAGGAAACGTCCGGGTGTCATCACTGCGAGGACCGCCCTGAGGACACGGTGGAACACACTGTCGCGGAATGCCCTGCGTGGGCTGAGCACCGCCGTGTCCTCAGGGAAGTGATCGGCGATGGCGACCTCTCGCGTCCGGGCCTAGTGCAGGCCATGATGCGGAGCGAGGGGGACTGGGATGCCGTCTCCTCCTTTTGCGAAGCAGTCATGCTAGCTAAGGAGGAGGCGGGACGCGTGAGGCAGCGAAGCGCTGCCTCCTCGCAACCCAGCCATCGCGAAGGACACACCGGGCATCGGGGATCGCGAGACGATCTCCGGCCACCGTAAGCGCGGGCCTGCGGACGGCGAGTATGGGTGGCTCCCCGTCCGACCAGAAACAGACCCGAGCGTGCGGCGCGTCGCGTTCCGCGCGCGCCTCAAAGAGCCATCAGACCACCACAGATGGGGCCCAATACGGCCGATGCCGATTCGGAGTCGCGGAGAACCTAACGGGTAACCGGGGCTCCGGCTCGACGTGCAGGAGAAGGAACGGGGTGGTTTTTAGTCAGTAAGAGTCTGACACTCCCTTCCGCCTCACCCAGGCGGGAGCAGTCATTCGATGATTTTCCCCCCTTAAAAAAAAAACACCACCTTTTCTTAGAAATCCAATTTTTGAAGTATGCTTCAAATTTGTTTGTATTGGTTTCTAAGCATTTCAGTATAATTCAATAAAACATATTCGTAACCAGTTAAAAGTGTGACTGAAAGAATTAAGGACTGGAATAAAACATATAACATCACGCCCGTTTATCTTGGAAGGCAAAGGTGCACATTACGGCACTTAATGCCACTGTAGAGGTACAATATAACAACCACTTTTCACAATTTACTTTATAAGTCGCATATAATAGGGTATATAATATAATATCGACTGCCTCGTTGGCCGAGAGGTCGCAAGTTCTACTGCCGGGCAAGGCGTCTCGGGTTCGATTCTGGGTTTTAAAAAAATTCTCAGTACCTAGTAGCACGGAGTCTGGAATTGTGCCCGGTATATGGCAATAGGCTCACCCCTTATTACATGGGACTCATAACATGAATAGTGAAAAGTGGGTGTTACATTGTACAGTGGCATAATGTGCCCCTCTGCCTACCCCTTCGGGAATAAAAGGCGTGATGTTATGTTATGTATAATATATTATAATTCATATATCTTGTAGTACTTCCAGCATATGTGCGATACTGACGATTTTATATCTGCTGACGATGATGTCTCTTCGACTAATGACAGTTTCCGTTCTTTGGGCGGTTCCCTTAGTGATTTAATTAATCGTTCTCTCTCGTCCGACAAATTTTTCAATGTCTGCCACATAAATGCACAAAGTCTCCCGAGCCATTACATTGACTTCTATGAAACATTTAACAATAGTAATGTATATGCCATTCTGCTTTCTGAAACCTGGCTCAAGCCGCAACTCCTATCCACTACCTACCCCCTTACAGGTTACATTCTGCTTAGGAATGACCGGATTGTTAGGAGGGGGGGGGTGTGGCAGTGTATCTTCGCAGTGACTTCCCTTACAAATTACTCAACCTTTCTCCCGTAAATTGTCCTGCTGAGTATATATTCTTGGAGGTTTGTGTCCAGGGGGCCAAAATTCTTATTGGGGTTGTATATTGCCCTCCAACTGTCGATTACTTCACTGAATTCGAATCAGTTTTAGAATCCGTGGGTTCAATGTACGAACATCTCGTAATCATGGGTGACTTTAACACTGATCTCCTTACCCACTCCCCTCGATCTCGCAAACTCCTACACCTGGTCGAGTCAGCTAGTCTGCACATATTACCACTCCAACCCACTCGCCACAATACTGTCGCAGACGACTCATGGCTCGATCTAATCCTCACATCCAATCCGTCCCTCGTCTCTTGTCATGGTCAACATGACGCTCCGGCATTTTCTCATCATGACCTTATATACCTCTCCTACATCCTGAAACCACCCAAGGCAAAACCCAGGGTACTGTACAGACGCTGCTTTGGGAAGGTGGACAATGAGAAGCTTTTGGAGGACGCGTCCAGAATAGACTGGGAACCACTAATGGAAGCTACTACGGTTGATGACAAGATTGAAATTTTCAACAAAGCTGTCATTAACCTTTACGACCATCATGCGCCTGTCAAAATGATCCGATTAAAACGTGCTCCGGCACCGTGGATGACCAGAGGGATTCAGGCGGCTATGCGTCGCAGGGGCCGCGCGTTTCGAAAGCACAAGAGGAATCGGACAGAGGAGAACTGGACGGCATATAAAACTGCGAGGAACAAATGTAATCAGATGGTACACAACGCCAAACGCCGCCACATTCTCAATAACATTTCCACTTCATCTCCAGCTGATATTTGGAAGTTCTTGAGAACTCTAGGAATCGGCAAACCGCAACCCGCTAACCTTCCTTCTTCAATTGGCTTAGATGAACTTAATAATCATTTTTCCACTGTCTCATCTCTGGATCACCTAACTAGGCGAAACACCTTGTCTTCTATTTCTAGTCTGCCTCGTCCTGGGGTCGAAAATTTCCACTTCATACCAGTCCAGTCGGAGGAGATTCGTAAGACAATCCTTTCCATTAAATCCAAAGCTGTTGGCTGTGACTCCATCTCCCGTGACATGATCATGTCCATCCTGGTTTATCTCCTTCCAGCAATTACCCATATTGTCAACTATTCCTTGTATTCCGGAGTGTTCCCGTCCTTGTGGCGTAAAGCTTTTGTTCGTCCACTACCTAAGGTTAGTAATCCATCTCTTCCCACTCACTTCCGTCCAATCTCAATCCTTCCCTTCCTGTCTAAGGTGCTTGAAGCTTGTGTCCATGAGCAGCTGTCACGGTTTGTTTATGGAAACAGTTTAATAAGCCCTCTCCAATCAGGTTTTCGACCTGGACACAGCACTGTCTCCTCCCTCCTTAAAGTGACTGGCGACATTAGGGCAGGGGTTGAGGACACCAAAGTAACTGTTTTAGTATTGGTTGACTTTTCAAACGCTTTCAATATGGTCAGTCACGATCTCCTTTTGGCCATCCTGTCCCATCTTGCAATCTCTGACAAAACACTGGACTGGTTCTCTTCCTATCTTCGGGGGCGTCAGCAGTCGATCCGGCTTGACGATAATTCTTCAAGTTGGTGTGATCTGCTGGCTGGTGTCCCTCAAGGCGGCATTCTCTCTCCTCTCTTATTTTCAATCTTTATTAATTTCATTACTTCTGAACTTCGGTGTGCGTATCATCTGTATGCGGACGACTTGCAGTTGTACTGTCAGGCTGCAGTGGATGACTTACCTAGTGCTATCACGGCAGTAAATGGTGATTTGGCTGCTATCTACAACTGGTCACAAAGGTTCGGCATAGAAGTAAATCCAAATAAATGTCAAGCCATAATCATTGGAAGCACACGTACCTGGAAAACAGTCAGTGTCGCGTCGCTGCAGCCTGTCTCGTACAATAATGTGGCAATCCCGTTTAGTGACGATGTGAAGGATCTTGGCTTACATATTGATAACACATTGAGCTGGCGTGCACAGGTCACTAGGGTATGCCAGAAGGTAACTGGGTCGTTGCGAGGCTTGTACCGCCTTAGAAGCTTCCTTCCGTCTACTACCAAGGCACGGCTCGTGCAGGCCCTGATTTTTCCTATCATCGATTATGCTGATGTGTGTTACTACGACCTGAATGCAGATCTACTCAACAAAATTGACAGTCTTCTAAATAACTGCATTCGATTCGTTTTCAATTTACGTAAATATGATCATGTTTCTGCACATCGGTTGCAATTAAAATGGCTGCCCATACGCCTGCGCAGGCAACAAAGGGCGTTAACTACTTTATTTTCTTTTCTCGACTCTCCTTCTTCACCTGTTTATCTAGCTTCCTACTTCCAATATACATGCGCAAACCATTCTAAATACCTTCGCTCATCTAATAACCGTCAACTTCAATGTCCCACTCACCGCACTGACTATCTTCACTCCTCCTTTTTCGTTCAATCTGTCTCTCTGTGGAACGCGCTGCCCAAGGAAATCAGAATGGCAAATAATCGCTGTTCGGGTTCGGGAACACATTTATAGAAAGTGGCAAACTCAAAACAGTGCTAATATGTAGTCTATGTATTGCATTTATTTATATATGTATGTATTATATTATATGTATGCATATTTGGGATATATTATATTTATTATATAATTCATTTTAAGACCCTATACCCTTAGTTATGTATTATCGACTATAACAATCATGTCTTCCCTCTTCAATATTTTATTACCTTAACTTCGTTATCTACTTCATACTTTCTTTTTACAATTTTGCACCTACCGCTTTAACATTCTGCACCACCCAATGGTCGACTGTCAGAAAATGCCTACGGCATTAAGTCCGCCAATTTCACTATATGTGCAATAAAGTTTTAATAAATAAATAAATAAAATAATAGGGGAATAGCACATAGGCTTATTATTCTACGGGAACTGGTACTGTGCGAAGCCAAGCTAGTTTACTACAAAAAATTTAATGAAAAAATATAGGTATATTAAATCTTTTATGCGTTACATTCCTACCTAGCTACCAATGCTATTACGTGCCTAAATACGACCTGAAAGTGGTTACTAGAACTTTAAAAACTAGAAACAAAAAATGTTCATCGTATCTCCCCTGTGGAGTCGAGTGCAGTAGTGGCCAGTGGTCTAAAAGGTATTGCCGTACAATACTCTTCTGTTACTATATTCTAGCACCACGGCAATAATTTCCAGGAGAAACTTTTAAACTGCTTTAAACGGAGGCGCAGTTTTTCTAGAAATATCCTTCGGACCTGTAAAATGGATTTAGTTGGTTATTTAGTTGTAAATGAGTCCTAAAAATAAAGATACACACAACAGTCGGTTGGTTATAAACATATAGAGGTAGAATAGGTAGGGTAAGAACTACTATGGTAGTAGTAAGAAATTAAGTTTTCAGTGTAACTGGACAATGAGTATTTCTAATTTCCCAGTGCAATAGCAGATTTTCAATCAGGAAAGAGTAAAGTACTCGATTATATTTAGTGTTGTGTGATCGATTACTGCTCAAAATGTCACTTAATCTTGTTATCAGAAGGCAGAGGTGCATATCACGGCACTTTGTGCCACTGCACAATGTAAGACCCACTTTTCACTATTTATGTTTTGAGTCCCATGTTATAGGGGTGAGCCTATTGCCATATAGGTATCGGGCATAATTCAAAACTCCATTATTTATATAATCCATATAGTGAATAACACCGCTGATACATGATAAAATTCTAAGGAGTCAGGGAATAATTTAAAAAGAATTCTAAGGAGTCGGCACATAAATTTAGTTTTCTTAGCAAAGTTGTGTAATATCTTTTCGGAGAAAAGCAGACGTGATGCTTCTTATATTGCTTGTTATAAATGGATTAATAAAATTAAATTTTATTATAAAATGAATAGTACAAGAAAACGGTATGAGAGCTCTTGGAAGCGGTGCTTTGAACTGCTATCAGTTGTTTTGTTTAAAGAACGCTTTGATTTTTCAAAAAATTCATAGAAATACTTCAGTATGATGGATTTTCACTTACATTAAGTGGGAGTTCCAGTATTTCTTTAGTTCCACTTAGGTTTATTAAATCATAAATTAATTAATGTTTTCAATTGAAATTATACAAAGGTGAATAGGTATTTATAAGGTTGTTTTTAACATCGTGCGAATTTCATTCCGCCCGCGGGATTGCCCCGCATGCATAACACCAGCAAGTGTCCTTTCAAACAAGTATTCATTGTAATGTGTGGAATACTTACACGGGATACGGGATGTGATCCGTCGCAACAGCCCCGCATCCGCATCCATACCATCCGCATCCGTCGTGTAATCGAGGCATACCTGACGGACAGGTCCGTCATATACCCCGGTCACCGGGGCGAGTGGAACCGGCGAGAGATGTCACGCGGTGTTCCACAGGGTTCGGTTCTGGGGCCGCTTCTGTGGAACATCAGCTATGACTGGGTGCTGCGCACCGACCTCCCGAACGGCGTTAGCACAATATGCTACGCCGACGACACGCTGGTGCTAGCGCACGGGAGGTCGCACCAGGCGGCGGCCGATTTAATGGCGACAGCGGTTGCGACAGTCGTTGAAAGAATCCGTCTGTTGGGACTCGAGGTGGCGCTCCACAAGTCCGAGGCCATGTGTTTTCATGGTCGAGGGAACGCGCCACCTCCGGGTGCGTCCCAAATAACGGCGGGAGGGGTAACCATCGCCGTCGAGACGACGATGAAGTACCTGGGACTCGTCCTCGACAGTCGGTGCAACTTCATAGAGCACTTCCGACGATTGGCTCTAAAGTTGGAGAGGGCGGGGGTTGCGTTTAAGCGCATCCTCCCCAACCTCGAGGGGCCAAACGCCTCCTGCCGGAGGATAAACGTCGTGTACGTCGGGTCGTGCTGTCCATGGCCCTCTACGGTGCCTCTGTGTGGGCGCCGAACCTGTTGCGGCGTCCCACCTGCTCATGGCACAGAGGGTCATGGCGATCCGAATGATAATCCGTAAATGAGGGTCCGGCCTCATTTACGGATTATCATTCGGATACTGCACGATCTCCGAGGAATCGGCGAACCTCCTTGTCGGATTTCCACCGTGGGATCTGGAGGCGAAGATGCTCGCGCGCGTGTACTGCATGCGCACGGAGGCACGTCGCCGGGGCGAAACTCCGCTGCCGCGCCAGATAAGTGCGTGGCGGGATGAGCTTCGGCGCGCCGGAACGTCCGGGTGTCATCACTGCGAGGACCGCCCTGAGGGTGTCCTCAGGGCGGTCCTCGCAGTGTGTGGAACACACTGTAGCGGAATGCCCTGCGTGGGCTGAGCACCGCCGTGCCCTCAGGGAAGTGATCGGCGATGGCGACCTCTCGCGTTCTGGCCTAGTGCAGGCCATGATGCGGAGCGAGGGGGACTGGGATGCCGTCTCCTCCTTTTGCGAAGCAGTCATGCTAACTATGGAGGAGGCGGGACGTGTGAGGCAGCCAAGCGCTGCCTCCTCGCAACCCAGCCATCGCGAAGGACACACCGGGCGTCGGGGATCGTGGGACGATCTCCGGCCACCGTAAGGGCGGGCCTGCGAACGGCGAGCATGGGTGGCTCCCCGTCCGATCAGAAACAGACCCGGGCGTACGGCACGTAGCGTTTCGAGCGCGCCTCTAAGAGCCATCAGACCACCACAGATGGGGCCCAACAGGGTGTCGCGGAGAACCTAACGGGTAACCGGGGCTCCGGCTCGACGTGCAGGAGAAGGAACGGGGTGGTTTTTAGTCAGTAAGAGTCTGACACTCCCTCATGCCTCACCCAGGCGGGAGCAGTCATTCGATGATTTTCTCTTCAAAACAGTCCTCAACAGTCTCAACAGTTTCAAACAGTCCTCTTAAAAAAAATCCGTACGATATTTAAAACAACTTAACGCCTTAGGTATTCTCATTATTCAACTTTTAGGTGTTGCAGATGTTGTATGGTAGAACTACATATTAATGTTGTAATTTCTAACCTTGCTTAGCCTTGGAAATAACTACACTTAAAAATCTGAACACATAATAATAATATTATTATGCTTAACAATACATTGAAACTGCCTAAACTGATGGTCACAACAATATATCCGGACCTATCTTAATATACCTCTAAATAAATAAATGGGTTATCAAATTGTTTTCGTAATATGGTTTATATTGTTAAATCAATAGAAACTATATTATTACTATACACAATGCCCTGTTTCCTCTGATAATAAAGTACTTATTATAGACTTGAGTAGGTAATAACAGATGCACCACAAAATTGCCAAATTAGGTACAAAGCTCTGGTGGGCTTGTAATTAGACAATGTGGTAACGTAAAGACATACAATCAACATAATTTATGTTTACATGTTGGTTGTTTCATCACGCCTGTTTGTGTGTAATTAGAATAGCTTACATATCAAATTCGCTCGGGTCCGATTCCCATAACTTAAAATGTTTGGGCGGTGCTGGGATACGTGTCATGTTCATGAACGGGCGCCGTCAATTGGGACTGGTCAGCTCCAGACTGTATGATTTTATTGTTCTCAAGGTTATTTTCTTTTTCAATCTCTTTGACTGCATTTCGGTGTTGCATTGTTGTCACACATTCGAATCAACAAAACTATGTTACTAGAGAATTGTATTGTGAACCCGATTGAAAAAGAGTAACCTATGGAGTTTCTTGCTCGTTCTTCTCCATAGGAATCTACAACTTGGAATGAGCAACTAGCTTCACTTCAAATTTTTTGTTGTTGACGTTCAAAAGTGCCTTCCTAGTCTAATTGAAATAAATGATTTTGACTTTGACTTTGACTTACCTAAAAATTTACGAACCTGCAAAAGAAAAGTATCCGGTATTATGCCAATAGGCTCGTCCCCTATAACCTACGGTGGGACGTAGAATTTAACTGATAAACATTATAGTTTGTTAGTTTATTATATCTAAGTGTGAGCCAGCCATGCTTTTGCACGAATGTCAGAAATCAATCACATAACGAAACACAATAATTTTGTCAGTGAGGTTATCGCAGGCCCAATTACCCCAATAAGGTACTCTTCAATCCCCGAATCCTCAAATTTTTAGGAATTTCTTAGGAATCATCAAATCCTTTCGTATCAGGTGATCCGTCTGCTCGTTTACCGGCTTGTCCCATTAAAATTATATATATGCAGCGTGCACCCCTGCCTTCCCCTCCAGGAACAAAAAGCCTGATGTTATGTTATGTAGCAGTTTCTTTGTAAGTTTACATAAATTATTTGTTCCTGAACTTTAAATAGGTTAGGAGCTAGGAATATTTTCCCAAAATGTTTATTTTAACTCTCCATCTACTAAGGTCTACCTTGAAATTGAATATACTTTTTATTAAATTCATATAACTTTAATTTTACTTTGTTTTTAAACTTTCACTAACGGGTTGTAATTTGCCCTCTGGCTATTGAATATAGTTTTTCTTTCTCGGTAAATTCAGGTTAGATTTTTAACAATTGGCGGAAAAAAAAGTACAAGAAAAACCTAACGATATCGTTTTTTTTGTCTAGAAAGTACACGGCTATTTATTTTGAAACATAATAAGAATTGAGCTCAATTTACTTATTCTTTTAGAAGATGTTTTTTCATCATCCTATTACTTTCCTTTCAATATTTATATGGATTTTTAAAACATCAGAACATTCCATTACCTCATTGTCAAACGAGAAACAATTCCAAAAGGTAGGAATGATCGTGCAAGCATATTCAAAACGTTGGACATTTTCATTGGAATCACACAAATGACGCATAAAGCTCGCTTCACACGTTACGTCATCTTCGTTCCGTTTTCACGTCAAGTTAATATCGGAGTTCAAACGTTCAACATTATTTTTTATGTGGCGATACATTCGTGACACATGTGTATACGAGGCTTATTCTGTCAAACGTGTGAAGGTGCCTCAACATACTCTGTTCGTGTTTAGAAATGGCTGTTTTATGTAGTTGTGTCATGTTTTACAATAAAAAAGAGCTCGATGTCACTATTGGCGGGTTGTGTGGAAGAACTTAAGTGTTTTGCTCCCGAAATTTCTCAACTTATCTGGAAAAGAAATTGCCTTCGCTCTTAGGCTTTTTATGCGTAAAATAGAATCATGCGCTCACGTGATCTCCCTATTACTAGGTGATAGGCTGATATTATCGAAGTAGTTTATAAAAGACCCTAGTTCCAACGTAAAAGTAGGGACTTTATGATGTTAGTACCTATATTTTTTTCATAAATATTTTGACCTTGCTTATTTCATAATAGTATCTGTAGTCATCTGGAGATGTTCATGTTTACATGACGATCGCTAGAAATAATATCTCCTACTTCGTTAATTGATTAAATGAAAACATTTTTAAGTATTTGATTCTTAACGTTAATGCTGAGAACTAATTCCATCCAGTTTATAATTCCAGTTGGATATAACATTTAGATACGATGTTTGGCAATAGACACAAACACACCACACCTTTCCTAGGTTATGACATAACTGGCGAACACTGAGTGCCTATAGCAATATACCTAGGCATACTTCTACCCAACCAAACGGAAAATAAAATGACTAAGGCCCATCGCCACGTAAGGGATACAAATCAAAACGTATTACCTAGGTAAGATATAAGAATATTGGCATTTTCCGAACGAATTCCTATCCTTGAACGCGTAACCAAGATAATGTACTAGGCTTTTACGTAGGTAGCTCTAAAAACCGTGTTTTCTGACCGCAAGAACAATAATAATAATAATAATATAGATGATGTGTGGAGGCACGTGAACACAATAATAAGCAGAGAATTTATGATGAAAGGACATCATAAAGTAGTTTGATGAACGAGTTAGCAGTTGCCAATGCACTAAGCTGCCAACAGGGTCGACGATAAAGATGTGTTTCGAAGGTCATCTATCTCTGAACTATTTCTAACGGAACGCTTATCTTGCGAGGACTTTCGGGACGAGAAATAACGTGCGAGTCGTCCAGAACAAGTTTCTATCTTGAAAAGCTAAAGTATAAATAAAACGAGTACTAAAAAGGGGTTTCAATGTTGTCAAATAGTTTTTGATTCACGTAAAGTTGTTATTTACCTAATTTAATGTATATATGAAGTAAAAATCCGCTATAGGTAGTATGTAACATAGTCACAGCTTTAAATTAACTAGGTGTCGATATTAAATAATTAATTATTTTAACGTCCCAAGTTCAGTTTATGTATGCACCAATGGATGATTTGACTGCACGGTTGGTGCGGCGGCTGGGCAACTGCTGCGTTCCCGCGTGGAACAACTCTTTGGGTGATCCACAAATTGTTGTTACGGGTATGGGTGAAAAAAAAATATCAACTTTTGGATCAAAAATATTTACATTTACCTACCTACTTCAAAACATGCAAATTAAGTGATCGGCATTTATATTGACTATTTAACTTTGTTGTGTGACATTTTATCTTAGACAGACGTACTTAGGATTTCGATGTACGTCTTCCGTCTTCAAATAAAAAAATATCATTCGAAGTACCTATTGAATTAAAGTTTATTTATTCACAGATATTTTTGAAAAAGGCACGGCAGGGGAAGGCTGTCATCACAGATCTGATGTTATAGACAACAGTAGTATAGGCGGTTTCCTCAATACGACACAGTGTGATCTTCCTCAAAGTTACTTTTTTGGTGTCAAAAGAAGGCTTCAATGCTCTGGTATCAACATCTGCAAAATAATACGAAATTAAATATTTGTAGCATTAGGTACTTGCCATATTAAAAAATAAATTCTTTTGACTGTTCAATGCAATAAAATATTAAAAAATAATCACAATTTTACTAATTAATTTTACAACCAAATTCATTTTAATAATTTTCCAGATTTTTTTTAAGCATAGCACATATAGTATGCTGTTTAACGCTAATAAAACGTGACGTCACAATACACAATCTCGTACAAAATTCATAGAAATATGTCGCTTTTAACAGTTCGAAATAAATATTGACTTTGACTAGTTGGTAAGTACCCAATTGTATAATATCTCTAATAATGGTAGGTTTTAGAAAATTTGTGCATAAAAAAAATGGTCGAGAGCTAATATTTCTTTAAAGAATTTTATAGGATGAACAAAAGATTGGAAAAGTATGAAAATATAAATGGATTAATAATTAAGTGAAAAATAATTGAATTTAATTTACACAACCCGCTTAAACATATTGTGACACTTTTTAAAAGGCTGTTCACATATTGTTAGCAACAGAATATTTGTATTATTATCGACATCCATTGTTTCTTTATTAATCTTCTTTTGTTTTCAATTGAAAGCAAGAGGAAATTTTAAACTTGCTGTGTCAAAACAGTCTACACGAGTATCAGCTGATGTGAGTGTTATCCGAATGCGATTGACACACAAGAAGGTCAAGTAGTAATAAGTTTGTAGGTCGTTACTTTGTTTTCCTTATGCCAAAGATTTATGTAATTAATAGAATGACAACCCCTAGTAGATAAAATTAAATTGTCTTTATGCTATGTTGCAAAGAATTTTGTTCGGAGCACATAATCTTGTCTTTTATCTTTTAACTGCAACGTCCCTTTTGTCACATAATCATATTGAGATATTCCAGATGTAACAATTTACTTTGTCTCTAGTGTTACAAAAGTAATCTGCCAACAACTACTATTAATTTGTCGTAAGAATAACTTAGATAGGTATAGCAAAGTTCATAGCTCATATAATAGTAGGGGAAGCCCACGATGCTAAATTTGGATTTACTTGAGCGTCGTTGGTACCTACTGGATTTTGATTTTTGCAAAATAATACGAAATTAAATATTTGTAGCATTAGGATTTTGAAGATATGCTGATAGAAAGAAGAAATGGTTTAGTGAAAATTTCTTCCATCGGTGGGGGAAGGGGGAAACCACAGATCTTTGAAATTGTTGAGCGTAACTTTTGTTCTAGTGGTCGAGCGTGACAGATATTGATAGTGTACATGCTCCATATGTATTTAATAATAAAAAACTCTTAATCTGCCAGTTTGCATGGTGGGGTTGAATGTTCTGGAGATTACAAACGAGAACCCTTCAAAATCGCCCCACTCTTGCAAATCAAGTTGTGGAATGGGCAGATTTTTTAAATGCACTTCCTTTAGCATGGTACTGACCTACCTTCTCTTTATCTGACGAAACTGACTTTATTTAGTCAGACTTTTTAAAAAATGTTTAGTCCCCCCCCCTTCTAATCAGATCGGATATATGGTGGGTATATTCAATAAGACACTTTTTTTATTTTTTAAGGGGGGAAAATCGTCGAATGACTGCTCCCGCCTGGGTGAGGCGGGAGGGAGTGTCAGACTCTTACTGACTAAAAACCACCCCGTTCCTTCTCCTGCACGTCGAGCCGGAGCTCACACTAGGTTTTCCCCATATGTTAATCTGACGCGCTCGAGTAACTACCGAAATCCCTTCATGGGCTACATCCTACTATAATGGTTTCTATATACGCACCATGGTCGATGACGTTTTGGAGACTTTGATCGAGAGTTATAATTGGTTCTTCACTGATTTCGCAGGAATGTACTTCCGGTCCAATTTGAATGTGTACCACATTTCCTTTCTGTACCAGGAAGTAACCATATTGTGTGTTTCCTAGAGCGGCTGTTAAGAAGAAAATATATTAATTATTTGTTTTGTTCAGAAAAACGTTGCCTCACACTAGGGTGTTCATCTGTATCGTGGGTGCGTTTACAAACATACAAGTTAACATACACATGAAACCCAGACCGGGAGCTACAATTTGCGGATTACACGAAGAGTTGTCCTGCACGGGAATCGAACCCACGATACGCAGAGGACAATATAAACCATACAAATAAACCATTATTTAGGGTTTTCACAAGTCAATACTGATTTGAAAATGATCAGGTAAGTAGTATTTTCCCGTTAAAAATCGAAAAAATCGGCGTCAACATCACTTGCGTTATGTGCAGCTGTGTGAATTAGGCTACTGGAACCCCGATTCTTCCCCATCTCTAATCTCAAGTCGCCAATCCTTAAATCTCTTATCGCCTAAATACCCATAATGTACTTGTAACTCATCTAGTGCTGCACGAGTGTCGGTTGGTGATTGCTTACCATCAGCGGTGATCCGTCTGCTTGTTTATCGCCTTATCCTATAAAAATGTACTTACTATATGAAGCTGTAAAAACTCCGTTGAATACTTTGTTGTGCTTTGTCAGTGAGATTTTCACATCACCCATGATGTACAATTCTGCTTTCATTTTGAATACAATTGTTTTCTTATCAGTGTCTATACTGCAAATAAATTATGTAAAGAGGTTATCAACCAGATATAGACCGACGCAATTAGTGCTATCAAGACCAAAGTTGTTGCATTTTTGTTTCTTATTTTTCTTAGATAATTTTGCGTAATCTGTTTGGTCATTCTGTTATTTTGTAATTTAGATACTTACCTATGCTACTGGGTCTTAAATTCAATTTTAGTTAGATTTTTGTGACTATCCAAATCCAAACATACAATAAACATTTTTTGTTCGTATGTTAAAGTAGACAAACGCGTTATATAATTAGTTTCTATTGCCAGAACTAGGTATTGAACCCGAAAATTAACTTGTTAGTCGCACATGACAAATGAGGCTGCTTTTCTGCCAAGAATAAACTAATATGTAAAAAATGTCGACGTTATTTAAATATCTTGGATAGTGCAGTGCAAACGGTTGAGCATTTGAGCAGAAATTAATAGTCTTTAAAAATACATTATAATGATATAAAAAAAACAACAAAAACAATAAGTTCACTGTTCAATCAGTGATAGACTGAAAATAAAATACAAAAATGTCACTGAAATTAGATTATTTTTAAAAGCCCCAGTAAAAATAAACATCGCCTTTGTACTTTACTTTATGTATGTGTTGTCCTTTATGTTGTATGTGTATACATTTATATAATAAATAAATCATTGATTATTTTAATAAGCCCGATACTGTATGGATTGTCACTTTTTTTGAGGGGGCAAAATCATCTAACGTCTTCTCCCGCCCGGTTAAGACGAGAGGGAGTGCCAGACTCTTACTGACTAAAAACCACCCCATTCCTACTCTTGCACTTCGAGCCGGAGCCCCGGCAACCCTACGGTAGGTAAGTCCTCTACGGTTCCGTATCGGCATCAGCCTTATTGGGCCTCATCTGTGGTCGTCTAATGGCTCTTTGAGGCGCGCGTGGAACGCGATGCTCCATACGCTCGGGTCTGGTTCTGGTCGGGCGGCGAGTCACGTGCTTTCGGTAGCCGGAGATCGACTCGCAATCCGCTACGCCCAGAGTGTTTCTCGTGACGGCTAGGGCGTGAGGAAATTTGTTTCATCATGCGCCCCACCTCCTCCTTAGCTAGCATGACTGCTTCGCAGAAGGAGGAGACGGTATCCCAGTCCCCCTCGCTCCGTACCATAGTTTGAACTAGACGCGAGACTTTTCTGAGGACACGGCGGTGCTCAACCCACGCAGAGCACACCACAACCGTATGCACATCGGGTCCGCATATAGATTATTTTAGGATACAACAAGATATCCTAGTTTGCCACTAGCCTACACGATAATGTACAACTAATTAAAAACTTCTATCTCTGTTGTTCTATTTGAATTGAAATTCTAGAAGTTTCATCAGCTAATGTTTCATTTAAAGTTAGTGTTATACCAAAAACCAAGAAAAACGGACTATATAATACCAGTATGAGGTGGAGGCATAATAGAAATTAGCGAAATGCAGTTTGCTAAACACTAAAAGAATTATATGATGGTGAAACGAATAAAAAACGTAAATGTACTATGAGAATTAAGTAACCTTCTTGGAAAGAATGCATTGTTGACTAAAAACCATTCTGTCCTATTTATTGTCTAGCCAGTGTGGTGGTAGCCTAGCTGACAACCCCGGTAGTCTATAGTGGTTTCACCATTTTTGGGGCATATTCACATCATCAATTTTCATACAAAATCGTTATTTTGAATCACATGAAAGAGGTTATAAACAATGAGGTACTTACTGGAAGTCCAAAATCTGTTGGTTCTTCAATCCTGTGACATTGACGTTTTTGAATTCAAAGAGCAAGCTCATGTCTGGATCCACCTCATATGTCAATTCAGGTATGATCAGGGGATCGATAGCTTTAATGTCGAGATTAGGAACACCATTGAAGGTCTTTTCAAAAAACGATTGAAATGCTGCACTTATACATTTTACATCATCCTTGTTACAAGGTTCAAAAGGTGCACCTGAAAATTTGGAGTTACTTTAGTTGAACCGCATAGTTAAATAGTTTCCAAATGTTCAAAAGTAAAGATTACACAGTATTACAGAGTTGTATTCTGATATTTAATTTAACTTAGGGATTTTATCTTTTCATCAAGACAGCAATGAAACAGATTTAAAAAGACAATGCCCAAAAAATACAAACTACAGTGATAAGTCTAAATCTTTGTAAGACATTTAATTTAGTAGGAAATCACATACCAAATTCGGAAAGAACACAGCCAGCAAATGCAAGCACTAACAAACTTCTATAAACAGCCATGTTGCAGAAGTGCTGTCCAAATGACAAATGATTAAGAACTGATCAGGGACCTATTTAACTGGACATTTGAATATTTTTTTTTCACTGATTTAGTGGGGGAAATGTCTAAGAACTTTGATAACAAAGGTCGCAGTTATCAAACGCATATTTTTGAAAACTGAGATCATTCTCCGCAAATGATACATACTAACAGAGTTACAGGTTAGTATGTATCATTGGTAGAAGGTATCTGGGTATGCCATTAGGATTAGGCATTAATGGATCGGACATGAAGCAATCTTAAACTTAATCTTAAACTTAATGTCGTTAAACATGCTTCAAGAGTGCAATCAGTAAATATCTACAATAAGCTGCCTGTACAATTGAAAAGCTCCACTAATCTAAATGAGTTTAAGAGAAAATTAAAGACATTGTTATTGAGGAAATGTTATTACAGGAGTTTCTGAAAGATAAACATAGTTGATGCTAAAATTGAGATTATACTAGTGACTTATTTTATATTTAGTATTCCAATCTGACACATTTAAATTGTTTGTTGACATGTAATTAAATTACTCGTATGTTGTTTTGAAATTATTAGTAAGTTAAATGAAGTTTTTATTTATGTATGTATTTAATTTATGTATGATTGTGTTTTGTTTTAATTGAATTGTATTGCTTTTGCCTGAGTTTCTTGATTTTTTATGTGATTATTTTTAATTTTGGGTCAAAACCGTATTCGACACAAATGTAAATTTGTTTAAGAATAAAAAAAAAAAAATCGGTAAAGCAGCGCATCTTTGGCCGCCTGAATAAATACTGAAAAGTTCGTTATCAGGCGGGGACAAGGTGCGGGTCTTTATCGGTTGGGTTAAGCCGGTACTAATGTATTCTTTTGGCATACTCAATCGGAGTCAGATTGAACTGGACAGTCGAGTCCTGGATAGGCAAGTCTGGACACTGCTGACTGCAAATCAAATGCATCATCTTCGTTGCTATGCTACAGATGCCAAAACTACGGCCATGCATCAAGAAATTGTAATATGCAAGGTGTGTTAAATGTACGGAACCCCATGCTACGAGTGAATGTCCCAAAAAAGACCGGACGGAATCTGCACAATGTTGTAATTGTGAACAAAATCACCCTGCAAACTACCATAAGTGCGAGTCTCGTCTTGCTTACTTGAAGCGTGTTCAAGCAAGACGTAAAAATCTACCTTCAAGACCCTCCGAATTAAGGTACCTATCTACGGATTCTGCGGTAGCCCCACCCATACCTAAGAAACCTTCTTATGCTGCTGTTGTTAAGACCCACACAGGTTATGATTCCATTGCGAAAGACGACCTGGAGATACCACCGGGTGACCCAGTGCCGAAAGACATGTTAGAAATACTAATCTGTGTTAAAAATCTTAAACCACAATTTTCTGCTTGCGAGTCCACACTGGACAAAGTAATGTTAATTTTATCCCATCTTGGTCACTATGTATAACTCCTATGAATTATCAATGCTGTCATGGAATTCCGACGGATTACGATCTAAAATTTATGAACTACTTGATCTGACGGTATGTATCCATCTATTGATATTATAGCTGTCTGTGAAACTAAACTCACTAGTAACACTTTCATTAGTACACCAGGTTATATACCTCATGCTACCGTCAAGATAAACACCATAGTGGTCGAGGGCAAGGTGTAGCCATATTGGTCAACGATAGACTCGAGGCTCGGCAGGTTATTATTCCTAAAACGAAACATATTGAAGCAGTCGCTATTGGCTTGGTAATTGGAGGCAAGGACTACGTGTTTGTTTCGGCTTATCAATCTCTCAATTTAAGGCTTGAAGGTGGTGACTTGGACATTTTGTTTTCCCTGGGGCCCCATGTGGTTGTAATGGGTGACTTTAATGCCAACCATAAATACTGGAACAGTAGTTATACTAACACTCGAGGCAACACATTGTTCCACCATATGCTGAGCCATGACTACAATATACATTGTCCTGATACACCCACTCAAGTCAACTACCGAGCTGATCTTACTCCGACTAATCCTAACTTAGTTCTATCGTTGAATGTCAATAGTATCCATGATATTCAAGTTCTACCAGCCCTATACTGTACTGTTCACAATCAATGGTTTTTGTTCTCGCAAACCCATTCCTAAAGTCTACTCTTATGTTAACACTGATTGGAAAAAGTACCGTTCTTTTCTTGATCAGCATAAATTTCTAAGCTCGAATGTGTTCAAGTCGGAGCCAGAAATTGACGAAGCCGTCGGCCACTTACATCAATGCCTCATTGAAGCCAGAGATAAATTTGTTACTGCTAAACAACCTATTAACACTAACAATGTCTTACCTAGCTACATTACAAAAATAATTAAATACAAAAACTTTTTAAGGCGTAAAGAACAAAAAGCACTAACTGCAGACAAAAGACATTTAAGATAAGCTATCAATTATTTACAAAAACTTATCAAGTTACATATTTTAAAATATCAAGACACATTATGGAATTCAAAACTTTCTAAAGTTGACAATCCTGGCAACGATTTATGGCGTCTGGTGAAAACTCTTAAGCCTAAATCTGACACAATACCTCCACTTAAAACTTCCGACGGCTTATTAACAGCGAACACGTCTGAGCAGTGTGAGGTCTTAGCAGATATTTTCGCGATGAACATGAACCTAACCCACGACTGGGTTAGCGATAATGTTGAAACGGATGTTCAATCAGCTATAACCGTCTTAAATAATCATGCCATAGATAATTTTTATCAACCAGTCCGGCCTACTGAAGTCTGGAAAGTTGTACGTAAACTTAAGACTAGAAAGGCACCTGGCGATGATGGAATACACAATATAATGCTTAAAAACCTGTCACAAAAGTCTATTGTGTATATTACCAAAATATTTAATGGTTGTATAAAGTTGGGTTATTTTCCTCATATGTGGAAAACTGCAAAAGTTATTGCTCTGAAAAAACATTGCATTGCCGACCAGCTATAGGCCCATCAGCCTTCTACCTGTCCTAGGTAAACTTTTTGAGGTATTGATATATGATCGGTTGCGGCGATCCTCAGAACAGCTTATCCGGAACGAGCAATTTGGCTTTCGTTCATCTCACTCCACGGTGCAACAATTGGCCAGAGTTTCCGAACATATACCTTATCATCTTAATCATAAACAGTCTACCGGCATGTTCCTTCTTGATATCGAAAAAGCTTTCGATACTGTCTGGCATGATGGCTTGTATTGTTATACAAGCCATCATGCCAGACAGTACAAGCTCATCTCTTTCGGAATACCATTGAATTTAGTAAAACTAATTCAGTCCTACCTCAGTGATCGCAAGTTCGTGGTACATATTGGCTCTAATAGGTCGTCATCCCGGGTGATGATGGCTAGGGTACCGCAGGGATCGGTGCTTGGTCCTTACCGTGCTTGGTCCTTACCTCTTTATCCTGTATGTTAATGACTTGCCTGTGCAAGTCCGTACCCATTTAGCCTGTTTTGCTGATGATACAGCGTCTTATACTTCAGATAGCGATGTTGACATTATCATTAGCCGACTTCAGATTTCTCTTGAATTACTCCAGTCTTACTTCAATAAATGGAAGCTCAAATTGAATGAATCTAAAACTGAAGCCATTCTTTTTACACGTCAACGTAACGTCCCTAAAAGAAATATGAATATTTCTGGTCAGTATACGCTACCTGGGTATCACGCTGGACAAAAGGTTAAACTGGACTAAACACATAGCAAAATTACGTGTCAAGGGAGCACAAGCACTAGGTTCCCTAAGCCCTATACTCAACCGTAAGAGCAGACTCAGCCCTAAGACAAAAATTAGACTATACACATCCTTAATTAGACCTTGCATCACCTATTCATGTCCAGTATGGAGCAATACTTGTGAATCAAATTATAAACATTTACAGATTCTACAAAATAAAGCTGTTAAAATCGCTTATAATACTCCATTTTTGACTAATCTCCAAATACTTCACTCGAAAATTAATTTACCAAACATCACACAATATATTTTAAAACTAACTCGCAAATTTTACAGTAAAAATAAATGTCACTAAAATACTTTGATTGCCGACATAGGGCGAAAAGATTTGAATGATTTGCATGGTATCGATAGATATGGTACATACAAGCTCCCACATCACTACTTTTTGTTCGCACACAAAACTGATACCATCGTAGCATGAGCCACGCACTGCGCCAGCGCTGCCCCGCTCTCGTCACTAAACCGTGAGGAGGCGCGGGGCGCGGGGGCTCAGTCGCTGTGGTAACTTGGTGCGGCTACCTGCGTTGCCACTGTTCGCAACATTTTATGTATGCGCGTAATTAATGTATTTTTACCCTCGAACTATAATAATGGAATCATTACAATGATTTCATATGTATAACATTATTAAGTTATCATAATATCAAGCATACATTACCTACTTATTGTTTTAAAATACTTAAAAAGGCTTACACAGCCTGTAAGAGTGTTGTTATTTGAAGACGGAATTGTGACTTAGTATAGTAAGTTTTTCAATTTGTGTACACCTACTTATTTTAATAAAGAATTTTATAAAACAACAACAAATATAAAATCCACAATAGCTTCCTGTTTTTACAGTATTTTCCTCAACAGGAAGGGTTTAGTAAGCGCCATTTTACGTCTTACTATGAATGTTTAAAAAGTAGGTACTTAATAAAACCTCTGGCAAATAATGCATCTTTTTCTTGTTGGTACATATTTGCATGGCAATCTGTTAAAAATGAATAAGATATATAGAATATTGTTGATCTTAGGTTTACTTGATAAATTAGGTTAGTCTGGTAGAAGCGTTGCCTTTGTTTTGTTTCACTTGGAGATTCTTTTTTGCCCTTTCGTGGATATTTAAGTCAGTCGTTGTAAACTATTTTTATAAACAAAAGTATAAATGTATATCAACATAAGACAACGTCTTGTAAACCTTGTTTAAAATATTATTTATGATATTATAGAATTTCCTTTAAAACGTTTCAGATATCTTGATTAAACATCGAAGCGTATTAAGACACAGTCTACAAATAAAAAAGGTCATTATATATAAAAAAAACATTGATTTATTTACACATTTTATTGAAGAAGGCACGGCACGGATAGATTTTTGCAGAAGATCTAAGGTTATGGATAACAGTAGTATAGGCGGATTCCACAATACGACATAGTGTGTTCTTCCTCAAAGTTTCTTTCTTAGTATTAAAAGAAGGCTTCAGTGTTCTAGCATCAGCATCTGAAAAAAAATTGGAGTTAAATATTAAAAAAGTTGCTTCTTGTAATCCTATACGTAACTACTGGTACTAATATGTATAAAAAACCTGTAAAAAAATGATCCACAGCTAAGATTTAAAAGAATTTCTAGGATAAAAAAAGGATTTAAAAAATCAGTGAAAAAATGTAATTGTATAATTTAACAATTTAGTTTATAATCATTCAGTTCTAAATCTTATGCCATTTGCCAAAGGCCATCGTCCTACTCATACATAGTTGGCAACATAAATAATGTTATCGTTATGAACAACTGACCTTTTACTCTCATAGCAACATATTAATTGTTTATTAATCACTATTATTTTGTTTTCCATTGAAAATAAGGGGAGATCCCAAAGCTGCTGTGTCAGGAGAGCCTACACGAGTACCAGCTGATGTGGGTGTTATCTGAATGCGATTGCCACGCAAGAAGGTCAAGTGGCATTATGTTTGTAGGTTACTACTTTGTTTTCCTTATGCCAAAGATTTGTGTAATCAATATAAAGAGACAATCCCTATTAGATAAATTGTCATAGTGCAGCGAAGAACTTTTTAGTAACACGTACAAAATACTGTTTTTTATTTTTTCACTACAACGTTCCTTTTGTTACATAATTATTTTGAGATATTCCAGATGTAACAATTTGCTTTGTCTCTGGTGTTACAAAAGGTAATCTACTGAGGACAAATATTAATTTGTTGTTAACACAACTTAGATATATTAAAAACTAGCATAGCGGCAAACTTCGTACCGCCTAAAAATATTTTTCTCACCATTTACCTTCCCTGGACTTTCACAAACATTTCAAGACCAAAATTACCCAAATCCGTTCAGCCGTTCTCGTGTTTTCGCGAGACTAACGAATGGAAATTCCTTTTTTATGCATATTGATACATGAAAGCAAAAATGATAGTTTCTTTGTACGTACCTTGGTCAATAACGTTTTGAAGACTAGAATCAAGTGATATAACTGGTTCTCCAATGATTTCACAGGAGTTTACTTCTGGTCCAACTTCAAAGTATTCCAGATCTCCTTTCTGTACCAGGGAGTAACCGTATTTCGAGTTTCCTAGGGCGGCTGTTGAGAAGAAAATGTTAAATTATTCATTGAAGTAAACCATTGTTTACAGTTTTGGCTTGAGTTTAATATATTATTATTATTAGTATTTTAATTATTGGAGAGACGGCCCATTCGTGCCGAAACATCAGCACGAATGGGCCCGCTCGACCGGAGTGATACCACGACCTCACAGAAAATCGACGTGAAGCAACGCTTGCGTTGTGTTTCTTCGTGTGAGTGAGGTAACCGGAGGCCCAGCTCCCTCCACCCTTCCCAAATCTCCCCAATCCCCGATTCCCCAACAATTCTAAAACTACTAATCCCCAAAAGGCCAGAAACGAACTTGTAACGCTTCTGGTGTTCCAGTGGTCCATGGGCGACGCCGATTGCTTACCACCAGGTGATCCGTCTGCTCGTTTATATGGCGTATGCCATAAAAAAAAATATAAAAAATCCATATTTAAATATGACGAGGCAAATGAAAAGTAAACATTAGATATCCATACATGTTTTGGGACGATTGGGTCGCCCCGATCAGGGAGTTACCACAATCTCACAAAAACGGATACATTTCGATGAATGTGTGGGGAAATTGCACAACTTGATTCCCCCTAGTCCTTTCATTCATCGTACCACAAGACAATCAGCGATGCGTCATCGATTCGTGGTAGATGTACGTACGAAGCGTTTCGCATCAAGGTTCCCTATGCGTAATAAGGCATAGAATTCTTTGCCAGAGCCTGTATTTCCTGAAGGGATAAACCTGGTTATCTTTAAGGCATGAGTCAACAGGTTGCTTGTGGTACAACGTGCTCCATCGTAGACTACATTATCGCTTATCACCAGGCGCAATAGGGTTATTAAAACGTCGGCTTATTAAATAAAAAAAAATAGGCGTTACCCCACACACTTACGTTGTGTGTAGTCGTGTAGGTAAGGACTGGACGCCCAATTCTCCCCCATCCCCAAATCCCAAAGGACTGGCAATGCATGTGTAACTGACTCTTATAGTGTTGCATGGGCGTCGCTGATTGCTTACCATCAGGTGACCCGCTGCTTATTTGTCGCCTTATCCCATAAAATATACTAAGTACTTACTGTATGAAGCTGAATAAACTCCGTTGAATACTTTGTTGTGTTTCGTCAGTGAGATTTTCACATCACCCACGATGTTCAATACTGCTTTCGTTTTCAATACAACTGATTTCTTGTCAGTATCCATTCTGGAAATAAATTATGTAAAGAGGTTATCAATTTGATAAAGATGGACTCAATTAGTGCTATCAATACGCAAGTTGTTGCATTTTTATTTCTTGTTTTTCTCAGATAATTTTATGTAATCTGAACCATTGTCCTAGTGTTATTTTGTAATTTAGGTACCTATGATATTGACTACTGGGTCTATCGTTAAATTATACCAAAATTTATTTCTAAGATAATATACATACTCATATTTAAACATGATGGACACACGTACTGTAACGTATGTACCTATATATATATCTGGAAAGAGGGAGTTCAAACTGTCAAACACCAAGCGGTCACCGGTGACCGCAACCTATAGTTCTATAATTGTGTCTATATTGACGGTACTCGACGAGTTAAAGTAAGAAGTTATGTATACAAATATAATATTATTTTTTAACGAACGAAAAAGCATACACGCAAAAAAAATAAACGAAAAAAGTAAAACTCATTTATTTAATGGTTTAATACGAGAGAAGTTGTATTTTCGGTGCTATGCTTAACTGATAAAACTTAACATAAAAGATATCACTCAAAATATATAAAAATTTTAAAGTGCTAGTAAAAGAAAATCTAAGTATTGTTTAGATTTATTTCACAAACATTACATAATATCACGCCTTTTTATCTCCGAAGGGGTAGGCAGAGTAACACACACAATGTAACACTCACTTTTCACTATTTATTTTATGAGTCCCCAGTAATAGGGTGTGAACCTATTGCCATATACCGGGCACATTTCCAATCTCTGTGCTACTTCTGAGATTTTTAAAAACCCAGTAATACTTTGCCTGACCCGGGAGTCGAACCCGAGACCCAGGCAGTCGCACTTGCGACCACTCGGCCAACGAGGCAGTTAATTTCAGTCAGTCGATTTATTTCACTAGCCCGATAATGTATTAAATTATATTATAATGTCATTTAGAAGGTAAAAAGGCATTCTACTAGTCTTGCGTTACCCTATCCAACTTATGAACAACTATTTAGAAACTTCAATATCTCAGTTGTTCTACTTAAAATGGAATCCTACAAGTTTCATCAGTTTATGGTAATGTTTCATTCGAAGTTAGTGTGTTTCGTACCAAAAACCAAGAGGAACGGATTATCTAATACCGGTTTGAGTTGGAGAAATAATTAGAATTCGCAACATGCACTTTGTTATTACTCACTTATTTATTATCAGGGTATTTTTTTTTATGGCATAAGCCGATAAATGAGCAGACGGATCACCTGATGGTGAGTAATCGGCGTCGCCCATGGACACCTGGCGTTACAAGTGCGTTACCGGCTTTTTGGGGATTAGGAGTTTGAGGATCGTTAGGGATTCAGGAATTGGGGAGATTGGGGAAGGGGAGGGTAATTGGGCCTCCGGTCTCCTCACTCACACGACGAAACACAACGCAAGCGTTGCTTCATGTCGGTTTTGTGAGGCCGTGGTATCACTCCGGTCGAGCCAGCCCATTCGTGCCGAAGCATGGCTCTCCCACACTTAACTCCCAAACTTAAATATAACAAGAAGCCTAAACATGCAATGGAGCGTTGCATAGCTCATTTTTGCAAGGATAGAAAGCATTCACTAAATTCCTCCTCCTACCCTCAGTGTCAGTCTTAATGACTAAAAACTACCCTGTTCCAACTTCTGCTCTACACAGGGGCCACGATTATGTAGCTATACCCTTCTCAACACTAATAGGGCATTGGTCCCGTCAGTGATGGTCTGACGGTTCTTTGGATGTGATCACAATCACATCATCGATTTTAAAGCAAAACCGTATGAATGCCAACATCAGGTCAATAAACTTGATTCTAAACACCTCATCGAATAAAAGACTTTAAAAATATTTAAAATGCTTACCGGAAGTCCGAAATCTGTTGGTTCTTCAATCCTGTGACATTGATGTTTTTGAATTCAAAGAGCACGCCCATGTCTGGATCAACTTCATATTTCAATTCAGGTATGATCAGAGGATCGATAGCTTTAATGTCATAATCAGGAATACCATTGCAGGTTTTTTCCAAAAACGATTCTGTTGCAGCACTTAGACATCTGATGTCATCTTTATCACACGGTTCGAAAGGTGCACCTGGAATTTTGAGGTTATTTTAGTCTATATATTGTTCAAGTGTAGAGATTTGAGAGTTGAATGACATAGTTTGATGTTTGATTCAACCTAAGAATTGGATGTAAGGATAGATTTATTATTTTGCATAAGTAATTAGTAAATGCAAAAACGTAAGAGAATCAAAACTGCAATGCCTTAAATAAAATTTAGTGAAATCCTAAATCATGATATGACCTTAAAATCTATTGGTTAGTAATAATTAAGCGGAGAATCACATACCAAATTCAGAAAGGACACAGCCAGCGAATGCAAGTAATAATAAGTTCCTATAAACAGCCATGTTGTAGAAGTGCTGTTCAAATGACAAATAATTAAGAACTGATCAGGGACCAATTTATCTGGACACTTTAATATGTTTATTAACTGATATAATATATGGAGTGAAGTGACTAAGAACTTTGATAACAAAGGTCGCAGTTATCGAACGCATATTGAAATAACGTGATAATGACATTTGTGCTTATAATATTGATTATTTGATGAGAATAGTTCAATGTTTAGGAAGTGATAGTTGTTTTCCAATAGGGAGCAAGTTAGGATGTTCTTGAGGTTAAGGTCAATATTGTCTTAAATATATTTGGTTGAATGTTTAAAAATTTACGTTGCCAAGTCCTAAATATTAAATTTTCTGAGTACCGGTAAAGACATTTATGTCCAGGTACTTTAGTTGGCGACTGTAAAATTGTTTTATTATTTATTGTTTAACTAATCTTCTGTCTATTTCTTTTTATTTCTACTGTCAACGGAGTGCAAGAATAAATTCCTACTAGACTATCCTAGCAGTAGGTACTTATGTATTTCTAATCTGTCTATGTGGTTTCCTGTATACTGTCTGTATGATGTGCATAAATGTATAAATAACTTTATGATACTGTCTAGTAGTCAACGAACTTCTTGTTATGATAAAATTTGTTGCGAATATTAGAATTTTTCCTCGACAAACAAGTGTTTGGTATGTTTTTGAAAATCGTTAATAAATTTAATTTAATTTTCTTTACAAATAATAAATGATTGATTGATTGATTTAATTTATGTACTATTCCTCTTTCCTAAACGTGTTAAAGACGTTTGATGTCTATCGTAAAACTGCAACGTGTGTAATTAGATATCGATCCCTAGAATAGTTTGCAATTCGATTGTAAAATCATCTAGATGTTTCCAACACTTACCAAAATTACTTACTAAATGTCAAATCAAAAGTTTAATTAAATATAAACAATAATTAGTAGAAAATTGATAAATTCTAGTTTATTTTATGTCTGGAGGGTTTAGGCTTTTATCTTTTTATCATACGGATGTTAGGGCACTATCAGTTGTTTGTCAATATGCTACGCCGACGACACGCTGGTGCTAGCGCACGGGAGGTCGCACCAGGCGGCGGCCGACTTAATGGCGACAGCGGTTGCGACAGTCGTTGAGAGAATCCGGCAGTTGGGACTCGAGGTGGCGCTCCACAAGTCCGAGGCCATGTGTTTTCATGGCCGCGGGAACGCGTCGCCTCCGGGTGGGTCCCACATAACGGCGGGAGGGGTTACCATCGGCGTCGAGACGACGATGAAGTACCTGGGACTCGTCCTCGACAGTCGGTGGAACTTCGTGGAGCACTTCCGACGTTTGGCTCCAAAGTTGGCGAGGGCGGGGGCTGCGTATAAACGCATCCTCCCCAACCTCGGGGGGCCAAACGCCTCCTGCCGGAGGTTGTACGCCGGGGTCGTGCGGTCCATGGCCCTCTACGGCGCCCTGTTTGGGCGCCGAACTTGTTGCGGCGTCCTGCTCGGACGCTGCTCATGTCACAGAGGGTCATGGCGATCCGAATGATCCGCGGATACCGCACGATCTCTGGGGAGTCGGTGAACCTCCTTGCCGGATTACCGCCGTGGGATCTGGAGGCGAAGGTGCTCGCGCGCGTGCATAACATGCGCGCGGAGGCACGTCGCCGGGGCGAAACTCCGCTGCCGCGCCAAATAAGTGCGTGGCGGGATGAGCTCCGGCGCGATCTCATGGCGGAATGGCAGCAACGACTGTCGCAACCGGGGGCTGGGCTCGCTGCCATTGCAGCGGTAAGTCCCCTCTTTGAGGAGTGGCTTGAGAGACGCTACGGCGTCCTCACCTACCGCCTGACGCAGGTCCTCACCGGACATGGAAGTTTCGGGAGGTACCTGTGTCTGATGGGGCGGGAGGAAACGCCCGGGTGTCATCACTGCGAAGACCGCCCTGAGGACACGGTGGAACACACAGTGGGAGAATGCCCTGCGTGGGCTGAGCACCGCCGTGCCCTCAGGGAAGTGATCGGCGATGGCGACCTCTCGCGTCCGGGCCTAGTGCAGGCCATGATGCGGAGCGAGAGGGATTTGGATGCCGTCTCCTCCTTTTGCGAAGCAGTCATGCTGGCTAAGGAGGAGGCGGGACGCGTGAGGCAGCGAAGCGCTGCCTCCTCGCAACCCAGCCATCGCGAAAGACACACCGGGCGTCGGGGATCGCGAGACGATCTCCGGCCACCGTAAGCGCGGGCCTGCGGACGGCGAACATGGGTGGCTCCCCGTCCGACCAGAAACAGACCCGAGCGTACGGCGCGTCGCGTTCCGCGCGCGCCTCAAAGAGCCATCAGACCACCACAGATGGGGCCCAATAGGGCCGATGCCGATTCGGAGTCGCGGAGAACCTAACGGGTAACCGGGGCTCCGGCTCGGCGTGCAGGAGAAGGAACGGGGTGGTTTTTAGTCAGTAAGAGTCTGACACTCCCTTCCGCCTCACCCAGGCGGGAGCAGTCATTCGATGATTTTCCCCCTTAAAAAAAAAAAAAAATCAGTTGTTTGTAGGTGAATTTTATTCCTTGGACTGTTGATTGTGACTACTTATTGGAGTAATGATTTTATTTATTTTTAAACGACTACAAAAAGGAAGAAAATAAGGTTTTCAGTTTATCCTGTATGTATGTGTGTAGGGTTGTAAGCGATTATCCAGCTATAGGCAGAACCGATATTGATGTAGTTTTCAGAAAAGTGTTTGTCACAGTTAGGAAAAGGTTTTAGTATGTATATTAAACTGTCAAACACCAAGCGGTCACCGGTGACCGCAACCTATTGTTCTATAATTGTATCTACAAAACCGGTACTCGACGAGTTAATCCCACCAAAAACATAAATGTAAAAAAGGGGAGCCAAGTTCAGCCCAAATATTATGCTTTGACGTGGGCTTCGCCGAAAAAAGAATGAAGATCTAAATGTGTGCCAAATTCTATGCAAAATTTAAATATGTATCTATAGGAACAAAATAACGTTATGAACGAGAATCAAACTATATTTCTTTGCTTTATTGGATACCTATAATAATTGCTGTTATCTAAAAATGTGAGATCTTAAAGTAGGTTAGATTTGACTTGGCCAGTTTTCATCAGTCATTATTTTTATAAAGCTTTTCAATATTTATATACTACTACTACGGGGAACTTGGCTCCCCTTTTTTAACCGACTTCTTACATTTATGTTTTTGGTGGGATTACTTTTTGAACAGAAAACTAAGCAGGTATCGAGATTTAATCTCTTTTCTTGCGTTTGCGTTGCGTAGTTTTCTTTGCTACGATATTATTGTGTACACTTTCTTGAATGTTTAAGATATTAGTGCGCATTACCCATTCTGTATCTGCTGCCTTTTTAATACGCTTCCTGTTGGTAATTAAATTAGGCAAATCCGGGCGATATAATGATCTCAGACGGTTATATTCTAGTATCGAGCTATCTTGGGCCTTAATTTGACTAGGGTCTAGATTAATTAGGTGTACTCCGTCTAGTGTTTTAACTCTGGAGAGCGCAACGTAGGCCTGTCCTCTGCTAAATATCGAAGTGCCTATATCGAGAAGAGCGCTGTCCGGACTAAGGCGTTGTGATTTGTGGATGGTTATAGCGTAAGCCAAGCAAATAGGAAATTGTTCTCGATGAAAGTGCGTTAGGTATTATAAGATTTTTGTACCTATCAAACCCGTAACCCCAGAGAGACAAGGGCGTTGTCGAACTTTTAGGAATTCGAGATAGGATATTGGGCCTCTGGTCACCCTATGTATTGTTATAGGCGATTATGATTCTTATTTTTTTTTTTTTTTTTTAATATATGTATTGCAATCTATCATATAGATATTCAGCAATATTTTTGTTAAATGCAGCAGACTTGTACGCGGGCTGTCCAGTGACTGCCCCGTTTATATTTACAACCTCCTAGATGAGGTCTTGAGGAATCTTTCTCTTTAGTCTTCTAGCGACTATTTGGGTGTCCATCAGGTTTACTGCTAGCTTGTTTGGATGGCTTGTGATTCGGTCTTTGTACACTTTAGTCATTTTTGAAATTTCTTCCATTACAGTACTGATGCAGAGGTCGTGGTGGAGTCTGTTATTTGAGACATACCATGGTGCGTTTGTTATCATTCTCAACATTTTTGACTGGAACCTTTGCACAATTTCAACATTTGACTTTGCCGCTGAGCCCCACAGCTGTAGGCCGTATGTCCATGTAGGCTTTATTATGCATTTATATAGCAACAATTTATTTTCCATAGAGAGTTGAGACTTGTTACTCAGTAGCCAATGCATTTTGCGTATCTGTTGACCCATAGCCAGCCGCTTGGTAAATATATGCTTTTTCCAAGTCAGGCGTCTATCCAAATATATTCCGAGGTACTTGGCGTAATCCTCTTTTGGGAGAGGGATGCCGTTTAGGGTCACAGGAGGACACGTTCCTTTCTTGTTTGCGAAAGTCACCTGGACAGACTTAGTTTCATTGGCCTTGATTCGCCAGTCTTTGAGCCATTTCGATATTTGGTCGAGACTAGACTGAAGTTTTTGTGATGCAACGTCTGGTGAAGTGTCCACCGAGAGGATAGCTGTGTCGTCCGCAAATGTTCCAGTGACGACACCTTCTGTTATTGGGAGGTCGGCTGTGAAAAGTAGATATAACATTGGGCCCATTACACTACCCTGTGGTACTCCAGCTTGGACAGTATGTAAAGTAGTTTTCTCTTCATTTTGTTTCACGAAAAAGTGTCTGTCGCTTAGATAGGACTTTATAAGATTGTAGAAATTTATAGGTAGGTTTCGTTTTATTTTGAACAGTAGTCCGTCATGCCAAACACGATCAAATGCTTGAGATATATCTAAGAAGGCTGCAGTACTATACTGTTTTGACTCAATCGCTTTATTGATATGTTCTACTAATCTGTGCACTTGTTCTGTTGTACCGTGCCCCCGGCGAAAGCCAAACTGGTGGTCAGGTAAAAGTTTATTCAAAGTAATAATCGGGAGTAATCTGCGCAAAATAAGTATTTCCATAACTTTAGATGGTATGGGCAGCAGACTAATAGGTCTATATGATTGCGCCTCTACAGGGTTTTTACCCGGCTTGGCAACCATTATAACTTGTGCTACTTTCCACTGGGGAGGAACCATACTTCTTCGGAGGATAGCATTAATAAGAAAAGTTAGGAATTGAACGCCTTCCTTTGGTAGTTCTCTTAAAATTCTTCCAGTTATGAGATCGTATCCAGGGGCTTTATTTGGGTCCAGTGCCCTAATCGCTGTTTTTACTTCTTCCTTTGTGACTTTGGTAATAGGAGGATCCAGTTGATGGGTTTGGTTCAATAATTGTGTAACTTCCTGGATTTTAGAAGAGCCCGTATCGGGGTTTGGTGTAAAAACCAGTTTAAGATGCTCAGCGAATGTATCAGCCTTGTCCGCATCACTGGAGGCCCATTCCGAGTTACTCTTACGGATAGGAGGTTGATTAGAGATAGGACGTTTAAGATTTTTAGTGACTTTCCATAAAGAATAGTTGGTTTCTGCTGTTGCATTCAGGTTCCTTAAGGAGGTTTGGATATTTTCATTATTGTTATTCTGCAATAGTGTTTTTAGTTTTCCTTGTAGATAGTTCAGATGTTTTTTGTCAGCAGGATAACCTGTTTTTTGCCATTATTTCGAGCTTCTCGTTTTTCAGTTAGTAGTTCTCGAACAGATAAGGGGCATTCTTGTTTGTGCGGCAAGTCTTTAGGAACTGGAGTAGCAAGCCAAGCAGATTGTTGAACAGAGCCATTAAAATGTTCTACTGCTTCTGTTATGTCGTTGTCCGTTATTAGGGCAATTTTTATATTCAAGCTTTCCACCAGTAGCTGTCTAAAGAGGTTCCAGTTAGTTTTATTGGTATGCAGCTTGCATGGCTTAGGTGACACTATGATTTTCTTTTTTAATGCTATTTCAACAGGGGAGTGATCAGATGATAATTCGGTACTCGTTCTGCTTGTAAAAAATTTACTAGAAATTCCTTTTGTTATACAAAAGTCGAGCAAGTCTGGTAATTTATTCCTGTCTGTAGGCCAGTAGGTGGGTTCTCCAGATGAAACAACGTTAAGATTTAGCTTTTCGATGGCCATTAGCAGCTGTCTACCTTTCGCAGTTATGACACGTGAGCCCCAGTAATGATGCTGGGCATTGTAGTCTCCTCCAGCTATAAATCTATGTCCCAGTGTGGTAAAGAACGTTTCATAATCTTTTAGCTTAAGTTTATGTTTAGGTGGGCTGTAAACAGCGGATACTGTGAATGGGCTTGTCCAATCTTCAATAACGATATTTGTTGCTTGAATTTCCTCCGTGCAATAATGAACTGCTTCATGATGTTTTATATTAGATTTTACTAGTACCGCGCTTCCAGCATGTGCTCTGCCATCGGGGTGCATCGTGTGATATGTTTTGTAGTTGTGAATGTTAAAATGACTTTTTTTAGTAAAGTGTGTCTCTGTTACTAGAAGAATATCAATTTTTTGTGTGTCTAGGTATGTTCCAACCTCAAGGGTATGTTGTGACAGCCCATTGGCATTCCACACGGCATTTTTTAAGCAATCGAATCTGACAGCTTGGTTGTGAGGGCTATTATTAAGTTTGTCAGGGTAGTCAATTGTTGCATCATTTGTTTCATCAATGTCATTATTTCATGCATGTTGTGTTGGTCGACATGTTTTGTCTCGTTTGTTGTATTTTCGAGTTGATTCTTGTTGGTAAGTACGTCTTTATAAGTTTGATATTCGCTGTTGCGAACTTGTTTATCCGTGGTTTTTTCCCTTTCTATCGTAACACTCTGTTTATTAGATATATAGGTTTTTCTACGTTCTGGTGCCTTTGGGAACTTAAGATTTTGGAGGTCTCTATATATTTGACAGCCCTTATAATTTGCCGGGTGGTTACCATCACAGAGAACACATTTTACACAGTCTGATTTTGTTTTCCTTATGCAATCGGCAGAGAGATGGTCGCCAGCACATTTGATGCATTTAGGTCTACGGTGGCAGTACGTCTTGGTGTGGCCATATTGTTGGCATTTTGCACACTGAGGTATTTCACGTTTTGGGCGAGGAGGTTCGAAGGTTACGATGCAGTTCATTAGATTTCTAACCTCGTAAATGCATTTATTATTGCGCCTTGTTTCTAGCTCTATTATGAACAGTGGCAATGGTTTTTTTGTTATTATTTGCTTAACATTCCATATGTTGGTACATGTATGTCCTATTTCATTTAACGCCTCTTTTATTTCTTCAGGGTCTGTTGAAGGGTGCATGTTTTTGAGAACCACTTTAAAGCTTCGTTCGTGTTTTGGCTTATATGTAAAGAACTCTGTATTTTTCAGTTCTAGTTGATGTACAATGTTCCTGTATGTCTCTGAATCTTTGGACTGTATTTTAACCTGGTCATTGCTCAGAACTTTAAGATTATATTTATCATGCGCAAGTTCATTAAGAGTGTTGAGAAGCGGTTGAATATTTCCTACTTTGTCAACAAATATTGGAGGAGGTTTATCTACCTTTACCATTTTATCCGTTTGTTCTGTTTCTTGTTTATCAGTTTCTAAGCTAGCAAATTGGTTTGAAATTGGTATTGGTTGGCTTTGGGACAGCCAGTATGTATCTAGTTTGGTTTGTTTTTGATTTGATTTGCTTTCTGGGCTTGAATTGGGTCTCTTTTTTCCGGTGACTTGTGTCCAGTTTCGATTATCGCTGCTTTTATAAGGTTCTAGAGTTATGCCATCGGCGGCAGAATTTGTGTTTGGATAGTCACCAAGTGACAGAGCTCTAGGTCTAGTTTCAAACATTCTCTTATGGAAGATCTGTTGTGTTAAAGTTTTTTTACTTGTTGTGTTGGTTTTTTGGTTGTTTGTTAAATTATATTCTTCGTTCATTCTTATTCCCACGAGTAAGGACGATATAACGGTCGCTACCTGAGGTGACGCCTATTCTCAGGAGAAGGCAAATACAACAGTGGTTGCCCGTTCCACTGAGGTTGGCGTAAGAGACTGGTTCCCCACCAGCCATACATCCCCTCGGCACGTTGCCCACCTTAGGATTGGGGTTATTTAATTATATTTCTTTGTAGCGAGGTTTTCTTCCTCGAAGGCCAGACAGTTAAGCCAAGCTCCTTAGATGATCCGAAATTCAGAGGCTATTCCCTGCATTTGATTGGTCGAGTTTCTCAACCGCCGCTTGTTACTCGCTGTTGTTGCTCGTTTAGCACCACCCGGGGGACACGTGTAGGGTGGGTCAGGAAAGATGGTAAATCCTACGGACGCGAGCAACATCATCCCCCTATGATTCTTATAAGTATGTTTTCATGGTTCAATTTCCTATAAATAAAAATATTGCAACGTAACTAAGGTACCTACTTATTATTTGTAAACACCAGAACAGAAATGTTACAAATACATTGCCGAACGGATTGGAGATTGGAGATTGGGACTGGATTACCATGGTTGTTAAGGTTACTATAATTATACGTATTTCTTGAAAAAATAAAAACAATATTTTTCTTTTGTATAAGCGACTGTGTCTTACGTCTATGAAAACACGGTTCAATTTCCTATGAACAATAACAGTAGAAAATAACGTTTGTATGGGAACACCACTTATTTATGAACTTTTTGTTACTTTTGGATTTTTCCCATTGGTTACACACAATAACAGAGCTGTATTCCAAATTTCAAAGTTCTAGGACATCTGGAAGTAGTTTAGAAGCGACTATGTGTCTTTAGTAATGTAGACACGGTTCAATTTACTATGAACAATTATAGTGGAAAAGTACGTTTGTATGGAGACAACCCTTATTTATTAACTTTTTGGATTTTTCCCTTTGGTTACACACAATAACCGAGCTGTATTCTGAACATACTTGCAGAAATAAATTCACTTGTTTCACTTGTAACCAGTGACTTAGTAGATATAGGTCGTATGAACATTAAAAAAATAACTAGACACTTAGAACCTATATTTGTTTCAAGATCACTAAAATAGCATAGGGTAGTTCCTTGCTTAATTTACGACTTTTTTAAGACATTGGCTACTCTAATAAGAAATTAATTCAAACACGTAGGTATATTATGTGCAACTGATGTAAGAATATTATGTTATAATTATTATACCTCATTATCTGAGTGGTCGCAAGTGCGACTGCCAGGCAAGGGGTCTCGGGTTCGATTCCCGGGTCGGGCAAAGTATTACTGGGTTTTTCAAAAATTCCCAGTAGTAGCACGGAGTCTGGAATTGTGCCCGGTATATGGCAATAGGCTCACCCCCTATTACATGGGACTCATAACATAAATAGTGAAAAGTGGGTGTTACATTGTACAGTGGCATAATGTACACCTCTGCCTACCCCTTCGGGGATAAAAGGCGTGATGTTATGTTGTAATTATTATACCCATTTCTCTCAATTCTTGTTTCTGCTAGGGACTTATATATAATAATATAAGGTTATTCCCGTATTTGTGTGAATTTCGGGAAATCCCATATCCTCCCCAGAACTATGCTAAGTTTCAACTTCTTAGGTCTCGTAGGTTTATGAATTGTCTGTCGGTCAGTCACTCAGTAATGGAAAGTTTTATAGTTTGCAATCAGCCTGTACTTTTGCATATTCTTGTTTACGTTTGCTCTTAAAATATCACTGAAGTATTCTTATCATAAAGTTTACTACGTGCAAAGGAACTGAGTGGATATTCAAAATTACTTGAATATCATGATGATAAATCATGATATTTTATAGTTTACTCATTATAGTAAAACAATATTTAATTACTATGAAGATGACCAAGCAGTTTTAACCTTTTTATTTTTCTTCTTCCATAGCAAACCATTAATCATCATCAGCAAATGATTTTTATTGGAGAAGAACAGTGGAATAGACAGTGACTAACTTGATCAGTTACATTTATGGATATGGGTCCATATCCATAAATGTAACACGGTGAAATTCAAGGCAAGCTGTTCCTTTCAGGCCAGTTATAAACTACTTACGTGATATTAATCCAATCGAGCTGGATGTTAACATTAAAATTAAATCCGGAACATCACTTGTCACCATTGATATTATTATCGGATTACAAAAAAATGTTCTGAATTGGAATACTTGTGTAGAATACAGGTGTCAAATTACAAGGAGGTGGCCATTTGTTTACAGGGCGACGTACATACATTATATTTTTATGTCGCCTCAAATCGTCTATCGTACATTGTGTCGTGGTGACCCGGAGGAATGTGTCGTGGTGGCCCGGAGGTTTAAGAGGCCCGCTTCTCATACATGAGGGTGCGGGTTCGAAATCTACCAACGGCAAGTACCAATGTGACTTTTTCCGAGCAATATGTCCTTTCTAAGGATATTTAGACACCACTGACAAACGGTGAAGGAAAACATCTTGAGGAAACCTGGGCTTACAATTTCTAATTATAAGTCTGTAATCGCCAACCCACATTGAGCAAGCGTGGCGATTAATGCTCAAACCTTCTCCGTGTGAGAAGAGGCTTTGCTCAACAGTAGGCATTTATAGGCTGTTGATGGTGATGATGATGTCTATCGTACTGATACGTAATATTAAGTTAAGCTATGTTCATTTCAAGGCATTCAACGATGATTTGTGAAATTCCAACAAACTTCTTCGAGTTTGCTAGAGATTTACTATCCAAGAGTATTAAATAATATTCAGTTACTTCGCCTTAGATGTAACTTAAGCCCTGTCTTCACCAAGGAGATTGTATGTGTCGAATTGGGATGCTAAACATTTTTCTTATAGTGTTGTAGTATCGACTTTTCGATAGTTTTTTTTATGATGTTATCGGCGTTCCACAACTTATTCAATTTGAACAATTTCAAACGTCTTTTTTGACTTATAAGATTCGTTCAATTTGTACAGAAAAAGATAATTTGAAAACGAAAAGAATTATCGCAATTGTGTATGTAAGTGCAAATGCTGGATAGTTTTTTTTTCTTAAAACACGTTGCCTTATACTAGAATTTTCTCCTGTGTCGTGGATAGGTTTACAAACACACAAGTTTACATACACATGACACCCAGACCCGAAACAACAATTTGTGGATCACACAAACAGTTACTTCGTGCGGGAATCGAATCTGTAACACGTTGCATAGCAGCCGGTTGTCCAGCCACCGCACCAATCGTGCCGTCAAATTAACATAATTAACGTCTAAATAGAATGTTGCGATATGGTACAATATCTAGAATTAAATTTCCAGGAAAATGCATTCTTAAAATAATATTACCTTTAAAACAACATGTAATATAAAATAGAATAAATACCCGCCCAGCGCAACGTTCACCCGTGTGAACCGAACACAAGGAGACATATTATCAGACGATGGGTAAATCGAGACGGCTATGACATTTTGTCGGTAGAACTATATTTTTTGATCCGTAAATTGAAAAACGAGAATACTTGGAAGATTGTAACAAATCGTTTGTTATTGTTTATAAGGTTTATAATATTAAAATTACATTCCTTCACATCCTTTCGCATCCAAAATGGCAAGATAGAAGAGTATCTATATTTAACATATATATTTCAAAGTTGACACTGCTTACAAAAAAACTGAAAAGTGGTCGAATCTCTTAATACGGACATAAAAATTCAGAGACTCTATGAGAAGAGATAAGAATCTGTGTAAATGATGAGAGAAAGGAGTTTTTATAAACTGCGGAGAACAAAAGACATAATTATCGTGAAGGGCAGAATGAAGATGAAGAATACGAAGAAGTCACGTAACAAGTAACTAAATATTAAATCTATCTACCTCATAACAGAATAGGGTAGATGCCTAATTTTTATTTTAATGTCCGTCTGGTAGATTATTTAAAAACACTTGACACGTATTTTTTTATTTTCTCACAGAAACGAATACTTTCGACGATATTATTATAATAATTTGAAATGTCGCGTGACGTCACTTCTATGTATATTTTATACGTAGAAATGACGTTTTAGCCCCCACTCCTAAACTTCCATTCGTTTTATCTACGTATTATTTTATGATACGACAAAATTAACGTGGCACAACGTTGTAATTCCAGTAACAACAAAACGTCAAATAATATAAACCTTATATTTTGAAGTAGAAATTCCTTTTACAGAAATAGAATGAAACCAGTGCAATGTTCGCCAAAGCGTAGCTAATATGACGCGGCATTAGGTACTCTGAGTAGAGAGGAAAATTATTTGTGAAGCGAATTAAGCTGTGAGTATTAATAAAGCCAAAGGTTTCTAGATTCGTCAAACTGCCTAAAACAGTTTTCCCTGTTATATTCAAAGGATATTCAACACTAAATTTGATTATAACAACGCAGACATTATTTTATTTTGACTATAGTTAAATATATAATGCCACTGTACAATGTAATACTCACTTTTCACTATGAATGTTATGAGTCCCACGTAATAGGTAGTGAGCCTATTGCCATATACCAGGCACCGGGTGAGCCTAGTCCAGACTCAGTGCTACTACTGAGAATTTAAAAAAAAACCCAGTAGTACTTTGCCCGAACCGGGAATCGAACTCGAGACCCCTTGCCCGATAGCTGCACTTGCGACCACTCGGCCAACGAGGTCACTATAGTTAAATACAAATTTATAAACTTTTCAATTTTACAGTAGTTGGCTTTTTCCAGCAATCTCCTCAAAATATGTCTATAATTATAACATGCTAAATAATGGATGGATTTTTTTTTTTTTTTTTTTTAAGGGGGGAAAATCATCGAATGACTGCCCCCGCCTGGGTGAGGCGGGAGGGAGTGTCAGACTCTTACTGACTAAAAACCACCCCGTTCCTTCTCCTGCACGTCGAGCCGGAGCCCCGGTTACCCGTTAGGTTCTCCGCGACTCCGAATCGGCATCGGCCGTATTGGGCCCCATCTGTGGTGGTCTGATGGCTCTTTGAGGCGCGCGCGGAACGCGACGCGCCGTACGCTCGGGTCTGTTTCTGGTCGGACGGGGAGCCACCCATGCTCGCCGTCCGCAGGCCCGCGCTTACGGTGGCCGGAGATCGTCTCGCGATCCCCGACGCCCGGTGTGTCCTTCGCGACGGCTGGGTTGCGAGGAGGCAGCGCTTCGCTGCCTCACGCGTCCCGCCTCCTCCTTAGCTAGCATGACTGCTTCGCAAAAGGAGGAGACGGCATCCCAGTCCCCCTCGCTCCGCATCATGGCCTGCACTAGGCCCGGACGCGAGAGGTCGCCATCGCCGATCACTTCCCTGAGGACACGGCGGTGCTCAGCCCACGAAGGGCATTCTCCCACCGTGTGTTCCACCGTGTCCTCAGGGCGGTCCTCGCAGTGATGACACCCGGGCGTTTCCTCCCGCCCCATCAGACACAGGTACCTCCCGAAACTTCCGTGTCCGGTGAGGACCTGCGTCAGGCGGTAGGTGAGGACGCCGTAGCGTCTCTCAAGCCACTCCTCAAAGAGGGGACTTACCGCTGCGATGGCAGCGAGCCCAGCCCTCGGTTGCGACAGTCGTTGCTGCCATTCCGCCATGAGATCGCGCCGGAGCTCATCCCGCCACGCACCTATTTGGCGCGGCAGCGGGGTTTCGCCCCGGCGACGTGCCTCCGCGCGCATGCCGTACACGCGCGCGAGCACCTTCGCCTCCAGATCCCACGGCGGTAATCCGGCAAGGAGGTTCGCCGACTCCCCAGAGATCGTGCGGTATCCGCGGATCATTCGGATCGCCATGACCCTCTGTGCCATGAGCAGCGTCCGAGCGGGACGCCGCAACAGGTTTGGCGCCCAAACAGGGGCGCCGTAGATGGCCATGGACCGCACGAAAATAATGGATGGATAACTCCTTATTGTGTATACAGAGTAGGGTATATGTGTGTATACATACGAAATAAAATATGTATCATCATTATCATCATCATATCAGCCATAGTCTCTCAATGACTTCCAGATAGGCCCATTGGAAGCGACCTGCATCCAGCGGCTCCCTGCGACCTTAATCAGGTCGTCTGTACACCATTAGGGTGGACATCCTACGCTACGCTTGCCGGTATAAGGACTACATAATTTATTATTATTATTTCATACGTCGTATTATCTAAAAACTTCAATGAACTAGTACCTATTCCGTATTGAAAAGAAAATTAGTTCAGCATTATATAAAATCAGTTCTACTAAATGAAGAACAAATATTTAAAGCTGGGTGTTAACTACACCGGTCAAAGCCTATATTATTAAACGGGAAAGAATAAGCGATTCCCTCTTTGCAAAGTATGTAAAAAGTATATTTGCTGTCTATGTTTATGCCAGAGTAATGTGTAATTGTAGTGGATAAAGTAATATTTATAAATGAAATAGAAAAGTAGTAAAGAAACGCCGACTGAAGAAGAAAAAGAAACACCGACTGCACGGTTGGTGCGATAGTTGAGCAACTGGCTGCCGCGCAACGTGTCGCGGGATCGGTTCCCGCAAGGAACAACTCTGTGTGATCCACAGGTTCATGCTCCGGGTCTGGGTGTCATGTGTATGTGAACTTATTAAAGAGCGTATTCCTTTTTAAACTGTCAAACACCAAGCGGTCACCGGTGACCGCAACCTATAATTGTGTCTACAAAACCGGTACTCTACGAGTTAAAAGGCCGGCCGCACCTGTGACTCCTCTGGTGTTGCGGTTGGTCATGGGCGGCGCTGACCGCTTACCATCAGGTGATCTGCCCGCTCGTGTGCCTCCTTAACCTTAAAAAAAACTTGTATGTTTGTAAACGCACCTATGACACAGGAGAAAAACCTAATGTGGCGAAACATTTTTTTTTTAAATAGCAATTTAAACAGTATTGTACGCCAATGAAAATCAGCTTACAATTAGTGTGACAATTTCCAATTTCAAGGATAGAATTGTAAAAATATCATTGTGTTAAATTGTATATTTCTTTATATTAAAAGGGATAATAAACTCTATATTACATTTATAACGAATACAGTGACACCCTATTGTAGGTACCTCATAATTGAATCGTCTAGAATTTTAAGTAATATCAAATTTATGTTCTACCTTTGGCTTTGGTCATGTATTAAACTTAAGATCGACAATACGAGATCAATGTTTCTGGTATTTCAGACATTCATTGATACTCTATGTTCGACTACCACCTCAGAAGTGGTATAAAAATATGTACCTAATAGTATATCGAATTAATGGTATTTGTTCCCAAATTCATCACCTATTCCTCTCTTAAACAATGTTTTGGATAATGACCGCAGAGATGAATCTTTCCTTCTTACCTATCTCGGTACCATAATGAAATCAGTTCAGCGATTCTAGTATTAAAACGTAACAGACAAACTTATTTACGTATCAACAATATTAGTTAGTATGTTTACTACGTCGAGTTGGCTTGTAGTGTTCGGTATTCAACGAGAATGTGATAAATTAATATTCTCGAATTTGTGAGGAGCCTCATAAAGTGACGATGAATGGAATTTTATTGGCATTCATGATTCATAATGCAATGTATTAAAAAAGTTCGTGTTCATATGATGTCATGAATCTTTTAATTTTGATTATAGTAATTTTGACTGCTTTTCAGATAGTGAAGTAAGTACGACTAGGTAGAGTAGGTACGACTATCGAGCACGAAGATAAGTTCACGGGGATCATATTTTTTTTTTATAAATTAAAATAACTTCTTTTTTTATAGGGTAAGCCGGTATACGAGCAGACGGATCACCTGATGGTAAGCAATCGGAGTCGCGAGACCTGGAACACCAGAGGCGTAGCAAGTGCGTTACCGGTCTTTTGTGGATTAGGAATTGAAGAATTGTTGGGTATTCAGGGATTGGTAAGATTGGAAAGGGGGGGGGGATGGGGCATCCGGTAACCTCACTTACACGACGAAACACAACGAGAGCGTAGTTTCACGTCACTTTTCTGTGAGGCCGTGTGTGTCTGTTACACAATGTGTCTTATGTTTTGATTACATTTCCTGTCTAAAGTCTACTAGAAGAAATTCCAACAGGAATAAGTAGCACCTTTGGACTCTTATTTTATATATATGTGTTATCCTCTGTGCTGTTTGTGTGTACATAAATTAATAAATAAATAAATAAGCATAGCTCTCCAATACTTATATATTTCTTTATTTAAGACTTAGTACAATTATAAATGTACAGGCGGACTTAAGGCCTTGGGCATTGTCTCACAGGCGACCTTAAGGTAGTGCAGAGATGAAAGTGGCAGGTGACTAAGCAAATGTTGATAATAAATAACTATATATATATAAATACTTAAGTACTTAAATACTTCCTTTCTTTGTTTCTTTACATCTTAAGGTATCAAACTATAACTTGATAAAGTAAGTCATCTAGAATCTACTTAATTACTTACTTAATCTAAGTAACAGAAGTTCTTGAAGGAACATTCACTCACATATTAAAGTTAATGTATGTTCAACGACATGTCTAAATAATGAAGTTTCTAGGTCCGTAGTTAGATATCTGTGTCGCTCTGTCATTGCCTACTACTTTATCAGATACAAACCAGTGAAGCACAAAATATACTGTTCTTTAGTTATATGCTAGGTACTAGGTATATAACAATATACAATTACATATGTCAATGATTATTCAATAGAGTAATGTTATTGTTATTTCGATTACATTATGTTTTGTTTGTTTTACGGCTCAGATACGATAGTAAGTAATAGTGGAAAGTTTATTTATATTCTATGTTTGGGTATTATTACAATATACCAGTCTAATAAACTAGCCTATTAAAATCACTATAGATTCTAATTTATTAATAACTAGCGACCCGCCCCGGCTTAGCACGGTTGCAATATGCATGTGTTATAGGAAGGTTAACCTTCCTAAAGAATCAGTCTATCTGTTAAAAAACCGTATCAAAATCCGTTGCGTAGTTTTAAAGATTTAAGTATACATAGGGACAGACAGACGGCCGTTAACGACTTTGTTTTATACTATGTAGTGATATCTGAAATTTGTTCGGTCTGGAGGAGGCCGGAATTGAGATAGCCTTCAGGGTCATCAACATATTGTCTTACACTACTGGACCTATATTTCAATAGCTTGCAACTATGATAAGTCTCAGACCATCACTATATTTATAGTATAAAACAAAGTCGCTATCCGCCGTCTGTATGTCCCTCTATGTATGCTTAGATCTTTAAAACTATGTAACGGATTTTGATGCGGTTTTTTTAATAGATAGAGTGATTCTTGAGGAAGATTTATATGTATAATACATACATATTGCATTTGTGCGAAGCCGGGGCGGGTCGCTAATACAATATAATTATAATGAAAATCAATACTAATTGTCACATATTTAATAGTTTCAAAGTCCCAAATCAGAAAAACGTGGTAAAACAACAAATATTTTAAAGCAACACGTAAAATCAATGAAAAGTTTGTTAGTAATAGTAACACTGATAAAGATGGCACAGTTACGCGCAACATAAAACGTAACTATCTGCAAAGCAGTTTATAGGAGAAAATATGGGTCGTGCCTGCCACGGGAACAGCGTGCGGATTCATGAACACCCCCTGAATAGCACGAGTTCTGGCTAAAGTAATTTATACGGGAACCAACGCTTATGCTTCGGATATTTGAGTCTCCTTTGAAAAGTGATGTGGAATTATATTGGAGTAAAAATCTTAATACCGCTCCAGGCTATGTTATGTTAAGGCTGTCTAACATTTCAATATGGATACTAAGGAGAGATTGTCTAGACTCAATATTAATATGTTAAAACTACACAGCCCGTTGAACCTTGGAACTAAAGGCACTCTGGACCGAATAATGTTTATACTTACCAGTCTGCTACGATTCAAATAACCATCCATACCAAGAATAAATAATTACCAAAAATTTATTCAAACAAAGAGGCTTGACTTTAATTCTCGTAATCCTCCCGATACATTTATAACTCTTATTTAAAGGCTTTCTGTTCAGTATTTAAGTGAAGACGTGAATGACCTTTAAAGTCGACAAAAAATGGAAAAGTTAATCCCGTTTTCTTCCCGCGGGTGTCGCGAAAAGGGACTAATGGCCTGTCAGTTGTTTGGGCAACAACATTAATTTATGCAACTGATACGGCTTTGAAACGTTTGCCAATCTCGTCTCGGTCTGTGGACGAATGGAATGCCTATCATCACTTTAAACTTTTTGGAAATACATTAAATTAAATACAGTATTGATATTGAAATGTCCAAACAAAGTGTAATGAAAAATAGTGTGATTTCATTTTCAATTTAGTATTACTCAGAAACAGGGCTTGGAATTGTGTGCTGAACTATTAACTTAATAATGTAAAATTCTGTTGCTTTGCTTAGCACAAAATAATATTAGAAACCATTTGTCTTTGCAGATCTACCGATCCTCTAAAATATTTTAGAAAAGTACAGGCGGAAATTTTCGTCTATAAAATTATAAACAAACAATTTATGATAGAGGAAAATACTAAAATATCGTGATGAACGAGTCAGCACTTGCCAATGCGCTAAACCGGCAACGGGGTCGACTATAAAGATGGATTCTGAAGATCATCTATCTCTGAACTATTTCTAACGGAACGCTTGCCTTGCGAAGATTTTTGGGACGCGAAAATAACGTACGATGTCGTCCAGAACAAATGTTTCTTTCTCTTGTGAACCTTTAAGTATGGATAAGACAAGGTTTCGGTTAAAACTAGTGAATAAATTCACTGCGAGGACCGCCCTGAGGACACGGTGGAACACACGGTGGGAGAATGCCCTTCGTGGGCTGAGCACCGCCGTGTCCTCAGGGAAGTGATCGGCGATGGCGACCTCTCGCGTCCGGGCCTAGTGCAGGCCATGATGCGGAGCGAGGGGGATTGGGATGCCGTCTCCTCCTTTTGCGAAGCAGTCATGCTAGCTAAGGAGGAGGCGGGACGCGTGAGGCAGCGAAGCGCTGCCTCCTCGCAACCCAGCCATCGCGAAGGACACACCGGGCGTCGGGGATCGCGGGACGATCTCCGGCCACCGTAAGCGCGGGCCTGCGGACGGCGAGCATGGGTGGCTCCCCGTCCGACCAGAAACAGACCCGAGCGTACGGTGCGTCGCGTTCCGCGCGCGCCTCAAAGAGCCATCAGACCACCACAGATGGGGCCCAATAGGGCTGATGCCGATTCGGAGTCGCGGAGAACCTAACGGGTAACCGGGGCTCCGGCTCGACGTGCAGGAGAAGGAACGGGGTGGTTTTTAGTCAGTAAGAGTCTGACACTCCCTCCCGCCTCACCCAGGCGGGGACAGTCATTCGATGATTTTCCCCCCTTAAAAAAAAAAGTGAATAAATTCAATGAATCGAACCTAACTTGCCAATTTGTATGGAGTGTTTTGTCACTAAGTTAGCCAAAATGATAGTATGACCAGGTCCAGGTATAGCATGTTTCAACGTTTAAGAGTGCCTTTTGCTTATTTCTCTTGATAAGTCTTTGCTTTTAGTTATTTGTGTCCCTTTTTACGTTATTTTACAAGTTCTGTATACATAAATCTCGAGTTAGCAGTCCTTTATCTTATTCATACCCCATGGTCCGAATGTCATGCGGCAGTATTTCTTTTGTATGTAAGCAATCTAACCTTGTTTTTGTTGTCTTCGGCACTGGACGTATAAATAATTCAATGTATGAAGGAAAAATCCAGTTTTAGGTCATACATCACATTGTCACTTCATAAGTTTAATGAGATTTGTGACCTTAAATATACCTTTTTGTGCCTTTAGGTCTAACGTAGAACAAAATTAATGTTTACTAAAGGATGGTATATAGGTAGACTTGATAAGATAGTTTCGCTTGCTTCGTTATTTTTGATTGAGGTAGTATATAAATATGGGGGCAGACAGAGGTGTTTTTTTTAATGGCTGAAAATCATCGAATGACTTCTCCTGCCTGAGTGAGGCGGGAGGGAGTGTCAGACTCTTACTGACTAAAAACCACCCCGTTCCTACTCATGCACTTCGAGACGCAGCCCCGGTAACCCGTTAGGTTCTCCGCGGGTGTATATATAACACCCAGTTATACAATTTGACCCTTTGTCTGTCGATATATGAGGCACAATAGAAAACACATTGTGTTTTGCGTAGATCTGCATTCCGACACTTCACAGGTTAATACCCACTTTACACACTGTTTAAGTCTCGTGTAATAAAGGGCGAAACAAATTTATTAGATGAATAGTTTGATCACATTCCTGTATAAAGAGGTTTTCTTGTTATGGGACAAGCTGGCAAATTGAGCAAACGCAAGCGTTGTTTCACGTCGGTTTTCTGTGAGGGTGTGGTATTACTCGGGTCGAGTCGGCTTTTTTGTGCCGAAGCATGGTTCTCTCACACTTAAACAGTGTTAGGTGGTACTATGATACTTACAAATAGCATTTGCAGATGAAATACTCCGTGCGGATAATAGAGCAAATGAAAAGCTAAAGAAGTGAATAACATGAATATTGAAAAAGTTTTATTGATACTCCACCATGTCATTTCAAACAGCACGATTTCAATTTTGTAAAGTGCAAGCAATCACGTTTAATAGAAATGCGGAATTGTGTTTGTTGGATCATCCCTTCGTTCGTCACTCAACAACCGAGCTACGGGTCGGGTAATTTATGGGCCGAAGTGACGTCAATTGTTTCTGTTTATTTTGTAAAAATGCATGAAGTCCCTGCCTATATACAATGGAATAAAATTACACGATTTGTTCTTCGAAGAGTTGAGCGAAAATTATTTGCATCAACATTTAGTCATTTTAATGTTCAAAAGCTTTACGAGTACGAATTGGAAAATTCGATCACTTAGAAACGATTTTTGACTCGAGAATCGGCTTCGAACTCAGTTTGGAACTCCCGTGTTCGGAGTTAAACTTCCAATGATTCAAAGAGACAGTCTCAGTCACCATAAATTTACTTTGTTTCTTCTGAAGGGGTAAGCAGAGACTAGATGTATCTACATCTAGTACTCTGTGTACCTATCTAGGTACATCCATTATCCTTAGGTTATTAATCCAATGTATCGGGTAAGAGCTTATTGTGAGAAATAGGTTCATAGTATATCTTGTCTCTGTGCATAGAAACAAACATGACCATTTTAGGCTCAGAAGGGGTATTTAGAATAGTTTTTTGACGATGTAAGTAGGTTAGGTACACATATATTATCATCATAACCATTACTAACTCATGGCAATCAATAGGGTACTTGCTTATTTTTATTTTAATGTTCGCTTGTTAGATTATTTTAAATCATTAGACAAGTATTTTTTATTTTCTTAAAGAAATGAATACTTTCGACGATATATTGATTTGAAATGTCGCGTGACGTCACTTCTATGTATATTTTATACGTAGAAATGACGTTTTAACCCCCACTCCTAAACTTTGATTCGTTTTATCTAAGTGTTGATTTATTATACGACAAATTAAAAAAAATATCTGTCTAATATTTTGTCATTAACTTAGGGACTAATTTTATTTTTAATTTTCATACCCTGTCATCATCCCTATTGTATGATATGGGCACGGACCAAGAGTTCGTAGAGAACTAATATTTAAAATTGAAAAAAAAACCGTGGCAGTCAACCGCTATACTATGAATCTTTTCTTTATACGAAAGTCTTAATTTTAGGCAAACTTGTTGGAGAGCGCAGTTTGAAAGTTTCAGTTTTCGCAGAAAGCGGTGCTACCAGGTCTATGTGTACACATTTAGTGTGATTAAAAATATCCTCGGGCGATCTTCTGATGACATCTAAAGTCTATCCTACTATCCTACTTTCTACTAATATTATACATTGGAAAGTTTACGACGATATATATGTGTGTGTGTGTGTGTATGCGTGTTTGTTAATCTTTTACATAAAAACGGCTGAAGGGATCGAGATGAAATTTGGAACAGGGGTAACTTTTTACCTCACGGGACGCAGGCAAAGTCAGTGGCAAAAGCTAGTATTATAATATGTGTATCACATACGTAGGCATTCATTTCCTCGGGTACACTTTATACAAAAGCATCATCTCCGGCCACCGTAAGCGCGGGCCTGCGGACGGCGAGCATGGGTGGCTCCCCGTCCGACCAGAAACAGACCCGAGCGTACGGCGCGTCGCGTTCCGCGCGCGCCTCAAAGAGCCATCAGACCACCACAGATGGGGCCCAATACGGCCGATGCCGATTCGGAGTCGCGGAGAACCTAACGGGTAACCGGGGCTCCGGCTCGACGTGCAGGAGAAGGAACGGGGTGGTTTTTAGTCAGTAAGAGTCTGACACTCCCTCCCGCCTCACCCAGGCGGGAGAAGTCATTCGATGATTTTCCCCCCTTAAAAAAAAAAAAAATACAAAAGCATCAATGCTCTAACAGTCAGTCGAAGTTTGAACAAGCTTGACCTGTACTTGTACCCTACGACTGTGTGTTTAAGTCCTTAGACATCTGCCAAGACATGCCCCGTATTGAGTTGGACTGTACCCTTTGTTAGGCTTTGGCTGCAGGCTAAGATCTAGAATCGTGTTTACAGTGTGATCACAGCCTTAATCAGTGCAGGCGCCTGTTTGTGTACTCTGTACTTTGTTTCGGATTATTACACGAGTTCGGTTTGTTTACGCAAACTGTGTGATATGTTTTATTGTTTTGTGTGGATTAATTTTAAGTTTTTGTTAAAGTACCAAGAGACATGTTTAGTAAATGATTGTAGACCAACCAAAACATGCAAACAACAGCATGGCATCAATTTGAATTCAATTTGCAGATTGTTTTTTGCTTCTTTCATTTGCCGTCGTCAGCCTCCAAAAAACCAAATGATCAAAATTAACCTTGAAGGACAATAATAATGTAAAAGTGGGTACTTACTAAGTAGATATTATTTCCCGCTTTTCGCATCCAACCTTCAAATTCAAACAACACTGCGGCTGAATCTTTATCTAATAATCACAACTGACCCAAATGCGGACAAATAATTTCCAAACAGCAGCAACCCTAATTTTGTAAAAAGCCGCGTTGTGCGTCAAGTATTTAACGTACTGTGGCCAGCTTAGGGTTGAGCGCAGTGCGACAGTCGACCGCAACGATTAAAACCAAACAGCTTCTGTAACATCAGACTGCAGTGTGATGATCCTAATTGCTTCAATTAGCACGTAATTAATTGGGTTAATATTATATTGCCATTTGTATCGAATTACCGTCCTAATGGCTGAGTGATTCCGAATTTCAGAGCCTTTGCTCAATGCTTAACGGTTGTATTAGATTTAAGAAAATTGTTATTTTTTTGAATTCACATTAGTTTTTACAGCATACAGCATAGAGCATAGAATTTCGGAATTGGTGAGAAGTCTTTTTCTTAGATTAAAATTGTAATTAGTTATGAGATAAGATCTCTATTAGTTGGGGCCAATAACAAAACTGGGAAAATGGGAGCGATGATTAACCTAGACAAGACACAATTGTGTCTCGCGTCGATCTACGCACCGGGTCATAAAGTAGGTACTCTCTTTACATTTTCCCATAAATCTTTCACTATATGGTAAATGTGCCTTCAATAATAGCATCTATTTATCCATTTGTATTGTAAGAGATAGGTACCTACTATACTTCCCTAAACGACGTTTCATTGCCTGTTGATTTAAAGTAGGCGTTCGTAATGATTATACAGAAGACTATTTGTCAAAGTCCTACAACAAAGTGTTTGCCGTAACTGATTAATATTTGAGTGAGGTCTAGTTTGTTGATGGATTTTAGTGAGATACAGGTGAATAGGAATGTAGGTGTTAAATATAAGGAGGTACTTTAGTACCTACAATTAATGAATGTACATACATGCCATCTACTTGGGCATAGGTTTGGGAACTTTCAATTCTGAGACATACCTTTTTAAGTTGTTAGTAAGTATATTTTGTTTAGTTAATAAAACTTTATTATAAGTATTCAAGTTGTATGTGAAATTGTATAGGTATTTGTAACGCACCCACGACAAAGGAGAATATACTAGGGTCGGGCAACGTTTGTCAAAATAAGATTGCTTTAATTAAATCACTCTATTAGGTATCTATTAAATACGTTTAAGAAAGCCGACTTTTACTCCTTGTTTTATTGAAATCGTTCAATTAGTTTACTAAAACCTTTTCTTAGGTGTTACAACCATTGAACCAATGACGAAACTTTATTAATCGCACACATACATGTGTACACACATACAGGTTAACCGGAGAACGTCTTTCTTTTATTGAAGTCGGTTATGCTACACAACTCAACTAAATTTATTTCAAGCAATTATTGAGTACTCCTTCCTCACGCACTCAGATTGAGAAGAAGATTTTAAACACCCAAGAATGTCGAGTGTTCAAATTACCCTTGTTTAATTACCCACGTTTATTTACCCACTTACATTTACTCCCCAAATAAAACCGCGCTATTCAACATAATTTACTACACGTATAGTCGTTACCCTTTAATGACGTCACTGTAGGCAGATAATAAATAAGTAGGCTAATCCAGAAGACAGACATAATTTAGGTTGTTTCGACAATGTGTAAAGTAGGGGCTTAGGTATTTGGTATTTTAACCTAATTTGTCATTATGAATGACGTCATAATAGGATGGTTCGTCTTTGTGAGTGAACTAGGTATAAATATGGTAGATTATTCTTTTAAACTAATTTTATTTACTGCCTCGTTGGCCCAGTAAGTGCAAGCGCGACTGTCTGCAATGGGTTTCGGATTCGATTTCCGGGTCGGGAATGTATCTACTACTGGTTTTTTTTTAGTTCTCAATAGTAGCAAAGGAAGGGAGACCTCAAATACCAGAGGCGTTACAAGTGCGTTATCGGCCTTTTGAGAATTGGGAATTACCTAAATATTGTTTTTGTTGCTAGGTTAACACAAATTTAGGTAAATATGAAGACTTACAAAATATCTACAGACGTTGATTATCTTAAAAAATTCGACTCGTAAGCACACTGTCTAAATCGATCTAAAATCCTTCTTTGCTGAGTTACGTCCTAGGTATTGAAATAAAATAAAAAGTTTTAATAAACATCTTAGCTACTTTAAAGTATCATAATAATTACCTCTTTGATACTTTTCAATTGAAAAGTCCAATTTTAAGCAATTGTTTAAAATTGGTTTTATACTTTTCATTTTTTACTGAAGATATCGTGAAAAACGAAAAGGTATTGAATATGGCTTTTAGTAGTTAGTATGATGTATTTATGTAAGAACCATTGTAGGTAAATGTGTGGCGCCCTGTAGTTTTTGTCCCATGGGATTTTTTTAAGGGGGGAAAATCATCGAATGACTGCTCCCGCCTCGAGGCGGGAGGGAGTGTCAGACTTTTACTGACTAAAAACCACCCCGTTCCTTCTCCTGCACGTCGAGCCGGAGCCTCGGTTACCTGTTAGGTTCTCTGCGGCGTCTCATGGGATTTGGATTCTGTGTAAGTTTTCTTTAATAATAATAAATTTATTCAACACCAAAGTACACAGATAGATTCATGAATAGGTAGTTAGTTATATAATATTTAGATTATTGTATAATCTGAAATCACAATTATGAAACCTGCCACCCAAACTATGTTTGACCTGTATTTTGGGGGACGGTGTTTGACACACGAATTGTTAAACGATTTTTCGTATAACAAGCTACCAATGAACGGTGCCACCCTACCGCTGCATTTACAGTCACATTTCACAGTTTTAATTGGATATGATACTACTATTTTAGGCTGGTATATAAGTGTGAAAAGTTATCTCAAAGAAATCTTAAAAGGAGACTACACAATATGCATGAAGAAAACAGTTATAGATACTTGTATACTGCCCTGCCTGCTGTACGGCTGCCAAACTTGGGTATTTACGGCAAAAGCTACACAAAAGATCCAAACTACACAAAGGGCTATGGAGAGAAGTATGTTAAACATAAGAAAAATATACAAAGTCAGAAGCGAGGAAATAAGACAAAGAACAAAAGTAACCGATGCCCTGAACCAAGCTCTAAAACTGAAATGGCAATGGGCTGGACATGTAGCACGGTATAAGGACGACAGATGGACAATCAAAACCACAAAGTGGAGAGGGCCTACAGGCAAAAGAAAAGTAGGAAAACCAAAAAGAAGATGGGCTGATGACTTAAGAGAAATAGCAGGAGATGATTGGCAAACCATGGCCCAAGACAGAGAAAATTGGAAACAACTGGAGGAGGCCTTCACCCGAGGAGGGACCCACACCCAAGTGTAATACTTACTTGCAAATAGAAAAAAAAAAAAAAAAAATCTGTAATAGTTATGTAATTAATGGTACTGGGAAATAAAGGCTTTTTTATTATTTTATTTATATAAGTGTGAGGGTCCTTGAAAAAGTGGTGTAGGGTTAGTACTGTAGGTGTACGAGTCAGCGACTGTACATCGGACGCACGCGCGATTCATGTCAGCAGTTTTTAGTTTATTCATCTTTACTAATATAATAAATCGGAAAGCAAGTTTGTTTGTTCCGCTTTCACGCCGTAACTACTAAACCGTTTGCTTTTAATTTTTACAGACGTAAAGTTAGAAGTCCGGATTAAAATAGGGTACTTTTTATCCCGGAAAAATGTGATATTCCTGAGGGAAAACAAAAGTATTGGTATAGATGGCGCTGTGTGTATTGGTATATGTAACATAGGCTACTTTTTATCCTTTTGTGACGCAAGCGAAGCCGCGGGTAAAAGCTAGTTTCATTATAATTAATCAATCTGTATTCAGTACTCATCAATTATTAGTTTAGTTGATAATATAGTCGACGTGTTAGTTTAGTGAATCAATAAATATCATCTCACCGGACTATCAACTGACTTATTACCACCTAGACTCAAAGTTGAATGAGACTCGGCACGAATGGGCCGGAGTGATACCACGGCCTCACAGAAAACCAACGTGAAGCAACGTTGTGTTTCGGTGTGTGAGTGAGGTTACCGGAGGCCCAATTACCTTCCCCCACCTTCGCCAATGTCCCTAATCCCCGAATTCGCAACAATCGTCTACATCCTCTGGTGTTTCAGGTGTATGGACACCGATTGCTTACCATCAGGTGATCCGTCTGCTCGTTTACCGGCTTATGCCATAAAAAAGTTGTGTGTATTTGTGTGTACTTTTATATAATCTGTTAACTATTAATATACTACCTACCGATCAGCAAACTACGAAACACATGTCATTTGCCAGGAATTTACTCCAAAATTCCTTGAACAAGACAGTCTTATAATTGCATAGTAAAGTTTATATGAGCAGGACCAAGTTTGATTCCCAAAAGACTCGATTTGTGGAGTTCACTAACCTTGGTATACAGAATTTATTAAGTTTCTAGAAATTAGTTCCAGAAACTCAGTCTTTAAACTCTATGAGAGAATTATCCCAAGTTTATTTATTTGCCTGGAACTTCATATGTATTGAAATCTAGGAGGTATGTAGTAATACAAAGGGTAATAAAGAGGTTTACGCAAGATATACATATTATGTATTTTAGGCCGAGTGGTCGCAAGTGCGACTGCCGGGCAAGGGGTCTCGGGTTCGATTCCCGGGTCAGGCAAAGTATTACTGGGTTTGTAAAAACCTCAGTAGTAGCACGGAGTCTGGAAATGTGCCCGGTATATGGCAATAGGCTCACCCTCTATTACATGGGACTCGTAACATAAATAGTGAAAACTGGGTGTCACATTGTACAGTGGCATTAAGTGCCGCAATGGGCACCTCTGCCTACCCCTTCAGGGATAAAAAGCTTATGTTATATGTTATGTTTATATTTTAGGCGTATTCGATCACTTGAACGTTATTGAAATTAATAAATTCTCAAACACTAAGGACCATGTTGGCGTCCGTGGGATTGTTCTTATGTTCAGTTCCTAATCTTATTCGATGAGCAATGTAAAGATAATGTTACAGTTTATAAGTATCTACCTCTTCTATCATCTTCATCTTATATTTGTTACAGCTAAAGAGTTTGTTTGTCTGTTTGAACGCGTTAACCTCAGGAATTACTGGTGTGATTTGAAAAAATATTTTTCTTTTGCTTAGTCTACTTATCGAGGAAGGGTATAAGCTTTAAAATATCATGCTGCAATCAACAGGCGCCGAGCAGAGCGAATGTAAGTAGCTTTGATTATTTGAAAATTCTTCCATACTGTCAAATAATCAGAGTTTTTATTATTATTCAAAGTTATATTATTTTGTAAATAAGTATGAGAGCCATGTTTCGGCATGAATAGGCCTGTTTAAACAGAGTGGTACCACGGCCTCACAGAAAACCGACGTGATTCAACACTTGCGTTCTTTCGTGGTCTGATTGAGATTACCCTCTCACCCAATCTCCCCAATTCCCGAATCCCCAATAATCCTCAAAATCCTAATCTCCGATTACGTCTCCGAAACGCCGATAACGTATGTACTTACGTTACCGGCGTTTCGGAGATTAAGATTGATACAAGTGTAACATCTCTGATGTTTCGGATGTCCATGGGCGGCGCCGATTGCTTACCATCAGGTGATCCGTCTACTCGTTTACCGCCTTATCCCATAAAAAATACTGTAAAATGTCAATTTTATCCTACAGTTAAGAAGTTCCTGTTGATTAAAAAATTGGCCCTTTCCTCCAGTAAAGTCGAACTCAAAGATCCATGTGGACATGACTAAGGAAAAATAAAAAAAACTTCATAAATACTTAAACAACATAAAGTACATCTTGAAATATCATATAAGTACCTAATCGATAGTTTTTCCTTAATATAAATCAGTATTTCTATTTCTGGTTCGTGATAATAAATCATTGATATTGAATAATGTGATCGGCATTACAAAAATAAACGATGAGCGACGTATCTTTTCGGCTTCATTTAAATATTGAGGCTTCTTTATATTAAGAAAGAGGTTCTATATTAGACTGTAGGTAGAAACAGATTATTTTGATTGTATATTGACTTGAAATGTCATGTGACGCCACTTCTAGGTATGTACATACGTTTTATACGTAGAAATAACGATTAGTTGATCGCATACAACTTATCAAACTGCAAAGACTTATTTTACTTACAAAAAATAAATACTTCGACACAGAATCAAATACTTTGATCAAGGAAAAATACATCGACTGCATTTCAAGTTTCTATGAGTTAGCTTTGATTGCATTCTTGGATTTGATACGTTGAGTACAAACAGGCTTTGATTTTGTATGTCTATGAATATTGTGCGATGAGCTGTCACTATGAATCTAGAACTGAAAAGGGGAATCGATGCTTAGGTTCAGTATGAATTTGCTACCAACACAAAGGAGTGTATTCTAGAAAGTATTTATATAGGCATAAAATTAAAAAATGTTTCAACGATAACGGCCCTGGCTACTATTCAGGCTTAATAACGACTACGGAGCGGCGGAAGACGTAACAGGTTACCGGGGCTCCGGCTCGAAGTGCTGGAGTAGGAACGGGGTGGTTTTTAGTCAGTAAGAGACTGACACTCCCTCTCACCTCACCCGGGCGGAAGAAGTCATTGGATGATTATCCATCCTCAAAAAAAAGACTTAATAACGACATATTCAAAGTTTCCATAGCAAAAGACGGATGATCCTATTCTACATTTATTTTACAGAACTTTCTGGACTCAATGCTCATACTAAATGTTTTCGTGGTTCAAGTAAATCGTTTTCTAATATTCACATACTGGGCGAGTTTTGGATGACAGTTTAACGGTTGGCTCGCTAAGTGCCGATTTAGTTGGGTAGTATCATAATTCGTTTATTGTGCTCATATTCTTCTAATACTATAAGTTAGGAAATAAATCTAATTGATAGATCTGTTGATGAAATAATACTTGGGAAGTTAGGTTTGATTGTTTTGACTTTGACTTTGACTATTATTTAGTTTGCGTTATTTAGTATTGCGTTATTATTTAGTTTGCTAGAGGCTTTTGTAAGTCGAATAGTTGTAAGTGAAGCTATGTGTTATTATTTATTATCTTATTTGGTGTATTATAACCAGTCGCTTTTTAGTTACAATCACACTCACACAGCCTATAAGTGCCCACTGCTGAGCAAAGTCTCGTCTCATACGGAGTAAGTTTGAGCATTAATCACCTCGCTTGTCATTGCGGGTTGGCGATTTAAAACTTAGGTATAATTATTATTCCAGGTTTCCTCACCGTTTGCTAGTGATGTCTAAATAATCTTAGAAAGTACATACAACTTGGAAAAGTAATATTGGTACTTGCTGTTGGTAGGTTTCGAACACGCACCCTCATGCATGAGAAGCGGGCGTCGTAACCTCCCGGCCACTACGGCACATTAGTTACAAAATCCTTACCCAATTACAATGAGATTATAACATTAACATAACCGGGATAAATTATACTAACAAAACATCACGCCTTTTATCCTCGAAGGGGAAGGCAGAGGTGCAGAGTATGCCACTGTACAATGTAACACCCACTTTTCACTATTTATGTTATGAGTCCCATGTAATAGGGGGTGAGCCTATTGCCATATACCAGGCACAGTTCCAGACTCCGTGCTACTACTGAGTTTTTTTTAAAAAACCCCAATAATACATTGCCCGACCTGGGAATCGAACCTGAGACCCCTTGCCCGGCAATCGCACATGCGACCACTCGGCCAACGAGGCTGTCTACATTGTAAATAGACCTTCACGATTAATAACATTCACGATAGGTAGAAATGATTTTGTTCCTCTTACCTACATGGCTACAAGAAAAAGATTGATAACAACAAATTAGTTTCCCTTGTTTATGTTACTGAAATTCGAGTAAGATACATAATATCACATAAGTCTTCGTTGCGGGAACATCGATGCTAACAAAACACAGGCTGTCGAAGTTTCGCTAACGATCGTGTGTAAGTAAACGACACACATTGAGTTCACAAGTATCTTCCAGCACATAACTGTAGTTTAACAAGACACTTACGTTTGTTTTTGAAATGTTGTCGTTTTAAATAATGGTGTTTTTGTTGTGTAGGAGTAGAAAACCTAAGTAACTTTCTGTACCTAAATAATTAGGTATGAAAATCTAAAGCTCTTTGGCTGCCTTCTTAGTAAGGTTAGGTTAGGCGATTGCTTATAATGTAATTGCTAAGTAAAGAGGTTGAATGTGTGCGTTGACCGAAATTCCTAGCATGTAATATTTTGTTTGTTAAAGCCAAGGATACGCTACATTGGTCCCCTGTCCCAAGATATATATCGGCGACATGTCGAACGAAGCCGGCCGATGTTCCTGATCTATACGGTGACAACGCGCAACGTCCGGCAACGTCGCTGGTGACAGGTGTCGCAGAACATAGCCCTAGTGTATCCTTTGCATAATTCTTAGTAAAAGTTCAGACTCATATCTGGTACCTACTTGACAAAAGACATAAGTCATTGCCTATTAAAAGAAGACGTTTAAAAGATGAACAGAAAAATTCAATGTAATTTAAGACTAAATAAACGAAAATTACAAAAGTTAGGGATAGGAATTAGGATGAATAATAACTACATAGTTCCTAATCTTACCCACTGACGAAACTTCTGATTTAAGTGAGATGTTCCATAATAATATTATCCCAAGTTATAAGTACTGGACGCTGAATATCCAACCTTCAATTTTCAAGTAACGTTACCGTTAGCCTCAAATTTAAATGGTCAGTTGTGTACAAAGTTATTAAGAGAACTCCTATTACTTGACGAAAATGGATTTTACTAGAAAATGGGTTTTATCTGTACTAAGTAAAACTAATCGAAAAAGATGGACCATGGAGTTTCTTGCTCTCGTTCTTTTTCATAGAAATACTGTATCATTTTTCAACACATATTCATTTATGTGTGGCCATCTTCTTTTAGGTCTAAAGAATCACAAGCTAACTGGTTGGAAATCGGTGTTTTACTTTATATTAAAAATTTCATGAAACATACTAATGTCGGAATACTGAAACGCTACTCAATTTAAAGTCGTGCTATACTCGTCGAGAACTATACTTAGTTCTATCTCAACAAATTCTTTGTAATATGACAGAGATGGCACGATATTTGAGCACGACTTAAAATTGAGTAGCGTTTCAGTATTCCGGCATAAATAAATTATTTTGTTTTCGGTTTGACGAGCAAGTCGGCGACGCGTCACGGGTTGTGGAATGCTGCTCTTGAATACGAGCCTCTAGCATGGCTTGAAACTAGTCGAGTGTCGCGTCAAATAGTTACGTGAGTAAGCCGAAAACATATCAATGAATTTAGGATATTTTACTTGTATAGTGGACTTGTGATCATTAATCTCTGATGAAGATTAAAGTATTGTTTTAAATATCAACTAAAAAAATATAAGTAAGAAAACTTTCAAGCCGCAAAAGATTTCAAAGCTTAAGATGAAATATTCCACATATTGTTACCAAACAATTGAAGTACTCTAGAGTTCCTGAGATCTGGCAAACATCCAAACATATAGTATAAACAATGGTATTGTGTTGTTCCGTACAAAGTACCTACAAACATAAAATGAGAATGACAATTTTCTCTTACATTCGTTCTCCGAGATGAACTATAAAAATAATTTCTGTGACTGATTGCACTCTCATAAAAACTAATTAAGTCAATGCTGAAGTCTTAGTTAAGTTAGTTGGATTACTCTTCTGATTAGCTGCAGAGGTAATTGGATTCATTTATTTACATTGTGGGTACATGCATCATTTGAAGCGTGTCCGTATATGGCAATAGGCTCACCCCTATTACATGGGACTCATAATATAAATAGTGAAGAGTGGGTGTTACATTGTACAGTGGCATAATGTTTACCCCTGCCTACCCCTTTGGGGATAAAAGGCGTGGTATGTTATGTGGTACACGCATCGTCATAATCAGTAATAAGATGGTCACTCTTGGACATAGGCCTCTACAAATGACTTCCCGATAGGTCGGTTGGAAATTATCTGCAAAAGCGATCTACCGTCATTTGGTACGCTGAATGCAAGTCAATTCGAACCAGTCTATCTGGAAGTCATTGGGGGAGGCCGATGTTCAGCATAGACCGTCTTAAGTTGCCAGGGAAGTACCAGCCTCACACATAATACCAATGTGAAGTGGTGTTTGAATGTAAAGACATTCCGACATACGAAAAGTAGTATGTTAAGTGAGAGTTTAGGATCCCCCACCAAACTTTCAATTGTGCCGTAATGTTTGAGGTACCCCTATCGTCGGGAACGATTATGTAATAAAGCAGTTCCCGCATGGTCTACAAAGATGGGTAAAAATTTTAAGATTTTTCTATAAATGACAGTTTTATCACACGGACAAGCAATTTTAATTTCCTTTATGATTCTGTTATCATTATTTTTGCCAACATCGCACCTTCTTAGTCATTGTCATAATGAAACGGAGATAACGAACCAAAAATGATAATGACCTCGCATAATATGGAAATTTTATTGCAAATTACATTCATGTATCAGGTATTTTCTAATTAAAGCTTGACCCGAAACCGTTGTTTGGAATCGCGAGTTCAATTTGTAGGACGATGTTCGCGCTTGTATATTGTCAAACCGAATAACGTGCCCACGATTTTTGTGATGAAATAAGTTTTTAAAGTCAAAGTCAAAGTCAAAGCATTTATTTCAATTAAACCATAGTTTGGTACTTTTGAAACGTCAACAAAAAAAAATACAAAATAAATAATAGTCTGTCAGTCAGTCCGTCAGTGAAATTAGGTGAAGCTAGGTGCTCATTCCAAAACGTAGATTTGAATGAAGAAGAACGAGCAAGAAACGCCATTCGTTACTCTTTTAAAAAAAGTATGTTCTACAATGTCTCTGATACATATTTCAATACTGTACGCAGTGTACGCATATGTAAGAACAATGCAAAGACACGCTTGACGCATTATACTAATAACTTACTAAAATAAAAAAAAATAAAAATCTTAAGTCTAACATGGTGCTCACATATGCATACTGACAATCCATAGAAATAGTGCTTCTATAGAGGTACAAGAAAAAGGAAACTAGTACCAGTAGTTAAATTCCAATAGTAGGTTATTACCTACCTAGGAATTTAACTACTGACTACATTTGAGTATTGTCCAGTGGAGCCGAACCAACATGCTGCCAAGCATTCTTATCTTCAAGATAATCTGTCAGCGTGTAGTAAGCTTGATTACATAATTCGCGCTTAATATATGTTTTAAATTTACTTTCATTGAGATCAAGTATGCTATTTGGTATTCTATTATAGCATTTAATACCTAACCCCATAAAGGATTTCTGTACTTTGGACAGTCTGAATTGCGGTATAGCTAACTTATTTTTGCCTCTAGTATTAAAATTGTGTCTATCGCTTCTTTTTTCAAACAATTGCCTATTTTTCCTTACATACATTATATTTTCATATATATATTGACAGGGCACCGTTAATATATTTATCTTTTTAAACAATTCTCTCAGCGATTCGCAACGGCGTAAGTTATATATTGCTCAGATAGCCCGCTTTTGCAGAATAAATCCCACAACAAAATGCCGTACGACATAATGCTGTGGAAATAACTAAAATAGACAAGCCTAGCTGTATCCACGTCCGTGAGCTGTCTAATCTGTCTAACTGCAAAAGCAGCTGAGCTCAATCTCCCCGAAAGCGCCTTTATATGCGGACCCCATTGTAGCCTATTGTCTAACGTAATGCCTAAAAATACTGTCTCGTCGACAAATTCTAACTTTTGACCGTTCAAAATAATATCACAATCGTTACACGTACACGTTTGGTAAACTGAATTTAATACATTGTTTTTTTTTCATTAAGTGCTAGATTATTAATGGTAAACCAATTATGCACTTGAAGAATGGAGCTGTTTACGTCAAGATTATTTGTACGTCGATCTACTTTAAAAATTAATGATGTATCATCTGCAAAAAGCACCATTCTTGGTTCATTTTTAAATATAAATGGCAAATCATGTATATAGACTAAAAAGAGAAAGGGACCCAATATTGAACCTTGAGGAACGCCCATATTCATCCCAGAGCCCTGTGAGTTAATACCGTTGACATGAACCTTTAACTGTCTTTCTTCTAAATAAGATTTCATAAGACGGAGCGCAGAGTTTCTTATCCCGTAGTGATCTAATTTCAGCAAAAGTGTTTCGTGGTCAACGCAATCAAATGCTTTTGAGAGGTCACAAAAGACACCAATAGCATCCTGTGCTTCCTCCAAGCACCAAATATTTCCTTAATCAAAGTGACACCAGCGTCAGTTGTGCAACGACCTTTAGTGAAACCGTATTGTTGTTGGTGAAAGATGGAATGTTTATTAAAACGATGAAGCATCCGAGACAGCATCAACTTTTAAAAGACTTTGCTGAGAACCGGTAAAACAGACACTGGCCTTTATATTAGTCTAAAAATACATGATAATGTTTCTATCAAACCATTTGGTCGTTAAAATAAGTATCTTGCCACAATCTTCATTCTGAATTGGATTTTATGAGGGATGTTTCTCTAAAGTGAGTAGTTATTAAACACTATTTATTATACCGCCATCTTTTAAAATAAACTGTGCATAAAATGAGTTTACTCAGCCATGTCGGCAACTCGTTAAAAGTCTGAACACAACTTTTATCCTAAGCTCGTGACGGTGAACCAGATTATAGATCACATAGGTAAACTATACCTAAACTGTAGCACCACTTTGTTAAAGAAAAATAGTCTATGTTGTTTAGAAAATAAAGTTAAGGATTGTGTGAAAGCTTTTAATCTCTAAGTTGGAGTATAAAGGGTTCGTCACGTCACGTGTGTTGATGTGTTCCGTTATTTGAGAAGGAAGTGGACTCCATTTTAGGGTTGTATCAGGTTTCATCTTTGTTTAAAGATGTACCTACCTACACAGGACCTTTTAGGTAGCTGACCCTATCCATTTATTATCCGTTTATTTTTCCTATAGATAGGTAGTTAGTATTTTGTCTGTAAAGTGAGAAGAGACCAAAATATGGCTTTCGCAATATTGGTGTATTTACCTACCCTAGGCAATATTTTCTATATTGAGATTGTGATTCCTTGACTTGCTTATGAGATTGTTATTCATAAGGCATTATAAACATTATTAGGCTTCTGTGAATATATAATCATGACCCTACTTGGTTTAAGGTGGGTAGACCATAATTTTGTATTTCAAAATACGTTTAACTACCTTAAGATCCAGTTGGAAAACAGTGCAAAGAGAATACCAAGAAACTACTCTACCATTACCAAGCACCTAATTATTGCATTTATCTTCCATCTCATATCAGATCCACTGCATCCCTTACTTAACTTAAATATCAATGCGAAGTTTTCAATAATTTTGTATTTTTTTTTGCACACGTGGAGCAATTTCCACTATTCCATTACCTACCTCTATAGTGTATTGATATTTTTTGTGAGGTATTCCTATACTCTATAGCGATACAAAATATGTGGCGAATGCAAAAGCGCAATAAACGACATTCAGTCCGACTAACAAAAAATCTTTTGATGTATCCCTTCAAATATAGTGATGTACAGCGACTAGCATTCAATAGAAATTATATATTCGAAAAATATATGGATTGAAAAGATTTTCCCACTTTGCGCTCTGTCTTTTTTCTATTTTATTTTTATAAATATTTCCGAGTTGGATCGTGTTAATATTTTTGGTTATATATTTTGCTGAATTTCAGTTAACTAATTTTGAAAATATTGATCAAGTTCCTAGTATTTTTATAGAAAAAATACATACTATTAATATTAACGTGTAACAATTCTGCTATTTTCGACCGTTCAAACATAAAAATGTGTTTATAATATTCTGATTGGATGAATACAATTTTTAGACATAATTTATTTGTAATTTGATTAGTTCTTAATCGTCCAATAACCAAATATGCAAGAAGTATTTAGGGGATGCAATAAGATTTCTTCTAAAAACATCATGGCCTATGTGGTAACACAAGAAGTGGATGAAAAAGCTTCCGAGATTTTTCTGATTAAGTTCGTGGCGGTCTCTTTGAGAAATTAGCTTCTGTCTTCCACCTTCCCTCTACTTGCTCACTGTTATTGCCCATGGCTATTAAAAATAATACTCCAGCTATCCTTACGTAATTATCTTGTTGCAATATTCCCTTATCACATTAACAACGGGCTATAAGAGACACTTTAGAAAATTGCTATTTTTCTAGGAAAGTTGTGTAAATTAACTGATCTGATATTTATATTTAAAAAAATTGTTCTTATTTTTATATTTTAACACACGGTCTTTTACAGGAAATGGTTAAATCCGTCGATTATCATCACCATGATCTTGATTAATGTCTATATCACTGATTGTGACAAGATGACGTAGAGAGGCATTAGTTAGGACATTTTGTACTAAAGTGAATCGAATGAAAAGAATATAACAAAAATGCAAACAATAAAACATAAGAAAATAAATAGGTTTCATATTTTGGTAAAAAATCTTAATTGAATTACAAAGCACCATTTTCACATTAGCGTCAAAGGGCACTCTTCTTCAAAAACGGCACAATGTGGTAATATCATTGTCAACAAGAAGCCGGCACCACGATCATCCGAATAAAAAATTACACAAAATAGCTGAATAGGGCCCGGGCTATCAAGAACACGCTTTGATCGTGAAATGTGAAACAAATGAAAAGGTGGAACAGAGTACCTGCGTAACAGTACTTACGACAATCAGTCTTCCCAATCTTTGTTGAGGTTTTACCCAAATGCCCATTTCCTGCAGTGAGTGGCCAACTATTTTCCTCCTAATATGAGAACGGCGATAAATTTTCTGGTAGAAAAAAAGATAGGTCAAAACCTGTAATAATGCATGATTAACACAATGTCATCAAGGAAATTGCTTCCTTCTTCATCAACATAATGATACATATTTATTTATAGTTACGTAGACTCTTTTATGAGTTATGAGAGTTGCTTATTATGTTTCTTGTCATCAAATCCTTTGATCTTAGTTTTTATAATACAATCTCAATTTTCACATTAATCAAATATCTTCGTTAAAACGAATTGCATTTTATCAACTTAAAAAACTTATTTGCGAGACCACACATTTTGATTTTACTTTTATTATGGGATAGGTAAACTAACCGGTAGCTGATGGATCAAATGATGGTAAGCAAGCGTCGCTCGTGAACACCTAAAACGGCAAAGGCGTTGGCGATTAGGGATATGAAAATTGTTGGGGATTCGGGGATTGGGGAGATGGATTCACACGACGAAACACAACGCAAGTGTTGTTTGACGTCGGTTTTCTGTGAGCCCTAAGTATATGCTTCGCATCGTATGTTTGATATTTTGGTATAAAAACGTTGCCAATTTCCTCTAAAATATTACCTACCATTTTCACTACACTCTAGTTACTCATGCACCCAAATCATCATGTAGCTTAAATGATTGAACATATGTACCTAATTTCGACATTTTTATAAACAATCACTAATGCTAGGATTGGCAATTCGAACAACAGTTTGTCCGTTGCAATAAATTATAATAATTTTTATTTATTTTTAGCCTTGATCGTCCCACTGCAGAGCAAAAGTCTCCCCTACCCTCCTTTCAGTCCTCTCTATGTAAAGCTTTTATGTTTTTTAATAATTATAATTATGGAGATAAAATCTTATCAGTGAGAACGTGTACACGATTAGCTTAAGGTTATATTATGAGAAAGTAGATGGTTATATACGAAGTACGTATCTCATGATCTTATGCCCCTCAAAGGAACATCGAAAATCCTTAACGCCAGGCGTAAGGTGGAATTGTTCTCGACAAAATTGTTCCGGAAGGGATTAAGCATCGTATTTAATTAAGACAAAAGCGCCACTGTCATCGAAGGGAAATCATCTGGTTGTTTATTCAACAGTTTCTTCGGAGTTTATAGAATTAAATACTGTTAGCGTTTTATTGACTAAAACCAGTTCTTGTGCCGTTTTGCATTTATGCTACCCTAGTCTGAATTCTTCTCGGAGTCGCGGAGAACCTAACGGGTAATCGGGGCTCCGGCTCGACGTGCAGGAGAAGGAACGGGGTGGTTTTTAGTCAGTAAGAGTCTGACACTCCCTCCCGCCTCACTCAGGCGGGAGCAGTCATTCGATGATGTTCCCCCCTTAAACAAAAAAGCCTGAATTCTTCAGTAGTAAAGGCACCAACCACCACTGATACACCATGGACGCGAGATGATATGAAAGAAACTAAACGATACAAGGGAAATATAGAGAAATTCCAAATACGCTTGTATTAACAAAAAAAAAAATAATTTAGATGAACCTACATTATAGGCAATTTTAGCTGTCAGTTTTCTTAATGTAAAAGTAGTAAATAATAAAATAAAATTAGTATACGTTTTATATATTCCAATGAAAGTAATATATGTGTATCGGCAATGCCTACGTATTAATTTTACAATAAAATACAAAATAATCCGGATTCATAATCAAAACTCCATCAATAGGCTATAATTAATAAATTTCTGGAATATTCATAAATGAAATAACGTTCAGAAAAGTAATTCTAAATGAAGACGTAATAAAACCAGCATTAACTGACTAAATCCACAGTGGAATATAACAACTGTGTTATTATGATTTATACCGTTGATAAAACCAATTAGAAAAGCCAGCATCGTTGAATTTATAGCCGCTATGATTCCTAATAATTCAATATTGCGCACGTTGCCACAAATTTTGATAAGCCCAATCATGCGAAAGCACGACAAAAGGCAATTTAAATCTCATTTGAACAAAATGTCCTACACTCGCCGCAGCGGAAATTAAAGTATGAATCTCAGATATTATTCATAAGAATAATTAGTATTTGGATGAGTTTGGATAAATGAGGAATTTGCATTGTTAATACGGTAAAAAAATAGCGTTCCTTAGCAAATATACCATTGACAGTTTAATTCCAAGTTTTAAAATCCAATTTTATTGGTCCTTTGTTTTGGGAGCGTTATCTTGTATTTCCAATTTCATGTTGCAAAACTTTATAATTCGCATTTATGCGATAAGCATGGTACCTACCTACAGCAATGTATTCTTACTCAATAAATCTACATATTGTATTAGTAGTTTAGTTATCAATTGTATAACATTTTAAGCTTGGTTGAACGTGTTTTATTGAACACGTTCGTTCGTTAATTTTTTTTTTTGTTTTCGAGTAAAAAGTCTTCTTACTGAATAAACCTCCTTTGAATTAATTATATTCTTCTTTTTTATTCAATGGACATCTGACATCTGTTCTGTTTGACAAACAGACATTTTATATTGGTTTGACAAAAAATCGTAAAGCAATATTGCGACAATTTATACTCGATATTCGTAACTATTTACAATAATATTCTCATCAAATAATATCGTATTAATTTTAGAAAAAAATTGTGATGGACAACAGCAGTCACAATATGAGCTACTCGACTAAAAAACGAGATATGAAAGAAGATTACAGCCCCGAGTTCCAGCAAAATTTCAAACAGCAGTTCAAGCAAGAATTTGAGCAGAATTTTAAACAAGATTTTAAACAGGATTTCAAGCAGGACTTCAAGCAAGACTTCGAGCAGGACTTCAAACAAGACTTCAAAAAGGACTTTTGAATTGAAAATTCTTAATGGCTGCATTAAAATACTTTTTACTTATGACTTATGAGTATCATTTTATTGTATATCTTTATTAATTTTGAAATCATGAATGAGTAACAAAGAGTAATTCATAGGTACGGATGTACCTATGAATTATACATACATACATACATACTATTCATACTTCCACATTTATAATATTAGCAGAATCTCACAACGTCAAAGTATTTACAATTACAATTATTGTATAGTACAATAACAGGCAGACGTCATTGAACGATAGTATGACAAGGTGAGGCTGCGGGGAGGGACGCCCCTCACCTCCCTACATTCGACCGGCTGAATGCCAGTCACTCGGGGAAAGCGAGCTACGACTCGCGTGCATTGATAGCAGTGCAATATTTCAATCTATGACCTATAAAGTCTTTATAATGACGTACATAGCATGTTCAGTGCCTACCTGTCCTTCGTCTACACTAATGAATAAAGAATTGAAATTTCATCAGTTTCCTTACAGTGAAGAAAGGTAATTATGATGAAAACTTTCATTAATAATGATGTATTGTAATATATGTAACCCTTTCTAGACGACAATAGTCAACGCGCATGCGTGCTTCTAGAACGTACTGACCACGGTACTGACACACGTGGGCAAGATACGCCGGCCACACAGCCCAAGATCGTAATCAATCTAAGTAATAAGTGGATTATTATAAGTTCTATTGCTAAGCAATAGGAGCTAAAAATATAATTAATTGATAAAAATAGATTGTATTTAGATTGTATTACTTGTCTGTAGTATTATTATTTATACGTATTGTAAGTAAGTGCTCTTCAAGCTTTTTGATCGGGCTGAAGTTAGACTCGAGTCGAATGACAGTTTACAAAATGAGTTTTATAAAGGTTATTTATAATGCACACGACCCTAGGATGGTGCAGTGAGTCATAAGCAATATTTTGGAATTCACTGGCTAAAAAGTGAGCTAGAATTTGTCAATTCGTTGGTGTTTTAATTACTTGGAAATGCTAGCAAAAGCGTCTGCGCTTGAGCCTTCTGAAATCATGCTGGATTGTAGTTCCATCGGAACTTTAGGGTGTTTAATTAAAGAGTAACTACTTAGTTATATTCTATAATACATAAACCCTAATTCTCTTGTTTCGGTTGAAATTTGTCGCTGTAGATAAAAGTAGCTGGAATACCACTATTATAACAACCCTATTAAAGCATGTTAACGGTTGCGCTAACTTCAGACCGGTTAGCGGTTATTAATCCGAACACGTTTCTCAGAACTGTAGATATTTTTGAAATGTTTCGTAATATTGAAACCTATGACGCAATAATTGTTTTCATTTCTTTTCAGACGCAAGGAGTGGATATTGGCTTGTAATGGAATACACACGATCCACGAAGACTGGAACTTTTTCAGGAATAAGTACGTGTGCAGTCTTCATTTCGACAGATATTCGTATAGCAAAAAGGGATTCCTTAGCAGATACGCTGTACCAACTTTATATTTGGATAAACCTGTGCCATATAACCAAATGAACTTAACATGCGCAGAAACACAAACCGAACCAATTATTGTATCAACAGAGGATAAGTCAGATAATGATAAAATTATAACGCAAAAAGAAAATGTGGTTTTTCAGTCCTGCACCCGAACTTTGCAGTGTAAAAATGCTAATGTATGTCTCAATAATAAGACAAAAACTGATAAAACCAAAAAACGAAAAGAAGATATAGTTTTGCAGTCTACAGGAACCTTAGACGCCAATAATTCTGATCACCTATTTATACAAGTTAAAAAAATTGGTAATGATGACTTTGTTGTATCATCATCTCCGAATGTAAAAGTAGCAGTAAAAATAGGAGAAGCTGAGAAAAATATTGTTTGTGAAGATGTCGATCTGACCCCTAATGATTTTGATCGGAATTTAAATAACGTTACGCACAAGAAAAGAAAGATAGAAAGTAATATTATTAATATTGAAGAAGAAGAAGATGACAAGATTACTCTGTCGCAATTTTTAAAAGCTTGTGATGACTATTTGCCTGAACATTTGCGTGAAATTGTGAAGACGAACGCGAAGTTATATACGAATCACGTCTCATTCTAATGGCAATTAATCATAACACTATTATCGAAAACTGATCTACATCATTATTAAAATGTGCACCGGTGACGCCATTGGGGTCACCGGTGTCCGACGTTCGAGGATTTACCTTCAACATTTTTTTATTGGCAGTCAAAGTCTTATTTTATTTTATTTTATTTATTGTAGTCCTTTGTTTAATGACTAATTACTTATTCAAGCTAAATTAATTAAATATTTCACGGTTAACATGAACAACAATTTTGTCAACTTATTGGATATACTTATTAATGGATATTGAACACGAATAAATATTGGCAAGTAAATAAGTTGTTTAGTTTAATGTATACACCCACAATAGATAGCACGCCTTTGATAGTTATTAATCAGTAGATCAAAAAATTTGGCAACAGGTCTGATCAGAATGTGCTATGTTATCAACCGTATATGACACCAACGGTAAGCATAGGAGTTATAACAGATATGTTTTTATAATAACTATCGTGAGACATATTAAATTAACTAAAAACTGCGGGTTACTCGCATGAATATACTGAAAAAGGCTCTACTAGTTTCGAACCACAGAGGGGTTCTTCCTCACGAGCAGCGTGGGCTGTCGCGGCGACGTCGCGCAGCTCACTTTTCTCAGTATATTCACATGAGTAACCCGCAGTTTTAAGTTAATTTATAACAGATATATTCTTTTCTGAACAAGACTACGGTAAGTATTAAGAAAGATTAAACTATCAACGTTATCAGCTTCAAGACCTTTATTGTCCACCAGACACCATCCTGTCACCTTTGTCTAATGGCTCCTTGAAACTCTGAAGATGTCGTAGGTCTGTCTAAAAGGAGGGTACCTAGTAAGAAGCGATTATACACCGTTAAAGTTAGAATTACAGAAAAAGTTGTGCCCTTTTTTATGGAATAGGAGGCAAACGAGCAGATGGTTCACCTAAAGGTAAGCGATCAGCGCCGCCCATGGACACCCGCAACACCAGAGGAGTCACAGGTGCGTTGCCGGCCTTTTAAAAAGGCTAGCGAACTGTGTTGGATTATGGTAGATAATGTATTTTGTGAAGCTGAACTAGCTGGCTGATTCAGAATTTAGTTTTGAGTAAGGATGTTAAAGTGATTGTACAGAGACCATTGCACTCATATTGCACTCCTTTATTTTTCAAAAGAAAACCATTTAAAACATTGTGTAGGTGTGATTGTGATCGCAAAAATGATTTGGAATAGTTTTAAAATAAATAAATAAGTAGTATTAAATTAATTTAAAATTTTAATTAACAATATTTTTATAGGTAGTTAATAACAATCCTTCTATTCTACGACTTGTCTTTTACAAAGTTTTGTATTTATAGTTTGAAATTTTCCCAACAGATGGCGGGAGGGGTCGGAATAATTGAAAATAATTCACACCTTCACCTTTTAACTGTTTCTCGATCATCCCTCATAATAGTATATGAAAATTAAATGTTTGTTAATCTTACACAACCGCAAATCTTTTGAATAATAAAATATTAAACTTCGGCGATTAAAGAAGAGGCACAACTCATGATTACTGTTAGACCAAAGAGCAAGGTACAAGTAAAAATATTGGAAGTGAAAATCAAAGCATTTATTTTAATTTAACCATATTATGGTACTTTTGAAATGTAAACAAACATAAAAAAAATAATAGTTTGTCAGTAAAATAAGTATTCGAAGAACATGGAATACGAAAGTTAAGTCTAAAATTCTTGCAGTTTTCTACAGTTTCAGAATACGTATCAATAGGTACGTACGTTACGAGTGGAGCAAACGAATAGAGAAGAGGAAGGTAATAGTCTCGAACACGACGCTGACGTAAAATTGGTATCTGCCCATTCAGTTCCTGAACTGAACATTTTTCGTTTCCCTGCATGTGCTATGTTGTTCATGAAACGTGTGGTAATGTACCTTTTTACTTAAGGTACTTTTCACTAGTTATGTTTTAAATTTTATATTGTTGGAACGACAAAAATGTTTGTTACCTACTGTTAAAGAAAACAAATTAATATGAGAATCTATTCTCATTTTTTTTAATTCTTGACCTTTCCTTGAATCTCTAGTTTTCTAACAAATTTTGTACTAAAATAATTTTACAAAGTAGAGCTAATGCGTTGTTTTATTTTACAATGCTGTCGATGGAAGTATTCAAATTGTAATTTTAATTTGCCCTGGGTCTATAGCTATCATCGCTTAAGTTTTTGTAATCCAGCGACAAATGGGGATGATGACAGGGTATGAAAATTAAAAATATAATTAGTTCGTAACTTAGGTAATAAAAAAATATTAGACACGTATTTTTTTATTTTGTTGTATAATAAAACAATACTTAGATAAAACGAATCAAAGTTTAGGAGTGGGGGCTAAAACGTCATTTCTTAGTATAAAATGTACTGAGAAGTGACGTCACGCGACATTTCAAATCAATATATCTTCGAAACTATTCGTTTCCGTAAGAAAATAAAAAATACGTGTCTAATGTTTTTAAATAATCTACCAGACGGACATTAAAATTAAAATTAGTCGTCTACCCCATTCTTTTCCAAGAACTTATTGATTGACAAAAGTTGAGTGTACCACACGTTCCGTTTAAGTTTACGTGTTGTTCTTGTACCGTTAGAACTATTAAATGAATGACCTATTAGGGGGAAGTCCCATAACGCCGGACGGCACCTAACACCGTACGCTTGTATTAGCTCTATAACTAATAACGCGAGCGATCCAATTTTTAGGGGGAAGTCTCCCAGTGGCAGACACCTAAGATTTTTAGTAAACATTGAATCGCTCGTGTTATCAGTTATCGAGATAATACAGGCGTACGCCGTTAGGTGCCGTCCGGCGTTATGGGACTTCCCCCTATCTATTTCATTCAGTAAGAAACTGTTTAGAGCCGCGAGAAATGGAGAAGTATCGGATGCCAAGATCCACCTTCCGCCATCCAAGACTTCTTTTTCTTTTTTGATCTCTTTGAAAGGATTTTGGTATTACATTATTCTCGCACAATCAAACCAACAAAACTACCATATAACTAGAGAAATGTATTGTGAACCTGATTGAAAAAGAGTAACTATGGAGAGAAACTATGCCTTGGAATGAGCAAATAACTACACTTTTAATTTTTTGTTGACATTCAAAAGTGCTTTTGTGGTCTAATAGCTTTTGACTTTTTTTAGCCACTTTGGGTCGCTGAGCCAACAGAGAAAATAAAAAGGTACATAAGTAAGAACTGAACCACGACTTTTCACTATTTTAAATTTTACTTTAAAATTTAATTAAAAAAAAAACACTATATTACATAGGACTCATAACATATATAGTGAAAAGTGGGTGTTACATTGTATAGTGGTATAATGTGCACCTCAGCCTACCCCTTCGAGGATAAAAGGCGTGATGTGATGTTATGTTCACTATTTTAAAATAAAACTCGCAATTACTAAAACAGAAGATCTAATTCGTCCAGTTTAACATTTCCAACACACAATTTGATTTTTGCTATGCCACAATAAAGAGTTAAGCTCAGTAGGTTTTCTCTGCTAAGAATGTCGTCCGTAGCTTAACGCATGCGCGTTGTGAGCACCCTTTCAGTAGAGCCAGTTTATTGCGAATCGCGCCTGAAAACGGACTGTGGCGTGCCAAGCCGGGAGATTTTCCGCGCGTAACTACGAAACCAAATGAATTCGTATTCCAACAATACGAAATAGCAGTGATGTAAAAAAAAATAAAAGTTATGTGTTAAATTACTTTAAATTGAAATCTTTCATTCCATTTTAAGTTTTTATTTAGTTTTAAAACTTTGTTCAAGTGATTTTTGTGTGACTTTGTATTGGAAGTGGCGATAAAGTGTTTTGGCTAAAGTATTGTGCTTAACCTATTATGTGCTGGGCCTAAGAGTTTATTATCCCGGTAAGTGATAGTTTTATATCTGTTCTTAAGTGTTAGATATATTATTTAAGAAGTATTCGATATTGATAAAACAGTTTTAAACTTTTTTATGAAATTGCAAAATATAGTGTCTAAATTTTTCAATCTTCACTCTTTTGACGACTGCCAGATCTATTGAATGTTTTGAAAAATATCTTTCTGTCTTTTAGATAAAGGGTTATCTAGTATTCTAGTGGCCAATAGTATTATTAGTAATGTAAATGTAAGCTATTCGTTTCAAATTGAAACTACTTGGACAATCAGAACATTTTTATTAGTACCTAACCTTTAAAAATATCTGCTATTTATAACAATTAAAAAAAAACATTCGCGGGATTACATTATTATTTCGAGTTTCGGATCACGGAAAGTATTATGGATTATTTTCGCATTATTTTTCACTGATGACATGGTTATTAAAATTATTCGAATAACCGAGGCCATTTAACATACCTATGTTAAATGACGTTTCTACCTAGAAACGTCATAATTTATATGAAATAATATCAGTTAAAATCAAATACCAGCTAATTTGAGAGTGATGAAACTGGGATTAAGTATTCCAAATATTTTGGTTATACATTTGGGTTGAATAAGTTTGCTGATAGTCAAATATTTTGGCTCAGTAATTAGTTTCGAGCACAATTGATTTGTAAATCATTTACAATATTAACATATTGGAATAATTTTAATGAATTGAAATTATTTTCGGGGTAATTATTAATGTTACCCACAATAAATAATTATGCTCTTCGATAATAATTCAATATAATTTTTATTTTTATTTATATATTAGCGTTTGAATGTAACTTATAAGTTACAGTTTAGGTAAAAATTAAAAATAAATTTCAGTGGGAACACGGTGCTCGGTAGGTATATGGCAATACATAGACTCACCCCCTGTTAAATGGGACTTATAACTTAAATAGTGAAAAGTAAGTGTTATATTGTATAGTGGCATTAAGTGCCCTAATGTGCACCTCTGCCTATCCCTTTGGGGATAAAAGGCGTGATGTTACGTAGGTAAAATTTTAATAGTTAATTGTGTATTGCTAACAATGTAATTATAAATACACAATGAATAATTATTATTATATAGTTTTTGCAAGATTATTTTTTATTGGGTGCGTACTTCCTTGCGTAGGTCTCGTTGATAATATTTTGGTTATATACTTACTGAAGGTACTGTTATTTATTGAAATCTTTCACTAATTAACATGTTAAAAGTTTAATAACTATGACAAAGTGTAGTTTGTCAAGTGGTCAAAAGTGCGACTTGATTAAGGGCTCTCGGCGTCTGTTCTTAGGTCGAGCAAAAAAGTATCACTGTGAACTTTTCGGTTTTAAGAAAGCTTCTCAGATTATTATGATAGAATTTGGAATTATACCGGGGGTATAGTGAATAAGCGATAGAGTCAATTTATTAGGTACATGAAACTCATAACGTCACGACTAAAGAAAAATGGGTGTAAGTATTTTGTATAACATTATGTGAGTTATACCTATTACGCTCTCAGCTTACTCTTATTACTTCATCATCATCATCATATCAGCCACAGGACGTCCACTGCTGAACATAGGCCTCCCCCAATGGCTTCCAGATAGGCCGCATACTTATTACTTACCTGAAAATAATTTATGACACCTAATAATTGACTAATAATACCTAGTATTTATCTGTCAAGTACGTTGCGTTTATGTTAAACCCAGCTTATGTTTCAATAGTAGGCACAAAAAATGCTTCTGCTTGGAACATAATGGTCATCGTTACTTTTAACAGGCGTAAACGTAAAGTTTATTGAGAGAATTACAATAAAAATAAAACGTTATGTTGATGAGTGCAAAGCTGAAAGTCATTATGATTATAGCGGTAATGATAGGTAGGTACTTTAATAAGATCGTTGCAAAAGTACCTAGAAAGATTTTCCGAGGGATTCAAATAATTAATCTAATCGTAATTTGTGATCATTATAAATTAGTTATTATTATTTTACTTATTGATTCATAAACAAATTGATTTTCTTTAGTAGATAACTGTTAAATGTCCATAGGTTCTGCTTACGTTCTGTTTTTAATTCACGTGATTAGCATTTTGACAGCCTCTTGGCCTCATGGCACATAATTATAAGGACTGTACGGTTGGTGCAGGACAACTGAATACCGCACAACGTGTTGCGGGTTTAATTCCCGCACGGAACAACTCTTTGTGTGATCCACAGATTGTTGTTCCGGGTCTGGGTGTCATGTGTATGTGAACTTGTATGTTTGTAAACGCACCCACGACACAGGAGAAAACCCTAAACCGTGGGGCAATGTTTAAAAAAAAAACAAAAAAAGCTTCTTTCCGCTACAATACTTGTAAATTACAATTAAAATTATTGAATTAAAAAAATAATTTTATGTTAAAAATTATCACCATTTTTAAAAAGTATATCAACATAAATTAAAAAACACACCGTCCTTTGTACCCGCTGTCAATTTATCTACTGACCATGAACGAAGTTAAGCTCATCCTTTTGTTACGTCTAATCGAGAGGATCGATTAGGTTCCGCATAATCGATCATGTGGCGAGTTGACTCGAGTCGATACTGGATACCTATTTATAGATTACTGCTGTATTCAACTCAATTTTGTACTAGCCTCGTACATTTTTGATGGAAATATTTGGAAGAAAATGTGAAAATTTTGTTCGAGTATTTATTTGGCAAGTGTGAAATAGGTATCTGTTTTGATTATTTATTAGATTTGTAGTCTATATGTAATATTTTATTAATAAATAAAAATATTGATTATATTTTGTTTTGGTAACAGGTCATCGGGAGCATTTATCTATTGGATTTTTCAATGGTTGATCATATAGCATTTAGAATAGAAAATCAGGGATTGCAGCTGATACTCGACAGTAGTCAACGATATCAATAATAATACTACAATAACGACACAGTTTTGAATTACCTATAATATAACAATGGCTACTACGTTACACTTGTCAAAAGATAGGTAATACAATAATTTTACGTATCCCTTATTTAATGATAAGCGCATTGTTCTATTATACGTTAAGTAATTCCTTTCGCTTCAAAAAAACTCATTTTTAAACCTGACAGTTACATTTATATCTTACACAAAGATACGAAAACGAATGAAGAGTCCTTGAACCCGTATTTTGCATAGAAAAATAAAAGAATCTACGTACTAGACTTGTATGTAAGGACGAGATATATGTAGTTTAGAAAGATAACGTAATAAGATAAATAAATGTGGAACGATAATTCTAATTCTAGCGTTATTTTTATAAGCAAGAAAGAAATAGTTTTTTATTTTTTTTTTAATGTCGCATATATTTTTATGTTCATATATCTTTGTTTTTTATTATTGTAGGTAAGGTAAGTAACTTAGAAATGATTGAAAGTCAGTGGGTTATTTATGTGTGCATGTGTAATGCTTTTTAGTTATTCCTAGTTTTCATAAATTTGACATAACTTGGTACAGAAATACGAATTAACATTTGGGAATTGTTTATGTAATTTGATATAAGTAGGTTCACCCCGTATTACATGGGAGTCATAACATAAATAGTGAAAAGTGGGTGTTACATTGCACAGTGGCGTTACAGTGTTACAGTCCATGGGCGACGGTGATTGCTTACCATCAGGTGATCCGTCTGCTCGTTTACCGGCTTGTGCCATAAAAGAAAGAAAGTCATCATAATCTTTCGTTCCAAACTCCATGCTGATAAAAAATCTTGACATGGGAAATGAACCAAGTGAATTTATGACTCATTGCTGAAAAATAAGACAAAAATGTTTGTAAAGGAACATTAATTTTATTACAAGTAGGTAGGTTATGAAGTAAATGTCACATCTTTACAAATTGTATGACATTTGGAACAAAACCAAACGATGAAAGGAAACTCCGAGATTCTTTTATTTCCTTTTGCATACATTTGAAATGAGTTACTTAAGTTAGCGAATGAATTTGCAAATACAACAAAAATGTAAGGAAAATATTTGAATATCATTAACAACAACAACCGTCAAATTGGAATATATTTTGGTCTAAATACATATTCATGTCTCTTGTACTCGAAATGAAAAATAGTAATTAAATACGTTTATCGACAAAAATATTTAGGATCACAACTACTAAAACTCGCTTCTGTAAAAATCATCTATAGTTTTTCAATAAACATGAAATAAATTCACATCATTTATTCCATTTTTTGACATATGTGTAAAAATAAATAAAAAAATATCAAGTACTTTAATTGCAATGTAGGATAAATTGCTCTGTGCAATATGCTAACGAATATAATAAAAAGTCAATGTCGACCTCAATCTAGTTTCTTTTATATTCAAATACTTTAGCGCTGTATTGCTAGTTCTTTCTTAGAAGAACAGCTGGAGCTTTTACCCAAGACATTGCTCGCATAATCCAGAATACAGAATTTTAAGAGTAATTTTTATATATATATATATATTTTGTATATTTGTTTTATGAATTGAATGCCTCGTGCATTCAATTAATTATTGTTTGTATTCATTTAAAATAAATACTGTTCACATTTAATTACTATAATGAATTAATTCGTTTTTATTATAATAAAATATTATAATGTTGTCAAAAAGCATCACTTCACAGCATCACTTTTTTTAGAATAATTATAACAAGAAGTTCATATTCCTAAGCCTCTAAGGTAGTCAATAACTATGACCGATGACCTTGAGAATCATCACATTTATTACTGAAGGAGACAATGCTATCTGCTCTTTGCTATATGTAAGTTCGTGGGCATTGTTGATAAGGTCACACATACAAACATATAATTTAAAGCTGCCTACGTCCTTGGAAGACCACTTATAAATGAAGCTGGCAGTTTCGTTATTATCTTAATAATAGTAGGAACCTCAACTCTGGTGACCCACTAGCAGCAGAACCTTCTAATTAAACGTCATCTTCCTATAAATTTAGGTCAAACTAAATGCTTCGTAAACAATATTTTGTTAGTTTTTGATGTTTGCTTCATGATGTAATCTTGTTATTCTATTTTTGTAAAAAGCGAGGTCTATCAACAGGATAATAAGGGTGAAAACTTATCGTTGAATATTGGGACATTTATAAATTAGTTACTGTATAAGGATTTTCAATCACCGCTCTTAAATCAATAACTCTTTGTGTGATCCACAAATTGTAGTTACGGGTCTGGGGGCTGGGTGGATGTTTATACCTCTATGAACTTGTATCTTTGTAAACGCACCCACGACACAGGAGAAAATCCTAGCGTGGGACAACGTTTATAAAAAAATGTGTCCTTCAATTGGGAAGGATGAGAGCGAAAGGCTTATAAGTCAATGCTGCTGTCTATTCAGAAACATTTCTTTCTTCTCTTATTCCAGGCTACTTTTGATCGTCTACAAGTCTCAGTTAACTAAGCAGTTCAGACACTTGAGACTAAAGATCAAGTATTTGGTTTACCTATAACAAGCTGGTTGAGTTGACCATACTTTTAGATCATGTTTATTCAGGCCCTGTTACATTATTATTGTTAGTCTAAAATTTGTATTACCTATTAATAAAACGTACTTTATTAGTTTCATAAACTATTTATTGAATGTCAACACAGTTTTGTACAAAATTCGAGGGTTGTTTACCGTTAATCAATCATTTGTCAAACTGTTATTTACATATTTTGTTACATTGTTTTGGATCAAATAGTTTGTATTGTGTTGTTTGAGTACTATGAATTGCATGGTTTGTTGTCACAGGGAACAAAATATTTGTTAATTAAATAGCTGACCCAGCAAACTTCGTACCACCTACAAATTTTTTTTTTAACCTTTCCTATCCTTCCTTGATTATTTCAAACCAAAATTAGGTAAATCGATTTAGCCTTTCTCTACTTTTAGTGAGACTAACGAAGTGAAATTCATTTTTATTTATATAGATTCTCAATAGCTTTGTGTTCTGATATGAGAATAATTTTCCCAGAAAAGAAAAAAATTTTATAGTGATAGTTTAAATACAGAAAAAGAATTCATTGCTTTTTACAAGTCTTCCCAAGGCTTTTAGTATTTATTTAATGTAAACCTACACTTATTATATTTACATTACAACACACGTTTACAAAAAAATAACTTTTATAGACATTTTATCTTTATATCATTGTTTATTTTCAGGTGACATTTATTTTTATGATCCTCTATCCTAGCCCTTACATTTGTAGCTAAAGTAGCTTTTAGGACTGTTTTTATAAGAATTTAGGCGGGTTTATACGTTAAAAATAGTTTTAGTGTTTATGTTATTCTTTGTTTCGTAGTAAGAAACGCAAAAAAAAGAATTGTATTTGATAGAATCCTTAAGTCTTTCTATTTCCTGCTTCATTGTCTTCATATAATAATTTTCCTTCTCGTACTGCTACTAGGGACTACTATTAACCTGGTACCACCAATGAGGTTAATGAAATGTTCTATAGAACAATTTCATTAGAAAATTCAAAGCTGTATGTCCCCGACACACACCTAGCTTATATGTCTTACTGCTTCAGTCTTGTGGTTAGTTGGGAACGGACTCTTAGTGTAGTATCTAGAGGGAATATAATTAAACTTTACGTCTGTTTTTGCTCGTTTTCTGTCATATGGCCCCTTGTAGATGAATTGTTATTTAAATGTCTTTATTATCTAGGTATAAGCTGAGTGGACCTAATTATACATCATACATACATAGGTACACCAACAACCTATTATTTTTTTTAAGGGGGGAAAATCATCGAATGACTGCTCCCGCCTGGGTCAGGCGGGAGGGAGTATCCGATTCTTACTGACTAAAAACCACCCCGTTCCTTCTCCTGCACGTCGAACCGGAGCCCCGGTTACCCGTTAGGTTCTCTGCGACACACCAACAACCTATAAATGCCCACTGCTGAACAAAGCCTACGGAAATGATTTGAGCATTGCTCGTCACACTTACGCAATGCGGGTTGGTGATTTCAGGTTTCCTCAAGATGTTTTCCTTCACTGTTTGTCAGTGGTTTTTAAATAATCTTAAAAAGAAAATATAACTTTGAGAAAGTCACATTGGTAATTGCCGTTGGCCGTGGGTAGTTTCGAATTCGTACCTTCATACCTACATGTAAAACCGGGCGCCACGATATTATTATGTATACCACATAATTATTCATCATCGGCTAGACATTCAATTTAATCAAAAACAAATTAAATCAAAATTCAAGGACTCACTGCTTTGGGCGGATTATGTTATCAAGAACCAAGTAAGTATAATACTCGACATGTGGAAACTCGTAACAAAGAAATGCACAGAAGAAACATTCTCTATGACGTTTTTAGTTTCATTTTTCTTTGTACGACATGAATTTTATTTGTATTTTTTCTCAATTAAGAATGTATTGCTGCATATCCACTCGCATCTTTAATCCTATGAGACTAATAGAGCTCCACATATTGTGGAATAAAATATTGTCGTTTCTAGGTCGTTCTGTGTTTGTATTGTTTAAATTGTTCAGCGTACTTGAGGAGCTTATGGCATTAATAAATTGTTATTTCAATTTTAATCCTTATCATTTGATTGAATAAGCACATTTATGGTTGTTACCTTGAGATCTATCATAATTATTACTTGCTATCTACATAATTTATTACTTTATGGTAGAATGAAATTTGCCGTACAATATGCACAATTTTAATTTATGCTACTTTATTAAATTGGAAAGTGTTAAATACTTTTTAAACTACTACTAAATGAAATTTTATTTACAAATAATAACATAATTATGAATAAATATAAAGACTGCACGGTTGAAGCGGAGTCGCGGGTTCGATTCCCCCACGGAACAACTCTTTGTGTGATCCAGATCCAAGGTATTAATAGCCGGGTAGAAATACAACGTCAGAATTTACTGAACTCTTATGTATCTAAATCTATCGTATATAAAGCTACTGTTTTCCGTATCAAGCCTTTGATCCGATCTTTTAACAAGTCTCCTTAGATGTTGGCCTTAGCCCTTGGCTATCTCGGCTATCGGCACAATACTAGCCGTGTCAATATCCTAAATTTAAGATCAACTATATTGCAAAATAAATGGATACATTTGGTATTCTCATTTACAGTACTTATTCTTATATATTTGTTCCTAGTTCGATCTTATCTGGCAAGAGTATCAATTCTTTTGTACCTCTATATGAAAATTTGTTAAAAATATATTGCTCAGGAAGAAATAATCCAAACTTGAATTCTACCATTATAATTACTCGTAAACCCAATCGTTAAGCTCGTAACTCCAACAGCAAATACATAGTTTAATTTATCGCCACTAAATCTTGGTTTATTGGCTACAACTGTTCTGTCATCGGTGATATATTATATTATATCATTATGATATTTATTAGCTTTTTCACTTCCTCAAAGTATTCTCGGTTATCCAAAAAAACGTGCATTCTGCCAAGATATAAAGTAGCCTACGTCACGTTCCGGCCCATAAATTATTTCGATGCAGAGTCGGTCCGTTTTTCGGTTGCTGCGTGCAAGAGGGACAATCTGAAAACCCCACATTGCCATTACAGGAGTGAGAATGTTAAATGTCACGTAATACATTTAATATAAGGTCAGTTACATTTTTTTACCCTTTATGCTCTGTTATTAGCTCTATATTGTTTTTACTCTGTTGAGATAGGTACCGTTCATAAGAGATTTATACTATGAATTTTCAGTATTTTTGGATAGTTAAATTCTTGATTTGATACTTGTTTATCATTATGTAACGATACTTTGAAATCTAGTACTAACATCGTCAATTACGAAGGTAAAATATACCTTGAAACATTGAACTTGTGCACCATTCACAGACAGATCGGAGCAAACGTTGCTTAACTTAATAAGCGATTGACTCGCAATACTACGTCTTGTATCGTAAGCACATAAACGGTTTATTAGACCGAATTCATCTTATTCACGAATATTGTGACTAATATCTATTCGATTGAATTCATCTTACATTACAATTGCAAGGAACTGTGCCAATTTAATTATACGACGTTCATCCGCATCTTCAAAGACGAAGACCTTTTTTCGATTGAATGCCTTTTGATATTTTAGCGAAAAGATAATATGTTTTTGTGTGAATCCTTTTTTCTTTTATAAGTGGATCAAGAGAATTCATCATCCGTTCATTATAATTCATTGTTAGTTACAATTAAGTATTAAGGCTTGTGTAGTGAAAGCCCTTTGTTAAATAAGTATTAGCGTGACTATTTCGTCAAATAGTTTCGTAATGATGACTGACAGCTGAAATTTGTGCCGTTGACATTAAAAGGACATGCCATTTATATCAAAAGGTTAGACTGAGCTTGTTTAGTTAATTAATAACTCCAGAATTGGGTTTCAGATACATCGTTGAAAATACAAAAGGTCGATTGACAATGTAGATAGTAGACGCCAAGTTTTTTACGCTCTTTGGTACTAAACATGTAATAATAGCGAAATGTTCTTAAGGAGGTCATAATAAAATTAGTTACTATTTAATTAAATATAGCAATTTAAGCCGCATATCTCCATAAACACTTTGTCTTACTATATGTGTTCGATCCATCAAAAAAAAAATAGAAAAAAAAGTAATTAAGTCATAGACTACACCAATAAATGTATGTATGATTATTTGGGATAAAAATTTAATCTTTGTTGTCGGAAATAATAATATTATTTTTACGATATTGTACTTACTTACACAGACTTATCTTTGAAAGGAAAGGTAACAATCATCCTCTTTACTATTAATGTAACTAATGCTATTGCATCGATAAGTAAACTTCAGACAGCGGTTTTCATTGATTTGACAGACCCTTTGTAACTGAGGCCCTACCTGTGCTCGCAGGCGTCCTTCCGGTAGATCTTGAGGTGCAGCGACGTGCTGCTATGTACTACAGTGCGAGGCCTAATTTGTCAGCAAGCTTTCTAGCACAACTGATAGAAATAAAATTGATAGATTGTTTAAGCCAGTGACGGACGTTTGGGGCGAGCTTATAACCGAATGGCAGTGTAGATGGGCATCTTCTATTAAGGGCCGCCACCTGTATCAGTTCTTCCCATCCGTGCATGAGCGGCTGGAGAGGACATGGTTGGAGGTGGATCACTGTGTTGCCCAATTTCTTACTGGCCACGGCAACTTTAAAAGCAAATTGTTCTCATTTAAACTTATTGATTCACCATGGTGCCAATGTTCGACAGAGGAGTTGCGATACGAGCAGTCGGCCCATCACATACTCTGGGAGTGTGATCTCTGGCAATATGAACGTAACACTATGTTAAATAATTTAATTGTTTCGTCAGGTGTAGTTTATTATACTGACCTTGTGGAATCTAGAACGAATTTCCGTGCGTTTAGGCGTTTTTGCCATACCTATTATTGGAAGCAAGTATAACAGCTCACACATAGGACCCACTTAGTTTTTAGTCAAATTTCCGTGGTGCTTGGCGACTGGGCTTCACCCAGTTGTACAGTCTCTTCTTTGTGCCTTTAGGCTTAATCCATTCTGTCTCCTGCAGTAATTCACCGAGGGAAGTGAAAACCATAGTTTTTTCTTCTTCTCCTCTTATAATATCTTCTGATTCACTTCGTTGCGGGAACCAAGACAGTTACTCATGTCCCTGGGACGCGCCGGACTTCAGTGTTCCGGTGTTTTCATGGTTGTATCTACTGTAGATCCTGGCTTACAGGAGTTGCAGCGGTTTTGGGAGGTTGTGGCGGGCTTGTCCCAAAAAAAAAAGACCCTTTGTAACCAGTGCTGCCAACTGGCGAGTAGTCATAGAGTCACAGTACAAAGTTCCTGTACGCAAGTCATTGCATTGAGTATTTACAATGTAATGTTGCTACGCTAAAATAAACTCTATATTCGTGCAGTAAATTCAAATGGTTTTGACTTGTAATTTGTATATTCAGACCGTTGATTATACCTCTACAGTTTGTTTCTGTTTGTTAACAGTAATATTGCTAGTAGGTAGCTAATGACTTTTTGACACGAAATGGATTACCAATGTAGATGGAAATCGTTTTGACATTTTTATAATTACTAAGGATCAATCAACATCAATTAAAGAGAAAATCATGATTCCGTTCGTATCAGTTATTATCACGCTATGTACTGTAATCGAAAAATTAAGTAGATATTACAGGTATTTGAAAACAAATCCTGTCTCATTCATCAATTCGCTTTGATGTTTATTTTCGCAAGAATATATCGAGCTTCTATAAAAATTTCGTAAGCGTGTATTAGAATAGGCTCGTCATTTGTCAACCGACTGACTTGTTTCTTTCAAGTTTTGACATGTAATTCCATCACATGTCACAATGGCTCGGCTTTGTTTCAGGACAAAAGGTTTTTGAGAGAAAATGTTTTTTTTTTCTTTAACACTTGTCACCACATATTTGATGTATTGTAAAAATGAAATGGCCCATACAGTTTTATTTCAGCGTCAAGCAGAAAGGGTCAGTGTTCTGTCTAAATAGATATAATAGGTTCATGACATGCCCAGTGGTCTGTTAAACGATTTCCCGTGGACAAAATTGATGGGGGAAATTCTGTGCGCTGCTTTGGTGTCGGCGACGCAAAAACTTTCCCTCGTTTAGTGTGTTTTTGCTCAGTGTCCCACACAGACGATTATCGTGAGGACTAATGTACATTTCGTTCTCGCCTAAGCAGTATTGCGTAGGATAAATTGTTATGCCTTTATTTTACCGTCAACCCGCTAAGAAAGTACACAGTTTGTGTCACGAGTTGTGGCAGTTTTAGTACGTCGTTTAACTTATGTTTGTTTTCTGTGCTAGTTTATACCAATTTGCTAGCAACAGTACGTACCTACACGGTTTATGTACTATATTGAAATGAAAAAGTAGTCTAAGTAAAAACTGTTACAATGAATTTCACCATGCGATGTCGCGAAAACAAGTTAAACCTCAAGTGCATCGTAACATTACAAATAATATGCTTACATAATTTTGTTTATTTCCCCCTCTTCAATCTGCGAACGACCATCTTTGCGATTACTTCCTTCCCATTGATGTTATGACAATGAAAATTTTGTGCCGCACTGTGGTTCTGCTTGGGAATCGTTTGTGGCCAAATGCCTGGCATCTTGACGATCTAAACAATTGTTACGTAGGCCCCGGGGTGTGTAGCCTAAATTTTCATGAAAAAGATAAGCAGAGAGTTGTAAATGTAAAGTAGTACGGTTGACTACAATCTGGGGACAAATAAATATAATTGGTAAGAGGAACTTTCTTAGACATCAATTTATGTACATTTTTACGGACTCTGAAGGTTTTAGTTACAGATCGAGCCGAGAGATGGCGTCGTGAGTTAGATGATGTGTTGGGTATTTTTTAGTGAAGAAATACAGCGTGTTATTATTTTTCATATCCTGCTATATAATTTTGTACTATCCAAAAAGCGAAACATGATATTAAAAACCAAACAGATACCCGTAGGTAGGTACTTATACTGAGCAATAAACGAGTGAAAACACAAAAACGATTCTTGTCCCAAGATATTAAAAGTCCATAATTGAATGGGAATCACATCCATGAGTTGGTGCTGAACGATAATGATATTTTAATACATTTCCAATTTATTGAATAAGAGATAATCGTTTTGATTGACAATTAATATTTGCAGTGCATTTCATTAAACGCCGTATACGTTTTATCAAGCGAATAATATGACACGTCATATGTAGGTATGTAATATTTTTTCATATGTTATCGTGTTTCCTAAAGGATAAAAAGAAATTTTAATTAAACCGTGTGGTGATGGCAAACCCGCCTACTTTGTTGATTTACAAAAAACATAGATAAATATTAACTTTACATACGCCAAAGTTTACATTAAGTGTGGGAGAACTATTCTTCGGCACGAATGGGCCGGTTCGAACGAACTGATACCTCGGCCTTACAGAAATCCGACATGAAACAACGCTTGCGATGTGTTTCGTCGTGTGAGTGGGGTTATCGGAGGTCCAATTACATCACTCAGTTCACAAACCAGTTAACTGTATCATATATCGAGAGTTAATTATAATCATCTCATTATAATGAGGTAATGTTCAAAGCCATCACTTTTAATGAGTCTCCAAATATATTTCCAAGTTTTGACAAGCGTATCCGTTATAAGGTATTTATTAATTGTTATATTTTGTTTTAATATGAAAATCTAACGCTGTTTAATTATATCGTAGAATTAAGCAGATATGTGTCTACGTATTTCATATTTAAAATCCATTTTCCTCAGATATATTAGTGGCCAAGAAGAAAATCACAAAGCGTGACCTAATATGATCGTTACTAAACTATAGAACTACTTTTTTATCTTGCTTCCTAATTGATTTTCTTAATTACATCAATTTACATATTTAATTACAAGCTACCACTTAAACTAATTACGAATCATAAGTAATTTCTCGTCCAGATTTTGATATCTAAGCAATTATTCTGCAAATGGCGTATTAATTACTGAAGCAATTAATATCTACCGCAATTATTATTTTCAATAAATTAATTTTTTTTTAAATTTAATTCAACACATCCTAACAGGTTACACCCAATGCGATAATGTTGTCACTTAATGTAAAAACTTATAATTAGCATTAATAAAAAAAACTTAATATAAAAACTTATAACAACTATGTACTTATCCATTAACTACATATGTACAACTAACAACATCAGTCGTTACCTTTATGAACTCCGCCAATGAGCAACAGAAAATATCAACCTTTTGTCCAACTCTGTTAATTATTTTAATAGCTCTAGCCACAGGAGCATATCGACCTATGTTAGTGCGACTGGTTGGGACCTCAAATAGTCTCTGCCTCGGGCTCAGCCTTAGCTTTGTATTTGGGACGAGCAACCTCAACGAAGCCAGTATGGATGGATTGTTCTGTTTACCCCGGAAAACCTCAAACACGTACTTTGCGAGTGCCACCTCTCGCCTGACCTCCAGCTTATAGTATCCCACCATGCCAATAACAAACAGAGAAGGATACATGAGTGGGTAATACGGGTACACTCCATATTGTTTTAGGTACAGGTACCGAGTAAACTTGTTTTGCATCTTCTCCACCATGAGGCTGTATTTTATCTCATGGGGGTTCCAGATTATAGCACTCGTCTCTAATTGACTCCTAACCAAAAAGCATTGTATAATATTTTTATTGTTGCTATACTTTTAAAATCCTTTGTCTCTCTCATTACAAAACCCAAACTTCTGTAAGCTTTAGAGCAAACCTTCGCGATATGCTCCCTGAATGACAAATCTTTGGTCATAAGCACTCCCATTCCCGGACCGATTCTACACGAGGCATGACACTGTCTTCCATGTGGTATCGATGATGCACCGGAGACATGGCACGCGTGCAAGACATTATATTGCACTTGTTGACATTGAAGAAGAGTTTGTTTTTCCGACTCCAATCAATTACCAGATCAATGTCATTTTGTAGGCGCTTACAATCCTCTTTATCGACCACACGTAGAAAAAGCTTTAAGTCATCAGCAAAGAGCAAACAACACGCATTCTGGACCACCTCTGGTAGATCATTAATCATTAGAATAAATTCTAATGGCCCAAGGTTGCTACCCTGGCTTACACCAGATAGCATGCGATATTGGTCTGATACATGTCCACAGTAGTCGACGTATTGCCTTCGGTTCCCGAGATAACTCGCAAAAAACTGGAGTAAATCTGGCGTGAACCCTGCCATCGCAAATTTGGTTAACAGTATGTCATTATTAACGCTGTCAAAGGCCTTTTTGATGTCAAAATAGGCAATATCCAGTTGGGCACCAGCCTCCGAGTCGAGGGCTTGTGTAGCATAATTCATAAAACACATGAGGTTAGAGCTAGTACCACGACCCGCACGGAATCCATGCTGCTCATCACAGAAATGTGCACTCACTTGTGAAGTCATACTTGCAGATAACGCGGACTCAAAAACCTTTGCAAACGTAGACAATACTGCAACAGGCCGGTATCCACTCACATCCGAAATATCCCTTTGGGAACCGGAGTCACCCTCGTCAATTTCCATCCATCAGGGTAAACATTTTCTTTTAAACAAAGATTAAATAAGTGTCCCAGTGGGCGAGCTAGCAATTGCCGGCAGTCTTTTACAATAAATGGAGGGATCCCATCCGGACCTACCGACCGCTTCGGCTCAAGACGAAGAAGGGCAGCTCGCACTTCTCTAGGGGATAGCTGACCCACGCCACGTGCACGCGCGCACCACGTTCCGGCGCCGAAAGCACCGCCGCGGATAGGTCCAGTGTTGGCTCTTCCTCCCCGTAAACGGAACTAAAATAGTTCGCGAACTCTTGAGCACACTCGTACCCTGACAAAGATATGCCGTTCCTGATAATACATGTTTTGCTACGCCTTGAGTGCTTCTCTCCAATAAAACTCCAAAATGACTTAGGTTCCTTAGCAAATTGTGACTCCACACGATTCCGATAATTGTCGTAAGTTACAGAAATAGTGCTTTTGACCAAAGAACGATAGTGAGAAAACATTGCATAAAAATATGGCGACCCACCTTTCTTAAACTTTTTGTGCCAGAAGGCCTTTTGCTTTATTTCGTCTATAAGTTCAGCCGTATACCAATCCGGATAGCGATAACGAGAGCGATCGACCCTAGTCATCTTTCTGGGTGCACTACTATTCATTGCCTTATAAAATAAATGATATAAAATAGCATACGCCTCGCTGACGCTGCCCGCACTATACAGAGTGCTCCAATCGATCCGCTGTAATGCGGTGTATAAAGAGTGGAAGTCTGCCTTGGCAAGATTCCATCGGGGGTAAAGAGTAGCAGAAGACCCTGGCGACGCAGGCGATGATATCGCAGACTCGCGGGTGCTCGTAAGTGTTACGCTCAGAGGCGGGTGCTGAGGGTCAATACAGGACAGACTTTCACCCGCTAACGTTACCTCTAATTCTTCAACACCAAATGTAGTCAATACTACGTCAAGGATGCGATTATTACAGTTATTGATATTGTTACATTGGCGGAATCCACAATAGGCAACAAAATATTCATAGTAACATTGCACCTCGCGGTTAGCAGAGTACATTATTTGAAACGGGAACAAATATTACATTTTCATATTTAGTACATAATTGTTCCAAAATGTGAAACATTAACATGTATTCATTTTCATTTGCATTAGGAGGTATGTAGGCTACAATAAACAAGGATACAAACTTCACTACGATGTACCGTTGCACAAACCACGTCGAACACATGATCTTCCAACGAAACATCACCACAGAGGCACAGTCAATCGACGCAGTTCAAAGCCACGCCCCGGACCACAGGCCAACAGTACTCCTCCATGTTTACGGCCGTCAGTACGATCACATCGAAGCACCTCGTAACCTTTTGGTATCAGTTCACCATCATGTATCGAGTCATTCAGACCAGTCTCCGTGATTGCAAATAGGTCAGCTGTGGAGATTAGTACGTTCTGGTGGAATGCTTGTAGTTTAGTACGCAGTCCTCTGACGTTCTGATAGTAAATCTCTAGCAAGCGTTAGATTGGTTTTTCTTTGCGTTTTGCTTTTCGACTAGTCATGCTCGCCATGTTGTTGAAAGGAACTGGACTGTCGAAAAGTCTCGCCGCGAAAATTCCGACGCCATGGCTTAATGCATATGCCCTCCGGCCAGTGTTTTGGTTCCGTCACACTGTCTGTATACTTAGCCGGGACACCCAATTTGAATGAAGCATAGTTACCCCTCGCTTTTAAGCTCTCCACCGTGCAAGCATTGCTACTACAAATCGATTCAAGATGCGAACTGACTTGATCCGCAGAGGTGACAACCCTCACATAGTACAGATGCAGATACCGCCAGTGCTCAGAAGCCTCCAACCGCGTAGATCCAGGTGACGCCGTTCCCTTTATGACTTTGTGGACGGGTTTATTTTTTTTGTAGTAATCAGCCTCCCCGGTACTTTGTGTCAATAATGAATGAATATGCGCCATGTCTACTGTACCATTGTGGCGGTCATCATGTTTATTTTTTGCATTGTGTACCTTGTTTTTTTCAAAGGACGTTTTCATAGCCTATTCCCTGCTTGTGAAGGTTTTGGGTGTTCTCTGGCCAAATTTTGTATTTCTAATAACTCTAATTTCTTTTCTAGGTGACTTATTCTATCGCTCAATTTAGCAATAACGTTGTTCATGATTTGAGCAACTTGCTCTGACACAAAGTTGCTAATCAAAATCGGCAGGCGCTCGTTCAAAGCTCGTTCCAACTCTTCACGAACGCCAACCCGAACGCCATCCAGGAGTGATTCATCAGGGGACGCCATACAATCGCCGTGAGAGTACTTAGATTGATCAGATTGCTGCTTCCGAATTGTAACATTCATGTTGGGGTTTATACCAGTGGGGCTTTTTTGCTGGTGATTTATAGACATTCTGAAGGAGTTACCGCTATCTCCTCGCTCAGACTCAGCTTCTGTTCTGCTTGAGCGAATTGGTGTGTTCGAGTTGTCTGCTTTTGGTAGTTTGCAATTGCACTCTAAACAGACCCACTTTTTTTTGAGATCCGATATTTTGCTGTTGTACTGTCTGATGGTTATATTGGCGCATAGGAGATCATATACTTGATGGCATGTACAACAATGCAGATATTGTTTACTTTCTACTGCTTTTCGGCAGCCAGCACAAATATTTGACGTAGGCGCCATTTCGTGACCACGACTGACAACAACGATATTGATAGTGCAACTTACAAACCAGATGACGCTACTATGTCGGTTTGTCTGTGATTATTAATTAGACAGACAGGTTCTCGTCAATTTTTATCTGTGGTATATGTTGGTAGACAGATTTGACAGTTGACACAAAAACATTCACCTAGTCAATCAATCTGCTTGTTTGAAAGCTAACGACTATATTATTTTCTTTGTTTTCTATACGATAATTGTAATATAGTGATGAATTAGCTTTTATTAGTTATATATTATGTCTAAGTTCGTATAATACTCAATTTCAGTGTCCTTTACACTTTTAATTGAATTCCAAAACTTTTTATTGTTTATTTACTTGTACATCGCACAATAGTACACAATAGACTTTCACGTTTATTATTGGAATAGTTTTGTCGAGATAACACTTTCACATAAGTTTTGCACGTCAAGGTACCACTTGCTGATAACGTTCTCAATATTCACTTATTATTTACATTAAATTCGCGTTTATTTTAAGACTTCGTATTCTCCGAACGAACGAACGAATGAGAACGTGTTCTTGGAATTGTTTAATATTGTTTTTATTAAATTATGTATCATAATATTATTTTGTTCGTTTTATCCCCAATGGGGTTGGCAGACATTTCTTTTCATAACATGTGCATTTCCTAGTTGTCTAGTTCCACAGAGACCTCTTGTAGTTATTTGTTATAGTTAATGTTCCTACTTAAAATCAATCTACAAAGGAGTACTGCAAACTGAATACAATTCAAACATTTACAAAGTCATTGAGGTCATCAAAACTTTCACCCTCATTAGCTGTTCTAAACGATTTCTTCAAACACAAGTTGTTTTTATTGAAATTGTTAGAGTTTCAGAACTGTCCATTAATAAGTCGGTAATCGCTAGGGATCTAAGCTAATGTAGCTATTTGACCGTTTTATTTGGTTGTAAATTACACGGCCGATGGGCAATGACGAAACGGGACGTTTAAAATGGCGCAAAGCAACGGCCTTCGCCGGAATTACTGTAGCCTAAATGTAAAACTGTCATTTGTAAGCAATAAAATGGCGGAGTGTATATTAATGAACGTTATTTATTTATTTATTTATTTATTTAAGTTTTATACAATTGCATAAGGAGGACTTAATGCTAACAGCATTCTCTGCCAGTCATCCTTTGGGTAGTGCAGAAATGTATGTGGTAGGTGGTAAGCTGCAAAACAGTCATGAGAAATAGTGGTATTTATCCAAATTAGTAAAAGGGTATCAAAAGCATACATAAAATACGTAAATATAATCGTATAGATATATATAATTATATATAATATAAATATCATTATACATATAAATATATTTGTGACTCATATATGAATTTGTCCTATGTTACAACAAGATGAAAAATTATGAAAGATGTTATGAAACTGCCAGCTTTCCGCTAATGTACTCACGCGCCCTCCGCTTGAAACTCAGACGACTGGTTGCGGTTCTGACATTCGTTGGAAGCGTGTTCCAGAGAGAAATGACTTGAATGAAGAAAGAAGAATGAGTAAAGTTACTGCGATGGACAGGACAGTGCAACAGCCGATTATGCGAGGAGCGTAGATTTTTAGTATGGTTGTCACATACATACTGGAAATGGGAAGTTAAATAGTTAGGAGAATTGGGAGAGTCAAGCAGAGAAAATAAAGTTGTGAGTGCCCTTAGCTCTCTGCGCTGACGAATAGGCAACCATTTCAACAATGATCGCTGTGCAGACACATGGTCGTATTTACGCAAGTTAGAATCGAATGCAGTTATTTAGAAGACGGTCAAGTTTGTTGAGGAGATCTGCATTCAGGTCATAGTAACACACATCACCATAATCGATGATGGGGAAAATTAAGGTCTGCACAAGCATCGCCTTAGTGCTGGGAGGCAGTACATTTCTGAGACGGTACAGAGACCGCAGTGATCCGGTAACTTTTTGACTCACACTGGCAGTTTGACTTCGCCAACTGAGGGTACTGTCAATATGTATACCCAGGTCCTTGACGCTCTCACTGTATTGGACAGGCGTCCCGTTGTACAGTACGGGCGGTAGTATAGTGAAGTTGATTTTGGCCATACTTTTACTACTACCAATAATAATCGCTTGACATTTGTCAGGATTGACAGCGATTCCAAACCTCTCGGACCAACTCTCAATAGCAGCCAAATCACGGTTGATTTTGGCGATGCACTGGTCCAGATCAGCCACTACTCCGTGACAGTACACCTGTAAGTCGTCGGCATACAGATGATACACACACTGAAGATCAGAAGTTATAAGATTGATAAAAATAGAAAACAGAAGAGGAGAAAGTATGCCGCCCTGTGGAACGCCATTGTGCAGTGTGGCCCAACCCGATGACGTATCATCAACCTGCACCATCTGCTGACGCCCACGAAGGTATGAAGAGAACCATTCCAGTGCTCCATCAGAGACCGACAGATAGGCCAGAACAGCTAAGAGGATATTGTGACTGACCATGTTAAAGGCGTTAGAGAAATCAACCAGCACCAGAACAGTCACCTTGGCGTCCTCCATTGCTGCCCTAACATCGCCAGTCACTTTAAGGAGTGCAGTGACAGTGCTATGACCAGGCCTGAATCCAGATTGCAGTGGTGAAATAAGTGAGTTCCGATATATAAAACCGGAAAACTGTCGATGAACGCAGGCCTCGAGCACCTTGGATAGGAAAGGAAGGATAGAAATGGGACGAAAATGAGAAGGGACAGTGGGGTTGGTGACTTTAGGAAGCGGCCGAATATATGCTCTCCGCCACAAGGATGGGAAAGTACAGGAAAACAAAGAGAAATTTATTATATGGAAAATCGCCGGTAGGATGTGATCCAATATTGTGGTGATCATGAAACGAGATATGTTATCACATCCCACCGCCTTCGATTTAATGGATAATATTATCTTACCGATCTCTTCAGGTGCAACTGGAATAAATTGAAAAGAATTGCTAGTATTAGAGCCCGTCATACCAGAAATGAAGGCCAGTGTCTGTTGTTCAGTATACTGATCTAATGTGTGGGTCGAGGAAAAGTGACGATTCAGATCATCTAATCCAACTGAAACCGAGAAGTCAGAATTGCGCGATCTGCCAATACCTAGAGTTCCAAGAAATTTCCAGATGTTGGCAGAAGACTCAGAAGTAATGTTCTCAAGAATGTGGCGGCTTTTAGCGTTGCGTATCATCTGATTGCACCTATTTCGCGCTACCTTATAAGCCGCCCAGTGTTCGTCGGTACGATCTCGCTTGTAATTCCGAAACATTCGATCTCTGCGTCGCATTGCCATACGGATTCCGCGTGTCATCCATGGAGCTGGTGGTCGCTTTTGGATAATTTTTCTGACAGGAGCATGACGATCATAAAGCTGAACCACAACTGAGTTAAAATAAGCCACCTTATCGTCTATGGTATTTGCTTCTGTCAGTGGCACCCAGTTGATGGCAGAGGCATCCCTTTTGAGCCCTTCACAATCCATGCGACCAAAAGCTCGCCTGTACAAGACCTTGGGTTTGGGTTTGGGAGGTTTAAGGGTATAGGAAAGGAAGATCAGGTCATGGTGAGAGAACCCAGGCGCATCCTGCTGACCGTGAGAGGAAATAAGGGAAGGATTAGAGGTAAGGATCAGATCGAGCCAGGTATCATCGCCTACAGTGTTATGGTGAGTAGCCTTAAGAGGCAATAAATGGAGACAAGCTGACTCAATCACATGCAGGAGTTTGCGGGTTCGGGGAGAGGTGGGAGAAAGGAGGTTGGTGTTGAAGTCACCCATTATGATGTGATGTGAATATTCTGACCCCAAAGATTCTAAAACTGTTTCCAATTCAGTGAAGTAATCGACGGTAGGGGGACAATAGACCACACCAAGGATGGTTTTGGTCGTGCGAACACACACTTCGAGAAATATATATTCAGCAGCATGGTTCTGAGAGGACATGGTTAGGATTTTAAAAGGTAAGTCGCTGCGAAGATATATGGCCACTCCACCTCCCCTCCTGAAAACACGATCGTTACGTATAAGTACATAACCGGAGAGGGGATAAGTAGTGGAAAGAAGAGAAGGTTTGAGCCAAGACTCTGATATCAGAACCGCGTGGACATTAGTATTATGAAAAGCGTCATATAATTCGTGATAATGACTGGCAATACTTTGCGCATTTATATGACACACATTCAGCATTTTTGCCACAGAGTTATCGAAAGTACGATGTAAAAGTTATAAACAATTATAAGACCGTGACCCCAAAAGAGTACATCAGCCAAATAAAAGTAAATAATAGAATAGTAACAACGCCGGAAGAAATAGTACAAGCTTTTAATAATTATTTCATTGACGATATTAAGCCGACTCAAAGGGATAGAAATAGTCTTCTAAACACACTGACATATAACAATTGCAAATCAATATTTTTAAAACCGACAAACCCACACGAAGTAAATCAAATAATAAAAATGCTAAAAAACACTAACAGTACAGGCTATGACGATATCAACACAAAAATAATTAAAAGAGTATCACATCTAATTGCTCCTGTACTTAGCCATATTATAAATCTTTGTCTTGAACAGGGAGTGTTCCCCTCCAAGCTCAAAATTACAGTTATAAATCCAATATTTAAAAAAGAAAAAAGAGATGAGATGAAATATTACAGACCGATCGCGTTAATACCAGTTGTTGTCAAAATTTTTGAAAGGGTTATTTATAATAACTTATACAAATACTTTGAGGTCAATAACATTTTTGCTAACGAACAATTTGGGTTTAGGAAAGGTAGATCGACTGGTGACGCATTAATGAATTTTCTTAAGACAATTCTGACAGGACTGGACGGTAAACAACATTTGACCGCAATTTTTATGGACATGTCCAAAGCTTTTGATCATGTGGATCATCAGATATTAATGACTAAATTAGAGAAATATGGAGTAAGAGGAAATGCACTAAATCTCATCAGATCATACCTAAGTAACAGATTCCAAATAACAGAAATAACTCGAATGAAAATTAATACAAGCTTTGAGCAGACTTATATGTCAAAACCAAAAACAGTCCAATTTGGAGTGCCCCAGGGAAGTATCCTAGGACCTCTTTTGTTTATTATTTATATAAATGATCTCCCAAAAGTAATTAATCAGCAAATTATATTATTCGCGGATGATAGCACTGCCATTTTTACTGACGATGGAAAAGATGCGCATGAGGAAAATATAAACAAATCATTAGGAAATATTATTAATTGGCTTAACCGAAATAATCTAAAAATAAATCTTCATAAAACAAACTACATGACATTTACAAACAAAAATACAAAACCAAAAACGTTGCAGATAAGCTATAATGGCGAAACTATTAAAGAAGTCACCGCTACAAAATTTTTAGGTATGCATATAGACAATGAACTTAACTGGAAACTCCATGTTGATCAAATTTGTGTAAAAATAAATCAACATTCCTATGCCCTTTACATGCTCAAGAAAGTGGTAAACGAGAATGCACTGTTAAACGCTTATCATGCATATGTGGGTTCCATACTAAAATATGGTATACTATTCTGGGGAATTTCTACTGATAAAGAAAAAGCTTTTAAAGCACAAAAAAAGTGTCTGAGAAGTATGACGGGACTTAAACAGACTGAGTCATGCAAAGACATGTTCAGGACATTAAAAATTTTAACTCTGCCTTCATTATTTATCTATGAAGCCGCAATAATGGTAAAAAGTGATATCAACAAATATGAAATGCTTAGAAGTACACGACATAAAAATGAATTATCAGAAATTAGATGTAGGACAATTAAATTTAAATCTAGTATATTTGGAATTGGAGTGAAAATTTATAATAAGATACCAAATAGTGTTAAGAATATTTCAGCTATCAATCTCTTTAAACTTAAACTAAAGCAGTTCTTGATAAATAAAGCATATTACACATTAAATGACAAGACACTGGGATAGCTGCATTCTGACAAACTGACAGTAAATGTATATTCAATATTCAACGTACAACAATTTTATGTATAATTTTGACTTATATTCACGAATTTTAATTTTTAATTTCTTTATTTAAGGACTTCATCATTAGGCATTTGACAAATGTTAATATTTGGACCAATGTGGTACAACCTGACCACTGACTAATTACCCGATTAATATTGTCTATCAAATTAAAGTTGACGAAATGTTCCATAACTTTAATATAATAATTTGACCAAGGTTTAATAAATTAATGTAATAATTCAGTTATATTCTATAATGTAAGGTAATGACTTGTCATATTTTTATTGTAATGATTTAACTGATGCAACAAAAAATTTCGTAATATTTTGAGACTAGTAGAATAATCCAAATAATATAAACTATTGTACACCTTATAGGTATGTTACTATGCTACTATTATAATATATTTAACATCTATTGTCAACATGTAACAAACAATAAATGAATTTGAATTTGAATTTGAATTTGAAAAACTCTCCGAGGGTATCACTACACGTACTAAAGCTATCATCACTGGCAGATGATGCAAGATCATTAAAAGAGATAAATGTATCATTATCGAACATAAAGTAGGACAAATAAAATAATATAATATAACAAATTAAATATAAAAATAAATATGTAAAAGATAAAATAACGATGTATATAAAAAAAAAATCAAAAAACAAAAATATCCGATACAAAAACCTGCACCACCCGCCGGCTAACACCGAGCAAAACACTGACACAAAAGCACCCGCCCCAAGCACAGAAATAGCTACTACTATATAAATATAAAAATATGAGAACATTAACAATAATTAATAAACACAAAAAAAGGACAAATAAAAATATATGAACCAAGAAATGAATAAGCTATATGGGGTATGTTTCCGAACGCAAGACAACTGGATAGTACATAATATGACACATAGATGACAATGAATGAAAAAATGACAAATTGACATTTGACATAAGACATTTAACACGTGACAGTGACACTAATGTAAGCTCAACCAAAACAAGCAAGCAACATACAAAATAAAATTAAAAACAAATACAAGGTATTATGAAAACCAATTGAATAAATGAAAATGAGGGCATTAAACATTCTAGAGAAAAGTCAATACCTACTTAGATTAATGAACTGAATAAAATGATACCCACATAAAATGATAACATAGTAATGATGAAAACATAGTATGATTGAACTTATAATGAACTACGAACTACGAAACTACAATGATATGACACAAACACAATGAAAAACAACTAAGGATGTAATTAAGAAATCAACAGGTATGTGCTAAATAGTAATATAATAATGTTGAAAATGACACAGACAAAAAGCGTACGTACTGTTTTATACTTATTTCTTCGCCCGTTTCAGTTTGCTGGCCGCCCCGACATCACCCGCCGCCGAGGATTCACCCGCTGACTTCTGACTCGGATGCTTACTTAGTAGGACCTCAAGTTCTTCCTCCGAGGTTACCCTGTGTCGGATACCATCAGACGCTTTTATGTAAATAACACCATCCTGGGTCCAAACAGTCCTCATCCCGAAGTGTTGGCGGGCCCTCCCAAAGATAGCCTGCCTCGTCCTAGTCAGGAACTCCCTGACCGACACCGAGGTACCCCGCAGGCGAGTTTTCGCCCTCCACACAGACGCCTTAGCTTCCATGGTGGTGAACCTAACAAGAATAGCGTTATGTATTATTGTTTTTACGAAACACTACGGTTTTTGGTCATTGGAAGGATACGTAGCGACAGTCACGTTCCAGTAATGTCATATGTGACGTCAGTCATTTGGTACATTAGTGGTTTTTTAAGGGGGGAAAATCATCGAATGACTGCTCCCGCCTGGGTGAGGCGGGAGGGAGTGTCAAAATTTATTGACTAAAAACCACCCCGTTCCTTCTCCTGCGCTTCGAGCCGGAGCCCCGGTAACCCGTTAGGTTCTCGAGTCTATAACATTACTTAGTTGCCATTCAAGAAGAAAAAATATATACATATTATCATTATAGTTTGTGACGGTTCATTCCTGAACTGTGAGCCTCCTCTTGCCTTTAAATCTATTATTATTATATTTAAAAATTATCAAAAATCTTAAGTTGAGATCAAACTAGATTACTAGCCTATATGTTAATCGTAGTAAATATTACGTATAGATATATATTTTAGTACTCATTTTTAGTTACGTCTTAGCCAGCTTTGCATTCTTTGCCCCATTTCACCACCATACCATATGAAATAAATTGGATCTTATTATTCTGTGACTTTTTTTTTTTTTTTTTTTTTTTTTAAGGGGGGAAAATCATCGAATGACTGCCCCCGCCTGGGTGAGGCGGGAGGGAGTGTCAGACTCTTACTGACTAAAAACCACCCCGTTCCTTCTCCTGCACGTCGAGCCGGAGCCCCGGTTACCCGTTAGGTTCTCCGTGACTCCGAATCGGCATCGGCCCTATTGGGCCCCATCTGTGGTGGTCTGATGGCTCTTTGAGGCGCGCGCGGAACGCGACGCGCCGTACGCTCGGGTCTGTTTCTGGTCGGACGGGGAGCCACCCATGCTCGCCGTCCGCAGGCCCGCGCTTACGGTGGCCGGAGATCGTCCCGCGATCCCCGACGCCCGGTGTGTCCTTCGCGATGGCTGGGTTGCGAGGAGGCAGCGCTTCGCTGCCTCACGCGTCCCGCCTCCTCCTTAGCTAGCATGACTGCTTCGCAGAAGGAGGAGACGGCATCCCAATCCCCCTCGCTCCGCATCATGGCCTGCACTAGGCCCGGACGCGAGAGGTCGCCATCGCCGATCACTTCCCTGAGGACACGGCGGTGCTCAGCCCACGAAGGGCATTCTCCCACCGTGTGTTCCACCGTGTCCTCAGGGCGGTCCTCGCAGTGATGACACCCGGGCGTTTCCTCCCGCCCCATCAGACACAGGTACCTCCCGAAACTTCCATGTCCCGTGAGGACCTGCGTCAGGCGGTAGGTGAGGACGCCGTAGCGTCTCTCAAGCCACTCCTCAAAGAGGGGACTTACCGCTGCGATGGCAGCGAGCCCAGCCCTCGGTTGCGACAGTCGTTGCTGCCACTCCGCCATGAGATCGCGCCGGAGCTCATCCCGCCACGCACTTATCTGGCGCGGCAGCGGAGTTTCGCCCCGGCGACGTGCCTCCGCGCGCATGCTGTACACGCGCGCGAGCACCTTCGCCTCCAGATCCCACGGCGGTAATCCGGCAAGGAGGTTCGCCGACTCCCCAGAGATCGTGCGGTATCCGCGGATCATTCGGATCGCCATGACCCTCTGTGCCATGAGCAGCGTCCGAGCGGGACGCCGCAACAGGTTTGGCGCCCAAACAGGGGCGCCGTAGAGGGCCATGGACCGCACGACCCCGGCGTATAACCTCCGGTAGGAGGCGTTTGGCCCCCCGAGGTTGGGGAGGATGCGTTTAAACGCAGCCCCCGTCCTCTCCAACTTTGGAGCCAAACGTCGAAAGTGCTCTATGAAGTTCCACCGACTGTCGAGGACGAGTCCTAGGTACTTCATCGTCGTCTCGACGCCGATGGTAACTCCTCCCGCCGTTATTTGGGACCCACCCGGAGGTGGCGCGTTCCCGCGGCCATGAAAACACATGGCCTCGGACTTGTGGAGCGCCACCTCGAGTCCCAACTGCCGGATTCTCTCAACGACTGTCGCAACCGCTGTCGCCATTAAGTCGGCCGCCGCCTGGTGTGACCTCCCGTGCGCTAGCACCAGCGTATCGTCGGCGTAGCATATTGTGCTAACGCCGTTCGGGAGGTCGGTGCGCAGCACCCAGTCATAGCCGATGTTCCACAGGAGCGGCCCCAGAACCGAACCCTGTGGAACACCGCGTGACATCTCTCGCCGGTTCCACTCGCCCCGGTGACCGGGGTAGCTGACGGACCTGTCCGTCAGGTAAGCCTCGATTACACGACGGAGGTAGGTAGGCACCCGATGATATCGGAGTGCCTCCAAGATGCAGCTCCAGGGCAGGGAGTTGAAGGCGTTGGCGATGTCCAGAGACACCGCCACTACGACCTTACCCCTGGACACTGCAGTCCCCGTCGTGAGGTCTCTAACGCGCATGATGGCGTCCACCGTGGAGCGCCCTCTGCGGAAGCCGAACTGGCCTTCCGACAAGTCCGGCCCAATGTCCGTCAGGTGCGCGACGAGGCGGTTCGAAATGATTCTTTCGAAGACTTTCCCCACCTCGTCGAGCAACACTATGGGCCGGTACGCGGACGGAGAGTCCGCAGGGCGCCCCGTCTTCCGCACGAGGACCAGTTTTCCCGCTTTCCAGAGAAGCGGGAACTGGCCTCTCTCCAGACATGCGCTGTAGAGACCAATCAATCGAGGCCCGAGAGCCTCTGAGGCCAGGACCCATGCCTTGCCATGCAGGCCGTCGGGTCCTGGGGCGGTGTTCTTGGCGCCCATCCGGCGCACCGCCGCTCTCAATTCTGCCTCGGTCACCTCTGGGACGATGTCGTCGTCGTCGTCGCTGTAGCCCGCGTCGGGCACCGCAGGGGGCGGAGTCATATACGGAGGGGTGAACCCCCTCCACAGTCGAGGGAACAGGGTGCCAATCACCTCCTCCAAGACTTCTTGCCGGAGACTCTGGGTGAGCGGGGGAGCCCAAGCGCGGAGCTTGTCGCGTACCATCCGGTACGGGCGTCCCCACGGATCTCTGTCCAGAGTCCCCAGCATCTCTCGGCGGGCCTCCTCCTTGGCCCGCAATATCTCCACCTTGAGGAGGGCCTTGGCCGCCCTGTATCCCTCGTACAACTCCGCCTCTCTCGCCTCCGCATTAGGAGGACGGATGCGGCGCCTGCGGTGCCTAGTGTACTGGCGTCGCGCAGCAGTGCACGCCTTGCGTAGAGCTGCTAGCTCTTGCGACCACCAGTACACCTGGCGCTTTTGTTGCCTCGACCGGATCCGGGGCATCGCCACGTCACAGATCCTGGACATGGCGTCCTGGAGCCACTTGGCCTCATCGTCTATGTCGGCAGGCCTGACCGGTGGTATCACCCAGGCCTGCACGATGGCGGCTTCCAGGAGCAGCTCCCGGTCCAGCTGTTTCAGCGCCCAACGCGGGCCACATGGGGCCTGTCTGACCGGCGGGTCTGCGGACTCGGCGGAGACGTCGAACCGGATATACCGGTGGTCGGAATACGTCTCCACCTCCTCCATGACGCGCCAGTCAACAATACGCGGTGACAGAGCAGGGCTGGCGAACGAGATGTCCACCACCGACTCGCCCTGCATCCGCACGCACGTGGGGACAGAACCCCGGTTCAGGACGACTAGGCCTGTCTCAAGGGCCCAGTCTTCCACCATCCTACCCCGGACGTCGGTGAACCGGGAACCCCAAGCCAAGTTTTTGGCGTTGAAGTCCCCGAGGACGAGCACGGGGAGGGAACGGAACCCGACGACGACGGTGACTAACTCCCTCAAGGAGTTGTGGAACTCGGCGAGAGTTCGGTTCGGAGAGAAGTACACGCCCACCACAGCGAGCTCTCCGAACCGTGCTGCGACACAACCCCGGCCTCTTTGAGCAGCCTCAAGAGTCGGGGTACCGGCGGCGGCCGACGAGATGATGGTCACCGAGCCGTCCAAGTCCGCCACCCAGTGATCCCTGGGCGGGACAAAGTACGGCTCGGAGACCACGGCGACGTTAATCGACCACTGCGCCATGCTCTGGAGCAGGAGATCCTGAGCAGCGGCGCAGTGGTTGATGTTCGCCTGGAGGAGGCGGAATGGAGCCACTATTGACAGTCCATTCCGACCTCCTCAGTGGCGGCAGCGGCGACTGCGGTGGCAGTGGCGGCGGCGGCGGCGGCGGAAACGGCAGGGGCGGCGGAGGGCCTACCTTTGCCCTTGGGTTTGGCGGGAGGGGAGCAGCCTTTGCTCCCGACCCGGTGATTGGCCGGCTTGCTAGCCGCCGCACATGCGTTGCAGTGCAGCGGGGCGTTGCACGAGCCGGCCTTGTGACCGGGCCGACCGCAGCGGAAGCAACAGTCGCTGCGGTCCACCTCCGAGGTGCATTTGACACTCACGTGCTCCCCCACGTGACAGCGGTAGCACCTCAGAGGCCGGGTCTCGAGCAGCTTGACCTGCGCCGAGACCCATCCCACCAAGAGCCTTTTGCCCTCCTTTAATGTTTTGGCCGCTGTGATGGGGCAGCTCACCACCACCGTGCGCAGCCCCGAGTTGTCCGGACGTATGGTGCCCACCCTGACTTGGTCAGCAGGGCACCCTCCCGTCCTGGCCACAGCGGCCACCACCTCACTCTCCGTGACGGAGTCGTCCAGGCCCAGAATCCTGACATCCAGGCATTTGGTGGGCCTGGACACGCGGGCCTCGTCCGCACCGAGGCACGCCCTAAGCCTCTCGGCCAGGGCGTCGGCCGATGGGCCGCTGCTCGCGCCGGGGACCTCCAAAAGACGGGCTCCGGTAGCGGTCACCTTGACCGCGAACCCGTCCGGGGCCCCGAACTCCGCAGGAGTCACCGCCCCCTTTAATTTGGCGAGGACGTCGCCATACGTAACGCCCCTGTTGACCGCCTCGGGCTGCAGTGTAATTACTACAGCCGCGGTCTTAGGGGCGAGGAGCAAGGCAGCAGCGCGTTTCTCCCTGCGCTGCTGCTGCCGTCGTTGCCGCTGCGCCTTTTTTCGGCGCTTCCGGCCCTCCTTGGCGACTCTCCTCGCCTCGCCGGCGATTTGCCACCCACCGCCGTCCTCTGCTTGCGGGGCGGGTTCCGCCGCCGCCGCCGCAACCCCAGCCTGCTGGGCCGGAGTGCCCCTCCTCTTTTTGCGCCCAGCGGGCGCAGGCGCAGGCGCCGTCGGCGCAGCTGGGGTCTGCGCCGGCGGGGGCGCCGAGGCCCTCGCTGGGGCAGCCGTTCGCACCTTTATCGGTGGTTGGGAGCTGCGGCTAGCCTGACCCGAGGTCGAAGGCTTGGCCGCAGCGGCCGCGTACGACCGCGGGACCGCGGGGGCGACCTGACTCGCCGCGAGTGGGGGGCGCAAGAGCCTGCCCTCCAGCACGTCGAAACGTCGCTGGAAGGCAGCCATCTCCGCCCGCAGCAGTCCGACTACGTCGGCCTCCGCCGGGGGCTGGGGGCGACTGCCATGAGCAGCGGCGAGCTCGGCCCTGGCCGTCCGCAGCTCGGCCTCCAGAGCCGCGTTAGAGGCCGCCAAGCGCGCCAGCTCTCGCCGCATCTCGGCCAGCTCCGAGCGCACCTTTCCCGCAGTGGGCCCCGCACACTGCTCCAAGGCCGCCTCCGTTATAGTGGCCGCCGCCGCCCTGAGGAGGCGGAGCCTAACCGGCTGGGATTTCCCCATCGCCAGCTTGTAGAGCTCCGCCGTAATGGCCTGTTGGAGGCCCCCGGAGCAGCTCTCGCTCTCAGAGCCGCGCTCGCCCTCCGACATCTCCACGCCGGACATCTCGGCCGCAGAGGACTCCGAACGGGCAGCGCTCGAGAGAGCCCTGCCCTCCGCGGCCAGCTGCTCGGCTGACTCCGCGCAGGCAGCTGGTGCCGGTTTCCGGCGACCGCTGCCCTTGCCGCCCCTACCCCGCGCTGCCGTGGGGATCTTGGGGGGAGGCGCCTCCTGAGCGCCGGAGGACGGGGACAAACTGTCCTCCTCCAGCCTGGGGCGCTTGAACGTCCCCGTCGCGCGGCGGCGTGAGCCTTTCGAGCTCACGCTCAGCCGCTCCGCCAATGTCGTGTCGGACTCTGACTCCGACCCCCTTCGACTAGACTCCCGTGTGTGGGGCCTGCTGGACGAGTCCAGCGCCTCACCACGAGTCCCAGAGCCACTAGGGCTCCCTTCACCCGCTACTGCAGGCGAGCTAGGCTCACCCGCACTCTCCTTCTCGTCTTGTGGTTTTTCTTTGTGTAAATTTAGCTTCTCCATACAGTTCCCACGAGTATGGGGGAAATAATCGGTCCACCCAGGCAGTGCCCCCTGTACCTGGGTAAGTGAAAATTTGTTTCCCAACTAGAGGGTCCACTGGTCCCCTAGCTGGGGGTGCGCTCGCGACTGACACTACTCCTCAGCCATGCATACTCTCGCCGCGCACCAGAACTTAGTATTAGAGGAATTTTTTATAGAGGTTATCTTCCTCGCGGTCCGGGCGACCAAGCCAAGACCCTCGTCCCGTTCAGAGTCACAAAACATGACCGTGACCTCCTTACGGATTACGATATCGACGGCTGCAATCGGGGACAGCTTGTGTCCCGATGCTGCTCGCTGGCAGGGTGAGTGCACAACGAGCACCGCCCTTGCCTCTCCGCCACGCTCTCTGCTAATCAGAGAGACAGGCGGAGAAACGCCCCACGGAAGCGCGGGCCATGAGCACACAGCCCGCCGCCTCCAGAACCCTATCGGGTTCGCCCGCCCAGTCCAGAAGTCTGCTGCGGGCGACAGTCACTCCAACCCTATCACCCCTGCTAGGGAGACTGTCGCCCGCACCCAGGGTGCACCACGGGGAGGTCTTCTGGCACCGCACCCCATTATTCTGTGACTTAGGGTCGACGTGAATGAAAATATGAATATGTTGTATGAAGCGGCTTGTTTCAATTTCTTATATTGTTCTATATGTATTGTCTTGGATGCAATGGATGCAGGTGGCGATTCTAAGTAGAGGACTAAGGGAGACACCTTCGTCCAACAGTGCACGCCTTCGAGTCATAATGATGCACAAAACCAGACTATGAAAATCGAACTATCAAGATTAATGATCATGCATGATGATTCAGAAATCGATAATAGTCAAGAATCATCATAACATGACTATTCATAAAATGACAGTACTACAGAAACGACTGGAAATATATACCTACCCAAAACTAAAAGTCATTTGAAATAGGGACAACCAGTAAGTAGACGGAAAACCTTTCAAGTACTTTCAGTTGTAACTGTACATACTATAGAGGTATAAATGATGCACCATAACACAGGCGAGTATTTTCACAGCATCAAATTCAATTTAAGTTTATAGTTAACATTTCCCTTAGTAGAGATGTTTTAATAAACCACAGGCGCTTCTGGTGTTAAAATTATTAACAGTTAAGACTAACTTTGTCAACGTAGGAAGGGAAGTTCTGTGCAAATTATTCTCGAAAACACTTACTGAGTTATTTATGGGACGTCTTTGTAAGGAGTTGGATATGAATATGTTATAAAATAATATTTTCTTCTTCCTTATAAAAGTTTAAAAGCGTAGTTTTGCGTGGATTTTCATGTTAGGTTGTGTTAAGTCTCGTTGGTTTATACTATTTTTGTAAATGTGGTTCTTCGAAAATTCGTTGATGCACTACCCCTTTTTTCTTCAATCATTCGTTGAATAAAATAGTAATAAAACAATATAAGAAATTGAAACAAGCCGCTTCAGTATGTATGACTGCCAGGCAAGGGGTCTCGGGATCGATTCCCGGGTCGAGCAAACTATTACTGTTTTTTTTTTAATTCTCAGTAGTAGCACGGAGTTTAGAATTGTGCCCTGTGTATGGCAATAGGCTCACCCCCTATTACATGGGACTCATAACATAAATAATGAAAAGTGGGTGTTACATTGTACAGTGGTAATAAGTGCCGTTGTGTGCACCTATGCCTACCCCTTCAAGGATAAAAAGGTGTGATGTTATATTACGTTAAAATTATGACTAGAGACAAATCAACGATTAGGTATGACATGATATTAGTAAACTATACATAGCTGTTAACTCCATTGGCGACAACAATACAGATATTCTAAATGTGAACTCATAACAGCTATACTTTTACTTTATGACGAGAAACTACATAATAGAGGTATTATTGTCTTAGATATTCGGTCCATGTTCAAAACGAGACGACTCACAACTGTAACTCACAAAGCTAATCATACTTTTGTACAACAATCTAACTCTTTTACAGCTAGAACCGAGCTTCACTGTGGATAGATTCGCTTTGGCATGATTGCCACTTGTCTAGGCGCTCGATAAAGAAACTTCAGTCGGAAACAAATAACGCAAGCCGGTTCCGTTCTTTAAGATATTGCTTGAGAAATTTCTTGCAAGAAGGTATTGTTTTCTATTTTACTTTATTTATATACTACTAGCTGTTACCCGCGTGGAATAGTATCTTTGGGTGTATTTTTGAATCATTAGTAGGTATAATTAAAAAATAAAAATATATTGTTCTCTTATAAATGTCCAAGAGACACTTACTGGGGCCAGCGTCATGATGTGTACAAAAATATTTTTAAAAAACCTAAAAACCTTTGCCTCCAGAACAGCACATACCTGGAGTCTCTTCCTTCCACTTGAGTGCCTTACAGTGTCTGCATTTATTGGTCATTCTACCTATGAGGACTAATCGATGATTAAAGTAATCAATTAACGGATCATAATCAAAAGCAGCATCGGCAAATGCCTCCCACGTATTTATAGTAAAAGTACGTCTCCTTTCTGCTTGCCGCTCGGAATTAATTAAACGTCGTCTACGTGTTTCTTCGGAGGTCTCTACGGCTATGTACGAAGCTTGACGCTTAGCATCTAAGATTTGGCGAGCTTGGGTCTGCTGAGATGTCTCTGCAGCTCTTTGAGCCGTGTGACGCTCGGCATCTAAGACTTGGCGAGCTTGGTTCTGCTGTGAGGTCTCTGCAGCTCTTTGAGCCGTGTGACGCTCGGCATCTAATACTTGGCGACCTTGGGTCTGCTGAGATGTCTCCGCAGCTCTTTGTGCTGTGTGACGCTCAGCATCTAAAATTTGGCGATCTTGGGTCTGCTGAGATGTCTCTGGAGCCCTTTGTGTAGCATGACGATCAGCGTCTAAATTACGACGGGTCTGCGTTTGCTCAAAAGTTTCAGCAGCTCTTTGAGCTGCGTGACGCTCAGCATCTAAAGTCCGACGGATCTGTGAATCCTCTTCCGATTCCAGTGATCTAGCAAGTTTAGTAGCTCGAGCTCTGCTAGAGCTATTAGCTAAATTGGACTTTCGTTTGCGAGGTATCGTACAAAAATAAAATGAATCTAACCAAAACAGATGTACAGATTGAGATTTACTATCATAAAAAATCTTTACTAAGCAGCTACGTACTAAAAGTAGTTTTATACCTACTACGACTTATAATTAGATTAATTAAAAAAAAAGGAATTAAAAGCAAATCTTTTTTTTTTCAAGTAACGGAAATTATATTACCTTCTATTAACTATGAACTAAAATATCCCGAAATATTATGTATGTACAAAATTAATTTACAGGACCTAACTAATAAAAAATACTGAGGTACTTAAAAAAATAAAACTTAATCGTATTATTTTAACGTAACGAAAACAATCTTACCTACTATGAATTAAAATGAACTATGAACTAAAATATCCCGAAATATTAAGTATGTACAAAATTAATTTTTAGGACCTTACTAATAAAAAATAGGAACTAAAAAAATTATGCGAAGCAATCAAATAACTTTACTCTATTGCAAAATGAATTTCTCTGTAGCGCAAATTTCTCTAATCGCATGCGTCCGGCAACGACGTCTGCCCTCACGTGTCTGCCCCACAGAACATATTATTATTACGACTCCATACAAATTTCGCGAGGAAATTTTACCTTACCGACGAACGCCATCTATGCCTTGCCCTCCAATACTAAGTAAAAGAAACCAGGGCGGGAATTTCAAAACACGCGGTATACCTATTCTTTGTATCGACTTATTCTTTGTATAGCATTTTATACACAACTACAGTGCATTTCTCGATAATTACCTTTAACATCTTGATCAGTATACATATAACCAATATCGAGAAATACAGTGTACTTGTGTATAAAATGACCAAATCATTACATATAGAGGAGATAAATGAAACAAATAGAAGTATTTCACTCTGTTTATTTGGCTTAATATTAATTGATCGGGATACAGCTATATTATTTTATTTATTAGGCTCATCAACAATTATTTATACTTGAATACAAAATAAAGTACTTGCACAATTACAGAATGAGTACAACAATATTTTACAGATTTAATTAGAAAGTGAAGAATAATATTAAAAAGAAATTATATAATGAACAATGATTCATTTTTAGGAAATATTGTTACTATGATAAACAACATGATAACAACAAAGAGCTGTAACAACAGTCACGCTGATATTAATTGAGGCAAAGCTGTGTATTATTTTACAAGAACCAATGAGTTTTTTAGTTTTTAGTTAGTTTTCTTTACGCGAACTCATCACGACAGTTTAATTGTCGTGATGAGTTCGCGTTCACAAATTCAAAGAGTCACTGTCTCAACACCGAGTCTATATCTCACAACACACACCTAATTTCACTAAAACACGGTTACGGAGGAGTAATCTCGACTCAACGTTAATGATGTATGTAGAATTAAGTGGAAAAAGTTTATTAATTACAAATAAACTTAAGTACAAGACAAAATGCTGCGCGGGAGCTGGCGGACATGTTTCTTGTAACGTCAAAATTTAAAAAATAAGATACCGGTGTTTTTTTTTTAATGGCAACCGTATCTCCAATACCATTAGTGTTTTTTAATGCATATTCTAATTAAAATTTTGTAATTCATACCAAAACGCCAGGTATGAAATAATGGTCACATAACTACGATAAAAATAAATTACAGAGCCAATTGTTTTGGTGTATGTAAAACTAATACCTAGTAATATTTTAATCACTTGTTAAATGGCAACATTATGGAATTCATCTCTTTCACTCTGATGTTGCTGTCTCTTTCTAATTTCTATACCCCCCTACATTACGTTCGCAGAAATAAGTCGACAGACCCTGGTCTGCCCGTTCGGGTAGGCATTGTTAGATTCGTACCGTGCGCTACCCCACCTCACGACCGCCCCCCGCGCTCACCCCACTTCGGCGAATGTGCGCGACGATGACCGATGACCGACGGCAGGCGGCGGCGATGAATAAGTATTCGTAACTTCAAAAGTCGATTTTTTTATTGATACAAAACAAAAGTTACAATTTCTGGAATTCCTTTGGTACCTACTTATATAAAAACTTTGCACATCCTAAGAGACCTATGTACCAAGTTACATGGTTTTATCTCCAAAAATGACGAACACCCACATATGCAACCCCTATTTCACCCCCACGCTGTGTAAATTTTAAAATGCTAGAACAAACGATTTTTTGTTTATTATTTAGTGCCTAAATATAAAATGTAAGGTATCTTCAAGAATGACGAACTTCATACAAACTTTCAACCCCTATTTCATCCCCTCACAGGTCGAAATTTCAAAAACGCTAGAACAAATGTTTTATTATTTTTTATCAAGTGCTTAAATATAAAGTTTCATGGTTTTATCTTTAAAAATTATGAAATCCCACCTTCCTCCCCCCCCTTTTAACCCCTTACAACCCCTTTTTCGCGATAAAAAGTAGCCTATGTTTTATCTCGGGGTCTAGAATATCTGTATACCAAATTTCATTCAAATCTGTTCAGTAGTTTTGGCGTGAAAGAGTAGCAGACAGACAGACAGACAGAGTTACTTTTGCATTTATAATATTATATAGTTAGGATTTTTTTTTTTTTTTAAGGGGGGAAAATCATCGAATGACTTCTCCCGCCTGGGTGAGGCGGGAGGGAGTGTCAGACTCTTACTGACTAAAAACCACCCCGTTCCTTCTCCTGCACGTCGAGCCGGAGCCCCGGTTACCCGTTAGGTTCTCCGCGACTCCGAATCGGCATCGGCCGTATTGGGCCCCATCTGTGGTGGTCTGATGGCTCTTTGAGGCGCGCGCGGAACGCGACGCGCCGTACGCTCGGGTCTGTTTCTGGTCGGACGGGGAGCCACCCATGCTCGCCGTCCGCAGGCCCGCGCTTACGGTGGCCGGAGATCGTCTCGCGATCCCCGACGCCCGGTGTGTCCTTCGCGATGGCTGGGTTGCGAGGAGGCAGCGCTTCGCTGCCTCACGCGTCCCGCCTCCTCCTTAGCTAGCATGACTGCTTCGCAAAAGGAGGAGACGGCATCCCAGTCCCCCTCGCTCCGCATCATGGCCTGCACTAGGCCCGGACGCGAGAGGTCGCCATCGGCGATCACCTCCCTGAGGACACGGCGGTGCTCAGCCCACGAAGGGCATTCTCCCACCGTGTGTTCCACCGTGTCCTCAGGGCGGCCCTCGCAGTGATGACACCCGGGCGTTTCCTCCCGCCCCATCAGACACAGGTACCTCCCGAAACTTCCATGTCCGGTGAGGACCTGCGTCAGGCGGTAGGTGAGGACGCCGTAGCGTCTCTCAAGCCACTCCTCAAAGAGGGGACTTACCGCTGCGATGGCAGCGAGCCCAGCCATCGGTTGCGACAGTCGTTGCTGCCATTCCGCCATGAGATCGCGCCGGAGCTCATCCCGCCACGCACCTATTTGGCGCGGCAGCGGGGTTTCGCCCCGGCGACGTGCCTCCGCGCGCATGCCGTACACGCGCGCGAGCACCTTCGCCTCCAGATCCCACGGCGGTAATCCGGCAAGGAGGTTCGCCGACTCCCCAGAGATCGTGCGGTATCCGCGGATCATTCGGATCGCCATGACCCTCTGTGCCATGAGCAGCGTCCGAGCGGGACGCCGCAACAGGTTTGGCGCCCAAACAGGGGCGCCGTAGAGGGCCATGGACCGCACGACCCCGGCGTATAACCTCCGGCAGGAGGCGTTTGGCCCCCCGAGGTTGGGGAGGATGCGTTTAAACGCAGCCCCCGTCCTCTCCAACTTTCTCCAAATTGCATTGACATTAGTTTCAAGCTCTGCTCTTGAAACTAATGTCAATGCAATTTCAATGCAATAAAAACTCAATGATTATTCAATGTCAAAACTATACCTACAACTATCATAGCTGTTAAAATATAATTCAGAGTACCTACGCAATATAAAGCCAAACTCATTACCATTTAGTTCATTCAATATCCACACAATACGGATGCAATAGGCGCTAGTACTGCATCGATCGGAATTGGATTCAAGAGTAAGCCTACTGATTGGCCGGCTCCAATGAATCAACTAATGAGAGCGCCGAACGCGATCTCGTTAAACGTACCTACATAAAATAAACTCACACTAATCCCTCAGACCATAGAAATGAACTTCTTATTCACAGAATAGATCCTGAATATTAGGTAGGTATGTGCTTAGCAACTTATTGATCTGTAACAAGCGACAAAAGTGATTATTGCCACCGGTAATTATACCTAACATCTGATAATAAGTGGTGACATCATGTCATAGTAGGTTATATCAATTGAGAAAAGGTCTACACACGCTGAACAATAACGAATGTCATAAAACCTAATACAGTCTATTATTAGAAATATGTATTATAGTGTACTAGCGTATTTATTCTATGAACGTTCCAGTCCTCAATTGATAAGCAACAAAAGTCGAAGGTAAAACTTACAAAGACATCGGTTACAAAGGTAACATTGAAAGCGGACACAGTAATTTCAACTTTATCTAAGACAAAAGAAAAGCCATATTCCAGCGCAATAAACTAAACAATAATACTTCAACAAAAGGCATCCTTTGATTACGCTTGTTACAAACGGAATTATTGTTTCACATTACATTCAATGACAAATAACACATAGTTTCACCAAAACGACTTTGAACTGACAAATTGGAATTTATTGAATAGGTCTTAAAAGTTCAAATTAATATCAATTGGACCGAAAAGTGTTTTGGGGCAGTTTGCCAATCACTAATTGAAACCAGTAATATAATTCTTGGGAACTAAATAGGTAGGTAAAGGTCGCGTCGATATTTTGCTTTGACCATTTAATAATAGTAATTACAGTAACTATACTAATGAAGGTAACTCTTGATTGCGATCATCGTACACTTGTACAGCTTAAAAATATTTTGATTATGTATCTGACATAATCGAGGAAACAGAAACCTTATTTCTCATATTATATTGATAACCTTACAGAGAGACTTACCTACTTGGGGACCATATTTTTCCTTCTACATAGAGGTATATTGCATTGCTGTGTCCTGGAAGATCGATCTCGTATTACCAACAATGCGTCAAAGTTTGTGCCACTGCTTGACAGAAGTTCAACCCCTTCCAAATGTAACAGAGCGATGAGAAGCTATCAAACGTCGTAAAACTGTCGACACTTATAGAATATTCCCGTAAAATCCGCCGATCGTTTCGAGGGAAATACATTTATCTTGTCGTGTCAGCCAACTTCTCGATCTTCCTACTTGGATCTCGGAAACGTGACAGACGAATGAAAAGTTTTTTTTCGCGGCAAAATTTGGGCACTTTGAATTTATTATAATAGTGTGTTTATTCTTTTTTTGGATATAATATTCCATAAGGAAATTCTCGAAAAACCTGTTACCTAAGGGTAATCTAATTCATGTTGAGTGTTTGATCCTTTTTGACATTTGTATCCGATAGGGTTGTGAAAGACGGAATTAATTCGATTACATTATTTTTTTGTAAAAGGTCAGCACATAATATTAACTGAAACCTATTAGAGTAACTTCGCCTGTTCGCGTCCACCCACCACTTTACGTCCATGATACGTCACACTGTTTAAAAATTCATTTCTGTTTGATCTCAGAAGTTTTCGGAATTTTACGTTCATGACGATCTGTAAAATAGACGAGAACTGGTGGGTGGACGCGAACAGCAAAACATACTCTATGTCTATAGAAATATAACAATAAAATATACCTATACACATAAATTAACAGAAAGATCGATGAAACATTGGATACAAACACCCATATGCATAATAGAACGAGTACCTATTATGAAAATATCTTGACGTCGTAATTAAAGGTGATAAAGTTCAAAGTCGTCAATACACAGATATTATAACATTATTCCAAGACTTGAATAAAGTTTTGTAAATAGAATAGAACTGTACCTATTGTAGTCCTTATTAACTATACTGTCAGTTAATGCAAAATTTGAAATTTAAATTAGCTGTTATAATACCTCTAGGTAGCGTTCTTGCTCGAAGCAATTCGTGCTCCCGCAAATACGAGAGATAATTTTATTTTTTACAAATTGTACCAAATATTAAAATTCCGTTATGAAAGCTTTTAGTTCTGTGTTTGTATAAGGTACCAAATACCCGTGCTTAAAAATATTGGAGTTATTCCTTACATATATCGCGGAGAACCTAACGGGTAACCGGGGCTCCGACTCGACGTGCAGGAGAAGGAACGGGGTGGTTTTTAGTCAGTAAGAGTCTGACACTTCCTCCCGCCTCACCCAGGCGGGAGCAGTCATTCGATGATTTTCCGCCCTTAAAAAAAAATTCCTTACATATCTATATTTCTTACATATAATACTACCTATACCTTTTAATTCTATGTACAACCAAAGAGGTCTAAAGTACTTATATTTAATTAAGTTTAGCAGTTTAATATTTTATTTTACTTGCATTACCTATAATATTTTTATTCAATTCGTGAACTTGGCTCCCAGACACCTATAATGAAAACTTTCAATGGTCGCGTCGTCCGATAAGTTATTCGCTGAAAGGTATATATATATGTGTATATTAAGTAACAGATAGGGGTGACCAGACCTTCTAATTTGCAGAGGCACTTAGGAGAATCTATGGTCGCCCATAAACATGAATTGTAGGTACCAAACTGAAACACGACTATTCGTGGAGGCTCAATATTGTTGCACCAGAAATCTATGCCATAAAAGAGAAATTCGGCAATATGAAGATTTGATACGTTAGTTCGAAGAAAAGTTTCATATTTAGACTGACTGACATGACAAAACTATGAATATAGAATTGATGAAAACAGGCCTCATTGCTATGATATAACAAACGTTTTCTATATCCCAGACTTTCCATGACGAACATGTAGGTATGTACATACGGCTACCGCAATATTCCAGTTTATTATGGTCTCGCATTGTATAATTCCTCCGCTCATTTGACGGTCATTTTATACTGGTTATATATACAACTGTTTCTATTCACAAACGAAGGCAGCTAAGTGCGTGTCTGTTTCTTTGGCAACCCTATCTGACCCATTGTTTCACAAAAAGCAACTATGGCCAATACTCAACTTGCGTGAAACATAGCATAGCATTCCCGAAAAAATATTCAAATTCCTATCTACGATGTAACTCTTTATTGCAGTGCAGTTTCGACTAGATCAAAGGATACTGAATCAAGCGAAACTCTTGCTCACTCGAATTGAGTATTCAACGATATTTCCCCTTTTCATTCCGATGTTACAACACTTTCTAATTTACATCAACGTTTAAAACTAATGTTATTAACGTTTAAGTATTTTATATACAACTATATTCATAAAAATGGAGCACCAAGATAATAAGTACGCACTTAACTGTCGAATGACTGCATCGAATTGAATAATTAGGTTTTTGTTGTGTTCAGTATTGTTGTTGGGACAAAGTTTGTATAAAAGAAAGATTCGATACATTCATCGGCAAACTGAGGCAAACCGCTAGTATTTAATATTCAACATATAGTTTGCCGACTATACAACACGATAATTTAATAACGATGTGTAGAATATTTTTCCATCTTCTATCTAATGATGAATGATGAATAAAAAAATGAAAATTTGTCAAATAACCCTCAAATAAATTGTTATACAGTTAAAGGAACAGGATAATAAACTTCCTTGCTGTAAGCTCAATTTTCCCAAGAAACTATAAATTCTTTTCCACAAGATCGGATACCTAACACAGTTTAATACATAAAATCCATTAAAACCTGATACGTACACATATTACTAAAGGCCCGTAGGAACCCGTTACGATGGATCGCTCCCTAGGGGTCGAAAATGGAATATATTCGTATTTCATCACGTTCCGATAGGGCCAATAATTTTGTTAAAAGTTCTATCCGAGCGTGCGTGAACCAAAAGTGTTCACTTTTGGTTCACGCACGCTATAACAACTGATATCAAACTATTTTACGTGTTCGCTAAACAATTTGCGTAGTCTGTGGTAGTTTTTGAATGCATTTTCAGTTGATGGGTTCCTCGTTAGTTAAATTGAGCGTAACTGATAAGGTTCTAAAGGTTGTTTGCGTTCTATTTTTTGCGCCAGTCTAGACATTTTTTATGCCGCCACTGAAGGGTTCCATATGCAAAGAAATCCCAGAAGAGTGACAAGTGCGTATATTATTAGTATCACTTATTAATAGGCTTGTCTTTGATGGCACAAGACGTAAAACATTTTTTTTTGCAGATCTGCCAGCCAATTACTATCTTGTCAAATATTAGAGACAACTCCTACAAAATTCAGTCAGGATCCTAGGATCCAAATGGAATTAGTAGTGCCACATTCTACACAATATATTTATGTCAATCTTAGGAAGATTGACAACAATAGCTTCGTACAGCTTCGATAGTGAGTGAGCTCTCGTATGAGTGTATGGCAATTTTCCTGTAAACAATAGATTATATCAGCCAGAAACGCTCTGTGCACATGCATTATTGAACAGCACACGTCTGCCGGTCGTGTTCCGCGTGACGTCACGCCTTACTTAGGTACTGCTGTATTACATTGTTGAAGGACGTTAAAGCAATCTTAATTTAATATCTAGTAAGTTGTGATGGAGGTAAAGGTTATTTTCCTATGTATAGTTGTTACCTAATGATTTCAATAATAAAAGTACTATTATACGAGTAATGTATTTTCATTATACTCAAAGTGGTGCAATCGGCCTTAAATCCAAAAAAGCAGCGGCTATTTATTTGTCTTTTAAACATGTCTTTTTTAATAGCATACATACCTCTAGAATCTAAAATAGTGAAATAATACACAATAAAACAAGCAAAGCTTTACAAACGAACAATGTGTGTGGTAATAATAACTACTATATAAGATAAACATTAAGATAATTCAATAAGAGAGAAGGAGGTATTAAAGACGAATGAACATTCACTTTTAATGAGCAAGTTCATATCGCAACGTAATTGGTTTCAACTATTAGAGCTCTTTTTTATAACGAAGTTCGCAGACACCTTCGCAGACTTCTAAGACAGAAAAGATTGAACTTAACTTTTTCATCATCCCGCTTAATGGATGTATTCAAAAAGATCCCAAAAACACAATTGCCTCGTTAAGAAAATTTACTAAAGCGGTAATTTTCTTAAGAAAGGAACTCATTATCTCAGACTGCAATTAAAATATATGCTTGAAAACTACAACGCAGAGGTCTGAAAGACCATAATAAGTTCGGTGTAGTTTTGTATTAACCACGTAATTTTCTGGACAAAGTCTTGACACTAGACTATGAGTATTCACATTCCAATAATGTCGCAGTTTCTTTGTTCTGCAGATTTATTGTCGTATAATTGTTCTTTCGAAGGAGACTATACATAATTGTTCTTCTTTGTTCTTTAGTTATAGTTCGGGTGTTCTGAAGATGTTTCCATATTATTTCTTAGTTACTCGTGTTTAAGTGTACGAAATTATGATGAATGTGAATTCTTTTGTAAGAAAAAGTGTTATTTGTTTATATTATTAGGTTTATTTTATAGTTCCTCTACCATTGTGTCGCTAGTGTCTATATTTTAACAACTATCAGTACTTTAAAGGCTTTCTGTAGCTGAAGTTTTGTTATTATCTCAAAGTTAACTTGCACTTTCAGGCAAGATATCGTGTATAAAACTACATGTTACGTGTATAAACATCTTTAGTTTAGTAAGTAAGATGGCCCCTCACTATAATTGTACTATATAAGATCAACAGATTTCACGGAGCGCGCTGCCTATCTGTAATAATGGTGCGTATGTACCTATACGCACTGTATATACACGTCGTGAGCTCTGTACGTAATGTAATTAAAATAAAGTCAAGTAAAACCAATCCAAATCTAAATCATTAATCCACCAATATAACAACTACATACCTACCTATTTTTTAATAAGGAATTTTAAGTCATTTTCTTACTTCTTACACGTTTTCACTAACAAAATCACGCTTAAAATATTTTTGTTAACAAAGTAGGACTCCAAGCAGATTCTCGTTCTACGTCATGGGAATTAAGAAATATAGCCTTTCTAAAAACGTGGTCCTATAAACGTAAATATCTAGTTACGCAGAAGGGTCGCCCCTTTGACTTTAAATTTTAACAAATAATTTCACCTTGTATAAATCCGTAGCGACCAAAATTGCGTAGTAAAGTGTGACCAAAATATTCTCTTGGAACAAATTAGTTGAGAAACCAATTAAATTCTAAATCGTAGACGCAGCTGAACGTGACTGTTTAGTATGAAAAACGCATTTAATTAAATACCCGGATTGTATGAATTAAGCAAATAGCGCTCTATTGAGCTCCTCTTTGGCAGGCTCGATATTGCGAGGATCAGTTGCCTTAGGCAGTATTCATATTGCAGAGAATATTGTTTCTAAGAGTATTTTCACTATGAGAAAATATTGGAATTAGATTTATTTTTACTTCATTCCCGTCGAAAGTTTCTAGAAAATGAAAAGTAATTTAACTGTTTATATAGGAATAGCTTGTAGCTATACACTATAATATTAAGAGAAATTAACTTTACTACAGTAAGAGCTGAAATAAAATGTTAAGATCAACTTTGTGTAAACCGTAATTTAACAATTAATATACTTGTAATTATAAAAAATCCATAGGTATAAATCGTGCATTTTTTTGTGTAGCTTTTAGCAAATAAAATAATATGTTTTTGGAACAAGAAAAATAGTAGGGTACAAAGTCCAATCTAAAAAAACATAATCGCACACTTAAACATACACTTTAGTTTTACTTACTAATTTAAGACGAAAATGTTTCGTACGGTATTTGTATCAAACAACGCCACTCAAGTCTTTCCTTGTTGATAATTATGTAAATAAAGTATAATAACCTAGAACCTACGCTCTAGAATTCCTTGTATACAACAAAAGAATTCATGTGTAGCTAGCCTTATACTCGAATAAAGAGGGTAATGTTTTCCAACGACCTTTGTTTGTTCAGGAATGCGTGTAGGCTTTGTACTCATCTTGTGACATCCTACAGAATTGTGTTCGCAAAGAAAACATCAACATCCTTAACTTAGCTGATGTGCTTGACAGGATTTACTAGGGCTTCTATCCCTAATAGTGCTACGTGATGAAGTTATAGGGTATGAAAGGGACCGTATAAAAATATTTTCTAATCTGTGCCATAAAAGATATTTGGGAAATGCGTGGTAACCAAAACCTCCTTGGACGTTGTCATGGAGAAAAAAAATATTAAACTGCAGAACTTATTTGAAAATGGAAGAGATTATCTTTTTTAGACAAGCACGTAATTTTTACAGACATTAAAGATTGGTGTTTAAGGTGAGCATATTTGAAGATTAAAATACTGGCACCGACTAATAAGAACTTAATTTAAAAATGCATTGTGACAAAACTCTTTCAAAAATATTTTTAGCATTACAGCGTAAATTTAAAACATAAAAATTTTAACTCTATGAGATTTCTTACAACAGTGATTAAAACGTAGCTTGAACATTTTTATGGACAAGTCACCCACTTGAAATAGATCAGTTAATAAGTCGTAAAATCGTGAACGATGAAACTATGAGAAATATCTAGACATTTCACAGGTCATAACACAGCGACGGATGACCAATATCGGCCATAGGTCAAGTGGCAAACATAAAAACGAGTCTGATATTGTCATCCTTTTGCAAAAAGAACGGTTATTACCGAATACATGAATTCTGATGTTATAATACTTATGGAGACCGGGCCACAACGAAAATTTTTGCCCAAGAACTGGTCAATAAATCTTCCTTTTTTATGAGAAACTATAAATTACTGAGCCTTTCACCGGCCATGGTCATTCTTGTCTCACTGATCCCTGGACTTAGTTGAAGAGAAATAGTAGGGGCGAAAGAAATTAAGAACGGTTACTGAAGCAATAAAAAGTAACGGCCACCGAAGTACAATTAAGGGGTATTACACACACGTGATGGCATCGCCAACTTCGATGAAAACCCCGACTGTAGCGCCACGACATTTACTTTATAACCTTAGTGAGTATTCACAAAATGAAATGGGATTTTAGTAATTACATCAGAAATAGTAATTACTTTCTATTTAAGTGCCAATGTTGTGTGCATTCTGCTTTAATTATTATGAGGATAATTGGCTAGTTAATTGTGTATTATCCAATTTATTATAGTATTATGGTCAGGTTATTATAATAAAAGGTTTTCTGTTAATTAATCATGCTGAGGTTTTGACTCAATGTACCATTCAACTAAGTTTTGATTAGTACCTAAATGTTTAGTTAAATACAGGGTGTAAACGGAATGCTCCCGAAACACGCTGACAGGTGATGGAGAAACCAAGTTATATTTTTATAAAAGTGAAGAATTAAATGTTACTTTTATGTATGTAATAATAATTGTAATTAACTGCTCAAGGCTGATGTTTCATGAATAACACAAAATCAAAAACGATTAAATTGTTGAAACAATTTCTTATTGTCAGCGAAAAGCTCCCGAAGAACATTCCGTTTACACTCTGTGTAATAACTAGCTGAGCAATTTTGAATAAACAAAACAGGACATCTATTAGAATACCCTTGATTACTTACCATCAGGTGATCCATTCACTTCTTACCCTTCTATTGCATATAGAGATTAATGTACACTTTGCAGGTAAGAACAAATAAACGCCAGCTTTTTTTTATCTTTCTTGATAAATATTTGTGATGCTAGTATTTTATTATCCTCCGGTATATCGGAGCGTAGATTCTCCGCGAGACACAATACGTTTTTTATTGTGTCTTAAATATCGTCATACACGGGGCTAATTGGTAACGTATGTCTTAAGGCAATTTATTTAGTTACCTTTAAAATTAAGAGCATTTTGTAGTAAAATTATTTTTTATAAGTTATAGAGGGTGTATCAAAATGGAAAAAAGACATTAGTGTGTCCGTTTTTGGCTCCCAAGTGTAGGTTGATTTATATAGTCTGTACTTGAATTAAGATTTTTAATTTTAAACCAATTGCAATACTGGACTAACAGCTAAAACATGTTCAAACAGGATGCAACAGCTGTTCATACCAAAGTTGTTCGGCTACTAAGAGAAATGGACTATTGTCACGACTAAGGCACTTTAGCAATTCAATTTAGTAAGTTTTTTTTTTATTTCGACTTTAAACTGCTGGAAAACATCCTTTGTTGCGAATGACTGCAGTTCTTGTACTGTGTAAGACTGAACAATTAATTAATCTTCTTGAAATTGTAAAAATTCTTACTTTGAAATGTTTTTTGCTACCTATAGCCTTGGTAGTTGTAGTTCAACAAATTCGAGCTAAATAAAATTTATAGCTTTTGGTTTAAGAAGCAAAAACGGTATGAAATAATTAATGAATATTCTTATGACTAACAGAGCTGTACACACCATTTATGTTATGCACAGCTATTATATTCGTGTATTAAAATCTATGAATATTTTAAATATATCAACTTTTACTTAAAACCCGATGTTTTATTACTGCAGCATTAAGAACATATGGTAAACAGAGGCGATGTGGAGATGCCTCCAAATTTCTCAATTCTTATACTCCACCATATAATCGAATACTTAAAAAACCCTTGAGGGTCTTCCTTTTCTTCACGTCTATAAATATATGTATGTATATATACATGTAGGAGTATATACAGAAGTTTACAAAACATTTTCCTCAAAACTCTCAACAACTCAAGTTCCCGCTGTGTCGACAAAAATTGGCTTACCAGAATGACATCGCGTTCTTGCCGCAGGGTACAGATTATATTCTTTATACAGAACATAACACAGTATTTAATTATATCAAATCAAATCAAATCAAATCAATTTATTTGTGAACACAGGTTATACAGATGGTTGTTTAACATACATTTATAGCATCTCTATGTTCTACCAATAAAATTGGTGTACAAATAGTTATTAAGTTAGGCAGGTACCAAGCATTATTAATATATTTAAATTAAACAAGTCTATAAGAATCGTAATAGTATGTCAAAATTTATCATTTAGAAATAGGTCAATAGAATAATATGTCTTGTCAATTAAAAATAATGTCAGTTTTCGTTTAAAAAGTTTAATATTATTTTCGTTTCTTATATATTTAGGCAGTTTATTATAAATTTTTGGAGCCATTGCCAAGATACTGTTCCTGTACAGTGCAGTTCTAGATTTTAATAAGTGTAACTGGTCACAACGACGTTGACTGGTTACTCGGTCAAAATTATTAAAATTGTTTTTGACGAACGTACCAGTTTCATAGATGTACAATGAGGGGACCGTCAAAATTTTGAGGTCTTTAAAGAAAGTGTAGCAGCTGTCGGTAGACTGCAGATTACAAATAGCCCTAATGCATCTTTTTTGACACTTGAATACCATTTCTTTACCGGTTGCATTCCCCCAGAAAATTATTCCATATCTTAATGTTGATGCTACTAGACCATGGTATGCTGTCAACACTGTTTTTCGGTTTGCAGTTTTATTTAACATGTGAAGAGCATAGGAATATTTATTTAACTTATTACACACTTTATCTATATGAACATCCCATTTCAATGTTTTCTGTATACTTAGTCCTAGAAATTTTGTTACATTTGTTTCATTAATACTTTTTCCTTGATATTGTACGATTAAATTTTTGTATTGACCCATTCGCTCTTCAAATTTCATTATTGCCGTCTTATCTAGGTTTATGATTAAATTATTATGTCTTAACCAATTTACAACAGATTGAATGTTAGCATTTATATCTGCTTCTAATGTTTCTAAGTCATCACCATCAAATAGTAAGGTACTGTCGTCTGCAAACATGGTCATTGGATATGTTGATGATGTTGGAAAGTCATTTATGTAAATAATAAACAGAGTCGGGCCAAGGACACTACCTTGTGGTACGCCGTAAGTAACAGTTCTCTGACCAGACCTATAAGTTACCTCACTATCTTTAGTGATTCTACTGATAACTGTCATTTGCCGTCTGTTATGTAGGTAGGATTCAATTAGACTCAATACGTTTCCTCTAATTCCATATGCATTTAGTTTACTTAGGAGTATTTTATGATCAACGCGATCGAAAGCCTTTGTCATGTCCATGTAAAGTGCTACAGCTGGTAATTTCTTATCTACTTGACTGCTAACTTTATCTAGAAAGTCGTATATGGCCATATCAATTAACTTGTTCTTCCTGAAGCCTTTTTGATTGTCAACTAGTAAATTATTTTTTTCAAAATATGAAGTTATTTGATTATTAATTACTTTTTCGTAAATTTTAGAAAATATTGGTACCAGAGCAATAGGTCTGTAACAGGACATATTTTCTCTGTTGTCTTTCTTAAAAAGCGGTTTTATTATAGTAATTTTTAATTCACTGGGAAAAGTCCCACACTCTATGCTCAAATTAATAAGATAACTCAATATTGGTGCAATAATGATGGATACGTGTTTTATAATTTTAGTAGATATATCATCGTACCCAGTGCTAGCCGTGTTTTTGAGCGACATTACTATACGATGGATGTCAACCGGTGAAGTAGGGGACATGAACATCGAAGTATTTTTATTATTATTAATCGTCATTTTATAAGTGTCAATATTGATATGGTCAGTTAATTTTACTTGATCTACAAAGAAGTCATTAAAAGCTTCTGCTATTGCGTCAGGATTAGTTAATAGTTTTTGATTACAGTCGATTTTCATTATATATTCATTTGGTATAGTGGTTTTGTTCCTACTGATGACTTTCCATGTGGCTTTCCCTAGATTTTGAGCTGTACTAATAAATTTATTATTGTGCGCCCTCTGCGTAAGATTTATTACTTTTTTAAAACGGGTCGAGTGATTTTTTATATTCAGTTTATTTTGTTCATTTGGCAACCTACGGTACTTCCATAATAATTGTCTTTTCCTTTTGCTACAAATCCTAATACCGCGGCTTATCCATTTTGATTTTATTTTAGTACACATTTTAATTCTGATAATCGGAAAACATAAATTATAAAGCAATGCAAACCACTCATAGAACAGCTTGAATGCCTCATTTGAATCAGGTTCCTGATACACATCGGAAAAAGTAATGCTCTTAAGATAGTTTTTAAATTTATCTATGTTTTCCATAGAGTAGTCTCGTCTTGTGGTAAACCAGTGATCTAAACTGCATGTTTTTTTAACTGGGCACCGTAGAACTTGAGCTGTATGATCAGATATTGCTAGTTCTAAGACTTTACCCCTGGCTCCCCGCACATTATGGATTATATTGTCTATGCATGTACCACTACTCAATCTAGTTGGTACGTTTATATATCGAACTTAAGATTGAAGCCTGTAATTAGATACTTAAATTGTGTAGAATTGTTAGTGTTTTTTAGTAGGTCGATATTGAAATCACCGCACAGTACCACCTTTCTATTTATATGAAATGAAACTGAACTTAAAAGATTATTTAGATTATTAAAAAATATTTCAAGGTTTCTCTTTGAATTGTTGCTATGCGGGCTTCTGTATACACAGATTACTATTATGTTATGATCTGTAAGTTCGACTGAGCAACACTCAATTACATTTGGGACACTGTATCTTTCCATTGACTCCAAAACTCGATACTTAATTCCGTTTCGTATCATTATACAAGTACCACCATGTCTAGATTTTCGAGTGAAAAAGGTTACAAGATTGAAGTTAGGAATAAACAGCAGATTTACATCATCCAAAATCATATTATGCTCGGAGAAACACAGTACATCAATAGTTTCACCCAAATCACACAACTCATCCAATGCAACAGTAAACATAGCAGATTTATTTAAAAGCCCGTTTATGTTTTGGTGCATTATGGTTACATTGTTATACACGAAAGTTATGGTTTTGAGGAGAGTTATTTTTATTTTTGAAACGTCCCATGACAGGTTCAGAATGAGCTACTGACATCTCAGTTATAGTTAGCAATACATTTTGTAAAACGTTACACATTCCATTATTATTTATTGTTCTTTCTACTTTTGAAAACATTGTGTAATCGTATTCTAAACTCAGATTAGTATCAAAACCAAATGCATAGTTAAACGTTTGTAAATCCAAGTGTAACAAATTATTAAAAGTTTCTATACGCCAGTTATACATCGAAGAATAATTACTCAATTTAAAAGTGGGTACACATATAATAATATTTGTATGCTGTACTGTAAGTAGTGCCTCTCTCAGTTTGACAATTATGTCCACATAATTTTTTGTTCTTTTAAAATCCTCTTCTCCGATCAAAATAATGCAGTAATCTTCAAAATTATAATCTATCAATTTTTTATTAATATCCCTAACAAGATGCACAGTATCACAGTTAGGCGAGACATAATGACAGATTTGATAGTTATGGAATGTTTCCTGAGCCAGAGACAGTACCTTATTAGTTTTGTTTGTGCTAATGATGCATAACTTCTTTGTGGTGTCAAACACGACATCACCGTCACCTTTGCTCTCGTGCAGAGCCGTGTATCGCGAGCTAGTGCTCAAATTACTTGCGCTGGTTTGTATTGATTCCACCCGCAAGTTTTCCTTAATTTGGCCTCTTTTTGGTTTGTTTTGTTGACTGCTTTTAGGTGTTGATGTTTGTGAGCCTTTTCTGGGTGTGTGTGCTTCACTTGATAGTTTTTTAGTGGCTTTCTTTATAACCTCGTTTATAGTCGTCAATTCGCCCAATGACTTCCTTAGTTCAGTATTTTCGATGTTTAGATTTTTTATTTCTTCATGTGCCGAATTGAGTTGTGATGTTAACTGTTCTATTTGACTTTGAAGTCCTTGTACATATTCGTTACTTTCATCCTTTGATATGTTTGGTAAGCTACTTGTGCTGCCATCTATTGTCGAACTATTGAGACTATTTTCTTTCGACTCATCATTCAAAGAACGCGTTCTTGTTTTTCGAAACGTTATATTTTCAAAGAAGTTCATTTTTGAAGAAATAAATAATTTACGATGTAATAAATACCACAAAAAGAAATCCTGTTAGTGGGAATCGAGCTCGAAACTTCACAATTTTTGTACTCTGAGGTGGACGTCTTAACCATTACGCCACTCGTACATTAACTAATGTGGTGAAATTAATCTTGTATTTATTTATTATGAACAATCATGTCAGAGATACCTTCAATAGGTTGTTTTGAAGGTAATTTGAAAATAATTAAAATATACTATAATTAATGGTGTTTGTTTACAATAATATTGAAGTTAGTCACAGGGATTGTCGTCAAGACGTTTTACACATATTATTTGTTCACAGTTACTTCCTTTTGGTTCTTGAACACTGCGTGATTGGTTTAGCTTTTACAGCGGAGAACAGATGTTTACGTTTCGTGACAACAGTACATATCTCTAAGACGCTTATAGATATTCACTTGTCAATAATGTCACTTGTTTATCATCACTAATAGTTCTTATATTATCGAATTAAGCACTTAAACTGAAGTATTTAAATTTAATTTAATAATAATATACGGAGCTTAATGTTGATAGTACGGTGCGAGTACCCTCATATAAGTATAAAAACAACTTTTCTTAAATGTATTGAAAAATACGTTTTAACCGACTTTAAATAAAGGTGGTTTTACCTGTCCTTATGTATAATGTATATGTAACTAATGCATGTACGTATGTATGAATTGACTGGACCGATTTTGATACAGTTTTCAGAAAAGTGTCTGTTACACTTTGAGAAAAAGAGAGGGTTTTTTAAAGAATTAGTATGTCATGCTTTTGATTTTCATGATCATAAGAAATTTATTTTTTAGTCCGTAACAAAACCAGAATCTTTAATTATTTTATCAATGTATAAATCTAAGAAGTTAAACCATTTCAATGATAAACATGTAGGCGTTTGTCGTATAAAATTAAACTTTGTTGGTTCGAAACAACATTTTTAGCGCACCCTTTCATTAACTGTAATATTGACCCCAAATTCAGTCGTCCTCGTCTATAACGCGTCCAACCCTTGATTACTGAAAAAGGCGTCGGTAAATACACGACCCATTCATTTCATTCTTAAGCTTCATTTGTCAGAATCAGAACCTCGTCTATTGAAACTCTATTATACCCGCAAAACCTTCACATGAATGGATAATGTAGGTAACAAATTCTTTTTCAATCAATTGTAATGTTATTCAGTTCCATCGTTTCGGGACTTTGGCCTTGGAAACTTTTTCATTTCAGATCATTATTTCACTTGACGGGCAAAAGTAATATTCGTAGCCATCCGTCTATAATTCAGTTACATTTGGAAACAGTGTCGGAGCTGACAGAATGGATAGAAATGTGTAGACACATTTCTATTCATTTCAAAAGTTACATACGCTAGAGCGTATGTAACTTTTGAAATGAATGGAATCAACATATGAAATGAAACTTCGGAAGTACGCAGACTATTTTTTCTTGGCTATCAATAGCTTCTTTTTATTGAATATCTAGTAATCTACGATCTAAAAGCAAGAAAAAAATGTATGCCTTTGAATGCTAATTAATTAGACTTGGCTTAAGAATTTAAATGATATTTAGTGTTTTTTCTGGTTTCTACAATAATGATATTTAAAATACCTAGCGTCGCAGCAGGACTGGAAGAAGATGGCGGGATGAACTTGACACCTAAGACACGGATTAGTCGCAGAAAGCTTTGCACAGAGGGGAGTGGAAGAAGGGTAGGGAAGCCTTTGCCCTGAAGTGGGATGCCCACGTCTGAAAGTAAATAAAATAATTATTAAATATACACAAAAGAATATTGTAACACAAAAATTCTGTCATGTTCTGTCTCTGTATCCAGTTTCATTCAGTGTGCAATATTTTGGTCCATAGGAATTCAATACCGTCATACTACGTCGAATGACATGTTTCATATAGTTATTAGTCTCTTTGTAGGAGAATATTCACGTTGCGTTGGTCTTTGACATACAGATTTCCACTTTTACCTTTTACTAGGAAACTGTTGTATATTTCTTAATAGTGTCACGTAAATTTTCTCACATATTTTTTTTTTAATGTCAGAGGTGCCTTCGTATTCAAGTACAACTTAATATTGAGTAGTCTTTCAGTTTTCGGGCGTCTTTATCCAATACAAATAGTAAAATATTTAATTAGCATAATATAACATAACATCACGCCTTTTATCCCCGAAGGGGTGAGCAGAGGTGCACATTATGCCCCTGTACCTACAATGTAACACCCACTTTTCACTAATTATGTTATGAGTCCCATGTAATAGGGGTGAGCCTATTGCCATATACCGGCACAATTCCACACTCCGTGCTACTACTGAGATTTTTTTTAAAACCGAGTAGTACATTGCCCGACCCGGGAATCGAACCCGAGACCCCTTGCCCGGCAGTCGCGACCACTAGGCCAACGAGGCAGACGTATTCAATTAGATAATTTCAATTTCATGTTGCAATTGTAATTACTATAACATGTATTAATAAATACCTAATGGGTAATAAGTGTGGTAGTTTTAAATATATTTTATTGTAATTAATTTAATTATGAGATAAAATAATTGCAAGAACAGTGATTAACAAGATTTCTTATAACTTACCTTTAATGCTGCAAGTAAAATGCATTGAACAGTATTTAGCGCTAAGGTTTCAATTACACACATAAACCACATAAGAAAAAAAAGAAAACTCAAGTGTTGGCACAAAACGAGGTCATGTGGCGCTGACTAATTAAAGTAAAGCTTTCCTTGAACATTTTCTTAAAATTTAAAAAGGAAAAGACAAAATACATTTCTTAACATATTCCACCCACGTTACAAGTAACAAGAGGGGAGGGGATAAAGGAACAATGTTACAGTTACATGTTCGTTTCAGAACACTGACAGAAGGTTTCAAGAACATGTTGCGTAACATCTGAATGACAAGCAGATTTCTTTTGTTAGACATTCTGCAATTACTACAATGTAAGTTTGTGATTGAATTGTTTTCGGAGGAATTGAGACTTTATATATGGAGACGTAATGATTAAATTTCTATGTAGATTTATTGGAGAAAGGAAATAAATATAGATGTTTTTCTTGAGTATTTGAGTTCGTGAATAAAGTTAATGTTTAACAATAAGAAAACCTGGTTTGATATTATTTTCTACGTGTATTTTAAAGACGCGTTCGAAATCTGGTACATATAATAGAAAATTATTGTAAGCTTACAAGTTTTATTCACTTCAAAACGAATGCCTCTTCGAAACTAAAGAACTACTACTACGAAACTAAAAACTAGTCGAGTCCATCGACTAACAATACATGAGTAAACCGTAAAACGTAATAATTAAAAGTAATGTCATTAATATAAAATACACAATAATACTTTATCCCCATAAAGGAACAATGTTACAGTTACATGTTCGTTTCAGAACACTGACAGAAGGTTTCAAGAACATGTTGCGTAACATCTGAATGACAAGCAGATTTCTTTTGTTAGACATTCTGCAATTACTACAATGTAAGTTTGTGATTGAATTGTTTTCGGAGGAATTGAGACTTTATATATGGAGACGTAATGATTAAATTTCTATGTAGATTTATTGGAGAAAGGAAATAAATATAGATGTTTTTCTTGAGTATTTGAGTTCGTGAATAAAGTTAATGTTTAACAATAAGAAAACCTGGTTTGATATTATTTTCTACGTGTATTTTAAAGACGCGTTCGAAATCTGGTACATATAATAGAAAATTATTGTAAGCTTACAAGTTTTATTCACTTCAAAACGAATGCCTCTTCGAAACTAAAGAACTACTACTACGAAACTAAAAACTAGTCGAGTCCATCGACTAACAATACATGAGTAAACCGTAAAACGTAATAATTAAAAGTAATGTCATTAATATAAAATACACAATAATACTTTATCTGACTTAGAATTCAGAGTCCACTTCTAAGTATCGTAGACATATGGTAACAAAAACCGTTTATAATCATTTACGTACTAATCTGAAATTAAATCCTGTTTTAATTGAGCCTCAGCTGTTCAGTGGGTGGGTGAATTGTAAACGGCTCACATCAAAATATACAAAACCAGTATAAATTGACCGTTGAAGGTGCTGAAAGACCATGCAATGCGAGACCATGATAGACTAGTTTTACGCAGCTCGATGTGTACAATGGGGAGTAAGTGATAATCTCCCGTCCCTCTATCGACTTTCCTTTGTTTCCTACATGTTTTATACGGATTATTGAATCAGCACTAACACGGAACCCATTCAAGTACATCGAAGCTTAATTGGCTTCCGAAGACAAAAGCAGTTTTGTAATGATTTTTGATCTTTTGTAACTGGTGACACAAAATGCTTTTAATTTAAATTTTATTGTTAGTTTATTATAATTACAATATAAACTTTTAATCAGTAAAAAGTACTATTGACTAGCAAAACCTGCCAAAAACATTATAATTAACAGCATACAAAGTCCACTGCTCAGCAAAGCCTCTTCTCACACGGGGAATGTTTGAGCATTATTCATCACGCTTGCTCAATGCGAGTTGGTGATTTCAAACTTATAATTAGAAATTATAAGCCCAGGTTTCCTCACGATGTTTTCCTTGACCGTTTGTCAGTGGTGTCTGAATAATCTTAGAAAGTACATATAACTTGGATAAAGTCACATTGGTACTCCCCGGGCCACTGCAACAATATTTAAAATATCATTGTCTTTGAATTAAAACCATGATTAATATGTGTCTCATTCCAATCAGTACACATATTTAAAGAAACGAAAGTAGAATATAATTTACTTTTTTTTATTGCATAAGCCGGTAAACGAGCAGACGGATCACCTGATGGTAAGCAATCGGCGTCGCCCATGGACACCTGGAACACCAGAGGCGTTACAAGTGCGTTACCGGCCTTTTGGGGATTAGGAGTTTGAAGATCGTTGGAGATTCAGGAATTGGGGAGATTGGGGAAGGGGAGGGTAATTGGGCCTCCGGTAACCTCACTCCCACGACGAAACATAACGCACGCGTTGCTTCACGTCGGTTTTCTGTGAGGCCGTGGTATCACTCCGGTCGAGCCGGCCCATTCGTGCCGAAGCATAGCTCTCCCACACACAAAGAAACAAAAGTCGAGATACATAACAGAATCTAGAATAATTGCTATAAATCCGTTAAACAAGCCAACAAGCCTATTTTTCAAGCCTAGGTTCTTGGATAAGGTGTTACACAACGAAGATAAATGTCTTAAGGGAATAACCTAGACATTTAATACTGTACCTAGACTAAGGGTGAACTTATCACTATACTAGCTTCTGCCCTTATGTCAATACCTTTACTCGCATTACTGTGGGGTAAACCCGATTGAAAAAGTAACCTATGGATATTCTTGCTTGTTCTTCTCCATAGAAATCTACACATTGGAATGAGCAAACTAGCTTCACTTCAAAATTTTTGTTGTTGATGTCCAAAAGTGCCTTCCTGGTCTAATTGAAATAAAATTTGACTTTGACTGATAAAAAGGTTGCTTTTATGTGATTCTAGATCATAATTTAACACTAATCCAAATTTTATCCTGACCCCTTCGGATGGATGAAATTTCATATTGATCCAACTTTTCTGACCCTTCGGATAATAACAAACATACACACAATCGTTTATACTCCGTATTTATAATATTAGTATGCTTGGAGTGAGTCGTTATTGGATTCTTGAGTCAGTATTAGCTTCATGCAGATTAAGGCACTAAGATCGATGCCTTTGTGAATTTGATATGGTTTCGAACTCTCACTTCTCATTGTACTATTGTGTTTCATTAATTTTGGATGGTTAAGTATATTGAAATCCTTGGACTAAATATGCGAGCTGTTAAAACACAATTATATGCCAATATCAATTTTTCGTAAACTTGAAATGATTCTGATGATTTTTGAACAAAATAAAGATTTAAGGACGCTAAAATATTTGTGACTCCTCGTGTCACTAGTCGCTTAGCATCAGGAGACCCGTTTGCGCGTGTACCCCTATCCTATAAATGCGTGATGGCTTATTTCCAAGTTAAATAATAGTTGATCAGTATAAAGTAGTTAGTTAGTTACAAATACCTTAAGAATTCCCTAATTTCTCTTATTTTTAGACATCATGAGTTACTAGTTAAGCACGTTAAATTGATTAAAATAATTGTTTCCGAAGTAAAGGTCGTTTATTTAATAGAATAAGGAGATTAAATTATTCTTACTATTAACTCATTAAGAAATGCTAATGTGAACTTACTTAAAATGTATATATATTAACGTACCGAATTCTTAAGTTGAGAGAAAATGTCTGAAGCAAATTTGTTTCAAGGTCATGTCCTTGAAACAAATTTGCTTCAGATATTTACACAGCAAAACCACAGGGATTTTTTTTAAGGGGGGAAAATCATCGAATGACTGCTCCCGCCTGGGTGAGGCGGGAGGGAGTGTCAGACTCTTACTGACTAAAAACCACCCCGTTCCTTCTCCTGCACGTCGAGTCGGGCCCCGGTTACCCGTTAGGTTCTCCGCGACAAAACCACAGGGATAACTGCGTATAATAATGTTTCTTTATGTTTAGATTCAGATTGAGAGCGAGAAATAAAACCATGATATACCTTAGACGAGAGAAGACGCTCGCTTCTCATGCATGAGGGTTCGGGTTCGAAACAGCAAGTACCAATGTGACTTATTCCGAGTTATATGTACTTTCTAAGATTATTTAGATACCAATGACAAACGGTGAAGGAAAACATCGTGAGGAAATCTAAGCTTATAATTTCTAATCATAGGTTTGAAAAGCATTGAGCATGCGTGGCTATTAATGTTCAAACCGGAGAGTTGAGGTCTTCTGTTAGTCGTGGTTACTTATAGGCTGTTGATATTGATATCAAAGCCGAAGAGTTTGGTTGTAGTATAGTCCATTTATCAAGGAAAGCTTGAGCCTATAAATCATCATGTTATGATCAATCACGTGGTAGTTGATAGTTAAACAATTATAATGTTGTATCAATAATATCTTAAGGAAACCTACAAGATATAATCGGATTACAGTTTCTAGTTTATTGCCTGTAAATAGAATGATTCCACTGAAGATCCTAAGATATTTCAGGGTCATGAAATTAATTCCAGTTTTTGTTGGCACGTGTAACGCGTAAACTGACTACGAGATACTACGGCGTAGCCATACTTCGTAGATGTTCGCGTAGCGGTCTTTTGTTGATGTAATACTTTTGTAATGTAGCACGGACTGAACAGACGTAAATATATCGTTATTAAAAATTATATGGCAATATTGGTCTACTAAAACGACCTTAATGTGGTTTGGCATTTAGAAAATTATTCTTAATTAAATTATAGAGGTAGTAATGATATTTGTACGTGAAATCTGTTTCTGACACTGAATCTAACGCACAATGCTTTATCAATTATCAGTTTAAGTTTTCATTGTCTTCTTCTTGTTTGTTTTTTTTTTGTTGTTACACACTGTGTCATATGTTGTATTTATTTCTCCTTTCGCAGGGCTGCAGGAAGAAATCCCATAAGGGATATGCAGTACCTATGTACCTCGGTTTTGTTATAATATATATTTTTTTCTGTGTATTGTCTGTGATGTGTACATGAACAAATAAATAAATAAATAAATAAAATGCTTGTTGATTTTAGGTCATTGATTTCTGCAACTTCCTGACATCATGAAAATGCTATTAATTTACGCATTAATTTCGAACTGATTTTGAACTCTATGGCTTCAATATAACGATTAACTAGTGCACGTAATGAATTTTCCTAGAACCACTGCCTTATTAATTTCGCAATTTTGCACTTCCCTTCTATTGAACAAAGTTTAGACGATCTCGTCTGTTTATTCTATAGATGCGAGAATGGACTCACTAAATGATGCCGAATAATGGATAATTATTGAGCTCATTAACTATGACAATAATAAATATTACAAGATAAAAAAACTTGAAAATGTTACTTTAGACTATCTAAATAGTTATTATCTAGAGGTATTTTCTGTTCTGCTTTCAGTATAACATGTTTCTATACTGTTCTTTATCATCACCCTATTAAAAACTCCATTTCCTTTGTACCAGTCTCAATCATATATCGTAAGTTAGTCTTAAAATATAAATATAAATACTTAATGTTCATCAAACATTGTTGGAGCATAAAACATTGCGTGCTTACACAAGCTATACTGCTTTATAACGGACCAATTATATTTTTCTGCTTTTCTTATGCATTTCAAATTGTAAATAATGGCGTCACGGAAGTTTATTATAGCTTGACCTGGATGAACTTATGATTGTGTTATTATTAGCGAGGTTGTATAGGTAATTATTCTTTACCGACTTCTTTTTACTAGTAGTCGATGTGATTATTTTCTTTATTATCAACGACCTAGATTTCTTTCTTCGGGTCATATTCTTCTGAAAAAGTATTGACATCCTGTTTTCACCAACATCTCTTAAATTTGAAGAAGCTCCTAAGCATGATTGGTACTCCTTATTAGTTAAGTTGTGTTACTAGGTATACTTATTAGTTAAGGCGCTCCCGCACGCTAAGTAACATTTAGTTATGAGATGGTTTGGAGGTGATTATTGTATATTGAAATCTTATTTAGATTAGAATGAATGCTACATCATTTCCAACGTTATTTACTCGTAGCTAAAGTTATTATTCCTAAAAATCGATATGAAATTTCAATTTCTGTATTTCTGATCGTTTTTAGGTGAAAAAATGTACGGGATTCATGAATAGAGGGTGTAATGTTCGACCCGGCTTGCAAATTGACGTCGGCTGTTAGTAATGACGGTTCGTACCACTTCTTTTCGAAGAGCTGTCTTTTTAGGAATCAGGCCAACTGCGCAATTTTTATATTTACATAGTCAACTTGCATGCTGGGGTTAACATGAACATTTAGAAAACTGAAAATCTGTTGTATTGTCTTAATTTTGGTAGTTACAAGGGCTTTCTTAATATAGAAGTTAGACGACAGACTGGCCACATATTTAACAGAATGACTTGTTTTAATCTACATATACTTAATAATAAATCTGTGGAGTGGTAAATTCTGCACGACTGCACGGTTGGTACGGTGGCTGGGCAACCGGCTGCCGTGCAACGTGTCGCGGGTTCGATTCCCTCACGGAACAACACTTTGTGTGATCCACAAATTGTTGTTTCGGGTCTGGGTGTCATTGTGTATGTGAACTTGTATGTTTGTAAACGCACCCACGACACAGGAGAAAATCCTAGTGTGGGGCAACGTTTATTTAAAAAAAAAAAAAAAAAAATTCTGTATATGAAATGATATTTCTAAAATAACTATAAGGTAATTAGGGATTGATATTGATTCTGATGTATGGATGCTACTCAGTCACATTAAAACGGCTGAAGGAACTGGAATGAAATTTAGAACAGATCTACATTTTACCCCCGGGAACGCGGGCAAAACCGCTGGCAGAAGCTAGTTTATAATTAATAACTGACCAAATAAAGACATAAAGACGTTAACTCAATGTTTTTAGATTATTGTTTGTTGCGATACGATAATATTTATTTTAACCTTCGTACCTTTTTCTAACAACGTACGAAACAAGTACATTATCTCGTATATATAGAGGTACATATATATATATAGAGGTATATTGTTTTATTTGACATGACAACAAAGACACAAACAAATTAATATTTATAAGTGAAATTCCCATGAAAATAAAACTGTTAACTTTTACTGCACGGTTGGTGCGGTGGCTGGGCAACCGGCTGCCGTGCAACGTGTCGCGGGTTCGATTCCCGCACGGAACAACACTTTGTGTGATCCACAAATTGTTGTTTCTGGTCTGGGTGTCATGTGTATGTGAACTTGTATGATTATATACGCACCCACGACACAGGAGATAATCCTAGTGTGAGTTTTTTTTTTAATTGAAGAAGAAAGAAAGAAAGATTGCATTTTACTGTATAAAAATTGAGTACAAATAAAAAAATATAACGAATAACTAAACTTAATATGAAATAGTTATAATTTTACAACTACTAACAGCTTATAATAATACTTCGCTAAATCTATAAAAATACTCAACCATTCAGAAGCACTTAGACTGAAGTAACTGACTGTATATTCTACCACGACTGAACCAATTGCGTCTGATTGATATGCGGATCCGTTCCATAATTTACATAACATGGCCACCACAGTAATTATAAACATTGGCTCACAGTATCCAGTCGTATGGGTGACCCATTCAGTAATTGTATTTGTTAGATACATGCAATATCCTGCATCGTTAACGTTCGGATACGTTGCATGTTCAATAGAGAGACTAAGGCTGCCTAGAATTGTGTTTAGCTAAAATAGACTATGTTTAGATTAAACTCACTATGTTGTATGGCGTACTCGTCTATGACGAGGTAATTCGAGGGTATAGCGCATGCAATTTCAATTTATAGAACCCTGAAATAGCTTAAAACTAGGATGTGTGGGATAGCCATGCTTTGGTACGATAGAGCTGGCTAGATCGGAGTGATAACACGTCCTTAAAGGTCATTAACGTGAAATAACGTTTGCGTTGTGTTTTGTCGTATGAGTGACGTTACCGGAGGACCAATTATCCTCCTACCCAATCTCTCCGATCCCTGAATCCCAACAGACCTCAAGTTTCTAATCTCTAAAAGGTAAAAGGGTATTCATAGTCGGCGCCGGTTGCTTACCATCAGGTAAGTCTGTTCGTTTACCAGCTTATATCATAAAAAAACTAGTAACTTATCAAATACTTAAGGGAGTACGTAGGCTATATTTAAATGAATTAACACGTATATTACGTGTATACCCATTATAGCTACCGCGGAGAACCTAACGGGTTACCGGGACTCCGGCTCGAATCGCAGGAAAAGGAACGGGGTGGTTTTTAGTCAGTAAGAGTCTGACAGTCCCTCCCGCCTCACCCAGGCGGGAGAATTCATTCGATGACTTTCCCCCCTTAAAAAAAATACCCACTATAGCTATATGTCGCGGAGAACCTAACGGGTAACCGGGGCTCCGACTCGACGTGCAGGAGAAGGAACGGGGTGGTTTTTAGTCAGTAAGTGTCTGACACTCCCTCCCGCCTCACCCAGGCGGGAGCAGTCATTCGATGATTTTACCCCCGTAAAAAAAAAAAACTATAGCTTTTATATTACTTAAAAAATATTCAGATGGTAGTCACAATTCCATCTCTTTTGTGTTTTACCATTAGAAAAAATATTCATTAATCTTAGCAATAGTGTAAATTTTAATTTAAAAATAAGATACCTTTCGATATTAAACGTTATTGTTGCTTTCTGTTTTATCTGCATTCCGACTTTGTATCGGAATCGACCATTGAGCTAACGATTTTGTGTTAACATTAAGCTTATAGAAAGAAACTAATCGATAAACGTCGATGTAATTGCTGTTCTAATTTGTGAAGCATTCAGAGGAAACCTGAATAGACCCACAGTAATACAAAAGTTTTCTAGAAACGTATCACCAAGTGAAACACTAAATTAAGAGTGAAATGAAATAGAATAACAATACTAAAAACAGATACAAAGTACGTAGAGGTATAACATACTGATTCTTCTAATTTATATGAAAACTTATTATTGACATGGTGCACAATACGACTACATATCAATCTATACAAAACCAGTTTATCATTGTCTCATTTTGTATAGTCTTTCCATATATTCAACGGTCAATTTAATAACGGTATTAATAACTCGATGTGTTGCCATGTGAACAAGAGCAAATAGAATAACACTCGAGTTACCAAAGAGTGTACAAGAATGGACATTCCATTCAATTTTTCAAAGTTCGTCTTATTGAACTTTTACCTCAATATCTTTTGAAGATAGTTGAGTTGGAGTTCAAAATACTTTTGATACGGAACAAAATATTGTTTGTAAGGATCTTTTGTAAATAGAAGACTATTTATGGTTTTAATAAAGATGTCCTTGATGTTTGTCAAGCTAGGACTTGTTCCATTATTTTGGACTTCATTATTTCAAATTGGTTGGTTAGGTTTTTATTTAGGCTTTTGTAGTACGCTTTGACATAAGTTTTTAAGTAAGATATATATTATAATAGATTGCTTAATAACAAGTTAATTTATTCAAATATGTAGATGTCTCACCCATACGCACGAATCTCTTTGCATCAAGCTTCCATATGCTAAGTAGTGGAATTTTTTGCCAAGTTTGTATTTCCTGAAGTGTATACAAAAGGGTATCTTCAATTATCCTGGGTATCTTCAAGCCCGAGTGAATAGATTGCTTATGGGATGACGTGCTCCATCGTCGTGAAACAACACTTCCGTTGTGTTTCGTCGTGTGTAAGGTTACCGGAGGCCCAATTATTCTCCTGCCTTCCCCAATCTCTCCAACAATGAATCCCCATCAATCCTCAAATTACTAATCCCAAAAGGTAACGTACTTGTAACGCCTGACACTGATTGCTTACCATCAGATGATCGTCTGCTCGTTTACCGGCTTATGCCATAAAAAATAAAAACCATACGTAAATTATTTATTTACCTCTATATCTCATTGTTTTTGTCTACGAAAGACATGAATGAAATAACTCATTTATTTGTTCTAATATCCATCAGAAGTCAATAAAACAATTCATCGAAAATTTACTGGTAGCTCGCTAATGGCGTTTCCTCTCCATTAGATATCAAGTTATGACACATCATTAGTAATTATCTGTCCGTATGTGTTAGTAATTGATTAGTATATCGAAAGGAAACAAAGGCAGGTGACATATAATCTATACATATAATACGTATTACATTATGTAGGTGTTCTTGTTTGAGACGTTTGTCAAATGATTTGTTAAATGAAATAGTGGTAGATTTATGTATTTGTTTAATTATTTATCTTTTCAAAATATTGTCAACTTATACTAAACTGAATTTGAATCGATTTCGAAGTATTATAACAAGGTATTATTAATATTGAATCGTGTATCGTAAAAGTTTAGTTGCTTACGGCAAGGAACTCAACAATAATGCTATCGCAGATCACGGTCACCTCTTTTATTTTGAGGGGGAAATTCATCCAATCAGAACTTCTCCCGCCTTGGGGTAGGCGAGAGTGAGTGTGTCAGACTCGTACTGACTTGAAACCACCCCGATCATACTCCTGCTCTGCGAGTCGGATCTCCGGCAACCCGTTAGCCCTGTTGCGGCTCCGCTACGAAAGCAGAGAATTTAGGAGGCTTTAGGGAACAGTGAACATGCTAACTTTGCATGTGCGATGTAGGATTTTTGTGACGTCATCCGTTGATTTTGTTTTTTTTTATCAATGTGCGTGAACTGTCATTTGACATGTGCCATGTGTAATGTGCAATGTGCCACAAGGCCCTTAACAGTTTTCAGGAGGCAGTCAAAAGCTTTAAAGAAATAAGTTAAGATTTTGTTGTTATTCCAAGTTACTCTGTGCAAATGAAACATTTTTCTTAAGCGACTAAACTATAAACTACATAGCTATGTATTATGTTCTTCTAAATTAGGACGCCATTAATTTCAATTGTTAGGCAGTGAAAATAGATTGAAGTTGAGGTGAAATCGTCTCACAGGCTATGGAGACAGCTGAAATTTTAATGAAACTAGACTTTATTAATTATATTTTAGAGTTATTAATTGCGTTTCCAAAATTTATGTCTTCCAAATTCAGGTCTCTGAATTTATGTTAATTTGTAAAAGCTAATGTAGAAGCTGGAGTTTGAATTTTAAGAATTCGGGAATGATTGTGAATTGTTGCAATTATATGAAATTACTTAATGGTAACACTTTTACAGATTTTAATTACAATAATCAAAATTTTAATTTAAATGTAACGTACTTGAACTATGACTAGATTTCTTCTCTTGCGTGTTATACAGAGAAGTCTTATAATGAGTGAATGCAACAATAAAAGTAAAAAATAATTGAACAATACAATACAAGATTAAAAGAATATATTTCTAACTGTCATTTGCGTGTAAAACTGTAACACTAACGGCTTTGTTAATTACTCGTCTAATTACTTTTTAAAACTACAATCTGTACTTATAATTTTATGATCGCGTGTTAACTAAAGAAATATATAGAAAGGGATTCTTCGCCTTTCTTGTTATATAAAATCCATTAATAGTTGAAGTAATTTACTATTAATTATCAGATGTTAATTATAGATGTAATTAACGGAAAATTACAGAATATTTACTAATTACAGATTAATTACTGGTCAGTTCGAAGTTTACTAATTAATCATGTCTGTTTTCAGTGGGCTGTGCATAGTCTCACATTTTGAACATTACTGTGTGTTTACTATGCATATAAAACCGACGTGAAACAACGTTTGCGTTATGTTTCGTCGTGTGAGTGAGGTTACCGGTGCCCAATTAACCCCTTCCTTTCCCCTACCCCCCGTCTCCTTAATCCCTACATCCCCAACAATCCTCAAATTCCTCATTCCTAAAAGGTCGGTAACGCACTTGTAATATTCGAGGTGATTGGTTACCATAAGGTGAACCGTATGTTCATTTACTGGCTTAGCCCATAAAAAAACAATTAGAAGAATATATAATGACATGATATGGATTGTTCAATTATTGATTGTTAATAAAATAATTCAATAGAATAGGGGTAAACGAGCTGACGGCTCACGTAATGGCAAGCCTGTATGTGGCATAAGCACTCACGGTAGTAGAAGAGTCCGAACAGTAGTAATGCAGTAGTAATAAAAAATAACTGAAACAACTTGACAAGCAGTCAACCAAGAGAAACAGCTCGAGGACTATTTGAACGAGATAAGTACTTTTGATGACTTAGGCTTTAAAAAATTCCTTCAGACGGGTAATAGACAAAAGTAAAATAGAGATATATGTACACTGAATCTAATTGCTCCACATCTCTTTCGAAAATGATTGAAGACTTAGAAATAATTTCAATTAACAATTAGACTTTGTGATACAAAACTTTTTCTCATTTTACTCCTAATATAAAAGATTAACACCTCTAAATAAACTTAAAGGTTTCGTTACATAATTTATTTAGTTTATTTACATTGTTATTACTGCCTCGTTGGCCGAGTGGTCGCAAGTGCGACTGCCGGGCAAGGGGTCTCGGGTTCGATTCCCGGGTCGGGCAAAGTATTACTGGGTTTTTTAAAAAATCTCAGTAGTAGCACGGAGTCTGGAATTGTGCCCGGTATATGGCAATAAGCTCACCCCCTATTACATGGGACTCATAACATAAATAGTGAAAAGTGGGTGTTACATCTGTGTGCACCTCTGCCTACCCCTTCGGGGATAAAAGGCGTGATGTTATATTATGTTATTGTTATTATTTAACGAAGACATTGGCTGTCTAAGTCGTATTGTGTATAAACGTCTGAGTAATAACTTTCTCTTAATTACTTTAAGATTATTGTTATTAATACTATGAACAAACATTTTCAAAGACTCTTTTACTGTAAAATAGTTGTGAAGTTAATCGAAAGCTGTTATTTTATCCTTTGGAAATCAAACATTGAATAATTTAGTTTGATGCAAAATTGAAAATAGTGGTCATTAATGACTCGAAATCGATTTGAAACCTATTTGATGTAATTGTATTGATACTTTTTACCCGAATGTAGAAAAGGTTATGTTTTTCGCGCATGTCTTGTATGTATAAGTGTAATATTATTCTTTCATTTAGTCAAAAACAAATGAAAAATCTGGTTTCATTACAGTCATCGTCATCATCATCATAGAGGTATATTTATTTATTTCAATGAAATAGTATAATATTACTGTCATAAAACCAAAGCGTTATACATTTAAAATAATTATAAAAAGAAAAAAAAACAAAACAGAACAGTCCATAAATAAAACAGGTTTTTATACCAATAAGCAAAATAAACGCTTGTAGTTTAATGCGCCTGTAGTGTGTATATGTGTCCTATAGGACACAATACTACAATTTTAATCAGTACCTATGGACGCTACAATTGTGGTTGTGAATTAAATTGGAGTTACTGTTTGTAATATTCAAATCACCATTGTATTACATGCATAATATGAATATACGTACGATGCATATATCAAAGAATATGTTTTTTTTTTAGTTTTGTCTGTCTGTCTATTTGTTTCATTTAAACTGTCAAACACCAAGCGGTCACCGGTGACCGCAACCTATTGTTCTTAATCTCGAAATTGGCTGGACCGATTTTGACGGGAGTTTTATTGGCAGGTAGCTGAACTAATAATTAGTAACATAGGCATACTAAAGTTATGTCCTAAAACTCATATTATACTACTCATAATGTTCATTTTGCTACAAATCACCAGTCGGACGGTGCTGAAATTATTTTACTAATTACGTAAAAGAGGCCCTAAGCTCTAAATAATAACAATGAGGCAATGAGAACAATTTACACTTGTTTCGTTCTCCAACAAAATATAATTATTTTTTATTCATTCATAACGTTTTTCTAAGCAATATATTTTTCAGTTCTGACATTATTGTTCTCCTTACAAAATGTTTGCTAAAAACTTTACCTTTTTAAAATGTTTTGCTTTTAATTTCCTTAGGTGAAACTTAATGTTTATATTTGGATAACTAATGCCTGTTGTTTCAACAGCATCTTTGTATTGTATTTTAGACTATTTTATTTATTTCGATAAAGATGGTATTTACTCAGCCAAACCCATTAAGTTATTGTACAGTTCAGCCAACTCTGTGTGAGTAGAGGCTTTGCTCAGCAGTGGGCATTTATAGGCTGTTGATAATGATGAGAGTTCAGCCAAAGTGTTGATAAACTTTTCCCGTTGCTACATTTGTATTCAACAAGAATTTAGAACATTGAACTATTACAACATAATAACAATAATCCTATTTAATGTAAAGTCAAATAAAAGACACTTAAGTTTGTTAAATTCTCAGACACGAATACACCTTATACTTTAAAAACATATCAGTTTACTAAACTCAATGTTCAAGTCCTACCAATCTGAATCGAGAACAAACAAAACTTTTCGCTCAACAATATCATCAGTAAGATAAAAACAAAGTGTAACCATTGCCGACATTGGAAAACATCCTGTATAATCCACTTTCGCAATCCGTTCTGTATAACCAGACGAGCTTAAGTAATATATCTTCTGTGTTCGGCTTGATTAATAGGGTACATGAGTAATTTTTATTTTAATTTCAGTCTGGTAGATTCTTTAAAAACATTAGACACGACATGCGACATTTTCTTCTTAACACGAAACGGAAACAAATACTTTGGACAATATATGGATTTGGAATATCGAGTGACGTCAATTTTGTGTATCTTTTATACTGAAAAATGACGTAGCTAGCTGCCATTCCTGAACTTTGATATGTTTTATCCAAATCTAAGTATTGTTTTCTTATAATATAAAATAGGTATGTACGTGTCTAATATTTTTTCATTGCCTAACTAATGGATTAAATAGGATTTTAATTTTCGTACCCTGTCTTCATCCCTATTGTCGAATGTTCAAACTCAAACTCAAACTCAAAAGCATTTATTTCAATTAAACCATAATTTGGTACTTTTGAAACGTCAACAAATATTAGATATATAATAGTCTGTCAGTCTGTCCGTCAGTGAATTTAGGCGCTCGTTCCAAAATGTCGATTCGAGTGGAGAAGAACGAGCAAGAAACTCCATTCGTTACTCTTTTAAAAAAAGTCTGTTTTACATTGCTCTGATACATATTCCAATATTGTACACACATGTGAGAATAATGTAAAGACATACCTGACGCAACATACAAATAACAGAACATACTAAAATATAAAAAACAAAACAAAAACCAAGAGAAAACAAATATCTTAAGTCTGACATGGTCCTCACATATGTATACTGACAATGCATCAGTAGTCAGTCATACAGTTCATGCATCAGGTTGTGTGACGGTATATCTACTTGCATGTATTGCATTTGTTTTGAGTAATATTTTGAATGAGTAAAAGTATTGGTATAGTTATTGGCCTTTTTGATATTCTCAGTAAAGACGAAGTTTTGTATTCAATCGACTGTTTATCTTTACGAATTGTCCTCGTACTAACATTATAAACGTGATAGTGTGTTTGTTTCTTTGCTTGTGTGCTATTGAGGGGGAAAATCATCCAATGATTTCTCTCTTACTGAAGCTCTTACTGACTAAAACCATCCCGTTCCTAGTTCTGCTCAATTTTTGTGCCTAGAGATAGAATTAAGTTCCTTTGACTTCACAAACAAAGCAGTAAGTAGCAACGTAATATGTTATTTTTTATGTGAAAGATAGCTCCTCTTTATAAAGAAAATTGCAGGACGTGATGAGTTATTTGATCACGAATATATTTTTACAACAACACTAAACATTTCATCACATCACATGGATTCACAGAGCGATGCGCACCAACCCTAGCATGAAACGATTTGTCAAAAACGAAATAAACACGTGCTATTAAGTGCCTTGCGCAACATGGGAACGTGTCCACAATTTCTAAAAGCTTTCCTTTTATTTGCGAACAGTATCATTAGCAACAATATATGAGAGCGAGAGGCAAATATATCGTCAAGAGCGTCTTTATTGCTTCCTGTGATAAATGAAGATAAGCACCAGGGTGAGACTACATTAGACAGCGATTCGAGATTCACTTTAGATGTATTACCTTCTTGTATTAGCGTTGCGGCATTGTGATTTGTATTAATTTGTATTGTATGCACTTTTCTTTAGATGCTTTTGATTTAGAGATTATTATTGAAACTACTATCTATAGGTATCTACTACTTTTTTAAGTCTTGCTGCACTGACGCACCGTACATGACTTACCACAAACAAGAAAAAAAATGACGCATTTTTTTTAACGTCATCGTTGTTATTGCACTGAAATATACCAGTTTTACAAGTGCAGTTTTGGAATACCATTTAGCGCAAAAATAGCCTTTATTTTAATTACAAAAACATCGTAAATCGCCTTGAGGGTTGGCGTGAGTTTAGCTTGTGATTTGAATAAGAGAGGCTGATGGTGTGACGTAATATATCCTTGCGTGTAGAAGCTCTTACACTGATTTGAGAGTTAATAGACTGTTTCTCACCCCATTGTATTGTATTACGTACAAACGTGAAAGGGTACTATTGTATAATTTAAAGATAATCACCGAATGTTAAAGTTTCTATTAGACTGGGTTTGTTGGTACATTAATTGATGTGGCCGATTAACCTACTTCTTTAGATGTTTGTTAAGTCAGCAAATTAGACGATCGAAGAGGACTTCTCTGTTCTAGTTTCAGAACTTTCAAAGGACACATCTTTGTTTGAAATAGCTCTCACAATAATTAATACAAATATCTATTGAACACTTTCACTATCCAGTGTCCCCATGTCACCTATGATAAATCAAATCTTTTTTTTATTACTTTCCGAATATGGGTACAAAGAGTTTTTACATAACTAATGAACTATTTATTATCCATATCCTACCATAAGACATGCAAAGTTGACACAAAACACAGAAAATCAACTTATTAAAAGTAATTATTAACATGATGATTATAACAAAATTACATTAACTTATCCTATAAATACTAGTGAATCGATGTAGATATACTAGTGTCCTGTGTTAGTCCGGCACCGGTCAAACACGGCTCCGGCACGGCGTTTTATGCTTTGGAAACAATACAAAAGGTTGTGAGCGTTTTTATATTCCCGTTATGAAATATATCATACAATATACGATTTAAAGTTCATATTAAAATGACAATGACATCGCTGGGTTGATGCCGTGCCGGAGCCGGGTGTGCAATACGTAATTATGTTGATAGTTCTAATTGCATATTTTAAGTAAATATATAAATGAAATTAATAACTACATAAATATTTACAACTTAAAATTAACTACAACTAAACTATTAAATAAAACGAAAGTAAAAAAGAATACAACAAAAATTATACCCTTAATTTAGGCGTCAAAGTATTCGTCCGCATCACTTATTGCATATTCTTCCTTTATCTTTTAGGAAATAAAGGGCCTAGAATTCTGTTAACGATATCTTCTCCTTACCCATGGCCACATATCAGTATACCCATAAAACAAAAGAGTAGCCCTAGATCAAACATCGAACCTACTTTTCTGAACAAAGACACTGAACAATAGCTCACACGATCCCATGTTAAGTGGGTGATTTATATATTTGTTTGTTCACTTGCGAACAAAATGTGTATGTAGTTCACGTTTCTAACTTTTCATATATACCTATACTTTAGAGGAGCATGCCAAGTATAAAGCTAAACACTATATTTATGATGGCTATAATGCATAATTCTCGACCTTATGACTTGAGTAAAAAGGTAGATAATGTCAAGTTGGAAGTAGTTTTTAGACACAGTTTGAGCACTATTTATATCCGTAATCCGATATTGGGTATTTACTTAACTAATTTTTCCATGGAACTTAAGTCTTATTAATATTATAAATTCAAATAAATAAAAAGTAGAATATTTCGATCTTAAAAAAAAAATAAAAAAAATATTTAAGATATCAAAAAAAATTTCTTGAGGTGGGGTGCCCAAAAAATGCTTAACCTTAAATTACTTTAATATTGGTAGGTATTTACTTTGATATTAATGATATTATAAAAGAAAGTTGTGTCAGTAACACTATTTATAACTAACTCGAGGGCTAAATCGATTTGGCTGGAAATTGTAAGGGTATAACTTAAAACTAGAAGACTACACAGGATACTCCTATTTTAGACTTTTATCGAAAGGTTTTCCGAAAATCCTACGGGTACGGGAAAAACGGGATTGCACGTACGAAGTCGCGGACAGAAGCTAGTTGTAAAATAAATACTTAACAAAGTTCCTTTAACAACATATTATAGAGGTATATATATCCGTAAGCGCGGGCCTGCGGACGGCGAGCATGGGTGTCTCCCCGTCCGACCAGAAACAGACCCGAGCGTACGGCGCGCGGCGCGTCGCGTTCCGCGCGCGCCTCAAAGAGCCATCAGACCACCACGGATGGGGCCCAATACGGCCGATGCCGATTCGGAGTCGCGGAGAACCTAACGGGTAACCGGGGCTCTGGCTCGACGTGCAGGAGAAGGAACGGGGTGGTTTTTAGTCAGTAAGAGTCTGACACTCCCTCCCGCCGCACCCAGGCGGGAGCAGTCATTAGATGATTTTCCCCCCTTAAAAAAAATATTATATATATATATTTTTTTTTTATGGCATAAGCCGATAAACGAATAGAGGGTTTACCTGATTGTAAGCAATCGGCATCGCCCATAGGCACCTGGAACACCAGCGAAGTTGCAAATACGTTACCAGCTTTTTGGGTTTAGAAATTTGAGATTTGTTGGGGATTGGACCTCCGGTAATCGGTAAAAAATATTAAGTGCGCAGTTCGTTTTTGTTTTGTTTTTACAGTGAATTAAATAGTAATATACATTTTCTTTCTTTACAGACTAACTGAACATTGCTTTGAAATCAGATACAGTATGACATTAAGGTAAGCATGCATAAAACATATTTTTCATTAACTTAACTTATCAAGAAACTTTCTATAACAATACGTTCTTGTAACTTAAATTTAAGAAATATGTATATATTTCTAAAAACCATTATTCGAAAGAACATTTTTCCAATTCAAAGCATTTATTTGATTATTAATTAATCCTTATTAATTGGATGCTTTAGAAACGTCAAAATTGAATTTTCCGTCCGTTGGTCGGTAAGTGAAGCTAGGCGCTCGTTACAAAGTTTAGTTTCGAATGGAGAAGAACGAGCAGGAAACTCCATCGTTTACTGTTTAAAAAAGTGTTTTTACAATCTCATTGATACATTATCCGATCCTTTACCTATTGTATATATATAATAGAATGATCTAACGGCAATACGATGTCAAAAATTAATGGTACTACGGAAACCACGACTGAAATAATAAAGCTATGAATGATTGTTTCAAATATGGCGCCCAGATATGTATGTACACTTACAATTTGAAATTTAATAATGCTTCTATACAAATAAAAATATTTGTTTAACTCCAACTTTTAAATACATTTAGATTGCTACAGTAATGAAACAAGCTATGTTCATCCAAATTAAAATAGACACAGAGAGTATCCAAAAATTTATTCGCATTGCAGATTGTTAGGGTAGCCAAAAGACTGGATTTAGTGAACACTGACTAGGAATTGGCTTACAATTGTTTTATTTTTGTTTACATTAATGTAGCTATACTTTTATCAGACAATTTGTCTGTTACAGTGAGTAAAGGAAAATAATATACCTAACAAAGGAGTAGATATAAAAAAATGTTTGTATTATATTTCGCTATTTTCACTTTAACTTTTCATGAAATAGTTTAAGTTCAAATAAAAATTGAAGAGTTGCAATAAAATTAATGAATATTCTTTGTCTGTCCGCTTTGCTTTGAATATAGAATTGCACAGTTGAATAATGTTATTATTAAACAAAATTAATGTCTAATATTTATTCTGTCGCCCACTTCTCATGCATGAGGGTGCGGGTTCGAAACCTACCAACGGAAAGTACCAATGTGACTTTTTCCGAGTTATATGTACTTTCTAAGATTATTTAGACACCACTGACAAACGGTGAAGGAAAAACATCGTGAGGAAACCTGGACTTATAATTTCTAATTATAAGTTTGAAATCGCCAACCCGCATTGAGCAAGCGTGGTGATTAACGCTCTAACCTTCTCCGTGTGAGAAGAGGCTTTGCTCAGCAGTGGGCATTTATAGGCTGTTGATCATGATGATTTATTCTGTAATCAAACTTATAGTACCAATTTACATTAGATTTTTTTTAATTTTCACTGTTTACCTACAGCTTGATTTCTATATACGAATCTAAGATGTTGCAATGGTATTCCACAGTCTCGCGACCTATTGTGCGATGATAAATTATCGCTTTCGGTGGAAAGCTGTGATTTCATTGGTGATGTCATAGCATTGGTTAGTGGTCAAACGCTAAATGCGATTTTTTTCGAAATTAGACAAATATCACTTATATGCAACTCACATAAAGCACATATCTATATTTTTGGTATGTAAATGCCACAATCCAGTCATATCAAATGCGCAAGGATTGCGTCAGCACGATTCAACCACACAAATCGTACTGAATGTATGCATGCCAAAAATATTTGTTCACGTCCACACGAAGGATAGTCAATACTGGCGCTGTGTAAATGGATCGTTTAATCTCTTGAATTATTAGTTCGTTATACATATATCAACGCTTTTCATCAATTTTACTTGAATACCTGTTGATGTGTTATGAAAATTGATGAGTATAAGGCTAAGGACTCACGGCGCAATTTTCTTTTTAAAACTCACAAGAACGGAGTTTTGGGCCAATACGCAGCCGCCGCGGTTGCGATTATAGTCCGCAAACTTGGCGGTTGGTAATCGCAAGACGAGCGGGTGGTTAAACAGTTAGTTGAGTTCCAGAGCCGCCGTCCCATTGCGATCGCCTGGCAACCGTTCGCAGAGCGCGCGGGTGGAAACCGTTGCGGCTACGGGACCGCGGGCGCGCCTGCCGGTGTAGCGGGAACCGCATTCAATCGCAACCGCCGCGGGCGTAAAACGCGTCGTGATAATTACTTTGATTTTTTAACTGTATTCTACAAAGGTTCCGGGCCCGCACCCGCGGTGGGCGCGTATAAAAGACATTTTATACTGCAAGGTTTTAGATAATATGATAATTATATCCTTCAGTCAGATTAGGTAATGTAGTGAAATTCTCAGAATGTAATAGTAATAAATATTTGCCAATAATTCGTCTTTTCATCAACAAAATTCATAACATTCCAATATTACTTGAGTCGGTTTATTATAGTCTCCCCGCCTGGCAGTCAGTATAGAGATCACAGTTTAAATTGTATTTCCTGGTCTCTGTCAAATGCTACTTCACATATACGAGGTTATCTTACTAGGTATATCTATTACACGAGCCTAATAACGTAACTTGCGAAACGTGTCGTACATTTCTGACTAAACGCGTTTGTCGTTTTCTGGGAATGTTCATATTACCTAATATTTTTCCTGGAAAATAAAAATTATTATTTACAGCCCCATTTGTTCTACATAAATAAGTTCGTTTATATCATCCTCGAATAAAACGGTCTCAAAATTTATATTTGTAGGTAAAATCATGAATGGCTTTTTGACGCGATGAAAATGTTGATCATCCCAAAAAGGTATTGGCGATTAGAATATTTAACTTTCACTCAGTGATGCCCTTGGGCTAAACTTCTAATAACAAAATTCTTTTCAGGAAATGAGCAAAATCGTGATCCTATTGAACCAAGATCTCGGATGATATTGTATTATAATTTATTCAACTTTTTTCATTTAAATTTCTTTTCCATTCGATGGTAATATTAGAAGCGGTTGAAATTGGCTTTCTTATTGGTGAGATTTTCACGGATAAGGTTGCAATATAAGGTGATAATATAATACATGAGTATTTGAACTAAACACTTTGATTTTTGTGCAACACTAAGTTTGTTTGCAAAGAAATGAATGCTTTTTATTCAAAACGCTCACTTTATCACTAAACGGAAATGTAGCCTTCTTGTTTTTTATTGATACAATGACAAGGCAGCATTTCAAAATATTACTTTAAACTAAATTGACGCGATTGATGTTGCACACAAACTCTTTCACTTTCACAAAGTTTTTTACTATTTTCGTTGGCAACGATTTGTATAAAGAGGGTACATAGAGGCAAAGCGACTGCGGCGCTTAATTTAACTAATTGAAAACCTACCGCCTGACGGGTTAAAAAGTTTAACTGAAAAAACGTACCGTTTTGGCTGCCCAGCCACCGTTGTACGCAGTCCTACGCTAATTAAGTGTCACTCCAGATTTTAGATGTTAGAGAAATTTATTAATGTTTCCTGCGACTACCTTGTTAGTGCCTCGTTACTACTTCAACCGCAACCGTAATTGCGAAGGATAAAGTCCCGTTTTCGATGTCCGGGTCTAGTAATTCGATATTACTGGTAGGTGTGTATAAGTAAACTGGTAAAAGTACAATAAAAATTTATATACATATTGTACCTTATTAACGAAAAATAATGATTGTCAAATTATCTCAAAAACTATTAATTGAAATTATTATCCATTACATTTTTTATTGTGCACACGAATATTCTGTGTTATTATAACAGCTATTAGGTACAACATGTTAATTTTTGGTATGCAAACTAAAGACTGGTGGTTATTTGAAAAGGAATAACTTAATAAGAAAAATTCAATTTTTTATTTTGTTATTTTTATTGTTTCGGTGGTCGAGTAAGAGGAAATTGAGGAAACCCATGTCCGTATTTGATGGTATTCACAATGTATGGGAATAGTAATAGGTGACAATCTATACCTTCTATTGTTTTCCATCATAACCATGGCACAGAAACGTGAGAATAAAATAATTTTCTCGTTTAAAAAAAAGTACGTGTTGTACCATTTTTCGATGTTACAATATATTAAAAAGGCGGTAAAATAAGGTAAACGAGAGTGCAATAAAAATGTTATAAAACCGCGAACTATGTAGGTTTCACGGAAATTTGTGGCACTTGTATGGAACTACCTCTACATAACAGCAGTTTTGTGCATATTAGTAGTAAGTTTCCAAAGTTCTTTGGTTGAACAACTACACGTGTAGAAGTTAATGAAATTTTAGTACATAATGGTTCATTTTGGCGTTTTCACGAAGTTTCATCGCATGTGAACTAGTAACTACGGTTGTGAGTTACGATTTTTTAGTCTTGAATCGTGAATACCATCAAATACGGACATGGGTTTCCTCAATTGTGTGTTTATGTTTATAAAGATGCGATAACATTTTTGCTGTGAATACGTAAATAAAGTTTTTCTATCTTTAAGCAAACTGTTATGTATTTTAAAAAGTGCTTTCCAGGTAAACTACGTACTTCTGAAAAATTCTGGAGAATTATACATACGTATTATAATACTTTTAACACCCCCCCTACTTCTCCAATATCCCCAATCCCTAAATCCTCAACAATCCTCAAACTCCTAATCCCCAAAAGGCCGATAATGCACTTGGAAAGCATCTTGTATTCCAGGTGTCCATGGACAACGCCGATTGCTTATCATCGAGTGATCCGTCTGCTCGTTTACCGGTTTATCCCATAAAAAAACCGAGAATCATACAAGTACTTCACTACCACTTTCACTGTCAATAATCACCTTTATGTCCTTAAACTCATTATAATATTACTTTTTCCGAGTTATAGTGTGGGAGAGCCATGCTTCGGCACGAATGGGCCGGCTCGTCCGGAGTGATACCACACCCTCACAGAAAACCGATGTGAAGAAACGCTTGCGTTGTGTTTCGTCGTGTAAGTGAGGTTACCGGAGGCCAATTCCCCCCCCCCTTCCCCAATCCCCCCTTTTTTTTAAATACATTCTATGATTTCATCGAATGACTGCTCACGCCTGGGTGATCCCCAATCTCCCTAATTCCTGAATGATGAATGATCCTCAAACTTCTAATCCCCAACAAGCCGGTAACGCACTTGGAACGCATCTGGTGTTCCAGGTGTCAAGGTTCAAACCGAGAATCATACAATACTTCACTGCTACTTTCACTGTCAATAATCACCTTTATGTCCTTAAAAATCATTACACATTTATGTTATGTCCCTTAAATCACGATGCACAATAAAGGTTATTTTATTAAGTACTATTCTATTCCACTAAGTACTTCACCAGTAATATAAACTCAATATAATTGCATTGTTTCAAAACAATAGTTCACTCGATTTCCTCGGGTTTTATTCAATACCAACTTCAGGATTCAATTGGCTTCACAAATAGCGGACACGATAATAGTTGAAGCGCATTCCCTAATGCTGTGGGACTGTGAATTTAACGTTGGTGTTTATTGAGTGTTGACCGAGATTCGATAAAATATTTTATGTATTTTATTTTCAGCCAGCCATGATTGTCCCACTGCAGGGCAAAGGCCTCCCTACCCTCTTTCCAGACCTCTATATATAATTTTTTTTTGCCAATCCTTGTCATATATGTCCATGTCCAGTTCGTCCCGCCAACTTCATCTAATAATATTATTTCGATATCATCATGTGAGTGAGGGTATCGGAGGCCCAATTAGCCCCCCCTCCCCTTCCGTCTTCCCCAATCTCTCCAATCCCTGAATCCCCAACAATCCTCAAACTCCTAATCCCTAAAAGGCCGGCAACGCCTCTGGCGTTCCAGATGTCGATGCGAGGCCGATTGCTTACCATCAGGTGATCTTTCTGTTCGTTTACAGGCTTATCATATAAAGAAAGAATAGTGTAAAGTGAGGTGTATTGTTTCTATGCAACAATAATAAGAAATGAAACAGTAATTTTGCAAAGTGTAGAGAGACAGTAGGTACACGATTGATTGCAAGAAAAATAAATTTGTAATTCACAAATTGTTGTTCCTTTGACGTACATACGCCTACGTTCCTACGCCCATGGAGGCGTGGGGACGCCTCCATGGGCGTAGGCAGATACTATGGAACGCCAATTGCATACCTCTTTGAATAAACCTCCAAACAATGTGAATTGCTTTCTAAACAATGATATTGTTGTTCTTTTTTTTATTATGTTTTTGTTGTTGTTTTTTATTTTTTTTCTCTTACTATTATTTTATGTTTGTGTATATGATGCGTCGTGCATAATATCAAATAAATTGGTTTATTTTCTTCCTATATTTAAATTAAACAAACTTCTACTTATGTCATCAAAGGATGGCCGTATAAATAAAAATCTCAACCATAATATAATTCATGTAATATATTACAATTTATTTCCTACCATCGAATTATTGACCTATTACACGTATAACAGATGTTGCCTCAAACTGACCAGAAACCTGTCACTGCTTATGAATTATTCCGAACTAATTTAGACTTGATAATTTATTCGTTAATGCGGTTGCAGATATGACGGATACTTGTGACAGGTTATGAAAAATATATCACCTATACGTTCATTATGTCAACACAAGTAGTACCATGTATTCAAGGAAAATAATTATATATCCTCTAAATAATTTCATTATTTATTTAAACTGCCTCGTTGGCCGAGTGGTCGCAAGTGCGACTGCCGGGCAAGGGGTCTCGGGTTCGAATCCCGGGTCGGGCAAAGTATTACTGGGTTTTTAAAAATTCTCAGTAATAGCACGGAGTCTGGAAATGTGCCCGGTATATGGCAATAGGTTCACCCCCTATTACATGGGACTCGTAACATAAATAGTGAACAGTGGGTGTTACATTGTACAGTGGCATTAAGTGCCGTAATGTGCACCTCTGCCTACCCCTTCGGGGATAAAAAGGCGTGATGTTATGTTATGTTATTTATTTAAACAGAGGTTCTGGTACATACAAATGAATTCAACGATGTAAGAAAGTCAAAAAAGACAGAAGCAGTTTGCAATACATGTCGTAGTGGCCTAGAAGTTTAAGGGTGCCTCCACAATCCACATCAGTCTAGCGAATATGCTGAAAATGTGAAGATCAAACCGTTCGCGAGCTGCGCATGTGCAGTTATTTGCGGAACATTTGCCAGATGTGGATGCACCGTAAGATGTCCGCTTCTCATGCATGAGAGTACAGGCAAAACCTACTAACTGCAAGCACCAATATTACTTTTTCCGAGTTAAATGTACTTTTAAGATTATTTAGACACCACTGACAAACGGTGCAGGAAAACATCGTGAGGAAACCTAGGCTTATATTTATGAAATTGTCAACCCGCATTGAGCAAGCGTGATTGTGTGAAAGGAGGTTTTTGGTCAGCAGTGGCCACTTATACGCTCATCATCATCAGCAACTGATGATGATGATGAGTTTGCAATATCAAAAGAAACTAAAAATGACGAGTTCCTACTAAAAGATCAACTAATTTTAGTCAATAAGGGACTCTTCTTTATGAGTAGCGTGCGCAGTCGCAGTAATGTCGCGCAGCTTAACTCATAATATATTTAAGTTGGCTTTTTTATTACAATCAATTATATATAGATACAGAATTGTACTATCTTAGACGAAAACAATACACAAGCTCAGTAATCAAGTCGACTCAGTTTATTAAAATAATATGTTATCCAGTCTACGTTATAGAGTAAAATAACTAAGTTATATCAGTTTTGTTTAGGGAAATAACCGTATGAACCACTAACTGCAATTTAAAACGCTTTGACTGAACTGTTTAAATCACAGGATTAAACGCAGTCAACTCGTTGGTTTACCTCTAGGTTAGAGTTAAACTTTCATTTGAATTGTGTCATTTTCAAATGCGGTTGTTGGTGTTCGATTGAAAATTCTATTTTTTCGACATTTAGTCTGAACAGTCCAAATTGTTCAAGGTTGTTTTATTTCGATTTTAAAGTATAACAGATTTAAGTTTATGATATAAAGTTAAGTTACTTTCATAAAGCCAAAATAATCATAAAATTAGTAGAGAAAACTTGTCATTATTATTATTTTATTTTTTTTTTTTTCTCTTTATTTAATTAGGAACTTTTGTACATAAATACATGACAGTTCCATTATACCTTATATCTTACATGTTAAACTTATAAGTTATACAAACAAAATACTCTTAATATCTATTTAACAAAACGTAGACCTGCAAAGCTGTCGCGGAGAACCTAACGGGTAACCGGGGCTCCGGCTCGACGTGCAGGAGAAGGAACGGGGTGGTTTTTAGTCAGTAAGAGTCTGACACTCCCTTCCGCCTCACCCAGGCGGGAGCAGTCATTCGATGATTTTCCCCCCTTAAAAAAAAAAAAAAAGACCTGCAAAGCTATACAACTTTTTGGCCTCATCAGATAAAGGGGCAGCTAAAATTTCATTAAATATTCCTACATTGTTTTTAATTAAACATAATTCATTAGTCAGGATATCTCTTTCAGCCTGAAAACGGACACATTCCGTTAAGAGATGAACAACATCTTCAACCTTATATTTTATTTATTTTTATTTTCAGCTATGATCGTCTCACTCCAGGACAAAGGCCTCCGTACCTTTCATCCACGCCTCCATAAGTAAAGCTTTTTGCAGCCAATCATTGTCATAGATGTCCAATTCGTCATCACCTTTAGGGCCTGCCATGACGTCACATTACTAACATATATTAAAATGTAATAAAAACGAAATGGATTACTAATTACCAATTTTATAAGCTTTACTATTACCCTTTTTGGAACAAATCGAAGTGAAAAGAAGAAATCTACCATCAGAAAAATATCGCCATCTCTTAAGAGAATGCAGAATATTTTCCGAACCGAGATTAGATTGCCCTAGCACGAGCACCTCGGTAACAAGCGAAAGGATTCAATGCATACGCAACACTGCAAAAGGCATGTAATACGAAGTATGCGTGAATGCGAACCACATGGATTGCGTTTTGCAACGTTGCAAGAGCCTTGGAAACACACCTACAAATATAAAAGCCCCTTAAACAGCTCTGTATTCAAACCTGTGATAATATTGCTTTTCATCCCTATATAGACTCAGATTCCAAGCTTCTAACAAGTTTGCTATTCAGATTCTTGCCTCAATAATTGATTAAGATTATATCATAATAGAACCCAGACCTCGAATTACAATTGGTCTCTGCCTTGTAACTTCTAAAACTTAGGCTTGGTTTAATAATGAAACAATTTTGTTTTAATATTAGTAATTTCATTATGGTATAAGTAGGTCAACTTCGGCCTAGTTAACCCAATAGTTGAAAAATAACTAGAAGGGAACTTCTCTAAGCTCCGAGACTACATTTTTCTAGCGCAATTTGGAAAAGTTCGTTCAAATCAACCCTTGTTGTTGTTTCGGGTCGGAAAAACATTATTTTCTTCGTCCAGTCTCGACGCTTTTGAACTCCAGATCTCCCAGTTTCTAGGCAAATAAACAAAGTTAAATGACTTGGCTTGTCAAATTTAAAGTTTGCCGTCAATTCCAGATTTAGGTCGGCTTATTTTTTTCGAGGTACCCGTACAAGGGCTTATTGAATTCGACAAAGAAAATGGGGAACTCGATTTGAGCGTCAAAAATTCGATTAGGACAAATGGTATTCGCTTTTATAACGAGTTTCGAGTAATAAAATAACAAACGATTCTTTTCTTATATAAGTATACATGAATTGGTTTCTGTTGAATTTATTGGTTGTAAGTATCATAAAATATTTGTATTCAATTTATTTGTACTCGCGGTTAATTTTATTTATTTTTTTGAGTAAAACAATGTTTAAATCAAGTATTCATTCTACTTTCACGCCACAAAGCTGAGGTTTTAATTTAAACGGTATGTTGTTCATTTAATCATGTAGGACATATGATTAATCATTCTTTATGGGAAGTAAATTGAAACCAACTTATGAATAAATGAAGATATGCGTACTTATTTTAATAAAATATGGAATACAACATTTCGTAAAATACAGTTGGTTTGTTAATAAAACTTGTTAAAAAGTCATTAGAGTCTGAGTATTTATTTACATAATAGTTAGTCTGACTATTTTGCAAAGGAGTAATTCGGATAGTGTTTAAAATAGAACAAAATTTAAAAGTTGCATTTTGATGTAAAATGTGAAGCCAAAGCTTTAAATGTATAACATAAGCTTTTTTCATGACACATTTTTTACAGGTCTAAATTAAGGTAAAAATCCGTCAAAATTTACGTTTGACAATTATTAAAAAAAGGTCTCTTTTACTTTGCACCGTCGTGCAAAATTAATGTATAACAAAATACGCCCAAAATTATTCTATGATTGTAATTCAAACTTGTCGAAACAGTTACAGAAACAAGAAATATAGAGGTACTTAAGAATTTGTTACAAAAGAAGTCACGGAAAATCCTATTACAACTACTTAGACTTACTGTTGATTTTGTTCGGCGTTGTTATTAACATTTTATGTTATGAGCACAGCTTTATAGTCGTGTGTCACGCAAAAGAAAATGGGAGCCAAATCACGACATAATATATTCATTTTTAATATGGCACCCGAAACCAGATTAGTAATTTTTCCGCTCCCATAATTTATGGTTGTTTAAAATGGAGTAACATTTCAATGAAAGCTAGGTATCAATAGAGATTTAATTTATTAGTTTAAATAATAATAGCATTTAGTTACTTAGACATCTTAATCGAATTCTATTTCCTTTATTCACTTTTGTATGTTTTGTTAACTTTAAACTGTCATACACCAAGCGGTCACCGGTGACCGCAACCTATTGTTCTATAATTGTGTCTATAATGACGGTACTCGACGAGTCAAATTGCTTTGGCCTAGGATACTACAACTACATTATGTTATACAGCTACCGTTTTGCTTTTAAAATCCATAAATATTTAGGATAATATACAAAATTCTATGGAAGTTAGATGTTAAGCATTCAAGCATTCTGACATATTCCATAGATGATTACAGCAATCAAATTAGATAAATACTGCACATTTATGACGCGATTTTCACCCCGGTGCGGTGGTCGAATGGAGATTTATTTTCAAAACTCACAAGGCGGGCGCGCAACCGCAGCGACGCGGAAGAAAATCGCGTAGTGATTCCTTAGTCAAATCCGTACGCACGAGACATCGAAAAAAGAATAAATCACAAACATTACTATTTACGATATACAATTTATACTAAGTATTAAGGTGGACGTTGATGGAAAGTAAACATTTTAATTCATTTTTGTAAAACTTGAATCGAAGTCTGAAGTCAGTGGAATGGATTGGTTCGATAGTTCTAGGGACAGTCGTAAAAGAGAGCTGAAGCAAATGGACTGAAAGCTAGACGATGGAGACTATCCATCAGGCATTTAAATTCAGATATAGTCAGTTAGCCCATTCAGTTCAAATATAGCAGTCTATTTTAAAACAAAAGAAGAATTTCAAAGGAAAAATCACAACCTTTTTTCTTTTTATGAATGTGTTTCTTATCGTCTTTAGACTTCGGAATGCCTTTGTCTTGTTTATAAAAGTAATATACAAGAATAAAGGTTATTTTATTCACGTTAAAGTCTCATTTCATTCGACATTGTTTGGCTATCGCTTAGATCTTTATATTAATGTAGCAGTTGCCAAATTAAAATTTGGTGTACAGTACAATCACGTATAATTAAAACCAAATAACTTGAATACTAGCGACAAAATTCACGTTGAATGCCGGGTGCCAAATCGCAAGGAATATTCAACAGCGCAGTGAATTGTGACCGTTCTCAAATATATTGTGTCAGACTTCCAGCATTCATTAAATACGAAGGTTTACAAGATAGTGATAGAATTCTAAGATAGGGACGTCGCGTCGTACTAAAATGCGACAGTTTAGTAGCCCGCCTGTAAACGCTGGCTTTTGCTTTGAATTTATATAAATTATTCAGGAATTTATTTGTTTTCTTGTATGTTTGTAGTTTATCATTGTTTTGGTTTGGTTTCGCATTTTGCCTTTTATGACCACATAGCATTACGATGGTTTCCATTTGACGAACTTATATGCATTAGCGTCTTGCTAATTAGGATGTAGTTATATACGTGCTGTATATATTATGTGTATAAATTGTGAGACAGATTTTATTGTTTGTTTTTTTTTGTTTAACATTTTAATTTATTGAGGTGCTTGTAACGAAGCGTCAAGACATTGGAGCTTGATATTTAATAAGAATATGTATTGAGATAGATGGCCAGGGTATTGAAGACGAGAACCTTAATATGATTTCCGGATCGAGCGAGTTTTATTCGGTTTTACGATATTGAAATTCCACATCATGTCTGGTGTGCATAGAAACGGATGTGAAGTAGGTGCAATATTTGGTGTAGGTATAAATAATTTGTAAGCATAACAACATTTGGCCTTTTATTTTCCTGATACGTTTGTTATTATTAGTTAACCATCACCATTATTTAGTAGTGTACCTAAGAAGCTTTTAAGAATATTAAAAGAGAGACTATTCAGATATTGGACGGTTTCAATTAATTTGAATAAGATTTCTTTCAACACTTTAATTATAATAGAAAATCAATAGGTAATACAAATCAAAATGGAAGAACGAAAAAGGAATGACAAAAAGAACCAAAACGCCACCTGTGGCCATATCTAGAAACTTAGTAGCTTTATAAAGACACCTATAAATTTACCTCTTTTCAATAGAAACGCCCCATTACATTTTTGATCTCAAAGACCCTTTAGTTGATAGTCATGTTTCAAACTCGAATAATATGTCAGCGAAATATATAGTAAGATAGAAATGTATAGTAAGTACTTTAATGCATAATTTTTACAAGTTAAACATGTAACAAGCGTTTAGACTATTATCAAATTCAATAACTGGTACTTCACTCTCTAATGCCGGAATACTGAAACGTTACTCAATTTTAAGTCGTGCTTAAATATCGTGCCATCTCTGTCATTTTACAAAGAATTTGTAGAGACAGAACTATACTTAAGCGTGACTTAAGTATAGTTCTGCCATAAAACCACAGTGATAATTTAACACTGATTAGTAAATCAGGTGCTGATTGTTGAGGCTCTACAAATATCGATTTTGACCCGTTCAAAGTCTAGCACTCATAATAATGACCAGTTCCCCTACCATCAGTTACTATGATTATTAAGACTGATTTTAGTGTCACGCTGACCGTCAGCGCTGACAGCTCAGCGTGGCTTGTTTTAGTATCGTCCTGATCACGCCCCGTACGCGTTGAGCGCCGGCCTGATGTAGCTGTCAGCGCAGATAACTACGCGTCATTCAAAGACACTTTCCGGCCATCAGCGCTGATGGTTCAGATGCAGTCAGCGTCAGACTAAAACTAGCCTAAAGCTATAGTAGGTATTCGTCAATACTCGACAGTGACGAGAAACATTTTTGTATGGCAAATTTTAATTTCGTAAGTGACTGCTAGAGGCGTCATGAACTCGCCATTCAAAAAAATTACATCATCACTATCGAGTATTTTAACTCATGGTAGGGGTACTGGTATTAAAGTTCGTATGGATACAGTCGATAAACAATGTTGTACTACGAACAAGTTATTATAAATTGTGTTTATGTTATACTGTGAGAATAGTGAAGGGAAAATTTACGATAGCCGTATTTTATTCTGTATTAAAATATGTTTTAATGATTTTACAGTAAGTGGTATTTTCACTATAAAAGAGAACTGATACTGATGTTCATCTTCTAGAATCTAGTTTTGATGTTGATATACGCGTCTATGAAATGAATAATCAATTTTCATACACATAATAATAATTATGTATAAGAACGTTTTCTTGTGCTTTAAATATTATTTACCCTTTGATTTATTGATAATTATGTATACTAACAGTGACTAGAGCAATACCTCTTACACATCAAGTATAAGACAACCGCCGAAATATGAACCTTAAAGTCTCGTAAAAATGTATACCTTTTCTAGTTCCTACTTTTCAAGTCGTTAAGGTCTTAATTTAAATATAAAAACAAAATTATAAAATTTAACACGCTATTTACCTGTGTTGTGAGGGTCGTAGGCTGTTCTGTTAACTAATTAAATTGTTCCATGTAACTAAACTAGTATGAAACTACAAAGTTTGACTCACTTAATTCGATGTCACCCTTAGGACCTATTTTACAAAACCCTAATTGGTAATTTATACAAGATAAATTTCAAAACTCAGTCTGAATTAATGGAGACTTAACTCAATTTTGTTGGAACCTAGATTTTGGTAAATACTAGAAGATACCCCTAGGTATCTAGAACTGACTTTATTATATTAAATTTTCTTTGTAGAATTGTAAGAATCTTAGACGAAGATAGAGTAATTTTGGCAACGAAAATACTTTTATACGAAGTAGTTATTGGTCCCATAATAATATTCTTATCTTATACATTAATATATTTAGCTAAGTACTGGTATTTTTGCGACGTGTTCACAGCTTTATTTTATTTAATTTTTTACTATTTTATATTTACTTATTTTTCTTTTTGTAGTGGTGCAAATCAACTGTTTTTTCTTTTATCTTTCTTTCTTTCATATATACCGCATATGCAACTGCGGGGCAAAGGGTCTCGGGTTTGCTTCCTGGGTCAGCAAAATAATACTGGGTTTTCAAAAAATTCTCAGTTGTAGAACAGTGTCTGGAATTGTGCCCAGTATATGGCAATAGGCTCACCATAAATGAGTTTTACATGGTACAGTGGCATTATCTGCCGTAATTTTCACCTCTGCCTACCCCTTCGGGAATAAAAGGCGTAATGTTATGTTATGTTGTCTATTAACGATAATAAACTACCAATATAGAAGTAAGAAACTTCACAAGTTTCCATTGAAGAGGTCGACCATTAATAAACGTTATTTTCCATTTCCATGTTGTTATTTTCCAAGTACAGTAGGGTAATGAGCTGCTAGCTCTTACAAGTTTACCTACAGTGAACAAGTTTCATAATGAAATACGTTATCCTTCATGTCTGCATGCTTTGTTATACCTACCTGCATTTGCCTGATTATCTAATCACTTGTATTTGTTGCTCATTTGTTACTCAAAATTTGTTTATTATTTGTTAATTACTTTCGTATTATTTTTCAGTTCATTATTTTTTTTGTATGGTTGCACTGTGTCACAAACATGACGCGAGAACTAATTAGTCTAAACCTTCACCATTGGGCCACCAAGATACAGGCTGTGCCTAGTTTGGGGCCCACGGGCATCTCTGCCGTATTTGTATCTATGTGAATGCTGTTCGCTTCCATGTCTACATGTAATCTAACTTGTGTATGCCAATAAACAAATTTAATTTAAAAAATTTAATTTAAATTAATAAACGTACTAATCTAATTAACCTTTGTAACAAACAATGTAACCAGACAACGCTTTTAAAAATTAACCTATATTCAAAGCCACACATAAATCCAACACAAAAATAACATATCAACAAAAATACATGAACAAGGCTCAAATCCTGTTTATTTAAAATTTTATTAATTTGTGTTTTCACCGCCATAACATACAAAACGCGGAGATCATGAATTAATTATCTGTTGCCACCGCGTATCGAGCCACTGGAGTGCTAACATGTATGTTATTGTACAACGAGATACATCTTTTTTATTTTTATTTTATGTAGAGTGAATGGGTGGGAGAAGTGAATGAGTAACAGCTTACTTAGTCTTTTCTTTGTAATTAGTGCCTATTTATTCTAATTTCACACACAGTTTTTAATTTTAATTTAAATGTTAGATGCAGTGGTAGCACGGAGTCTGAAAATGTGGCCGGTATTTGGCAATAGGCTCACCCCCTATTACATGGGACTCATAACATAAATAGTAAAAAGTGGATGTTACATTGTACAGTAGCATTAAGTGCTGTATAATGTGCACCTCTGCCTACCGCCTACCCCTCGGATAAAAAGGCGTGATGTTATGTTAGAATAAAATGACAGAATGTGTTCGGTACTTAACTTTACATCTCATTGGCAACTTGTAAAGTAGTAATAAACACTACAAATGACTGAATCATTACCACCTATACGTTACGTAGAAGCGAAAGGTTTTCGCATCCCTAACATTTTAATTTAAAATGTATCACTAAAAAATTAAACGGACAATTGATTGTGAGGTTCTTAATGTTGTATAAGTGGCCTGATAGGTTGTTTGGATTACTTTTTCTTTATTATTTTCATTGGTTCAAGTATCATTTAATAAGTTTCAATAGAGAAGTCAATTTTGTGTAAATATTTTTTTCTATTTAATTTCTACGCCGTAATTTGTTAAGCCTGGTATTTAGCTCACCTCTATCCCATTATATGGGACTCATAACATAAATAGTAAAAAGTGGGTGTTATATTGTACAGTGGCATTAAGTTCCGTAATGTGCACGTCTGCCTATCTCTCGGGAATAAATGCTATGTTGTACGCCGTAATGGTTAAACATGACAGTACAAATGACTTGTATAATAAATTTCTTGCGTAAATTCTGTATCCAATACTCATATTAAACAAATAAAACGATCTTTATCTTTATCTCTACCTTTTTATGATCAACAAAAGGCGATACTTTTTTTTAGTTCTAGTGTTCGCATACTTACCTACCTTAGTATGATTACTCCATACGTTTTATAATCTGTGACATCTCAAAACAACATGAATCCTTAACGACAAGCTCTAGATGACCGTAGTAAGTTTCTAATCATCCGTCCGTAGAACATTTGGGTTAATTTATTTTTGTTTTGCTCTAAAAGTTAGAGTAATGTATTTAATTAAACCCGACAACCAACTAAACGGTTTAATCCCTGACTTTAAATACTAGTTTGAGTGTAAAACTAGATCTAGGTTGAGCTTAGCTTGCGTTCTGTGTTTGTCTTTATAAGCACGCCGTCATGTTTGTCTTAACTTTAGGGGTTGGATTTAGGAGTCCCTAGAGGCTTTTACGCCGTTGATATAGCGAATATACTTCTTGTATTCATGTAGGTATATGATGTTCCCTTTTTTCTCTTTTTCAATATGTAGAATTCCAACGGTATTTTTTTTTCTCAAATCGGTCTGGTAGTTTGTGAACCTATCTACCTAAATATAGTAACCTAAATCTTTCCTCTATATAATATTAGTGTAGGAAAGAGTTAGGTTATAAACTAAAATCATAAGTAAAGTAGGTGGGGTTTTGAATAAAACGTGCAATTAGGTAACAAGAAGGGAAAAAAATATTTAATCGTAATGCAGTCGTCAACATGAAAAATTAGAAATTTTTCACACAATTGTGGCACGTCGCCGGTGCACCGTGCAAGACTCAAGAGATTGATAAATAAAATTGGAATACCTCTGTTTTCGCCATCACATTCATTTTATTTTTCTGTTTACTGCTGCCGAGCAACGAGTTGCGGGTTCGATTCCCACATCGAACAACTTCTTTGTGTGATCCATTGTGAATTCCACAGATTGTACTTCCGGGTCCGAGTGTCATGTTTGTGCGAACTTGTTTATTTGTAAACGCACCCACGACACAGGAGAGAATCCTAGTGTGGGGCAACGGTTTTTTTAAATATATTTTTTCTTTTCTTTTTTTAAGTCCTAAAACGATAGTAGCACACATTTAGCACTAAAACAATAAAATTCATAACACATGGAAAACAAGAACGTTTTCAAAAAAATATGTTTTTATGTTTCGGATTAGTACAGTTACAGCAAGCTATACAAAACAAGCTGCGCCGAACTTTGCTTCGAATGTATGAATGTTACACAGCATATATTTTGAAACTTGGCCACAATTTTGAGCTTTAGTTTAACTAGCTCTCTAGTTAACTTTGAATCCACTGACTAGTCTAACGGATTAAAATTCAAGAGGAGTAAAAATGATGTAAGCTTGTCTTACTAATCCCTGATATTACAGAAATATATAATTCTAAGGAATATTTTTCTAGACTTTTGTACTAACTGGTTACTTGCCAACTAGTCAAATTCAGTATTTTTTTCCAACAGTCAAAAACGATAGTTTTCTATGAATTTGCACGAGATTGTGTTTTGTGATGCCACGTTTTTTGGGCATCAAACGGCAGACTTATTTTTTTTTAATTTGCTAGAAAATTATTAAAATCAATAATGAAAGTGTGATTATTTTTCAATATTTTCTTGTATTGAACAGTCGAAATAATATTTATGATTAAGGAAATTACCCAATTAAAGTATTTAGCTTCTGCAGCTGCTGGAAATATTTAATTAATTTATTTTTGTATTTTTAATACAAGAAAAGGAGATGATTTGATATGATTTTAAAAAGAAGAAAAATCGGAATCTTTTCAATCAGTTCCTGCTCAATTTTCAACAATTTCATTTGCGATTAATAAAGTTGAAGATGGTGGTAAAAGTCAAAACATTATATTATTTATACGGTGAAAGATATATTTGATGCGTACAAGTAGATAATCTGTAAAAATATTTACTTAATCTGTGGTGAAAACTTATTTGTCCTGTAAAAATTGAATTAATTAAAAAAAAACTGATATGTATTTTATAAGCTTGAGAAAACTGAATTATATTATCTCACAATTTGAGAGAAATAATGATAAAAATATCCAATAATAATAGTATTCAATATTCTAGTTTCGTTTATAAAATCTATTTTGTATTTTCGTAACTCGATATAATTTGAAACAGTGCTTTTATTAGTAAATTCTTTGAAAACATCAGTAAATATTTTATATTTTGTAGTGTTTTTTACAACAATACCCTTACATTTTTAGGTACATGAAAGGTATTGAAACCATTTCGTTAATATTACTATACAATTTCGATTTTATGAAATATCTTGTAGAGTAAAAATATGACATATTTGCTTATGATAAATACGTATTATTATTTTAATATTTAAATTAATTACAGTTTAAAATTATGACTGCCTCATTGGCCGAGTGGTCGCAAGTGCGACTACCGGGCAAGGGGTTTTGGGTTCGATTCCCGGATCGGGCAAAGTATTACTGGGGTTTTAAAAAACCCCAGTAGCACGGAGTCTGGAATAGTGCTCGGTATATGGCAATAGCCTCACCCCCTATTACATGGGACTCATAACATAAATCGTGACAAGTAGGTGTTACATTGTACAGTGGCATCAAGTGCCATAATATGTACCTCTGCCTACCGCTTCCGGGAAGACAGGTGCAAGGTTATGATGATGATGATTAAAAATATGTAGCTAGAAAAACATTGTTTATATTTAACTAAGTTATAAACGCCTAAAGCCATAAGGTCCATACAAAATGTGTCAAAATTCTATCTCAGTAAGCAAATCTACAGATAGATAGGTTATAGAAAATGACCGTTAGTCTTTTACTCTTTTAATATAAAACGTTTTTTTTTATATAAACGGTTTAGTGAGTCCTGTGAATATATTGTGCGGAAGACATTTAGTATTCCCCAATATCATAAAATGCATACAATATCAAAAATAAACAAAGTATTGCACCTAAAATATTAATTAGTAGAAAACTTGGAAATATATAATAGCACCCGCATTTCTACGTACGTAGAAAATTCCTTGAATGCAACCGCAGAGGTGTTGAAACCGCATCATTAAGGCGATTTTGCAACAAAATTTTACGAAAGGGATAAGTGTTAACGAGAATAATAATATAATTTTTGTGCCTTTTTAATTAAAAACCCTTGGTTTTGAGTCCGTATTTGTACATACATACAATAATAAATCAATCATACAATAACCTGTGTAAACTATGAAAAGAAAACAAAAACGGTTATACTAATAAGACGATTGTCTTCTTCCGATGACCCAGATTACTTATTTTGGATCATACATATTATCACGCATACATCTTAGTTCCCTAAATCTTCGCTCACGCGTACTGCATTCAATTGTCTGTGGTAATGTCACATTGCGACAAAGGGTGTTGCTCGTTGCTTTATGTCAACGAGATTCTTGTTCCGTCTGAATACATTCAATATTATAAAAGACAAACTGAAATCGAATTAAAGAACAAAATAGAACAGCTGCATTAACGGAAAAAATACAATATTTTCTCGTCAAACTTGTTTCACACAATTGAAATTCTTATAAAAATTCAACAGAGATATAGAGAGTTTCATCAAATCAAAACAATAAAAAGAAGTCGAGATAACCTCATACACGGAGATTGCCACTCAAAACTAAACTTATCCCTGGGGATAGTCTATTCGGTCCATAACATACGAACAAACTCATATGAACTTATGTAGCTCAATATACGCTCGAAAAAATGGACCGTAACTCAGGGACGTCGCATCGCTGTGACGTAGCGCGTCGTAGCCACATTCCGTAGGACAATTTTATCGTAGCTACTGTCTAAGAGATCTGCTACGATGTGGTTTATTGTTGAATCGTTGCGCAGATTTTTAAATAAATTGTTATATTTTCCAATGTCTGAACAATGGAGAGTTTACAACGCTAGTATCTTAGAGGGTCAATCTATTTCCACAATGATGTTACTGGTTCATCATCAGTATTTTCTGTCTAGTGTTGAACACCAAATGTGTAGCTATTCGTATTCAACCCCTCCCAACCATTTTGCGCCTGTCGTCACTCCGTCTGGTTGGAGGGCGACATACACTACGTTTGCCAGAGCCCGGTCACCACTCCAGAACACTCTACCCCAACGGTCATCGGTTTTGTGATAAATGTGATCCATCCACTGCCTCTTCAGCTTGCTAATGCTTATTTGAATAGAAGAAAAGTTACGAGTGTGTACATTGTATTGTATATTATTGTGGTGTTTACTATATTTTGTATGAACTAGTAACTGAATGCCCCTAAAACAAAATAAAACGTCGGTGTTGAGTGTAATCCCGCTTGGGGACTGCGGAGAGATTGGCTCGGTCTACCTCATGAAAAAATATTGAAAGTTGATGTCCACAATGTTATTAGAGCTCAGCTCTATTTAAATAATAAAATTCTTTTGTGGATGTTTACTGAAGCTCACTAGTACTTATAAACAATTCACTTTTCTGCACTCATTTTATGAAGGTGATCAAAATTTAAAACTATGATAACATTTTATTTAGTTATATTGTAATTTTTACATACTATGACTAACAACAATAAATATTTCATATGGCATAAAGCAAGTCTAAAAAGCGAGTAGAAATATATAGATCGACATATTGAAGGAAAGAAAGTTATTTAAAAAAAATTCTTTTCTTACTTATTTCTTTTCGTATTAAATTATTTGTTATTCTGTTTATTGATGTGTTTGAAAACATCGTAGTCCACTGGTATGTTACTGTGCCAATACAGAATTTAAATAACATAACTTACGAATTGATATCGAAAATTTGTGAAGCGCAGCACAAAACGTTGCAAAAGAAAGTTTACCACGTCTTGTCTTGGGTGGCTTCCAAATTGGCCGTACTTGAAAAATACAATTTTTGATGTAAAAGTATTTCTTCTTTGATAAATTACATGTTGCATCCAATAAAACGTTATTTACCATTAAGTTTAATGAGAGTTGACATATTTTCTTCTTTAGCACCAGCTACTTAAGAATGTTGTTAGTACCTAGGTACATATATTTTAAAAATTATAAGTACATATTTGTTATTACTAAAGATATTTACGTTTATTAGGGATAGTTTATGGAAATGTATTATAGCCTGTAAGTTTAATTAATGTTCTATGTGCTTATGTTCTTTTGTTTTTCTTTGTCTAAATTATTTTACGGTTATTAGGGGATATTGTGTAATAAGTTTACTTATAATGTGTAACTGCATTTATTGTATTAGGTGTGCCTGTGATGATAAATGTAATGTTTAAATACAAATAAATAATTAAAAAAAATATTGATGTACGCCTTGTGTTATTTTTACATATTATACAAAGCTCACTACCATTATGTACCGATTAATAATTGAAATAAAATAATTCAATGCTACATAGGTATATGACGGCGCCGCCGTTATTATTTTGTAAACTGCGAATGTAATGGGCAAGCAGTGAACAAACAACTGACCGACGTCACTTCAACCCCACCACCGAGTGATATCTAAAGCAGCGCAAGCGCAAGCTCGGGTCAGTCGTTCCTCAATCGTTGCCCAGTTCACACGTTACGCAATCGCTGAGTAATTTTATTGTGCACTGTCGAAAGTAAACGTTACTTTAATTACGAAGATTTAATTGTTTTATTACTCCATAAACATATCTCTACCGATATATATGACGAAGAGGGTTCTTGCTTGACATCGCCCACACCATCCTTCCGACATCAGAAGTGGGATGGACCAGGATTATTGAAAATGTTAAAATTATCGCAGCCGGTTCGTGAAGAACTACCTACATGCAAATGCGACAAAGAAGATAGTGCTGCAAGATTGGAAGTGCTTAGCTATACATAGCTAGGTACTCAGTAGTGAAGATTCAACGTGGCTAACGTTGAGGCAGCTACTTCGAACTGAATCGCTATCTGAAGCAGCAAATGAAGACATGACGTGGTCCCAATTCAAGCCGGAGTACATTGGCGTCCAGTGACAGCATGAGATACGCGGCGTTAACGCAGCGTTTGGTGAGCGGCGTGTTGATGTCTGCAATTGGACACTGCTGCTATCGGGATTATACCAGGTGACTTTGTTCCATTTATTATGATTCCGATACCAAGTACTTTATGGGTCAAAAACGAGTTAAAGACTTGAGTTTACAATTGTTAGTTTTCCAATTTGAAATTTTATTTTATTTTGTCGGGTAGTTATTTAAAGAAAATAACCGTGATGTTTTAGATCCGAGATTATACATGGTCATTAGAATTACATCTGATAGTGTTATTTTGTGTTGTGTATTGTTAGGTAATATCTCAAGTATCTTAGGCTTTCATTTGGTTGGAAATTGGAGGTATGGTTTCCGCGAGGTAGATGCAGAATTAAGTGGTGCTTGCTGTCTAACGCGGTACAGAGTATTGAGAAAAAAAAAGTAGTTTATAACAAATAAAGGTCAAAAGCTGCTAATAATAATTGGTAGTTAAAGTCAGAATTGAAGAGTCCTCTAAAGTCCTACATTCATTTAGGATTATTATTGGGTTGGAAAATAGCGCTAAGTATACTCTGATGAGAAACATGCTTCCCTTGATCTTGCCATTAGGATTTGTTATAATTAGGGCCTTTCAGTACCTAGTGAGTTAGTAATTGTAAGGGTAAAACTTCTCATTTATTCTACTGTATCGTGTGTGCTAGTCATAGTCGTTACTGGGGCAGGGACTCGAGTCCATATAATGAAACTACAATCGTGGCTGACTTGTGACTCTGGAATACTGGAGTGACTATCCACACTTGTGTAGTGTATAAATTGTGGTTACCTTGAAAATCTTGATGGCTGTTGATCATTTATTTTGATTTAAAGGACCTTGAGATATGTTTTCGCTAAGTGCGTTGTAGTGAGTAGACAGGCTGTTCGGTGGTTATTCCAGATGTAGTGAAGTCGGGTTTTGTCTAATAGAGAAAACACGGAGTAACGAGACTCTGCATTTCATTATTATATTGCGTCTTACAAAAAATGTCTATCGCAGCGCCTATAAGTTACGTAAAATGTCGAGTAATTTAATTGTAACAGATGAAATTGAAGTACAGTAGATCTGAGGACTAAGGATGAGGAGAATATCTGATCACCAGGTTCTTTGAGAATGTTATGAAGTGTCAATGTCATGAGTTGCACTCAACACCTATAACTCACATACCCACACTTCATTTTTCATTTTTTTGGGTGGATCGAACACATATAGAAAGATAAAGTGTTTAAAGAGACATCCGGCGTCAAGGATTTAAGACCAGCTCCTTGATCACTGGTTTCCTGCCTAGATAACTACACCCAGTTGTACGGTCTCTTCTTTGTGCCTTCAGCCTTAATTCATTCTGTCTCCTGCAGTAATATTCACCGAGGGAAGTGGAAACTATAGTTTTTTCTTCTTCTCCTCTTATAATATCTTCTGATTCACTTCGTTGCGGGAACCAAGACAGTTACTCATGTCCCTGGGACGCGCCGGACTTCAATGTTCCGGTGTTTTCATGGTTGTATCTACTGTAGATCCTGGCTTACAGGAGTTGCAGCGGTTTTGGGAGGTTGTGGCGGGCTTGTCCCATCAAAAAAAAAATACCCACACTTACATCATATTCACGCACTCGTACTCTGACCGCACCCATGAGGAACTTGTGGCTATGGGTCTTCACACACCAGACCGCATTCATGAGGATCATGTAGCGATGGGCCTGTGTGGTAAAGCGCCTGTGTGGCAAACCGCCTGTGTGGCAATGCATCTGATTGGTGAATTGCCTGGTTGGCAACTGGTCTGTGTGACGTTAGTTACCTCTAGTATAGTATTGATTTTTATGCAGTTTCAGTTTGTATGATTAAATGTTTGGTTATCTGTCAGATTATCTTGTCTCTGATTCGATCCTTCAGAGATACTCCGCAGATAGATGTTTCTTGTCTCTCTCGTTCACGTTCTCTTGTGTCCTGTAAGTTTCGCGTTAGAAAAGAGTAGCTGTGAGTTACTGGGCTATGCACAGCCGTGATCACTTGTAAAGTTTAAATGCTTTGGGTTGCTTGGTAGAATAATATTCTTGTGAGATTGTGAAACGTCAGTTTGTCTATAAGTTTCTGGTTATTAATTTTGCTACTGAAATGTCGTAACTTTTTAAACTTTTAACTGTAAACGTATTCCCGAAGTATAAAGGTCCCTACAAAATCACTGATTTTTTAGAAAACGTTAGGTACGAATAGAAACTCGTTAATGGTTCTAATCGAACGTACAAGGTCGCCCATGAGAACTTACGCGAGGTACCCGGTGGCGGTACATGGACCGCGGTCCATTAGGTTTTATAGAAATAGCCGAAAGTTATGATGATGACGTGACGGCGGATGATAGCCAGAGTGATTTTGTCCATGAAACTGATCGCGGTAATAATATACTGTGTGACATAGCTGTGATTGGTGATGCTGAGGATGAACTTTCCGATAGCGACACTATATCTGTTAATAGCGACACTATATCCGTTAATGGCGACACTATATCTGTTAATAGCAGCACTGTATCGGCTAGTTCACGTACCTTGAGCGCTATTAGTAATAATATGGAAAGTCCATCACCGGATTTACCAGAGTGAATGAGTGTTGTAACTGATTACTTATTTATAAAATTAAAAAAAAAGAAGATAAAAAAAGCAAAAAATATAAAGAAAAAAAAGTAACAAAAAAATGTAGGAAAGAGTCATTGAAGGGAAAATCCAGTCCAATGACTCGGCTAAAGGGGTTTTGATCCGACCATAAGGATTGCAATCCGGTCTAGCATGTTTTGCTATAGGGACTGTTGTCCGGTCTAGCATTTGCTAAAGGGACTGATGTCCGGTCTAGCATTCGCTAAAGGGACTGATGTCCGGTCTAGCATACGCTAAAGGGACTGATGTCCGGTCTAGCATACGCTAAAGGGACTGATGTCCGGTCTAGTATACGCTAAAGGGACTGATGTCCGGTCTAGCATACGCTAAAGGGACTGATGTCCGGTCTAGCATACGCAAAAGGGACTGATGTCCGGTCTAGCATACGCTAAAGGGACTGACGTCCGGTCTAGCATACGCTAAAGGGACTGATGTCCGGGCTAGCATTCGCTAAAGGGATAAATATCCCTTAAATTAAATTCCGGATAAATATCCGGTCTAGCACAATCGTCTCCAGTTCTAATACTGATGAGTGATGATAACGTAGTAGTTGTGGTAAGCTGAAGGGTTAACCGAACCCGCACAATATTGAAAGCTTTTGTTAAAGGTTATACTAGATAGAGATTAGAAATGCCAGGATGAACGAACGGGTTGTTATCTTGTTCCCAGATGCTCGGAAGACGCTCGAGGACGAGCGTACGTCAGTATGGCCGTGACGGCGCCGCCGTTATTATTTTGTAAACTGCGAATGTAATGGGCAAGCAGTGAACAAACAACTGACCGACGTCACTTCAACCCCACCACCGAGTGATATCTAAAGCAGCGCAAGCGCAAGCTCGGGTCAGTCGTTCCTCAATCGTTGCCCAGTTCACACGTTACGCAATCGCTGAGTAATTTTATTGTGCACTGTCGAAAGTAAACGTTACTTTAATTACGAAGATTTAATTGTTTTATTACTCCATAAACATATCTCTACCGATATATATGACGAAGAGGGTTCTTGCTTGACATCGCCCACACCATCCTTCCGACATATACGTCATGGTTGTTTATTTTGATATATATTATTAAACACATACGATTGTTTTTAAAATGAATAATTCCAAGTATAATACATGCTTTATTTTTACAATTTTATTAGTATTTAACTTAAAGTTTTCAACGTAAAACATGTTGAATGTTTTCATTTAAAATGTTATTTTCCCGCTAGTAAATCAAAATCATTATACATTCAACAATATTAACAATGAATTTCACAATTAAATTTTTGACAGATTTTTATTAATTGACTTATTAAAGTTTGAAGGCCCTTGCCCAATATATCAATATAGAACCGAGTTACCAAATAAATCACTGTTTTGGTTCTTAATCACACAGTTTTTTCTGGGTGGAACAGTCGAAACTGTCGACTATTTTTGACTTAATATCTGTTAGTGTTGAATAATTTTATTCATTTCAACCGCAGCAATATTAAACTTTAAAATGCCAACACCATAAATACCGTTACGTTGGCTTAAAAGCAAATAAAAAACTACAACCACAGTGAAAGCCGTTACAGATTATTTCGAACTTTTATTTAAATTTTAACACCCGCATTCACGATTCGTGTCTACCGTCGGTAACCGCCTTTACAATGTATGTTCAAGTAAATGTCGTTCCATTTCAGAACGCTGACATAATGAAAATTAAAGAAAAACAGAGCAAAATTGTTCTAGTTGCTGCTTTCACCCACATTAATGTATGGAGTAATTTAAAAAGATAATTTCCACTTGTAATTGAGGATCGTTCACTGAAATACTTACTTAGTATTGTGTTTTTAGTGACTGCTATATTTGGCATCAACTTTGTCTAGGTCAAGATAAAATTACAGTCTCGACTTTTCACGGAAAGTATAGACAGCTAGTTTATAAGTACTTCACCAATTTAAGTGATGTTTCCAAGAATTTTAATATTGTGGTCTCCATACCAAATAGTTGGAATACAAACCACGATCAATAGACAACCCTATTACTATTCCATCCGTGCATAAATCCTCCATAACAACTTCGGGATAGGAGATGAACACACTTTTCTAAAAAAATAACAATATTGGTGCGGCACGGATTATATCCCTACTCAGTTCATAGTATAAGTTTGACTAACAGTATTACCCCTGACCCTTATTTACTCACGATCAAGTTAAGGGAAGTTAAATATATCGAGAACCCGGAAAACGATTGAATAAAACGATAACGATACCCTACTTCTCGATTCGCGATAAAACTTCTAATAATAATCGATATTATTAATCGAATATCGCAAAGAATGATAAGCGAAAAACATTATCGTTTCTTTGGTATTTTTCGGGTAACATTGGAACTGTTTGGTTGTGTAATGTAGACAGCACTTATTTGATTACAAGACTTATTGTTCGCCAGTTTGCCTCATTTTGTAAAGCGCTTGTTTTTTGTTCGAGAAACTTCCATTTGTTTTTACATGGGATTAGAGTCAATGTATTACGTACTTTGTGATATTGAGAGGGTATTGTTTAACTTATAAAGCGTTTAATCTGGCAGATGTTTCGATTTAAGATAATGATACATTGGATAAACGTCTCTATAATCGTTTGTTTTGATACTTTACCCTTGTGAAGTATCTTTGCAGACATTTTTATCATCTATAATATTTGTATATGTTGTAATATTTATGTGACATACCATAATTGATACTTGAATTTTCAACCGATGTAATCAGAAAATACTTATCATATTAAATCAAAAAACGAACAGGATATCAACAATGTCATTTAAAAACCATTTATTATTACATTTCGCAACACAACTACTTGTTTGTCTATTTATTTATTCATTTTTCGCATAGTGACATAATGTTCATAATATTACTCATATTACAGTAACGTAATCTTCGAATATTCTGACATTAACTAGAGTAGGCCTGGCACATGCACGGAAATTTTCTCACTCGGGGAAACTGTCAAGGATTTTCCAGATTAATATGGAAATATTATACCATGGAAGATGGAAGTGTTCGGAAACATCTCGGACATCTCGATGACGTCGATGGAGGCGGCACTGGCGGTGGCATCAGAGGGGGGACAGCGCTGCGCGGGGATCAACATATACGAGGACGAGGATCGCGGCCCGTTCTTTTCCACTCGATTAGCTGTGAGCACTGTACGCGTTGCGCGCCGTATATTTGTAAAGGCACACCTACCTTCCGTCGAATAAACCAGTACCTTTAATCAGCATCATCATTTATACAGTCCAAAAAACTCTCCCCAACATATCGGCCCTCAGCCCGCGAGATACTAAGTCCGCCGGGTTCTCTTTAGACGACACGTATCTCCAAGAATTTTCCCCGGTACTTTCTTGTATCGCACTGACACGGTTACGGACAAAAGGCTTTAATTTATTCGGTGATGTAGATAACCAACAGAGAACTATCGTTGAATCACACCAATAATAAAATTTATTTATTTAAATTTATTTAACCAACATGAACCGCTTAAAACCTATGTTCTTAATACAGTTACTTATGGTACAGCTTCGGCACCATATTTAGCGACTAAAGCACTCGTAAGTCTCGCTTCACAAGCGTCAAATGATGACGTAAAACAAGCTATACAACGAGACATGTACGTTGATGATTATCTTGGGGGCAGTGACACTGAGTCCGCCACCATACAGTTATGCAAGGAGGTGAGTTCGATTCTAGCATCAGCTCAATTCAAATTAAGGAAATGGCAATCTAACAGCCCACAAGTGATAAAAGCTATAATATCATCCCTTGATCAGTATGATAATAACATTCTCGATTTAAATCGTAATCAATTTCATAACACTTCTAAAGTATTGGGCTTAAACTGGGTTTGCGATGTAGATCAGTTAACTTTTTCTATAAATCTACCTCCAACTAATGAAATAACTAAACGTTACATTTTATCTTGCATTAGTCAAATCTTTGACCCATTAGGTCTAGTAGGACCATGCGTGGTATTGGCAAAAATGACAATGCAAAAATTATGGTTAGAAAAATGTTCGTGGGACGAACCGGTTTCTCGTGAGACTCAAGAATGTTGGTCGTCATTCGTCACTACGTTATCGTATTTGAATAATTTAACTCGTCGAGTACCGGTTTTGTAGACACAATTATAGAACAATAGGTTGCGGTCACCGGTGACCGCTTGGTGTTTGACAGTTTAAATATACAACGGCATGCATTTCATTTTAATTATAAATCAATTGAGTTGCATATTTTCACAGATGCATCCGAGCGCGCCTATGGGGCATGTGTGTATGTTCGTTGCCTAAATAATGATGGGACAACGACAGTTCACCTTTTAACTTCCAAAAATAAGATCGCTCCCATTAAACATATAACCATACCTCGTCTTGAACTGTGCGGGGCCTTGTTGGGAGCAAGACTGTGTGCAAAGGTAGTAGCCTCATTAACTATTAAAATAAATAAATTTTATTATTGGTGTGATTCAACGATAGTTCTCTGTTGGTTATCTACATCACCGAATAAATTAAAGCCTTTTGTCCGTAACCGTGTCAGTGCGATACAAGAAAGTACCGGGGAAAATTCTTGGAGATACGTGTCGTCTAAAGAGAACCCGGCGGACTTAGTATCTCGCGGGCTGAGGGCCGATCAAATCGGCACCTGTCAATTGTGGTGGTCAGGCCCAGACTTTTTAAAATTAGGTGAAGTACATTGGCCTAAAATACCAAATACAGGTTCTAATCCCGACATATCTGAAATTAAAGTTCACCTAGTGGACAGTTGTCAATTAACTCAATCAGCTATTAGTAGTTTGATTAGTAATAAATCTAACTTAAACATATTAACACGTATAATCGCTTATATACTTAGGTTCGTTTTTAATTTAAAAAATTCTAAAGTCAAGCGGTGTGGTCATTTATCTTGTGATGAATTAAATGAGGCATTTACTGTCATATTACGTATCAGTCAAATGGAAATGTTTCCTGACGAATACAAAACACTTAGTTTAAACTGTCAAACACCAAGCGGTCACCGGTGACCGCAACCTATTGTTCTATAATTGTGTCTACAAAACCGGTACTCGACGAGTTAAAACGGCCATTATCTAGAAAAAATAGGCTTGTTTCTTTGTCTCCGTTTTTGGATGATCGAGGTGTAATTCGCGTGGGTGGCAGGTTAGATAACGCTAATTATAGTTACGACACAAAACATCCAATATTGCTAGATAGTAAACATCATATCACAAAAATATTATTTCATCGTGAACATATTAAGCTTATGCACGCAGGGCCACAACTTCTTTTATCGCACATTCGTCAAACTTACTGGCCTTTAGGAGGCAGAAATCTATCTAAAGGTACATTCAGAGAATGTGTCAAATGTTTCCGATTTAGATCTCAGGCGGTGCAACCAATCATGGGTCAACTACCACCCACGAGGACACAGCTTGAATTTCCGTTTTATAATTGTAGTGTAGACTACGCCGGACCATGCTGATAGCTGACCGTAAAGGCAGAGGTACCAGACTCATTAAGTCTTATATCTGTGTATTTGTCTGTTTGGCAGTAAAGGCCGTCCATCTGGAGCTTGTGACGGATCTCACCAAAGACGCTTATCTTGCTGCGTTAAAGAGATTCGTTGCTCGTCGGGGTAAACCACACAGCATCCTCTCTGATAACGGCACAGCGTTTGTGGGCGTATTTAATGAGCTTGCACAATTCTTAACTAATTCAAATTTAGGAACCGATCTTGCACAAGAAGGAATAAAGTTTAGTTTTACTCCTCCTTATAGTCCGCACTTCAATGGTATAACAGAGGCCGCCGTTAAGTCTACTAAAAGGCATTTAAAAACTATTGTTCATTCTTCTCATTTAACATATGAAGAGATGAACACATACTTAGTCCAAATTGAGGCTATATTGAATTCCCGCCCCCTTGTTGCTCTTTCTTCGTCTCCTGACGACCTTACCGCTCTAACTCCTTCGCATTTCTTAATTGGACGACCGCTAATATCCGTTTCTCAGCCGCAGGTACATTCTGTGAACATCACTCGATTGGACCGCTACAAAAGAATTGAACATTTACGGCAACACTTTTGGAACCGATTCAGTCATGAATATGTTGTCATGTTGCAGCAGAGAACTAGATGGCATGCGTCCACAGGCGAACTTAAAGTGAATCAGTTGGTTCTGATTAAAGAGAAAACGCAACAACCACTGCATTGGCTATTAGGTCGTATCGTCAAGGTGTTTCCTGGTGCTGATGGCGTCACGAGAGTAGCGGAAATTAAAACCAAGAAGGGCGACATCACCAGGGCTTTCAACAACATATGTCCTTTACCTATTGAAGACGATGTTTCAACCCGGGCAGGATGTTCGGAAACATCTCGGACATCTCGATGACGTCGATGGAGGCGGCACTGGCGGTGGCATCAGAGGGGGGACAGCGCTGCGCGGGGATCAACATATACGAGGACGAGGATCGCGGCCCGTTCTTTTCCACTCGATTAGCTGTGAGCACTGTACGCGTTGCGCGCCGTATATTTGTAAAGGCACACCTACCTTCCGTCGAATAAACCAGTACCTTTAATCAGCATCATCATTTATACAGTCCAAAAAACTCTCCCCAACAGGAAGTGTATTTATTTCTTACCCATGGTAATTACTAATTAGTCGTAACATCGTTTTCAAGCACCTTTAATGATATATTTATTATGTGCTGATAATCTTCGTAATCTTTTGTAGAAGGTTCTTAGTAGTTGTTTTTTTAATATCTTCTTTAATTGGGTATTGTGTCGTGTAGATAGCTTTTTAGCTGAGACTATCTAGTGACTAAGTAAGTCGAATTTGTATGATTTCGTTTATTTAGTAGTCTTATTAAGTCCTTGGATTTTAGGATTAAGTACAATCTATTTATAGGGTATTGTTTATTGTTACAAATTGATATAGGTACGTTTATATTATGTGAGTGGATTAAAAAAACATGTAGAACGGTTTGATCGATTTGGACATGTAGAAAGGATGTATGAAAGTTGAGTAACGAAAGAAGTATACAGAGCGGATATAAATGGGGCCGTCCCTAGACGGACATATAGTGACCAGATTGCCGTGACCAGATGTATGTATGTATGTATGTATGTATGGATTAAAAAAACTTCCATCATGACTTTCTTATTTTTTTTTATTTACAATTAAGTTATTTATTATAACTTTTTCCTTTTTGTTTTGATTTTAACGCTTCGATTGACCATGTTTCGAATTGAAATGAAATATATGCACATAAATATTACTCTGTCAGCAAAAAGTACTTCTGTATTGCGTACTAAGTGCCAACTACATATAAATAAAAATGTCAACGAGAATAAATCATATGAAAAAAATCGATGAGTCATTTTTAGAATAAATTCATATGTTATGTAGATTAGCTGATGAATCTATGTGTTAGCTTGTGAACACAATGACTTGTGACTCTTGTAGATCAAACTTCGTTATTTTCAAACCCATATTTAGGTATTTCGTGATTACCCTAACTGCAAGTACCTGTATATTAATTTATTTATCACTTTTCATTACCCGATTACAATCATACATCACTACATAGTATAAAAAGTAGTCGCTATCCACCGTCTGTCTATCCCTATGTATGCTTAGATCTTTATAACTACGCAAAGCATTATGATGCGGTTTATTTTATCAGATAGAGTGATTCTTAAGGTAGATTTATGTGTACAATACATGCATATTGCAAACGTGCGAAGCCGAGGCAAATCGATAGTTCAGAATAACACATTACATTAATACATGGAAAAAAATAATAAGTAATACATGGAAATAAATTTATCGTTTTAATCGCATTGAAAAATAAACAGCTGGAAATCAATCGACATAAAAACACATTACATACATTTTACCGAAATGATCTCAAAGTTTTTTACGACTATCGTGACCTTTCGTCCAAACCGTTAAACTACTATTCAGAATTTGTAAGTGTATTTTAGGGCAAGTTAAGCACTCATTAATTTTGTAATGGCTGGCTGAACGGTCATGCGATACTTTGCCTAACAGCTGCGTAAGTAATAAAAAAGTAAAAATTAAAAAGTAACATTTGGATCAGAATTTGTGAGCGGTCGGTGCGTTGGTGAGTGGCAGTGTGAATTATCCAGTTATGTTCAAAGACGAATTTAGACTGAAAATACTTTTTTTTTATTGTGACTGTCGAAAATTTATAATGACCTATATCTATAGATTTGTTTACTGTATATTTGATAACGACATAAACTACTTATATTAATTGTATCAAAACTCTCTCTTAATAAGCGTATCTGCAAATAGATATAAGTTATGAATTGGTTCAAGTGTGGGAGAGCCGTGCTTCGGCACGAATGGGTCGGCTCGACTGAAGTGATACCACGGCCTCACAGAAAACAGACGTGAAACAACGCTGTTGTGTTTCGTCGTATTGGTGAGGTTACCGTAGGCCCAATTACCCTCCCCTTCCCCAATCTTCCCAATTCCTGAATCCCAACGATCCTCAAACTTCTAATCCCGTAACGCACTTGTAACGCCTCTGGTGTTCCAGATGTCCATGGGCGACGCCAATTGCTTACCATCAGGTGATCCGTCTGCTCGTTTACCGGCCTTATGCCATGAAGAAAATTTACTTTTACTCACTCACGTTTTTAAAACCATTTCGTTCCAATTTCAATAATTAAATAAAAAGCCTCATGTTTGTATGTGTATCTTATAACTTATTTTCTTGGTCGCAAAAGCGCAGTTTATTTGGCTCGTAAAACTAATTACTTCCGTCTTGTGGTTAATTTTATTACATTTATATTTTATGCGTCGAGACGTAACTAAGATTTGCTTGAGTGTGCAACTTCGCTCATGTGGTTTGATTCAACAAGAAGGATAAAATGTATTTTACAACCCACGCTCTTCTAGCTAGCTTTAAAGGCGAGTTTATTTACTCTTTTAAAACATGAAAATGATCCACCAATTTCCTTAGTACATAAATCCTCCATTAAAAAAGTTTCATATCCGTAAGCTAAGGGCTCCTAAAGTAGGTATAACGTACAAAATCGAATTGCCATGATAATAATAAATGTGCAATTTACAAAGTTTTTCACAGAACTCGCGTTACAAACAAGTTTGGAGGAAAAAAGGTAAAAAAAACCTAAAAAAAAATACCCTTAGTGATTTGATTTACATCTCTCTTTGACTACAGGAAATTGTTCAGCTTTTTGTTCGAAGTCAATCTGATTCATGTAATTCCTTTGGTTGCGTGACAAACCGCAACTGTTCGTGCTATTTGTAGTATTTTTAAGGTTCTGTAGAAATGGGAATCTGGTTACGGAAGCTCTTTTGTCTATCTAACTCTATTTGGAAGTCGGTCGCCCTTCCTTTCAGATAGAGTTCGTTCATTTGTTCGTTCTCAACCTCACAATATTCCAGTCTGGATATCTTTGTTCCTTATCTACCGTAGATTGTATGTAATTATGCTCTTGAAATATGCATCCAATTATTCATTCATGGAGCCTTTTTAGGATTAAAAATATTAGTTATTTCTGTCTAAAAATATAATCAATAACTTTGCTTTGATAGGTTTAATTTTGTGTTCTATTTGAAGCATTCCAAGCTTCATTTTTACAAGAAATCACTTATAAATACAGAACTTATTTTTATTTTGATCTGGGCCATATTTTTAACCAAAATGTTTTAGATACGTTCAGTAATCAGATTTCATCTATTCAGTTTCCATATTCAAAATACTTTATGACTTCTTTCATTTAAACCATACCTTAATATTGAAGTTGCAATGAATCCTAAAAATGTGAGTAGTATAATTGAGCAATGGACCATGTTAGAATTTCAGAATTGAACACAATAGATGAATTCCACCGTGTGCAACATTTGATGCTGAAGGCTGTATCGGTGACTGCAAACTGATCCGAATAAATCTGAATACCAAATGGACGGCCCTCAGGCTTTTACTGTTATTTAAAGTTCAGCCAACTAAAATAGAAAGCAGCTGGACAACTTATTTGTTTAAACCGTGTTTATATGCGAAAATCATTTTATACGATAGTCACATTCCCCAAGAATGCACATTTGTTAAATTCAATTAACTTATTTATTTTTTTATGTACACAATTTTATTATGGCACATAAGGCGAACATATAAATATATATTATGGTAACACATATATCACATCTTTCATTCAACTGTCTATAGTTTGTTCTATTTGTTCTATGTCACTGGAATGATTTCAAGATTTCCATATAGTTGATACTTTGAACTACTTACTACCTGCAGCTATAAGCTAAGCTACTTACCATTGTGAACCTGATTGAAATACCTATGGAGTTTCTTTCTTTTTCTTCTCCATACGAATTTACACCTTGGAATGAGCAACTAGCTACACTTTTAAATTTTTTATCGACGTTTAAAAGTGCCTTCTTGATCTATTTGATTTTGACTTTGACCATGTCATAATAGGTAGCTACATATACCTCTAATAAGCGCTACAGAACCCACCTAAAAAGTTTTTTTCTAATCTCAGTCAAGCAATTCCTACGTAGTTGAATACGTGCAAATTGTATGAAATAGCTTAAATAAACTATGGTAAGTTAATTGAGAACAATTACGTTTGTTTTGACATAATAGCCAGTAAAATTGGTACAGTAGGGTTCTTTTTGCTCGCATGTTGGATTGAAAATTTACCCCTGCTTAGAGTAATTTGCTTGGATTTTCGATTTAAACGTTATTAAGTTCTTGTAAAAAATTAGTGTTTATGTTCTTTTAAAGTATGTAAATTGAATATAATTGTGTAAGTGTTTGCGCTTATAATATTTTGTTACATGCTAGATAAATCAATTTTTGTAGATTAGACAGAGTTGCACAGTGCAGTCTAAACATAGATGGAGTATGTATTAATATCTGTTAAAAAAAGAAGACATTCATGAAAAGATTTATGACTGTTGATGAATCGAAAGAGGTATATTGGAATCGTAGCAATTGGCGTTCCATAGTCTCTGCCAACCTCCATGGGAGACAGGCGTGAAGTTATGTATATATGTAAAATGAGTAACATCAAAATAATCAGAATAAATCGGATTGATTTAATATTTGTACCAATTAAAAAAGTGAGTAATATTTAAAGGCTACCACTTACACACGCACACACAAACATAATATTTGCTTATAAAATTATAGAACTTTTTATAAATAAACAATGTTGAACTTCGGCCAACACGTACCTACCTAAACCAAGCTGGGTGGCAATTAATAAAACACGGAACATGTCGTGTTTCACAATTTTTCAAACTTGAAACCGCACTCCGGATGTGTGTACACTCTGCGGAAGAGCGTTACAAAATTAGTGGTAAAATCAATTTAAAACTTCGTCTCATGGCACTATATCTAGATTAACAGATGTGTAAATTGGATACCTGCACCTAAAAAATTAAACTTTTGTTTCAAACATAAAAAACGAAGTCAATTGATATGCTAAAGAGAAATAAATTTCGAAAGTAAAGGTATGGCTATATCATTATTGTTTTTTTTATGGCATAAACCGGTAAACAACAGACGGAACACCTGATGGTAAGCAATCGGCGTCGCCCATGGACACCTGGAACACCAGAGGCGTTACAAGTGCGTTACCGGCCTTTTGGGGATTAGGAGTTTGAGGATCGTTGGAGATTCAGGAATTGGGGAGATTGGGGAAGGGAAGGGTAATTGGGCCTTCGGTAACCTCACTCACACGACGAAACACAACGCAAGCGTTGTTTCACGTCGGTTTTCTGTGAGGCCGTGATATCACGCTGGTCGAGCCGGCCCATTCGTGCCGAAGCATGGCTTTCCCACACTTAAAATGTAGTATTTAATGTGTCTCAAAAACATCTAATATACCACTAAATAACATTTATAAAATCTTTAAGCCAAGGATACACCAGGGGAGATTCGGTGTCGGACATTTGTACCGACGGTGGGTGGAGTAGCGCGACGTTGCCGGACTTTGGTCAATATGTCTGGCAACATCAACGCCACTGCGGACATAACTTGCGCATTGTCACCATGTATGTCAGGCGACATCGGCCGGGTTCACTCGACATGTCGCCTATACATGTGTCATTTGTCCTTTTATCCTTGACTTTATTTCTAAACAATCAAGTCACAAGTCGAGTAGGTACTTATCACACAAGAATTCATTATTTTTATTTCCTATTGATCATGAAGTTCACAACCACCAAAGTATGTGGCTTTGCAATAAACTTTCATGGGAACTCCACACTTACCTTGAATTCCTTGCGACCGCACTGTAGGCGACATCCTTCACAGAGAAGTTATAGACTAAACTTTTTACTAAGTTTATGGAACAAACTATGATGAACTCCAATCTTTTGTTGCACTGTGGATTTATTTTTTCTTTTGTTTTTTTTAAGGGGGGAAAATCATCGAGTGACTGCTCCCGCCTGGGTGAGGCGGGAGGGAGTGTCAGACTCTTACTGACTAAAAACCACCCCGTTCCTTCTCCTGCACGTCGAGCCGGAGCCCTGGTTACCCGTTAGGTTCTCCGCGACTCCGAAAACGCAAGTTGTGTAGTTGCGCTTAAACACGACGCTGTGGTTTTGTTCTTGTCGAGTAAAGTGTTATTGAAGGATTCATTTCAAACTTTCTAACAACAGTATTAAGTTCGAAGCCAGGTTCCATATAAGTTAGAGTTAACAGATCAGGGAGCGTTTAAGTAAGAGGGTGTGTGTTGCAAATAAACCAAAAAGAGGTATAAATAGGGTACCAACATCATTCTTACTTCATGACATGAAGAAAATAAAATAATTTGATTAAAAATAGAAAAAGTTCGAAAATCAATGTCATTAGCCACACAATGATAAACTGAATGGAAATTTCGTACTGGCCAAATCAGATTATTGACCGTTACAGAACGTGTTCTAACTTCAAATTGGCGTTCGAACTTTGACAATGGAATGCCTCTGTGAACCGATTGTATCTGTGCCATTGTTTTACTCCAAATTTAAGGTCTTCAATGCAAATTGTGGATGGGAGAATAACCATTGTGAATCTTTGATCAGGTTAGAAGCAGTTCTAAAGCTAACGTCCTCTTGTTTTACGTAATTATTGAAACAAGATAAATTGAACTATTGTCATTATCTTACCGGTCTATTTGTAAGTCATTAAGGGAGATCTATGTACAGCAACGGACGTCTTTAGGCTGATATGATGATGATGATGATGATGATGATGATGAAATTACGTCAGAAACTTGAGCTTTTAATTTTTATACAGCATTAAATTTTCTTACAATAATTTATACATTAATTCGTAATTCCTATGTGAGTTTCCAACGTAAAAACAAGAGCACGTTCAGCACGCGACACACACTTATCAATATTCCAAATCTTTCTAAACAAGAGCGCGGACTATCACCAAATCGTTTGTGTGTGCTACATGTGAATGTGACGTGTCGCTTCCGTTGTTTTCCAGGTAGATAACAAATGGACCCTGATATGTAAACGTACTTATATATTTTGATATGTTCGAGTAGCATTGAAGAGATGCTATGATATGTTTAGTCTAGTTGTGGTGCTGATATGTAGAATATAAACTACATAATGTAGCCCATGATGAAAACATTAAGTAAAATAATTTAGGTACTATTTTATTTTTATAATTGAATTAGCTTGCGTTGTTAATCAAAAGATTCTTGGCGATAGGTCAAATATAATTGAGCGACGAAATGCTAACGGCCTTTTAAATTCAATGTCAGATTCAGAAATTCTGGTTTTCCAACTCATTACATTTGATGTACATAACATAACATCACGCCTTTTATCCCCGAAGGGGTAGGCAGAGGCGCACATTATACCACTGTAAAATATAACACCTACTTTTCACTATTTATGTTATGAGTCCCATGTAATAGGGGGTGAGCCTATTGCCAAATACCAGGCACAATTCCAGACTACTGAGATTTTTTTTAAAACCCAGTAATATTTTGCCCGACCCGGGAATCGAACCCGAGACTCCTTGCCCGACAATCGCACTTGCGATGCACTTACTTTAATTTAAATTATCTAATATAATTTTAGAATGGTCTTCAAACTTCAGTGTGAAAACATAATTCGTAACAGAAACTTGTTTTCTTTAATCATTCAATTATCGCCGCTCGAAGAAATCTTTAATAAAATAATTAAACAAGCTTATTAACATTTTCTTTCTTCCCTTCTGCGATAAGAACTTGTAAACTCACTGATCAAACCGAGCCAGAAGGGTTTTAAATAAATCGTTTGTAAATATAAGTCTTATTGATCGGACCTTCTGTTCGGGCACAAAACAATTTTAAAGTTCGCCGTTCTGCTGACCGCAATCAGAAGAATGGAGTTGGGAAGTTCACGGCTGTCGGTCGCTGAGAACCTCGAGGAACTTTCCCCTTATCTACGTATTCCCAGTTCCTTAGAGATAAATGAGATTCCCTCTTGTTCTTTAATCACTGTGTGTGCTCGGAGATTTATTTTCAAAGAGACCACCAAAATATTAATTTGGCTCATTTCCTCAAATGTGCAAAGGAAATGAGAAAGCTTTGCGGCTGTACTTGGAAGAAAATAGTGAAATAAGCTTAACCTAATTATTTGTTTCATTTATGTATCTAGGTTCTCAAGATTAAATTTAATGAGGTGAAAACGGTTTGTTGTTGCAATAGAGTTATATATTTCAGTAAGAATATGAACAAAAATATAATAATTAGCGTATGGTAAATTATAATGCTGGTTGCTAGTTATTATACGTACGTTTTTAAATCTAGAAATAAAATGAATTTAAAATTTTACATCGAATGCAAAGTTCCACGCAATAAAATCAAAAACATTCTCTGCATATGAGAACTTTTGGGAGTAGAATTAAATGTAAAATTTAAATTTTGACTTCACAAACGGAGTCACTTTTTGAATTAAAGAATGTTATCTATTGCATAACATGTTTAACTGTAAAATGTAGTAAACCAGATATATGTTTAGAAATGGATTCATAAAATTATTGTTTGATACTTATTGACGATTATTTTTGTGACGAAAAGAAAAGAAAAGTTTACCAAACCAACCAACAATATATACATATACCGATATCATTATATAGAGGTACGTATATGTAATCATTATTCGATGACACAGTCTACAGAAATTGATTAATTAACTCTCAATCTTATACATCATTGGAATATTACTATATATACAGTATAATTATTCTGTCAAATCAATGATAGCACCGAGATTCATAAGCCATACTTATTAATAATATGATTGTAAATTAATTATTTATTTATACTTGAATATGGCCTGTCAAGCTTAACAAATGAATAAATCAATCACTCGCTTATTGATCAAAGAATTGATAAATGATGATGATGAATGATAGTTATGAAAGTATGAGTATGTCGTTACTTGAGTAATAGTTTTTGTTTACATTTTATAACTCAAGCTTTGGTTAACATTAATTAATCAAATTATTAAAAACGAATATGAACGAATACGAACGCCTGGAATCACTATTAATAATATCCATTACTTGCCCAAATTCTCAAGACAAAAAGCAAGAATTTTCTAGAGGTAGAACAAAGTCGAAGGCGAATCGCTACTTATAAATAAAGGCAAATAGTTTTTGGGGATTCATTTTTCCGCGCAATTTGCTATATTTTCTCGTGTCAAACGAACATTAATAAAACAGTAATAAATCTGATTACGAGCAGACATATACCTCTAGAAGGAAATACGATATTGATAAATATTTTTTGTAGACAATAAAACACAACACGACCTACATATTCATAGGTAAAATGCTTTTATTTTATAAAGAAAATCGTAGTTATACCTTAAGCAGTGGTACATAAGGTACTGTTTTAGTGGGGTACCTTTCAAATAGTGATTATGTAAGTAGAGAAACGTGTCTTATAAAACACAATACTGATTTTAAAGCGAATCTCTCTGTCATTGAGTTATTGCCAGACGCAGCACGAGCCAAAACTACTAATCACTGCAAGAAGTTGTTTAATTTCCGTAAAATGTTTAAGAAAGAGATAAGAGGGGACTTTTAGTAGTTTCTACCGATTTAATTACTGTTCATAACTCGTTACAGAATAGCGACTAAATACCTTAAACTACAACTAACCAAAACTTGTTTCTTCTTTGTAGATAACACGTGGTGTTGGGGTGGTTATGCCAAAAGCCGAGTGTAGCAGTACATAGCGTGATATCAAAGTTTCTTCTGTATGCCCGACAAGACTGCAGCACCGATGAGGCTTGTGAATCATGAGTACTTGGTGCTGCATCACGATTATGATGTCCACTATCAGTACGACAGTCCTCACGCCGGCTCCACAGAAGACTGAGGCTAAGGAAGCTTTTGGTAAGTAACCTTTTTCTAACGATAATTTCTGGGTAGAATCTCTCAGAATTTTTACGCCCGTATTGTTATAATAACTATCATGGGACATCTACGAGACACTAACAGTATTTCACTCGAGTTACCCGCGATTTTTAGTTAATTTCTTTATCTAGTTGACACGAAAATCATTAGAAAATATAATATGAATCAAGCCTAAATTTCCAAATACCTTTTTGTTTCTGATCTGTGCCTAGTCCAGTTTAATTTACCTGCGTCTGTTAGGTATCAGCATACTTCTCTATATCTTGTCAGTTCTGTATCAATCACGCTGTCAATTTTGTCAAGTCTTGAGATGAAACACATAAGCTTAACTATGAGATATCAGGTATATCCGTCCAGTTGTATCTTTAGTTAGGCTATACGTTATTGACGTAAGCCATTTCTGAAATTACAAGTACAAGTAGAATCACAGTGTTTGTATTAGCAATAAATGCATAACAGACTCCTTATTACACTGTATCACTAATAAAGTATCCGTTTCGATTCGAATGAAAATCTAAATTTATGAATGAAGGTTATTGTATAGTTTTGATAGAAATCAACATGCTTACCAAAATTGTTTGCTGAATCGACCCAAAACAAACAAGTGAACAAAGAACAAACACATCAAAGGATCATTAAACTAACACAACTCTATTTATGATCCATATAATAAAATGCCTAGTTAGGTTGAGTACCAAGCAATATAAAAATACTAAAGGAATTTAAACAATGACATCGACGCTCCAGTAACGACTTCCAGTTGTTTTGGTTGTGATTAAATACGCTCATTTATTATTTTGCTCGTAAAAATGAGGTCAGTTCACCAAGTAAATAGGTATTTGATTATAATTGACGCAAAAATATTAAGTGAAAGACCCACTGTGTTTTCAACGGAGCGAACTCTCTAATTACAGTCGTAATTTATTTTAGATGAATATTTTCTGAGCTAAGCTTGCTAAAGTTTGGTTAGATTACCCTTCAATTTATACTTAGGAACTAGGTCTATCGGGAATTGATTCAAAAAATACTTGAGATTTATTTGTAATCGACTCCAAAAAGGGTAGGTACGCGATTATCTCGCAATTAGAATAACCGATTCTGATTTTGGTTTTCAAAAGAGTGTTTGTTATACTTAGGTGAAGGTTTTACTATATTAGTTAACCGACTAGAAAAAAAGAGGGGGTTGAAACTCGACTTTATAAATACCTCTATAGTTTTAAAAAAAATATTTTCTGGGCCAGCTCGACCGGAGTGATACCACGGCCTCACAGAAAACCGCCTTGAAACAACGCTTGCGTTGTGTTTCGTCGTGTGAGTGAGGTTAGCGGAGGCCCAGATCCCTCCCCCCTTTCTCAATCTCCCCAATACCCGAATACCTAACAATCATCAAACTTCTAATCCCCAAACGGCCGGTAACGCACTTGTAACGCCTTTGGTATTCCAGGCGTCCACGGGCGATGCCGATTGCTTATAGTGATCCGTCTGCTCGGTTACGGCATATGCCATAAAAAAAAACTTTGTAAACGTATACATCATGTGTTGGAGCAAAAACTCTTTTGCGCCACCTCATTCATGAAGTTTATTATTATAATATTTTTTATGTTCCAAATTTGATTTTTTTTTCTTTATCTTTTGTTTTTTCTTCCAATTGAATACATGCGTTCTAAGAATCCGTCAACAAATCTTTATTTTGTTCTCTTAATATAAAAACCCTTGAAATTATTATTATTACGCCTGGACTCTCAAACATCATGTTTGTTTTTATTCTTGTATCATTCTCAAAACCTCGTAATCGGAGAAATATGATAAAGAACATATTTACCCAGTGAGCCAGTAAATAAAAACATTAAGTAACTATATAATACAGGATAATATTATTAAAGACTTAAAGTCCGCAAGTTGTGAGGCTAATAATCTTGTTACGCACACATTTCTAACAAGACTACTTAGGAAGAAACCATATAAGTTATGACTTCGTTACCCACACCACAACTTATGTAATACATACATAATTATTATACTTAGTACAGTATGTTTTGCAATTGTATGAAATTTGTCTTTGTTATTTTGGAACAAACGGCACCATTGTAGATTTAACCTTTATGTAAATGTGTGCTGTGTGTATTTATTACCAAATGTTATGTTATGATTGTGCCCACATCCTAGCCCTGGAGATGTTTGGATGATATTGATACCTAACTTTAGCCCAAATACTGAAAGGTTACTCAATACTAATTTGTACTTACATATCATGTTACCTCTTTCATTTTACAAAGACTTTGAGGTGACAGAAGAATACTTAAGCGCGTCTCGCTGTTCCCATGTTACATCTTTTAGAAAGATTTATGTTTAAACGATTTTTTATTTATTTTTATTTTATCGATCTTCTAGACATTAAATTGCTAAAATGTGGAATTGCTTCAAAGACAAAGATCTGTTCGTTGATTGAATAACTGCATTTTGAAAATTTTGAGATTATAGACGACAGTGTACGGTTAGAACGATCAATGTTACCCAAAGCGTTGGTTCTGTTTGATAATGAAGTAGGTAATTAGTTCATGCTCCTGTCTTGTTGTGTACAATGCACCGACCACCAAAACATGTATCCTGCCAAGTTTGGCAACTACAGTAATGGGATAATAATGTACTTGGAAGGAATCGTTTCTTGCTATCTGCAAACGTTTCCCATCGTAAATTTTTGTGTCGATTTATAGGATACAACTATATGTATATCTTTATCACCTACAAGAATAGGTTAAATGAAGTTTTTCTAGTGGATCATTTGCTGTAATTAAACAGGGTGTAAACGGCACGCTTCCGAAAAACAGGTGATGGTAAAGTTTTATTTTCACAAAAGTAAGGAATTAATATTTCGTTTATGTAGTTCTAATCAACTGCTCAAGGCTAATGTTGAGTAAATAACATGAAAAAGAAACAATTCCAATTGAAAAAAACAACGTCTTTTTGTCAGCGTTGCGGGAGCTGTTTATACACCCTGTACACATAATATGTTCACTACGTAAATTAAGGTAGGTGACGCTATGTAAACTAAGTCAATCTAAGTCTTAGTTTGAAAAAGTAAAAACTCAATAAAATTGCCCAACTTGAAAATGACGAACCGTAGAAAAACTTCAACCGACTTTATTAACATCTTCCCCGTGTGTTTGCGAACTAATTAAGTTGTTTATTAACTGTTTTCTTTTACAGACCGCCACTATTGGTACACACAGGCGCAGGAAACGTTGCAGAAACGACTGCAGTACGCTGCTGATAAAAATCCTGTTGCAAAGTGAGTAAACACAATACTTTAATTATAAGTAAATAGTATTGAAAAAAAGAACAAACAATAATAGAACTTATGTAACAGATTCTAGAATAAAATATATTTTGTCTTCGAAACAGAAATAAGTAATTAAATTCAAAGACAAATTAACGAAATGAGTTACACTTCACAGTTCCATTTATCTCAGTACCCTCAAGAGGATACCTTAATTAAGAGATCTCAAACAAATTTGAATAAATAATAACATACTTACAACTCGATTCGTGTCTACTACTACTAGTCTTTGATATCGAAAGTCCTTGAATTTATTACCCATAAAAATATTTATATTATTGACATGGAATTCTTTGATGAAGAAGCCGCAAGTAAAGGCTATGCGACCGAGGTATTGGGTTCGATTTCCTGGTCAAGTAAACGTTCGAATTTTTAGATTTTTCAAAAATTCTCAGCAAAATGGAGTTTAGGATTACGCTTGGTATATGATAATTATTCAATTTCTATTCCATGCAACTAATAACAAACTGGTGAATCGAGTAGTTGTTAGATTTCAATTCTAGGTACTCCCCTGTATAAAATCTCGAGAAAAATTGTCATTGTTATGTGACGTACTACTATAGTAACTTGAAGCCATATTCGAAATATGCTGAAGGGAGTACAATGTACAAGTTCCAATGTTCAGGCGTTTCGTATGTCCATACAGTGGTTGTGTAACACGACCGAGATTTTCACAAAAGCAATACTTACGAACTCGGTCAAGTTCGTATGTAGGCCACATCGGTCTTATAATTTCAAAAGGGCAACTTTTTAACTCGTTTTAACTCGTCGAGTACCGTCTATGTAGACACAATTATAGAACAATAGGTTGCGGTCACCGGTGACCGCTTGGTATTTGACAGTTTAATGGATCACCCGTGTACCATAATGGCAGAATCATTTTATTTTTGATGTTTGACCAGGTTGAACTGAGCTTGATCAAAGTCAGGCGTTTCTACATTCTGTTTTGTTGTTAGTTAGACATAAGAATCCCATGTCATACACCTATGATAATGTATCATTTTCAAATAACCAAATTTTTGGCTAACAGTAATACTGTTAGCCAAAAATGCATACACACTTTTGATTGACTTCAGCAGCTCTTGTTTTACCGGCTTTTGACTATTCTTATTAGAATTAATCCTTGTCTAAGAAATACCAAATTACTTTGGTTCTCAAATTTTCTGTTATTCATGTTTACTTTCGTTTGGCTTCATTTCCATAAACGCGCAGCAACAGATCAAGTTTTGTACTTGTTTTATTTATGTCAAACAACATACTCAATGATTAAAATAGTAGAACCTAATTGTAAGGCGAAAGAAAGATGTGAAATCCAAATTGGGTTGATTCATTTTTTCATTTATTTGCATACTAGCTTTTACCCGCGGCTTCGAGAGAGAGAGAGAATTGTATTGTAAACCTGATTGAAAAAGAGTAACCTATGGAGTTTCTTGCTCGTTCTTCTCCATAGGAATTTACACCTTGGAATGAGCAAATAGCTTCACTTTTTTTTTTGTTGACGTTCAAAAGTGCCTTTCTGGTCTAATTGAAAGAAATGATTTTGACTTTTGACTTTTAAAGACAGACCTAATATGGTAAGACTACTTCAGAAATGTATACTCTTCAAAGAACATTGTTCAATTTCTTATACCTTGTCATCTTCGTCGTCGTCAATATCTTGTCATGTCATCGTCAATATCTTGTCATCATGGTTATTTTATCAATTAATACAACTTCGTCATCTGTCACAACTTTATGGAAGAATTTGAAACAAATCCATCTTTACTTTTTATAAAAAACTACTATCAAATAAACTATTTCAAAAATACGTAGGCTAACCTATTTATAATATCTAGGCCAAGGACGTGAGGACTGATGATTTCTAGTCTAGTTCCCTTTTATATTATACCTTTTATGAAATCAAGTGTTAAAAAACTTTTCTCATAACAATATGAAGAATTCTTGGAATATTGATTTTCTATTAATATTTTCCTTTTTTGGCGCTTGTTTCGAAAATGTTATTATTTTTAACAAAATTAAAGAAAACATAACTCGCCTACCTGCCTTCAAAGGTAGCTGGGTAAAAAATACCTGAAATTAATGAGGAAGTTCTATAATAATAACCGTTTATTATAAATGATTAACTTGTGTAAATAGAGGAACATGGTGTTTTTTCTAACAAAAATTCATTAGGAAAATAATTGGTCGTCTATACTTGCCTTGCACGTGTTCCTAACGTGTTGGGACTCGACTAACGGGTAAAAAGTATCTACATAACCTTTTCCAATACTCTGTCCAATCGAGCAATGCTGTAGGATACGATCTTGTCATAACAGCTCTATCACTCAAACTGCTATGATGCTGTCAAAACATGTTCGTAAATAGTATTCGTGATGACAAGAAAATCTCGTCGATCCACTTTTCCTCCCAATTTTTCCACCGAATACGATGGATCGGTCTGTAATTAATTATTTTGTTTACATACCTGCCACCCGACTCGAGGGCAAGTAATTCTGTATCTTCACAATAACCTATATATTAGGGAGAGTTTTAACTCTGATGAGTATGCGTGTATATACAGAAAATGATTGAGCTTTGTTCTAACATCGACATCTATCTATCTAATATACTTATAATAAATCTGTAGAGAGGTCAATTCTGTACATGAAATATATTACCAAAATAACTATCACAGGGTGATTAGTGATCGATACTAATGCTAAAAATTCAATCAGTAAAATTTTTGTCTGTCTATCTGTCTGTCTGTCTGTATGTTCCTTATAGAAATAAAAACTACTCGACGGATTTTAACGAAACTTGGTACAATTATTCTTCATACTCCTGGGGAGGTTATAATATACTTTTCATCACGCTACAATCAATAGGAGCAGAGCAGTAAAGGAAAGTATTGGGAAAACGGGAGAAGTTACTCCATTTTTTAAGCTTCCATCGCGTGAGCAGGCTTAATAGTTAAAGCTACAAAAATAAAATTATAGTATTTTGGGTTTAAACTGTCAAACACCAAGCGGTCACTGGTGACCGCAACCTATTGTTCTATAATTGTGTCTATCATGACGGTACTCGACGAGTTAATCAAAAGCCCGTGACATTGTATTGTGGGAAAAGGATTCATCTTTTTGCGTCCACCAACCAATTTGCGTCCATGTTATAGAATATAAATGCAAAATTCCTGAAAATAAGAAAACTACTACCATATTAAACTGTCAAATACCAAGCGGTCACCGGTGACCGCAACCTATTGTTCTATAATTGTGTCTACAAAACCGGTACTCGACGAGTTAATAGTGATCCGTAAAACGGACGTGAACAGGCGAACTTACCCTATGAAATGGACCTTCTCTACCTAGGAAGGTTTGCCATAACCTCCACGTTTGGCAAGTCGGCCATTTCAATGGTACGACAGTTATATAATTATGTTCATCACGTAATACCATATTGGTATTAATGATTGGCTGCGCATTACCGCTCTGTATCATCATCATCAACAGCCTATAAGTGCCCACTGCTGAGCAAAGCCTCCTCTTACACTGAGAAGGTTTGAGCATTAATCACCATGCTTGCTCTTTAGCGATTTCAAACTCTTAATCAGAAATATTTAGAAATTATAAGCTGAGGTTCCCTCATGATGTTTTCCTTAAGCGTTAGTCAGTGTAGTCCAAATAATCTCAGAAAGTACATTTTAACTCGGAAAAATTCACATTGGTACTTTGCCGTTGGTAGGTCTCAACCCCGCACCCTAATGCATGAAAACTCCGTGCCACCACGACACTTACACCGACACTGCTTTGTGTACCGGTCGGTAATCGAGTGACTTAACAGAAATAGCCGCGCTCTATTTATTATGTACATAATATGACTGTGGTTATTAAAGGTGACGATATTGTAGAATATACAAATACTCACATACATTACAAATAGGTTCAGGTGCATCCGTGAGCACTAATGGTCGTTTTCTGACAAATGGTCCAGTCCTTTAGTCGGCCATTACGCTACTGATGTTTGAGAGTGATGACAAATTAATGTATTCTATACTTTTCTGGTGCCCTCTTCATGTACCATATTTACAATTAAACTGTCAAACACCAAGCGGTCACCGGTGACCGCAACCTATTGTTCTATAATTGTGTCTACAAAACCGGTACTCGACGAGTTAAAGGCAATTTGTATCGCACGTATATCGTAACTAAAAGCAAACTGACTTTCTTTGTTTACATGTATTTTTATTTGTTTACACTTACACGCGTAACCGCTAAACCAATCATGGTTAATTTAAGTACTTACATATAGATAATTATGTTCCCAATCTCCAGGGATTTTAAGTTCAATTTTACATTAATTTAATGTCACGGAGGAGTACGAGTTGTCTAATTGACATAATCAATATTGACTAGCGAGGTTGTGGGTAATTAGGCATGTTTAAGTTTTCATAGGAATGTTATCAATTTGTAAACAAAGAACATCTACACTATATTGCAAACGTGGAAGTTTGGTTGGATTTTCGTTAATCATTTAAGGCTAGATACATTTATATTAAGACTAGCTTCTGCCCGCGAATTCATACGCGTAATCACGTTTTCTCCCGTTCTCGTAGTTTTTCAGGATTTTTTTTCTTTTAGGGTTTCATGTTTATATATACAGATTAGGTAGATTATAGTACATATGATCCATTTTTAGTCCCGATACCGTGAGAGAAGCCACTGGCAATAGCTAGTATGTTATCAACACTTAACAAAATTTTTTTTAAAGTTTCCATAAATATTTTTTGTTTAAACTAACTCAAAACATAAGTACGTACTAATTAAAAGTTTTTAATTAAAAAGTTTACAGTCATGAGTCAATTTTCAAACTTTAGATAGGATTCACCTTCTTCGTAAGGTGAGGGACATAAACCTACACGAGTTTCCTTGTGCGAACCGCTAAAGAGTGGAATTCCTTGCCGGAGTCTGTGTTTCCCGACAAATACAACTTGGGCGTCTTCAAGTCTCGAGTGAACAGATAGTTCACAGATAGGCGTGCTCCACCGTCAGCCATGTCCCCGCTTACCACCAAGATGGTAGCCAAAAGTCAACCTTTCTAGTACCTATAAAAAAAGAACCTTAACCCAATTCTTTATATAATTTTATAGTATTACCAATGTATCTTAGTCCTTGAATCCCTAACAATCCTCAAATCCTAACACCCCAAAACGCTAACAACGTACTTCTAACACCTGTGGTGTTTTGGGTGTCCATAGGCGGCGCCGAATGCTTACGATCGTGTTCCGTCGGCTCGTTTACCGGCTCACCCATAAAAGACTATAGAAAATAAATTCGATATTTCTTGGTTGTCCTTCTTTCACATTGCAACTGAGTGAGTTAACGGTGGATTTTTATATTTTGGAAATAATTAGGAAACTGAGCACATAAGCTATGTCTATTCCTTTAACCATGTGGGCGGAACCGCAATTACAGAAAAAATAATATTATTTCCTTACTAACCATGTACCATATGCATGTACCTTGTATCCTAACAAGGTTAATAGACGTATTAATTATACAAGTACATTATAAATGTAAAACATTTTGATCCTTTATTTGTTTAAGCCAATTGTTGGAAATCTTCATGAATGTAAATTATTATAACAGATCGCTAGAGCGCTATAGTTTTGTTATTTTAATGAAATTATTCATAGCATTTTTTTCACTGCTTTTTTATTTTCTCTAATATAATAATTATTAAAAAGGATTATACTAGAGTCAAAAGAGAGCTGTAACAATCATCGATTTATTTTCAATTGAAAAGTTCCTCGCCTCGGAATGTAGTGTTTCAATAAACTTTTTAATTTAATTTCATTATCAGTAACCAAAACTTTAATCCTAACAAATAAGCATTAATTCTTGAATTAATACAATAATTCAAGGCTTAATTTCTGACATAAATTTTGTAACTCTTTTATTTCTCTTGTGTCTTAACTGCCTACTCGATTCTCGACGATTTTACTCGAATAAATCCAGATGGCATTATGCTTAGTAGCCGATCGCCTAACTGCATCACTGAGAAAGTGAGAACCCTTAATTAGAAATGCCTAACTTTAAAAATATTTGTTGTTCTGGAAGAATACAAAAAAACTAGAAACTACAACTTTTTAGTAAACTAATATTACCTAATATTGTCATAAAAGGTTCAGGTAACAGTAGATTCTCATACATTGATATAAGAACCCCTAGCACCTGGTCTTTTTCGAAGATCCGTCTTAAGAAAACCTGTTCAGCAGATACTTCCACTTTCTTAGTTTGCTTCTGTTACCAAAGTTTCGATATAAACTCAATCTATTAACTTCTTTTACACAGAAACGTGATCCTGGTAGTGGGAGACGGTATGAGCCTGACAACTGCCACTGCAGCCAGGATCCTAAGAGGGCAGAGAAGAGGGCAGTCAGGCGAGGATACAGATTTAGCGTGGGACACTTTCCCTGCAGTTGCGTTAGCAAAGGTAAGACGGTCAGCCTATTTTAATTTTATGTGGTATGATGTCTGCACTGGTATGCTGTTTGTTTATTGACGTTTCAAAAGTATCGAATTATGGTTTAATTGAAATAAATGCTTTTGAGTTTGAGTTTCAGTTTGCACACTGGCATTATTTGGCTTTGAAAGCAATAAAAGCTGATAAGAACTGTAAATATAATCGTAGTAATAATTATACATTGCAAATAACAAACCGCCTGTCCAAACGACACCACCGCTGCAGTAGCATTTGTTTGCGACACTTTTACTAACTTGAACTGCTAAAATCAATTTTAACGAGTTTACCTTTCTAAAATAGGTGGTACTCAAATATTATTTCAAGCCATGTGTTATGTTCTCATGTATAATTGGCGTAAGTAAAAAATATAATAATATCGAATAGAACCTACTTATAGATTTGAATATATTTTGGTTTAATTCTTTTTTAAAGGGTATAGCCAAAAAAACCGATATTCAATTGGCATCTCTACCACCTACGTCTGATGCAGCGTTTGAACATTTGAAAAGAGTATATTTATAAGTGCAGATATGGTTAGGTAATAATACATATTTCTGTTGAAAATTGGGGTTGGAGGTACGTTTCTGATAAAATTGAACCAATACTGATGAAACAGCTCCAGATAATTTACTTAAAATGCTATTTTGTAATTGTAAAAAAGGATATGGTAATGCTTGCGGATGTCGAAAAAGCTTATCATGCACTTCAGCGTGTTCACAGTGCAATGGTGGTAGTTGTTTTAATGCATCTCCTGTCTTAAAAATAAGTGAAGTAGAAGAAAGTAACGAAAACGGAATAATTGAAGTTTGATCATTTTTAAGCATGTTTGAGAGGCGTACTATACCTCTATATGTAAAGAAATAATAGAAAAAAAACGACTTAGATATATATAATTTTTATAAACTTTTTTTGTTACACTTATTGTTTCAGACTATTACTTTTTAATATTATATGATAGAAATGTATTTATAACACGATTTTGACACTACATTACTTAGTCAAGCTCGTAATGTATTATATTATATGCCTTAATTTATTTATTTTATTATTAAATAAAAAGCAACGATTATTAATTGGTAAACATTTTAATATACCTTATCAACAATACAATCCAACAGGTCTCATAATAATTCGTTGACAGCAATTGGATTCCGAGCTTTTTCAATTCTAAATGCTTAAGGCACTCTACTAATATTCCGTAATGTATAAGAAGAAAAAGTATTTATACCAACAAAAAATTTAATAAGACACATTCAACGTAAACTGGCAATCACATTTGAATTGATCAAATTCATTCAAACTTGATACGAATTGGAGTAATATAAGTACATATAATATAAGTATATCATGCATAATACATATCATCAGCAATAACATGCTAAACAGTGAATATAGGACGCCATTTTATTTTATATTCCCATGTGCCTTTATAACCAAGATTTTGTTAATTTTCCGAGTCAATTTTCGTAGGGACATTTTGTACTCGCTTTTCACGTTTAATTTTTCCTTTTGAGAGAAACTGTGAACGCTGATGGTAATCAGGTTTATTTACAAAATGAGTCTTTGAACTCTGATAGCATCGCTGTACAGGCGCCTTTGCTAATTGGTCAGTCTTCTTCGTAACACAGACGTGTGATATGCAGAAAATGATACACGTTCGTGTTTTAAAAGAAATGGGACAACTTTTGTACTTAGCTTTTGACCGTACATATGTATAAAGTTATTCTTAAATTTCTTTAGAAGGACTATTGTAAGGACATTGTAAGTTGAAGTTGATCTAGATACACGAGTAAACCTTTATCCGAAAAATCAAAGAAATTTGCTTAAGTACGAGTAACAAACTTGTCTGCCTCGTTGGTCAAGTGGCATGTTTGACTGCCAGCCAAGGATTCTTGGGTTCGATTCCCGGGTCGGCCAAAGTATTACTGGGTTTTTGAAAAAAAATCTCAGTAGTAGCACAGAGTCCGGAATTGTGCCCGGTATATGGCAATAGGCTCACCCCCTATTACACGGGACTCATAACATGAATAGTGAAAAGTGAATGTTACATTGTACAGTGGCATTAAATGTCGTAATGTGCACCTCTGCCTACCCCTTTGGTGATAAAAGGCGTGTTATGTAATTCACTTTAGTTTATTAATTATTTTTGTTTGAAAACTGTTTGAGGGAAACCATTACGCTCAATTTTTATTAGTATTCATCACAACAATATGGTTTAAATATTTGCAAGTCTTCGTTCGGCTTTTTTTTGTATTTGAGGACCAATATACTAATATACATTATAATATATTATGTCAGTTAAAAATAACAAAAACCGTTTTATAAATTACGTATGAAAATTATAAACTTCCGTAGGATTCTAAACGAGAGATAAATTGTACTATAATCGACCAAACAGAGAACAACGTCAACCAATCAGAGAGCTATTTCTTTTTTGTCGTATTTTATAAAGAAGCGTAAAATTAAATGTGTTTTGTGATTGTTCGACCGTTTCAAATCTTGTGAGTAGATAAATGTCGCAGTAAGATAGATAAAAACGTAATATTGTTATACAATTTTTTTTCCAAAAATAGTCATTTGTTCGTTGATTAATTTAACATTTTCATCGCATTATTTTTCGTCATCATGGATATGTTAAAAATACGGGTAAGGAATATGAGTACTATCGTGGAAGCGACGCGGCCTACGCGGCAGGCAACGTATATCATACGTATGTTCATATATACAAGGTCCTCTACGAATATACATAATATCATACTTTTGGACTTGAAATCATGATAGAGAAAGTACTGCTCTAATAGACTAGAAAATTATGCTTCCATAATTTTCTTGTACCCAACAGAAGCACTTATACTTCTTTCCATTTACACCCATAAAAACAACATGACACAATCCCACTACACGCTTCAATAGTAATAGCTTTCCTCCAACTCTTCAACACAAATTCCTTTCTTATTTTGTAAGGCTTGCAAATAATCATCGGTGAGAATTCTCTTATATTTCCACACAAACATTTATGTTACGGTTTCCGGCACGACAGTATGCCATTGTTTTTCATGTGTGTCGTAAGCGATTAAGGGATTATACTCAAACAGCTACCTGTGAACAAATAACATTGTACTGCGATCAGCGTCTCAGCTGTGTGTTTTGACAATAACAATTTCGGCACTCATCGTTTCAAAGCTTCCCATTGAGTGGTGGAAGCACTTAAGATGTACTAGAAGACTGTATAATCCCATCTGTTGATGTTTTCATATTATTGAGAAACTAAACTATTATTTTAATTGTTCTTGTGGGATTCAAGGACTTAATATTATTATTGTCTTTTCATAATTTTGATGTAAATCGGTTTATATGGATTATACAATTGTATATATTGTGTATAATGTCTTTAGTAATATACTCTTCGCCTGTGTATTATAAGCCTTATAAGCCCTCTTCTTATTTCTGCTTATATATTTTCCGGGCTTTAACTGCCTACTACCATATAAGTAGGTATGTTTTGATTAATACGAGTGTTATTAATATAATATAACCTATGTTACTTAAGTTTTTATTAATAAAGCAATCATGAAATTTATTAACTTTAAAATTTCACGTTCATTTAATTTATTGGATTAATCATATTTGTATGGAAAACTTTCAATATTTAAAATCGGTTTACTGGCTCTTTGTGAAACGTATGATTAATTCGTCCATATTAAAGTTAATTGCATATTATTTATTTGTGTTTTTTTGCTTAACAGACATATAACATAGATGCCCAAACAGGAGAGTCTTCTGCCTGTGCCACCGCTCTTCTATGTGGCGTGAAGGCACGGTACGAAACCCTGGGTTTAGATGCCGGTGGAAGATTCAACAATTGTGCTTCTACTATCAACTCGAAAGTCACATCTTTGGTTGACTGGGCACATGAAGCTGGTAAGTAGCATTATTTCTTGTTACATGTGTTTTAGGCGCCCTAGAAGGACATATACTAACCAGATTGGCGATATATTAAAGAAGGGCCGAATTAAAAGTACCCTTAACCGACGAGCATGCATGAAAAGATTGATGACTGTTGATGAAGCGAAAGAGGTATGTAGGAATCGTAGCAATTTGCGTTCCAAAGTCTCCGCCTACTCTCATGGCGTGAAGTTATGTATGTATGTATTGTATAATAATTTATGTTATCTTATTTGTTTATCTAACTTCTTGCAGCTAGAGTACAAGGGTGGCCATGATGCCATGGGCATTCTTAATAGCCAACCTAATAATGTGTTTTGTATTCATTTTCCACATAATTATGTAACATGGTTGCATGATTGAAGAGTGATATGGTTTTTACTACGGAAAGTCATGTTATTTCTAAGTAGAAACCTATTCACGATATTTAGTGATACGTTCCGCGTTCCTTATTGTAACCGCGAAGCATTATAACTAATTTTATTTCCATCGAGAAACGTACGTTAGTACTTATATCTCGATGTTTATTTCTTTCATATTTCGATATACGTCTGAAATCACAGGATAAAAGTTTTTATTATTACGTCATCTCCACTAAAATTATACAGTAAAAACATTTTTGTTTGTTTTTTCTTAGCTCCGAAACTATGAAATCGATTTGATGATTTTTCTCTAACAGATACCTACATTATGAAGGTGTTATAGGCTAAGTTAGCCTTGGGACTTTGGGATGGTCGATCGATAAATAGAAACAATTAAACTTAAGCTTCGTTCGTCGACTGCCTCGTTAGCCGAGTGGTCGCAAGTGTGACTGGTGGTAGGTAAGATTCCCCGGTCGGGCAAAGAAATATTATTAAAAAAAATCTTAGTAGTAGCACAGAATCTAGAATTGTGCATCGGTATATAGCAATAGGCTCACCCCCTATTACATGGAACTCATAACATAAATAGTGAAAAGTCGGTGTTACATTAAGTGCACCTCTGCCTTCCCCTTCGGGGATAAAAGGCATGATGTTATGTAAACATAAGCTTCATAGATTATTAGAATATACCATTTATAATAATACTACTAGATACTCAATAACAATAAAGGTTAGTTCTCAGAGTAAAGGCAATATAATTGTGACAATGGAGTGCCTTAACTAACAATATCAATGGAGCTCAAGTATTAGCCCGTTTCTTAAGCCGGGGTCACGTCGTTGATAGCATTATATCTAGTTAATAAATCTGTACTTTCTATACCATATTGAACTCGATAAAATAATATTCTCATAAGAACGAAGTATTAATTAACTGATCTAGTAAAATTCATTTCTTTCAATACTTGGTTATTATGGTACGGTTAATTTTTATTACTAAACTTGCTTCTGCTCGCGACTTCGTACGCGCAATCCTGTTTTCTCTCGTTCTTGTTAGATATGCAGGTATTTCTATGTCTTAAGAACCTTCTCCTAATAATAACAAATACAACAAAAAAAAATAGTGAAATCGGTCCAGCTATTCACGCGTGATGCCGTGATCAAGGGAAAAAGGGATTCATTTTTATATAAACTTAGAAGATTAATAAATAAAGCAACGTACTTGTTATTTCTCTGCTGTTACGGGTTTCCCTTGGCGCCACTGCTCGCTTCCCACCAGGTGGTCTGTATGCTGGTTTTCCTCTTACCTATTCCATTAGGTATCGGATTAAATATTATTGTCCTTAAGGTTATTTTCTTTTAAGACCTCTTTGTATCGTTCGTTGTTCTCACACAATTGAACCAACAAAACTATGTAAGTAAAGAATTGAAGTAGATTGGAAAAGAATTACCTATGGAGTTCCTCGCTCGTTCTTCTTCGTAGTAATCTACATCTTAGAATTAGCAAATTGCTTCATTTTTAATTTTTTTCTTGGCAACCAGAAGTCTAATTTAATTAAATGATTTTGACTTTGAAATCTTTGGCAATCCAAATTACAGTTTTGATTTCAGTATTTTTGTAGTCTTATCTATGTACTCTGTTTTATCTACTCCTTAGTTCACCTTTATGAGTACAAAGTTCTCTGTACCTTGAAGAACCATACACCTGACGTTTCCATACTATGTGTAAAATCACACAAGTAGGTGATGCAGAACAAGTAGGTACTGGTGGTTTGAAAGATCCTCTTGCTTGTATTTCGATTCCCTTTTCCTCCTCACCAATCTTGCGGCTGTCAGTTTTGAGTGACGTCACAAAACAATATTTTATTATACCCTTCCTTAACAGACTCGTGTCTCGACATAGCACACGTCACTTTGTTCTGATGGTATTATTACAATTTAGTGACATGATATAAACGAGAATCATGGTGTTTTTATCCCTGGGGATCTACGCTTTAGAATGTGTGTTATGTATGATTTATTATTATGTGATAATCTTTGAAAATAAGTTTGTAGGAAATGAGTTAGGTAAACGTAAGAAAAGTAGGTCACTATTTATTTACATTTAAGTACATATATTGAGAGACTATTTGTACTGTAACATAAATAAGTCAATTCTTTAATTAGTTCGCAATCTTGAGAGTAGAGGCGCTCCTCAGACTACAAAACCAACAAGACGTATTATAAACATTTTTTATTTTATTTTGATTATGATGTAAATAATTTAGTAACCCTCCATTAGGAATTCTGTTAGATAGTATCTTGGATATAGAAGAAAACTATTCAGTTATAATAATATTTACCCGAGAGAACATAAAGTAGATGAATTGATATCATTTATTTTATCAAGTACGTACGTAACGTTTCCAACGTTATTTGTTAGATCACAAGGGATTGAAACAAATTGTTTCATTATTATTTATTTGATCTGAATAAATGGCTACGACATTAGCAATTTTCGTCAATCATAGCTGTGTTTTAAGATCCACAATCGGATCAAAGTTGGTAAACGCTTTTCAGAGAACTGTTTATCTTGATAAAATTGTCTTTCTGTTTAGTTCCACCCTTTATATAGAAATACACGTGTAAAATTTACGCGAACCAAGCAATAAACAGCCATTTCATAGATATTAAGAAAAAAAATCTTTTCAAATTTTATTTTTTATTAAGTACAGACTTGGCTGCTTATTGAGTATTAGTACTTCTAAAAACAACATAACATAACATCACGCCTTTTATCCCCGAAGAGGTAGGCAGAGGTGCACATTATGCCACTGTACCTCACCTCCACTTTTCACTATTTATGTTATGAGTCCCATGTAAAAGGGGGTGAGCCTATTGTCATATACCGGGCACATTTCCAGACTCCGTGCTACTACTGAGATATTTTTTAAAAACCCAGTAATACTTTGCCCGACCCGGGAATCGAACCCGAGACCCCTTGCCCAGCAGTCGCACTTGCGACCACTCGGCCAATGAGGCAGTCAGTCACGTCAGCAGTGATAATATTTTCAAGATTATCACATAATAATCGATAATATTTAACACACATTCTATAGCGTAGATCCCTAGGGATAAAAACACAGCAAACACCATGATTCTCGTTTATATCATGTCACTAAATTGCGACCACTCGGCCAACGAGGCAGTCTGAAAACAACACATTGCAACACTGAAAGTACAAAGTGAACAGAAATTATTAAGGAAATATTCACTGATTATCTTAATACATGGCCCCCGTTGATATCCATCCCCTAAATTTGGTCATACAAAATATTCTCTAAACATTAGAAATAAGGTCTATAATGTAATGTAATATTAGTGGAAAGCGGTCACCGGTGACCGCTTGGGGGATTTATGGGTTAAATATAATATTGAGCTACGAAAAAGATCAACTAGTTCCCAAAATGTAGCCATTAATTGTAATTAGCAGGATAAATAGCCTAGAGCACTAATGTATTTAAAAAATGTTTCAAAATTGGTTCGTATTTTTTTTTTAATGACAAAAGCCGGTAAACGAGCAAAAGGATCACCTGATGGTAAGCAATCGGCGTCGCCCATGGATACCCGGAACACCAGAGGCGTTACAAGTGCGTTACCGGCCTTTTGGGGTTTAGGAGTTTGAGGATCGTTGGGGATTCAGGGATTGGGGAGATTGGGGAAGGGGAGGGTAATCGGGCCCCCGGTAACCTCACTCACACGACGAAACACAACGCAAGCGTTGCTTCACGGCAGTTTTCTATGAGGCCGTGGTAACACTTCGGTCGAGCCGGCCCATTAAATAAATTCTGATTTTAACTTTAACTTCCCCGTTATTAGAGTATATTCCAGCACAACTATGTACAGACCTACTTATACTTATTACCCGACTGTAGGAAGGGATTTTTTATCGTATTTGAAAAAGTTTCACAATAATGTCTATGAGTGGGTGTAGCTTAACTAGTAAAATGCAGTGCAATTTCACTGTACAGAATCATCTTTTTACGTTTAGACTTGATTTTATATTGTTAACGGTTTTAATATTAAAACGCGATAATTATATTCACACATTTTGTGTTGAGAGCTCGTTCATCGAAGTGAATGTGCCCAACCATAGCATCGACGTTACTTAACTATCGTTGTAATTTAGTGATGCGATAATTCACTATCATTTACAGGTACAGTCAATAACACAGGACAAAAATATTCGGTTGTATCTTTTACTTTTACGGTTTGAACATTAATGTGATAACAAAACGTTGGGTATAAATGTTTTAAAACACTTTTGAGCTTAATTTACATTTGCGATACCTGAGAGTAACCCAAAACACTCTTCTTCTAGGAGTAACACACACTGTAAAATGAAAGTAAAATTGGAATATTAGCTACCTAGTCACAATCGTCAAAAAAAAATTGAATCTACCTACTGTCGAAAAGGTCAAAAGGTTTGTTTAAAAAACTCTGATCTGGACTGTACACTTGTACATTATACAATATAGAATATAGTCAATTATGACGGTTCTAAAATATGTCTACATACTCTGTGGCAATAGTACAGAGTGCCATTGTCCAGTGCATTCGCCTCGATAAGCGAGCGCTCGACGTGAAGCGTGTACGTACTTAGCTCGACCGTATAATACTGTACGATATATATATGTATATTGTATATACATAATTATGACCACTGTGAAGATTATGATTAATTTATTACGCTTATGATTATCCTTTGCACTATTGTGTTCTCAATCTATCTGGAAGAATCGACAGAATTTATGACCATTTATTACCATCGAGTTGTAACATAATGGGACAAAAATAGACTATAGATATTATTACTTAGTTTTTGGCCATTGAACTAAGCAATGCTACGTTTGCGATCTCTGTTTACATCAAAGAGTTTTTAATTTTAACGTAACAAACTAATCTGGAATAAGGTTGGATTCATTTTCAAAATACATGTTTTTGGTCAAGACAGTGATTTACTTTCATTAAATAAAGTGGACTAATTAATAAAGAGTACACAATACCCGTAGACTTAAACCTAAATATAAATAAAGATCTAAGAGCTACATACTTGAAATAAATTAGAAACCTTTTGACCTTATCAAATAAAATGGTTTCAACGTAATTTCCCAAATTCTCTAAACGACAGAACGCGGGGACGGCGACGTCGAAAACAAGTCGAGAATTTGGAATATTTTCTTATAATTTTACACAAGAATAGAGGAATAACATGTTTACCGCATATAATTATAATAAACCGTTGAAAAACGTACGAAATAATGAAGGTTAGTAAACGTAAAGCCTAAACCCCGCTTTATTTTCTGGCAAACAATTTACATTTCGTCACGACATGCCACATTCTTCCACAAACTCTTTTGATCATAACCATAAACCTAGTACTGGCTGAAAGCAAAGTTTGTGTTTCTTAAACAGTTTAGTATCAACGGAATAGGCTTTCTAAACTTCATTACCCAAGGTTCTTAAAATATTCAGTCCTTTTTCACTTTGCATTTTTGCATGTATTATAAATGCAAAGTTTTACTGGCGAAGCCTGATGGTGCGTGAATATTAAGTTATGGTTCTTAATTTTATATTTTATTTATTGCCTCTCACAAATAATATTGTTAAATGTCGCATGTAAATATAATAATACAGACTCTAAATTGGTCCGCATAGATATGAGCTCATCCTATATTACATAGAACCATCAAACGTAGTCGATGAAAATGAAGTTGTATTACACTATTCTGTCTACTCAAGTTCTGTTATCTATATGAATTTATACCATAAATTATCTCACACAGGAAAATCCAGCGGCATTGTGACGACAGCGCGGATAACACACGCTACTCCTGCGGCGTTGTACGCGCATGCGCCGTCCAGATACTGGGAAGACGATAGCAGAGTACCCCCCACCGTTAGAAAAGACTGCAAAGATATAGCTTTGCAGCTTGTAGAAAATGAACCGGGAAGGAGTATAAATGTAACTAAAAACCTTAAGAATGATTTATTAATAAGAACTCACTTAATTATATAAATGCTGCAATAAAGAGTTGGCGTTTATTTTCTCTGTTTACGGGAGACAGGTGTGGCAATGTATAATTGTGTACGTGTTATATGTCTGTGTACCTCTACAATAACACAAAAATTTGCATTTTTATCAAAGTAAGCGCATTTCAGTTCTTTTGTAACTCGGTGTACAATTTGCATACAAAATGCGCCGTAATTTTATAAACTTCATGTCGTCGAAAAAGTTAAAAAAAAACAACAAGAGCTCAATGTTTTATAAAATTAAAGGTTATGCGAAGAAACTTACAATTCTCCGTAAGAAGAAAGGAAGAGTTATAACTTGAATTTTTAAAAAGTTCAAAAGTAACAATGTTTTTTATTAATAGCTCCCGGGAGATGAAATAGCAAGAATCCTCAAATTGTACAAAATCCCTTTTGTAAATTAGTAAGTGAAGTTAATTAGACACAAGCACTTAGGTTGGAGGAGAGAGGATTATCAGTGGTTTTGATGTAGCTGGGTGCGCGTTTTAATTATTTCTTCAGTAATTCATGCTGACTTAAATGTTTCGTTGATGCATTTTAGCCTTTACAGCAGTATTAAACACGGTAAAGATTACAGGCTTCAAGGGTATGAGAAAAGAACCTTTATAAACATTGTACACGATGGGTACAATATTAAAAATCCTTCAAGTAGGGATCGCGGTGCCGTTATACCGACAGCAGGAAAATCTGGCGCAATATTGCGTTTAATGATATACGAATTCTGTGTAAGGGTTATTATTATTGTAACCAGGAAGACATTTTGAGATTTTCGCAGATTGTTGCCGCTTCAACCTCATTGATGTTGATTTTTATTAATTTGAGAAAGTTTAAATTCATAATACATAGAGCAGGAGGAACCTCCCCCCCATAAACAATAAAAACATAAAAAAAATGTATTTGAGCTATTTCGTTATAGAGTAACCACATTCAAGTAATATGTTAACTGGTCTAAAATGTAAATAAAATACTACTAACACAACAATGTAGCAAAGCCAAATAAAAATTGCAGAGCAATGCTACTTGCAAGAGATAGTTACAAAATATGACCGCTTTGCGCTCTATGCAGACACTTTCGCAGTTTACGGTGAAGCGCTTAAACTTTGAACCTTTGTTTTTATTCATGTAAAACTCAAGCAAAACCCGCACATTGTATTTCATTTCACACTTTCACACACATTTTCCGCCTTGTATTTTTTCTTATTTGTTGTTATGTTTACGGATTATTATCGTTACTGTTTATAAAGGTAAATTGACTAGTTCCATGCTAGGAGCTCATGTTCATGAGCAGTATTGCATGACATACCACGAAGCCAAATGGCAATATGAGCTCCTATCGTGACTTGAAACTGGTAGGATTACTTCGTCGACCTGTCAATAAGCTGTTAAACATAATTAAATTTAATGTCTCATTAGATTAAAAAATAATACATAGGTAAAAGTATTTCTTTTATTTCTGAAAGGTAATTATGGGAGGTGGAAGAAGACACTTCTTGCCTACGATCACACCAGACCCTGAGCATCCAAACCGTGAAGGTAGAAGACTAGATGGAAGGAATTTAGCTGAAGATTGGGCCAGAGAAAAGAAGAGAAGGCGATTGCGAGCTCAATATATACATTCAAGAGAACAACTTGCTAAGTTAGATCCTAGAACAGTGGACTATTTGTTAGGTAAGTTTCATTAAGAAAATCTCCACTGCTTTTATCGTATCTTATTGACTTGGTTTACCTTCCTTTTTCCTTCAAAACGCTCATAAAGATGTAATAAACATGACAATGTGTCATATTTACCTCTATGTTACTAAAACCCTCTAAATCAGCAACATCACAAATATATGGAGAGGTTCTCACAACTTATTAAAAGACAAAGCCTGGTAGCAACACCTAAACAAATGGTTACAAAATATTATTTATTTAATAAAACGAGTACTTTCAAATGGTTATTTTATAACACCATTTGTGGTATTATTTGTGGTGAGACACTAATACTGTTCTGTACGGATAAATCTAGTAGAGCTTCTATATTCAAAGTCATTTTACCCGAAAATTCAATTTTAAGTACTATGCAAACGTGTTCCGCTCCACTATGCATTTCAATAAGTGCGAAAATCGATAGCACTAAATTTCGAATGGTCGCTTAGCCTGTCAACTGTTTTCGAAGATATTACTAGATCGAGTTACCTTCAACAGTAGCAAATTACGCTAAACTTTATCGACGAAACATCTGCTCGCAATTCTTCATCATTTGTTTACGAAATAATGACTGCCTCGTTGGCCGAGTGGTCGCAAGTGCGACTGCCGGGCAAGGGGTCTCGGGTTCGAATCCCGGGTCGGGCAAAGTATTACTGGGTTTTTAAAAATTCTCAGTAATAGCACGGAGTCTGAAAATGTGCCCGGTATATGGCAATAGGCTCACCCCCTATTACATGGGACTCGTAACATAAATAGTGAAAAGTGGGTGTTACATTGTACAGTGGCATTAAGTGCCGTAATGTGCACCTCTGCCTACCCCTTCGGGGATAAAAAGGCGTGATGTTATGTTATGTTGTTTACGAAATACTGAACTATAAGAAAGATGACAAGAAGTCTTATATGATCAAACGAAAGCTACTGATCTACATAATTCATGTCAAGGTCAAATAACATATTGGGGGAAATATGCAAGAATAATGGCTTGGGTAGATGATAGGCCAGAAAAAGTCCATCATGGTATGTACAAGATGGGTAGGGACATATAAATCATGATATTCGATTCCATATACATTGAGAGTGAAATGCAATATCGTGTAAGACCAAAATATGGCCGAAGCAATATCGATATTGAATATCGTAATAGTCGCAAACGTGGAGATAGATCGTCAACACGCAAATAGATAATAATTCGACAAAAATGACTACCTAAGTCTATTAAATAAAGTTAGTCAAGGTTGCCACGTTATCATAAACATCAAAATGATTAGCTATAGAAAATATCACCCGTACATTAAACTTTTACTTCCGGGAAAACTACCAAAAAACTCGTTATTATGTCCTTAAATTATGGCTTAAAGCGTCAGTTTGAGAGCCATTACTTTTATGAAACTGCGTTTTTATACAAATTTTGTAAAAGCCCTCATCTACCGGTTGGATTATTTAAGAAACCGGACCCTTTTGTGTGCTCTGTTGGGTTTGTTTAAGGGTTAATGCTTACTCAACAATTTGAGTGCCCACAAAGCCTGTTTTGGGTGACCTCCATTTTAAACCATGCACAATGAAGGAATATAAATTAAAAGGTCCAAATAAACAGTTCTGCTTCACTAGTTTAGTTGATATTTTCTCCAACATCAGTTAAACAGTTGCTAAACTACACATTGATATTCCCGTCAAATTAAACTATTACACAAACACAGGCCGAATAGTATTACTTTATATAACAAGCTTTATTTTAAAACTAATGATTAGGGACCTCTCGCAGCTACGGGATTAAAACAATAAAGTTAGTACACGAATCCGTCTTTAGAAAGATCGATTGACGCTTTACATTTTAATTAAAATTTTACGTGAGGAGAATAAATCTATAGATTCATTAAAATTTTGATATACGAGTGCCTGTGAAATTGGATACTTTGTTATGATGGATTTTCTATACTTATTTCATAACATTCCGTTTAGAATTACAATGTTGCTTTGAATTTGTATTAGTACTTAAAAGATTAGGTACAACGGCTAATATCAGATTAACTTCAATACTTTATGTGCCTATTTATAAAAGAAATTACCAACTTTTGAGTAGTACTTAACTTCTGCAAATGCGGAAGATTAGGAAAACGATAAAAGTAATGAATTCCCCTTGGTAAATTAATATAGGAGAGACAACAGAAGTGTAGAACGGCGTTTGGCTTAAGAAAAGTTGGACCAAAAATGTTTCCGGTCCCTTAGCGGAGTTTATGAAATATTTACGTTCGTCCAGATTACGTTTACCAAGTTTACATTATGATCAGTGCGGCCCCGTTGTGTAATCCCATTTGAATCCTTTTTAATCTCACCCGCCCGACATAAAGTAGCATTTGCATTTCAAATATGGATTATGCTGTTACCAACATCCTTAATTCAAAAATTGTATTGTTAACCACGATTCTTAGTATTTTATTAATCTGTCCCCCGGTTTGAGTACACGATGGTCGTTTATTGAAACAAAAAGGATTTGTCGGTAGAATGTTCAGTGTTTGGACATGTCCAACATTGATATGGTAATGTTGTTACTAAGTGGAGACGTCAAGAGTCAATCAGAGTTGTATTACCATTTATTGACCATATTACCATTTATTGACTTATCAATTTTAATAAATAAGAAAAACCTTTTGTTAAGTATCTTCAAATTTTTGCCGACACAGGTCTGTTCGAATACTCCCATATGGAGTTCAACGCAGAGCGAGGAGCGATAGCAGACGCGGAGGAAGGTGGTAGTGCCAGCCCCACTGTCAAAGCTGATGATCCATCCCTGGCCGATATGACACGAGCCGCGTTGTCTATTTTGACCAAAAACGATAATGGATTTTTTCTTCTCATTGAGGGTAAGAAAAGTTTTTACAGATGCTTTTTTTGTTTGAATTCATTCAAAGGTTATGCGTATTTAAAGTATATGAAAATAAACCAATCAATTTCCACTGATCCTTGAAATAAATTTTCTAAAATAATCTATTTTCGTAACTGATAAACTTAATATATATCTTTAAAATTTTACGAAAATTAAGAAATTTTATTATCTAGTTTGTTTTATCAGTAACTTTGTTTAATGTTCGTGTTTTCCTGCGTAGGTGGAAGGATAGACCACGCTCATCACTACAACAATCCATATAGAGCTCTCGACGAAACTTTGGAGTTAGAAACCGCACTGTTGGCAGCATTAGAGAGGGTTAATCCTGCTGAAACTTTGATCGTCGTCACCGCTGATCACGGTCATGTAATGACTTTTGGCGGCCAAGCTACGCCGAGAGGACACCCTGTTCTAGGTAACAAAATTAAACAAAAACCAAACACATTCTATTCTTATACGAATTTCTGTATCCTATTCATATTAGGATCACCATTTACGAAGCCAAATAGTTTATAGAAGCCATCGACATTTGGCACAGTTTACAAAACTTGTTAATTGAAGTCTCGTGCCAACGTTTTTCGTTTACATGATGTCCTCTAAACCAGTTTGATGGATATTGGCTTCGTTGGAACAGCAGCTTAGAGTTTTAGAAATTAATTAAAGCTTATTTTAACTTCGAGGTTTTTCGACTTAAGAAGTGTTTGTATAGAGATTGAAGAGTTTTTTGTAGTACTTTGAAAGTTTCAAGTGTGTTTTGTTTGTTTAGGTGCGGATACTGTGGTGTCGGATATAGATGGTTTGCGTTATACTACTTTGCTCTACGGTACGGGTCCTGGGCATTCGGAGCCGAGAGCATTGCCGTTGAATACGACAACGTCTGCTGCAAATGCGGACGCTGTTCATGCTGCTGCAGTTCCTAGACAATGGGCCACACATGGTGCTGAAGATGTGCCTATTTATGCTTTAGGTATTTCCCAGTCTTATGAATGGAAAACATTAAAAAGTTGTATCAAAATTAAGTGTTATTACGTAATTATTCCATCTTGTGCATAGGTCCAATGGCAACGACATTGTTTGCTGGTGTAGTGGAGCAAAGCTACATACCTCATGCGATCGCATACGCAGCTTGCATAGCCCACCAGTCGCGGAGATGTCAAGAAAAAGACAACTTCACACAACCACCGGTAAAAAAACAATAACGTTATAAAACTTTTCTTTATTTTTTCAGCTAAGTTAGCTAAGTTTTCTGATTAAGAATACAATTGGGATGTCGACAGGGTATAAAAATTAAAAATCTAATTAGTCCGTAAGTTATGTAATTAAAAAATATTAGACACGCATTTTTTGTCGTAAAACAATACTTAGATAAAACGAATCAAAGTTTAGGAGTGGGGGCTAAAACGTCATTTCTACGTATAAAATGTACATAAGAGTGACGTCACGCGACATTTCAAATCAATATATCGTCGAAAGTATTCGTTTCTGTAAGAAAATAAAAAATACGTGTGTAACGATTTAAATTAATCTACCATACGGACATTAAAATAAAAATTAGTCGTCTACCCTATTTTTATATAACCAAAAAAACTTTTGAGAAATAGTATAAATAAACTTAACGTTAATATTATCCAGGAATTTATTATCCTTAAATAATTGTTATTGTTTCGAAACCATAAAAATACTAAATCCGTATCACAAAATTTATTGAATAAAGTACCAAAACTTTGGCCTGACTCTATTGGCGACGAATAAATTACGCCTAAAAACAAATTGTTATTCTTGGGTGAGTCTAAAAGAGTTGTTGTTATCTATGACAGGAAAAGCCTCCGAACTGCGTTCCACCAGAAGTGAGTAGCGTATCCACTGCAGATGACACCAGAAGTGACAGCTCAACGCGACGTCGAATTGTCGTCGCGTCAAGTGTCATGGCGGATGAACGCGCGCCCCGATCGTCTGCCCCGCTACCCGCTACGCTTATCACCTCACGCTACCTTACATCAAAGCTAATCGAATACATTTCTCGAATAAGTTTAATTTGGTTTATCCTAAAGATATAAAAAATCGTTTAAAATGTACATAATTAAATTAAAATACAGTCCACCCCATAATTTTCTTGACTGTATCTAAAGAAATATTAATTAATTTCTAATGATGATTTAAAAAATGTACGTATACGTTAACTGTAAATACACTGATCGAAATGTAAATAAAATAGCTGTTACTTAAATGTAAATATCAAATTAAAATGAAGATTGATATAAATAGTTAAGTGTCATCATTAAATGGATTTTTAAAAGAACAATGTTTGTTTTTCTTACTATTCCTTATTAATTACCTACTTAAAATTTACGCCTACATTGATATTATTTGTATTGGAATGCCTTTTTTTATAGTATAAGTCGGTAAACGAGGTTGCCGGCCTTTTGGGAGTTGGGAATTTGAGGATTATGGAGGATTCGGGGATTCGGGAGACGGGGACTAGGGGGGTAATTCGGCCTACGGTAACCTCACTAACATGACAAAACACAACGAAAGCGTTGTTTTACGTCGGTTTTCCGTGAGGCCGTGGTACCATTCCGGTCGAGCCAGCCCATTCGTGCCGAAGCATAGCTCTCCCACACTTGAGTATATGTACAAAAAGTCCACATAATACGCAAAAATTTATTGTTTAAACAAACAAGCGTTTGCTTAAAACAATATATATCTTTGTCCATAAGGGAAAGTAAATAATTATTTATCAGGATACATTTATGACAGTAAAATCCTTTCGGTGTTAAAACCGACCCAAACCTTTATCAGTTGTGTAAAATGTCACACATTTTCATTTATTTTATACAATAAACATACAAATGAAAAATAACCCTGGCTATGTAATAAATGTATTTGGAAATTATTACTTAATCAACACAGTTTTAGTAGGGTATAGTATCTATTGATTCTGAAACCAACGAACATTACTAAAGATGTTCATCATAATTCATCAGTTAATTTGATTATCTAACCACACAGAGTGTACAATTCTACAAACGGTATGGGTTGTCATTGAAAGCATAAATGCTATTGGTTGTCACAAAGCGTGATAACGCAATTGTAACCACCAAAACATACGTGACAGCCTTTGTGGCGCTTCCAGCGTGACTCGTGTGCGCTTTGTTACAAGATGAAAGCGCTTACAAGGTATGTTCAGCAGATTTATAACTAGGTAATAACGCGAAACTACGTTGGGCAATCGCATTTATCTTCTGAGGGCCGCAGTTGGTGTAATGAATAATACGTTGCGCATGTACTACGTGGAAAGTTCCAGAAATTCGTAAATTCCAGTACTATTCTAGACCTATTTATTGATCTAATCGGTTCAGTGCTCGAGTGTATCGACTTAAGCATGCAGAAACAAGTGGCTCGTTGGAATTCATCGCTGGATTATAAAAGTAGCAATGTGTTCGCTCGACTCATTTCAAAATTGCAGGGTAAGTAAATACCTTTTATTCATTGCGGAACTCTCCTCAATGACCTGAGTTATTTGGGTCGACAACCGACATACAACCTAAATCACAACGCAGTTCGTGTCATTTCACAAAAGTTGAAAATGACAAGCGCAGCTTTTGCCACCCGTTGACATTCAGAGTTAAATAAAAAAAGCATTGGTGGTGCCGTCAGAATTCATAATATTTTACACTCTACGTTGAGAGTGCAATAAAAGGGTAACGACCGCTTTATAAGCAGTTTCAGACGAACGTCCCTTTTGCAACGTGATAAAGATTTGTATATTTGAAGATGAAAGTGAAATTTATTGCTGTAGTATCGTGTTTTATTTTATTAAGGCATTGTTCTAGCGCGGAGGCTAACAGTCTTTCGAAATCGTTATTCCTGTACGTATTCTTAAAACTATACAACTAATTATACATCAACTCAATAAACAGGATCAATATTGTGACTCATTTATAATCCTTTTTATACACTCACATGTAAACAGCACCTTATTTACCTACATATTTATAGAATAGTTGAAGCAAAATAATCCCTTCCTCACCGCGCCACGGAGTAATCGCACAGCGCGTAACAGAGTCAGCATAAGAAATAAGATAACATTCTGAGATTTAATACATCGTGAGGTAAAAGGAAACTAGTAAATGTATTTTTCATACGTTCTTCCATAGTAATACTCAGAACGATACTAAAAGGAATTGCTCAACTCTTAATGTTACCTAACAAAGTATTTGTACGGATTTCTGGTTGAAGATACCTCATGTTCCGCTCGGCTCTTGAATAAATATTTAATGTGTATCACTAGATGTTCCAAGTTTGCTTGATGGAATTCGTTGAAAACAAAATACAAATGTTTTCGCGAAATGTTTTGCTTGTATTTTTTACGAAATGTTTACGTTTAGGCTAAAGGATTTTTTAAATTAGTTATATCTATTTCATACCTAGAATCCCGTACCATTTTTCGTATACTTTTTCGCATTAAATATATTCTTGTACAAGAATTCATCATGATGATCACATTGCTGACGAAGACGTTTTACGACGCAGTATGCATTAGGGTTGAATTCATGAAGCTTAGGTAATAGAAAATTGGGTCTCTAGGTCTTTAAGTCTCTATCTAATATTTTTCCTTGGCATTTTCCGAGAAACCTTCAGAGGAAAAATGTTCTACGATGTTAGGCGCCAAAGGAGCTAAATACGGATCTTTTACAAGATTTATTATATCATGAAGCTTATAAAAATTGGTGTACAGCACTTGATTTCACGTAGAAAAATAAGACGTATGTATTATCGTATAAGGATAAAAATATTTTCACACTATAGGTGTGAAAATATTTTTACCTACACGTGTACCTATAATGTAATGAGAAAAAGTCTTATAAAGAGGAAAAGTAGTATTTGTAATATTCCAAACCATTTTTTTTCCACACGTTATTAGTAATTTTTGTATATTTTATTGCCACATAGAGAGCATAAATCAAAATTTCGAGTTGCTTTCGAGTTCTTGGAACTAAATAAAATCATGATCTTTGAAACTATATTTTTTGAACTAAGTAGAATAGGATTATCCTGGGAAATTAGCACAAATTATTACATCAAAAATGTCAATGTGTAGGTATTTTTTTTAAGGGGGGAAATTATCGAATGACTGCTCCCGCCTGGGTGAGGCGGGAGGGAGTGTCAGTTTCAGACTCTTACTGACTAAAATCCACCCCGATCCTTCTCCTGCACATCGAGCCGGAGCCCCGGTAACCCGTTAGGTTCTCCGCGACAATGTTAGGTTCTCCGCGACTATGTGTAGGTACCTCTATAAGGTATTACTTTACTTATATTACAATGACATAGAAAAATCACTTCGCAACTTCATGCCGAACGACAACATTTAGTAGCGGGCTTTGGTAGGCCAACATTACACGTTGCTATTCTAATAATAGAAAAAACATTAACTTTTCCAACGTGTCTGGTTTACCTTGATATTATTCTTCCACCTGACTGACCTAAAAAGTTCAGGGACTAAATTAAAACACAAATAAGTAATTCTAGAAAGTTATTTCTATTCGTTAAATATACATGTCTATTTGAAGTAGTTTCAGTGAAATTGGTTTAAAATTTATGTAACAAAATATTGTCTTGTATATTTTTAAACAGGTGAGCATAAAGATATTATAAGTTATTCTATTTTTTATGAGGTAACATAACATCACATCTTTTATCCTCGAAGGGGGCATAGGTGCACATTACGCCACTGTACAATGTAACACCCACTTTTCACTAATTATGTCATGAGGCCAATTGCCATATATCGGGCACAATTCCAGACTCCGTGCTACTACTGAGATTTTTTTTTAAAAACTCAGTGGTACTTTGTCCGACCCGGGAATCGAACCCTTTGCCCGGCAGTAGCACTTGCGACCACTCGGCCAACGAGGCAGTTATTCTATTTTTGTCGTTAGGTATTTATATTCCAGTGTATGGAGAAAAAAATCGTCACAACTACCTACAATTGCTATTTCATCATTTTTGATTTATTTAATGAAGATACCTTTCACCAGCTCGCTACGATCTTGTACTTACCATTCAGGATTTCAATCAGATATATAACAAAAAAAAATGGTTAAAATTACATTTTACATGTAGGTACACGTATTTCGTTCTGTACCACTATACAGGTGTTTTCTTTTATTCATAGGTAGATCAAAGAGCTTGCTACAGCTCGCAACCTTCTCTCGAAAAGCTTTTGTACTATCGACGTTGAAATAAAAATTCTATTACGTTCATATATATTTCAACGTGTTTACCTTACCGGTCGTAAGGTGGTAGTACCAATAAATAGGTCGGACGTGCACACGTTTTGGGGTTGAACTTGGTTTTATAGAGGTTAAATATGTTTAGAGTATAAATAGGCGCATAGAGCGCGTGTTTGCGTATTTGTTATCTTGTTTAAATTGATGTCTATCGTAAATATTATTAGATACTATATATATTTGTTTTTGGATAATCTGTTTTAACTTTGATAATATGCAAAATGGTCGTCAAATTATTAGCACTGGCGTTAATGTCAATTTACACTGTGACTTCTTACGTAGGTATCCAAATTTACAAGTACTTAATGCATATTTTTATAAAAAATTGGGATTCCATACTCTATGCCTCTGTATAAAATATATAGATAGCTTACAATTTCTAAGTTCAAATTACTTTCGACTTTAAATAACTTGGTAGTGGTCTCCCAGGCGCACGGGTAGCTCGTCGCCCGACCTGAACCTGATCATACGTTACCAATTAAAACAAAAAAAAAAATACTTGTATCAGAAAGTATGTATAAGAAAAAACTCTAGCACGTCCGTTCTTTTGTTCCCAATTGTAGATAAAGCTTGTCCTTTTACTACTCCGAGAGCTGTACAGACAAGACCCTAATACTACCGTATGTGATACAGGTTGTAATCACTCTTCATTGCTTGTTATAAACTTGGTGAATAACACTAAAGATTTTTATTACTTGCGTGTATAGGTTACCCCCAGATTACGATTCAGGGTTACTAAACTAACCAGTTTACTAGCTGTAACTAGCAGTTCCAGGTACTTAATGTTCAAATTCAGGGATTACTTTGTTCTGTTTTATTAAACGTGGATTATGAGACTATTTGGTGGGCCAATGTTCGAATGAAATTCTGGCATTACTTCAGTATCTACTCAAATGTGTCTGATGGTAGCCATGAAAAGCAGGTAATCAGTATAGACAGACCAGCAAGGGACGGAATCGAATGCTGCAAAGTTAACATAATGATAGTAAAAATAATACCTGCATCAATCGGTACCTTATGCCTTTGTATTACGGTTCCTATTAGCAATAAATTTTAATATGCATCTAGAATATAACAGGTGTGACTTTACATTATGTCATGAAGTCAATGTACACATCAAATATCTTCGAACTAGATGGTGCATGAATCACTGATCAATAACCTACTGATGTCAATGGCATTATTAATAATACTCAGTATTACAAATTAATTGATATTAGAACTCAGAACAGCTAAAATTAGGACACTTCCATGCAATACGTCATCTAGTTTAGGGGATTTCAGTTCATTCGTTGTGAGCTGAATTTAAGCTACTATCAAGCGATTGCATTCCGTTCACTTTGAACGGTGATTTGAGGCTAGCGAGGTGAGCTGCTAGAATAGGAGATGATAATTCTGATTCGACCACTAAACTGTGCATTTAGTACTTAATTTCTAAAACTAGTGCTAGAAAATCTATTAATTTTATATCACACTTTCACAATTCACATAATATAAATAATATCACGATAAACATTAGGAAAATATGGAAACACCATTTTTTAGTTTACGGTTCCTATTCAATAATTCCTATAAGTGACACCATGTTTCACAAACTGATACGATGGAAAACAAATCCCATTGTGGAAGTATGAAGAAAAACATCATCAAAGTTTATCATTTATGAGAAATTGTTTACTCATACGTCATAAAAACGCGGTCTTGGACATTGTACGGTGTTTGAGTTGGTGACGTCACCGAAATGATCCTTTTTTGCCCCAAACGGTTTCGGTTCTTTGTAAAAAAGGTTGTATCTCTTTATAAAGGTGACAGTTTAGTTGACGAAGATTTACGAGAACTAAGACGCGGTGACCAAGGAAATTCTGTAAGTGATTAACTTCCAGTTACGTCCGACCTACTAAATTGTTGAATGGACGATGTTACTTTGGAAAATGTAGTAAATATTTAAGGTATTGTCGAATAAAATAATATAAGCACTGAAGTCAGTAAGCAAATAGGATTTATTATGAGAAAGGGTTAAATTCTGGTATAAACATTAATTTTGTAAACTTTTCTTAGTCACAATAAATATCGTATATACTAACTGTCATTAATTCTGTGGTAGTTTGCAGTTCTCTAGTATTATTTGTTAGTTATATAGATTTTATTCGATTAATTCAATCTGGTCGTATTGTTAGCGTTCATTGTCGACGCTGTCATAAAATGCTAATGAAATAATGTTCAACTTTATGATAGTAGCAGTATTTTATCGGCTATCAATTTCGGGTTGTTAGCTAGACTAGTATAGAACACAGCGTAACATTTATTATGTGTTGCCACTAAAAGTTAAGTCTTTGTTGGTTTATCGAAAAGGAGTTCAAAAATGATCAAAGACATAGAATTTTAACAGCAAGACATAGTTTCGTGAAAAAAGAAATAGGTTAAAAAAAACTTAGAAAATTAGTTGCCGTCCTATGTTTAACTTTTAACAATATACGTTGGATAGAAGCCTAGGAATTTTCCAAATTGGGTTTTTGTTCCCGCAAACTGTGACGAAACTTCCACAACTTTGTAGCTTACGTAACTTTTGTTAGGATGTAGTTACAATATAACTAAAATAACGTCAGAAAAAGAACTTCTTATGTTCTTCAAGGAAAGATTTCTTAGAAGTTGTATGTATGGGAGAGGCATGCATCGACACGAAAAGGCCGGAGTGATACCATGACCTCACAGAATACCAACGTGAACCAACGCTTGCGCTTTTTTGTCTTGTAAGTAAGATTAAGGAGGCCCAATCAAATGAAGAAGATCCAACAGTTAAACTATTTATGCATAGTTTTGTTGGACATGGCGTTAGATTGTAAGGCATGTCATGTACCTTTTACTATTTAATAAATAATAAATCCCCTTGCCCCAAAAGGCCGATAATGCACTTGTAACGCTTCTGGTGTTCCGTATCTATTGCAGGAATCACAGGAACTATGAACTTTTATAAACTTTTAAAATGGTATTGAGTAAAACAAACGTAATTCTTCTTGCAATTGAATAATCCATTGCAAATAATGAAAATAAACTTAGGTTTTCAATTATGACATGTTTGATTTAATATCAATTGAAAACATTTTGTTCCAAATAAAATACTAGCGGGAGGGTAATGTGATTTGAAATGAAATCTACCGTCAATTTTTTTGTAATCAGTGTAATTTATGGTGCGAAGTTAATCGCTGCTGTAGTAATTAATACATTTTTTGCTAGTTTTCTATGTTAATTCGTATAAATGTGACTACAGCACCCATGCAAATTTCGGGTTGCGTACCCGATTAAACTGTCAAACACCAAGCGGTCACCGGTGACCGCAACCTTTTGTTCTATAATTGTGTCTATAATGACGGTACTCGACGTGTTAAGTATGGTTTTAAGGTAACGTAAGGTTTGATCATACATTATACGTCATACAGCATCAGCCTACTGCTGAGCAAAGATTCATATCACACCGAGAAGGTTTGAGTATTAAGCACCAAGCTTGCTCAAACTTATAATAAATTATAAACCCACGTTTCCTCCCGATGTTTTCCTTTACCGCTTGTCAGTGGTGTCTAAATAATCTTAGAGAGCACATATAACTCGGAAAACGTCACATTGGTTCTTGCCTTTAATAAAAATGTTACATCCTATGATTTTACTAAGAATACTAGTAGTATTATTCAAACACTCATAGGCAATAAGATTTATTTATTGTTATTGAGAATTGACGTTCTCCAGAGAATCAGAAGGATCAAATAGAATCGTCTTTGCATTGATTTATAGCTACTCTCTTTCGACGATAGGTTGTCACAGTTCCTTAGAGCTCATTTGGCACGCCGTCGATTTGTCAAATCTGTAATGCAATCAGCTTATTTATATCTATGATATCGTCATATAGAGGTAATATTATACGAATTCGGTGAATTATTTCAATTAGGTAAATTAACTTGTAGGTAGTCCTTGGGTACGAACGTACCCATATCGTATCTATGTACCTCTATATGCCAAAAGCCTTGAAAACACTTCCATTATCGGATATCTGCTTTCTCTTTTCTATACACGTTTTACTTCTGTGATAAAATTAGCCAAAGGATGCCCATCGCTGAATTGGCAACTAAGTAATTAGCCTTAAGAAGGAAAGTAGCAACAATGCGCTGTTTACTTCATGGCAAATATAACAAAAACGAAAAAAAAATAGTAAAAGTATTACCGGGCTTCAAAAAGGAGGATATCAAAGACAGCTGTCTATACCAGTCCCAAGGTCATTTATATCGGCTTTACGATCTCTGGGGTTACCTTTATTTAACAGCCACTTGATTTCAAGCCTATCGGTTATTCATAAAGGAGTTATATCCAACTCAATCCTGACTGAACGTTCTGATGATAAGAAGTAGTCTATGTAATGTACTCAGATGACGGGCATAGATAAGCGGGCGACCGTGACATGACAAATGAAGCCTTGCGTGAATCCTCAATAGTCAATGATAGATAGTCTTGATAGCGACTTTATTCTCTGAGCTGCAAGGTTTAATTTTGTTGGAGTGTAGGTTGACCCTACATCAATATTAGGTTCGGTTGGAGGATTTTGTCTAGGTTTGTTACGCCTTAAGCTACAGTGAGCTTATGAATTGTAATTGAAAATTTGATTTATTTTTTGTATTGTGTTGTTTCAGTTCATTTTCTTACAGCATGTATTTTCGATAAAATTTATTTCGTATTTTTCAGTTTTTCACACAGCGAATGTAGCGATTACTAATAATGAGTTATGGCGTGATAAACGAAGGTAAGTTATTTTATAGCAATCTACACGTATTTCTAAAATAACAAAATGTATTTCTAAACCAAACTGACACGTTAGAAACGTGTTATATGTTAGAACTGATTCATGAGAAATACGGTTCGATGACACTTTGAACTATATTTCGAGTACACAAAGACTTTAGGAACAGACTTTACGAAATTGAGAAGCATAACTGTTGCTTTGCTATTTCAAGGAACACATACCAATTTCCACATGCAACGTTGCGAATCGCCACTTAGTCAAACCTTACAAGGAAGAGACGAGCAAAACTTGACATGTGAGACAAAGTTGCGAATTTTGACTTAGTTTCGGTTGGATGTCATCGTAATTCGCTTCAGAGCATCTGCTACTCCCATTCCATGGTAAGAGATATGACAAGTTTTCTGACCATAAGTTTTGAAGTTTTCTTGAGACCGTTGCTTCTCATGAAAATATATAGATTGTACGTTTAGTTGCAGATCATTGTTGTAGTGTTGGATTGTCGCAAAGATATCAATGAAAAATATTTCAACACAATTTTGGTTTCTACGTGACAGTAGATATAATATTAACTGCATTATACCCTACAATTTCCGGTCAATGTTCAAATTCTTTTTATAATCTATCTAGTAACTACTAGCCAATATAATTTCATATCCAGGAGTTAAAAAAAACAAGCTATGTAGTATAAATAATAAGATGGCTAATTGTACGTTGTATATTAAGTAAATATGCCATTTTCATAACAATGTTTCTTTATTTTTTTAGTCTTTCATCGCATATTTACTAAAAATAACCAACAAATACTTACCCTAGTTATTAAAATACCTAGAACGATCTAGTTATACCGCAAATACCATTCTTACAGTTCGAGTAACCTAGATTTTCTCAAAACGAGGCCAGTTTCTAAGTAAAAGAAATACTGTGGCAACGAGTCGATGAAAAATGAACAAAAATATAAGGTTTTATGACCCACCAAAGCAATAAGGAAAGAACACCAAAATATAAGAAAAAAATGCAATGACATAGATGTATATAGGTATGAGAAAATATCTCAGAATAGGGTGGTCACGTATACTTGACATTTTTTTATATATTTTACATAGTACCATATTTATTTAGTCTTGAACTCGGCGTGGAGTAGGTATTTACACTACACCCACTTTTCGATTTTGTAATTGGTGTTCAAAAGAAAAAAGGATTACAAATTCTATAGTATCCACACTTTCTGCTACCATTTCATAATATAATTTTAATTAACTGTTTGTGTGTTTACACTGGGATACACTCTATCTAGGTACCTTTCTTTTTGAGGGGGAAAATCATCCAATGTCCTCTCCCGCCTTGGGTGGGGCAAAAGGGAGTATCAGACTCTTATTGACTAAAACCCGCCCCGCTCCTACTTCTGCTCTTCTAGCCGAAGTCCCGGCAACTCGTTACGTCCTCCGCAACTCCGTAAGAACATCAGCCCTATTGGGCCCCATCTGTGGTAATCTGACGGCTCTTATAGCGCGCGCGCGGAACGCGACACGCCGTAGGCTAGGGTATAATCATATACATATTCGTACAATTTAAAAAAACCAATCGATTAATAAACTATGATGTAACACATACTGAGACGTCAACAGAACAAAACTATTTTTAAAATTAAAACAGAGGTTGAAATATACAAAATAGATATGTATGCATAATTAAGATAACGTAATACAAGCAAAAGAGATTGCAGTGCTCGCTTCGAATTGAATTACAGCAAAGATAGTTAAGACCGAATAGGGACTAAGCGAACTAAATCGTTCTAATGCTCTGGAGACAGCGTGTTATTGCCTGACATTAAGTTCTGGTATTACTATAGAACACTTCATCAAAATTATATTAATACGTGTCAAATATTTTTATATTTGACACATTTTTTTTCCTGAAACGGCAGATTTTTAAGCAACGCACGACGAAATCGTTGCCCCAGGACCTTTTCCTGGTCTTTACATACACAACCAGATTTGCAAGAATTATTTCGTTAATACCTAAATGCTACAAGTAATTCATCATAACACATTATAGTGCAAGCAATCATCAAACCGCTACACTTGGTTAGTGTAGCGACTTGAAGATGTGAATAGTGTGATCAAATTAATAACAAACGTAATCAAAATGCTATACGTGTATTGTCTACTCATTCAAGAATTTAATAAACGAGCTAAAATTTATTATTAAATCTATTTTATTTTATTTTTTTTATTTATTTTATTAAACCTTTCTGTAACACCTTTCTTTTTATAGATTTCCAAAATCGTTTGATTTTATGTAGTAAGAAAACAGAGGCGGTGATAGCAACATCGTCCATCCATGGGATTAAATTTACTTTGTGGGCACCAAATATTGTGTCTACCAAAAAGCTCTTTGGTTAGATTACCTTGGTCCACGTTCTCGATGCTTAAAAGGTGACAAAATCCATTAAAATTAACTACATAAATACAACTAAACTGCCCGAATGATCACACATTTATTGAATACATTTTGTAGTCTTCATGAGCTGTTTATCGGAATAAATGAACATTCAACTTTCCAATGCAATGATTGTCATTCATTGGTATCGAATTGCATGAATTTGTGGCCAGAAATTCAATAATTACTTATTGAACAGAAAGTTTTACGTAGAACATACTTTTATCTGGAACATCGCTTAAAACATCTAGATTTGTTATTACATAAATTATTAGGTCAAAGATGCATGTGCTTTTATTATATCAATATGCTTAACAAAATGTAATAATCATTTTATTTTATCTTTATTCGGTTGAATTACGACTTGTTAGTCAATTGGCCTTGAATCGTTTTCATTTCAATTAATGCAGAAATCTACTACACATCCATGTACGTATCTATCTTTAAAAATTTTACGTAAAGCATTATTATCTCTCAAATGTAAAAATGAATTTTCACGGAAAAAGATATTCCTACGAAGAAAGGTCGTTGCCCCGATTTAGGATATTCATTTCGCAAATGTTTTTAAAAGCCGCCGAATAAATTTCGCTTACATTCAGCGGTGAGTGTTCCATTTTTTTGTAATACAGATTATTTTCGTGTAAGCTCACGTGCTACATTGAACGTTCCTGACTTTCCTCATAATTTCCTTTATTTTATCTAACATCTTTAACGTGATGTAGCCAAGAATTTATGAGCCTTTTACCTCCTCAGAAACGTTTGGGTCCTTGTGGCTTTTCTTGTGGGTCATCCTGGCCCTTCCAGCCTCCACGAGGAAGCCATTCGCACGCTTTTACATTTTTTATGAAACAATCTAAAAGGTTGAGAACGTTACGTGATGATCAGTCGGTGAGTAAAATGGTACTCTGTATGCGGATTTGTTACATTTTGCTTGGATTTGCCTTTTTGATCTTTAGTAAATTTGATAAGACAATATTGGAAATAGACAAATACTTTGTTTTTAGTTACCTACTAATATTATGTATAGAATTTAATATGATAGAATTATGTATGTAGACTGCCTCGTTGGCCGACTATTCGCAAGTGCGACTGCCGGGCAAGGGGTCTCGGGTTCGATTCCCGGGTCGGGCAAAGTATTACTGGGTTTTTTAAAATTCTCAGTAGTAGCACGGAGTCTGGAAATGTGCCCGGTATATGGCAATAGGCTCACCCCCTATTACATGGGACTCATAACAACTAGTGAAAAGTGGGTTTTACATTGTACTGTGGTAGAATGTGCACCTCTGCCTACCCCTTCGGGGATAAAAGGCGTGATGTTATGTATGTATGTATGTAATTATGTATAAAATAGACTACATTTATTTAGTTATGCAACAACGTGGTATCCTGGTTTGTATTGGTAAATTTTGTATTCCACATATTGATATATTCACTATTCCATAAAATTTAACGTTGTTCTTAATTTGGCAATAAAATAATTAATAATATCTCGTATACATAACGAACGCCTACGCACTAGCTTATATAAAATAGAGTATCATTATTATTAATAATACACCAATTAATTTCAATAATAGCCCAAAGGAAAAATAAAATGGAGGCGAATAATTTTTCTCAACTTACACCGTCATGGATGAACATAATTTTGATATATTTACGGCCGGATCAGGTTCCATTCATTGTGGTTCTATTGTTAGTAAGATTGTTCGCGTATCATACCAGCAAATTGGATGTGCCAAGGGCTAAAGTTGGGATATGATGGAGGTGGCATCAGAAAGCATAGTACATTATATTAGAAATCTTCTTGATATTGATTGAAAGTGTTCGTAGTTACGTTGTAGTGGAAGAAAATTGGACAAATTGAGATTTGATCTCACTTGATTAATGTTTTTTGGTTGGAGTACATTTACTGGGAGTTTTTTTAAGGAGAAAATGACGGTGACGACTATTGTACTTTTCAATATATGATAAAGTGCTTCATGTCAGTAATGCTTATAGAAGCTCATAATTTGGTGAAATTTTCTATAGTAGCTGGGTACATCTGATATTATATTGTATTTAAATTTACAACTACTTAAATCTACACAATATAGGTACAAGCAACACAATATTATTATAATGTGAACTGACCAAAAGCATCAAATTAAACCTTTCATGTGGAACCAAAATTCGAAATTGTGGTAAAATAATTATAACAGTGTACATCAAGAGGCACCAAACGCGAGGTATTCCCAACCTATGTACGCTACGCATCAAACTAGACATAACCACTTTATCATGGTCTCTGTTTATATGACCTTTTCGTACAATCAACGGTCAATTTATTCTGGAATAATAGCTCGATGTGCAGATATGTGTACCAACCTAACGAACGAGCATGGCGACGTTTATTGGAAAACAGTTGTTTACTTGATGGATGATACAATATCAGAAATGTCAACACTATAACAAAAACCATTTTAAACCTTCATCGTTACCTGGCATTCGATGTTCTTGTTTTTATCAAAATATAATGGTACGCACTCTTAATGCAATAGCTGAGCGGTTAGATTTATTCCACTGTTCGGTGAATGACTTCTCGAGTGTAGCCAATTATTCAGTGTAATACAATATGTTATTAGGATTCTTTTCTAATAATTCCTTTTAAGAATAACTATTTTTTATGAGATAATCCGGTTATCGAGCCGACGATGGTACCTGATGGTATGCAATCGGCGCTGCCCATGGATGGACACCCTAAACACCGAAGGCGTTACAAGTGCGTAGCGGACCTATTAGGGATTGGGAATTTGTTAGGGATTCGGGGATTAGGGAGACTGGGTAGGGGGAATTTGGCCACCGGTAACCTCATTCACACAATGAAACACAACGCCAGCGTTGGTTCACGTCGGTTTACTGTTAATAACTTATGTTCTTTTGTTTAATGTAAGTAGCATATCTATCGCACGGCGTATAATCTGTAATGATTAGTAGATGAATAGATCTATGTAAGTATAAATAACGAATGATACATTTATTGTAGGCTGGACAGACAGAAGAACAGAACAACAGGAGTTATGGAAAAAGTTGTGCCTTTATTTACCTTTTGATATCTATAGGCTTATCAAACACCCTGAGAGTTTGACAAATTCATTTTACATAACATATTTGCCTCGTTGGCCGAGTTAGTATGACGCAAGCGCGACTGCCAAGCAAGGGGTATCGGGTTCGATTCCCAGGTCGGGCAAAGTATTACTGGGTTTTTAAAAAATCTCAGTAGTAGCACGGAGTCCGGAAATGTGCCCGATATATGGCAATAGGCTCACCCCCTATTAATGGGACTCATAACATAAATAGTCAGAAGTGGGTATCACTTCTGTGTGCACCTCTGCTTACCCCTTCGGGGATAAAAGGCGTGATGTTATGTCATTTAAATGTATGGTTTGTGGTTGAAAAGTGGATCTTTCATAATGCCTCATTAAACAAATTGGATGAGTTAACTTTAAAAAATCCTTTTGGTCTTGTGATAAGGTTAATACTGCTAAATGAGTTTAGAAAGTAAATAAAATTTTATGGCTTGAAATTTTTAATAATAGCGTAGGTATATAAAAAAATTACCTAAGGTTGTGACGACATTAGAATTCATAGATCTAAAAGCAGACATGGTAAAAGTAATATTTTTTTCTAATTAATATTATTAATTATAATCCAGTCAAGAATTGTTAAAGAGTCAACATAATATAATAAAACATTTATTACAATTTAGTAAATACGTTCGCTGCGAAAATTGATTCGGATCATTTTAACTTATAACCAAACTTCTAATTGGGAATAAGTAGTTGAAATTTCGATAGAAATTACAAATCCAGATGAAAGTCCCTAATTACAAACTTTTTAAGCTCAAAATAAACTCGCATTACTAAAATAAATCCATAAAGTGCTGAAATAGTCTCTCCCAGCTAAAAAGTCAAGTAGGTACCTACTGCTTAAAATAAAAATGTAATATTCTTCGACATCGAATCGAATCGATCGAACTATACAATTATTAAATACCTGATTACTTTGTTAGTTTAACTGTCAAATACCAGGCGGACACCGGTGTCCGCACACCTATTGTTCTTTAATTGTGTCTATAATGACGGTACTCAGGGTTTTTTTTTAAGGGGGGAAAATCATCGAATGACTTCTCCCGCCTGGGTGAGGCGGGAGGGAGTCTCAGACTTTTACTGACTAAAAACCACCCCGTTCCTTCTCCTGCACGTCGAGCCGGAGCCCCGGTTACCCGTTAGGTTCTCCGCGACGGTACTCAGGGTTAAGTGCGAACAAAGTAAACGATGCCTAAACATTTCTATTAATGGGTATATCAAACTGATAACAAAACACCTTCAGTTGTTGTACACATCTGCTTGCCCCATTGTAGGTTCATTATCATCATCATGATTATTCTTAATTGTGGGAGAGCGATGTTTCGGAGTAAATGAGCCGGCTCGGCCGGAGTGATACCACCTCACAGGACACCGACCCAGTCTTCCCAATCCAAAATCTCCAAATACCTACCTACTTCCCAAAAGGCCGGTAGCGCACTTGTAACGCCTCTGGTGTTTCAGTTCTCCATGGGCAGCGTTGATTGCTTACCATCAGGTGATCCGTCTGTTCGATTACCGGCTCATTCCACAAAAAAAAATTCCAGACAATTACTTCCAGATGGGGCAGTTGCAACCTGCATCTCTGCAGTGGCTCCCAGCGATCTTAATCAGGTCGTCTGTCCACCTTGTAGATAGATGTCCAATAGGGTATTATATACTTTAAAATCTACCAACATTAGTCACAAATAAAATTTATAACCCCTAGTATTATGTTCTATAATGTCCAACTTAACTAAACATAGCTATGCTGCTTGAATCACTAATTAACATTAACCAGATGATGTTGTTTAACACTACAGCAATGTAATATGCACTTCGAAACTATCAATTATGTTAGGTGTCAGCACGTATTTGATCTATTTGTTCTAATGGCACTTTAATTCAACTTATTGGAGTACGATCAAAAGGTAATGTCTTCGCACTTCATAGATGGCGCTATTGGAGAATAAAATCGTATAACTCTTAACGTAAAGTAATTGTTTTACTAAGATTCTTGCTGACAAGTCACCAATTACAGTTGGTTGTCGGGGCGATATAATTATGTATCACCATACAACATGCTCACTGTCAGCAGTTAGATGCCAAGAGCTGAATATTGAAAAGCTCAGTGGCGTGCCATTAAAAAGACCTATAACCCATTGTATATTGTAAGTTAATAATATTTTAAATTCTCAAGAATCACTCATTTCCAGACAGCTTCCCAATATCTTAATCAGCTTATGACTAACAAATAAAACTATCCGCACCTTTCCAAAGAGATCAGGGCATATTATATTATCTATAAAAGGTTAATTTAAGAGGTTATTTTAAGAGGTGTATTGATAGGGATCAAAATATCAGTAATTTACTGATACTTGAAATGAGGGTTACCAAGAATCCTTGTGGATTCTTGTAACAAGGGCTGACTTATTTAACAAAATCAAAAAAATCAATGAGGCGTAATCATGGAGCCCTAAAGAATTTGATTGTACGTCAGTTGGTGACCTATCATTGATATCAAATTGATTTCCAAATTTATATCAGATTTAATAACAAAAATATTTTATTTCACTTCTATAACTTGATGCAAGAATGTGCAGTACAAAGCTACCGGACAAGGTCCTATTAATTAAACGCTATTAATACCGATTCGTCTCTGAGACATGAACAAACTGTCTTGAACTCCGCAGCAAAATTAATCGGTATCACTGGGGGAGTGAAACATAGAGAGTTCTCCACATATTAAATAAGGCACAGAATGACTTTAAAGCCCCGAAGACAAGTAGATAATTGTTTTTTTATGGGGTAAGCCGGAAAACGGTCTGACGGATCACCTAATGGTAAACAACGTCGCCCATGAACAGCTGGAATACTAGAGGCGTTACAGGTGTGTTACCGGCCTTTTGGGAAATAGTAATTTATGGACTACTAGCGGCCCGTCCCGGCTTCGCACGGGGGGAATTAAGATTTTTTACATAGTTTTACGTTTTATTTATATTTATTCTCAGTTTTTTTTTATTTAGGAAGTATTTACCTTTTTGAAAATATTTTTCCGGACTTCATCTTTTTTATGTATTTTTGAAATAGTAGGTAAGTACTTACCTAATAGGTATCTTTTGGATGAATTAATAGTCTTAAGGTAACCGATTGAACAATTCAAAAGTTATCTAGAGCAAACTTTTATAAGGATTGAACCATTCATTAAATCGATTGTTATGGGTAAACAATAAAAGGTAGACATATGCTCTCGCGGACTTTTTTAAAAATAATGTTAAGATGAACAATTCATCTATAGAGCATTTTTGTATAACTTTAACTATATGCTCAGCGCACGGCACGGAAGGCCTCAGAAACGATACTTTTCCCACGTTTTTAAAACATTTTTGGTTACTGCTCCACAACTATAGGACCTAGCGTGATATTATATAGCCTATGTTACTTCTGAATAATGCAGCTTTCTAATGGTGAAAAAATTATTGCAATCAGTCCAGTAGTTTTTGAGTTTATTCATTACAAACATACAAAAATACAAATCTTTCCTCTTTATAATATTAGTATAGAAGTATAGATTGGGGAATCAGGGATTTGGGAGATTGGGGAGGGGCTTGTGTAATTGGGCCTCCGGTAACCCTACTAATACAAAAAAACCACATGCTAGTGTTGTTTCAAGTCAGTTTTCTGTGAGGCATTGGTATCACTCCAGTCGAGCCGGCCCATTCGTGACGAAGCAAGGCTGACCCACACTTAATTTTCTAACTGTTTTATCCTTAGTCCACTAATAATTATCACCATGATTAACTCGTTTCTCACCAAAACTCGTTTCTGTCTCACAAAAACCTATAAAATGCATCATAGATAAATTATGAATTAAAAATAGAGCAAAAACTCCGAATGTCCCGGTGTATGCTAATGTGCAAGCTGCGACCACAGTGTTATGTCGTTATTCATTCAAAAACCCGTTGGAAAAACGTATGGATGGCCCAAAATGTTCTACGTACTAAGAGACGGTTTGTAAACAGTTGCACATGTTAAATATGTGAAATTGTGCTGTGATAATGTATCGTGATTTGTATAATGTACTTGGAAAGTTTTGAAGTGACAGATTTATTTTATAGAACATAATGCGAGTCACTTTCCAAGTCAAGTAAAATAAAGAATGTCTATTATTGATCATCGCACAAATATGTATAAAAATGTAAATATTTGAATTTAATATTATAACAATGTTACGCAGTGTATTTAATGTCACATTATTTTTATAGTTCACAAAGTTAACACTAAGCTGCACTAATTTGATGTTGAATAAAAAACACACGTACTAATTTATCTACCAAATAAATATCACAAATTAATATAAGAGCTCTTACCAATTTCAATTTAAGGTCCAAGATAAACAACACGATAACCAACAACTGTAAATGAGATAAAGTTACCCACACTCATTACCCTTGGTCTCCATTCCATCTGTCAAATATTAGTCTGACAAAACCGAATTCGGACCTCAGTACGTCATTGGGTGAATTTTAGACCTTTTCCAGCGAAAATTGTAGTCCTTGTCCGGATTACTCGACCCTTGGTAAAGGCAATTGAGTGGTGAATGCTATACGATAAGAATAAGAAAATGGGGTTACACAAAACATGGATTACTGACTGACTGGCTCAGGCAGTAGGCCTGAGCCAGTCAGTCCAAATTGTGTTATTTGACGGATGCATAGATGCGTCAGAAGTGACAAGTGGATTTACCGTAACCGTTTCATCAACAGTTTTCAGTGTCATTTGTAGGTCGCCTATTGTTTGTGAAAGATAAATGTGTTCGTCAAATAATGCTCCTTGTCTTTTACTCATTACTGTTGCGTACGAATCGAATAGTTTTTCTGCAACCGGAAAATTGTTGGAAAAAGGTAGAAATGTCTCTAACTTTTTTCAGTAATTAGAATAAAACATAAAGATAGAAAAAATTTCACACCTAGGTAATATTATCATGTGTTGTATTATTTAATACTAACATCATAAATTCAAGAATATAATAAACGTACAATCATGAGAATAAAATTATTTCAGTATAAAAAATCCTTTTTCTAAATCCGATACAAATACGTTTCGCTCAATCCGAAAAATACACATGGTCCTAAACACACACCAGTAAACAATTCGAAAAAATCCGAATTTATGACCGCCTTAGCTTTGGGTGGACGAATATCCTATTTTAATGTTGAGCTGTCCAGTGGGTACCTTCACAACGACATACTCGAACAAGTTGTGGGACTTGCTGACGCGACATGAACGTGTTAAAGGACGTACTCGTTCTGCTGAAAAACGTGGTGACTCGAGTTGAGTGGACTTGGGACGTGAAGCGACCATTGTTTTGCGAATAGTGACGCCTGTCTATTCAAAGTTACGTTGTTTTGTACAGGGACAGGACTGAATCAAAGGTAGTTTGTGTACCAGAGACGGAATTCTGCGTACCTACACTATAAAGTCGAGGATAACGTTGCTATGTTACATACCCAGCACATTGCATCACGCACAATATATTGTGCGCACAATATAATAACCCAAATGTCTTGGATTTTACTATGATATAGGTAAGTCTAGTCAAATAAAAATTAAGTCATAAACCAATAAGAGTGAAAGATCTGACCCAAAATTAAATTTGAGACTAGTTGCTTGACAATCGTTTCCGATACGCCCTACAAAAAATGAACAATGAAAGTCTAGATATGTTAAATCGTATCCCAATTGAGGTCAAAATCCTAAATAATCTTTTGCTACAAAACCACATTTTCCATGAGCATGTTTTTTTGTTACCACATACCTATCTGAGGCCGAGGTCACAGGAAATTGAATCTAGTTGACGCCAAGCTTCATAGACCTCGATTCCTTTTTGCAAAATTCAAACTAGAGGTAGACTCGTGTTTTCTTATTTTAGTTGACTTATTTTCTGCAAAAAACATTGTGCTGTTGGCCTTGCTGTTACGGGGTATACGAGTGATAAAGTTTAAGTTAATTAAGTTTGAGTCTCTTTGTGATAATAGTGTGGTAACTCAAGTCGAGAGTCCTCAGTGCGGAACGACCATTGTATTCCGAATGACGTCTGTCTATTCAACAAAATTTTACGCCACCACGATGAGACGAGACCGTGCAAAAATATAATTCTTTTTTAATGTATATCATAATATGTTCAAATATGTTTTGGGGTCAAACAGACGATTTGCATTTGAACTGCATGAGAGCTGCAAAATTGAATTTGGTATTCTGTAGTTTCACACTTAAAATATGTAATTGCGTCAAAATCAAGAGTCGTAACAGATTTTTAGAGTGTTTAAAGTGTTCATGTGATCTGCATTGCACCCAATCTTTTTGAAATTATGCGTATATGGGTAATGTGAACCAACACTTAGTTTATCTACACCACACCCAATTAAAATTTCATCAAAGCAGATCAACCTTAGAATCATCATCAGCCTCCAAAGACGGTGACACAGCGACCCATTTAATCAGGAGATTATTTTATCTAAACAGTCAGGCAAGTTGACTTCGCATTGTACAACGCTTAATCCATACGCCCGCGCATGCAAGACCACGAACAAAGAACGTTTACCTATTGTATACCGTACTGAATTCTTCCCTTTGATATTATGAAGCCGTGCACGCTTTTTAAGCTTAGCAAAGTTGTTTATTACATTCTTGGAATTAAGAGTGAAAATGGTTGAGGATTGCAGTCTACGGTCGTGTCTCGTATCTCGGTGTGAGACGCAGGGGAAATTACGTTTGGTTAAGTTTAAAATGTGTCCTGTGTTCTTGTCTTTATTGGGGTTACCTACGTAGATTTAGGTTTCATTTCAGTTATTCAATGCGGCATGGAACAATTTCTTTATTAAAGCTACAATTAATCTGGAAGTTCGAGACATTCAAGTAAACGATAAAACGTTTGGTCATGAATCAGTTATCTGTTATTGTGAAAAACTAACAGGATTAAGCCGGTACAAAAGGATGAAGGATTTTTGGGGACTTGGTGCTCTTCAATGAAATGCCGATTATATGATGTTATATAATTAACACAATACACATGTTTTCAGTACAACGATTACAGATCGACTGTCTACTCTAGATTAATATCAATTACACGATGCGACACTTGTTAACAAATAAAACTTTATACACTACAGCAATTTATCATTAGTACCAGGATGTTTTAGTAATCTGTTCTTCAGTTGTGTGAAAACTGAAGGACTAAGTAAACTATTCCAACTTGTAAAACGTCAGATAAACAGCTTAGTGAAGCTGATTTACGTCACAACTGTATTACTTGTTTACATTCCAGCTTCCGTAGATTTTGCGTACACTCCTCGAATTTTCTCATCTATACATATAATAAAATTGTAGAAAAGTGCTGTCTGTACATTGAAAATAAAAATAAAAAAAATAGCAGGGGCTATTGTTATGTCGATTTCGAACCCAAAAATGTAACTAACTTTTTTTTGTCTGTTTGTCTGTTTGTCTGTTCACGCTAATCTCAGAAATGGCTTATAAATATATATATATTTAACAGGGTGCGGAAAAGGTGATAGTGGTTTTATTCCTCAGATTCCTGTCATTCCAAAAAATGTTCCGTTTAATTTTAAACGAATTCAGTTTCCAGTGAGCCTATGTTTCGCCATGACAATTAATAAAGCTCAAGGTCAGACTCTAAAAGTTATGGGTATAGATCTAAGTATCAGCTGTTTTTCGCACGGTCAATTGTATGTGGCTCTGTCCCGTGTTAGCAATCCCAGCAGCCTGTATGCTTTCACCCCCGATGGCCATACGTCTAATATTGTATATAGAGAAGCATTACAGTAAAGTAGGTTTTTTAGCTACCCAAAATGACTGTGATTATGATCCAAATCTAAAATAAAAATAAGTATATATTTTTAAAAAAAAAACGCTGCTCATAGTCACTATTCTACGCGAACGAAGTCGCGGGCACAGCTAGTTGATAATAACTATCGTAAGTACAACTATTGAGCAAAGAGTTTTAGTTTAATTCCTCTATTAGATTTGGTAAATTATTATTATGTAAGTAGTAAGACAGTAAGTTAAGGAAAGCCATCGTGGGGAAGCCTATAATATCAATACAGGTGTAAATCGCCAATCTGCCTTAAGCAGAGTAGAGTACCTACGTGCGCAATGATTAATAAATACTCATTATTTCTCCTTTATATTAGGAAGAGGATAGATTTTATGCCTACACTCACAAATAAACATAAACTTACAACAATACTTCAAATCAAAACAATCACTAACTAAACCATGAAACCATTAACACTGAAAATCTACTTCAACTGACTAAACTCAGTACATCAAATGCAAGCACCGTATTCATACGGCGACCAATGAAATCAAATGCAGAAAGGCAAAAGTTTTAAAGCAGTGGTTCCCAACCGGCGGCGGGCCGTAAACGCTAGTCGTTCGCAAAAGACAAAATATGGTCCGCAAATTATAAAAAAATATATACAACAAAACTGCCCAATAAAAACCGCGGTTACAACTCGAATTAGACGAATGTAATAATAGATCACCATAGAAAAAATTCCAAATGCTACTATTTTTATGTGAATGAACCCCACAATTCTGGAGAAAATCTTTTGTTAGGATAGTAATGATGGTCTTTAATCTAAATAAAAACTATATAAAAGTAGTCCTTGACAATGAAAAGCTTGGGAAACCCTATATAAAAGTTATGCGGGCCCTAAAACGAGGCTCTCTACTGCATATGGTGCAGTTAACTGAGCGCATGCCGATAACGACTTCCATTATATCACTTACGTTTAATAAAGTCGCGCGGATTTTTTGGCTGTAGGATTTAATGTTCCGTAACATCACCTTTGTATGTGGTATTGAGGTTGGCTTTAAAATTTTGGTATGAAGTAAAACAATTGAACAACTAACATGATGTTATTATTTTGGTAAGGATTTGTTGGTCAAACTGGTTGTAGTGTGTTCTATGGCCAAAAATACAGGGTCAAGTAAAATAATAACTAATGACACTAATAGTTTGGTACATTAAACTGTCAAATACCAAGCGGTCACCGGTGACCGCAACCTATTGTTCTATAATTGTGTCTGCTAAACCGGTACTCGATGAGTTAATGACTCGGAATTCTGCAAAATTTACTACAAAACTTTGCTAAACCGTTATTAAATGACCAAAATACTAGAGCAGAAACTTAAACTTAATATAATATCGACCAAGTGATAAACCACATATTCCCCATTCAATTGTTTAAACCAACACGTTTACAGGTTTCGAGAATAATTCTGTAAGTGAAAATCGAATTACATTTATGGAAATAGAATTCAAACTCCCTATGTTTCTATGTCAATATTTTCGTAGACAAACTAAATATTGACGGGCATGCCATCTATAGACGAAAATTCAATTTCCGATTGCTTTCTGGTATTTGTTGAACTATACCTACTTATGCAGGTAAATCGTTGTTGTAAAACCAAGGTGTTTGATTCGTTTGTAAAAGATAGCAATATTATGTTCTGCTTTTATTATATTCTGCTCCGTTATACCAAAGTGGTAACAGAATTAGGTACTTATTACCACTAATATCGAAGCACGAAACGAAGTACTGCTAATTAATTCGAAGTTCGCTTCGGCACGAATGGGGTGGCTCGACCGAAGTGTTATACCACGGCCTCACAGAAAACCGACGTGAAGCAACGCTAGCGTTGTGTTTCGTCGTGTGAGTGAGGTTACCAGAGGCCCAATTACCCTCCCCTTCCCCAATCTCTCCAATCCCTGAATCCCCAACGATCCTCAAACTCCTAATCCCCAAAAGGCCGGTATCGCACTTGTAACGCCTCTGGTGTTCCAGGTGTCCATGGGCGACACCGATTGCTTACCATCAGGTGATCCGTCTGCTCGTTTACCGGCTTATGCTATAAAAAAATAAAAAAAAAAATTACACGCGCGCGCGATTGATGACTCTTTTCTTTGAAAAATATTTAACTATTGGGACATAACCTTAGTAATCAGTACTTAGCAAAATGCTCAATTTTTAGAAAAGAAATCTTTATTTTTGAATGGTATGTCTTCTTGGTTTACCTTGCTGCTCTTCATTTCATCCAAAGAGTCGAAGTAAAAGCAATACTTACTGAATTTTTTTTTTAATATTTGATGGGGCGACGTTTAACCACTATCTCACCTGATGGTAAGCGATGATGCGGTCTACGATGGAGCACGTCATCCCATAAGCAACCTATTCACTCGGGCCTTGAAGACTCCCAGGTTATACCCTTCAGGAAATACAGACTCTGGCAAAGAATTCCACTCTTTAGCAGTACGCACAAGGAAGCTTGAAGCGAAGCGCTTCGTGCGTGTGGGCGGAACATCTACCATGAATCGGTGACGCTTCGCGGATTGTCTTGTGGTACGATGATGGAAAGGACTAGGGGGAATCAAGTTGTGCAATTCCCCCGCACACTCCCCGAAATGTATCCGGTAGAAAACCGAAAGGCTTGCAACCTTACGCCTGTGTTCGAGGCTTCGAAGCCGAGCATTCACTAGCGCATCATCGTCGATGAGCCTCCTGGCACCCCTCTCAATGTACTCTAACGCGTCCAGCTGATATTTTGCCGAGCCGTCCCAAAGATGAGAGCAGTACTCCATACAGGACCGAACCTGTGCTTGGTACAGGCTCAACAATTGTTTCGGCGTGAAGTACCGTCTCACCCTCCATAGGACACCCAACTTCCTATCAGCCAGTTGCGCCTTTGACTCTATATAGGAGCCAAAGTTGAGTGTGGGCGTCAGAGTTACACCAAGAAGCTCAAGACGATCGGTTATCGGTACTGATACATTCCGGAAAGTAGGAGTCAGCGGAAATTGACTCCGTTTGGCGGAGAATAGACACGCCTGGGTTTTGCTAGCATTGAACCTAACCAAGTTGGCGTCATCCCAGTCGGACACCGCCTTCAAGGTCGAGTTCAAACGTTCGACCATGGATTCTCTTAAAGACTGGATCTGTGTTCCGCTAGTCCACGCACCGGACACATACCTTTCAACAACTGTGCTGTCATCTGCATACCCAAAGATACCGGGCTTAAGCAGGTCGTTTATGTGCAGCAAAAAGAGCGTCGCTGAATGTACTGACCCCTGAGGGACGCCGGCATTAATACCGAATTGGTCAGACGAGCAGCCATCGATGACTACTCGTATTGACCGATCCCTCAGAAAGTCTGCTATCCATCTGCACAGACCAGTAGGAAGTCCATATGCAGGAAGCTTGCCGATTAGACTGTCGTGCCATACCCTGTCAAAGGCCTTCGAAATATCGAGGGAGACTGCTAATGCCTCTCCGTGCCCCTCAAGGGCCTCGCTCCATATATGAGTGGCATACGCAAGAAGGTCCACAGTCGATCGGTTACGTCGAAACCCGTATTGCCGATCTCTGAGGAGATCGTTACCTTCAAGGTATGCCAGGAGTCTATTGTTAAGTACACGTTCCATGCTCTTGCAGAGTATGGACGTGACCGAAATAGGGCGGTAATTGTTAGGGTCGGCACGACTACCTTTTTTAGGCACAGGCTGTACGTTGGCCAGCTTCCATGCAACCGGTACTTGATCCGTCTCCAAGGAAAGGCGAAACAGACGTGTCAAGATTGGAGACAACTCAGGCGCACAGGTTTTTAAAACCAGGGCTGGGATTCCGTCGGGACCACTGGCCTTGTTCACGTCCAGATCGCGTAGCGTCCTATATACCTCCCTCTGTCGAATACAAATTTGCGACATATTCGTCTTGCATACGCTATTAACAGAAGGAGGCAAGGCACCACCAGTGTCAAGACGCGAAGACTCCGCAAATAGAGAAGCAAATAGATAAATAAATAAATTATAATTATAAATAAATAATAAATAAATTCGCTTTCTCTACCGCAGTGTGAGCCAGCGTCCCGTCAGACCTCAGGAGCGGAGGAAGTGAGGAGCGACAGAAGTTCGTTTCAACCGTCTTTGCCAGGGACCAAAAAGCTTTACTTCCCGCTGGGTAAGAAGCTAGTTTGTTCCCTATACGGCCAATGTGGTTAAATCGAGCCATACGTAATGCCTTTTTGCATGACTTGGCAGCCCGATTAAAGGCTCTCTTCTTTTGATGAATGTCATCAGCCCTACGGCGCCTGGCATCCGCCCATGCCAAGTATGCCGCCTGCTTTTGCGCTTCGGCACGTCCGCAGTCGGCATCGAACCAAGGACGGGTCCCACCAGAGGATACCACGTCCGAGAATGGAATGTAGTATTCCATGCCCTGGCGCAGCACCCCTGTTACGGCTTCCGCAGAAGCTGACGGGTCATCAGAAGAGAAGCAGACAGGCCGCCAAGGATAGGAAGCGAAAAAAGATCGCATCTCATCCCAGTCCGCTGACTTGTATCGCCACATCCGCCGAGGTCCTCTGGGACTCGGATCTGGTGGGGAGTGTGTGGATACAGATTTCACCAGACAGTGGTCAGAGCTACCTAGAGGTGATGAGACTGTCACCGAGTAGCGATCTGGATCAGTTGTCAGCAGAAGGTCTAAGCAATTGGCAGTGTGCGTATCGACATCGGGCACCCTTGTGGCTTCCTGGACCAGCTGGGTCAGGCTAAGCGAAAGCGCAAGCTTACGCATTTCCCTTCCAGCATGGTCGGTGCACTGGTATGGGAATAACTACTCCTGATGATGAGCGTTAAAGTCCCCCAGTAACACCAACTGCGCCGAAGGGTACGCCTGACGAGCCGCATCCGCCGCTTCGCCGAGGTATTGCGCTAATCTGGTCGCCTCCAAATCTCCGCTGTGCGACCGATAGACACAGGCATAAAGAATTTTCTCCATGCCTATGTCTACCAGAATCCAGAGAGCAGAAAAACTTGGGTCTTCAAGGTTTCGGAGACGCCGGTAACAGATGCCGTCTCGGACGTATACGCATACACCTGCATGCGGAACAAAATTGTGCTCCAAGGAAAAACCAGGATAGTTCAGGTAGGATACGTCCGACGGGCACCTGATCTGGGTCTCCGAGAAAAACAAGAGTGTAGGGGTCTCGGTCTCGAGGTGGTGATGGACCGCATTGACATTAGAGTGCAAACCTCGAATATTTGAGAGGTGCACTTTGAAGGAGAGGGAGTGCAGCCGCTGTTGAACCCTTTTCTTATTTCTCGGTGTCATGATGTAGAGTAGAAGGTTGCTGAGAGGATGGCAGTGAGATGGTCCCCCACGCAGGCGACCCCTCGACGCGCACCGTAGTTAACCACACCGTTGGGAGGCCAGTCTGGAGACTGCGGGGACGCCCGAGCCCGCCACGAATATCCATCGGGCAACTAATAGTAATTATTATCTATACATTATAATAACTAGTATATAATTTACAATTTAGTAGGCTGATGTTCCTAATTAGATTCTGGTTTCTTGAGTATTACGAACCTTAGAATCTACTTTGCTATCGCAAAATCTAATTCCTGGAATTTCTGCTGCTTCCAATATTCTCATGGAAGGTATCAAGCTGGTTAAATTTCCTTATATTACATTATTAGTATGGCAAAGAAACGTGTTAAACTCTTAGATTGTGTGTTAGATAAGCGCGTATAATTAGATTATTAACTTAGTTATATAATACTAAAGTATATTTTATCTGATATGACTAGTAGTAGCACGGACTCTGGAGTTGTGCCCGGTATATGATAATAGGCCTGTGACAAGACGAAGAAGATTTATGTTATTTTACAGTTACAGTTTGCATATAATATACCTCTAATTACCTATATTAATAAAAATGAATCTCCAAAATGTGTGTACGCGCATAACTTCAGAACGACAGTACCAAATTGTATAATTCTTTCATTTTTTTTTGTGTTCATTATTGTCAGGAGAAGGTTTGCAGTGAAGAAATGTAGCGGGATGCGTGTAATACATCGCGGAAATTAACTTGTTTTTTTATAGATAGATGTTGCTTATGGGTCGACGTGTTCCATCGTAGGCCACATCATCGCTTACCACCAGGCGAGATAGTGGTCAAACGTCAATCCTATCTAATATAAAAAATAATGTGATCCTTGCCCCTCCTAAATCAATCTATTTGTACGTATTAATAGAATCGACATCGAACTCTGTTGTACAGTTTTTAAGATCTAAGCATCCATAGGGACAGAAAGTAACTTTGTTTTAAACTATGTAGCGATACCAATAATCATCACCTCTATAAAATGCCCACAGCTGAGCAAAGCCTCTTCTTACACGGCGAAGGTTTGAGCATTAAAAACCACGCTTGCTCTATGCGGGTTGGCGATTTCATACTTATAATTAAAAATTATGACTCTATCCTCACGATGTTTTCCTTCACTGTTGGTTAGTTGTGTCTAAATAATCATAGAAAGTGCCTACATATAACTAGGAAAATGTCACATTTGTACTTGCTGTTGGTAGATTTCGAACCCTCATGCATGGAATGCGGGTGTCGTAACTTCCGGGTCACCACGACTTAATATATACGCCAATAATACTTAGTCCAAAACAGATATTAAACCTCAACGAAACCAAGTCATAACAAGGTAGCCTGAACTCCAATCATAATAAAAGCAACATAAACCATCGTTCCTACATGTATTATCCAAGATGAATAGGTAAAGAGAGACCAACTTTATCAAATGTTTTACTTCGAAAGAGTACACATATTTTATGATGATACTATATTTTGGTAGCGGTAATTTAGTATTGAATCGTTGAGCAAATGCGTAAAATGTTCCAATGATAAAGAAACGTTATAAAGACATTTTTTCTATAGAGTTTAGTTACAATGCATCTACGTGTGTTTTATCGAGAGAACACGCAACATATGAAGCATAGGGAGATTGTTTTTATAATAACTATCATGACACATACTTATTTAACTTACAATCGGGTTTTCCGGTGAAAATATTGAGAAAAGCGCTGCGATGTTGTGAAGGCAACAACATTGCCGCAACCGTGCACACTGCTCATGAGGAAGAACCTCTCTGTGGTTTGAAAGTAGAAAAACTTTCTCAGTATTTTCACACAAGTAACTCGCGATTAATAGTTAATTTAGGGAGATTTTATTTCAATTAAATTATGTAAAAATTGTTAGTTGTGATACGGCAAGTGCAGAAATTCAATATATCATATCTCAATTATACTATAAATTCGCCAGTCTGGAAGTTGTTGATTGAGGCTTAAGCTATGGACATTTCATGGGAGTTAGAGTCCCAATAAAGGTATTTAACAAACAAACCGCTACCACTCAGCTCTTCCCTTAACTCCCGAACTGGTGGTATATTGAAAAAGAGTACTCCATAAATAGAAAATATAGAAATGACGTCATTGACTTGAATTATCCAGAACCTTTAATCATCAACGCATACTTTCTACATAATCTTGCGAGTAAACACAAAGACGCTTTGATTTAAGCCTAATCCCTTTGACGGAAATGTATAAACTCGTTCTTTCTTGGATAATTCAAGCAGAGTGCCTTATCTGTAAAAGCTTTCTAATTTAGATGTCGCTAGAAAAAAACCAAGTAGGTAGGTATAAATAAAATAAATATAGTTCATTCAATTATAGTTCATTAATTTCTGGAAAAAAAATTGTTTTAGAACTATTCGCAAGTTGTATGCTTTTGATCTAGTGCTAGCTAATGGGTAATCTGTTTCATTTGTGTTTAATTCCCTTCTATCGACCGATTGATCACTCTAATTTCATTGTTTTTATTGTGAAAAGAAAAAATAAGGTAAAGTTTCCTCGTTTAATTGACTTTCAAAGAAAGGACGAGGTTCTCAATTCGCCTGTATGTTTTTTTTTAATAATAACAAACATGCAAATCTATGTGGACCATCCATAATTTCACCATGTTATTTCTTCTTTTCGTGAAGTTGTTTTTAAAAGATTGCTATATAAAATTGGTTCACAAAACACGAAAAGAAACAACCTCTTTCAAATACAATTTGATTTAATATAATCATTACCTGAATCTTCATACAGTAACATACTCAAGATGAATTCATAACTTTGAATTAATCTTAATACTTATGTTGAGGAAATTCATATGTTAATTGGAATAGTGACGAGATGGAAGACTAATTAATTAATCCTATTAAATATATGGAACATGAATATGACTGTATTTTACCTACGATGCTAAGGTTAATAATATGTAATATTATGCTTTTTGTCACTCAAAAGGAAATCTAATAATAGGGGTGTCTTATTATCTAAATCATAGGGCACACCATTATATACGAGATAGACTCAATAAATCAAAACCAAATTAATTCCATAAAATTTCACGGTTAGCGTAGTTTGTAAATATGCACAATTAACACGAGTCAAAAATGTTTTAGAGGTCAAAGTTAAAAATTTGATAATTGCTTAAATATAGAAATTCTTTATTTTTAAAAAAAAAACCTTGTCCATCTCTAGAATTTTCACCTACATATATCGTTTGGGTGCGTTTACAAACATACAATATCACATAGAGGTACATGTGATACCCAGGCCCGAAACAACAATTTGTGGATCACACAAACAATTACTCCGTGCGGGAATCGAACCCGCTACAAGATGTGCGGCAGCCGGTTGCCCAACCACTTAGTCAACCGCGCAGTCAAATTGCGTTTAATATATGAAAAAGAGAACAAAACATGATTTAATGTAATATAACCCATAAGTACTTTTGTAACAAAATCACACAAACATTTTGATTTGCAATTCAAATGTTTTCCAAAGTAAGTTAACGCAAACTTAAATTTGTTTAAGTCACTTCAGAAACTATGCAGTGGCATTAAAATAAACTGTAGTTACAATTTATACATAACTAGCGGACCCGACAGAAGTTGTTCTGCATACCTACATACAATATAATAATAGGTATAGATAAATAACCTAGAAAATGACTGCAGCGCCATCTGTCGGCCTGATTTGTGAATCTAAACCATTCCCAGATCCCCTTGAACACACACAAAAAATTTCATCAAAATCGGTCCGGTCGTTTGAGAGAACTTCAGTGACATAAACACTCACAGAAGAATTATGTATATAAAGACAAAGATATGTAAGTTTCCCTGAGTAATTAACATATTTTCATGTTTAAGTGGTAGCTATTGCGATTGAAAATCGAGAGGGTTGATTTCCTGGAATTTTGTTTATTTTTTTATTGAAATTAAACTCAATTAACTAAAAATGGCGGTTTACTCACGTGAATATACTAAAAAAAGTTCTACTACTTTCTAACCACAGAGGGGTTCTTCCTCATGAGCAGCGCTCGCGGTCGCGGCGATGTCGCGCAGCCTCCTGATCGCTATATCGTTAATTTAGCATGTCTTACGATAGTTATTATAAGAAATTAAACTTAACATAAAAATTATTGTAATCAAGTTTTCCTTTGCATGGTAGATATTTGCAACACAACTGGTGCTTGGAACAAAGATGTACTGTAAATAATAGAAAATATAAGATGAGTGTTATCGTTTTAGATATGTTTTGGTCTCAATAAACACAAGAAAAAATTCAACATTAATTAGTATTCTATGCATACGATAGGTTTTGTTCTTTTTGAAATATTTATCTCATGTAACAATAACTGAAGTTGAGTCCTGTGCACTGATCCTGACATGCTTTTCAGATACAGTTTATAAGTTTCTGAAATTAAATTATGTGCAGAATTTAACTAATTATTCGTAATTACGTATACTTTATAAATGTTCATGAGTATAACTTTTTTGTTCAGTGACATGAGACATTGTTTATTTTGAAGGTTAAATAAATTAAAGTAATTTACCAAAACCCCCACAGAATAGAGTTCACAAAGACTAATGGGACAGGCAAAACAAAGCCCTCTCCCCCTATTAATAAGTGTCTTTGTCAAAATGGCAACTTCAAAAAGCTCATTTCCCTCTTTTTAAATGTTCAAACAGACTTTAGGTCATTAAGCAATTCCTTATTTACATCTCGAATTTTCTAAAATTAAGTTCGTTTAGATGCCGTTGTCGGTACAGACGTTTTAGACGGAAATTCCACTTTGCCAAACGGTTTATTCTACTTCCCTTTGTCCATTTTACGGTTTCTGGGTAGATGTTGTTAAAAATATCCCTCTTTCCTTTCTTAATTGCTCCAACTAAAGGGTGATATGAAAAAATAATCGAGACTTTTAAGAATTTATTTTTCACTCAAAAAAGGTTGGTACACATTAATGTACGCGTTTAAAAATGAAGCTAGATTTTTTAAGCTTTGAATATTATGGTAACACTGAACTGACGGTTTTAATTTAAAAAGAGTTTTGTTTTAGTTGCGTAACACAAATCGTTGGCGACATGTTTATAACAACTAAAGAACCGTTGTATAAGGATTTATGAATATTATTTCGAGCCTTCAATTTAGTTAGGCATTTTATTATTCATGTTACAAAGTCACTCTCAAAAGGATACAAACGTGTGGAGTTTCTACATGAAATTTATTCCGTAACTGAAATACATCTAAAATAAATTTAATTCATTAGATGCTCTCAAATTCAATATAGAGGTAGGGTAAGAAGCATCTCCTACGCTCTTTTCTTTCGAGTTCGCGAGTTATGATATCTTAGTTAGAAATTACTAGAGTATTTGTTTAGATATACTAACACTATGATTTTATATTATTAACTAATAACTTATTTAAAGAAAATATTTTATTGTTTTTAAACAACAATGTAAAAATTAGAAAGCCATTTATTTAGCAAAAAATAAATATTTAGATTACATAAATATAGTTCAAACACCTTTGTATATTAAACATAAAGCAGACTCCATATTTTTTTTTTTTTTATTTTAATTATAATAACAACAGTGTACACTGTACACATTGAGTTTATAACATTTTCCCACAAAACCGGTTTAGCGGTTTGACTGTGGGTACTGGGTGGTGAGCCGCATTGCTTTACATACACTTATATATTGTATAAACTACTAATAACATTATAACTATTCAAGTATTTTACAGAAGTATTTCATTAACTTAATTTTAAACAGTCTTATATTATTTTCTTGTCTGATGTCGGCCGGCAAACTATTAACGACATATGGTACACGTTTCTTTAAAGTTCTGTCGCCAAAGTAATTATGAACCCTGGGAACGTTATATTTACCGGCGGACACAGACCGTGTATTGTGTCTATTCGCCACAATAGATAGGTCATGCTCCCTCCTGCCGTGCTGATTTATGGTTAAAATATATCTCTGTTTTAAATGAACCGGTAAGACGTTACATATTTTAAATAATTTCCTGTAATCACCTTTGCAACTTAATTTAGTCTTTTTTGAAACTAGCAGTTTGAGGAATCTGATTTGTAAATACTCTAATTTGTTAATATGAGTTTTAAATGTTAAGCCGTAGTTGTCTAGAGCATAACCTATCACTGTTTCAACTAAAGATAAATACAGGCATCTTAAAATATTTATAGGGACTTTGTAACTTACATGATAAAACTTGCTAAGCAACATTCTTAATTTACTACAAATATAATCTATATGACACGTCCACGAAAAACTTTCATCTATTTTGACACCGAGATACGTAACAGAATTAACAGCTTCAATAGGTTTGCAGTTACAGTTTAACATAAGATCATGAAAGCACGAGTATTCATGAGTTTTCAGAGTAGGAGTAGAAATGGACAGATTCCATTGTCATGTGACCATCTGACCACCGCATCTATGTCTCGTTGAATTAACTGACAAGTATCTTGTGTGTCGGTTCCGGCGCGAAGTATACAAAGGTCATCTGCGTACATGTATGACGAGCAGTGACGCAGCACTCCGCATAGGCTGTTAACATGCATGAGGTAGCAAATAGGACCACATCCTGATCCCTGTGGTACCCCGCTCTGCACCGTAACACTGTCACTAAAAGTATCGTTCACCTTTACACGGTAGGAGCGCGCTGTGAGGTAATCACTAAACCATTTGTTCAGTGGTTGTCTCACACCGCACTCCTCCATTGCATTAATTAGGGTGTCCTTTTGTAGCGTATCAAATGCTTTCTTATAGTCAAAAAATATAGCTATCACAAATTTTTTATCATGTAAATAATTATTAATTTCATCAGTAAATTGAGATAACAGTGTACTTGTACTCTTGCCTTTCAAAAATCCGTGTTGACACTTGTTAATAATATTATTCTGTTGTAAATACGTTCCTAATTGATTGACTACACATTTCTCCATAATTTTATCTATGCTGGACAATATAGCTATGGGTCGATAGTTGTTTATATTTTTTGAAATTTCCTTTTTTGTGTATCGGGCGTACTATTGCCTCTTTTAATGTATCTGGGAAAGTATATTTAGCAACTGACAAGTTTACGAGTCTGGCCAAGACAGGACACACCTTACTCACAACTAGTTTTATATCGGACATACGCACGGAATCAGTTCCCGGTGATTTGTTAGTATTCATTGTCTTTATAACATCTTTTATATCACTGGCGGTCACAGGCTGCCATCTCATAGACCTGTCAGTGAGCGCCACATATGTTTTCCTGTTGAGCCATTTTTCATTACACTGATGCTTGATTTTTTCAATATCTTCTGTAAAAGTTCGTGCAAATTTATTACATATTTCTGTTTTAGAAACTAAACTGTCCATATTAGAAATAATTACACTATCTAACGATGGTTTGGTATTTCCTATTAAACTATTAATTTTTTCCCATAGCTTCTTAATATTATTTTTACAATTTATTATACTATTTTTATCAAATGCATTTTTACTTTTATTTATAGCTTTTTGACATTTGTTCCTATATCTAGTATAATTAAGACGTTTTAACATATTCTTTGGTTCGTTAGACCATACTTCAAATAATCTATCTCTTTCCTCTATCATAGCTTTCAAATTTTTATTAATCCACGGTTTATTGTTTCTCTCACTATTATTTGAACTTACAGTTTTATAGCATTCTTTATAAATGTCAGTAAAAATTCCACAAAAAGCATTGTACAATTCACGCGGGCATTCAATTGACAATAAACTGTCAAAATTGGTATTTTCTAATTTTTGTTTGACCATGTTATTATCAAGTACTTGCTTAAAAGGTGCCCGTGCACGAGTATCGGACAGCGGCGGCGCGCATCTCGCCGGAGCCTGTTTCCACTCCACCACTGCTGACACAAAATAATGATCTGAGATTTTATGTTTTATAACTGCCGATTCAATAGACACATTATTTGCCCTGATGTAGATGTGGTCTATACAAGATTGTACTATTTTATCCAGTAGTATTTCCTTACGTGTAACTTCTTTTATACATTTTGTAAATCCGTACTCTGAAAGCAGATTTTCATACAAACTAACATACTGGTCAGAACTATTCAAAAGGTTTATATTCATGTCACCACATAAAATTACTTTTTTATTGTGCGGCAAACTGTCTAAAATGTTTCGCAATTCTATAAGGAACTGTTTAATTTTATCTTGTTTATTAATTTTAGGCGGCCTGTAAATTGATATAAGATGTATGTGTTCATTATTGTAATCAAGTGTAATGGAAACGTACTCCGCCGCTCGCGAACAATTTGTCAATGCTCCTATATCACACACACATGCACCCAGCTCAGCGCGCGTATACACCAACACGCCGCCACCGCCGCGACCCGTTCTAGTGTAATGGTTTAGAGTATACCCTCTGATATTATAAAATGACAATAATGAATAATTTATGTTAGATTCCGTTAATACTATTACATCCAGCTGATTCATACAATTGCTTAATGTTACCAACAATTCACTAAAATGTTTAACTATGGAGCGTATATTTACGTTTAACACACTTAATATTCCTTTGTTTCTAAATAGTTTAAGCCAATCATTAATATCATCAATAGAGTTATAGTTCACCATATGTTCAGTTATTATATCAATACTATCGAAATCTGCGAATTTTAATTAATATTTATGTAGACACAAATAAAGTTATTATTATGAGAATATTAAAAACTACAAGTACCTGCACACATGAGCATACACAACTACGTTCATTTTAATATATCATTTAAATCGCTTTGAGCCTTTATCCATATGGTTTTGTCACCTTCACTTTTTTTTGCTAGGATTTTTCCGTTAGATACCCATATGTATTTGTAGATACCATGCAGCTGTTTTTTCGCATTCCACAACAAGGTTCTTGTAGTGGGTATGAGGTCTTCATTTATATATATTCTGTTGTTCATCGATCCGCCGGGAATAATTATGTTATTGGTTATACGTTTTTCGAAAATCTGGCGACGTTTCTCCAACCACTTATTTCTACATTCCGCTCCTGATGCCTTGAATCCTATGATTATAGAAGATGGCTTTGTCCCCGGCTTTACTACTCGACTTCGCTTCGCCCACTCGATGTCCTGACTGTTTACACCCAGTTCATGACCTATTTTAGTAACTATCTCCTTTACATTTTCACCAGGTAGGTATTCCACTCCCACGATTTCAATATTATGTTTTCGCGATGATTGCTCATATTCGTTTAATTTTTGTTCAAGAGCTAAGTTGCACTTCTCCAAGTAAACACATTTATTGGTGATATTTACCGACGACTTCTCAAGCTTAGCAATTCTACCCTTAGTAAGTTCGTGCTCCTTTATAAGAGTGTCATACTTATCAGACAGTAAACTTATGCTGTGTTTAATCACATCTAAATGTTTTTTTAATTCGGGTATTGCGCCTACCTTCTTTTGGATGTCCTTCAAAATTTTTTGAAGGTCATAAGTCTCCTCATCAACATCTGGTTCATCCTCATCAGTTCCCTCCTCCTCACAATTATTGCAGTAAATTCTATTAATACCAGCTTTCATATCCGCGGCTAATCCTTTCACACAATTCCGGTGGAAAGTACCTTGACAAGGTCCTTGACAGATAAAGTGGGATCCTTTTTTAGATAAGCCTTTTTTGCACTTTTGACATTCCATAATAATTGTAGCAGAAAGTACCGGTAGCTCGAAGCACTGCCCAGGCGCAAGCGAGACGAATCTTCCACAAAATTCGCAGTCCGTCTCTGTCTCCCGAGGTATATTGACATAGCTTTACATTAAAATATTAAATTTATAATATATTGAATGTGATTTTAATTTCCATTCATAGGTATACCTGCAATGAATGAACCGAAACTTATTTGTTCTGAAATCGGTTCATTAGATAATAAACTGCTATCGGGACAAACAAAAGCAAATAAAGTAAACATTTCATTGTTTTAATTATGTTTTCACTTTAATATATTTGTACGCAGTCATTGCATTTGCATTGCAAAAATGCAAATAGGTACGATGTTTTGTGGGACTCGACCCTATTTGGGCTCGCGTCCCGTCATTATGGTTATTGTGTGGAAATTCTCATGACGCTTAACTTTTTTACCTAATTTAATGGTGATTAAATGACCTAGAAACTATGTCATTGTGTGTTCAACAACCAAATGTTGTTCTGGATCTGAGTGGTATGTTAATTGGTGTTTGGTGTTTGCAATGCAACCACGATTAAGAAGAAGATCTTAAGATTTAAAGAATAGCTAATTCTTTGTCAATGTAGTCAAAGTTTACATGAAAAATACTGATTGAATATTTCAAATACCTTCAATCAAGCAGAATTAAAACTTTTGTGAATTTCTTAATACCTAGGTAAATGACAATCAAAACGTTTGACATAAATTATTCACAAAAAACTTCGACACAATTTACAATTCAGCCTAAGAGATACGAAATACAATTTGCACAAGTAAGTAGGTTGGTATGTACAGAAATTGTGTAAAACGAAACTTTTTGATTTTCAACCACGTGTAAAGTATTGGAGAGATTCGAAATATTTCCCTCGAGCAGGTGATAAATATTTTTGAATACTTTCAACGCTTGCTTGAATGTTTGCAATATATTCAATATTTTATAATTTACTTACCTACTAGAGCGTAGACGATGCTGTAGATAATTCAAAATTGAAAAAATATTTACTCTTTACGCTGTTTTAAGTTTACGTATCAAAAGTGAATCTTTTTATTTCGTATTTCATAAAAAATGCTACTAGTCTTTTCTTTTCAGTGACTCTATACTGCAATTAAAAACAGTTTATGTAATCAGTTTGGAAAGAACATAAATTCAATAAAACTTTTCGTTAACTAGTTTAGTCAAACTGATTTTTTCGAATCGTTAAAACATTATACACAAATAATGAAATGCGGTTTGGCCTTTTGACAGAAATGACTGAAAAATAACATGACATGTTAATTAACAGAAGTATATAAACTAATAGCTTGTTACCAAACGCAATGACATTTTAAGCCACCAAATCCAATAATAATTGACTAGAATTTCAATCCAGTGATATAGTAAACTAATGTGTTACAATAAATATGTGAGTATAATTTGTTCCACGTATCTGCCATAAAACCATCTGATATCAAAACAAGACCGATCTTGTGATTCAATCATTGATTGTACCTTAAATTGTTTCTTTTTCCTTCTAATGTATTTATTGAAAATACGGAAGGTAAATTTTTCTTGTAATACCCTCGAACAATAAGGCCATTAAAAATATTTAACAGAATAAACATTTTAAGGCTTCGAAAAAGGGTAATGAAAGGCGATTTTGGATTCAGCACAATACTTTTTAGAAGCCTTCGGGCTTCGCTTATCAAATTCTTGGTCGGATTGAGAGAAAAGAATTATACTTTTGGCCTTGTGGCAAGGGCTACAGATAAAAGGGACCGGTGCCTTAAGGCAAGTCAATGGAAAATGATAAATCGTAGGCATATCCCTATTTAACTACTGAACAGTATATTGTAATGATATATTGCCTGTATAATGTACCTTTGTGTGACGTATGTTTTAGGGAAATATTTTATAGGAGCTTCATAAATATATTTTCCAAGGGCAAGGCTAATATCGAATTGATGACGCTTTGATGGGTAGTTTAGTCTCAAATGGTTTGGTCGAATAAATAGGTTTTACATAAATGGAGACGGTACATTATGTTGACGATTTATTCAGGAAGTACCTATCCTAGTATCCTTAATATTATTCTCAAATTATGTTTTCATGTTTTACAAACAAACGTGTAAGATTGAAAACTTGTAAAATGAAGGATAATATATTCATAATATTATAGGGTGCGTCCATATCTGGTGAATCTGACTCGCGATCGGCGTATACACGGAGCATTAGCCATATGTGGACGTACATGAGAACCTAACGGGTAAGCGGAGCTCCGGCTCGACGTGCAGGAGAAGGAACGGGGTGGTTTTTAGTCAGTAAGAGTTTGACACTCCCTTCCGCCTCACTCAGGCGGGAGCAGTCATTCGATGATTTTCCCCCTTTAAAAAAAAAAACACTCATATTTTGAAGTCTCTATATAGGTATTTAAAATTCGCGCAATGTACAAAATAATATGTTCTAGAGGTAATTAATTTATTTTAACAGAACTAGGAAGTTCAACGTGATCAAAATATGCTGTATAAGTGATATCAAAATATAATTACCTATGACATTTTATCTCATATTCCTTTATGTCAAAAGATTATATCGATAGAATGCACAACATCCATGTATAGTGGGCTTGTCTTGAACAGTAATCTAAGAGATAAGAGCGTTGATTACAGTATAATCCCAAGGGGTCGTTCTAAGCTCAAGTTGGGTTGGGTCATGTTGGTGGACAATACAAGGCTAATGTGACGATAATGCCCATTAAAAAGCATTTAGATTTGCTAACAAGCCTTTTATTAAATGCTGGACAAATTGAAGAAGTATGAAATATAAATAGGGAACAATATTTTCAAGTAATGGAATATTCAGGAAGAACGCTGGACTTTGATTCTTAAAGAGAAGTTAAGATGATTTTAAGAAATAAATAAGATTGAGTCTTTATTGTAATATAATAATATAATGATCGGTGCCTGATTTGGCCATAATAATGCGATTCCTTAACTCGTAAAGTAAAAAAGAATTTGCGGGGAGTTGCACAACTTGATTCTCCCTTATCCTTTCCATCATCGTACCACAAGACAATCAATCAAGACAGTCACCGATTCATGGTAGATGTCCCACCTACACGCACGAAGCGCTTCGCATCCAGCTTCCTTGTGCGTACTGCTAAGGAGTGGAATTCTTCTTCATTCCTGATGAGTATAACCTGGATGTCTTCAAGGCCCGAGTGAATAGGTTGCTTTTTAGTCGACGTACTATATCGTAGGCCACATCATCGCTTACCACCAGGCGAGATAGTGGTCAAACGTCAGTCCCATCTAATATAAAAAAAGATGTAAATCCTGCTTACAATAAATTCTACGATGATAACTTTAGAACTCAATATTGTTTCTTTATTGTTTTTATTTTTTTCCTACCTATTTTATTTTGTTGGGTGTAGGACATTCCAAAAATACGTTGTATCAACCACAATTACATTTGATTGTCAAGAAACAATAGCTCAGCGTAAAATAGGCTGGCATTTAGCCAATAGACATATTCGTAGAGAGAGAATTAAACAACATGGCTACTAGAAATAGATGAAAAGCGACAGTGCTGCCAATACCAATTGCAGGGCTTTTCTTCCAGTAGGTAACGTAGAAGGTACTAAAATGCCTTACTTATTTATTTTATTAACTACTATAGATAGTAACAGATAATACCCAACTTCATCCTAATGGGTAGAAGAATATGCACTAATTAATGAATAATTAATGATTATAAATATTATGACGGTATCACGCCATTAATTCCTTATAAAGTTAAACTAAAGTAAGCGTTGGGTTGGTAGACGTTTTGATTACAATAACAAGCCCAATAGCTACTATTATAATAATTACCGATTTCGGGCACAGTGACTTGCCTCAGACTATTATTGAAGGTATAGCTAGTGCGCTCTCAGGTGAATGACGTATCCAATTTTAGCACTCAATATTCCTTACAACAGGTCAGTGCCTCTTCGATATAATTGAACTGGATGACCATCATATTAATGAAGTCCTAACTAAAAAGTTCAAAAATGATAAATGTTCAAAAATATCAGATAATAAAACCCTAACCTACTTAGAGAGTTTTTGGAAAAAGTGAGCCGAAAAGTTGCCTACTTCAAAGACAAAAGTTTTTTCGAGTCAACTCCTCTAGTTCAATTTAAGAATATCGAAGTTAAGTTATGTTAAAGTGCAGGTCTTGGTAATGTTTTTGGGACTCTAAAATAGAAACGTATAAATAAAAATTATTTCTAAGTAAACCTACATGCGAAACACGTTGCTTGCTGTTCGATTTCTTGCACTATTATAGGATTGATTAAATTATTGTTTTTCATACATAACTGAAATATGGGTGAAATTCTCACGCGAATACGCTCTTTTCTTGAAAGTCGCTTACTATGTTGCTCGATTCGCAAGCATATCCGAAATGAACATACTATTTTGAGCAATATCCCGACTCACATGCTACTAAGTGACATATACTCAAATGAAGCATGCTTTTGTGCTGAAATTACCATGTGTAACAGCATTTTTTTACTGGATAGTCAAAAGGAAAGTCGTATACTTATACACATTTCTATCTATTCCACTTTATTTCTCGAAACAATTATCTGTGAAACATTTGTCAAATGCAAATAACCAGTTGTTATTGAAGGTACCATCATTATTACTTTGATTGTTCGGAGTTTTGACACCGGCTTTGCATTCGTAATATCGCAGTGGTAACGTAGACCCGAGTTAATTAGGGCCAGAATCCCAAGGGTTAAATGTTGCCAGTGTACGCTGCATTATTGATGGGAAAGGCTATAAAACATGGCGACCCTTTTGACATTCGATTTTAAACGTTAAAGCTTTGAGTTGAAGGTTGATTTTGAATTTGTAAGGACTTTGTGGTTTATCAGTATTTTAGTTGTGAAGTAAGTTAAAATTTTGTGCGTAAATATTTATATTGTATAGTATCCTGAATGTGTCCTTTAAAGGTTGCGATTTTAAGAAGGTAAAACAAAGACATATTACTAAAATACCACAACAACAATCATTTAATATTAATATTCACACTTTGGAGTAAAAAAAAGACAGCCTAGTATCTGAAATAAACCCCATTTTTTTACAGGCGCAAAAATGACGAAGCTCACAATGTTCATAGAAAACGGCAGACTTCGACATCTGAGGTGAGTAACAAAGCAAGACTTGCTATTGTTTCACCCACACGTCACCTAACAGATCTTTGAAAAGGAGATATACACTTGCATCTTCAATATCAAGTCATGAACGGAAGAAAAATCGATGAAAGCACCGATTTTTTAGAACTAATTTTAAGCATACCTAAATAAAGGTGTGAATTTAAATAAAAAAATGTACTTGACGTTTGAAAATTAAGTAAGAATTACGATAATTTGTAATTGTAAGGGCTGTATCACAAAGTCTGGATCCGAATAGCTGCTATGTATCGGCTTTTGAATTACGAACGTAATTTTTTGTGAACTATCTATCAAAACGTCACAAAATGTTTTTCTACACCTTTTTTAAGTAACACGCGTATTTAACAGATTCGAAAAGAAATTTACATTTGCATTTGTCTCCCTTCCTTAATAAATAAGAAAAATAAACATAAAATAATCATTGTGACCCAATTAGCGCGAGCTCATATTTCATTTTTATTTACAAATACAGATATGGACAAAAACACATTTCCCGTTAAGGTAAAAAATCCCTTGTCAAGTCGGACAATTGACACGGGATTTTTGGTAGATTATTATTTACATTTTGTTTGTATTTGCTACAGAATGTTACGTTTAATTGATATAAATTATACAAAGTGTGAGATAATATAGACATATATAATGTGCTGACCTGTGACTGTTCAAAGAGTCAAATAATAATTTAATATTTTAATCTATGCACATAGTTTATTTGTTACTTTTACTATTTGGAATAGTAGAACTAAAGTAGTTGTAGTGGAATCTACGGTGTCAATAGATATGCGGAAATTAAATAAAATAACATCACACCTTCTATTCCCAAAGGGCTAGACAGAGATGCACATTACAACACTTAATGTCACTGTACCTACAATACAATATAACATCCAGTTTTCACTATGTAACAGGGGGTGACTCTATTGCCATATACCGAACACAATTCCAATTTTTTTTACAAGCGTTTACAAACATACAATTTCACATACACATGACACCCAGAACCGAAACAACAATTTGTGGATCACACAAAGTGTCGTTCCGTGCGGGAATCGAACCCGCGACACGTTGCACGGCAGCCGGTTGCCCAGCCACCGCACCAACCGTGCAGTCAGATAATGATAATGATTAATGTTTCTTAGGACGTTATTTTAAGCAAAATTTTAATGAATTTTGCTAGACCATTACCCAGTATCGCGTGACAGAAGCTACAGACAGAAACCAGTGTACTACATGATACTCTGCAACTAAGTTTCTTGCTGTAAACTTAGTAACTCCATTAAATACATAGTTACTTAACAGCAATGGATTCTCGTCAGGCACGCATAGTATCAGTCTCCCAAGAGAGCAACTCACGTGTCCCTTAAGATGTGGTAAGATGGCTCTACTTTGTCTACATGTATTGTCGGCATGCATCTTTGTATACAGGAAAGATTTCCGTAGATACAAAATATTTTGTTCCCCTTTAAACAAGTTGTTTTGCAACTTAACAACAGCAATGTTGATCTTGTTTGTCTTGTTGTTGATCTTTTGAGATTCGTAAAATTGAGTTTATAGTTGAAAAGTTATATAATTGGTTCATAAAATGGTCTTGATTTACTTTACTTTGTTTTAAGTACCTACCACCATTTGACCAGAAATCACAGCGTAAGTGCTAATTGCATACGGTGCGTCGCATTCTGCGCGCCTCAAAGAGCCATCAACCCACCATAGATGGGGTCCAACGGGGTGCGGTGCCAGTAGACCTCCCCGTGGTGCACCCTGGGTGCGGGCGACAGTCTCCCTAGCGGGGGTGATAGGGTTGGAGTGACTGTCGCCCGCAGCAGACTTCTGGACTGGGCGGGCGAACCCGACAGGGTTCTGGAGGCGGCGGGCTGTGTGCTCATAGCCCGCGCTTCCGTGGGGCGTTTCTCCGCCTGTCTCTCTGAACTTAGCAGAGAGCGTGGCGGAGAGGCAAGGGCGGTGCTCGTTGTGCACTCACCCTGCCAGCGAGCAGCATCGGGACACAAGCTGTCCCCGATTGCAGCCGTCGATATCGTAATCCGTAAGGAGGTCACGGTCATGTTTTGTGACTCTGAACGGGACGAGGGTCTTGGCTTGGTCGCCCGGACCGCGAGGAAGATAACCTCTATAAAAAATTCCTCCAATACTAAGTTCTGGTGCGCGGCGAGAGTATGCATGGCTGAGGAGTAGTGTCAGTCGCGAGCGCACCCCCAGCTAGGGGACCAGTGGAACCTCTAGTTGGGAAACAAATTAACACTTACCCAGGTACAGGGGGCACTGCCTGGGTGGACCGAATATTTCCCCCATACTCGTGGGAATTGTATGGAGAATAAATCAAAATCAAAACCACAACCGGAGGAGGAGAGTGCGGGTGAGCTTGGCTCGCCTGCGGTAGCGGGAGAAGGGAGCCCAAGTGGCTCCGGGACTCGTGGTGAGGCGCTGGACTCGTCCAGCAGGCCCCACACACGGGAGTCTAGTCGAAGGGGGTCGGACTCAGAGTCCGACACAACATTGGCGGAGCGGCTGAGCGTGAGCTCGAAAGGCTCACGCCGCCGCGCGACGGGGACGTTCAAGCGCCCCAGGCTGGAGGAGGACAGTTTGTCCCCGTCCTCCGGCGCTCAGGAGGCGCCTCCCCCCAAGGTCCCCAAGGCAGCGCGGGGTAGGGGCGGCAAGGGAAGCGGTCGCCGGAAACCGACACCAGCTGCCTGCGCGGAGTCAGCCGAGCAGCTGGCCGCGGAGGGCAGGGCTCTCTCAAGCGCTGCCCGTTCGGAGTCCTCTGCGGCCGAGATGTCCGGCGTGGAGATGTCGGAGGGCGAGCGCGGCTCTGAGAGCGAGAGCTGCTCCGGGGGCCTCCAACAGGCCATTACGGCGGAGCTCTATAAGCTGGCGATGGGGAAATCCCAGCCGGTTAGGATCCGCCTCCTCAGGGCGGCGGCGGCCACAATAACGGAGGCGGCCTTGGAGCAGTGTGCGGTGCCCACTGCGGGAAAGGTGCGCTCCGAGCTGGCCGAGATGCGGCGAGAGCTGGCACGCTTGGCGGCCTCCAATGCGGCTCTAGAGGCCGAGCTGCGGACGGCCAGGGCCGAGCTCGCCGCTGCTCGCGGCAGTCGCCCCCAGCCCCCGGCGGAGGCCGACGTAGTCGGACTGCTGCGGGCGGAGTTGGCTGCCTTCCAGCGACGTTTCGACGTGCTGGAGGGCAGGCTGTTGCGCCCCCCACTCGCGGCGAGTCAGGTCGCCCCCGCGGTCCCGCGGTCGTACGCGGCCGCTGCGGCCAAGCCTTCGACCTCGGGTCAGGCTAGCCGCAGCTCCCAACCGCCGGCAAGGGCGCGACCGGCTGCCCCAGCGAGGGCCTCGGCGCCCCCGCCGGCGCAGACCCCAGCTGCGCCGACGGCGCCAGCGCCCGCAGGGCGCAAGGAGAGGAGAGGCGCTCCAGCCCGGCAGGCTGGAGTTGCGGCAGCGGTGGTGGAACCTGCGCCGCGAGCGGAGGACGGCGGCGGGTGGCAAATCGCCGGCGAGGCGAGGAGAGTCGCCAGGGAGGGCCGGAAGCGCCGCAAGAAGGCGCAGCGACAGCGACGGCAGCAGCAGCGCAGGGAGAAACGCGCTGCTGCCTTGCTCCTCGCCCCTAAGACCGCGGCTGTAGTGATTACGCTGCAGCCCGAGGCGGTCAATAGGGGCGTCACTTACGGAGACGTCCTCGCCAAATTGAAGGGGGCGGTATCTCCTGCGGAGTTCGGGGCGCCAGACGGGTTCGCGGTCAAGGTGACCGCTACCGGAGCCCGTCTTTTGGAGGTCCCCGGCGCGACCAGCGGCCCATCGGCCGACGCCCTGGCCGAGAGGCTTAGGGCGTGCCTCGGTGCGGACGAGGCCCGCGTGTCCAGGCCCACCAAATGCCTGGATGTCAGGATCTTGGGCCTGGACGACTCCGTAACGGAGACGGAGGTGGTGGCCGCTGTGGCCAGGACGGGAGGGTGCCCTGCTGACCAATTTAAGGCAGGCGCCATCCGCCCGGACAACTCGGGGCTGCGCACTGTTGTGGTCAGCTGCCCCGTCACAGCGGCCAAGAAGCTGAAGGAGGGCAAAAGGCTCTTGGTGGGATGGGTCTCGGCGCAGGTCAAGCTGCTCGAGACCCGGCCTCTGAGGAGCTACCGCTGTCACGTGGGGGAGCACATGAGTGTCAAATGCACCTCGGAGGTGGACCGCAGCGACTGTTGCTTCCGCTGCGGTCGGCCCGGTCACAAGGCCGGCTCGTGCTCCGCCCCGCTGCACTGCAATGCATGTGCGGCGGCTGGCAAGCCGGCCAATCACCGGGTCGGGAGCAAAGGCTGCTCCCCTCCCGCCAAACCCAAGGGCAAACGTAGGCCCTCCGCCGCCCCTGCCGTTTCCGCCGCCGCCGCCGCCACTGCCACCGCAGTCGCCGCTGCCGCCACTGAGGAGGTCGGAATGGACTGCCAATAATGGCCCCATTCCGCCTCCTTCAGGCGAACATCAACCACTGCGCCGCTGCTCAGGATCTCCTGCTCCAGAGCATGGCGCAGTGGTCGATCAATGTCGCCGTGGTCTCCGAGCCGTACTTTGTCTTTGATCCCTGGGCCCTGCCCAGGGATCACTGGGTGGCGGACCTGGACGGCTCGGTGACCATCATCTCGTCGGCCGCCGCCGGTACCCCGACTCTTGAGGCTGCTCAAAGAGGCCGGGGTTGTGTCGCAGCATGGTTCGGAGAGCTCGCTGTGGTGGGCGTGTACTTCTCTCCGAACCGAACTCTCGCCGAGTTCCACAACTCCTTGAGGGAGTTGGTCACTGTCGTCGTCGGGTTCCGTTCCCTCCCCGTGCTCGTCCTCGGGGACTTCAACGCCAAAAACTTGGCTTGGGGTTCCCGGTTCACCGACGTCCGGGGTAGGATGGTGGAAGACTGGGCCCTTGAGACGGGCCTAGTCGCCCTGAACCGGGGTTCTGTCCCCACGTGCGTGCGGATGCAGGGCGAGTCGGTGGTGGACATCTCGTTCGCCAGCCCTGCTCTGTCACCGCGTATTGTTGACTGGCGCGTCATGGAGGAGGTGGAGACGTACTCCGACCACCGGTATATCCGGTTCGACGTCTCCGCCGAGTCCGCAGACCCGCCGGTCAGACAGGCCCCATGTGGCCCGCGTTGGGCGCTGAAACAGCTGGACCGGGAGCTGCTCCTGGAAACCGCCATCGTGCAGGCCTGGGTGATACCACCGGTCAGGCCTGCCGACATAGACGATGAGGCCAAGTGGCTCCAGGACGCCATGTCCAGGATCTGTGACGTGGCGATGCCCCAGATCCGGTCGAGGCAACAAAAGCGCCAGGTGTACTGGTGGTCGCAAGAGCTAGCAGCTCTACGCAAGGCGTGCACTGCTGCGCGACGCCAGTACACTAGGCACCGCAGGCGCCGCATCCGTCCTCCTAATGCGGAGGCGAGAGAGGCGGAGTTGTACGAGGCATACAGGGCGGCCAAGGCCCTCCTCAAGGTGGAGATATTGCGGGCCAAGGAGGAGGCCCGCCGAGAGATGCTGGGGACTCTGGACAGAGATCCGTGGGGACGCCCGTACCGGATGGTACGCGACAAGCTCCGCGCTTGGGCTCCCCCGCTCACCCAGAGTCTCCGGCAAGAAGTCTTGGAGGAGGTGATTGGCACCCTGTTCCCTCGACTGTGGAGGGGGTTCACCCCTCCGTATATGACTCCGCCCCCTGCGGTGCCCGACGCGGGCTACAGCGACGACGACGACGACATCGTCCCAGAGGTGACCGAGGCAGAATTGAGAGCGGCGGTGCGCCGGATGGGCGCCAAGAACACCGCCCCAGGACCCGACGGCCTGCATGGCAAGGCATGGGTCCTGGCCTCAGAGGCTCTCGGGCCTCGATTGATTGCTCTCTACAGCGCATGTCTGGAGAGAGGCCAGTTCCCGCTTCTCTGGAAAGCGGGAAAACTGGTCCTCGTGCGGAAGACGGGGCGCCCTGCGGACTCTCCGTCCGCGTACCGGCCCATAGTGTTGCTCGACGAGGTGGGGAAAGTCTTCGAAAGAATCATTTCGAACCGCCTCGTCGCGCACCTGACGGACATTGGGCCGGACTTGTCGGACGGCCAGTTCGGCTTCCGCAGAGGGCGCTCCACGGTGGACGCCATCATGCGCGTTAGAGACCTCACGACGGGGACTGCAGTGTCCAGGGTCGTAGTGGCGGTGTCTCTGGACATCGCCAACGCCTTCAACTCCCTGCCCTGGAGCTGCATCTTGGAGGCACTCCGATATCATCGGGTGCCTACCTACCTCCGTCGTGTAATCGAGGCTTACCTGACGGACAGGTCCGTCAGCTACCCCGGTCACCGGGGCGAGTGGAACCGGCGAGAGATGTCACGCGGTGTTCCACAGGGTTCGGTTCTGGGGCCGCTCCTGTGGAACATCGGCTATGACTGGGTGCTGCGCACCGACCTCCCGAACGGCGTTAGCACAATATGCTACGCCGACGATACGCTGGTGCTAGCGCACGGGAGGTTTACCAGGCGGCGGCCGACTTAATGGCGACAGCGGTTGCGACAGTCGTTGAGAGAATCCGGCAGTTGGGACTCGAGGTGGCGCTCCACAAGTCCGAGGCCATGTGTTTTCATGGCCGCGGGAACGCGCCACCTCCGGGTGGGTCCCAAATAACGGCGGGAGGAGTTACCATCGGCGTCGAGACGACGATGAAGTACCTAGGACTCGTCCTCGACAGTCGGTGGAACTTCATTGAGCACTTCCGACGTTTGGCTCCAAAGTTGGAGAGGACGGGGGCTGCGTTTAAACGCATCCTCCCCAACCTCGGGGGGCCAAACGCCTCCTGCCGGAGGTTATACGCCGGGGTCGTGCGGTCCATGGCCCTCTACGGCGCCCCTGTTTGGGCGCCAAACCTGTTGCGGCGTCCCGCTCGGACGCTGCTCATGGCACAGAGGGTTATGGCGATCCGAATGATCCGCGGATACCGCACGATCTCTGGGGAGTCGGCGAACCTCCTTGCCGGATTACCGCCGTGGGATCTGGAGGCGAAGGTGCTCGCGCGCGTGTACAGCATGCGCGCGGAGGCACGTCGCCGGGGCGAAACTCCGCTGCCGCGCCAGATAAGTGCGTGGCGGGATGAGCTCCGGCGCGATCTCATGGCGGAGTGGCAGCAACGACTGTCGCAACCGAGGGCTGGGCTCGCTGCCATCGCAGCGGTAAGTCCCCTCTTTGAGGAGTGGCTTGAGAGACGCTACGGCGTCCTCACCTACCGCCTGACGCAGGTCCTCACCGGACATGGAAGTTTCGGGAGGTACCTGTGTCTGATGGGGCGGGAGGAAACGCCCGGGTGTCATCACTGCGAGGACCGCCCTGAGGACACGGTGGAACACACGGTGGGAGAATGCCCTTCGTGGGCTGAGCACCGCCGTGTCCTCAGGGAAGTGATCGGCGATGGCGACCTCTCGCGTCCGGGCCTAGTGCAGGCCATGATGCGGAGCGAGGGGGATTGGGATGCCGTCTCCTCCTTTTGCGAAGCAGTCATGCTAGCTAAGGAGGAGGCGGGACGCGTGAGGCAGCGAAGCGCTGCCTCCCCGCAACCCAGCCATCGCGAAGGACATACCGGGCCTCGGGGATCGCGGGACGATCTCCGGCCACCGTAAGCGCGGGCCTGCGGACGGCGAGCATGGGTGGCTCCCCGTCCGACCAGAAACAGACCCGAGCGTACGGCGCGTCGCGTTACGCGCGCGCCTCAAAGAGCCATCAGACCACCACAGATGGGGCCCAATAGGGCCGATGCCGATTCGGAGTCGCGGAGAACCTAACGGGTAACCGGGGCTCCGGCTCGACGTGCAGGAGAAGGAACGGGGTGGTTTTTAGTCAGTAAGAGCAGTCATTCGATGATTTTCCCCCCTTAAAAAAAAAAAAAAAAAAATAAGGTGGGGTCCAATAGGGCTGATGCCGATACGGAGCCATAGAGGTCTTAATGGCTTGCTGGAGCTACAGCTCGACGTGCAGAAGAAGGAACGGAGTGGTTTTTACTCAGTAAGAGTCTGATACTCCCTGGTGGGAAAAGTCATTAGATAATCCCTCCCCCCACCAAAAAAGGTGGTAATATTTTAAATTGAAACTTGCGACGATCGTCATGATTGACCAAATCCGATTGAATCTTATCACTCTTTTTTTTAAGGGGGGAAAATCATCGCTCCCGCCTGGGTGAGGCGGGAGGGAGTGTCAGACTCTTACTGACTAAAAACCACCCCGTTCCTTCTCCTGCACGTCGAGCTGGAGCCCCGGTTACCCGTTAGGTTCTCCGCGACTCCGAATCGGCATCGGCCCTATTGGGCCCCATCTGTGGTGGTCTGATGGCTCTTTGAGGCGTACGCTCGGGTCTGTTTCTGGTCGGACGGGGAGCCACCCATGCTCGCCGTCCGCAGGCCCGCGCTTACGGTGGCCGGAGATCGTCTCGCGATCCCCGACGCCCGGTGTGTCCTTCGCGATGGCAACTCGTTGGTTTAGGCCTTATTGGGCCCCAACTGTGGTGGTCTGATGGCTCATTGAGGCGCGCGCGGAACGCGGACGCGCCGTACGCTCGGGTAATCTTATTACTTTACGTTTGGTCTAGCGTATTACATTTACGAGATTTTCTACTTTCTGGAAATATTTTTAAGTTGCTAGCAGCTTAAATTTAAATTAATTTAATTTTAAAAACGAGATCGAGGCCTTTCTCTCAATCGAAGTACCAATCTTTAGCACATGTTGAAGTATTGTTACTGTAGGTAATTTCTACGATGTATGCACGTAGTTTATCTACACCTATTTCACGTAGCTGCTAGATAAACTATTTTATGGCAATAGTATTACTGTGCCACCGTGTTAATTGGAGCAACACTGTATCAGTTTGTTTGTTTTACCCCTTTATTGTTGGACTTTATAGTTCCAGTTTTGCTCGGAGTAAACTAGTGTTATAAATGGCTTCGAAATAATGTTAATATTAATCCTTTGTATTCATCTATGTATATAGACAGTGTGAATGATGGTTAATCCTCATTATAATAGCAATAGACCAAATAAATATTCTTTTTTACTGTCTAACTAAAGGTACAAAATACTGAACTTTATTATTAGATTTTAAATAATGCATTGTTTTGATTGTGACATATAACAGTAGAGATTTTTTGAAATAAATATGAAATGCTATTCAATCGTATTCACATAAGTACATTGCGGATCTGTTTCAAATACGAATCGTCCAAACGTTTAAAAGGCGTCATATTCGTGCTAAAATAGTTTCGATGTTTAATTCTGAATTTTCGACGTAGCAAAAATATCTGTTACTGAAATATTTATTTAGAAATATTCGCTTTTGTTTATACCTGTGTGTGGATATAAGATGTGTTTACTTATGTATGTATACATCCGTCATATTTTCACAAGTCTGCGAAGCGTCTCTTTGACCCCCCACACTTTGTAAACCCAAGAGACACTCGTACGTTACTTCGTCAAGCTCAAAGTTTAGCATTTGTTTTTTTGGAATTTTCTAATGTTTTTGGATACTTAACATGTTGTAGAGATGCTTTATTTTCTTGTTTTATGTAACCATTTACAGGATATTTTTTTATGAATTTTGGAATTGGAGATTTCTTAAAAGTGATCGTCATCACCATATCAGTCACTGCTGTATATAAATCCCCCAATGACTTTTAGTGTAGTTGATTGGTCGGAGTAGACCTGCATTCAGTTGCTCTCTGGGAGATTTTATGGTCGTTTATCCATGTGCGACTGAAATTTGGTACGAAGATCAGATATCAATAGTTTTACCCTTTTAAAGTTGATCGTAACGCAAGAAAATTCATAGGCCAAAGTTAATATTTTAATAATTACGTTTTACCAACTCTCATCACAATATTTTCTCACACAAATAAAAGTTATAATAAATTAATGCTAACGGTAACGCTGAGAAGTGTTAATGACGTCATTAGTTTTGGGTCATTTAGGGTCTTAGTGCCGACTTTATCTCAAACCGTGTAATGGCTTCCATAATAACATTACGTGTTAAATGGCAATGACTTTTTATTAGCATCGTCATCAGTTTAATCGTTTCGAGATACCTTTAATTTCACTAACTCGTTCCTGTAATGATTATTAGTGCCAGGGTTATGGTCCTAAATAATAATTGAAGAAAATTATTATTAATTTCTTAATTGTTCTTATTCCAAGATAAACATACCATTCCAACAATAAACATGATCATCGAATGAGATAATAGTTTATTAAACCTCACCTCGTTTACTGCACCTTTCATAACATTAATCAAACGAATAAATATTTCACTCGTTCCTGTAATCAAAAGCAAGTTCTTGAAACTATCATACCAACGCAACTCACAATATTTTATTTCTAAATAAAAGTGTCACAGTATTTCTTTTGTGTCTAGATTTATTTCAGACAGTTTCTCATAGCACCATTCTAGTGTAAACTTATTACTTTTAATGGCCAGACATAAGAAAAACGCTTTGATCCATTTTCTTACAAACAGTATTCAAATAAGTAAAGAAAGATTCTTTGTAGAAATATGGAATAGAAATAGGATACCGAAGGAACATATACGATGGCTTTATTCCATTATTGTTTCGTATGCCTATCCAATTTACATGGATCACTATAAATAGGCATCTGTCAGTGTCTTCTACGGATGTAAAAATATTGTAGTAGATATGGAATTCTGTGATTCTAGGTTTGTTCGTTTCTGGTTTTATTTATATTTTGCCTAGAAGTCAAGGTTACGTATATACGTAAGTCATACCTTTTATTCCAGGGTTGCTTAAAGTAAACGATATGTGTTTTTCCTGGGTCCTGTTTTTCCTCAAATGTTTGTCCATAAGGCATTTTCTTGGTCCAATATGCCGATTCCGACTTCTATTATTTATCTACTAGCTACTTCCGTGCGATTTCGCTCGCTCTGCTCGGCGCTTATTAATCATAGCGTGATATTTTATAGCCCTCCTCGATAAATGGGCTATCCAACACAGAAATAATTTTTCAAACAAACCAGTAGTTTCGGAGATTAGCGCGTTCAAATAAATAAACAAAAAAAACAAACTCTTAATATAATATAGATTAATTCTGAAAATAATATACTAAGTAACACCTAATGTGTTTTAAGAATCATTCTAGATGCTTTACCTATTTATGTAGGTAAATAAACTTCTAATCTTATATATATATCGTCTGGTTTTATGACTTGAATTTTATATGGCACACCCAATACCCAAGTAATAACTTAGGGTAACATAAGAAAAGCTTGAGACCCGTTATTCTACAAAAGACTTAACCTCTTTGGTAGAACTACTAAAGGGGTTAGTTATTACAATATATACTTTTTCATTGTAGTCAAGTAAGAGCACTTAACTCGTCGAGTACCGGTTTTGTAGACACAATTATAGAACAATAGGTTGCGGTCACCGGTGACCGCTTGGTGTTTGACAGTTTAAATTCGATTTTCGAGTTGAATAAAGTCGTATACACTATGAAATTTTATCTGGTGTCATAAGTAAGGATATTATCACATTATCTTTTATTCCATATAATAATTACTCAAGTTCTATATAAGGTTATTGTAACACGTAATATAAAGCCAACGATACACTAAGGGACAAAATGTCCCATGACATATATCGGCGAGACGTCAAGCGAAACTTGTCAATTTCGCCCGACATATTATAAGACGACAACTCGCGCCTTATTTCCACATCGACGTTGATGTTGTTATACATGTCGACCAAAGTCCGGCAATGTCGCGCTACTGCTCCCAACGTCGCTGGCGACACGTGTCGCAGGTCATTTGTCCTCTAATGTATGCTGAGCTCTATGTGTACCTCACTCTGAGCAAATAAATGGTATCATATTTAATCATTATCATCATCATTATTCTTCTTCCGTCAACCACTTACAGTCAGCTGGAATACATTCACTGCTAAATAAAACTTCTTTAAAAAAAATACCTCTGCTGTCCTTTATTTAGTGGCTATTCGTAGTTTTATGACGTACATTATGTTCCAAGTTACTTATATTTCCCATGAATCTTGCAAGATTTTATTTATACTTATAAAGAAACTAATAATTCAGAATGGTCTTTGAGTAGATACAGACTACGTATAGGCTACATAGATACATAATGTGGATTAAGTCAAATACATTAGTCTATGTCAATTATAACTTACTCAGAAAGGTACAGGCGACTATATTACTCCAACATACATAACTATCCCAAATTATTTACATGAAACATGTATTAAAATTTCAGTCAAGCTAGAATATGTGATCTTAGTAAATTATGATTTATTAACTTGCAAAAAGGGACTAAAACTGCTTGAATGCATGTGGACTGACTGCACATGATGTGATGTACCTGTACACACTTTTGCAGTTAGCGAAGTTATTCGGTATGCTGGTAAGAAGATAAATTTATTCAGTACCTATGTACTTAAAGGAACCCTTGGTTGGCGACTGAATCGATCATTGAGTACTAAAGACGGATTCGTCATAAATCAGACAATTTATTACAACAGAAGCAAAAACCTCTATAGTATCGAATCAATGTTATACTTAAGTATGAATTTGGATACAAATCTCATGTTAAGCTTAGTATTTCGAAGTTTACAATAGGGATGATGACAGGGTATGAAAATTAAAAATCTAATTAGTCTTTGGGGAACAGAGAGCAAAGGAGGATCCTCCGACCAGACGAGGTGATCGTTGCTAGCGGGCTTTCTGCCCAACAGTTGTGCGTTGGGATTTTCTATTCGTGTTAAATCGAATGTAAACTTCGCATGGGCGATGTAGGATTTTATGACGTCATCCGTAGACTTGTAACATGCCACAAGTCCGTCAGTAAGGGAATGAAAAAAAATTAGACACGTATTTTTTATTTGGTTGTATAATAAAATGACACTTAGATATAACGAATCAAAGTTTAGGAGTGGGGACTAAAACGTCATTTCTACTGATAAAATGTACATAGAAGTGACGCGACATTTCAAATCGATATATGGTCGAAAGTATTCGTTTCTGTAAAAAATACGTGTGTAATGTTTTAAAAGAATCTACCAGACGGACATTAAAATAAAAATTAGTCATCTACCCTATTCTTATTAATAACTCAGAGTCTTGGATTATACTCCCTTGATGTTTGAGTACCAGTTTAATGGTTTAATAAAGATATAATATTAATTAACTAATAAACTCCAATAAGTTTTTCAATAACAATATAATAGATAATTCCATGCGCCTAAAACTTAATAAACTACTTGAAACTGCATGAAAAGCAGTTCAATTATTTGTTAATTTTACAATAACACTGATGTAACAATTTATTAGTTTAGTTAACAATTTCACGTATTTTGTGGTTTTGTGAACTTCAAAATAGAATAGGCGTAGGTCATTCGATACAATTATATCCAATAACATTAATATCATTAATTTTGGATAACTGTTTTGTAGTTTTAAGGGCTGCATACAAAATACTTATGGACTGTATTTAAATTGGTCCATTAAATGTTAGTAGGTACGTTTATTTTTTTCATCAACAGCCTATAAATGCCCACTGCTGAGCAAAGCTTCTTCTCACACGGAGAAGGTTTGAGCATTAATCACCACGCTTGCTCAATGCGAGTTGGCGATTACAAACTTATAATTTAAAATTATGTAAGCCCAGGTTTCCTCACGGTGTTTTCCTTCATCGTTTGTCAGTTGTGTCTAGATAATCTTAGAAAGTACATATAACTCGGAAAAAGTCACATTGGTACTTGCCGTTGGTAGGTTTCGAACCTGTACCCTCATGCATGAGAAGCGGGCGTCTTAAACCTCCGGTCCACCACGACCGACATTAGGTATTACTTACTAGGTATTTTTTATTGGGTTTTGTAGAACCTAATTATTGTTTTTGTGTTATTTTAAATATACCATATCATAAACCTTCGCCCCATAACACCGGTATAAACATAAACAGGGCTTTGTCTTTTCTAGTAGATAGAAATCTTACTTATTTCTTTGGCTTCTTTCACGTTCATGCGGTGCTTTTGTGTGTGTAGACGACATACAAAAGCATCGCGTGAGCGACCTGGTCGGAATTTTGTCGGAATAAGATATTTTTTACATTATTGTTCGTCTCAATCAATCGTCATAATCATCAGTCGGAAGACGTTTGCTACTGAATACAGACCTTTATGTCAAGTACATTACACGTTTATCTATTACACTTGGCAATCATTGCATCATCATGATCTTTGCCATTAACAGGCCTTACGAGACGAGAGGAGACTTGTAGAGCCCAGTACTACCTACAAAAGATAGTTTTTCGTAACCTCCACTTATAAAAGTACCTATACGAATGAGGTATACATTATATTATTATTATACATATTATATTTATTTTGGTTACGGAAAATCTTAACGTTACATAAAGTTTTTAACACTTATGATAAATAATAACTTAATATTATGCTACTCTATTTATGTCCAAAACAATCTGTTACATAATATTCTCTTTTACTATTGACTCAGTCACCAGGTCAGGGAAGAAAAGCCTCTGATTTGTTTGAAAGGATTAAACCCAAAAACATTCCATGTCGCACCAAGTCCATCACGATACTTCAATATAGATAATTTGTTTCGCACCCAAGTGGGTATTTATAAAGCTTTAATTAAATCCTAGGGACGTTTGGTCTAAAATCGAAATAAATGTCCAATCGACCTAAATCTTATTGGATTTTGATTATATTCAATTTACTTATAGATTTATTACAAAATTAATTAATATTTGTACACCAGTCATGGTTAAGCACGTTGATATAAACAATACTGTACATCTATAGTCAACATCCATTTTTGCATGTATTAGGTATTATAACCTACACATGTTTTGGCAAATAAAACGATCTTTATCTTTAAACATTTCATTAGGCAATGGAAGAGTTTGGTGGGCTTAAATTTAATATTATTCAATTTGAAAAAGAACCAATCGGGATCATGTTCTATGCTGTGCTGTGGGGTAGTTCATTATCATCGTCTTCATATGTCTACATTTCAATAAGGCGTTCTAATTTAGAGGAGATTGTCCTTCATAATCTTCACGCTTAGCATGCCTGCCTCCGCGATAGTTAATAGAAATATAAGCACAAATCCTTGACCATTTAGGTAGTTTTCAGTTTTTAAATGCATTCAATACTACAAGATTTATTTATAAACATCATTGTTAATTGATTAACACGGTATAATTACATTAATCAAAGTTCATGTTCTACTCGTGAAACACTAAATCATGTTCTACTCAAAGCCATATTTATGTTGGTGCTACGCCTACCAAAAAATACTTGCTACCACATCGATAATATCCAGAAAAAATAATATTTAACCTCAAAGTCAATGCCTAATAAGTAATCTTGTAATGTGATTAGATTTAATTTAAATACAAATATATTCTATCAAACAAACGATCGCACCACAAGAGCCTGAATGAACTTTTATAAAAGAAAAAAAATAACTTGTTTACGAATAGCTTTTATACTTGGAGCTAGCAAGAAATGTCTCAAAAATGTAAATGTTTAATGATGCGGAAAAAGTCTAAAACAGTACAGAAGAAAAGTGACTCGCCAAGAAAAGTTAAGCTACGAGGTATGAGAAGTAAATTTGCTGTAACGAGGAACACAAATTCTTTTTTTTTTTTGTTTTACATTTTCTACAGTAGCTGACTTATTACAAGGAGGTTGTATCAAACTTTTGGAATAATATTTTGCGATTTCATTTTTGTTTTTGTTAAGTATTTAGCAGCTCGTTAAACGTTGTGTATTTATTCATGACCTTGGAAAATATTTTTTTTTTATAGCATTAGCCGGGATACGAACAGACGGATCACCTGATGGTAAGCAATCGGCGCCACGCATGGACGCCATCCAAGTGCGTTATCTGCCTTTTGGGAATTGGGAATTTGAGGATTGTGAGGTATTCGGGGATTCGGGAGACTAGGAACCCCCCCCTAGTCCCCGACCCCCCCGTAAATTGGGCCTCCGGTAACCTCACTCATACGACGAAGAACAACGCAAGCGTTGTTTCACGTCGATTTTCTGGTGAGGTGAGGCCGTGGTATCACTCCGGTCGAGCCGGCCTATTCGTGCCGAAACATGGCTCTCCCACACTCATATCCCACCACATATATCCCCACACATAATGCTCTCAAATAGAAGACTTTTTAGAGACTTTATGATTAATTCATTTTTTAGCAATAACGAATTATCACACCGTTTGAAAACTTTAATATTGTCATGAACTAGGTAAACAGAGATAACAATATAAACAAGGGGCAGAAAGAAGATTATTACAAAGATTTGTATTTGTTATCTAGGTTTTCATCACTTAGTACTATTGCTTTTATATAGATCCTCAAGTAAATAACTTTAAATTGATCATAATGATTATGCCTAAATAATAATTTACGAATCTCTGTAACAAATCTCTCTATTTCAAAACTCCTGGTTTGTCGAGACCCCGAAATGCAAGGACGGAGAAACGTATTTACAAAGTAAACGGGTTTCCCCAAACACAAGTGCTAGTGGGGTGCGCTTAGTTAGCGTTGCGCCTTAATTAAGTGCTTTATGAACCACTTAGTTAGGAACTTTGACTCAGATAATTATTATCACTGAATACTGCCGGTAATGTTCATTTGATGGCATTCTCTGCAATATGCATATCTATAGTTTCTAGTTAACAAACATTTCATATAGGTACATGATTGTTTTATCTCCGAAGTTCTGTACGCAAATATTTAAGAAAAAGAAGAAAACAAATAAGAATACATTATTGTCCATTGAAACTTCAGTAAAATCAAAACCAAATTGATATGTATGTGTAGAAACTAATTATAAACAAGCTAGTACAAGCCCAAAGAAAGGATCAAATCCAAAACAGACCATAGAACAGTACCCCTCACTTCTCGTATCTAATAAAAATTACAGTTAATTTTACCGAACCGGCCATTAAAAACATTGCACAAGAAGTTTACACCAAGAAGTTTGTGCTCCAAACTACGGAAGATCCGTACCGATGATGCTCATGATTAGAGCACCCCGGATACTCCTAAAACTATTTCAACTTGGAGCAATAAAAACAAGACCAAGAAGTTTCTAGCTAAGAAACTTCGTACCGGTTTTGGTGACGTAATAAGAAATATTGACTACCTATTAACTATTTACTAGTTTATAAATGAAGGAACAATGTTTTATCTTAGCTCAACCTGCTTTGTTTTTTGGATTTTAATATGGAGTTCAATCAAATGTAAAAGTGCTTCCACACAACAGTTATATAACGTTAGAGAATTACTTAACATTTAATTTTGTTTTTGAACAAATTATAACAAAAGTTGAAGTAGAAACTTGACATGTTATAGAGTTATAACGTTACATTACTGCGATGAGGGAGCACTTTATCATCTTAATTGTTTTGGTTTTTAATACAAATAAGACGTCAATAGACAGACAAACAAATTGTTGTTCCTGGTCTGGGTATGAAGTGTATGTGAATTTGTATGTATGTAAACGCACCCACGACACACGACACTTGTTTATTTAAAAAATAATATATATCGGGTATGGATTAGAATATAAAGAATTTTATTTTTTCATTTATACAGGTACGTAACTGTTTTTTCTAACTTAGCACTTAACATCACACCTTTTATCCCCAAAGAGGTAGGCAGAGGTGAACCTTACGGCACTTAATATGACAGTACAATGCAACACCCACTTTTACTAGTTATGTTATAAGTCCCATGTAATAGGGGGTGAGGCTATTGCCATATACCTGGCACAATTCCAGATTCCGTGTTATTACTGAGATTCTTTTTTAAACCCAGTTATTCTTTGCCCGACCCGAGTAACGAACCCGAGACCCTTTGCCTGACATTCACACTCATGAACATTCGGCCCATATATATAGTCTCTTATTTCTATCGCCTCCATATTCTTTTTGATTTTTGTTTAGAGTTAAAACCACCAGCAAAATGAAATGTAAAGTTCAAAGTGCAGATAAAAAACCGGCCAAGTGCGAGTCGGACTCGCGCACCGAGGGTTCCGTACAAACCTGCAAGGTTTACAAAGTTCGTTCATTACGACAATCGAGTCATAACTATGGTATTTTTATTGCAAAATGAAATTCAGAACATTACAATGGGGAAAGATGGAGGAGCATAAATTTAAGACAAAGATCTCTTTATCGTTTAAGTAATCCTTTATTTTATATTAACACATATCATTTATCTATAATATAACTGAAACACTTATACTAGCCTTGCAGCATAGAACACTTCCGACGTTTGGCCCCAAAGTTAGAAAGGACGGGGGCTGCGTTTAAACGCATTCTCCCCAACCTCGGGGGGCCAAACGCCTCCTGCCGGAGGTTATACGCCGGGGTCGTGCGGTCCATGGCCCTCTACGGCGCCCCTGTTTGGGCGCCAAACCTGTTGCGGCGTCCCGCTCGGACGCTGCTCATGGCACAGAGGGTCATGGCGATCCGAATGATCCGCGGATACCGCACGATCTCTGGGGAGTCGGCGAACCTCCTTGCCGGATTACCGCCGTGGGATCTGGAGGCGAAGGTGCTCGCGCGCGTGTCCGGCATGCGCGCGGAGGCACGTCGCCGGGGCGAAACCCCGCTGCCGCGCCAAATAGGTGCGTGGCGGGATGAGCTCCGGCGCGATCTCATGGCGGAATGGCAGCAACGACTGTCGCAACCGAGGGCTGGGCTCGCTGCCATCGCAGCGGTAAGTCCCCTCTTTGAGGAGTGGCTTGAGAGACGCTACGGCGTCCTCACCTACCGCCTGACGCAGGTCCTCACCGGACATGGAAGTTTCGGGAGGTACCTGTGTCTGATGGGGCGGGAGGAAACGCCCGGGTGTCATCACTGCGAGGACCGCCCTGAGGACACGGTGGAACACACGGTGGGAGAATGCCCTTCGTGGGCTGAGCACCGCCGTGTCCTCAGGGAAGTGATCGGCGATGGCGACCTCTCGCGTCCGGGCCTAGTGCAGGCCATGATGCGGAGCGAGGGGGACTGGGATGCCGTCTCCTCCTTTTGCGAAGCAGTCATGCTAGCTAAGGAGGAGGCGGGACGCGTGAGGCAGCGAAGCGCTGCCTCCTCGCAACCCAGCCATCGCGAAGGACAAACCGGGCGTCGGGGATCGCGGGACGATCTCCGGCCACCGTAAGCGCGGGCCTGCGGACGGCGAGCATGGGTGGCTCCCCGTCCGACCAGAAACAGACCCGAGCGTACGGCGCGTCGCGTTCCGCGCGCGCCTCAAAGAGCCATCAGACCACCACAGATGGGGCCCAATAGGGCCGATGCCGATTCGGAGTCGCGGAGAACCTAACGGGTAACCGGGGCTCCGGCTCGACGTGCAGGAGAAGGAACGGGGTGGTTTTTAGTCAATAAGAGTCTGACACTCCCTCCCGCCTCACCCAGGCGGGAGAAGTCATTCGATGATTTTCCCCCATTAAAAAAAAAAAAAAAAAGCCTTGCAGCAGACTTGCGAAAGTTCTTTTATTAAAGTTATTTATTTACTAAGTTTTTTAGTCACTATTTAGAAATCTGGTTCAAAAATATTAATTAAGTATTAAATTTGAACCAGATTTAAGGTTTTCGGAATTTTTCCTTTATGTGTGCTATAAAACGTTGCTTCATGCCAAATTTCAAGATTTTAGGTCGACTGGAAGTACCCTTTAGGTTTTGATTCCCTTGCGAGTACTTGTGAGTTTCAAAATATGCAGCTTAAATTGCTGTTTCTTTTGATTGCGTTGACATAGAAGTTTGATTTTGTTACAGCTTAAAGGTATTATAGACCTGAGTATTTGGTATGAATTTCAATTTAATACCTCTACGCGTTTATGAGGAAATGGGTAGTAAGTTTAAAATTATTAAAAAAATATATATTGTGTGATGTAACTAAAAATTTATGGTTTTCGTAATTTTTCCTTTATCTATGCTATAAGACGATGCTTCCTACCAAATTTCAAGATTCTGAGTTCACGGGAATCACCCTGTAGGTTTTGATTCCCTTGCAAGTGTCGAAAATTTGCGGCATAAACGGCTGTATCTTTTGATTGCGTTGGCTTAGAAGTTTGATTTTTTCACAGCTTCAAGGGACAGTAGACCTGAGTAATTGATATAAATTTCCGCTTCATACCTCCACGCGTTCCTGAGAAAAAGAGTCTTGACAGACGGACGGATGGACGAACGGACGGACAGGCGGACAGACGGACAACAAAGTGATCCTATAAGGGTTCCATTTTTTCCTTTTGAGGTACGGTCTGTTGTGGTGTCATTTTCCCGACGTTTATATAATTCCTGATAAAAAACAGTTGCTTCGTGTAAGATAGACTGCCTCGTACTAGTTTCGCCGTTTCGACCTTCCAGTGTTTGTATCCATCTTTTACTTAAATTTAAATCTTTATTAGCCCTTTTCGTGCTTCTAAATTTGTTCAAGTTTTCTATAATTATTTTTCGTCTGTTCTCGCTGTAGTCCCTTTTAATCGCTTTGCTGGTTTCTTTGTATAGATTACTCAGTTCGTTTCTTGCATTTAAGTCTTTATTTTTCTTTAGTATTAGTTCACTTCGTTTGGTTATTAAATGTATTGTTTCTTTACTTAAAATATTGTGCTTTTTCTTTTTTTTTGGCTGGCTTAGGCTATGCACTATCGCTTTTTCTAGTTCGTCATAGAAACATTGTACGCTTGTGATGTCCTGCAGGTTGTTTTCGATGTACGATTTTAGGTCATTTTTGTAATAAGTTATTTCGTCGTCGGTCTTAGGGATTTTGGGTAGTGGTTTGAAGTTCTTCCTGCTCTTTTTTTGCTGTGCCAAGTTGAGAGTTGCTCTTATAAGTCTGTGATCTGTTCCGAATTTTACATTTTTGAGAAATTCATAATTCTGGACTAGTTTAGGGATATTCGCTAAAATGTAGTCGATTTCATTTTTGACGTTTCCAGCTGGTGACTTCCATGTCCATCTACCACTGGGTTTCATCTTAAAGTACGTATTGATTATTGATAGTCTATACTCGAATGCATAGTTTATTAGCCGTTCTCCTCTTTCATTTCTCAGGCCTAGGCCATAATTTCCCATGATAAGTTTTTCACTATCTCGAGGTTGGCCAATTTTCGCATTGAAGTCACCTATTACGAGGACTTCCTCATCGGCAATTTTATGGGCTCTTTCGAGGTCAGAGTAGAACTTTTGAATATCAACTTCACTGGATCTTTCTGTCGGTGCGTATGCCTGGATTATAGAGGCACTTAATTTTTCAAATTTTAATCCACTCTCTCTGAAATACCAGTAAAGTTTATTATATTGTTTTTCCATGTTTTTTTAATGAGAAACCCAACCCCATGTAGGCCTTTTGTTTCCCCTATGTGACATAAAATCCCCACACATAATGCTCTCAAATAGAAGACTTTTTAGAGACTTTATGATTAATTCATTTTTTAGCAATAACGAATTATCACACCGTTTGGAAACTTTAATATTGTCATGAACTAGGTAAACAGAAATAACAATATAAACAAAGGGCAGAAAGAAGATTATTACAAAGATTTGTATTTGTTATCTAGCTTTTCATCACTTAGTACTATTGCTTTTATATAGATTCCTAAATAAATAACTTTAAGCTGGTCATGTGACCATACCAAAATAATAATTTACGAATCTCTGTAACAAATCTCAAAACTCCTGGTTTGTCGAGACCCCGAAATGCAAGGACGGAGAAACGTATTTACTAAGTAAATGGGTTTCCCCAAACACAAGTGCTAGTGGGGTGCGCTTAGCGTTGCGCCTTAATTAAGTGCTTTATGAACCACTTAGTTAGGAACGTTGACTCAGATGATTATTATCACTGAATACTGCAGGTAATGTTCATTTGATGGCATTACGGAACCCTAAAAAACATATAAATCAGAAATTATGGTATTAAATAGTATGAACACCAACGAGGTAATAAAACCAATTACAGATGCACTGCAGAAAATCCATTTTAAATGCAAATTAACTTGAGTAGGAAGTCAATCTCCTCTAGGATTCTAAGACTGGAAGGTTTCAAAGTAAATCTAGAACCAAGTTTCAGATCCAATAATGTTTCTTAGCAGCTTAATATTTTAATTTTATGATGAAACTTTAATTCTATATCAACGAATCAATCTGATAACTTTAATTTTTTTATATTTATGTTAATAGCATGTTTGGAGTAAATGTTTATTTTTATTTGGTTTGGGTGAGTTATTTTTTTTTTCATTTGTGGCATAAGCCGGCAAACGAGCTGACGGATCACCTGATGGTAAGCAATCGGTAAATCTTTGGAACACCAGTGGCGTTAAAAATGCGTTACCGGCCTTTTGAGGAATATAGGAGTTTGAGGATCATTGGGGAATCAGGGATTGGAGAGATTGGGGAAGGGGACTGTGCCTCCGATAATGTCGGTGGATTTCGAATTCTATCATACCCTATTGGACATCCATCTACAAGGTGAATAGACGACCTGCTTAAGATAGCTGGGAGCCTAATTGGGCCTCCGGTAACCTCACTTGCACGACGAACCACAACGCAAGCGGTGCTTCACGTCGGTTTTCTGTGAGACCGTGGTATCACTCCGATCAAGCCGGCCCATTTGTGCTGAAACATGGCTCTCCCACACTTACGATTGACCCTTACGATTGCGATAGAGAGGGATACCTAGAGTACCTAGAGTTTCTTTCATGCTATTTTTGTCTTTATTATGTGGATCAAAACATAATTATATAACTTGGTTGAGTTATTAAGCGATCCTAAGGAGAATAGCCATTAACATAACATTGGTGGAATTATTTTAAAAATTCTGAAGCTCTACTACTAGGTAATAATCTACTACTCTCTAATCAGTTGTACTGAAATATGGTCAGCTTCACACTGTATGATTTTATTGTCCTTGAGGCTATTTTCTTTTTCGTTCTATAACTGTTATTGCTCACACAATTGAACCAACAAAACTATGTAACTAAAAATTGTATTGTGAACCAGATTGAAAAGCAGTAAACTATGGAGTTTCTTGCTCGTTGTTCATCACAGGAATCTACACCTTGGAATGAGCAAATAAGTTCACTTTAAATTTTTTGTTTACGTTCAAAAGTGCCTTTTTGGTCTAATTGAAATAGATGATTTCGACATTGGTTTTGACTTTGAATAGTGAGAACGTCTGTAATAATTGATTAATTAAGACAAATATATAAATATCAACTGAAGATTGAAGCAATATACAAACTACTAAAACAAAATACTAGTAGTTATACAAAATTAACAAATTTCTTGTTGAATAATCCAATCAGAATATCTCATACCTACTATCCGGCTTAGAGCACCTAATCCTCTTAGAAAAGTCTTTCTTAATCTCAAAAAGCTTAAAGTTTATTTACGAAGAAAATCAACGAAGTCTTTCAATCATCGTTGGAACTAATTTTCTTTAGGTTTTCACAAATATCGATCTATAGTCAAATAGAGGGGTATTTTTGAGACGTAACTTTATACTCTTGGGGAAATCTTAGCTTTGCGGGTCTTTTTATTATACTTTAATAAGTACGAAGTTACCTATTGATTTTTTTTATACTTTTAGGAAAACTTACTACTAGATATATTGCGTGATACCCACGAGGGTCTAAAAACAAGGATTTTAACTTACTTTTTTTATTAATTACACTTTATTGTGCACCATAAAAACAAAAAGAAAAGAATAAATATAAAAATATAAAATGTAAACATTATGATGGGCGATCATATCGTAGAAAAAAAAGGGGTTGTACTCGGTTTTTAAACGAAGTTAATAAAAGAATTATTCAACTATCGCTACAACAAAATTTATAGGTTAATATAGGAATTCAATATCTATTGTCTCTTAAAAATTAACAATAGATTAAATTGATTTATTTTCATTGATACATAGAAACACAATATCTGCAACACAGTAATATCACTGAATGCAAATGAAGCTATGCGTCGGTCCTAAAAAAGTTGTATTAGGCTTGCACATAAAGGCAGAATATTCGATATGAAACTGATCATGTTGTTACCTTAATACTGTTGTGGTGTCGAACTTTGTAGTGCGATTAATGGTCACGTGACCTGTATTAAGTTACTTACAAATTTTATATAGTATTTTTTTGCTTAGATTATCTCTATAGTATATTTTAGTACTCATCATCTTACTTATCTTCTGTTTTAGCTTATGTATAAATAAGTTAAAGGCGGCACCTCTTACGTAACCAAGCAAGAAGAGGTGTTTTTAGAAGACTACTGCCAAAATTAAAGGTAAAGTATGTAAAAAGTAGGTAGTGTAATTATGTAGGTTTGATTATAATTGTGCACTGGACGACGCCTCCTTCTCAACCTCTGATTACTGGCTCCATCGAAAGTTGTTGACCGCCCATTGTACCTACACATTTTTATTTGTTTTCTTTTATATTTTTATGGTGTAAAATAAAGTGTAAATAGATTATTTTTTATTTTTATTAATAAACAACAGTATAATTTGACTGTGTCTGAATTCCTATAAAACAGTTTAATAAGTCGAAAATATAATTTACATGGGTTATCTCATGATACTTTCCACGCGGAAAATCTATGGCACGGACCTACCCTCGCCAAGACGAATCAAAACTAAAAATAGCATTAGAACAGCTGGTTTTAATTTAAACTGAAAATTAATTATGAATCATCAGTGACATCATCTTTTCCAACAGCTAACAAGAGTGGTTGAAATGTTAATAGACTGTCAGTACCTACATTTATACATTCAAGTCGAATGTATTCGTCTTACAACAAACAGACGTATGTCGACAAGATGTAATTAAACGCACGGAGTACGTTGATTTCATTCATACAGAAACCCTTTTAAGGTTCTAGAATGTCGCTGATTTTAATCGCATGTTTGTATTGTAAATGAATACCTAGGTATGTTTTGTAAAGTGGTGTTTTAATATTTATAGAGATGATATTTTTGTATCGGTAACCTATATGTACATTTTGTTCACTTATTATAATTGAAATGTAAATTTGTCTTATACTTTATTCCTATGAACAGTATACCTACTATATAAGTATTGTATACGTCGTTGACATTATAAAATGGACGATTCAATTTATTTTTATGTGTCTGCATCTGCATTAGCACAAACCGACATACTTCTGAATGTCCCACAAAGGAGACAGATTGTATTAAATAAATAATAATAATGAAATAATTATAGGCTACTGCTTTCTTTTTCTCATGCTTTATTTGACCAAACATCGTGATGTTGTGAAACACAAGAAAAAATACCTATTTTAAAAAGGAAGCCAAAGGTGTCCTTTTACACTTTAATATACCTCTACTATCACACAGCTTCTAAGGTTAGCTTCCAATGTACACTCAAGGAAATTGCGATATTTCATGACACCGCAAGAATGTTAGTAGTATCGTTTTTCATATTGTGAATAAAATTAATCACTCATCTGATATGCAGAGCAGCTGTGGTGCGAATGACCTTGTGCATTTCCTATAGAGGCTGGAAGCTACATTGTAACTTATAATAAAGTGAGTTTACAGTGGAACTTTATATAAAAGCCTTCATAAACTAACAGCATCTACAGGTGCGTCTAAATTTCACAGTTTCAAATAGTTATTTAAAGAAAGGTTATGTTTTCATAAATATTAAATGTATTAATATAATAAGTCACAAATAGGAGGAGACTCATGATCAGCACGTAGACGTTTGAAGACTGACCAATACAAGAACGCGCATTGTACACCATTAAAAAGTGATACTCAAGAACTAAATAACGCAAACACAGACACCCTTGAAACTAAAACCAATCAAATCATGCTAAGCTATAGGGTCGCAACCCCACACGATAATGTTTCCAAGACGCCGGAAGAAATTACTTTACCTACTCCGACCATCATCAATCATCGCTTCCAAATGTGTTGATCGACGAAATGTTTTGATCCCGTCTACGCTCGCGTGACCTTCAGGGATCACAATTACATGTCAGATTTAATTTTATAGACCACTGTTCTTACTGTGGTATGATCCACGTGTTTTATTTTGAGTCCTAGTTCATTGACATAGGATTGAAATCCTTTATAGAGATGCCTGTGTGATTTTATTGCCTAAAATATCTTGGCCTGGTGTGTCTGCGTGCTCTTTGACGGTCGAATGCAAAATTTTGTCTTTGAACGACTGGAGCATTCCGTATGATGCTTGTATATAAAAGAAAATACGTTTTTTTGCTTTTAGACGTTCCGCAAATATTGTTCTATCAGCTGCAAAACATTTTTTCAAATACACACAGTATTCACCAAAGATGTATGTATATACAAAACAAAATGAAACTAATATGTTTTCGACTTTCTTACATAAATTTTTAATGAGGATAGCGATTAATTTCAAGCCACGTTAGAGGCTATTAATACAATTTGTACTCAACGTATTCAAACAAGGTGAAAAAGAACTCGAAAGATCTCAAGTAATCGAAACACTAAAAATGAACGAAAGACCAAGTTCCAACTTTTCAAGAAACCATATCTAAACATTAATAAAAACCAGAATATTTCCTAACCGTAATCTGAATACTAAAGTAGTCGCAGTGAATGAACCGAGCTGAGCGCTGAGCCAATCATCTTTCCGTAAAAGATCCCAGCTTTGCGCTTTTCAGACGGCATATAGATTAATCGAGAATGATCTAGATATTTTTCCTTAAAAGGGTTTGACTTCTTAACATGTATTCTTGGAATATAATGAATTAGATATTTTTACGTACAGCGATTATAAAACTGTGAAATAAGCCTATAAGACTCACATTTTATCCAGAACCAATTCTGAATCCTACAATTTCTAAGAAAGTCTTTTCAACTTGACATTACCAATTTACTAACTTAACAAGATTTTGATAATACGGAGTTATTGTACTTGCCTTGTATTTTATTTAGTCCCAACACCTACGTTACTAATATTTTTAATTCCTATTCTTAAAGAACAGCTGTTCTTAAACTTTTCCACTTCTTGAGTGAACACATACAATTTTGTGACGGTTATTCTTCTAGAAATTTTTACCTTTCGACAGAAGTAATACTGTCACTTACTAAACTATTTCGTTTTCACCAAAGGATTAACACCGAATTAGTTACCAAGAAACGGCCTGTTAACCGTATGAATGACAGGGTGCAAATCCAGCGTAATCCATTAGATAGACCCTTGATACCCATATTATCTTGTCAGGAAAGTAGTCCTTTGAAAAAATAGCTTAGCAGAATAATGTTTTATTTATAGCTAACTTTATCACATAGAAACTTTATATAGGGTATTTATATCCAACCCGAGTGTCGTTTCACTTAAAGCGAAGTCACACATAACTCTTTGTTACACTGACAATTTCAATCCTTGGGTTAAATCAAAAGGATTTGGATAAAACTAATAACGCCCTATGGATGCGATTTTAGGTGTCTCGGTAGAAATAGTTGAAAAATACGGCGAGCACACTTTGACAAAAAGAGATACACAGATTCAAGTAGAAAAATAAATAACATAAAACACTTAGGTACTATTTACATTTATTCACTTTTATTAACCGACTTCAAAAAAGAAGGAGGTTCTCAGTTTGTATGTGTGTATGTCTGTGTGTGCGCGATTATCTCCCGATTGGCTAAACCGATTTTGATACGTTTTTCAAAAAAGTTCTGTTATACTTTGGAGAAGGTTTAAATATATTGATTGAACGACTTCCAAAAACGTTGGAGTCTTGAAGTCGATTTAAACGTAGTTTATTAAAGCATTATTTGATGATAATACTCATAGCCTATACTCAATAGCCAAAATGGGGCCCAACAGGGCCTATGCCGATTCGAAGTCGCGGAGAATCTAACCGGTTACCGGGGCTCCGGTTCGATGTGCAGGAGAAGCAACGCGGTGGTTTTTAGTCAGTAAGAGTCTGACACTCCCTCCCGCCTCACCCAGGCGGGAGCGGTCATTCGATAATTTTCCCCCCTTAAAAAATACTCAATAGCCAAAGTACCGCAATCTGTAAAAAAAAGAATCCTATGCTTTCGAATTTCCCCCCAAGTGTTAGGATATTAGATTAAAGTTTGTTTCAAGAAGAGTTAAGATCCACACTATTGACTTTTTAAAACAAATCCCCGTCCAAATCATTTTCGATCATAAAGTTATGGCCATAAAGTGCAATGTGGTCGCAATCATAAGTTTGTAAAGCTGATGAGTTTGCTTTAAACTGGGACCTAAAGAAAAGTGAGTAGCATTTTGAAGCAAAGAATCGATTACTGAGCTCTTGACATGGTTCCCTAGAAGATTCTTAAGAGTACTGGATATATAAATTATATTATTAGAAACCCAACGTTTTGATTGGAAAGCTTTTTCAAACTAATCCTCGTATGTATTTCAATCGTATAACCAAACACTGAACAAGAAATATTGCAAGTTGTCCCCATGAAAGTAATGTCTTGGTTAAAATTACTAATATCAACACAAAATTACCTCTTCCGGGTAAAATAGGTGTGTTACTCTAGTAACCTATTTTAGAGGTCACTCACCCTATAAGTAAACAAACGTGTTAGGTGGACAACGCAAATAATATAAGAAAAAGGCAAAACCTATTTTAGGTACTAAGATAATCTAGGTTACTCGTAACTTTGTTTAGGACGAGAGGCGATGACATAATAGCCAGCCAAAAATACTAGTAAGAAAATACCTAAAAAGCAATATTTTTATGTATTTTTTCTGGAATCCGGGTAAACATTCGAAGTGTATTGGCTGAAAATATACCTAACTGTCGCACTAATTGTTTAGTGACGTCATCACGTCCCTTGTTTTGACGAACTAATGAAAGGTTACCGACAACGAATGGGATCATCCCTTATCACAGTCGACCCGTCCTATGGGAGGCGATTAAGAGATTATACCCTTGTGAACTGGTTAGATAAGATAATAAACCCAAACTACCTCTATGATTATATATATATCGGGGTGAAAAATAAACACACCTGAGGATAAGGGTTGAATTAAGTACCTACGTTTAAATTTATCAATGTCAATGTCAAAGTCAAAGTCAAAGTCAAAGTCAAAGTCAAAATCATTTATTTCAATTAGACCAGGAAGGCACTTTTGAACGTCAGCAATAGAAATTTAAAAGTGAAGCTATTTGCTCATTCCAAGGTGTAGATTCCTATGGAGAAGAACGAGCAAGAAACTCCATAGGTTACTCTTTTCCAATCAGTTCCACAATACAATTCTTCAGTTACACAGTTTTATTGGTTTGATTGTGCGAGAACAATGTAACACCAAAATCTAGCCAAAGAGATCGAAAAAGAAAATAACCTTAAACCTGAAAGTCTGGAGCTGACCAGTCCCAGTTGACGGCGCCCGTTCACGAACATGACACGTACACCAGCACCGGCCAACTCATCTACAAATCAAATATATTTATCGAATCAAAGTTTAGGAGTGGGAGGTAGCTACGATATTTTAGAGTATACCTCTATATAAATTGTAGTCGAAAGTGACGTCATGTGATATTTCAAATCAGTATAATATGTCCGAAACTATTCGTTTCCAACAAAATAAAAAATACGTGTCTAATGTTTTTAAATAAGCTGCCAGACGGACATTATAATAGAAAATAGTTACCTACCCAATTAAAGAAGTTTTCAATGAATTGGCAATCGGCATGTATCGACCTCCATGGTTAATTTCGATAGATTGTCATTGTATATTTTTTTATATCGGGGTCACGACTAAGAAAAGGAAGAGTATAATTAAGTGAATAGTAATTTCCCTAATTTATGAGAGAAAAAAAAACGATGGTTAAGAGGAATAATCAAAATGTCAATTTTTATTCTTTTAATATCACTAATACAATAAAAATTCATCGGAATTAACCATGTCGGTCCCTACAGGTAAAAATAATATTATTTCGAGTACTACTTGAAATAAATAATTTATTTCCATTTGGTTTCAGAAAAGAAAGTTAGCCGACCATTCTTAACATCTTTAGACTCCATCGTGTATCGGAAGGCACGTAATGTCGTTCCGGTTACTGCACAAATATCCACGACTTTTTGCTAGAAGACGGAGTTCCGAAAACCTCACAACAGCTTTTTATGAGAATATTTTATTTATGTTTTATGTTATTTGAGAAGTTAAATTGTAATACTACATAGAAAATAATCTTGATCTTCAAAACAATATGATGAAAAAAAAAACAATATTTAAAATTTTACTGACCTAATTGAGAACATAGGATTAACTACTTCGTAGGGTAAACAGTCTTATCTTTTTGTAAAAAGCTAAATTAATATCAAAAATGGACATGGACAGGGAACAGCTGTGACTTCAAACGACAGCCTCGTGCCATTTCTAGTACGAGTTTTGGTTTCCAAGAATCCCAAATTGAATTACTTGTAGCTTCTATCAATGTATTTAAGATAGAATAGATTACTTTTCGGGTAGTAGTAATGTAAAAGTAGAAATAATAATATACCTACATCATTCAATCAAAGGCCGTCCAAAAGAAATATTCAAATGTTGTTATTCAACAAATCAAGTGTTTATTACACGAATGATTTTTGGATTGTCGCAAAAATCAAGTCGGCACATAGAAATCGCTGTAACAATTCGATTAAAGACCGCGCCTCGTCTGATTTCATTTCACCTTAAGTAATTTTGGAAGCAGTACTGGAATAAGAATATTTTGTAAAAAACGGTATCTGAAGACATCGTAAAAGTATTTGCGGATGATTGTTGATTGATTTTATTATAGCATAACAAAACTTCATACCCTTTATTCCCGAAGCGGTAGGGAGAACCTAACGGGTAACCGGGGCTCCGGCTCGACGTGCAGGAGAAGGAACGGGGTGGTTTTTAGTCAGTAAGAGTCTGACACTCCCTCCCGCCTCACCCAGGCGGGAGAAGTCATTCGATGATTTTCCCCCCTTAAAAAAAAAAAAAAAAGGCGAAGTGCATATTACGGGACTTAATCCCTCTGTATAAAGTAACACCCACTTTTCACTATTTTATGTTATGAGTCCCCCCTGTAATAGGGGGTGAGTGCATTGCCATATACCGGGCACAATTCCAGACACCGTGCTATTATTGAGATTTAAAAAAAAACCCAGTAATACTTTGCCTGACCCGGGAATCGAACCCGAGACAAGGGGTTTCAGATTCGATTCCTGGGTTGCACCCAGCAGTCGAACTTGCGACCACTCAATCTAGAGGTACGAGGCAGTCATATTATAATTATTAGTTAACTACTATTCAAACCATTCATCTCACCCAAACAAAAATTGAGACCACTATTAGCTAATAGTGGTCTAAGGCCCGTATTAATAAATAGGTCTCAATCACGATGTCAAGACCGGCATCAGTTGATACGTTCTCAAGATGCGATCAGCATCTTAATGTCGACGCTAATTAATAAACCTATATCCACACGATCTCAGGTAATACCGCGGTTTAGATCGAGTTATCAAGATTCGTAATTTGACACTCAATGAAATCCTGATGTTAAGACTTATTACGTCACAGCGAACGAACTAATACATCTTTCGTTCATTGCGTTTAGTAATAGCTGTGTAGAACGATAATATTCAACTCTGTTTGCATAGGAATAAAAGATTATTTGCAGTTTAAATGGGTTAAAATTTTAGGAAATTATATTACTTTTTTATTTTGTATACATTATGTTTTTTTTAACCATAAAAAAGCATTATTTATTATAAAGTTACGTTTAATTTTATGACGAACGCACATGCCAGTGATTGCGCGTCACCTCATTATTATAATCTGTGATTCCCTTTCTCTCAATTGTTTATTAGGTACTTGATAATACAATCACATCAGTGTTTCGTGTTTATTTACAAGTTACTTCTTAATCGACTGCCTCGTTGGCCGAGTGGTCGCAAGTGCGACTGCCGGGCAAGGGGTCTCGGGTTCGATTCCCGGGTCGGGCAAAGTATTACTGGGGTTTTTAAAAATTATCAGTAGTAGCACGGAGTCTGGAATTGTGCCCGGCATATGGCAATAGGCTCAGGCTTACATGGGATTAATAACATAAATAGTGAAAAGTGGGTGTTACATTGTACAGTGGCATAATGTGCACCTCTGCCTACCCCTTCGGGAATAAAAGGCGTGATGTTATGTTACTTATTCATATTCGATAATGGAGTCAAAAATGCCTATTCAAGCTAGCTTGATCTCCTGTAGGTATATATAAACTTTAGGTAGGTACTTATATAAACTTTAGGTACCTAATAGATTTTGAAAAGGCCATAAATTATCATCGTATTAGTCGACTTCATCATAATAATTGATTTCGGAAATAATATTCTCAATATTCATGGTTCCCGCGAAATATTAGGTACGAGTTCACGATATTAAGTCCAGGGTCGACTGAACTTAACAATCGTGGTCTTGATAACCATCCTAATACCGATTTTGAAACCCGAGTAATGTTTATTAAACAATACGATCTCAGGTGATGACAGAGTCTTAAACCGCGTATTAGGTTTTGTTTATTAATACGTCGGAATATCAAACAGGATCTTAACATCTCGATCTTACGCTTATATCGGTTTATTAATACGGGCCTAAATCAGTTGATTCATTTATTTACCTTTTTATGTTCAGATCTGAAATCTAGTCCAAACCAACACCACAAATGTTGAAATTATTATGAAAAAAGCCACCACAAAAATTTTATTGCTCCAAGTCCAAACTTCAAAAGCAAACGAAAAATATTTTGCACACACATAAAAGATAAAAAATATAATGTAATACCTACACATTTTATTTTAGGATTTTGCAGCTTAAAGTTTTAAGCTTAAAGTTTAATGTACCTTATACTTAGTTGTTCACGGACTGATTCTCACGACTCTGGATTAATATGCAGAGTGAATCTCGACATTCACTTACGTAGATAGTGTGCAATGGCCACGTTCTTACTATTGGAATTGTTAGTACCTGAAGATAATACTGCAAAACTCTTTTTGTTCTCACCTTTTGTTTCTGCTAGTTCTTTTTTCAATTTACTTACATCGAATACAGATTAAATTCCGAGGCTCGTGCCATCTTAGAACCTGAAAAATATTACCATTATGTATTGCCCTTATATCGAAGTCAGATAATCTTCCTAAGGCCGATTTTTCAATGCTCAGTTAAATTTTATCAGAGAAAAAACTTTGAATATTTGACAATTCTTTTTCTTCTTTCAAACCAAATATTGTCAAATGTCAATTTTATTCTATAGTCAACAATTAAAAATCGGCTGTTGGAAAATATTATAACATTGAGAATATTTTGAAAAGGAAAATAAAGCTTTTAGTTATTTACAAAATTTAAACAAGTGTATTTAGAACACCTTTTGAAAAAAAGCGATGTTTATTTTTGGTCACATAATTTACAGCGTTCAAGGATCAAAAACTTTCTATTAATACAGCATATCCATTCAAATCACGATGAAACGATTTTAACTGATTTGTACCCTATTGAAATTTTGAATTCATCGGTCAGAAACCTTTTCGAGTGGGACGTGAGGTCTGTCCGCATCATGAATATAAAATTTATTTTTATAATATTTAGACAACGTTTTATGTTTCATATTTATTATTTAAAATGAGGTCTTCGGATTCCATTTTTAAAAAGTGTCATGTGCTGGCACATATGCATGGGCATATGGTAATAGACTAATACACATCTAACTGGTGGAAAATGGCGGTTGCATTAAATTTACACAATTCTCCATATCCGTTAGAAGAATAAAAAGCATGTTGTTCTGTTATTCTATGTCCATCATTAAGTCTTCAATTTCAAATTCTCTATTATGTCTTTGACATGAAACCTCTTCGTCAACAAAGGGACTACAAAGCAAAGTCTCAAAGCTACTCTTGCATTCTCGTTGGCTGTTGATATATCATTATATATTGATGCATTATCATGAGTCGAGATGTATTGTTCTACTAAGTGCAGGTCTCCTTAGGGACATTGTACTCACCTGACCTCACAAGCGACACAAGTTCTGTAGCTTACTGTTCAATAAATATTTTATTTCGCTCCATATGGACTTGATCGATCAGTGACCGTTTATTTGAAAGTTTGGAGTCGAGATTGATATCAATACTTGTACAATATAGTAAGAGATTGTTACATCAAAAATAAAGCACAGAAAAGCATAAGTATGTATTCTATCAAGAGGTAAGTATGTCTTCCACCTTCCACCGATCCCATCGGAAATTTTTCGTTTTAAATGTTTTTTCGGGGTATTTTTGCCTTAGTAAAAGAAATTAGAACGAAATAATATTGCTTTTAAAAACAAACAGAATTACTTTATTTAATGGACTTCAGTAAAAACTGCACTTTTTCCGTAGCAATCGACATAAAAATTCATACCCACTTAAATATTCCATGAAGTTACGCTTCGATTCTATAATTTCATCCAGCTATCTATTTAGGTCAAAATTTCCGTGCGGCTGGTCCCTTGGTAACTTTTGCCACAGTTAGGTACCTATTTACGAAGGGTGTTAATAGAACTTTTTCCCTAATTTTTTCCCAACTTTGGGTCAGAATGAGGTACCTACTTTTTTTATAAAGGATTAAGTTGCTATTAAAGTACGATGTGTGTGAAAAGTAGACTTAATGTGTGTTTGAATTTAGAACATTAATCTATATCTATAGGTACATATAATTAAGTCAAAACTGTACATTGAATATTTTTAAAAGAATACTTGGGGCGTGATTTAGTATCGATACCGAAGCCAAATATAATAGATGGTTTTTGGATTTTTTGTCTGCTTGTCTATACGTATATCCGGGATATCTCATAAAGTACTGCATTTACTTCAAATTTTGCATGAATATTACTAACAAGTCAATTCAACATACAGGCTACATATTATCACGCTATCATCTACGGGGAGGAGCCCTATACTAGGTACTTAATCAATTCTGACGACATTCGTTACCGTAGAATATAGCTTGATAAAGACTAATTCAAAAGCATAAATTCTGCCAACAGTCATTATCCTAAGCGGATGAAGTCGTACGCAACAGCTAGTATGAAATAATATCACTACTATTAATCTTTATGTCTATCACGTCGATGGTCATATGGTCATGGGAAAGTCGTATCTTCTGGGCCGGAGATTCTCGCGGAGGTTCGGCACTTCTACGGTGAGTTGTACGCGTCAAAAGCACCTCGTCCTCATTCAGATTCGGGGGATCCCAGACCCACACTTGTCCGCCACTTCACCGAAGACTTGCTAGAAATCAGCCTAGGTGAGATCGCGGTGGCTTTGGGGCAACTTAAAAATGGAAAAGCCCCCGGAGAAGATGGAATCACGACGGAGCTCCTTAAGGCAAGTGGAAAACCGGTGCTCGAGCGACTCCGACGTATGTTTGATCCCGTTCTCTTCTCGGGGAGAACTCCAAGGGCATGGAGCAGGAGTGTTATCGTTATGTTCTTTAAGAAAGGAGACAAAACCCTCTTGAAGAACTATCGACCTATTTCCCTTCTGAGCCATGTCTGCAAGCTGTTTTCCAGAGCCATCACTAACCGTCTTGCCCGCAGACTCGATGAGTTTCAGCCCCCTGAGCAGGCTGGGTTCCGAGGAGGATACGGCACCATAGACCACATACATACAATGAGGCAGATTATACAGAAGACTGAAGAGTATAATCTGCCCCTATGCCTAGCCTTTGTGGATTACGAGAAAGCCTTTGACTCTATTGAAACCTGGTCTGTTCTGGAGTCCTTGTAACGGTGCCAAGTCGATGGCGATATGTCTAAGTGCTGAGAGATCTATACGATGCTGCAACTATGGTCGTCCAAGTACAGAACCAGCAGTCTGAACCTGTCCACCTGCATCGGGGGGTAAGACAAGGCGATGTTATTTCTCCCAAATTATTTACCAATGCTTTGGAGGATATGTTCAAGACGCTGCACTGGAATGGACGGGGCATAAATATAAACGGCAAGTATCTCTCACACTTGAGATTTGCAGATGACATCGTCATCGTGGCAGAAACCGTGCAAGACCTACAATATATGCTGAACAGCCTGGTTGATTCTTCTGCTCGCATTGGACTCCGGATGAACCTAGACAAAACGAAGGTCATGTTCAATGAACATGTTCTTCCGGAGCCGATCACCCTGAATGGGTCTACTCTCGAGGTTGTTCAGGAGTATGTCTACCTAGGACAAACCCTACAGTTTGGTAGAAACAACTTCGAGAGGGAGGCTCGCAGAAGGATACAGCTTGGCTGGGCGGCATATAGGAAACTCTATCGGGTCTTTTCGTCAACTCTACCGTAAAGCCTGAAGACGAAAGTCTTCAGCGAGTGCGTCCTACCAGTCATGACATACGGAGCCGAGACGTGGACACTAACAGTGCGACTGGTCCACCAATTTAAAGTAGCGTAGCGAGCTATGGAGAGGGCTATGCTCGGAGTATCTCTGAAGGATAGGATCCGTAACGAAGTGATCCGACAGAGAACTAAAGTTACCGATGTAGCCCAAAGGATTAGCAAGCTGAAATGGCAGTGGGCCGGTCACATTTGTCGAAGAACCGATGACCGCTGGGGTAGACGTGTTCTGGAGTGGAGACCGCGTCTAGGCAAACGTAGTGTAGGGCGCCCTCCAGCTAGGTGGAGTGACGATATACGTAAAGTGGCTGGTAGTGGTTGGATGCGTAGAGCTGAAGACCGAGCTCAGTGGCGTGCCATTGGAGAGGCTTATGTCCAGCAGTGGACGAAAACAGGCTGATGATGATGATACAATAACAGGTTTTCGAACAATAGTGTTTTTCATTGTTATGACGTCAAATGATACTCTCTTTATGTACCAAATCCATTTAGACAAAATAGACAAGTTTTGTATCAGAAATGTATATCCCCATTTTACAATGTTATCCCTGACATATTTACAAATGAAATAAAGCTATGGAAAATAGTCTCCGTTAATTCTTCCTACATATCTTCGGTATTAAAATGAACAAATTAAAAGCAATATTCGTTCGTGCAAAAGATTTTAATTGACCTACGTTCGGATATGGTATGGTAAATATTTCATAAGTAGGTACATTTTGCTTCAATAGAGATGTATACGTGATTTTGTTCTCTTCGAATCAATACAGCTTTAAGGTAATTTTGTCCTTCTCGATTTGTCTTTGCTTTAATTTGTAGCTTGTTACAAAATACACTCACATGTAAATTAGCATAGAGATCTGTTTTACAAACAGGATCCTTTTCGTTTGTCCTTATTAATTTGAGACTATATAACATAAGCAACAACGTGACAACAGAAGATTTTTTATTCAACAGATGCAGTGTAAAGTGTTAATTTTACTACTTAATCAAAATTTTTTATTTCGCATGGTAGTTCGCATTCAGTTTAGCATAGCATAACAAAATCAAATAAAAAATAATCCTGTGAGTATAACTTCCATCTAAGTTTTTTATAATAATTCGACGAAGATAAAATACTTGCGATTTGAATAAAAAAATACACAAATCTATTTGCTTTTTAATAAAATATGGGTCCACTTAAATCATTTCTCACAATAAGAACGCTTGGCAATAAGCCAGGACTTTTGATGTCGCTATAGGTCTACGGCAATGCGTGGGTTATCATGACCGATCGCTGTATAGAAAATAGAAAAGTTGAATTAGGTCCCGGTAATATTATAGCATTTTAAATATAACAGTATTTCATACGACTGCCTCGTTCGTCGAGTGGTCGCAAGTGCGACTGCCGGGCAAGGGGGCTCGGGTTCGATTCCCGGGTCGGGCAAAGTATTACTGGGTTTTAAAAAAAATCTCAGTAGTAGCACGGAGTCTGAAATTGTGCCCGGTATATGGCAATAGGCTCACCCCCTATTACATGGGACTCATAACATAAATAGTGAAAAATGGGTGTTACATTATACCTCTACAGTGGCATAATGTGCACCTCTGCCTACCCCTTCGGGGATAAAAGGCGTGATGTTATGTTATGTTATCTTATTTCATATAGCTATGTTTAGGTGTGTATGGTTTATCTACCTTTATTAAAGCCTACTTTTGATGTCCTATATCTTTTTATTCTTCTTTTCGCGTAGCAAAGTGCCTAGCAAACACCGTATACATAAATATAAGGGGCTTAAAATTGACGAACAAATCCAAAATGACTAAGTTTACATGACTTATAGCTCTTGCATACACTAACAAACTCCTTTGCTTGCAATATATCTGACTCAAATAAGACACTAAACATGGTGCAAGACTAGAGCAACAAAATAATTAAGCACATAACCGAAATACGGCAGAACATCACTCTCGACGCGTCCCGGTGAGAAATATCCGGGCAATATGTTCCTCGGTGTATCCGGAATAATCCGGGAACGGAGCGCTGCAATTTATCGGGATCCCTGCCCCCCTTACGGCACGTGTTCGTACATTCAAGAGGGTTACCAGATAGGCCCTATTAAGACGTGACCACTGAAGCAGTTTGGTGGGATACTTGTATGTCATATACAGGAGCACAGTCAACTTCAATGGTTTGTTTATAAGTTTGACTACTCCTTCGCTTTGCTGCTTCGATCGCAGAGAACATAGGTTTGTAAATATTTAGCTACAGTTATTTTGCGGCTGTTGCTATAACCAAACAGAGAATATTTCAATAAATCTCTTTCTCTACGAAAACCTACAAAAACTACGAAATTACAAACATATTACACATTATAGAAGACTCAAATAGAAGAATCAAAAATAGTAAACGTTATTTGGATTTCCCTTTGAACTGAAATTTTCTCGAAAATATTTCTCAGAAACTGTAAAGGCAATTTGGCGTGTAGCCATTTTCGGATAGGAACCAGTTTAGATGACGCTATTCTACATCGAATGGCATTCAGGTAGGTGGGCATTTATACCATCAGACCACTTTGAGTCGGTATGTCAGTAAAGTTAATTGGTCAGCATAGTATTATCCCATTCACTGACAACGTTACGTTTGGTTACTCTTTATTTTAGAGCATAAAGGTCATTCTCAAAGTGGCTTGTCAGTAGTACTCTACTGTTGCTAGAGCACTGCAGAAAAGCTACATTTTAATTTAATAAATTAAATAACTCTTCCAATAGACTGAGTTACAAAACGTAGTATAAATAAGTATTTTTTTCCAATAGCAACCGACCGTTAGCTTCAGTCATGTAGTAATAAAATTTGAACTTCATGATTTTTCACTTTCTTAACTTTTGTAACTTTTCCTCCCTCATTTTCCTGTTCAGCTTTTATTTTGAAAAGACATAAATAATCTTCAGTATGTATCTATATTAAGTGAATTGAAATCGCTACTGCAATTAAATCGTGAGAGGTTAACAAAACAAACAAACAATTGGCTTACAACCAAACTTTCGTACTCACAAAAAGTGTTATTAATTTATTAGCAACAAAGATAATAATGGATTCTCTAGTCCACTTACTCTGTACGTGGACTTCCATATGTGGTTTTGCTCGTACATAATATGAGCTAACATCGAAATTAAAAAATGTTGAGCTTTTATCGGAAATTACTGTTCTGATACGTTGAACGGCGAGCAATGTAACGCTCGAGTTGTTTGTACATTAAGCAAAATGTTTGAACGTGATTTTTATTTAGATTTCTTATATTGAATGTTAGCGGTAGTATTTGAATTAATTTTAGTATTTACTCGCACTGAGCTTAAAATGTTGTTAGATTTCTTTAATACTTTTTAATAGTCTAAGCTTATGGTTTTGTTAATTAGAATATACGGTTAGTTACGTAACTGTACGAGATAACTCAACCATTTCATGACACGACCAGGGTTTATAATTATGGACAGCATTAACACATTACATTATTAAAACATTAACAACATTTAAGTGTGGGAGAGCCATGCTTCGGCACGAATGGGCCGGCTCGACCGGAGTGATACCACGGCCTCACAGAAAACCGACGTGAAGCAAAGCTTGTGTTGTGTTTCGTCGTGTCAGTGAGGTTACCGGAGGCCCAATTACCCTCCCCTTCCCCAATCTCCCCAATTCCTGAATCCCTAACGATCGTCAAACTCCTACTCCCCAAAAGGCCGGTAACGCACTTGTAACGCCTCTGGTGTTCCAGGCGTCCATGGGCAACGCCGATTGCTTACCATCAGGTTATCCGTCTGCTCGTTTACCGGCTTATGCCATAAAAAAAAACAGCGTGTGTAATTATATTGACATTAAATGTATATGTTTTTGGTTTATGTGTTGAGAACGGGATAATGATAGAAACGATATAAAATAAATGTTCTAGGTATATACATGAATGGCAGATAGTAAGCGCACAGATAGTTCAAGAGAAATTATTATTTGATTACGCTACACGAAACAAAATGATTTACACCATTTCTATGTTTGCTAAAATTTGCGTGTGTAAATTACCAATAAATCTACCTTTATGTTTCGATATTCTATCTAGAGATAAATCATTTACTTAGTGATATAATACTACCAATTTTGAAAGACGGTGTGTAATATCTATTTGTCTCAGGCGATCTGCGATAGTGCTGTACCCAATAATGTTCTCATCAATAAATGTTTTTGGGGTTACGACATTTATCTCATTTATTACAACACGCAGTGTGTCATTTTGAAATTTTACCTTATACTTGGCTGTAGCATCACCACTTTTTACATCAGTATATATTAATACGGTGATAAGTATACTGTTAATCCACCTTTAGCTACTCATTTAAAACAAGACGTAATGCAAGGTTACAGCATAATACTAGAAAGTATATGTCTTCCTTTTTTGACTTTGATTTGATCGCAAGTGCGTGCACATTTTACGAAATCCGTAAATTGGATCCATGCTGTAGCCGTGTGCCAAATTAACAGTAGATATACTACTCTGGATTTTGAATAATTTTATAGTTACTCATCTATCCCAGAAATAAATTGATCTAAGTTTTGAAAGGAGTTTTTGATTTGACTAGCTTTTTCCAGTTGATGTTCATTTTGTTTGTTTAATCAATCATCTTGAACACTTTCAGTTTTCAACGAAAGACTGCGTAATTTCCAACTTACTGGAAACTGGTTTGAAATATTATCACTATTTGTAAACATGCCAATAATTTTGACAAAGGAGAATGCCCACGGCACTATGGACAAATGTACTGAATTCAACATTGTTGTGTCTCCATGAAATAATCTTAAAAATATTCGATGGCATGTCCAAATACTACCTCAAAAGATTTAACACAAAATACATTGGCATTTTCGAGATATTCACAAAATAAAATTACTATTTTGAGGTTATGTCCGATGAATAATTAACTGAAAAAAGCTATTTAAAAGGGTCTGAATGGGTTTTTATGGCTTGGTATCTTTAAAGCATACTTATTTCTGTAAAATCTGTAACGTGTTAGCTATGTCAGGTGGCCAGTTACTGGTGGTCACATGTGTTTACCTCACCGAGTCTTATTGATTTAGATTTTGCGCATTTTAAAAACGCCCGCGTTTCATGAAATTGTTAAGCATGGAAGAAACCGTTACTAAAATAGTCAATAGCTCAGTGTTATATCTAGGTCCTACTCAAATCATAGATGTGGTAGGTATCATGACATGGCCTTTATAAATACCTACAGAGGGAAGGAAAACAAACAAAAACAAATACAATAAATAAAATAATGATTATTTCTTATTATTATTTCATTAGCCGAGTGGTCGCAAGTGCGAATGCCGGGCAAAGGGTCTCGGGTTCGATTCCCGGGTCGGGCAAAGTATTACTGGGTTCTGAAAAAAATCTCAGTACCAGGTAGTAGCACGGAGTCTGGAACTGTGCCCAGTATATGGCAATAGGCTCACTCCTATAACATGGGACTCATAACATAAATAGTGAAAAGTGGGTGTTACGTTGTACAGTGGCATAATGTGCACCTCTGCCTACCCCTTCGGGGATAAAAGGCGTGATGTTATGTTATGTTATTACTATTTATTTTTCTTGTGAGCAGTTGAGACATTGCATCACAGTCGCACTCGGCATGATCGTAACTCAAAAAGTCCAGTTATTAGTGATAAACAACACACACGGTGCTGAGGCATTAAAAGTATGTTTATTTTCAATGGATTGACAGGAATTACAGAGGAACTAAAAGGCTCGACTCGACGCAGAACATACCAAAATCAACAGAAATAACAGTATTGTATTGCAAAAATATGACAGACGCGCAATAGACGTCAAATAAGCTTCTACCCATAATGATGAAAGATCGATTTTTTTTCTATTTCCGTAATCCAGCCAGTGGTATTTCACAAATATAACATGGTGCTGATGCCGCCGTTTACAGTGAATGTTGTTACTTTATAATAATAGATTGAACAATCAATACAAAAAATAGAATACAATAAAAAAAATAACATTTAGGGAACGGATTTAGTAAAGTTCCCTAAGATCGAAAAAGGAGGATCGTTCATCGATAGTCTATGTGCGTAAACTGCCATGCTGTCATTTGACATGTGTCGGCACAGACATACCTATAAATGGCGTACTATAACTTCGGAAACATAAAATTACTAATTAATTTTCAAAAAACTATCCCAATGTAAATATCATTCAAAGTCTGTTTAAAAATATATTTTTATTTTAGATGTTTCATGCCGTTAGAGATTTGGAGACACAAGTAATTTATCAAGAGTACTGTCCATGGGCATTCTCCTTTCAAAACTTTTGAGACCACCAGTCTGAATAGTTGGCAAGTTGAGGGACATTTTTATTAAAATTAATATAAACTAATGTACACCAATATTTTTTTATAAAACTAGCCTAGAAGAACGATTCCGTAGAATTTTAGAATTGCAGCATCACTTATAACATAATAATAACAATGAGTTTTACTACGATTATCCATTTCTGAACCATACAAAACCGTTTAATATGAAATTAATGGCCTAAACACACAGAAAGATTACTTTCACAAACTTAAAAGAAAAACCACGAAGTTTCTTGATAAAAAACACTTCATAAAAGATTTAGTCGCAAAAGACTCTTAAAATAAGCTACGTGTGCTCAAATTTAAGCACTAAGTACCTAAATATTCAGAGAGTAAATAAAACACTTAAGGTTGCGGCGAAAGATTTAAATTTATTCACGAAACAAATCTTGAAAGAAAAACGTTATAGATAGCCTCGAGGCGTTTTACTTTAGTGTTTTAATCAAACTTCAGCCTCGAAAAGTTGAGTTACTTTTTACAACCCGTTAGGTTTTTTTTTTTTTTAAGGGGGGAAAATCATCGATTGACTGCTCCCGCCTGGGTGAGGCGGAAGGGAGTGTCAGACTCTTACTGACTAAAAACCACCCCGTTCCTTCTCCTGCACGTCGAGTCGGAGCCCCGGTTACCCGTTAGGTTCTCCGCAACTCCGAATAACCCGTTAGGTTAAGGACTCGCGACGCGATTTTCTCGCTCGTCTGCCGCGATTGCGCACCTGCAGCCTTTGCAGAATACAGATATGTATTTTTTATGGAACAAGCTCCCTATACCGCTGCAACTCCTGTAAGCCAGCAATAGATACAACCATGAAAACACCGGAACACTGAAGTTCGGCGCGTCCCAGAAACATGAATAAATGTCTTGGTTCCTGCAACGAATTGAATCAGAAGGTATCATAAGAGGAGAAGAAAAAAAACGATAGTTTCCACTTCCCTCGGTGAATTACTGCAGGAGACAATGAATTAAGCCTAAAGGCACAAAAAAGAGACTGTACAACTGGGTGAAGCCTAGTCGCCAGGCACCACGGAAATTTGACTAAAATCTAAGTGGGACCTATGTGTGAGCTGTTATACTTGCCTCCAATAACAGATATGTACATATGTATGTAAAAAAAATATAAGATTTTTCACAGCGCGTTTTATTCCCGCGGTCGTTGCGATTATTTGCGGCTCCCGCTACATCGGCGGCCGCGCCGCGGTAACGCAGGCGCAGCTGCAGCGGGTTGCACCCGCGTGCTCTGCGATCGGTTCGCGGGCGATCACAATGGGAGGGCCGGTCGGGAACTCAACTAATTGTTTAACTGCCTGTCCGGCCGCAATAATCAATCGCCAAGTTTGCGGGCGATAATCGCAATCGCGGCTGCAGGACCGCAGGAAACTACGGTCTCATGATTTTTGAAAATAAATCTCTATTTCGCCACCGCAGCGGGCGCGGGTGAGAATCGCGTCGTGGGTCCGTAGCGTTACACTCATTTTAATGTATTTAACAGTCATTTGTGTTTTATAAATTTTGACTTTATTGTTTCACTAGCCCGCGGCTTCGCTCGCGTCACAAAAGGATAAAAAGTAGCCTATGTGACACATACCAATACACACAGCGCCATCTATACCAATACTTTTGTTTTCCCTCGCGAATATCAAATTTTTCCGAGATAAAAAGTAAAAAGTACTCTATTATTTAATCCGGACTTCTAACTTTACGTCTGCAAAAATTCAAAGCAATCAGTTCAGTAGTTACAGCGTGAAAGCGGAACAAACAAACAAACTCACTTTCCGATTTATAATATTAGTAAGGATTACACTACTTTAAAAAAAAAGTATAATAAGTTATCATCGCTCTTCTCGTAAGAGCCGATTAAGAGACTAGATATTTGACAGCGACTTGTCCTATTGTAATTCACTTAACGCGCTAAACGCCATGAGGATCACTGGTGAACGACGTCAGAGGAGCATTTGCTTTCAACAACTTTTTAATCGTAGTCATAACTTAATTTTAAAAAGGTAAAGAAAAGAAGTAATATTACACCTCTTGTTTTAATATGTCATCAACACATTAATAATTCTATCTAGGTATGTAATATTATCTTAGTCTTCTCTTTTCTTAAGTTAAGTCGACAATACAAAAAGTTGGTCCTTTTGGGACTACATAAAACACCTGACGACCCTTTCTGAATGTCAATAGCTTTGGCCCTTTCAAATATAATTAATTCTAGGGACAATAAGGAGTCCTCTTCAATAGAGTTATAATGTCACATAGGATGGAAAGTTTTTCTCGTTTATTTTGATTGAGATACCGAACATGTTAGTAATACGACAAAGATGAAGGTAGAACTGTTGGTTGTTACAATCGAGCAAGTGCTCGTTTGTAACATTTCAATATTCAATTTATTACTTTCATTGTATTGTCGTAACAATGTACGTATGTAATGCCGCTGAATGCATTTTGTTTTCACCTGACCAATCTGAATGTTATTGAGGAAGATTTATGTCAATCAGTGGACTTGATGATGATAAATTGTAAAACGATATTATTGAAGTAGCACAAAAATGAAATTTAAAATTGAATATCATGAACCACTCGCCTAGTTTCTTGGAATATCAACGTTGATTTAATGTCACGTTCTTAATAGGTAGCTATTAAGAATTCTCGATATTTTCTATTAATAAATTTGCAGTCAAACATCAGCACAAACTTTTTTATTCTTACTAACGTAATATTGTACCCAATTTACGAGTTTTATTACCTTCAGGTTGAAAATACAGCTTCAATCTAGTGCAAACAATAAAATCTCCCATAACGGACAAAAAATAAGAACGTTGTCGCTCATCGAATGTTGTTTACTTTTCGTAGAAAACCATTTTTGCAAAGTAACAACCTTTCCCCGGCGTCAGTTGCCGATAACACCGTTATTGCTCTCGCATAAAGTCGGAAATCGCGTGAACTGTTTTGCAATGGACTTGGTTAGGAGTTGGCGAACGAGTAGAGATAGTATAGTTGAAATAGTAGTCCGTAAGTACTGGTTCCGTGGGTGCAGGCAGCTCTTAAAGTATTTATGGCTATTTGATAGCGAGTTTTTATAGCATTGAACTAGTTACTTAGGGGAAAATACCACCGTGATGATAGTGTTGATTTCAAGTGCACTCTAGGTAGGTAACTAGTTAGTTCAAGACATCTACTATCTACTTAGATCTAGGTGAGTTTCATTACGTGTTGAATTTAAAAATTTCTTTTGCGATTATGTACTATTATAGAATGCAATGTAATCGTCTCGTTGGTTAGGTATTCAATTATTGAGTCCCAGTAACAGTGTATATCCCGAATTATAGTTTATGTGATAAAATAGATTGACTCAAATTAAATTGGAACTAGATAATGTGAAATTGTGTAGGCATGGGTACGAAATTTCTCTATCTCTGTCAATAAATATTCAATTTTCATAAGAAAACCCAATTCAAAACGTTTATGGGTTCATAATTTATATGCACAAACCTACAGAAACAATATTGTTATTGTAAATAAAGTAAATAATACGAGTTTACAGCATGAATAATTAATATGAATATACAATCAGAGACCTTATTTCTAATAAGGAATGCTACACAAATTTTGTATGGACAAAATTATGAGAAATATACCTATTATAATGGAAATCAGCGGTGTACTAATTAATTAAAAGACAAACAATTAGACAAACATCTTTGTGGGTAAAGCAAATAAGTCTCTCTAATAAGCAACAATTTCATGTTTTCGTCATTAGGAACATACAATGTACCTACACACATTTTCACATTTCATATACAAGTTTTCTGTTTTGAATTGTGAACAATAATATGAACGACCGTCGAAATTCACGTCGCTTGAACAGTAGGAAACATAAATTACAGAGGTTGTCGTATGAACTTCATTTCTCCATTAGTAGGGTCATGCTACCTTTGCTAAATTACTTCGATGATGGATTGCGTGAAACAGTCCATTACAAATTATGGCACCTTAGCGCACTCACCAATTTAAGGAGATCCACTTTATAATAATAATTAAAGAAAATTACTTGCTTGGAAATTCTGCAACGTACAGAAAATAGCTGAGACAAAAGATTACGCTTTGTCTCGCTCGGTAGGTGTTTCATTCCAGCCCATTAGTGAAATCTAAAAGACGCTGCAAAATCAAGAAATTTTCTGGAAACAATTTTCTGAATAAGGTTCCAAAATCTGTCTTGAAGTCTTGATTACTAATGAAGTATTTAAGTTTAAATTGGCCAAGTTTTCTTTCAAATTAATTAATATCTAAATTAGCTGTTTAAACAATAAATCCTAAATGATTTGTTCAAAGAATCTACAATTTTGATTTTTTATTTAGGGATTCAATTTTGTTAAACGGTGCTATGTTTATAATGGCCACAATTTTCTATAGACAGAAAATAAATTCATGGTAAATGTAGATGACACAAAAGATAGAACTTAGAACATAAAAGGAGTTTCGTTGTAAGTAATCTAAAATATTTAATTTTTGCAACTTTATTCTCATAATGTTATTAATATTTATCACGGGTTTTAATGGTAAATGTTTTCTGATTCATGATTACTCTCAAAAATGTTAGTTGTTAGCTATTCCTCGGCTGCTGCGGAAGAAAATGGGTGGTGACAAAAATATATCCCACCCTGCCGTAACCACACGACTACACAGATATTATGTTTATAAAGTTAAATAAATAAACATTAAATGATCAGGACATATTCGAACGAAAACACACAATACATTTTTATTTCATTTAATCTATAAAACGTAAACAGTGAACAAGGATTCAAGAGCCAAATTGGCGTACTGCGTAAAATCGGATATGGCGGGCGCGGCTCCACTATCCCGCTGAAAGCTTTTTATCTGCCACTGAGCTCACCAAATTACAGGGAAACTGCCAGTGACATTGTAATAGATTGGAATAGTTTTGTAGTTCTTGTAAAACAATATAAGATGAAATAAGTGGTAGATCAAAGATTATGTAACAAATTGAAGAAAAAGATTCGTAGAATTTTCATTTTACTAGTGACAATTTATTGTGTGACGGGTTTTTTACGAACGTAATAAGTGACATTTAATAGTGATAGAAGGTTTTGGATAAGTTTATGATGCATATTTATATTCTCTGTCTATGCAATTATAACATGAGAATCCATGAAAATCATCTCACATATTATATGGCATCCATTTCTTCTTAATTAATAAAAATGATCCTCTACATAGAGGATCTATGTCGTCTATGTCCTCTATGTAGAGGATCATTTTAATTGATTAAAAAGTAAAATAATTTACTATTATGTGCATCAAGTTTGGGAGAGCCATACCAGGTGTGAGAGAACCATGCTTCGGCACGAATGGGCCTCCTCGACCGGAGTGATACTACGGCCTCACAGAAAACCGGCGTAAAATAACGATTGCGTTGTATTATGTAGTGTGAGTGAGGTTACCAAAGGCCCAATTACTCTCCCCCACGCCCAGTCTCCTTAATCCCCGACTATCGTCAACTTTCTAATTCCCAAAAGGCCGGTAACGCACTTGTAACGTTTTTCATGTTTCGCGTGTCCATTGGAGGCGCCGAGTGCTTACCATCAGGTGATCCGTCTGTTCGTTTATCAGCTTATCACATTAAAAACAAAATGTGCACTTTGTATCTGGACGTTCAGCTTGGCAGTACAAATATTCCGGAATATGATGGCTTCAAACAATCATCGTTAGTAACATTCTGTCTACATGCAATCAACTAGATAAACGCAAACCAATTTAATGTGATCAATTTGAAAATTCTCTAATCGAGATATACTATCAAACACATAATCCTTAAACCAATGGGGGTAAGGTTTAATTTACCCATCACCAGGGTATGGAAAATTGAAGCATTTGAGTTGACGCTCATATGTTCAATATTCAGCGAACGTGCATCAATTGTTCACTTCGATTGCTTTGCTAAGAACAAACAAAGAATGGAATTTGTGTATTACGTGCTGCATTAGCATACATCGTAGTTTACGGTGTTATTATGGTCGTCAAACTTATGCTCTTTAATCTTTATACAGAAGTAGATATTAAAAAGTTAAGTTGGTGATTATGGCTGACACATTTATATTTAATATCAAATTAAAAGCTGGGATTTATTAAATCATTATAGTAACAACCAAATAAACAAATCCTATTAAATTGTGCTGGAAAGTTGTGGTACTTAACAACAAGTTTTTTTCGACATGTCATAACCCATTCTCATTCATTAATGATGACTGTTGATGAAGCGACAGAGGTATGTAAGATTTGTAGCAATTGGCGTTCCATAGTCACTACCAACCCCTATAGAAGACAGTAGTATAGAAGACAGTAGAAGTAATGTATGTATGTATGTCCTGGAAAGTATCTACTGTCAAAATGATGGTTTATGACTTCCTATAAGTCCCGTTACAAGGCTTTCCACAGATAATGCTAAATAACGTTAATTAAATAACATGATTTTAGCTAGCCTGCATCAAGTATATTAGCTGAAGTCCAAATGGTTCATCAATGCTCTTTCTAAGCTTATAAGTGCTTAGTCCGGGAGCCAGAGAGTCCATATGCACATGTACCCATGTGTCTGACTGTCCGTGTTTAAATGTATTGCCCTAGTTACCAGATTTAGGGTGACGTTCTAGCTCTAACTTAATATGAACAGAGTGAGTAGTTTGTTGATGGGTGATCGGTTAAGTAGGCTTAAATTTTAGATTGGACTTTCCAATCCAGTGTATGTAGTTGGAATTTTGACTGTTTAGCCTTAAAGTTTATCGCAAATTTTACTTTAGAGATTGTAAATTGATATCTGATCTATTAGTGCGTTAGTTAGTGCGAGATACTATAAGAACTTTCGGAAACTGTTTTAGCGAATCTAGCTTACTTAAAAGCATGAGTTGATGAAGTATACGAATGTAGGCAATAGGAACGTGTTACTTTAAAAATTAGTCTATAAAAAAAGAAGAGATATTTTATTATAACGCATTCTTTTAAAGATTTTGATATGATATCTGTAAGCATATTAAGGAGATAAATTACTAATACTTTATTCTACGTAAACGCAAGTTACTGTCATTGCAAAAAGGACTTTTATCTTTAAATAATAAGAGCCATTTATTTAATCTTCATTATTATTACAATAGCTTGATTAAAGGATTTGAAGCGACATCTCTGGGGAAAAGAACAAAAGAAACGCATTGCACCCGGCATTAAGAGAATACGTAAAAGGTTTTTTACAACGTCCTGTAGTAGGTAGCTAGTGCTGAAACGTAACAAAGAGCTGTTTATGTACTTTGTTTTAAAGTGTACAATAAAAATTAGGTGTGTCCACCTTCCTAAAAGTGCTGGTCGGAAAAGCCTTAATACTGGCTCACTAAATCGTAGTACATTTAAGGATAAATGAGTATAATATACGAGAGTTATTCTATTCAGGATTTCACAATACGCAAGTATTGAGATATGTATGAACATTACAATTGACGTTATATCGTCTTTGCCTACCGCCATTTGGAGACAGGCGTGAGTTACATATATACATACATAACATCACGCCTTTTTATCCCCGAAGGGGTAGGCAGAGGTACACATTTCGGCACTTAATGCCAGTGTACAATGTAACACCGACTTTTCACTATTTATGAGTCCCATGTAATAGGGGATGAGCCTATTGCCATATACCGGGCACATTTCCAGGCTCCGTGCTACTAATGAGATGTTTAAAACCCAGTAATACTTTGCCCGACCCGGGAATCAAACCCGAGATCCCTTACCCGGCAGTCGCACTTGCGACCACTTGGCCAACGAGGCAGTCGTATGCTTGTATGTTTGTCTTTCGACTCTTTATGATGACTTTACGACTCTACGCGCTAAATGCACACTTGATAGTGATGTTTGGGTAATTAATAATTAAAGACTGCACGGTTGGTGCGGTGGCTGGGCAACCGGCTGCCACGCAACGTGTCGCGGGTTCAATTCCCGCACGGAACAACACCTTGTGTGATCCATAAATTGTTGTTTCGGGTCTCAGTGTCATTGTGTATTTGAACTTGTATGTTTGTAAACGCACCCACGACACAGGAGAAAATCCTAGTGTGGAGCAACGTATTTTAAAAGTATAAAAAAGAAAAAAAATTGTAGATAATAATAATAAGCCCGCAGGGCACCTTGAGGCGAGGTGACGGGCATTAGCGATCCCGCGGGCTACCATCATCCCGAGTGATCCAGGGAGAAGTCACCGTTCCTTCTTCTCCGGCTTGCCTTGAATTGGCTGGCTGGAGTGAACAATGACAAGGAACAGGTCTCCCACCTCTGGCTTGCCTTCATTGGCCGTCCAGAGTGGAGTCGCGAGAGCAGTGATCCTGCTCGGAGGGTAAGAAACTATTCGTAAGTCGCGAGTGGGCCAGGGATGCAGGAGGCTTCGGCTGGAGCAGATGATCTGAGTAGAAAGCGGTGGTAGTTTCTTAACCCTTCAGCCACTCACATTCTCGTTGCCCCTATGTTGCTATATCTAGCAACCATTCCCGGGGCCCGGTCAGTGAGTTGGCGAGTCTCCGCCTGCCATTATTACGTGTAAAAATTACATTGTTTCGGCAGGTGCCATAGTCATCCATAGTTCCCAATTTACCAGTCCACAGCAACCCATCCATAGCCCTACCATTTTTTTTTCCATTATTCACAATAGTCTTACACTAACCGGGGACTGTCCTTGGGTGCATTTCCATAGTGCATACAGGGATAGTCGCCGGTTTGTGTCTCCATTACATTTAGATTAAAGTTGTCTAAAGGGCCTCTGCGCAGTTGGCTTCGGCCCCTCGTACGCCTCCCAAATGACCGGGACCCTGTGGTCCCGTGAATGGTAAAGACATACATAATAATAATAATAATAATCTTTATTGTACACCAATTATTTATATCAGATAGATATAAATGTTGAACCTTACACCTATTTAATAGTAAATTTATGTTTACTGGGATTTTTTATTTAAAACTACGTTTTACTCAAAATGATATATTTGTTACTAAAACAATTAAACAAAAAACACAGTAGACTGTAAAAAATATGACAGCTGTCTTTATGGTTTCACAATAAAAAGTTTTATATATTTTTTGAACAAAACTATTTGGACATTCCGCCCGCCAAAGAACATAGTTCTTTAACTAAACATATACACAATAGACCAGATCAAACAAAAAAACCCTATACTTCACTAAAAATCAAATGAAAACCCATAACCTCTAACTTTCTTAACATTATATAGTACATTGATAACAAACTGGTTTTATAAGTAGGTAGATTATATAGATTCATCAATCTTAACAGAACTTAGTGTGTAAGTAAATAGTACATTTAGTAGAACTAATCTTATAATTAGCACTATAACATTATATTAATACATAGCATTTTTTACACTTCATTTGATTAGATTGGTAAATAACGTAAACTCTGAATCAAGAAACAACTTAATAAATGTATAACAGAAAATTATTAACAAAAGGTCATTTAGTTAAAATACAAATTTTGCTTACTGGACGCTTATACTCTCCAGTTTTACATTTTACAGATACAACTCGGGTTATGTTATCAGGTCCAGGATACTTTTTAATAATTTTACCAAGTAACCATTTAGCTGGTGGCATATTATCTTCTTTTAACACAACAATATCGCCTATTTCTGGTTCATCACGTTTAGTGTTCCATTTATATCTTTGATTTAAATTAACCAGATACTCTTTATACCACCTCTTCCAAAAATCTGTTACAATTTTTTGTGTCAATCGCCATCTTTCCAAACCAATAACATTACAATTATAGTAATCCTCATCCGCAATATTAATTAATGGTTCGCCTACCAAGAAATGGCCTGGTGTCAGAGGTAGAGGGTCGTTTGGGTCATCGCTTAACAAAGAAATTGGTCGTGAATTTAAGCACGCCTCTACTTGCGCGAGGACAGTTGACATTTCATTTGGTGTGATAAACTTATGTAGTTTAGGTCTATTATCTTTCTTTAATTTATAGTTTAAAATTCGTCTACAATAGGACACAATTTTTAAAAGTTTATTCAAAGACGAATATTTTAACCAAATAAATTCTTCGTTAACTTCAGCTACAACGGATAAAGATTGGATACGTAGTTCTTCGTGTGTGTTTTCTATCAATTTACTCTCTGTGGGTATTGTAGGTTCTGATAACCAATGTGGCCCTCTCCACCATAAAGAATGCTCACTCAATTCTCTGGGCTTCAGACCACGCGATGCACAGTCCGCAGGATTTGTCTCTGATGAGACATGACCCCATTGATGGTAATCCATAATATTTAATATCGTGGACACTCTGTTGCTAACGAATGTAGCCCAGCGACTTGAGCCTCCGTTGAGCCACGCTAACACTATTGTAGAGTCGGTCCACCCATACATATGTTCCCTTGGAACTTCTAAAACTTGTGATACTTCACATATAAGTTTAGCTGCTAAAGTAGCACCACTTAGTTCAAGTCGGGGAATTGAAATCTCCTTGATGATTGGGGCTACTCGAGTCTTTGCGGACAGTAAATGTACATGCACTCTATTACAACTATCAATCACTCGTATATAAACTGCAGCCGCAAAAGCAGATTTTGAAGAATCTGAAAATACGTGTAACTCTCTCTTGCATTCTTGTGTGAAATTTATTCACCTGGGTATTTTAAGATTTTCAAAATCTATTAGCTCTTGCCTGTATTTCAGCCACTCACTAAGTAATTCATCCATCAAATTCTCATCCCATCCAAGACCAGATTTCCATAGTTTCTGAATAAAAATCTTAGCTTTCACTACAACGGGCGCAATCCAACCTAAAGGGTCATACAACCTCGCTACTTCGGATAAGACTTGTCTTTTAGTGACTATATTTTTAGATTCAGGTAAGTTTACTACGTATTCAAAATTATCATTCTTCCTATTCCATCTCAAACCTATTAAAACTTTGATTATATCATTCAGTTTAACAGTTGAACTATCACTCGACTCAGTTTTCCCAATCTGCTCTAGGAACTCGTAATTATTGCTACTCCATTTTTGTAACTCAAACCCTCCACTCCTCATCAATTCATTCATTTCCTCATAAATTTTAATTGCCTCATCTACCGTGTCACACCCTGCCAACAAGTCATCCATATAATAACATTGTTTTGTTATTTTCGCCGCTAATGGATACTTCTTCTCTTCTAACTCAGCGAGTCGGTGCAATACCTTGACAGCTAGATATGGCGCACATGCTGTCCCGAATGTTAAACGTAACAATTTGTAACATTGTATAGGAGTCGACGGATCAAATCTCCAGACAATTCTCTGGAAATCTGTATCACTGTCTGCTACTTTTACCATTCGATACATTTTAACAATGTCGGCGACTATACATATTTTGTGATGACGCCATTTCATCAAGATATGCCTTAAATCTTGTTGTAATCTCGGTCCAACAAGAAGCTCATCGTTAAGTGATACACTATTATCACCTTTGCTAGACGCATCAAAAACGACTCTCACTTTAGTGGTGTCTCTGTCTTCTTTCACCACAGCATGGTGAGGTAGATACACGGCTTTAGAATTCTGTAACTCACTTTCAGAAACCAATCTCATGTGATTCATACTCAAATATTCACTCATAACCTTATTGTACTCTTCTCTCAATTTTGAATCTTTCGATAGCTTTCTCTCTAAATATTCTAACCTCTTTACTGCAATCTTTTCTGTGTTACCATATTGACACTTAGGATCGTTCGTTACAAACGGTAATCTCACTATAAATCTACCTTCATTATCTCTCACTGTAGTTAGGTCAAACAAATCCTCACATATTTTCTCGCTATCAGTCATTTCTTTCTTAATTAAATTAGGCTCATCTTCCATCTCAAAAAATCTTTTAAGTAACTCATCGTCCTTCACCTGCACATGCATGCTAATGAGATTATTCCCTGCTAACGTTTCAGATCCTTTCGACATTTGTCCTGACAAAACCCATCCAACATCGTATTTTGTGCTATCAAGTTACAATCAGAATGCTTCATAACTCCATCAAGCAATACTTCGCTATAAACTTCTGCACCTAATAAAATATCGATTTTACCTGGCGTCGCGTAAGTGGGATCAGCCAAAGGAAGACTGTCAATCTCTACCCATTTACTAGTGTTCAAATTAGTTGAAGGAAGTAGTGACGTTAAGGAATGCAACACATAGGCTTTAACTAAGATGAACCTCGTTGGATTATGTCGTGATTCTAGACGAAGTGAAACGGTATTTTTAATTTTCATACGACCATCCCCCAGCCCTGACACCCAGCCACTTACTGGTTTGCGTACAAGACCTAATAATTGTACAGTTGACTCCGATACAAAAGATGCCTGGGACCCTTGGTCAAGTAAAGCACGTATTATTTGTTTAAAACCGTTAGAACTGATTACCTTAACTTTAGCAGTCGCCAGCAGCACGCTGGCGACTGCTAAAGTTGTAGCTGGTTGTAGCTCTCCTCTAGAAAATGTAGCAGTTATAGATGTGTCACCTCGTGTTGTACTCGCTCTCTCCTGTTGTGATTCACTCGATGGTGCAACGGCAGCTGCGTGTTCCAAACTGCTGGCTGGCTCCTGATTCTCCCTCTCAAAATGTAGCATTGTGTGATGTCGCCTCCCACATTTCTTACAGCTGAACGATTGACGACACTTAACTACGGCATGCAACTCGTGCCAAGCAATTAAAACATAACTTTGTTATTTGTACAAAGTTCTGTCTTTCCTTAGGCGTCATAAGACTGAAACGCTTGCATAGGTTGAGATAATGATTTTCATTGCACATTGGACACTCTTGTGTAGCCTTAGAGTAGTTCTCTTTCTCCTTCTCTACTGCTGCGTGATAAGAATTTGATTTAGCAGCAGGCTTGGACTGTTGCGTGGTACGGCTCCCGTTCGTGTTTATCATTTCTAGTGTCCTAAATCTGCACTCCAAATAATCTCTTAATTGATTCCAAGTGGGCAAATCATCACTCATCACATTTATCTGTTGTTCCCATTGTTTAACAGATTCTGGATCTAATTTTGAAATTACCATGTGAACTATAGACACATCAGCAAAGTTGGATTCCATATTAATGCCCAAGTTTTGTAAAGATTTTATACAAGTTGATGTCGTATCTAATAAACTTCTAATTGCAGTGGCCGACTCGGTTTGAATTTTCTTTGTGCCAAATAACGTCCTCATAATAGCATTGCAGTTATAACGTTTATTGTTGTATCGCCGAACTAACTGATTCCATGCTTCTTCGTAATTTGAATCAGTCGTGGAATAATTACTCAAAAGGTTAAATGCTTCTCCACTCAAGTTCGCCTTGAGGTAATGTAACTTCTGTACTAATGATATCTTCTGATTATTATGTATTAACGAGGAAAACATGTCGAAAAATGTCGGCCAATCTTCATATTTACCCCCAAAAGTTGGTAATTGTATGCGGGGCAATTTTACGTCACTGCAGTTATTGTTGTTCGCACTGTGGGTACATGTTGGGTTAGACATCACGGTAACCGACGGTAAAAACTGTTGCAAAGCTTCTCGCAAATTAGACTTATACTGCACATATAGCTCCTCAAAACTCTCATATTTTCCTTCTGTAAAATAAGGTTCTTTCTTATTTTTCGCTTTTGCAACAACCTCCTTGTGCCTGTCCTTAAATTCCTGAAATAATAGCTCCAACAACTCTAATCTTGTTTCTATATATTGCCTTTTAATTCTTTCTTTCGGCGTCTTTTTATAATTTTTTTCCGCCTTTATCAAATTGTTGAACAACTCATCTTGTAGTGATAAGAGTTCCTCCATTGTGAGTAACAAAATATATACAAACTCGCACCAACCTCCCAGTAAACAACTCGCTCGAATAATCGCTTTCAGTAAAGTAACACGATCCGGCTCGAATATGGACCAGATATTTATTTCTAGTTAACTTCATCTAATACCAAAGTTAAGGCAACAACGCTCATAGTATTTAACCTTATACTCTAGAGGCGTCACATACATAGCCATACTTAGTACAAACATTGGAGATCAGTAGTAGTACGTTATTAATTCACAGGTAGATGCTTGCCAAACCGCTCTATCATCTCTCACGATACCTCAGGGAAAAGTCCTCCCCATATGTAACATGTTATGATAAGATTATGTAGTTTCCTAAGGCATAAACAAGAGCAAAGTATTGCTGCAGTAATGACTGAAGACAGGGGACCGGTTTGCACTTTACCTAATCATATAGTTACAACAAAATTCTTTAGAAGACTAGAAAATATTAGGGTCAAGCTTAAGAGCTTAGTGTTCTTGTGCCATATCCATACCTCTATTAATACAATTAATCAGTAAAGTCAGCTTAACGACGTGTCACCTATATATTACATCAACAAAACTATTGCAATAACTTGGCCTGCAACTTTGCTTGACGCCGTTCAACTGGAAGTTTGTGTGAAACCAAAGTGCAGTCAGGAAATGGCTATATCCCACGAAGCTAAACTTTCGCTTGACCGACAAGAAATTATATACACAGTAGCCATAAACCGATTTGCTGCCGATTTCAGACGAGACGAGTTAGAAGAATAGTTGTTAGTTTTGGACTTGTTTTAACACAATTCAAGATTCGACTGTTGGTAAAAATTGCAGTTAATGTATGTACCTTACAAAAAAGTCAAACTTCATAATTTAATTTAAGTAGTTGTAAGCAAAATTGACGAGCAGTGAATGAATAACATAGTAAAACTATTGTAGATGCTATACATCTAACTAAATTATTAGTTAGAAATGTCGAGAACTGCAAAAAATTTTCTTTATAAGAAACTCTTTCATGGACTAAGAGAGAGAGACTAAGTTTAGTAGCTAGAAGTGCATTGTTAAGTGTTTTTTATTCATGTACTACCTATTCGGATGTTTACAAGTAATGTCTGACAAGATTCTACACTGTCAAAAGTATTTTAAACACTTGCAACAGTGTTGGAACTTTATTCCATTCTAGCGTAGTTTCACCCCAAAAAGTATTTTCAAAGAAAGTAACGGGGCAGAAAGATAATGTATGAGGGAAAGTTTGCATCTGCATTGTGGATGCACTGGGCTGAGTTATTTTACATTTTTAAAGCAAAAAAGCACTCGCCAGGTATGTACCGAAATCTGAATGTGTTCGGTACAATATTTATTTATTTTACAGGAGTAAAGTGTGATTACACTTGTAACTTTTGGTTGTTACAAAGAAACCAAGGACCCTCTTAATTCCCAGTTAAGGAAATTCACATGTGATGAAATAAAATTAATTTTTACATTTTGATTTTTAAATTTTTGTCAATTAGGCTCACTATCTATTGTTTCAAAGTCAAAGTCAAGTCAAAACCATTTGTGTCAATTAAGCTAGGAAGGTACTTTTGAACTTCAACAAGAAAATTTAATCTAAAGCTATTTGCTGATTCCAAGATTTAGATTCCTATGAAGAAGGACGAGCAAGAAAGTCCATACGTATACTCTTTTTCAATCAGGTTCATTGTTTTTTCAATACAATTTAACATGAGAATGCCACGACGATCCACGATCACCGATGTCTGACGCTAATTGAGTTTGACTTTGAATGGAATATTATTGTACCTCTATATATTAAATGTGCAAATATTATTAATAAGTAAAGCAAGTACGGTAATTAAACGCTTAGATCTAGATACTCTACATATAGAGGTAGAACGAAATAGAAATTATTCACCAAGTATAAGCGCTGATTTGTTCTAATATAAAAAACACAGTTTTTCTAGAGAACCCTAAAACCTGAAGGTATAACTCCAACGCATTCACTAGTCGCGCGGGCAAACGTTGTGGAAAACGTATTACGTTATGAAGCCTTGTTCAACTAATAAAAATGGGAATGTGTAAAACCATTTCTTTTATTTAAAAATGTATAAAGTTCGTTCATGTTGTTTCTAGACCCCATGTAAAATTCGCATCTTTTTAGATGGTAAGTAGTACCTACCAGTTCGACGGTACGGTTAGAAATGGTTATTATGAATCAAATGTAATAACGACTGTCACACACACACACACACACACACACACACACACAAACACACACATACATACCATATCATTAAATTGTTAGAAATGTTGTGGTCGCAATTTAATTGTCAATTTTGAGGTTTCAAGATCAAATTCCCAAGTGAAACAAGAACGAAAACAATCGACGAAAATTGGGCATTACATTTAACATAATAATATGCACCTACTTATTCGAGAGTAGCATAAATTCGTGATACTGTTATGTTTATGTAATCGTCTACTGAGCCCCAAAATTCCCATAACACGTACGAAAACAACATTGAAAATTATACAAATCCGCTTTTCCATTATAATAAGAAGTATGCAAATAAGAATTAACGGTGATTTAAATTACAGGCGCGCACATACTTTACCGTTTATAAAATATTCATAAACATGGCGAAATTTTAATGCTTAACAATTTGAACGATACTCAGTGTAACGTGCATTTAAAAATTATACAGCTTCTGGCTACTTGATATAAGTAAATGAAAAATATTGAGTCTTTCAATGTCGATTACCAAAAATAATAGTTTGACGTCTAGAAGACAACTCGGAGTTTATAAATTCCCAGAGTGCAACAGATGACTGTCACGGACTGTTTTAATTTTGTTATAATCAGATTATAATACAAACTACACTGCTCTTGCCACATAATTACGTGTTAATTTAAATATGACAAGCAATATTACAAATAAATTATTGTGTTCCATTCGAATGAACTATGATGCTTACCCAATATGGACAATTTCTAGCAGTATACTGCTTTAGGTAAACAAAGTTCTAACTTTTAATCCCGCTATCAAGTTACCTGAATTTTTCTATAAAGTGTAAAGTTTACGCCAACAAATAACGACCAACCACACCTTCAAAAAGGAAATTATGCGATGCAGCAACGGTATTCAGTTACATTTTTGCTAAACAGTTTGAAATTTTCCAACAAAAGAACACCGACGCATTTGCCGGTAAAGCTGAGAAACTATAATTAATGAATTTTTATTCCGAATGGGAAATTAGAATGGATTTCTATAAATTATAAAATGATATCGTGCCAGAGATAATGAATAAAATTGCTATGTATTCGATTATAAAATATAGATCATCTTTATTTAAAAAAAGTGTCCTAGGTATGGCACCTATCATTTATAACAAGATTCCGAGTAGCATTAAGGAGCAACCATTGAGAATCTTTAAAAAACAACTTGCATCTTTGTTATTGCAAAAGTGTTACTATTCTGTGTCAGATTTTTTATTCGATAACATATAGACTGATTTGCTGTAAGTTGTTTAAGGTACCTATATTTTGGGAATTTTGTAAATTTTCAAATATTATTAGGATTATGTTATCCATTAATAATTATAATAGTCTTATATATAACTTACATAGTAGGTAATGTATAGTACGCTATGTTCATAGATTTTAAGATTTAAAAAAAATATGGTAGAATGTACCAGGAACGATGCACCTTTGTAACACCTTATATTATGTACCTACATTCAATGCAAATAAATTATTCTATTCTATTCTAGAGTAATCTAAATTACAATAGAAATACCTAATAACTTTAATGTCAAATTGAAAATGATTGTTTTCCCAACACTTCTTAAGTGCGGAACCGTTAAAACACAATTTCCGACATACAACAGAGCAGGAAACATTTCACGACAAAGCGTTTTACTCGGAAAAATGTTGTGTACTCATTACATAAAATCGGCCCGTACAATCCCCTTGTCCCCTATTAGGCTCCGCCAAATGGTTTGTGATATTTTTTTAGTTACAGTATAATTAGCCGGTGATTAGATCCCCGCCTGAACGTAAGGGATGGGATATTGGAATATGTGATCTGAATCCCTAAAAGAAGATTAGGTAAGCTTTCTTTTAAGCTTCAGTAGATGCTGTCTAGACTACCAATTTGTCGTAACAAAATGGCCGTCGAATTAATAGGATTTGCCATTGGAAACTATTGGGATCATGAAATGCTTTTTGGGTAATCAGCTAATAATGTTTTCGTTGTAGGAATTCGTGTCTTTTATATATTATTGAGTAAACACGTGGGCTCGATATAGGTTGGATAATTTATTTATTTATTTCATTTTAGCCATGATCATCCTACTGCAAGGCACATGCCTCCCTACCCAGCTTCCACTCCTCTCTATGTAAAGCTTTTTTTCCAATCCTTGTCATACATATCCAGTTCTCGTCATTTTCTTTTGCCGCGACGTCTATTGCCGTTGAGCGAGCTCCACTCATCTGACATGTAGCAGACATGACCAGCCCAGTTCCACTTCAAGCCTTCGGCTTTATGACCAACGTCGACAATTTTCGTCGTGGAACGCAGCGTGGTATTTCCTATATTCTGTCCGATAATCGAACTCTTAAGATATTGCTAAGAGTGAGTTGCAATTAACTTCTTACAGAATAGCTTGCGTTCCATACCCCCAGGAAATAGGATGATACACCTAAATAAATCACGAAATTAATTCGTAGCTTCATCATTTCCTCTGTATTTGTATTAGTAAGACACTTTATCATTTGGTAGCCTATTCATGTCAAATGAAATATGATTCAACCTCACCTCACATAATAGGTACACGATTGTGGCACAGGTATTACATATAAACGAAATATAAATATTTCTCGATACCAGCCATGACCATGGCGACCAGGAAAATCAATGATTCGTAGAAAATTTAAACATAACATGTTGAACTAACAAAAGTTTTAATAATACGTAACCTTACAAATACAGAGAGTAATCTATTAATTGTATTTCCCAAAGGAGTTTAACAAACATTGATTGAATTTATTTCTATGATAAGGGTTATTAACTCATATTTCGACGTTTGTTCAATTATATTCAATGTAATGAAATATTTGGGATCGTAAACAATGTAATACATTATGTGTCCCAACAATGAAATTCTAGGAAGTGAGTAATTCTAAAGTAAAATAATTTAAACCTGCGTTCAACGGAGGATCTGAGAAATCCGTTTTTAAAGCTTTCGTAGAGTTAATTTGAGCTGCTTTCAGATCGTGTCGTACATACGACGAGTAAGGAAAAATATACGCAGTAACGGAACAGATAATGACATGCTTTTAGACTTAAAATATTTATCGTGTTATGAATGTGAAACGGGTTAATTAGGAGAATTCCTATATATGTAGATACCACGAGGCAGTACATTATAATTAAGTATGTATTTTGATTGATAACATAACACATCACGCCTTTTGTGGCAGTAGGCAGAGGTGCACTGTTTGGCGCTTAATGCCTCGGTACAATTTATATAACACCCACTTTTTACTATTTATGTTACGAGTTTCATGTAATAGGGAGTGAGCCTGTTGCCATATATCGGGCACATTTCCAGACTCCGTACTACTACTGAGAATTAAAAAAAACAGTAAAATTTTGCCCGACCCGGGTATCGAACCTGAGACCCCTTGCTCGGCAGTCGCACTTGCGACCACTCTGCAAATATTATTATGGAGGAAGAGGTCTCGAGTTAGGTCCCTAGGTTCCCATACTGATGTTATTTTATTTAATATCCGGAATCGTCGAGTACCTTCTGCACAATTAATGATGCACAGCTAATATGTGTAGAAAATAATTAAAATACCCCAAAGAATACTCTAATAAATATCAGATAAAGTAATTTGAATGCATATACGGCTCCTACAAGTTACAGTCTTGACTTGAACCGACTCCAGCGAACATGGACCAAGTTTGATTAGGGTCCAAAATTAATTCTCCCACGAGACGTCCTGATCTAATTCCAAGAACAGTTATCAAGTGGCTGGAGAATGTTTGGATATTTGGGCTACGTTCTCTTGTGGGAAGACGGGAACACGTGCTGTCTAATTTTACATTTCTCAACTATTCATTAATGAGGAGTAATTTCGAATATATAGTAAACATTTTAAGTCATACTTAGTATTCCTGAGTATAAATAAGTAAACCGAACTATTTGGTATAAACTGGACTAATAAAAAACCTAAAATCAGACCACAAACATACAGGACATTTAAAAAGCCAATTGGCTTTAGAAAAATTAAAAGGAACTATAGCTATTTAGCTTCTAGCAGGAAAAGCGTAGCCGGTGGAAGCCTTTTTCGAGGCTGTATTTTTTTTTGGAATTTTCTTTTTTTTCAATATTTAGTTTATTTAAATAAACTAGCGGGTGCAGCAGTTATCTGTAGAAATATTGCACCATCTAAGTGCATACATTTATGGTTTGAACAGTCGATAACAATATTTATACTAAAAATAACAAATGTAAATAAAGGAAAACTAGATAAATATTTCCCGCAATGGATATAAATATGCAACAGGCTCACTTGTTACATGGGACTCATAACAATACTGGTGAAATTTGGTCCTAAATTGTGTAATTATGTACAGTGGGGGACAGATCCGCCTGATCATTTTAAAATTTTATAAATGTCGGAATTAATGGAAAATTGACAATGCCACTTCAGTGCAGTAGTGCGTATGGTGTTGTTCAACTACTTGCGTCGGCGCTATTCCCGTGCACTACCTCGTCTCGCCTCATTCGTCAATTGTGCGGGGCTAGAGATCGCATTTCATAAGGTGCAAGCAAACAGTAACTTAGCGGTGGTCAGGCGAATGTGCGTCCATTTTACCTCGGTACTCATCCCTGCCTACCCTATCCCTGTGGGGGTATTAAAAAGCGAGACGTTATATTGTGTAATTTTACATTAATATACCAAACTATGAGTTCGGCAAGTTACTAAGTAAGTTAAGTAGGATCATAACTTACGTTTTGTTAGATTACTTATCTTAAAAGTGCCACTCAAAGTAAGATCAAGGATTATAAGGGTTTTGGGTAATTCTAATTACTTTATAGGAGGCACTTGGATTTATTGCCAAATACTTGGCGACGGAAAGATTAAACAGTAATAAGTAAAGAAAAGGGATGAGAGTTAAATGAATGGCACTGATCTTCTAATTAAATATTTAAAAATAGCAGTTTAACGTGTTCTTCATACAATATTAGTCTGTCTGAGAGAAAATAAATAGATTGTTTCTATTTATAGGTTAAATTCAGAGTACCTACCTACAGTTCTATAATCTTTTGCTTTTAGTGTAAAACTTCATCTGTAGATGTAATGAAACTTACTTATGATGGCATTATCTTAGATTTTTTTAACGTTGCCTCCACTAGGTTTTTCTCCTATGTCGTGGGTGTGTTTACAAACATACAAGTTCACATACACATGACATCCAGACCCGGAAGAACAATCTGTGGATCACACAAAGAGTTGTTCCGTGCGGGAATCGAACCCGCGACACGTTGCGCGGCAGTCAGCTGCCGAACCACCGCGCCAACAGTGCAGTTTAATAATGAACGATAGTTCAGTCTTTTTGATATTATATAATATTTTAATGCTTAAACACTTTAAGACAAAAATTCCACAAATATTATAGATTTGTAAGTTTGTATGTATGTTTGATTCTTTGTTACTCCATTCATGTCAAAATGGCTGAAGAGATCGAAATGAAATTATGTTTTTATAATAACTATCGTGAGACATATTAAATTAACTAAAGTCGCGGGATACTCACGTGAATATACTGAGAAAAACGCGGTCGTGGCGACCGCGTATGTTGCTCATGAGGAAGAACCACCCTGTGGTTTGAAACTAGTAGAGCTTTTCTCAGTATATTCACGCAAGTAACCCGCGATTTTAGTTAACGAATAAATTATGGTCTAGAATTACACAACGCGGGTACAGCCGCTAGTAGAAGCTAAATTCCCAATAAAAATCTAATAACAGATAGAACATTAAGCTTAAATTATTATTTTTTAAGAATCAAACTGAAAGTGTCAGACAAACAGACCAAATTGCTACTTTTGAGCAAACAAGACACTCAAGAAAACGTTAAAATTTTGTATAATTTCGAAATCAGTTTCCCCAAGAAACAAAAATTAAAATTGCTTTCATTATAACTGTTTTAATTTATTCATCCCTTTAATATTCTCCCCGAATCCCCAACCATCCTCAAACTCCTAATCCCCAAAAGGCTGGTAACGCACTTGTGACGCCTCTGGTGCTCCAGGTGTCCATGAGTGGCTCTGATTGCTTGCCATCAGGTGATCCGTATGCTCGTTTGCAGGCTTACGCCATTAAAAAAATTCAAACAGTATAAAATGAAATTTAGTTTGATATAAAAGAGTACGTCTAATATTACATTTTAATTACTTTTGTCATATCTTGTAGGGTCTATTGTCTTCACATTAATACGGTGCCAAATCCGTCATTGCATTTATTAATGCAAAGAGTAGGTACTTATTTAACATGTATTTTCCTACTGAAATAAAATTACAATAACAGCTTACAAAATAGAAAATCTTGTACCAAAGTTAGTTAGAATTTGGGACGGAAATTTATATTTGTTATCAAAGTGAGTAAATTACCGACGTTGGTGAGTCATTAACTTCAATGCGATAAACGTGGCGCTGTCACATCGTCAAATGTGGGTAATTGCATATTTAATCAAATTTTCAACACATAATATTAATAAACGAAATTCTATTCAAAGATTTAAACGGTTTTCAAGAATGAAGATTAATATTTTGTGCGTAGAAAATATATGAAATTACTTCCGTTGTCAACACGATGTATTTAAAACTCATTTATATTTTATCATAGAGGGCACCTGAAGCATACACTTTACACATACATACACACATCTTCTCGTGAATGCCAATATCAGGGTCGTGATAACTTTTTAATTTTTTAATCGTTGCTTCACACCAGGATTTTCTTGTGACTACTTTCTATGGGTATAAACAACTATTGGTTAGATGAACCGAAGCCAGCCTAAATTAACTCTAAGAGTGTTGTCACGGGTACTCCTAAGTCATACATGCTTACAATATTAGGTAGGTATTAGGTGCCAGGTGTACCTCATGGGTCAGAAGACTTAAAATAGAGGCATTTACAGCAGATGATTTGGGTAGTTTTAATTTAATTAGAAGTGTAGAAATGTAACGAGGGTCGGCTCATGTTAACTCAGTGATACGATGCGATTGATTTGTCTATTAGACTGGAAAGTACAAACTTCGGCTGGATCTCTAGTTAAATAAATGTTTGTATATACATATGTAGTTTTGAAAATAACTGTGTGTCATAAACGATGTAGCTAGATCATAAATTCATTATCTAAAAGACTGAAATTGTTAATACGTTTCCCGATCCTGTAATAAGGCCAATTATCAAAAAAGAAATCTCAATATTGAGCCATCACACTTTTCACATGTCTCTTCACACGTCTTTCGAAAAACGTAACCATCAGAAAAACATACGTTCTTTAAAAATGTTATGTGGTGGTATTAATGAAACATGAAGTAGGTACTGCCGCTACATCAAACTCAATGTACAAGCTTCCTTAGCATTCTTTCCCAGTTCCAACGAATTTTCAAGTTGTGTTTTGATAGCCTCCCATCATAAAAGATGTCGGCCGTAAAATTACTTCATACTCTCATTTTGTTCACGCTGTAAACAAAGCAACTCCACGGTTTACGAGTCCACATTGTGTATTATGCGGCTTTTATTGTCATCTCCATGTATTTTTTTATTTTGTAGCTAGTGATGCTTGCGTATTTTACGGTATTTTGATACCTCACATAACCTCTTTTCAAATATGAACACGTTTTATGAGCGTAACGCGTCATGTCATTTCGTTTCTTATTTCAAAATTTTTGATGACACGAAAAACTTATATGAGTTTAAGATCTACTCTTTTATTTTTCTTTTTTTAATAAAACTTTTTGCAGTTCATTTTTGTTTTTTCTTTTGTTTGATAAAGAGTTTTTCAGTTTATTTTTGTTTATATTTTACAGTTGGAATTCTGATTAAACTTTTCATATTATTTCAGGTGTGATCTCATATCTTCAAAGTTATTCGTATTTCTTTTGAACATTTTGTAATAAAATGGTATACAATACGATGTTAATTCCAAATATGTGTTTCTGACACACTTTCGTGAAAACTCGAGAATTTAATACTCTATCTTTTAATCCGGATAATTCTCAGAAAATTGTCGCACCAACATATTTTACAGCTCATTGATCAAAGGCTTTTTGTAATTCATTTCGTCGTTAGTTTCCTTGATAAATTAAACATTTTTTACGAAGTAAAAAAATATTGAACTATTCTTGGAAGTTGTATAAATTATATAATTTGAGTACCTACCTACATAATAAAAAATCAAATATGTATAAACTCCTATCTACAACTTCTGTAATTATTTCTATCAATAAAAATGCCGTTTGAAGATTCCCTTAAATTAAACGAGAGATTTATGTGTTCAATAAGTGTAACACTATCAGATAAATAGCACATAAACGATCTTTTTTATAACTGAAAACTATGAAATAGTTTGTCGTTGTTATACAAATTCTATTCATTTTATTGAATCTGTGTAAAATAATATGTAGTGAAATTAATAATAAAACCATAAAAGAAAATAACCTATTTCATGACAACTGAAAACTATTTAAAATGAATCAAATTTTCCAAGTAATAGCCTTTATGAAAATTTCAACAATCGTTTTTGGAGAAGAATATAAATTGATATACAAAAGTAATGAATTCTGTGAAAACTCAGACCCACCGTATGAAGACAATAGAAAAGTCGATGTGAATTTGAATGTGGTTAATGACAGTTCAACCTTATATTTCCAAGGTAACTTCAGTGTCAAAGAAAATCTCTCAGGATACTATTGGAGATTCAAAAATGGCTACGAAAAATATGGAAACATAATTTACGAAAATGATTTCAAAGGACTGACTTGTAGAACATTCATCCCAAGACTACCTCTAATATGTGGTATAACAAAAATTAATTTGGACCCAAAAACTTGTGAGATACGTAAGGGAAATTATTCTTTTACAAAATTAGAATTAAATAAGCTGGATCGTGCCACGAATTTTTATCCAATGCGTAGACTTGGGACTAATATTTTTATCTAAGTTATTATAAAGCGCCAGGAACTTGTTTTTGTATCCAAGTACGTGTTCTATTAAAAAAACTTTAAAAAATAAGTTGTTCTTTTATTTTGTGTACGATGTTAGACCAAAGTTTGGCCTAATGTCTATGTAAAGATGTGGATTTGGTGTATTGTTGTTGGAATAGAAAAGTTAGTTTTATTTGTAATTCGGTCTTATGTAATAACAGTTACGTAATAACGATAGAAATCTTATACAATATTAGCAAAAAAAACTGCTAGTTGCTTTCTAATACTTTCGTGATGATTCTATTAGGATTCATTCACAATTTTACATAAGATTTTAAAAACACCTTTAATAATAATGTGTCGGATCGAGTATCAAACCCGAAACTTTGAGCATTGAGGTTTGAACAGGTTTATTCGATTTGATCAGATCAGAACGATACAGAAATTTAATGCGATTCCGTGTCGATGAATATGAATATTGTATCGCAAAGAAATTCGCCCTGTCATATGAGGGGTTTGAACTGATTCTGTCAATTTATATCAAGCATAGGTACATTCATAGATACCTCAGAACGCCACAGTGCTACATAAGTACTTGTTTACGTTTCGAATGCATTCAGAAGTTGTTTAGTACCCTAGTATTAGTAACCCACTGGGGTCTAATCTTTCAATCAACAGATCATTCTTATCTGTAGAATAAAATTGAATTATAGCCTGTTTGGTTATATAGTCTGTTAAGTTATCTATCCAGTAATTGATACTTTTTACGTCGAACAGTAGATTGTTTGTATTTTAAAACATTGTTATTAGATACGTAAAATATGTACTCACATATGACGGAACGAAATAATAGAACACCAATTTATAGTAATAATACCTGTTTATATATTATAATTGGACCTATTATGTACTACAATTTTAGCTCCACTACACATTAAATACACATTGTACCAGAAAGGTCTATACCAAACATTGCTATTGAAAATGAAACTGATATACATTGGAGTTTTGTTACTGAAATTTTTGCCCATAGTGTTCAGTTTAAAATATAAAATTATTTACCAAGATCACGAGTTCTGTGCTGATCCTTACGAAGAACCGAAGAAATTAGATGTAAACCTTGGTTGATTAACAATAATGAAAAACTGTACTACAATGCAAACATCACAGTCAAAGAAAAACTGTCTGGTTATCTATGGAGATTCAAAATCGGTTTTGAAAAATCTGGAAAGGTGATTTACGAAAATGATATCAAAGGGTTATCCTGTAAAAGCTCCATTTTTAAGGTTCTCACAGGTATTTCTAATATCAAATATGATCCTGATACATGTGATATATTTAAAGGGAGTTACTTCATAAAGAAATTGGAAGTGTCAACGTTAGATAAAGCTGTGAATTTGTTACCAACTAGACGATTTGGTATCAACGTGTACTTTCTTAGTTATTATAAGCCTAAAGGCACTTCTGTTTGTCTACAGTCTCGGATTTTGTATACGAAACCTTAATATTATACTTTTGTTTATGGCACAAATAAATTAATAATGGATTATTGGAAATATAAACGATATTTCATTTAATATTTTATAACAATTTACCGCTATTTCTAGTGAAAAACTATTTGTTATTCATTACAGTGGTCGCCTGTTTGTTATATTGGTTTAATATTGAAAAAGTTTTAAACCAGCGTCCTTTATTTTTAATCCTTTTTGTTCTCTTTGATACCAGTTATATTTCTGTAGGCCCAAAATTAATACTCAAACTATTTTAATTAATAAAGAACAATGTCAAATTATGCAACTACATATTTCAGTGAAATAGAACAACGATTTGAAGCTAACACTTATGTAATAATGACAGTTGAAAATATTTTTCACTGATCAGAACTAAATTGATACCTACCGAGGGGTTGATTATACTGTCTGTAACACACATTATGATTATACTCACTAGCATAACAATGACTTATTGATATAGTAATCAGTGACTAATGATTACTATAATGGGATTAATGGCATCTTGATGACCGTCAATGAAGACTGCTTATAATGGATATTCTATCTAACATCATCATACAAAACACACGATCTAACATGAAATTAAATTTCACAACAATAATCGCCTTTCAACTCGTAATTTCAATGGTGTTTTGCGTGAAATACAAAATGTATTACAAAGGCGATGAATTCTGTACGGACCCCAACCCTCCTTACGAAGTACCTAGAAAAGTGGACGTCAGCCTTTCAGTGGTCAATAATAGCGATAAATTCTTCTACAATGCCAATATAAGTGTTAAACATGACTTATCTGGATACGTATGGAGATACAAAAGAGGGTACGAAAAGGACGGAAAAATAATTTACGAGAATGACCTTAAAGGGCTATCCTGCAAGAGTTTTATTTTCAAACTTATTTATGGAATGTCGACTATAAAGTATGACCATAAGACCTGTGATATTCTCAAAGGAAATTATTCTTTTCGCAATTTGGAAGTATCCAAGATTGATCGTGCTGCGATTTTTTTACCAACCAGAATGCTCGGAGTGAACGTTTATTTTTTAAGTTATTATAAGCCCGGTGGGACGTGTTTCTGTTTGGAATCACGTGTTTTGTTTGTTAGAGTATAATATTCACAAAATATATTTTAACCTAAATATTTGTGACTCTAACTATCTTTTACTGTTTTGTATATTCAATGAATTATTATTTTTAATGATTATTTTTTGTTTTGCTGTTAAAAGCAAGTTCATCACCTACAGTCCTACCTTGTGAATAAAGAGGAAGGAAAATTGCAAATAATAGTTCGCATTTCTATTTGAATCTTAACTGCAACCAATAGTTTATTCTTTTATTTCGAATTTGAGAACCTCTTTTTAACTGCTCACGATTTGCCCAAAATAAAACCATACTAAATGTTTTTCTAATACGAAATAAAGTACCTATAAAGTATCTTTAGTGAAAATAGTAAATGCAGTAAGTAAATACCCCTCCCATTCCATTTAGCTAAATACAAATGGAATACCGATGTGATTTACGATGTACCTAACCTCTCTGTATTACTAATAGGTACCCAGTTTATACTAATAGTAAAATATTTATATAGGTAGGTACGAGTCTGACTTCGATTGAATTGATTGAAATTTGTTTTAATTAGCTAAATTTATAATGTGTATTGTTCACGCAGTGCTACCGCGCAATATTTGTAATCTGTGTTCCTAGTTTTATGTTTTCTCTGTGGTTATTTGATTATGGTTATTGATTTCAGTATTCGTCTTGTTTTTGGATTACTATTGGAAGAGGAACATGTATCGCCGTATAAAATAAATAATAATCATGAAGAAAGAAAATATTTTTTCAATCAAGCATCTCAATATCATTAACAGATTTATTTAAATTACAGAAAAATAAAAACGTTTTCAAAGCGAAATGTAACAGGATCACTTCATGCATACCAGCCTATATTCACAAATAAATACTTTTACTTTGACGTTAGAGAAAAATAAACTGAAATTATGTCATGACAGGATATACGTAATAATATTTTTATAGTTAAAATAGAATCAAGTAATTAGTTTACTTAAATTAACTCTATAATACTCTTTGGATGCAGTGCGTATCTAATTCTCTTCGTCTATGGCAGATTGAATCGTTACAATATCTCAAATCTGATCTATTCTTGTTCTTCTGATCTTCAGAATGGATCGGGGATCAACCAAAACCTGCCTATTGTATGTCATGCCACTCTTGACCGCTATCGAAATATTACTCAATCGACCATAACTACGACAATAACGATTACAAATGATTTCTGCACATTTCCCGCCTTCCGTTCCATATTTGTTTACTAAACTATAATACAAAAAGCTCAGTACATCTACCTAGCAACGTCAAATTCAGGTATTGATCTAACAAAGATAACTTTCACAAATAAGTTCGTAATGAAAAAAGTTTGAATCGATCTTTGTATTGTAATGTGAACGTTTATAAACTAATTATTACTAGAACCTCATTATAAACATATTAGGAACAATCGAATTTACTGGATCAGGCAGAAAAATCTAGAAATTTCACATAATGAGATTTAAAATGAATTCTAATTGTTACCAGTTTAAATCTATTTTTGCCCGTATTTCAATTTGATTATCATCACAACTGTTGAAGTGTTTATACATGGTTAACAAATATTATGAGACCAATATGGAATTTTATTCTATTTTTGGTAATAATAGAAGATACAGAAACAATATCGCCAATGTTGTACAGAATAACTTGGCGCAGTACAGAAAGATGTTCCAACCCTGATCCGCCGTATCAGCAAGATCCATTGATTTTTTTGGTGGTGGAACCCTATACTAAAAATGGAGTGGTGTACTTCAAAGGTAATTTGACGATTAAAGAAAACTTGAAAGGATATTTTTGGAAGATAAGGACAGCCATTGAAAAGCCTGACCACACCATAAAGTCTTTAAATACTTTCAAAAAGTTGACATGCAAGAGTGTAATACCGAGGTTGACTTTGATAACAAGTAATGTTAAATACAATGAAAGGACCTGTGAGTATTACAAGGGTACATATTATTTCCAAAAAGTAGACTTCACGAAGCTCGATGCCGGCGCTCACTACTTCCCAATTAAAGAGATCGGAGAAACTCTCATATTTTTCAGTTTCTATAAAAACTCTGGCACAGCTTTCTGTTTCAAATCGCGTTACTATGTGAAAAATAGATAAGTCAATAACAATCAAGTTGATCTAACGTTATCTCATTTTCAGAAGACAGTTTATTCTTCTTATAAAAATATGTATCTTATACTTAAAATATAAAATATCTTTATTACTCATCTCTTTTAGGTATTTTATTTTACTCCAATATAATATTCTGCTTTCATTGCAGCGAAAATATTGTTTTAAAATAAAATAATTTCAATACTTGTTGTTTCCAATTTATTGTTAATTATTTTTTAATATAGCACATAACGTTAGGCTAAACTCATCACCAATAATATCATCTAAATGCACCACTAGAAAAAAAGGTAGCAATTAGAACTACCTATATTAAATTAAGCTATCCCATAGAAATAAAATCTTTCTATATTTGATAGCCTGTTTAAATTGTCTACCCAAAAAACAAAGTTAGTTCAAATATTTTTAACATGGGCTACATGAATATTTTAGAATAATTACTCTGATTGATAATCCAATGTCACCGACAGCGAATAAACTAATCCCTACAGCCACATATAAAATGAATAGAAATGAAGATCTAATAAAACACAAAATAATGATTTTATATAAAAAGTTTAATTTCTAAAACTAAAATATTTACATAAGTAAAATAATATCAATCTAGTTTTGTACAACAAAATCTTCTTTCAAGAAGATGTATAATATTTTGTTTTGTATACGTCAATGGCCTATTGACTAAGGTTTTTAATACTTTTTAATCGGATTCCTCCTTTTATACGGAAGGTTCTTGTACAACAATTACTTGTTTGTTGGCCCTCCTGCGGGCATGAGGTCCTAGGCGGATTTTTGTTGGTTCTCCTGATACTTCTGATGTTACCTGTGAATTTAAGAAGTAAGTACATCTACATAATCATATTAGGGGTAGGCAGAGGTGCTCATTACGGCACTGTGCAATGTACCCACGTTTCACTATTATGTCATGAATCCACATTTCTGGACTCCGTGCTACTACTGACAATTTTTAAAAACCCAGTAATGCTTTGTCTGACCCGGGAATCGAACCCGAGACCTCTTGTCCGGCAGTCGCACTTGAGACCACTCGGCCAACGAGGCAAGCAGGCAGAGTACATTTGCCATATAAATTATATCATTGTTAATAAGGGACTAACCTACACCTGTTTTGAAATCGTAAATACATATGTTCGTTCTCAGAAACCCTTTTTTTTAACGAACAATCCTTTTTTTACAACATTGAAATTAAAAAAAACTAAAAAAGTAATGTTTTTGAATCATATCCTTTGGCAGAATAGCCCATTCAATAGACAGGATTTTTATATTTTAGTTTTTATATAGAGGTAAATAAAATTTTAACAAAACTTTCGGCCTACACATCCTCACATGCATGATTGATATACTATAAAATGTTTTGAATATAATAAAGAAAAAATATAGGAAATTCTATACACACCTGAACTCTTTTCCTTCCTGCGACATTGTTCTCTAAAAATTTGTTTACTGCCGAAAGGGTGTTAATTGGTATCTAAAATATTGTATAATAATATTACAATCACAAAATTTGAACTATTTAATAAATCAAATAATAAGGTGCACATTTATTTACAAAGCTTTACTCACCAAAAAACCCAAAATAATATCTTCTCAACCTTTGCAAAATACAAAATACCAAAACTCACCTCACCTTACCACCTTTACAAAGCTACATACAAATATACTAAGGGCCTATTTCACATGTTACCGTTAGCTTAACTGACACATTTCGATGTATTTTAGATTTTTGAAGAACACCAAATGGAAATTAAATGGCAATGGCATTCTCTACCAACCTTAGGTTCAGAACTCAGCGAAAATAGGTATGGTATTGTCAGTTATTAACAAAAATTGAAACAGACAGTGTGAAATAAGTCCTTAGTGATGTGGTAGGTGCAACAGATCTTATACTCTATAATGAAACATAATAAAAACTAAAAAATGACAGCAAAATTCTAATAAAAATGCACGTAACTTAAAGCAGAACCGTTGATGAATTTCAATATATTATATATATAATATATGAAATGAATAATGAACTTATCTACCGAATTAGAAGTCTGTTAGTATTGATAAATAATAGTCACACTCACAATTAAAAGTGAAAAAACAGCCTGCATGTTATAGCGTATCACCTTGGTAGCGATTAGTGTAGCTCATTCAAAACTTAAGACATTGTTTTTAAAATACTATGAAAATAATGAAATATTAATATTCTCTATTTACGAATCTCATCGCTCTAAAGTATTATTTCCATCAATCAAAACCCACAACCATAGTAATTTCAAGAATTAAAGAAGACTATAATGATAATATTACGTAGAATGAGAATTAACAAATAGAGTAAAAACGTGCTCAAAAAGTTTCAAACAAACATGCAGCATCATGCAAATAAATTACATAAAATAATGAAAATACGGATCATGATATAAAAATATTAATTACGATGAGTGATCGTGCACTTACAGCGAAAATGTCATCTATGAATTTAGAAGCATTCGGTGTCTGTACCGATATATGAGCTTCAGAACTAGCTGACGATGATGATGATGGAGATACATGCTTCGAAGTTATCGCATCTGAGTCTGTAGGAAATGAAAAAGTTTACAAGAAATTAGTCACAAAAAGGATCAATCAGTTTTCATACAGAAAGATGAATTGTCATGCGATAATGAACTTTAACGAAATTTGGATGTACGTTGATGTTGCTTAAAATAAAATCCTGAAAGTTTATAAGATAATTTATAGACACTAGGTAAATCTGAATATCTATAGAAACAGGCAATTGTATTTGTAATAAATGTGTATGTTTTTAATCACTTTACATTGCCAATAATTTGCAAAGCCAAACAAAACAGTTTCATGTAGCTGTAGATAAAAAGGTGTACTCAAAATTCACCCTATGAACTATTAAAACTTGTAGATTGTACTTCCGTATTAAACAAATATTACCTACATTAACAAAAAAAAATAGACCACGAAAACCAAATTAGCAAGGGAAGTAATGGTACTTCCCTTCCCTTTCCCTTCCGCAGCTATGGAGCTGCCCAAATAAATCCCCAATTTTATGTTCCTTAAAATTAAAATAAACAAACCCAACAATTTTACGAGTTAACGCAGCTGTTATTTTGTATAAATTTATCTATTATTTTAATAAGTCCAACGAAGGCGTTGGCTCCAGAAGGGGGTGCTCGTAAAAAATAAAAACGTAATAAAAGCTAGAAGATAAAAATATCATGAAGATTACGAGGGTAGAGGAAAGGCCAAGATTATAGTGCGCCGTTCCCTGCAAGTCGCTAACGGGGCTTATTACAATTTGTAAGAACGACATAAAATATCACCATGATTTACCCTAAGCAAAACATAAGAAAATCTGATGAAACGCTGCGTTGTTGCGTAGTCCTACGAATCATAAATAAAAAATAAGTACATTAGCAAAATGGTAAATGATCTCTTAATGTTTCTCAAAATGATATAAATAAGATATTCAATTATCATAAATCGCACTTGTGATGTCAATTATACAAAATAATATTTATAGTATTATTCATCTTACAAATAATTTATAACCCGCACTACCTATTTGTAATTGTATATAACTTATGCACTATATAGAGGTAGAAACAAACTATGTTCTAATAGTAACTGGAGTAACCAGAATGGCCAGAATATCCAGCATTTCCGGAGAAACCCGAGTAACCACCTGCTTTGAACGTGGCTGACTTTTGTACTGACACACCGGTATTTTCTGCAGTGTTGGTTAAAAATCCACTAACTGCCTTTAACGTCGAAATGGGAATCTGAAACACACACAATAATAAATGAATTTCTCTCTACCTGTACTTCGTAAGCAAAAAATTATAGTGAATAAAGATTTTTAGTAGAAGGGACACAAGCTCTGAATAAAATTCCTATGTCAGATTCTTATCACTTGTAAAATAAATCTCAGCTAGATTTATCGCGACTGCTCAAAGGTAAAATTTCTACCGGCGTCCTACATTGAATTATCCATTGTCTGTTTGTGCCAAAATTACATAGTTCCCTGCAATATTTCCTTTTTTTATATTTTCATTTGTTTACGCTAATCTGTCACACTCTTGAAAACATTTAATTTCGTTTGAAACTACTACATATGTATATAGTTTCATTTATTTTAGTTACTAAAATTTTATTGTCCTGGTTCGTTTGTATAGTTTTTATTTATCACTTAATTGTAAAGTTGGTGAACCTACAATTGGTGACAGTATAAGCCCAATACCGTTACTTTTATTATCTCTTAATTCTACCTCTATGTATACAGAAGCTGTTAGTATACCTATTTAAATAAATAAAAAAACATTTATTCGAAAACAGACTAATTTTTTTTTCAATTCTGCCATATTGAATTTAAACAGCCATAATGTAAAACTCACATTGAAAATATCCTGGAAGAAAGTACTAGGTTTTGCATTGACAACCACTTCTTTATGGACTGTTGCAACTTTGGGTGATTGGTAGTATCCTCCACTATAGCCAGCTCCTGCTTCTCCATGAGCTTCAGCATGTGCTTCAACGTCCACTCTCTTTTCAATAGGCTGGACAGTTTTGTAGACTGTTTTGGTTTCTGGCGCAGCAACTTCACCACCAGCACCAACGAATCCACCAACATAGACTGCTTTGTGCACGTGGTGCCGGTGTGGCTTGTGTTTGCGTACATACACTACTTCTGTTGGTTCTACGTGGACCTTTTTAAATAGAAATAGTATTATAGTTCATATTAGTGCTAAACATAAAAGTATTGAGTACAGGCGTAGACAGAATGACAGAAATAACAATTTTGTAAGAGGATTAGGATCTATTAATGTACATCAATGTGAATTGAAATTACAAACTAGCTGAAAATGCGGACATGTCTTGTTTCTATGCTGTAAAAATATTAACTGATTGATTTCAATGAAGCCATTTTAAACGTCACTGTTACCTAAACATAAAACATTTAATAGGTTAGCAAAATATTGTGTTGAAGAAATAATGCACTAGTAGAGAAGTGCCAAATGTGCTATTATATACATAGTGCTAAAAATCTGCAGCTGTCTTGAAGCCTCTGGGTGCACGTACCATTTTATTATGATGACTTAACGAACCTGTTTAAAATTGTAATTTAGGGCTGGTAACCACATTGATGGCGTGTAACTTCTCTGTGGACTTCCCAATAGAGAACTAAATAGACTCTGAAAAAATACTGGTGGAATTAATGGAGCACTATAGTACGGACGTTTCCATTTACTCACTTCTTTAGCAAACCCTTGCTGGGCATTTACATTTACGTTAGCTGTTGCTTCAACACCAGCTTTAGCTACTGGAGTTATTTCATTAGAAGCCTCATATTTGGTTTCTCCATAAACATTCTTCTGCACAGTTTTGACTTCTTCCACGGGAATTACAGAAACTTCAGTTTCTTTTACAACTGTGACTGGTACTTCAACAGATTTGTGGGCTGAAACTGAGAATCCAGCTGATCCTGAAGCGCCTGATTCGCCACCCTGTAATGATAAAAATATTCTTAAGTTTTCATGTCAATCGGAAAATATTGTACTATCATGCTATTTAACTGATCAAATTCTATCTAGTATAACTACTTATTTATAGTAGTGAACATGGCTACATACATAGTGTCACATTGTAAGCCTCATGCAAGATATTTTGCGACATAAAAGGAGGAGTGTAAAATGGAGTCCGAAAAATGACAAAATGAACGTGCATTGTGAGTGCATGCACAGAACAAACTTGGTACTTTTACCTTATTCCAGTAAGTAACCACCCGTTAGTCTCAATTACGTCAGTTTTTGCTGCAGGTTATATGATTTTGTGATAAAAGGTCCTTGTTTTACCTTTGCCATTTTCTTATTTTGGTTGCATTTTGTTTTGAATGATAACACATTTGTTGTTAGAAATTTATTTCCAAATTCAATGAGTATTATTAAATAATATCATGATCATAGTTTTATAAAAGTTAATAATTAGTCTAACTCTAATAAAATCGTTAACTTTCACATTAATTTCATAATATCCATAAACGCTCGATAAGACTTTTTACCTAACTTACCTATCTCATTTGTTAAAGTTTGTATGGCCATAGGTAAATACTGAAATAGAAATAATATTTAATAGCTTAATCATATTTTTAGTCTCTCTTATAGAACGTTTATGAAAGAAAGTTATACATAAAATTTTCCTCCACCAGTTAATGTCTTTTCTGTTCTTTAAGTAGTTTTTTCATTTCTTTAATTCTACGTCTTTCTTCTTTTCTTCGTGCTTTCTCTGCTTTGTCACCTACCAGGACCGATGTTGCTGAATGTCCTCCTGATTGAGCTGTTGAATAGCCTCCACCAACTGCTTTTCCTCCGGCCACTGCGCCTCCAAGACCAGCTGCAGCATTCACATTTCCTCCTGCAGTAGCACCGGCATATAATCCACCTGCATAACAAATTACTGTTTTATGACACAAATCGAACAGAACAGACCTCAAAACTAATAAAACTTTGTGTCATTTGACTAAACCAAATTATTGGTCTACTATTCACTGACAGTTAACCTCCACTGATCCATATTCACAATAAATGCCCCGCATTACAATTCCCAAATCATTTCTATTTCAATTGAACATTAGCACAAATCAGAAAACATTATCTCGTATTAACAGTAAATACTTAACAAAATTATTCGTTAATTAATGAACGGCTGGATGGATTCATTTATTCATATAAATGAATATTCATTTCATTTCATTTATTGATTGAGCAAACTTGCCATATGCAATCACGTCTATGTGTTTTGTTCATTCATTTTTCAAATGGCATCTAATTGCAATCTGAGTTCAAAGGTCGAGGTGTTAAAACGTAATTAACTCGTCGAGTACCGTCATTATAGACACAATTATAGAACAATAGGTTGCGGTCACCGGTGACCGCTTGGTGTTTGACAGTTTAATAGTTACTGCAATCATTGCGCTAAGTCGCGTCCAGCCAGATAAAACGACGTCATATGTTATCAATTCTAGAATATCTCCAGACGCATTATTAATCTTAACTTGTTACTACAATGCTCAATGCTCATGTTAGAACAAAAAGCTTTAAGATTTTCATTTATCTAGACATCTTCATTATCTTTTTGCATACGAATCCATTTTAGGGTTTTAATAATCTTATTTATGACGCTTTTATCATTTGTTAGACTCGAAACTTTATTCACTCGATGCTTTAAGATAATGCAAATACATTTATATGAATATCTTTACGGTCTCTAGCGAAATTAATTTAAATAAAGATATGTGATCTGATACATTTTTGCTTAAACCTTATTACTAAAGTAAGTGATTATAAAATGTCTTACCAGCAGTGCCACTGCTGCCATCGACGGCTCCACCTAATCCAGCCTTAGCTGCTGGTCCAAAAGGAGTTCCAGCTTCAGCATAGAGTCCACCAGCTGTGTTTCCTTTTCCACCAGCTAGAATAAATAAAGTAAAATTTATTGAAATAATCCTTCCATTTATCCACTTCAGTCTTTTCTTAGTTTAAAAAACGAATTAAAATAGTATGTACTTCATAATGAGATTAATATTATACAATAGAAAAAGTAGTCGGACTGTATAGGTACACTAATCATTCCCTACCCCCAAAGGATAAATGCGTGACTTTATGTATGTAAAAATGTGAAATAAAAAAGTCTAAAGTATAAATATAATCTTACATCGATAAGAGCCTCAGTAAACATTCTCCTAAGTACAAAATGAATGTTAGCAATATGTATTTGTAAACAAAAATAGAATAATATTAATGATACAGATTCTTCAGTCCGTTTTGATCTTCGGATTTAGGATAAGATAGGAAACTGACAAATGTAGAAATAAAATATATCTCCTTTTGATTCGATAAAAAAATGTTTCGCTTCAACACTGTCTAAAATAAGAATCACTTCAGTAAGAATAATATGATTTAGGAGCGTAAGACTATGGGTTTTGAAAGGATAGACTGAAATATTACTAGATTATAACATTTCTAGCACATAGTAGTAGCAAAGACATTGAAAAAAAGGAGGACGCAGTCTCTTGAAACAACGACTGTGATACCTGGCTACAATAGATTTACACACAGAACATAAACACATTGACACGATGGACATCTGACATTTTCTTAAGTCTGGTAATGTGGTAACCCATTATACATGCACACATAAGAAATCACTAACATTTTTGTGCTTTAATCATAATTATTGTCTAATTAATGATATCATGTCCGTCTTTTTTTCAGCGTCCTTGAGTAATATTAAAAGTTTTATCCGAACACTTAGTGCCACTGGAATAATCTTAATACCATTTCATTTGATACGAGAATCGAGGTACATTAAAACTCTCAATAACAACATGAAAACAAAACCGAGGTATAGTTGAATAAGACCATAAAGAGTTTTAATATAAATTTGAATTACAATGATGGTTGAAGTAGCACAAAGAACAACGAATTAACTTTCAAAGACATAATAAGTTGAGTACAACTTATTACGTCTCTTGTGAATGAAATGAATAAAATGGAACACATTAAATTATCTACCATAAGTGCTCACTTAGACACATTGGAAAAGGTCAGGATAATCAAAAAAAAAAAAAAAAAGACTGCACGGTTGGTGCGGTGGCTGGGCAACCGGCTGCCGTGCAACGTGTCGCGGGTTCGATTCCCGCACGGGACAACACTTTGTGTGATCCACATAGTGTTGTTTCGGGTCTGGGTGTCATTGTGTATGTGAACTTGTATGTTTGTAAACGCACCCACGACACAGGAGAAAATCCTAGTGTGGGGCAACGTTTTTTTAAAAAAAAAATCTAGTGTCTATAAAATAAACAGATACTTATTCTAGATATTCAGGTACTTAATAAGTTTATATAAAAGTTTCGTGTGACATAGGTACTCTTAACACTAGCAGCGCGACAGTCGCCGCGTCGCAGATCGCGAAATGCCGCTCATGAATATGAGCCTCTAGTACGGCTTGAAACTAGTAGAGTTACTCGTCAAACAGTTACGTGATTAACTATTCGTAATTACATAATTAGGTTTGACGACCCTTTGTTTCAAAATGATTTTCGATTCTATGATTCTCATAATTTTACTACCAAATAATATTAAAATCAACGTTTTGCAAATTTTTGGGTTTATATTAGATATTTTAAATAAAAACAAAGGTTTTTTAACAAACATATATATGTTTGTTAAAAAACCTTTGTTTTTTTACTTTATGTAAAATAGGTGTATATTCACCTATTTTATTATCCGATAGCAAAGATAACATTTTATTTTACTTGAATGAAAAGACTATTAATTATATAAAATAAAGATATAGGACTTACCCAACCCTCCAAGGCCGACTCCAGCATGATATCCACCGAAATTGACCCCCAATTTACCCTCACTGAAGGTAATAAACTGCGGAGCCTGCAAAGACAGAAACATTAAAATTAATACAAATTCATAACAATAAACTTAAAACGAAATTGCTCATAATTTTACTAGGTAACTACTATTTTATGGCGTATTAACTGATTACAAGTTAATTTATTTTACTTTGTATAATTTAAATCAAATATTATTTCTATTATGATTATTTTACTGCACAATAATGTTTTACACATTTTGTGATATTATGATTTAACTGCGCGCGTGACAATGACAGCTTTACTGTCAGACAATAGGTAGGTACTGTTATAATTATTTATTTGAGTAATCTTTATACGTTGCTATCAGATCTGTCTGTGATATTCAGGCATGTAATCTTTTTGTACTTGCAAAGAAGTGAAATCCTTAGTAAAGATATATTTCAAATAAAAATATGAGCTAAACTGACATAAATAATTACGTACTTGAAGCACGCGATGTTTAATTTGTCCTTATTTCTTGTTATTTTTTCGTCATGGCAACCATTGTAGTTGATAGACTGGACGTATTCTCTTAAGTTATAATTAATACTCAGCTTAGTAATACTAGCATACTACGGGATAGTCTTGTTCCAGTAAAAAAAAATGTTACGATGCCTATCTATATGTTGCCTATCTATAAAATTACAATGTACATTTGCATGGCAGTAACAATTGAAGATAGTGCAAAATCTTTGCTTAGTAAGAATCAAGATCTAAGACTAGAATATTATTTGACATATTTTCGTTTATTTAATACTAACAAGACTACCTTGTCGCAAGTGCGACTGCTGGCCGATGGGGTCTCAGGTTCGATACCCGGGTCGGGCAAAGTATTATTGGGTTTAAAAAACATGACATTAGTAGCACGGAGTCTGGAAATGTGCCCGATAATATATGGCAATAGGCTCACCTCCTATTACATGGGACTCATAACATGAATAGTAAAAGTAAGTGTTACATTGTACAGTGGCATTAAGTGCCGTAATGTGCACCTCTGCCTACCACAAAAGGCGTGATCTTATGTTATGTTATGTAATACGTTAATCAATATCACTTGTAATTAGTTACATGTAAAGTAATGTTACCAAACAACTCGTTACCTGTCTACATAGTAAAACCACGCTAAAAGCACTTTGACCTTAAAATATTGAATGTTAATTAACCAAACCCATGAAATAGATTCGGGAATTAAAAGGGATCGTGACCAATTACGAGGTGCACGAGTAGCATTATAGATAATTACTGAAACTTAATTGCAAACAGTAATAAAACGAATCGTTTTCAAATAATGAATTACAATTAGCTTCAGTAGACACATTTATGGCAGATATTTAAACAAAATTTGACTCAAGAGACTACTAAATTGAAAATTTTATAGAGGATGACCAATAAATTGTGTTTTAAGCGATCCCTTTAATAATTTATTGGTTTTATCACAAAAACGAGCTCATCCAACGTTTTGGCTGCGGTTTGTACAGTTAGGACGGTTTGTACCCAGGTTGAGTTGAAAATCATTATTTATTACTGACAAAACATGAGCATCATCATCACGCCAGTTGAACCTTGAGTAGAGCCAGTCTTATAATACGCAGATTTATCCATGTTTTTCTGCCAGTTTACTACCACACGTCGACCAAATATCTGATGTTAGACACCCTAGATCAAATCACCTCGACGAGCTAAGTATGTACATCTAACCTCAAACGTTCTACGAATTTCGAGTTCAACAATTGCGCTTGGTATGATTAATTGATCAAATGAAGCGGCCAATACACCAAAACAATAAAAAAGTCTACACAAAATTCCCAAACAGTTACGTGAGTAAGCAGAAAAATAAAATATTAAAAATTTCCACTATTAAATCCAAATCCAAACCCAACAAAACAGTACTAAAAATAACTATCTTGATCCGTTATAATTTTTTACGTACCACCGATAATATAACCATTATAGACCATTGAATAATAACAATCAATTTAATCTATGTACCTCTATAATTCATTGGAAATACCTATACACGTCGCGTCATAGGATTAACACGTGTTCTAGGTAATCAGTAATCATATTCAATATTGTGTTGTATTGTATGTCGTAGAATTTTTAATAGCAAACTGTAAAGTGATTACTAATGGTTTCTTTAAAAGTACTAAGACTTAGGTATGTGAGACAATGGCTTTTGTTTCAGACTGTAAGACTTGCGCAATACAATATGATGTGTCTATCTATTTATTCATGGTTTTATTCTTATTCCTCTTAGATTGTTAACTAAAAAGTTTCATGAAATTGAAATGAATAGGAGAGAGACATATTAAATTGATTGTAGTAATATCTAAATGCTGAAAAGACTTCAGACTCTCTTTGTCTTCTCTAAATTTTTATTATACTATACATGTACGGACATCCGAGTGGGGTCCATTCAAAGAGAGATTTAAAGATTTCGTTTACCCATTAACTTATTCAGGAACAAAAATATTCGTTTTGTTTCTAAATTTTACCTCTGACAGTTTGTAAACACGGAACAAAAGAAAATGGGAAAACAATATCATGTTTCTATAAATTCATTAAGAATGATATTTGTAAACAAAATGACATCATATGGCCATTATAAAACTATTTTCTCTGAACCATTATTAACATTTTTAAATATGTCCATATACATTCTCTTTTCCATATCTTCGGAAATGTTTGTGGTGTGATCAGTTCCAATTAATGTACGTTTTGTGTATAGAAACCAGTTGAGAACTTCAGAAATGTATACCACAATGGGATTAGATGTATTACTATGTATGTATGTACCTATGTATGTGAAATCATTGCCGTGGTAAATAGACTATTGATAAAGGATTATGAACTATAGCGCTATATACTATACGGAATAAATTATTTAATATGATTTTAAATAACTCCTTTACTGACTTGTTAATTTTGGTTTTGAAATATTCGTGAAAGTTCAATAATATCGCAAAAAGTGGAAAAGTATAAAGAACAGCGTTTAAGTACCATTATGTCATTATCGAACTGTTCCCCGATTAGTTAGTGCTAAAAAACAAAAGACACTTCAATGACTAAAGACCCAAAATGAGAAGAGAAGAAATATATCGTTTACTCTTTCTCAATTCAAATTATTGCCGCCTTTAGAATAGTGCAAAATAAAACAAATGACACATCAATGACGTCAGACCCAAAATGACAAGAGCAGAAATATATCGTTTTCTCTTTTTAAATTCAAATTATTGCCGCCTTCAGAACAATGCAAAATCAAAACAAATGACACTCACTCTCCACGAAAATATTGCTTTTTCTTTCTAAATCCAAACATGGCCCGCCTTAAGTTCATATAAACTGTCTTGTCTCTTGTTTAGCGTTTTTCACGCTGATTTCCGAATTTAAAAACAAAATCATAAAGTCACGCCTTTTATCCCCGAAAGGGTAGGCAGAGGTACACATTATGGCACTTAATGCCACTGTACAATGTAACACCCACTTTTCACTATTTATGTTATGAGTCTCATGTAATAGAGGATGACCCTATTGCCATATACCGGGCACAATTCCATGCTGCTACTGAGATTTTTTTAAAACCCAGTATTACTTTACCCTACCCGGGAACCGAACCCGAGACCCCTTGCCCGGCTTTCGCACTTGCGACCACTCGGTCAACGAGGCAGTCAGTCAGGCCAGAGAACAAATTAAAACAGGACTTTATAATAATGTATGTCCACATCAACAAGAGAAATTGACATACATAGGTATTTAATGAACCAAAACTCGATATATTTGCTAGTAGGCAGGTCAAAGTTTCCTCAGCTACTTTTCAATTCCATCACCAGACTTTTACTCCAGTATTTAGTACATATTTATAATTGTTAACTTTCATAACGATTTCATAATTTCGTTGATAAACAGCATCAATCGCTAAAACATGTTATTTTCTTGCATGAGAAATATATACCTCTAATATCTAATTTTATCTCTGTACGTTAAAAGTATCTACCTTCTACTTTATGGTATACTGATATAGCATACAAAGTGCCCTTCAACTTGGGATAAGTATAATCGGGATATTTAGTACGGAACCTTCACGCCTGCATTATATGGAGCTATGTTTTATTTCTTGCCACTCCACGACTCTTGGCCTATGAAAAGGGTAAAAACGTTAGTTATCGAGAAGCCATTTCGTGAGATAGGGCGAAAAGGGATAATTTTGTATTTTGTGAAAGAAATTATTATTTAGACAGAAATTCTGGTTACAGACAAATTGGAACTTTATTACAGACAAATTGACGAACATTTCTAAACTAATTTGTTTAATGAAGATGTTACCAATACATATATTTTTCTTTTCTGAAGTTATCTTCTAACATTGTCTCAAGAACATCGGAGATTTGGTACAATATTTCCAGTTAAGTTCACTGTTTTGTAGTTTGAAAGAAACATGAGTATCTACTAAGTATTCTTTTACAACTTGTTTAGTAGATATTTTCCATTATATAAGTAATTAAAAATTACGTATTCTAACAAAAACTTTAAACGCAAACAATAGTAATTTTCCCACAAATTCCAACAAAAAATTACAAGTAAATGTATTCGTCTGTGAATCTAATTAGGTGTCGTGCCATTGTCTCTTGAAATAACTATCGACTCTGCGACACGTCAATAAAATCTGTTTGAGAATATTCTTCTGTTTTTCTTTCTAAAATGTAAATTAATTCTGTTTCTATATCTGGGACAGACTGAGTAAAAAATAAAATATAAAGTATCAAAAATGAAATATGTTAAAAATGAAACTTTATTCCTCATTGATTCCTTGATGTTAATGCATTGTTATTTTAGTGACAGCACGATTACTGAATGTGTGTGTTCCAAATTGAACTCAAGGTGGTTTATAAGTTTAAATTATTAGCAAGTATAGTGTAACAAAATCTTTCAATAGATATATGGGGAAGGTTCATTATAGTAGAGTTCTAATAAACTGATGCAACTAAACATTAACCTGTTTCACTGAAGCAATAAACGTCTATTAATTGAATGCACAAAGTGGCGTGCAAGTTTCAATTTATAGCACATTAAGTTACCTATTATGCCTTTTTTCATGACGTAATGTCTTTTACTCTCTAGTAGTATAAGCAAAGATTCCAAATGTTTAAAGTATGGTAATACCTTCCCTGTTTTCCAAGTTCTTAGTTCCAGGCAATAGAGACCAAACTCCGAGCATTGAACACAGTACGAAATGGTGAGTAGTGATTTCTAAAATTCTAACATTACTTTAACTTAGCAGAAGACCACTCAACCAACAACACATTTCTACACGTAGGTTTGGCTTCTTCCCTTTACCATGTCAACATATCGGAAAACTGTTCAAGGCCGCTCATTATTAATAAACACAAAACTTGCATAATAGGATATGAAACGAACCGTGATTGTGATTACCATTCGGTATTTCTGATGTGCAATTATATCCGTTGAAACCAACGGTACTAGTCATTTGGGGAAATTATTTCACCGATATATAGTACATTATGTTTGTGGCATAATGTTGTGGCCATTTAAAAGACTTTGGACCTCGCAATTTGTGGAGTCTGAATATGCTGGATGGTGTGGTTTACATACTTATGTAATTTGAATTCTTAAAAAGTGGACTCATTCTCATTTCAAATTAAAATTTATTAGAATGTTACCTTAATCTACGATATCTTTTTAAAATATCCCTTTGTTTTGCCTATCACACATACGTACTCTATATTGTTTTCCTCTCAAGGAGATAATTTTATTTTGACTTTAACAACGTTCTAAAAATAGTTTGCAAAGTTAACTGACCTAGGTTTACGGTTCAAAATATTCTTGAAACGCTTTAAGCACCTTTTAAAACCAACCTAATTGTTATGTTATAATACATTTTTTTATAACTGGGATGCACCATTGTATCACTCATTGTTCGAGACTGGATGTTTCCGTAGCTCGCTGTTACGGCAATTGCGCAGTATAATTATTAGGTCGTTGTATTACGACACACTAGACACAGCAAGTAAATTACATTTATAAATTCTTTTATTTTAATTACTAACAACTTACGTACTTGGATTCTATTTTTGTCACATAGAGACTTGTTTTTGAAATCGAGTTAGGTGAGGTTATTAAGAATTTTAATTTCCAAATTCTAAATCAAATACAGAGTCTGAAAGTATTTTCCTGTTTCTATACCTTTTATGACAATAGGGCTCATAACTTAATTGGTAAATATTATATATAAATTGGTAAATAATATTACTTAGTTCACTCATACGTTACTCGACTAATTTCAAGCCATGACAGGGGCTCATAACCATGAGCATCATACTCAACGATCAATGCAGCGACATTACGTAATCAACTGGGCCTAATAAACTAATTGTAATAACCTATGAATTATATGGGCAAACGGGCAATACCTCCACTGACGCGTAAAATTAAATTAGTTCTTATTGTACGTTTTTAGGATCCTAAGTTCTCATTAGTACTCCGGTCTTTATAGAATGAACAGAAATAACAAGAGCAAAAATAGTTACTCAAGATTTAATGAGTTCTGTTGGAGCATCAAAGCGTTTTATAGAAGTTTTTCCGTAATTGTAACACAAGTGGTAATGAGGAATAAATGAACGGGTATTTACTCCGAGTATCATACTAATAGAAAATAAATATCTGTGTTGTAACTCAAACGTAGAACTTATTTATTCTCATTCTTGTGGTTCATTAATTATTCCTTTTTAAAATGGAAACGTTAACAAAAAATCTAAAACATTCATCCTACAAATAATCCTTGAATCCAAAGAAAACATGCTTCAAAATGTGATAGAAATTATGTTTACGGAAAATGTCGAGCAGAAAATTTATTAATTACAAAATTGGATAAACACAAAATAAGATACACAACGAGGAAAATAATACCCAAAAATATTACTTTCACAATGAAAACCAAATAACCAATTACAACTTTGATTACACTAATTCAATTTGTTATACAATTCAAGATGTTTCTTATATTTTGATTCCTTTGAATAACATCAAAATGAATTATTTAAATCTGATCATTGAATCATTTCGCTTTCGAAGTCAATTTCGTCGAACCCCTTATAGGAACAACAAAACTGGACGTCCAAATTACTTCATAATAGGATAATCCAATTAGTTGCTCCGTTGTCGATTTGTTGATCATCGGCGGAGACAAGTTTACTTTAGGTATTTTAGGAAATCCGAACAGAAATTATATTTCATAACTTCTGTTTTCCATTTACAAGTTTATGATATTGTTTATCTAATACGCGATTTGATTGAGTAATAAAGTTTTATTCTGATTTTCAAATTAACGAAACTTTCAAGAGTGATCTAATACTGATATGAATTTGTTGCTTAACAAAATAAACTTTATTAATGGATTAATTGATAATCAACACGTTCATTTTTTTATAATTTAACAATATAGGAAATATGTTATATTAAAGTGAGTGAGTAGAAAAATATGTGGTAGTAGTTATTTATGCAGGAAACTAGTGCTCAGGTAGCTGGTCTAAAATCTTTGATGCCGGATATCTCTATAAATACTTTGTCTATCTATACGTGTTCGAACAACACAAAAATAAAAAATATGTTTACCTAGTAAGTAACACTGTGTACATAATGTTTGTATGAATATTATAATAAATATTATATTGAAACCACAATGGAAATAAATAACCTTGAGTGATTTCATTATATTTAATTCATTCAATATGACGCGTGTTTCTTAACAAAGATTTATGAATGACTAGCTTTTACCTGCGGCTTCGCTCGCGTCACGAAAGGATAAAAAGTAGCCTATGTGACATATACCAATACACATAGCGGCATCTATACCAATTCTTTTGTTTTCCCTCGGGAATATCAAATTTTTCCGGGATAAAAAGTACCCTATTATCATATATAGGTAATATCATATTATCATAATAATATGATATTAATCCAGGCTTCTAACTTTACATCTGCAAAAATTCCAAGCAATCTGTTTAGTAGTTACGGCGTGAAAGCGGAACAAACAAACAAACAAACAATTTCACTTTCCAATTTATAATATTAGTAAGGATTGAAACGTCATTTAATCTATAATTATATAAAGATGTCTGTTTAACTATTTAATATATCAACCGAAGATAAAAACTTATATTTTTTATTTATTTGGTAATAACATCTTTAAGATGGTCCTAAAAGAGGTCGCGCATAAGTATTTAACTGGACATGCTAAACAGAGAAACTTAATTAACATTGAATAGTGAAACTTAAGTTTTAACCGTATACAGATTATGTTTATTTTTAAATAGAAATTGAAGTCAAATAACGGAGGTAACGGTATTCATTTGTGGTTTAGGCTAAACCTTGAAAGGTCACTGCCGATTATTTTGGGCCATCTAACACACTAACTGACACAGACCCTAAAAAAGATAACTATAATAGAAAGTTGGTCAAAATCTCAATTTGTAGATACAAAAACAAAATTACCTGACTTTGATTTTGAATTGATGTACGATGTAACGCTAAATAACAAGTGACATGTACCGATGTGTTAGTCTATTTGTAGGTCACTAATGGATAATGTTCATGTTCCCAGTCTGTCGATCGTATCCGAGTGTACGGCACATCACGGCAAAGAGCCATCAGACCACTACGGATACCCAATAGGGCTGATGCCGATACGAAGCCGCAGAGGACTTCACGGGTTGCCGAGGCTCCGGCTCGAATGGCAGGAGTAGGAACGGGGTGGTTTTTAGTCAGTAAGATTCTGGCACTCCCTCCCGCCTCACCCAGGCGGGAGAAGTCATTCGATGATTATCCCCCCTTAAAGAAAAATGTACTCAATTAAAATACTTTTTTGCTCAGCTAGAATCTTTCCTTGAGCGTATTGTTTGCGTGACCGCCAATTATGTTACAGGATGTTCTGAAGCAACCATAAAAAAAACACTTTAATATACGTAACTATAATTTGTAACTTCCTCTACACCCTTTTAATAGTTTCGTCAGTTCCTAAATATTTGCACATACTATAAAATAATATAATAAAACTAGTTTTATTATATTATTTTAGTCGCGGTCAGAAGCTAGCTTCTGACCGCGACTTCGTACTCGCAATCTCAAAAAAAAGTTGCATTACATTAATATTTAGGGAGATGAAAAAGAGATGTTGGCCGATTCTCATAGATACCGGATAAGCACAAAAAATATCATCAAAGTCGGTCAAGCCGGTTTGGAGGAGTATGGCAATGAAAACTGTGACACGAGAATTTTATATAGGTGATGAAACGATGATATGAAGAAAATTAATAAAATAACATTATATCAACCATCCGTCCATGAGTTCGCCCACGAAGCCAAAGGTAAAATAGTTTTTTTTTTATATTTGATTGGCCGACGTTTGACCACTACCTTGCCTCGTGATAAGCGATGATGCGTTCTACAATGGAGCACGTCGTCCCATAAGCAACCTATTCACTAGGGCCTTGAAGACTCCCGGGTTATAACCCTTCAGGAAATACAGACTCTGGCAAAGAAGTCCAATCCTTACCAGTACGCACAAGGAAGTTTGTTAGTAGACTACTTTTTAGCTTATTTCTACTTATTTTTATATACAAATACCATACCATAAAATAGTTTCCTTGCAACGTTAAACAAATATAACAAACAAACAAATGTCGCATCGTGGTGGTCCGCAGGCTTAAGACGTCTTTCTTGCATGAGAGTGCGGTTTCGACCTACCAACGGCAAGTACCAATGTGACTTTTTCCCAGTTATATATGTATTTTTTTACAAACGGCGAAAGAAAACATTGTGAGGTAATCTGAAAATATCTATTGTTTTTTAATGAGTAGTGTATCTTTCACCTACTCGAGGGTGGAACTTGTCAAAATTTGACATGAACAACCTTGTCTAATGTCTATTGATGAGTATGTAAGTTTCTCAAAAATAAACGAAATTAAAAAATCAAAAACAGATATCTCATAATTCCTGCGAAATCCGAAATTCTTATGAATTATCCAATATATCTGTGGAATTATCGAACTCGAAAACGTTTCAAAAAGTACCAATGTTTACTACATCCCCTTCAGGATGAACATACTTTGAAAACAAACGAACTTAGCTAACTTAATTTAAAATGCCACCAAAATTAATTAACTTTATTAATCAATTTAAAGTCCCTTCTTTACTTTCGTAACAGTCAATTTCAGCTAATTATACGCTTCTGAGAAAATTATTTTAATTGGAAAATATCACTAGAAATTGAGACGATTTTTTAAAACTCTTTCTCTTTGTTCAAAAGGCTTTTTCGTTTTTGTTTAAATTGATTATTAGTCCATTAAAATCAACGGCCCATGTTTATTGTTTACGGACAATCAACGATCATAAAAGTAAAAATAGAACAGTTGGGAATATTATGTTAAAACGCTTAGGGCATAAATATTTGAACTTCTTGATTCGAACAATCTAAAAAGTTTTATTAGTAAATAGTATGTTTTTTTTTCTACCTTGATAATCAGATGGGAACAAAGACATTAACTTCAAGGTTTAGTCCATTAAGATCGAATAAAGAATATCTGATTATTTTATTTCTCACATTAGACATAGCAAGTACTCACATCTGCTTACTCGTTTGAGGTAGGTACTAAAGATGATTAAATCAACATACTCATAATAACAAACTTCAAGTTAATATAAAATTCCATTATTAAGCTTCTACTTACTTGAACGTAGACTTACAATGCAGGAAGTGATATGCAAGTAATTAAAATACGTACGTATAAACCCATTCCGAGTCTATATGTATGACAAGAATCGTAATACATAACATGTATGTACGTGTGTACCTTCTACTCTGTTTATACCTCTATTATAGGTATTCAAACGGCAAAACTTTAGCCAAAACTTTTTGTCAACAGACATCCAACCATATACTTTTGAGACAAAGTTGAAAATCTATTACATACTTTCGTAGACTTGGATAGGTTGCCGGTATCTACACTGTTCTATAAGGACAAAATGCGGGATGCTATGACGACGGTGTTCAATCAATCAATTTGGCCTTTTGCACTACTACCGGTAAAGGTCTGTGCTGTACCGCACCCGCTCAAACGTGATCTGAATAATTATAGTGCATACAGCTTCTGATGTAGCAGACACAGAGGAACAAAATATTATTGTTGGCGTTCCTTTAGTTCTATATTTGGTTTTTCTCAAAGTAATTAGTTAGGTTAGAATATAATGTGCATATAATATGTCAGAAGAAGTGACGTTGTTGCATATCACTTGATTTTATACTAAGAAAATGAACCTCAAAGCGATTTATTAAAAAAAACATCAGCAGAAGAAATAGAAGACTTGAATATCTTACCATTGAACTCGTAACAAAAATAACGAAGATCGTACAATACACAGACATGAACGTTACCTAAAATAAAATGAATACTTAGGTAGGTATAGAAGAATAATGAATTACTTTCATATTTTTACAAAGTATTGTTAGAGTATTTTTTTAGCAAATAAAACTAAGTAAGCAACGTTTTTAGTTCAGAATAACATACAAATACAAAAAATAATGAAACTACTGTATAAAAGGCAACCACCTAATCAGGCTGCCTTGTTTCTACCTTTTTTGTTTGCACGTATAGATTTCAATTGGACTCCCTAGAGGATTTTTCAAAAAATACTACGGGCTAGAATTCTTGCTATATTTTTTTAAATCCAGCAAAAAGGTTTATTTTTATTAATCCTCCTGCAGCTATCTAAATTCTAACATTTATTGTATGAGCACTGCAAAACATTTTGTATTCAATTACTTGGTCGATTTTTCAATACTCTACTTATAGTTAGGTATAAGTATTTTCTTCCCTATCTTATTTTTCTTTATTCTTTTTTTTTTAAAGACTTCATGCACAAACTTATGTACAAGGTGGGCTTAATGCCTAGGGCATTCTCCTCCAGCCAGACCTTTGGGTGATGCAGAGACAAAAACAATGGTCGATGCAAGAAGCAAGCGTATTTAGGACTAAACAGAAATACATAAAAAGGGATAGTATAGACTTACATAAAATAAATCCCTATATAAACTTACATGTATATAACATAACAATAAACTTACACAATTATATTACATATACTACTTAGACGTAACATAATTATACATACTATATTGATAGTTACGACTCTGCCAATCTCTTCAAATCTCTTTTATGTTAATTTCAGTTGTGAATAGTTTAGTTTTTATTTATTTTAGCAATAGTTATTTATTATTTAATTTATGTCTATATAGAGATTACTTTAGTTTTATTCCTTACAAATAATTATATTAAAACTAGCGACCCGCCCCGGCACCTACTACAGAATGTCCTTATAAACAACGTTCTCAGCTTTTATGTCATTAGACAATTAAGGTGGATAATACTGTAGTACATTATTGTGGTCTATCTCGTAGGGTGCAGCCAGCGTTTGCAATTTAAGCGCAAAAAACGTGTTTATTTACGAAATCACATTAGAAACCTTATCAGTGTTTCTCTACTATGCATGTATTATATTATATATAAACCTTCCTTAAGAATCACTCTATCTATTAAAAAACCGCATCAAAATCCGTTGCGTAGTTCTAAAGATCTAAGCATACATAGGGACAGACAGACGGCGGATAGCGACTTTGTTTTATACTAGGTAGTAATAATATGTTTATAGTAATAGTGAAAGTCTAAATCTAAGTTTATGTAAAGACATATTATTAGACTAAGTTATACATAGAAAATCGTCCTATTACTGACTTACATTATACATTACTGTATTGGAATATATTAGGTATGTTGGTCATCCAGATATGCTCTGGATGACCGTAAAGCTATGTAGCCACCCTGTATTCAGTTATGAATACAGTCGTAGAGGATTTTTGGGCTCAGTCCAGCTCTTAAAAGTTTACCAGCATATATTTCATGCACTGTGCCTACATAAAAAAGCAATATTCTCCTTTCAACACTGGCTTTAGCTATTCAGTCCAAAAACAAACTAACATTAGACCGTTTCTTCCATAACGAAGTTCTTTTACTATTTCTTTTGTACATAAAATCAGAATGAAATAAAAACTATAAAAGTTAATTAGAAAGTGGTGTTTGCTATTGTTTCTTTACTGTTTGTAAAAACTTCAATAGTCAGTCAACAACAATGATATCTTCCTGATAGAAACTTACAGATCTTACGATTGATTATGATGGTAAATTACTAAAAATATCTACATGTTAAAACCCAGTATTTCATCATCTTCTTCCACACCATGGAATTTTAAAAACCGGCTAAGTGCGAGTCGGACTCGCGCACCGAGGGTTCCGTACAAACCTGCAAGGTTTACAAAGTTCGTTCATTACGACAATTGAGTCATAACTATGGTATTTTTATTGCAAAATGAAATTCATAGCATTACAATGGGGAAAGATGGAGGAGCATAAATTTAAGACAAAGATCTCTTTATCGTTTAAGTAATCCTTTATTTTATACTAGCTGTTACCCGCGACTTCGTCCGCGTGGAATACCTCTAGTATCTTTGGGTGTATTTTTGAATCATTAGTAGGTATATTTAAAAAATAAAAATTTATTGTTCTTATAAATGTCCAAGAGACACTTACTGGGGCCAGCGTCATGATGTGTACAAAAATATTTTTAAAAACCTAAAAACCTTTGCCTCCAGAACAGCACATACCTGGAGTCTCTTCCTTCCACTTGAGTGCCTTACAGTGTCTGTATTTATTGGTCATTCTACCTATGAGGACTAATCGATGATTAAAGTAATCAATTAACGGATCATAATCAAAAGCAGCATCGGCAAATGCCTACCACGAATTTATAGTAAAAGTACGTGTCCTTTCTGCTTGCCGGTCGGAATTAATTAAACGTCGTCTACGTGTTTCTTCGGAGGTCTCTACGGTTATGTACGAAGCTTGACGCTCAGCATCTAAGATTTGGCGAGCTTGGGTCTGCTGAGATGTCTCTGCAGCTCTTTGAGCCGTGTGACGCTCGGCATCCAAGACTTGGCGAGCTTGGGTCTGCTGTGAGGTCTCTGCAGCTCTTTGAGCCGTGTGACGCTCGGCATCTAATACTTGGCGAGCTTGGGTCTGCTGTGAGGTCTCTGCAGCTCTTTGAGCCGTGTGACGCTCGGCATCTAATACTTGGCGAGCTTGGGTCTGCTGAGATGTCTCCGCAGCTCTTTGTGCTGTGTAACGCTGAGCGTTACACAGCACAAAGAGCTGCATCTAAAGTCCGACGGATCTGTGAATCCTCTTCCGATTCCAGTGATCTAGCAAGTTTAGTAGCTCGAGCTCTGCTAGAGCTATTAGCTAAATTGGACTTTCGTTTGCGAGGCATCGTACAAAAATAAAATGAATCTAACCAAAACAGATGTACAGATTGAGATTTACTATCATAAAAAATCTTTACTAAGCAGCTACGTACTAAAAGTAGTTTTATACCTACTACGACTTATAATTAGATTAATTAAAAAAAAGGAATTAAATGCAAATCTTATTTTTTCAAGTAACGGAAATTATATTACCTTCTATTAACTATGAACTAAAATATCCCGAAATATTATGTATGTACAAAATTAATTTACAGGACCTAACTAATAAAAAATACTGAGGTAGGTACTTAAAACAATCTTACCTACTATGAAATAAAATGAACTAAATATTATCCCGAAATATTAAGTATTAAACTTAATCGTATTATTTTAACGTAACGAAAACAATCTTACCTACTATGAATTAAAATGAGCTATGAACTAAAATATCCCGAAATATTAAGTATGTACAAAATTAATTTTTAGGACCTTACTAATAAAAAATAGGAACTAAAAAAATTATGCGAAGCAATCAAATAACTTTATTGCAAAATTAATTTCTCTGTAGCGCAAATTTCTCTAATCGCATGCGTCCGGCAACGACGTCTGCCCTCACGTGTCTGCCCGTTCGGGTAGGCATAGTTAGATTCGTGCCAAGCGCTACCCCACCACACGACCGCCCCCCGCGCTCGCCCCACTTCGGCGAATGTGCGCGACGATGACCGATGACCGACGGCAGGCGGTGGCGATGAATAAGTATTCGTAACTTCAAAAGTCGATTTTTTTATTGATACAAAACAAAAGTTACAATTTCTGGAATTCCTTTGGTACCTACTTATATAAAAACTTTGTACATCCTAAGAGAGCTATGTACCAAGTTACATGGTTTCATCTCCAAAAATGACGAACACCCACATATGCAACCCCTATTTCACCCCCACGCTGGTGTAAATTTTAAAATGCTAGAACAAACGATTTTTTGTTTATTATTTAGTGCCTAAATATAAAATGTAAGGTATCTTCAAGACTGACGAACTTCATACAAACTTTCAACCCCTATTTCATCCCCTCACAGGTCGAAATTTCAAAAACGCTAGAACAAATGTTTTATTATTTTTTATCAAGTGCTTAAATATAAAGTTTCATGGTTTTATCTTTAAAAATTATGAAATCACATACAACTCCCCCCCCCTTTTAACCCCTTACAACCCCTTTTTCGCGATAAAAAGTAGCCTATGTTTTATCTCGGGGTCTAGAATATCTGTATACCAAATTTCATTCAAATCTGTTCAGTAGTTTTGGCGTGAAAGAGTAGCAGACAGACAGACAGACAGAGTTACTTTCGCATTTATAATATTAAGTTAGGATTAACACATATCATTTATCTATAATATAACTGAAACACTTACACTAGCCTTGCAGCAGACTTGCGAAAGTTCTTTTATTAAAGTTATTTATTTACTAATTTTTTTAGTCACTATTTACCTCTAGAAATCTGGTTCAAAAATATTAATTAAGTATTAAATTTGAACCAGATTTAAGGTTTTCGGAATTTTTCCTTTATGTGTGCTATAAAACGTTGCTTCATGCCAAATTTCAAGATTCTAGGTCGACTGGAAGTACCCTTTAGCCACTAGCTTCTAGCCACTATTAGCTCACCCTAGGTTTTGATTCCCTTGCGAGTACTTGCGAGTTTCAAAATATGCAGCTTAAATTGCTGTTTCTTTTGATTGCGTTGACATAGAAGTTTGATTTTGTTACAGCTTAAAGGTATTATAGACCTGAGTATTTGGTATGAATTTCAATTTAATACCTCTACGCGTTTATGAGGAAATGGGTAGTAAGTTTAAAATTATTAAAAAAATATATATTATGTGATATTACTAAAAATGTATGGTTTTCGTAATGTTTCCGTTATCTATGCTATAAGACGTGCTTCGTACCAAATTTAACGATTCTGAGTTCACGGGAAGCACCCTGTAGGTTTTGATTCCCTTGCAAGTGTCGAAAATTTGCGGCATAAACGGCTGTATCTTTTGATTGCGTTGGCTTAGAAGTTTGAGTTTCACAGCTTCAAGGGACAGTAGACCTGAGTAATTGATATAAATTTCAGCTTCATACCTCCACGCGTTCCTGAGAAAAAGAGTCTTGACAGACGGACGGACGGACGGACAGACGGACAACAAAGTGATCCTATAAGGATTCCGTTTTTTCCTTTTGAGGTACGGAACCCTAAAAATAATGATTATTATACAATATCCCAAAATGTCCACGAAGCCAGCTACCGGATGGGTGACCGCATAATATTTCACAAGTCACAAAGCGCTCGAGGTCCATGCGACATTGATAAATTGTTTAATTCAACATATGAACTCGGGCACGCAGACTAGCCAAAATAAACAGGCGTTTTTGGAGACAACCCTGCATGTAGGTTAAACTTCATGTAGGTTATCATACTTTATGATGAGGGCAATGTTTTGTTTACGGATACGATTGTTTTTGTTACGCATCTGCTTTCAGGTTAATTTAATAATTTTACACTTTTTTAGGCCTAATTACCCTTCCTTTCCCCAATCTCCCCAATTCCTGAATCCCCAACGATCCTTAAACTCCTAATCCCCAAAAGGCCGGTAACGTACTTGTAACGCCTCTGGTGTTCCAGGTGTCCATTGGCGGCGCCGTTTATTGCTTTTTTTTATTTATTTTTTTTAAGGGGGGAACGTCATCGAATGACTGCTCCCGCCTGGGTGAGGCGGGAGGGAGTGTCAGACTCTTACTGACTAAAAACCACCCCGTTCCTTCTCCTGCACGTCGAGCCGGAGCCCCGGTTACCCGTTAGGTTCTCCGCGACTCCGAATCGGCATCGGCCCTATTGGGCCCCATCTGTGGTGGTCTGATGGCTCTTTGAGGCGCGTGCGGAACGCGACGCGCCGTACGTTTGGGTCTGTTTCTGGTCGGACGGGGAGCCACCCATGCTCGCCGTCCGCAGGCCCGCGCTTACGGTGGCCGGAGATCGTCCCGCGTTCCCCGACGCCCGGTGTGTCCTTCGCGATGGCTGGGTTGCGAGCTAGCAGGGTTGCGAGCTAGAGGGTAGCTAGCATGACTGCTTCGCAAAAGGAGGAGACGGCATCCCAATCCCCCTCGCTCCGCATCATGGCCTGCACTAGTCCCGGACGCGAGAGGTCGCCATCGCCGATCACTTTCCTGAGGGCACGGCGGTGCTCAGCCCACGCAGGGCATTCTCCCACTGTGTGTTCCACCGTGTCCTCAGGGCGGTCCCCGCAGTGATGACACCCGGGCGTTTCCTCCCGCCCCATTAGACACAGGTACCTCCCGGAACTTCCATGTCCGGTGAGGACCTGCGTCAGGCGGTAGGTGAGGACGCCGTAGCGTCTCTCAAGCCACTCCTCAAAGAGGGGACTTACCGCTGCGATGGCAGCGAGCCCAGCCCTCGGTTGCGACAGTCGTTGCTGCGCGATCTCATGGCGGAATACCAGGAGATCGCGCCGGACCTCATCCCGCCACGCACTTATTTGGCGCGGCAGCGGAGTTTCGCCCCGGCGACGTGCCTCCGCGCCGTTTATTGCTTACCATCAGGTGATCCGCCTGCTCGTTAACCGGCTTATGCCATAAAAAAAAACTTGCTTCTGCCCGTAGGATAAAAAGTAGCCTATGTGTTATTTCAGATCCATAATCTACCCCTGCTTCAAATTTCATCTCGATCCCTTCAGCAGTTTTAACGTGAAAGAGTAACAAGTACACAAACACACACAAACATATACGCACCGCACATACATCCTCACACGCATTTATAATATTATTATTATAATACGATTGAATGTATTGATTGCAAGATAGAAGGATATATCAGTGTGGGTGTGAAAGAAGACCTGAACCAAAAGTTATTGGTTATTTTTGTTCTGTGTCTTCTTTTATTGAATATTTGTAAATGACGATACGTCTAATGAATTCAAGTTTTGTAAACAAGGACACATATTTACACAGGGAGTAAGAAATGTTAATATCTTTGCCAGTTCCATTCTTCTGAGAATAGGTAATTGTGGTCCAATTAATTTACTATTTTTAATTGACACAAAAAGCACATCTATCTCACTAATTAAACCAGGTGTGTATTTGTTTAAAGTGTAATACAACGTCGTTTCATCTCACTACTTCATTAAACCGTCTTCATCCATCTTCCTTTTAATAACCTAAATTTTCCACGACCTACAAAATTTTCGAACATATAACACATTGTAAAGAGACAAAGTTGTAATAAATTAAGGCATTTTCAAGCCTCAAGAAATCTCTCATTAATTATTATGCGAGAAAATTTGAATTTACTATCAAAGTACTATTATGCTTGAGTCCTTCAAAATTTTATTTAACTAACCTACAAATTCTGGGTATTTACTCACATAATGTATTTTCAAAACTGTTGTATATATTATGTTGTATAATATTATACCATACAGTATGTGTATACTGAATGGTATAATTATTTATTTTAAACCACTGACCTTTGTTAGTCCTTGACGTCGTTATGTATGCAATGTAAGTGAATGTCTAAATTACGCATAATTACTTACGTATAAACTTGTATACACATATATAACCGGCTTTTTAAAATATTATAACAGAAACAAAAAAAACATACCTACGTTAGAAGATATAATAAATGTATAGATCTCAACAATGTTTGAACCGACTTGAAAAAAGAAGGAGGTTCTCAATTTGACCCATATATATGTAGTAAATATGACGTGACACTGAGTTCCGCAAAAAGCTCAAATGGTATTCGCCTTCGCCGGAAAACTCATATTCTTTCACTTTTTTTACAATATACTTTTTAATCCCACTACCCCTACTTATATAAAAGAGCGTTTTATGTACCTACCTTGTCGGTACATATTCGAAGTTTTTGAGATCATCGGAGAGTCTGGAATTAAGTATTTATTTGTATTCCACTTCCTTTTTCGACAAATCCTTTACAGTGGAAGCAGCTCGGTTGTGGAATGGAATGAGTAGAGTATTATACTTACTGAATACGCCTGAACAACGAGCACTGTTAACAGTATTATACCGGATTGCCTCATGTTTCCTGAAAAGAGAAATATTTTTTGAGAAGGTTTTATTGTAAAGTATTTATGTCTGTCTACAAGGTAATAATTATTACTGTTATGATTAATATTGTGGCTTTCCGAAACAAAAAAGGGGAAAACAAAAATTTAGGGAACAGAGAGTATAGTTCCCTAAGATCGGAAAAGGAGGCTGTCTACCCAGCAATTGTTCGTTAGGATTTTCTATCTGTGTTAATTCGCATGTAAACTTCGCATGTGCGATGTAGAATTTTTATGACATCATCCGTTGATATATAACATATGTCGCCACAAACTTTTGCAGATTTTAAGAAAAAGTAAATGTAAGAAAAATATTCAGAATAAGGTTCCACACATAAAGTAAATCCAAGGATACACTAGAGGACAAATGTTCTGCATCACGTCACATGTGTCGCCAGCGACATTGGGTGAAGTGGCGCGATGTTGGCGGACTTTGGTCGACATGTCTGGCAACATCAACGTTGCTGTCAACATAAGGCGCGCGTTGTCGCTTTATAGGTATATGTCGGGCGACAGCACACTCGCAGTCGGCAGACTTCGCTCGACATTTTGCCGATACATGTCGTGGGACATTAATTTGTCTCTTCTAAGTGACTTTAAAAACGGAAACTAGCATATTATAGTACCTCTAGAATCAATAATATGTTTATCAAATATTAAAGTTTGAATATGTATTTAGGAGCAAAAAACGAACGCAATTGATTTATAAAAAATATTATAAAATAAAAAAAATATTAATAGTTTATAACAAAATGTTCTCATTTTATAAGTTTATTTTTATACGACGTGACGTATGTACGTTATCAATTAGTAAAATACATAACATCACACCTTTTATCCTCAAAGCGGTAGGCAGAGGTGCACATTACGGCACTTAACACCACTGTAAAATGTAACACCCACTTTTCACTATTTACCTCTATGTTATGAGACCTATGTAATAGTCCTATTGCCATATACCGGGCACAATTCCAGACTCCGTACTACTATTGAGATTTTTTTAAAAATCCAGTACCTAAAACTTTGCCCGCCCCGGGAATCGAACCCGAGACTTCCTGCCCAGCCAACGAGGCAGTCTCGGCAACGAGGCATTAATAAAATAGTTGTATCATAAAGTATTTATCAAAGAATGACAAAGAATAAATGCTAGTAGCTCCTTTTCTTTGCTCGCAAATGTAGATTCCTAAACAAACCCAGGTGTCTAGACATTAAAGAATACAATAAAACCAATTGAATATTCATTCGAATTGAATGACATATTTGATTATATTCACAAACTTATTTATTATGTCCAAAAAATAATAATTCCCACTGAAATAATTCGTCAAAAGCGTCATCAAAGGTTCAAAACGTTCAAACATTTAACAAAAATATTTTAAAAATCTATTTATTGGCAAAATCCCTAACATATAGAAAATTTAATTGAATTTTTCTTTTATATATTCAAATATTTATTTATAAATAAATACAATTCATTGCATGTTTATCACCGAATGTAAATGACCGAACCATCAAGTATTTTGTATAGGAATTCGTAAAATTCATTTATACGATAAATGATTCAGTTTATTATTTAATATTTCGATAATGGATGTATGTATGTATGAATAATTGTGTGGTATTCATATTTATAGTTGGGAAGTAAATTAATATTTTTTAGCTTAGTTCTACCATATTCAAATATAAGTCAAATTCTGACAATTAGTTAGTGAATTGACTGCCTCGTTGGCCGAGTGGTCGCAAGTGCGATTCGGGCAAGGGGTCTCGGGTTCGATTCCCGGGTCGGGCAAAGTATTACTGGGTTTTAAAAAAAATCTCAGTAGTAGCACGGAGTCTGGAAATGTGCCCGGTATATGGCAATAGGCTCACCCCCTATTACATGGGACTCATAACATAAATTGTGAAAAGTGGGTGTTACTTCTGTGTGCACCTCTGCCTACCCCTTCGGGGATAAAAGGCGTGATGTTATGTTATGTAGTTACTGAATTATAATCCCGTAACTATTTATCGGCTTAGGAATTAATTAAAGTTAAGGGTAGTAAATGCGCTCCCAAGCTGTTTGCGGGCTGCCAACGAACTGCGCGCGTGCATTCACGGCAATGGTTTGGTGCTCAACTCATAAAAGGTTCGTATAAATAATTATGTAATATTTTTTAAGCACACGGGCGACTCGCTGCGCATTCACGGAGATTTCGCCAGATGTAGACGCATCCTAACAACAATAGCTCACTAGTTATCCCGGCGACAACTCATTATGGCGTAACACGGCAAAAATTAAATAGGTTACTCTATTATTTCTCAGAATTTCTTACATCGATTTACATTAGATCAACAATCTTGTTGTACCCAGTTATTTTCAGCTACTAAATCAGTATACAATAATTAGTCAAGGAAAATACGTAAATAAAACTCACGTAACGCCTACAAAACTTTGCATAACACCCACATCCCACATAAACGGAAACATGTGAGATAACAAAAATTGTACCAGTACCTACCTACTTTGATAAACCTACAATCAGTCTCAAAAAGCGACTTTAATGACATAATTTTCTGGATTCCGAAACAGGTTTTATTCCTGGAAAACTGACACGTGTACATATTTTGGGAACGCTTTTCTTCTTGTAGCTTTTTTTATAATGTTACATAATAATTCTCCACGGACTCTTGGTCTTTGCCCTTATCATAATTTTTTATACAATACGCCTAATCAATTTAAAAATACCTATCTTACACACTAAAATTAACTACATCTTATTACTACATAAATAGCATATTAATCTTTTTCTTCTTGTAACTTAATACGTTTTTAAACAACTGCCCTTATGACATCGAGTGAAAAGACCAGCTGGGTAATTATTGGCCCTACAAAGTTATCCTAGTTAAGGTCTCCAAAAAATAGTACGTGAGACTATTGAATTACAAACTCGATGTCGGAAAATCAAGAAACTCTGTAGGTTTTCCTAATGATGCAGTCTTAAGTAAAAAAACTAGAAAGATTTCTAATAAGTTTTAATATGCAAAAATCGCTGATTCAAATCGGGAAATGTAACACGAAGTCAAACATTTGTTTGACAGAGTCGCAGGCCCTTTATTCATGAGTACAACACATTGGGAACCCCAAAACAATGTCCCATGGAAATGGTTTGGTTCGAATTTCAATAAACGACCAATAATGTGACTCAGGCACATTCTATCTCGATTGGGTCGTAGGTACCTATTGAGATTCGTTCGGTACGTTTGGAAACAAAACTCAAGGAATATGTACTACGAAAAATTTGAACGCTAGAAATTATCTTTAGGATTTTGAGTAGTTTTCGTAATAGGAGGACACTGGGCAAACCTTTCTCTATCATTTTGATGTAAGTTTCCTTCAATATCTTCCATTCCTGTCTCCGTCCAAGATAGAAAATTATAGGAGCTTGAATATTTTCTATGATTATAATCCATTAAATAATGTTTTATATTTTTCATTTAAGTTTACAGTAGACATTTTACAACTACAACCAGTCCGAATTGCAAGATTCGTTATGCAACTGCGCTGGCCGATGTAGAAGGTTGTAATAAGCAGTGGCCACAATAGTACCTAATGAATGATATATGATTTGTAGTAATACAAAAAATTGATTGCAGGGTTGGTGCGGTGGCTTGGCAACTGGCTGCCGCACTACGTGTCGTAAGTTGGATTCCCGCCGGCTCGGAACAACTCTTTGTGTCATCCACACATTATTATTACGGGTCTGGGTGTCATGTGTATGTGAACTTGTATGTTTGTAAACGTAACCACGACACAGGAGACAATCCTAGTGTGGGGCAACGGTTTTTTATAAAAAAAGAAAAAGTAATACAAATAAGATTATACTAACTAAATTGGATTCATTATTTTTTTTCAATAACCCTGTAAGTACCTAATTGTATTAAGTACATAGTTATCGGATTAATACACTTAAATATTAAACAATACGAGATTGACTTTGGGCTATTACATAAATGTCTAGAATGTTAACCTTTAAGACTAAGTATTAAGTAAATCTTTGCTTCAAACTTGTGTGTGTTTAAGATTTCGTACCATCAATTGTTAGGTAGTATCAAATCTAAGTTTGGTACATAATATTAATAATAATAATGAATTTTGATGGATTGCATTGACTACTTTGTTTGATTATGTGTTCGTAAGATCAACGATCTATCACGTATGAAGTTTCAAGTCCGGTCGAAATTATTGTTGTCAAGTAAATAGTAATTATTCTTCGTTCTAGCTTAAATGATTCATCAAATCAATACCCTGATAAAAAATTGACAAAGGCACTATTATTTATCTAAATTCAGTATAACTATACGAATCATAGGTACTTATATAACCATTCTAGTGGAATTAAAATGAAATGCTTTAACTATGTAACAGTGAACTTTTCAGTATAGATATTGTTAGCAATACTATTAATAAGTAAACGGATGGAAAACCATCTATTATGGTAAAAGCATGTTATGAGAAAGGGTGAACCATATGAATAAAAGAGTGATGGATACGAAGAGGGCCTCAGGAAAGGAAAGTTTGAAGCAAAGATGGATAGTGCGGTAGATAATTTTGCATGATTTTGATATTGTGTATGCAAATAGCTGATAGCAACAACACTAACATAATATAATGGCTATTTCTCATCTCAGATAGATGTAAATCATCATTTACACTCATTTAAAAAGAGATATATAATATCTACCTAGATGAAAGAAGGTCATCAACCTTATCACCGTGCGTAATTTCAAATTTCATTCTGTTATATTGAATTATTGACCATTGTGAAGGTAGCTAACCGTAGAAACATTATAACATATTGCTTAAATGAAAGATAAAGTTTGAGACCACGTGTCGAATAACTACAAGAGACATGGCAGACAATGGATAAGAGCAAGTAAGTCTTATGTTGTAATAACTACATATAAATTCAAACAGGATCATGATTAAGCAATGAAATAGTATCATTTTACCCAACTGTAAATCTCACAGAATCAGACAGTAATGTTGCATCAATCTCAGATCTCAGTGTCGTCACTATTACTTTCCACGTGATTCTTACGTCATTATATTGTAGTGATTACAGCACATTGCAATTGGATATTTCGATACTTAGATTTTTATTTAGCGCATAGTTAAATGGGCCTATGTCCAAGCAGTGGACTGAAACTGGTTTAAGATGATGATAAATGTGATGATAATTTGGATTAATAAAATTTTATGTTTTATTGACTGAGTCCCCTAGAGTCAAGTTTTGTCGATCCTGCACCTACCTCTAGATTCGAGTATTTAAAATTATTTCAAGATCAAAATTTTTATCGTGAGCTGTAGAATCCTGCACAGCTTTCCCGATAACAATGGGACTGTAGAAAAATAGGTTTACTGAAAACGAAGGTAAAAGTGTACCTTTATCTATGTGTTCAATGAATCAGATATTATATTTTGAAACGAAAAACTGAGACCTAAACTGTAACATTTTAATTAACGTATAACAACTTTTAACAGCCTGGCTTTTTTATATTTTATTTTTACAAACGCGTTGTCGAAGTTTTTAGAACTAATTACAACTTCATTGCCCGTTTTGTTTGTGTTTATTTAAACAATAGGTTATGATGTGCCGGGAATTTGTTTTCGTCAAGAGCAGATTTGATTATTACAACATAATTTGTAATGTGTATCTACCTATTGTTGTAAAATACTAAGTAACTTTGTAAACGCGGTTTGGTTTCGTACGCGTGTAAAAGGTTTAGAAGTAGTATTTTAGTGAATCCTCTTACAGCTTACCTACTGGCCCCAAGGAAACCACATGTCTTACAGCTTTCTAAATTGTAAATGCACTCAGTAAATAAATAATTAAAATGCTACTAAAATTTTAACACGTGAATTCACGCTAAACACGGTAAACGCCATGGGGGTCACCGCTGTTCATGATTGAACAAAAATTGATTCGTCATTATATCGATTTGACAAAAAAATAAAGACGTCATTCAATATTAGCAGACAATTAACGAATAGAATTTATAATTGTATATTTGTTCTAAAATCTTTATCTTAAATTTATCCAATTGTACTGAATATTTTAGTTACTTAACTTGACCTTCATTGTTATTTAGATAAATATTTTTAAACTGTAAAAATATTTGTGTGATTTATCGAATTCTTTGTTTGTATCATTATTGTTTTATGATTATTTTGTTTGTATCAAAAACTAACCAATTAAACCAATAACAAGCTCTCTATAAAGTAATATTTAACTTGTCTCAAAGTACGAGTATAACATGGGGATGAAAAATTTGATTCAATTCTTTTACGAATATTCCAATTTTCTACTAGAGCGACTCCATTAGTTACCTGTAGCGATGATGAAAGGCAAGGGACCTTTACATTATATAGTAGACGCAAATATATTGCAAATCATTACAAAAATACAAAAAAATTGTCTGCTAATATTGAGGTATCCATTGAAATATTCCACGAATTATAAATATATCATGTATTTTATAAATATTAATTGAGTTCTGTGCAACACATATCATTTTTATTAACGACTTGATGTCTAGATTTGTTTTTATTTCTCCTATCACAATCTGTTAGTTAAAAACTTATATGTATTTTTTTATGGGGGGGAAATCATCGAATGACCGCTCCCGTCTGGGTGAGGTGGGAGGGAGTGTCAGTTTCTTACTGACTAAAAACCACCCTGTTTCTTCTCCTACACGTCGAGCCGGAGCCCCGGTTACCCGTTAGGTTCTCCGCGACTCCGTACTCAGAGTACTCACTCACTCACTCCGTCGCGTGCGAACTGCGACGCGCCGTACGCTCGGATCTGTTTCTGGTCGGACGGAGAGCCACCCATGCTCGCCGTAGGCAGGCCCGAGGTTACGGTGGCTGGATGGTTGGATTGCGAGGAGGCAGTGCTTCGTCAACCCCTCCCGCCGTTATTTGGGACTCACCTGGAGGTGTCGCGTTACCGCGGCCATGAAAACACATGGCCTCGGACTTGTGGAGCGCCACCTCGAGTCCCAACTGTCGGATTCTTTCAACGACTGAACTTATCTATATGTATAGGTTTAATTTAATTTTATATTTAACAAAATTTAAATATCGGTTGAGCACAGGTAGCATCTAGGTCAAAAACCTGATATATTTTTAATAAGGTTCAAAAGATATATGTTTATTTTTAACAGGTAAAATCTTCGATCGCTTGCCGATATATAGCGATTCATAAAATTATCATGGGTGTATAAATTCAACTTGATTATAATACAATAAAGTACTTCAGTAGGTACCTAGCTATAATAGCACATTGTTAAACCAGTAAATCCAACACAGGATATCACATTCAGTAGTCAAACTTACAACAAATTGACCTTGGTTGGTAAATAAGTGTCTAATAAATCAGTACTGAGTATTACAAATAAATCTTACTATTTTAACATTAAACAGCGAACATGCACGACTTACCTAATGCACAAGCTACGTCCGTTTCGATACCGATTATAAATATTAAATTTGGTGCAATTTATTGCATCCCAATCTATATTTTAAATTATGGAAGTATAAATATAAGTATCTCTATGTTTTTCTATTAGTATTAAAAATTAATGCACTTACACACGTGTTGCAGATTAATATAAGAATTATAAACTTTTTTTGAAACTAGTTATACTAAAACCTTATCATATGTGTAACAAACACTTTTTTGCAAACCTCGTCAAAATCGGTTCAGCCAATCGCGAGGTAATTGCGCACATACATACATATATACATATATATGTACAAACATACAGATCAAACTGAGAAATTTGATTAAAACCGACTTAAAAAAAGAAGTTCTTTTTTTGAAGTGGGTTTAAAACATATAATGTGGGTACATCGTTATGTCGATTTTACCAAAGTTTTATTGCCTGTCACCCCCTACTACTTGGAACTCATAACATAAATATGTTGAAAATAAGTGTTCCATTAAGGATGACCTGACTATGTTTTAAGCCTTTGACTGCCGACAGAAAACTGTTGAAGGTAAATCCTCCGCTATCGTGGCCCATACCTTGGCCCCCATGGCGTTCAAGATGTTAATGACTGAAAAATGTATATATATATATTACATATTTTACACTTTATTGTACACCATAAAAAACATACATAGAAAATAAACATAAAAGAATGTGTACAATGGGCGGTCTTATCGCAGAATGCGATTTCTTCCAGACAACCGTTGGATGGAGCCAGTATTCAGAGTTGGAAAAAGGGGGTGTTTTACTTCGATCTAATCTTCACCAATTTTTACCAGTTAGTTATGAGTCTCGTATATTACAGACCAACCTTTTCACCTGGCAAATTTCCAAATAGCACTTAACTGCTCCAATCAGGAAATCCCTTAAATACTTTACTTAACAGATCACCGTACCAGTCAATCCAATGAGCTAATCACTAGACTAATGGGATACTACTATAGTCTTACTAAGTAATTAAATTGTTTTCAAATATGCATCCAGTATATTCTCGTTGGCCGAGTGGTCGCAAGTGCGACTGCCTGGCAAGGGGTCTCTGGTTCGATTCCCGGGTCGGGAAAAGTATTACTGGGTTTATAAAAAATTCTCAGTAGTAGCACGGAGTCTGGAATTGTGCCCGGTATATGGAAATAGGCTCACCCCCTATTACATGGGACTCATAACATAAATAGTGAAAAGTGGGTGTTACATCATACAGTGGCACAAAATGAACCTCTGCCTACCCCTTCGGGGGTAAAAGGCGTGATGGTATGTTATGTTATGTTTCCCCGCTCTAGCTTTTCCTTCTGTGCCGTGGGCGCGTTTACAACATGACATCCAGACCCGGAACAACAATTTGTGGATCACACAGTGTTATTCTGTGTGGGAATCCAACCCACGACACTTCGTACAACAAGCTGTTGTTCAGCCACCGCCCAATCGTGCAGCCGAAATTAAAATAGACGTAACAATTACAATTGTGTTATTTATTAATTACTTAATATACAAATGGAGAATTTATTCGGATCACCTACTAAACATGTTTCTAAAAGTGAACATTTCAGTACAAAGCTTTGTATAGTCGACATTATTAATTAACGAATTTGTTCCCATATAAAACATGCCTGTCTACATCCTATTCATACAATTTCCAATAGATCCTGCGACGTGATATTGGTTTATCTAGGTAATATGGCTAATAACCAGTACGCTTCGTATTAATAATCAGTGTATTATTATATTAATTAGAGCATAGCTGGCTGTACCAAATCCTCTAGCTAATTTAAGTTGTGTTACATAATAGAAAAAAAAAAAGGCTTTTCCGGTTCCGGACTTCGTAGCATAATCAACTACGTCAGTTACGTCGCGCTAAAACTAAAATTTATATAACTTATAATCACTTCATACTTCAAAATAACACCGTGCAGGAACAGAAAGAAGACCTGGAAGTAGTGGAATATCAACTTTTTACGCCACACTAAATAATAAGGAAGAAAGTTTCGCAAACAACTTTTTTTCAAGGTTAGACCATAGACTATTCCTCGAATCTCGTATCTCTTCGACTTTGACAGTTCTAGTGAAGTCACTAACATTTTGCCATAGATACCTACATACAATAAAAATAGTAAAAGTTACTAAATATTATTTTATTCAAAGGTCTGTGTTGCCAAGTTGAGAATTATCTTAAGATTACGTTTCGTTTCAAGCAAACTTAACAAGATGGAAACACAATTCCAACTTTTGTTTGATAAAATGAAATTGGAAATGCAACAACAATCGGTGGAAATTACCGAAACCATCACAAATAGCATAATGTCAAGAATGGATGACAAATTAATGCCAATTCTGGAAGAAAATAAAATCTTAAAACAAAAAATAGAAACTCAGGAGAAAGAAATAGAATATCTAAAAAGAGAAAAACGAAATAACAATATAATTATATTTGGTGTGGATGAAAAAGAAAGAACAGCAATGGAATTAATAAATAGTATTAAGAACATCCTTAAAAGGGACGTAAATATTGATATGGATGAAAATGCAATAAACAAAATATATAGATTAGGGAAAATAACCAAAGAAAGTAATAAACCAAGGCCAGTACTGTGTTCATTCGTAAACGAATGGCGAAAGAATGAAATAATGAGAAAAAAGAAAGATCTTAAGGAGATATATATTACTGAAGACTATCCAAGGGAAGTTCTGGAAAAAAGAAAGGCATTGCAGGTAAAGTTATTGGAGGAAAGGAAGAAAGGGAAAATAGCATTTTTGAAATATGACAAGCTCGTAATAAAGGAAAATGATCCAATCTACGATAAAAGAAAAAGAGAAACTTCTTCTTCCCCACATTCCTCAGATGTTCAGCCAAAAAAACAACAAGCCATATCCTTCAAAGCCAATAGAACGAACGCATTCGACGAACGAGAATGAGATCTACCTCTCTTTCTAACGTTTCTTCAAATAAACAACAGTAGCAACTAAATCTCGGCAACCGGAAAATACAAAACTATACGATTGAAATACAACCAGCATGCAAAACCAACCCTCCCCCAAGCCGATTGGTCATCGTGGGGGAAAATGACCAACACCCTCTAAGGAAAGACAAACGACAAACGAAAAATAGCGGCGACATACACATTGCCACGCTTAATACTCGGTCACTTAGAACCCCAGAGAAACTTATCGAACTAGAAACAGAATTCAACAAAATTAACTGGGACATTGTAGGAATAAGTGAAGTACGAAGACTAGGAGAAGAAATAGAAGACCATGGAAATTATATACTACATTATAAAGGAGAAACACCAGGACAATATGGTGTTGGCTTTTTGATAAAAAAGAAACATACTAACCGAATAGAAGAAATTAAAGGAATAACTGATAGAATAGCAATACTTAATTTCAAACTTCCCGTAAAAAATAACAGAGATGAATTATGGTCAATTATCCAAGCCTACTCGCCAACTGAAGCGGATAACAAACAAGGTAATGAACGAATTGAAGAATTTTATCAAAAATTACAAAATACAGTTGATACTGCTCACAAAAATATAATAGTAATGGGTGACTTCAACGGACAAATTGGAATATGTCAAAGTGGTGAAGAGTATACGGTTGGGAGATACGGTAGTGGTATTAGAAGTAAAAACGGAAGGAGATTGGTTAACTTTGGAATCGAAAATAAACTTAGTATTCTGAACAGCTTTTATAAAAAGAAAAAGAACAAGAAATGGACGTGGACTTCCCCGAATGGACTCTTCAAAAACGAAATCGACTATGTTATGACTAATAAACCTAAACTTTTTATAAATCTAGAAATTTTACATAATTTTAACTTCAATTCAGATCACAAAATGGTTCGTGCTACGTTTCGAGGATCTCATACTAAGAAAAGTCGAAGGCTGCACACTGGACCGATACCCTATATAGACAGTAAAAATAATGAAGACCTAATAAACAGTATAAAGAAAATGCTCGAAAGTGAAGGCAAAGAATACAACAAGCCAATTGAAGCGAAATACTGCGATTTTGTGAATACTCTCAAAAAAGAAACCCGGAAAGTGCATACAAACAATAAACTCACCCTATCCGCCGAAACATTACAATTACTCAATGAAAGGAAATTACTTTTGCAAAGCAAGACAAACAAAATAATACGGACAAAGATTGCAGAAATAAGTAAAAACATCAACAAAAATATTAGGAAAGAAAGAAAACAAAAAAGAGCAATCACATTCCAGTATCACATCAATAAAACAGGCGGAGTGAAGAGTGCATTCAAAGAACTAGAACCTAAAAAGAACTGGATGCCAAATATGAAGGATAAACATGGCAGGAGTACTACAAAAAGGAAAGATATATTAAATATTGCTACGGAATATTATAAAGAGCTGTATAAATGCAAAAATGAAAGACCTATTGCGACTATCATGGAGGACACGCATGGAAATGACCCTATTCCACCCATTCTAATAGAGGAAACTGAAAGGGCTATCACTACACAGAAGCTAGGCAAAGCACCAGGTCTCGACCAAATCACCAACGAACTGCTGAAAATATCCATGCCAGGAATTGCCCCAAGGTTGACTAGCTTGTTCAATGAAATAATTACAACAGAAGTAATCCCAGAAGATTGGACGACATCGGTCATAGTTTTGTTGCACAAAAAGGGAGACAAGGGAAATATTAATAATTATAGGCCAATAAGCTTGATGTCTAATATATACAAGGTATTTTCTAAAATACTATTATTTAGACTAACTAACACCTTTGATGAGAACCAGCCGAAGGAGCAAGCTGGATTCAGAAGTAATTTTTCTACCATTGACCACATTCACGTCCTGCGCCAGATACTGCAGAAATATAGGGAATACAACAAAACATATTACTTGGGTTTTGTGGACTTTAATAAGGCGTTTGACTCCTTGGAACATTACTACATATGGGAATCACTAGAACAACAAGGGGTCCATAAAAAGTACATACGCATCCTAAAAATAATTTATGGAAAAAGCAGAGCGCATATCAAATTAGAAAGGTCAGGGGAAGAGTTTTCGATAGAAAGAGGCGTACGTCAAGGAGACCCGATCTCACCGAAGATATTCTCAGCTGTGTTGGAGTTAATCTTCAGGAGACTTGACTGGGAAAATTTCGGTATTACGTAAACGGAGAAAAACTGAGTCATTTGAGATTCGCTGACGATCTGATAATTTTCTCTGAATGTCCCAGGACCCTGGAAGGAATGCTACAGCAATTGTCAGATGAAAGCGCTAATGCAGGGCTCACAATGAACATCTCAAAAACAAAAATAATGAGCAATTCCCTACAAAAACCTGCTATTACAATCGACAATCAGCAGCTGGAATATGTAAGCGAATATATTTATTTAGGCCAATTAGTATCACCGACAGAGTGTATGCAGAAGGAAATTGAAAGAAGAATAACAAATACTTGGAAAAAATTCTGGTCACTAAGCGAAATAATGAAAAATGAAGAAATGCCTATGACAGAGAAACGAAAAGTCTTCAATGTTTGTTTACTGCCATGTCTTGTATATGGATGCCAAACTTGGGCCTTAACTAAACACCAGCAGAATAAATTAAAGATATGCCAAAATGGAATCGAGAGAAGTGTACTGGGGGTAAGAAGAAAGGATAAGATACAACTTAAAGAAATCAAAGAAAATACCAAGTTCGGAAATGTCCTATCAGTATATAGAACGCTGAAATGGCGCTGGACAGGACATATGTTGAGAGAGGAGAGAGAGAAATGGACCAGAATAATTACGGAATGGTACCCTAGAGACCGCAGGAGAAGTAGAGGAAGACAGTATAAACGATGGGAAGACGACTTGAAACGAGTAGCAGGGCCAGAATGGTTACGTGTAGCAAAGGACAGAAACAAGTGGAAATCCTTAGAGGAGGCCTTTGTCGAAAGACAAGCTGTTGTAAGAGGAGAGAAACCAATTGCTGAGATAATGTTAGATTAGTTTTTAAGTTTGTTTATTTAACTCTATTGCAACTTTGGTTACAACTGTAATTCTTGTTATTGTAACTACAGCAATAAAGGCTTATTTTATTTTATTTTATTTTATTTTTACATAATAGAATCAATCATCAAAGACGTGTCAATCATGAAGATGATAGAAGTAATTCGGTGCCTTGGATGGATTTGGAAACATAATTAAAATCAAATCACAAAGATGGCACTACATTTATTTAATAGTTAAAACTACGTTAAATTTATAAATTTTAATATTATTCTCGTAAAGGTACTGTTACACACGTTTTAAAATAGCATGCTAAAAGGCGTTCTCAGTTTTTTCAAATCAATCTCAAATGTGTGTGGCTTATTATGATCCAAATGTTCGTTTGTAGCGACCTGTTCTGGGTATTGTTTCAAATTATTCTTCTATTCAAATACCCTAGTAGCCAAATAAGCGTAGTCGTTTGATTTCGTCCAATAAAACATGCTCAAAGATTATTGTGTTTTTGGCTTACTCGCGTAATTATTTGATGAGGAACTCGACTAGTTTCAAGCCATTCCAGAGGCTCATATTTATGAATCTGGGCCTTTGAAAGCGAGTAAGTTCCTCTGGTTTTTAAGGATTATTACAATATTCACCTAAATGCATATTAACAGGAAGTAAGTCAATAAGAGATGACGAAATGATCGTCATCGTGAATCGATACTTTATTTAAAGTTCCACTGTTAAATCAAATTAGTCAGTCATGAGGAAATCTCCTAATATCTTGTTAATTTTTCCTACGGTCCTATTAAAAATATTCAAATTATAAAATTTGGCATGATTAAATTGGAACCTGGCTGCCACAAAGCAACTTCTTGTGTAATCCATATATTGTTGTTTCGAGTCTGAGTGTCATGTGTATGTGAACTTGTATGTTTGTAAACGCACCCACGACACAGGAGACGACACTAGAGTGGGACGTTTTTTTTTTTAAAATATAAAAATCTAATCTCACTAAAAACAGCAATCAAACACCAAAACAACCTTTTTATTTCACCATATTTGACATAAAAAATCAAAAACACAAGTAGGATCTCATAACGGAACTCAGTGACTCTTGCGTTCAACTCAGTGCGTAACTACAATGAACTTGACCCGAGGTTTTTGTGTAACAGCGAGTGTTACAACCCGGTATTATGACTGTTACTGAGTTACATCACTGAGCCACTGGTCACGACTGGTAAAAGTAACTTGTTTATAAAAATATTTTTATTGGCAAATATTTTTGTTACAATTATATTTATTTTCGCGTTTAAACTGTTGTAATAAATAAGCTTGCATACCAGCGACAACAAATAAATACCTTTTTATATAACACAGGGCAGGATCTCATATTATACCTACTAGCAATAAAATAAATAGTAACAAGATAAAAAACCTAGAAAAACCCAAACAACGAACTCTGTTCATTAATCGAAACGAACTGATGACTAGCGAGCATCAACCAACAAGCCAATCAAAACACTGCAATGACTATAGCAAAATAATTACAGTTATAAGACAATCTCAAATAGCAATAAACTGTTTACACTTCTACATACATAATTACAAACCCACAAACAAACAAAACGCAAGCAATAATGTTGCCATTTAATTAAACGATTTCCAACACAGCGAAGTGGCTGGACAGACGGACATGCATGTATTTGCGCAGTGATTAGTAATTAGTTCAGTGGCAACACTAAAACGGGCGCGTCGATCATTTGACGGCGGACGTATTGTAGCCACTCTAATTAACAATTTAAGGGACGCTAATTGCGATTCTGATTAATTAGTTAGATACCAGTTTCAGGTTATCTGGCTATTTGCAAAGAATTTTTATCATTATAATTATATATTTTTAATAATCTCATTAGTGTAACGGTTCTAGTAGTTTAAAAGTCTTATTACTTTTCTAGCTGATGCCCGCGGCTTCGCTCGGGTGTATAACGGACTTTGAGGATAACCTTTGAAATACCTCAACTACTATTTTTCACTCTTTGTGATTCTGGAATTAAATCACAAAAATAATGGAAGTAAATGATATGAATACATAAATTTTTGTATGTAACTGAAAAACATAAGATCATTGATTAGATGCTCTCAATAAAAAGTAAGTAGGTACCTAATAATAAGTAAATCTAATAAATAATCTTCTTTTTAGACTACACTACAGTCAGGAAAAATAACAAGCAACGTTTTAAAAGTTTAGCAATAAGCTCATCTCTCTGGCTTATAATGACTTAATTGCCAAAATTGCTATCACCTCTGTTCATCCCATTGAGGATAACACGTTTATTTTTTATATCCAAGTTAAGAAATCTGCAGTATTATATTATATTTTGAAACCATTATGCCACAAGATTGGATCGTTGTAGACTTGCATCATTTTGATGTATGTCGGCGGTATTGCGTTAAACCTTCTAGAGGTACAATGTTCTAATTATTTTGCCATTAGGTTGTATTCAAAATATACATTTTGTATGTGGGTTCATTCCTAAATATCATCATAACTATTTTCACCAAAAGTATTTGTTAGACTGATAGTTATTATATGACGCTCTATAATAAGTATATTTGTAGGCGTCGGTATAACACTAGTCATTCAACAATAAATTAGTAATATCCTTATATAGTTCACGGTACAAAAACATGATTTTATCGTACCAAGAATCAAAATTCAACATTTTATAGGTCACTATATTTACTAGACAGCCTCAATAACGCATGATCCATGATTGGCTTAATTTATTCGAATAGGTAGTAATTACTTATTCCAATTTTATCACCAAACTATTTTTTCGTAATAATGTCTGCCATAATGCCTTAAATAATAGTCAAAAAGATTTATTTAAAAATAAACACGTGGTATTAAAATAATAATACTGTAAGTATATCAGTCTTAAAAAAGACAAAGCTGATCGCATTTACAATGCCAAATGCGTCTTTTGGATTGTGATCACTCGCTTTCAAGAATACGAAATGAGTCTATTGTTCTAGCTTAACATTTTGCCATAATAAAGGTACGAGTGACCAAGAAAATAATTAATTTATCAGTGTTTTTATTAGTACTGTTATAACTAGTATATATTCATTGATATTAATTGAGAAAAATATATATTCAATAGCAGATTTTGCTATTTATAAACGACAAATTTTGGTATATTACAAAATCTGTAGATATTAGACAAAATTACATTTAGAAAACAATATGACTTCTTTTATTATACTCCAAAATAGCATAGTAATATGAAACATTAATTATTTAGAAGAAATAAACTGTAACGAATGTCTATTCGTTATTCAGAAATTTAAAAAATTCTAACTGCACTAACCTCTGGCCACACGCAAAGTAAAAACACAAAAAAGTCACTTTTTACCTTAATTAATTCAAAAATCGTACCTATCGCAATCGTACGTAAATAACAAAACTAAAACTTACTTCGTTATAGCACACTGCACAAATATAAATCACTAAATATTAGAAAATACTTCGAAATTCGTGTGTTAAATACGTTATCAAGCGTCGCGTGCGCCGATAGAGGCTTTGCTGAATCAACTACCCGTAGTTGTAGAGCATTAGACCTTGCCATTCTCCTGGTCGACGTTCAACGGTTCAACCGGTCCGTTTGACCACATTTACACCGTAAACCAATTAAACAAATCCAGTTCTACCCCAGTCTACATCAAATAATTTTTAGTACTATTTAAAATCAACGTTCTTTTTATTATTCATGAGATTTTTAGCAAACAATAAGAACGAACTTGAATATTTATTCATAAGGTATTTAAAATTTTCGCGTTAATCATTTCATCTAAGTTTAACAAGAAATATTAATATGTTGATAGCATTGATTGAGCTTTTAATGGAAGTTTTTGTTTTACTTTGTAAACTTTTGTTGGAATTTTACGATTTTTTTTTAAGATTTATGAGTTATTTTGAGAAGATTGAAATTGTAAATATAATATTTTACGCAAGTATATTTCTATTTGTGTCTAATTTACGAAACTGCAAGTTCTTACTCAAACAGTAAGACCTTTTTTAATTAGGTAATATTTCTACATTATATGGCTGACTCAATAATGAAGATCGACATCATTAATTACGATTGACCTATTGTCGACTTTAGATACGACGGTAACCCAGTTATTAAATCCACGATCTAAAATTACTTTGTTCCAAACTTTAAAAAACCTTATATTTGTTACATGTCTGTGTAAATGACACCAACGCAACATTTTGCAACTAATCCGCGTAAAGGAATTAATAAGACCATAGTGGAATTTCCTCATTCGACTTTATTATTTATTCTGTATTACAATAAGTTTAAAACACATTAACACGATGACTAGACTGTTTTATTAAACAAACATTTCTACATTGATTCTGAAAATTGATGATGCGATAATCTGTCGATGTAATGGCCAAAAAATGTTAATTTCGACAGATGACGAATATTATAAAGATAGATTCTAAAGCTCATATTTAACTCGTCAAGTACCGGTTTTGTAGACACAATTATAGAACAATAGGTTGCGGTTACCGGTGACCGCTTGGTGTTTGACAGTTTAACCTCATGTCTGTCGATTTATAAGACATAATAGAAACCACATTGTGTCTTATATAGATCTTTTATTTTTTAATGACGGGGGAACCTTCAAAAGTCGCTTAGCTTTTGAAGAGAAAGACTAGAGAATGTGGAATTTGTACCTCAATAAAACCACCCCGGTGGCTACCGTCAGCACTTATAAGGGTCATCGGGTCCTCTGAAGAGAAATGCTCCGGAGCCCCCACGGTGCAACGCCTGCTACATATCCCTAAGAGTATGGTCCCATAGATAGGCGCTCCTACACTTCACAGATTAAAGAATCCATAGGGGCAAAATTAATTTTATTATTTTGTAGATAGGGTAGATGATTGATATCTTGAATTAGTAATACCGATTAACAGTCCTAGTTAATCAATAAACGGCCTAGTTTAAATTTGAATAAACTTGAAACACAATTTTAAGTAAAAACAGTTTTTAAATCGCTTTACAAAATTATGCACTACAAATAAAAAATAGCTATCAAACAAATTCATACGAGAATCATATCAGAATTTAAATTTTAGTGCTCTCTAGAGCAAAAATTAGAGATCCCACCGAATAAGACAAAGGGTATGACAGCATCACCATAACTCTTGTCATGGAAACAGAGAACACAGACAGCACTATCTATTCAAAAGATACCTTAATTTAAATACTAAATTACACAAAAGAAATTAAAGTACTTTGTACTCAAACCTGTTGGGAACATCAACGCTCTAGATAGAGCATAAAAATTAACGCTAAAACTGAGAACATAAAGTCCTATGTAAAAAAATAATTAAATGCACACTGCCGAGTCCTCAAGCGGTCACCGGTGACCGCTCTCCACTTACTCCATTACAGACCTTATTTCCGATTATTAGATACAACTTTTGTATAAACAAATGTTGTAGATATTTCGTAATCGTGGATTACGAAGGTATGTAAAACTTTTAAGGTTTAAATAAATGTCTTTTGCATTCATCACTTCATTGTTTTAATAACAAAAATAAAATAGCTGTAAATTTGTTTTCTAAATGTAAAAGAAAAATATTTATCGGTTTTTCAAAAATGTATACATATTTCATTTTATTGTAAAAAATAGGTATTATTATTATGAATTGTATGCCTCAAATATTTTACGATAAAAGCGTTTTCAATAAGTTTTCAAAAATATTCTCTTTTTTTGTTTTAAAATAAAAAATATTTATGTCGTATCTCTACATTTCTGTTTGATTAAAAGGAAGGTACGAACCTATAGGTATATATTGGCAGATTTTATTGGTGCCTACATAAAAATATTATAAAAGTGAATGTGTTGTGTATCCATTCAAATCCAATACACAAAAAAACAACATGTATGTAAATCCAATAAAATATGTACATATGTTCGCTTTTTATTTATTGAAAATAAATTATAAAACAAATCAGCAAATAAAAATTCTTTATTTTTAATCAATTTTTAATTCTTAAGTAAATACGATCATGGAAATGACATGTCTTCATGGTCCATAACACACGTCTGTACCATTAGTCAGTCAGTTAGTTGGTTAGTAGCTTACCTCGGTATATATCGATACAGGTGTACTAAAACTACGGCAACCTTTTACTTCAGGTGACTCCTAAGTTTAATGACGAAAAAATACACATCATAATTTAATGTTGATCCAATTTTTTTATTCATTTGTCTCAATGCGGAGTTCACTGTAGGTAGATACATGACACAATACTAAACTTTGTTCTCCTACAGAAGTTTAGAAAACAAAAGTAACGGTTCAATAGCCTATTTGACAACGAGAACGAGAACTAAAACTTGCCTTCATGCCTTACAACCAAAGAAGCCAAAGAAGAAAAATAAACAAAATTTCGTATAAGTAAGTACGTAAGTAGCTAAAAAACAAATAAAAATGTAGTAAAAAGAACGCAATTGACGCACGGTCTCGGGAGGGTTCTCGACCTTCCACAAGAGATCGAAAAACCCAGAGTGCTATTAACTTTTAATAAAACACGACTTACTATAAAATTGCGAATCCCTGGAAGATTCCATTCAACGTTGTTTGCTTGTTTGAAATATTTTTAGAATACATTAAATCGATTTTTGTTTATTATTGAAGTTTTTTAAATATAACTTGGGTATCTTCAAGTCCCGAGTGAACAGGTTGCTGATAGGTAGGCGTACTCTATCGTCGGCCACATCATCGCTTAGCAACAGGCAAGATGGTGGCCAAACTATTAAGTATAAAAAAATCTCATCAGAATTACATCTTTTTGGTCTAGGGCAAACATGAAGATTACCTACCCTACATACCTGTTTATTATTAATAGTTAGGAAAAAAGTCTCAACAAGTATCACACAGGTCTATCCATTAATGCAATCAGGTATTATATTCTGTGATTAGCACTGTGGTAAAAGTTGCTATAATAACCTGATATGTTTGTCTGTATCTATTATTATAGATAGTTATTTATATACATATGCACATACCTACCTGCCTACCTGACATAGGTAGCTATAATAAGCAAGAGTACAGATAAAACTACTCTTGTTTCACCGACTTGACGACATACAAATAGGTAAAATAGAGAGGTGTCAGATCATTAAATCAACTGCTTCAAAATACTAATTATTTTCAAGTTTTCCTTATATATCCGAGTGGCATAATTTGGAAACATTTTATTTACCTGAATATGTCGACTAATTAGCATAATTATTTTTAAAAATATATAAAGTGATCTAATCATCAACAGGATCCTTGCATCATTATAAATATTTGGCTGAACTGCCTCATTAGCCGAATGGTCGTGAGTGCGACTGCCGGACAAGGGGTTCGGGTTCGATTGCCAGGTCGGTCAAAGTATTACTGTTTTTTTTAAATCTCAGTAGCAGCACGGAGTCTAGAAATGTGCCCGGTATATGGCAATAGGTTCACCCACTATTACATGGGACTCGTAACATAAATATGAAAAGTGGGTGTTACATTATACAGTGACATTAAGTGCTATAATATGCACCTCTGCCTACGCCTTCGGGGATAAAAGGCGTGATGTTATGTTATGTTGGCTGAACTGTTGTTGTAGTGGCAGAATAACTTGACGTGTCGCTGTGTCACACGGAACCACTATTTGTGTGATCCGCAAATTGATATTCCGAATTAGGGCGTGATATACATTTAAAGTCATGTGTTTTTAACGCACTCACATGCACGACACATAAGAAATAACTATATTAGAGCAATTTTTCTAAAAAAACACTTCTTTCTAGATGCAAAACAAACACAGGCTAATAGTTTATCCACATAGTAGCGCAGTAGAGGGAAAATTTTCTCATTACACTTACATATAGGAGAGCAAAAAGGCTACTGTCTGCTCATTCCATTTCCTCATCGAATCTAAGCGCGAAAGCTTCGAATGATTTCTATCGGCACCAATTCTCGGCTTAAGTAAATTAGACCGTTTGCTCTTTTACTTCCTAGAATCCATAGAATTTCTTTTAATTTTCTCGTGGAAAATTCTAGAACACATTGTTATTAAAGCTGTTTTTCATATTGGCATTACTTAGAATAGTGAATTCTATGAAATCTTGACGCAGCATGCAGAGCTGCAATTCATATATTCTAAAAAATGTCCCTAGACGGACATATATACTGACCAGGTTGGCGATATATTAAAGAAAGGCCAAATTAAAAGTACCCTTAACCGACGAGCATGCAAAAAGATTGATGACTGAGTGTTGATGAAGCTAAAGAGGTATGTAGGAATCGTAGTCAATGGCGTTCCATAGTGTAATTGTAAAATAATTACCTAATGAATAATGTTGGTAATGAAATTTCTATTTATAAATTAATGTAAGTAATTATCAATTAACCATATAAAACGATAAAACTATTCCTCAATAATAACATATAACATGAAAATACATTATTTAAACTCAGTAATGTAACTATAATATAAATCTCTTAATTGCGATGAAAACAGGCGTAATCAAAATCATAATATTTGAAATGTTAATTGTTTTAACAATAATAAATTTAATTATACTGTAATTATTATACTGTAATTTGAATAAAAAATCCTTATTGGGTTTTTCCAAAAATTGCCACGATAATAATAATTAAGCACACATTAGTACAACCACTGCTTTTAATAGTAGTAGTAGTCAATTCTTAAAATAGACTCAAGTATACTTACTCAATCATTAATTTGAGTATCTTTAACTCTCCGTTGAGTCGGTGAGTGATATTCAAAACTATCCACTAAGTGACAGAGGTTAAGCGTTGAACTACAAAAAATTATAAACTTCTTATTACTTAACTCTATGTAACCTAATTAAGGACATTTATCTACAAGTGCTTCACTTCATTACAGCTATATATTTCGTACTTGCTTCATTCCTGCATAGACTAATTACATCGCCCATTTAGAGATACAATCTTCTCCATGCTAAGACAATGTTTGATATTCAGTAGTAATTTTATGCATTAAGTAACCAGCTGCATGTACAGTTTGTAGAAAGCTTAGTGGTAGACATAAACAGTTCAGTAGTTTTCGTGTTTAATTCTACAAAGGGGTATACACAAGTGAATACCACTAATAGTAATACCATCTTTTCTTCGCTAGTTACGTTATGAGTTCTGGGCTGTTTGGATTAAGACTATCAAGCCTACATCAGCTTCAATGTTGAGTCTTTTGTAAAAAGTCTGGAATTACTATTGTTTTTTGTTTGCCTAGTGGAATCTGGAAGATATTTTCGTGCGTTTAGGCAAACGCCTAAACGCCATACCTATTATTAGAAGTAAGTATAGTAGCTTCTCCCAGTTGTACAGTCTCTTTTTGTGTCTTTTTAGGAGATGCATTCTGTCTCCTGTATTAATCCTCCGAGGGAAGTGGAAACTGTCCTATTTTTTTTCTCCTCTTATGATATCTTCTGATTTATTTCGTGGCGGGAACCAAGACAGTTCAAGTCCCTGGGACGCACATTCCTGAGACTTTTAATTTGATTTTCTAACGGGCTTGACTCAATTCAAAAATGTTCTATAACAATATAATAAACGCTATAATAATAAACGCTTGAACAATGCTGAAACGCTGTCTGTTACAAAAATCAATCTCCTCTCTCGAGTGAGAGTCATACCATGCTGCGACCACTCAACCAGCGAGGCAGAACGATCCAAATATGTGTTTGGTAATGTATATATTATGTATGTTTACAAATAATATAAATGGCGTTATCATCGGTACCCTTACCAAAGTCATGCACGGCAGCGCGAAACCGAGATAAATGTTTGGGGATTTTACGAATTGTATTCTTATATTTTAATGGTTTATGTCAACAAAAGTAGTATTGGTTTTTTCTAAGTACTGCAACTGGTTCTATAATACCTACCTGCATTATAAAATATGTTATCGTTTAAAGTTTCGTTATGCTTAAGTTGCTATTAACCTCGAAGTATTTTCTATATATCCAGTAACCTTTCATTAAAAATCTTTAGCTAATAAAGTGAAGGTTGATATTACTAGACAATATTTATGCTAGGAAATGCAAGCGCCTTACTTAGTAAACGAATATTGCCCCAAGCTAGTTCATTAGTGACTCATTTGATATTAAGTAGCATTAAATTCTTGAAGTTTATATAGTAATATGTATCAATATCTCATTCATGTTTATTTAAAGAAATAGACGGAAATATGTCTGTATAAATATATCCACGAATGGACAGAAAACTTGATACCAAATTGATCTATGAATAAAATAATTTTATTCACTGACATGATTATAAAATTATTACTTTTACATGCATGACGTTACACTCAAACGCAAAATATGAGTTATATTGACATATTTTTTGAACAAAATTAAGCAATATTTGAGTTAACACACGAATAGTATCACTTCACATTAACAGCCGCCTATTAGAAATGTCATGTTGTATTGCAAATGCAATTCACACCACACAGTTAGATCCTTGTGCGTCAGAATATAAGTGGGTTATAATATGTTCTAGAACTTGTATAAACATGCTTTTTTAAAATGGCGCGACTGATTCTTTCTTGTTAATCAGTTATAGTAACTAGCGTCCTTACTAGACTTCGTTTGGGAAAATAATTATGAATTTCAATATTAGAAGAATGATACCAAAAAAAAATTATCCACGTATAATCCAGTCATTAAGCATTTGAAGAATATTTTGAATTGTTACCATTCATAAAATTAAATCACCAGAATTTAACATTAATATTTTCCTTAAACAAAATACTCGTCATACGAATACTTATCGGCGAATAATATTATCAACCTTTTTAAATAAATCCATTCAACGGTATTGATCGCAAAATACAGCAAATTAGATCTTAATCTAGTAATCACAAAGTTTATTTACCTACTTTTCAATGTCCTGGTCAAGTAACTAAAAGTCTTAGCACATGTTAGCAGCAGTGATGACCATATAATGAGGCCTACGTTCGGCAAAGGACGTCTTCTGTCTGATATGATGATGATGAATGTACACACATACTTACGTACTTACCTACTTACCTACACATACTTACCTTCATATAAAAGCGTATATTTGCGTCAAATATCACATTCCATATTTTTTTTATTGAATAGGAGGCAAACGAGCAGCCGGATTACCTGATGGTAAGCAATCAGCGCCGCCCATGGACACCCATAACACCAGAGGATTCACAGGTGCGTTGCCGGCCTTTTAAAAAGGAATACGCTCTTTTCTTGAAGGTTTGAAGGTCGTATCGGTTCGGAAATACCGCCGACGACAGATCATTCCACATTATTGCTGTTTTTCATTAAATATATTTTTTACCTGAATATTATTTTATCCCGATCTTAAGGTTGGTTATGCTTATTAGATACAGATTGAGATCTTCAGGCTTCCGTGTAAAATTTTCCGTTGTAATATTTATAGTGATCATCATAGCAGAGTTGAAATAATTTATTTTAGTCCATTGACTGAATCCACATTTGGATCTATTAGTGCCTATGTAGGTATTGTACGATTATGTAAATGATTTTGCAAAATACCTACGATGCACCCATTTAGGTGCATCGTAGGTATAATATGGCGATATCATACCATATTTAAAGTGTTTGATGTTTTAATATTATTTTTAGTACCTACTAGTAGATGCCCGCGACTTTGACCGCGTGGAATAGTGACTTTGGATAGTTCTCTACAGCTCCTCTCCCATAAGTGATAACGTGATAATATGTAGCTTATGTGTTGACCTAGCCTATTTGTAATATTCATGCAAAATTTGAAGTAAATCTATCCAGTACTTTTTGAGTTTAGCCCGGACAAGCATACAGACAAACAGACAAAAATTCTAAAAACTATTTTTTTAGTTTCGGTATTGATTGAAGATTACGCCTCAAGTATTCTTTTAAAAAAATATTCAATGTACAGTTTTGATCTTCCGATTCTATTATATTATTCCGATTTTAATATAATATGTACCTATAGAAGATGTATAGATAAGATGATATTGAATAAATCTTTCTAATGCAACATACCGTTTGGACTCCGCACTCTTACATTTATGCTAAAGTACAGTCATGAATTCAATTTAAAACTGGTGACACTAAAGAACCAAACAATTATAGGCCAGTATCTGTTTTGCCGGTTCTCAGCAAAGTATTTGAAAAGTTAATGCTGTCTCGGATGCTTCATCATTTTAATAAACATTCTATCTTTCACCAACAACAATACGGTTTTACTAAAGGTCGTTGTACAACTGACGCCGGTGTCACTTTAATGAAAGAAATATTTGGTGCTTGGGAGGAAGCACAAGATGCTATTGGTGTCTTTTGTGACCTCTCAAAAGCGTTCGATTGCGTTGACCACGAGACACTTTTGCTGAAATTAGATCATTCCGGGATCAGAAACACCGCACTCTGTCTAATAAAGTCTTATTTAGAAGATAGGCAATTAAAGGTTCATGTTAATGGTATTAACTCGCAGGGCTCTACGATGAATATGGGCGTTCCACAGGGTTCAATATTGGGTCCCTTTCTCTTTTTAGTCTATACAGTGTGTTAGGTTAAACGAGGGACTTATTGAGGGAGGGTATTCAGTATTCGATTCTCGTCCCGAATATGTAAAAAACCTATAACCAAAATTTTTGAAGTAATTGTCCAATAAAATAAATCATCATGAACACTGAGCGCGCAACAAGTGAACTTGTAAACAGAAACAGTACTTACATAAAGTAAGTCGCGTTGCAAAACATGCGCCGATCTTGCCGAAAAGGATAGAGTGCGCTTAAGCCCGCTAAGCCGTAACCCGTAAGCGTAAGCGGAAGCGTTTTTATGGTTCTGTCTGTTATTAATTAGTGTTTTCGTTTCGTTTATATGTTTGTTAGGTTCATGTAGATCGACGTGCTAATAATCTTGACGACGTAAACAGCTCCATTCTTCGAGTGCAAAACTGGTTCACCATTAATAATCTAGCGCTTAATGAGAAAAAAACAAAATGTCTTAAATTTAGTTTACCAAACGTCCGAAGTTAATGATTGTGATGTTGTTTTAAACGGCCAAAAGTTAGAATTTGTCGACGAGACGGTATTTTTAGGCATTACATTAGACAATAGACTACAATGGGGCCCGCATATAAAGGCGCTTTCGGGGAGATTAAGCTCAGCTGCTTTTGCAGTTAGACAGATTAGATAGCTCACGGACGTAGATACGGCAAGGCTTGTCTATTTTAGTTACTTTCACAGCATTATGTCGTACGGCATTTTATTGTGGGGTCGAGCTGCAGAAATAGAATCAATTTTTATTCTTCAAAAGCGGGCTATCCGAGCAATATATAACTTACGCCGTTGCGAATCGCTAAGAGAATTGTTTAAAACGATAAACATCTTAACAGTGCCCTGTCAATACATATATGAAAATATAATGTATGTAAGAAAGAATAGGCAATTGTTCGAAAAAAGAAGCGATAGACACAATCTTAATACTAGAGGCAAGAATAAGTTAGCTGTACTGCAATTCAGACTGTCCAAGGTGCAGAAATCCTTTATGGGGTTAGGTATTAAATGCTATAATAAAATACCAAATAGCATACTAGATCTAAATGAAAGTAAATTTAAAACATATATTAAGCGCGAATTATGTAAACAAGCGTACTACAGGGTGATTGATTATCTTGAGGATAGGAATGCTTGGCAGCGTGTTGGTTCGGCTCCACTGGACAATACTCAAATGTAGTCAGTACCTAGTTCAGATTACGATAATAGGTAATTTAACACTTTGACTCCGATGAAGGCAATCTATTTTTCTTGTGGCATCGAGCATTTCTTTCTTTATTTAAACAAGAGTATATTTTTTATTTTTTTCTTGTATAGAAGCACTATTTTATATGGATTGTCAGTATACATATGTGAGGACCATGTCAGACTTAAGATATTTGTTTTCTCTTGGTTTTGTTTTTTTTTTTGTTATATTTTAGTATGTTCTGTTATTTGTATGTTACGTCAGGTATGTCTTTACATTATTCTCACATGTGTGTACAATATTGGAATATGTATCAGAGCAATGTAAAACAGACTTATTTTAAAAGAGTAACGAATGGAGTTTCTTGCTCGTTCTTCTCCACTCGAATCGACATTTTGGAACGAGCGCCTAGCTTCACTGACGGACAGACTGACAGACTATTATATATCTCATATTTGTTGACGTTTCAAAAGTACCAAATTATGGTTTAATTGAAATAAATGCTTTTGAGTTTGAGTTTGAGTTTGAGTTTGAATTTCCTGTAGACAATCTGTCATTCGGTTACAAGACTCTTAGTTGTAGGAAGCAAGTTACTTACAAACCGAGGAACGCAAGGAAATGATTTACTGGAAAAATTTGTACCTACTTTGAAAAACATGTAGCCTCTTTTTGTATCATTGCGAGGACCACCCCGAGGAGACGATGGAGCATACGGTGGCGATGTCGCCGGCACACGGCGCGCCGTGTCCTCAGGGATGTGATCGGCGACGGTGACCTCTCGCGTTTAGCTCTGGTTCAAGCCTTGGTGCGGAGCGAGGGTGACTGTGATGGCGTCTCCTCCTTCTGCGAAGCTACCAACAGAGGGAGTGAAGGAACAAACCTCCTCTTGCCCCATCCGTCGCAGACGACACTCCACTTAAAAAGCAGGAGTAGGAACGGCGTGGTTTTTAGCCAGTAAAAGTCTGACACTCCCTCTCACTTAACCCAAGGCGGGAGAAGTCATTGAAAGATTTCCCTCCTAAAAAAAGCCTCTTGTTTTCCTATATCAACCGAAAATAAGTTAGAAATCCTGAACTCAAAACTATTAACATTATTTTTTCAATTAAACCCATTTGTGCTTATAAATGTACATACAACATAGTAGAAAATTGTAAGGGTATGACCAGACTATCGCGCTAACGCCCCAACACTGAAAGAATACTCAATGCTTCGGCACGAACGGGCCGGCTCGACCGGAGTGATACCACGGCCTCACAGAAAACTGACGTGCAGCAACGCTTGCGTCCTATTTCGTCATATGACTGAGGTTACCGGAGGCCCGATTACCCCCCCCCCCCCTTCCCAATCTCTCCAATCCCTGAATCCCCAACAATCCTCAAACTCTTTATCTCCAAAAGGCTGGGAACGCACTTGTAACGCTTTTGGCGTTCCAGGTGTCCACGGGCGATGCCGATTGAATTTGTAGTGACAAACTTAAAATTGAGTAGCTTTTCAATATTCGGTCGTAACTGACTATATTTTAAAACACTTCTAACAAAAAAACAGTCGTAAACTAATAATACAAATAATCTAATACAATTATACGTTCTACTGTATAAATTTAACTTGACATTAGATATTCCAGCTTTAAATAGGAGCATTTGATTTAAATTTAAAAGACGTTTAGTTGATAGAGCTTCACACATCTCTTGGCATTGTAATAACGAAAGCAGTTTATTTCAAAGTCCTTTCAACAGAATGCCTTTGTACTCACGTTAAACTTTGATTAAAGCGTTGACTTTCATATAGGTACTCTAAAATTGTCTACAGAGTAAAATATTAACATACTCAGACTCTTTATAAATTATGGAACGAAATATACTGAAGTCTCATAATTACGTCATTTCAAGCTCATTTTTAAATATATTTAAGTTTCCATGTTAAAATAGTGAAAATGAAAATTCTATTTCTTTAAACATATTACATGCACAAAGAAGTTTGTTGCTTTAGTACAGTGACGGTAAAATTTAGAAAAAGAACACATAATTTCTGGAACATTATTTTTGACTAAATAAATAAATCACGCCTTTTATCCCCGACGGGGTAGGCAGAGGTACACGTTATGCCGCTGTACCATGTAACACCCACTTTTCACTATTTATGTACCGACACAATTCCATACTCCGTGCTACTATTGAGAATTTTTTAAAAGCCCAGTGATACTTTGCCCAACCCGGGAATCGAACCCGAGTCCCCTTGCCTGACAGTCGCACTTGCAAGGTAATCGCTCTAAAGTGAGATCGAATTTATTGAGGTATATTTTTTGAAATACCAATTAATATATTTTAACCGGGATACAATATGTACGCAAATAAAAAACATACCTTATTATTACGGGTCCCTAACGTGGCTCGATATTAATTGAACGACCTCGTCGAATAGTTTTGTAAATAGGGCGTTCAATCCATTCAAGGTATCTGGTGTCATATATATAATTCAATACGATATTCGACAACTAATCAAATTGAATATTTTTTTCGAACTGTCTAAAACGACAATTTTCTATGAATTTTGTTCGAGATTGCGAACTGTGACGTCACATTCTTTTAGCGTCAAACAGCGTACTTATTTCTTATATTTACTGGAAAAATACTTAAATTAAGTTGGTCATAAAATCAATTAGTGAAAGTGTGATTATTTTTTAGTATTTTATTATATTGAACAGTCGAAATAATTCCTTTTTGATTAAGGAAAGTACCTAATTCTGATTGATCAAAGACGTTATTATTCAATACAGTCGTTTATTTTTTGTAGGTATGTAGTAAGTTCCTTTATCTGAAAGCTTTATATTTGCGCATTTTACCGCAATACATGAAACTAAAAATAATCTTTCTGTTTATGGCACTAAACTAGAACTGTAAGCAGTTAGGGATGTCCTTGAGTTGACTGTTACATTTATTGGGTAAATAAAACTTAAGACGTCAGATTGTGTGTTATTTTTCTAGGAGTAATAAAGCAAATAAACTACTACATTTATCTGTGGCTTCGTTTATGTCAATACAGTGTCTCACTGCCTTAAAGACAGCTTTTATCTCTGACCTAAATGGAGACTCGTGAAATTCGATTTACCGCTTTATGTGTTTTTAATAGAGGTACAATATCAAAAAGTCAGGTAATTATTTACTGACTTAACATGAGCATATTGACAACATATTGGCATATCGCTGCTTCAGCCACAGTTGCAGTCATTATGTCAACCGGGCAAGTATTTAATACCCAAAAACATGTTTACACGGATTATGGCTTTCAGTTAAATTATTTAACTGGCAGCCAAAGGAACTGATGGACAAACTGAAAAATGTAGATTTTTTATAAATAGCAGCTTTTTTCTTTCAATGAACAGACACACTTATCTAATGGGTTTAATTTTAGTATATAGGTAAAGATAGAAGATGAATTTGACCTGTCTATTTGTCCTTGACTTCGGATAACTTTGGCCCTTTGAGGCATAAGTTTATTAATAAGATTTATTCTGATAAGTAATAAAGTTTATGTCTACCTCCTCGTTAGACGAGTAGGCGTCTGTGGAACTTTTGAGTATGAACCTGATCCTTTATTCGGAAAATGTACGATTGAGATTCTTCATTCCATAATTATTATTGTGGTGTATAGTTACTGCTTATGTCCTAATCCTATTAACTTCTATGAAAAAGTAAGAGTTGAAATGTATGGGGGATGGATAGAAAATCCGGATACGTTTCGGTGAGTGTGCGGGGGAATTGCACAACTTGATTCACCCCATCGTAGGTACCTCAAGACAATCCACGAAGCGTCACCCATTCATGGTAGATGCCCCACACATACGCAAGAAGCGCTTCGCATCAAGCTTCCGTGCGCGTGCTGCTAAGGAGTGGAATTTTTTGCCAAAGTCAGTATATTATGAAGGGTAACATGGGTATCTTCAAGGCCCAAGTGAATTGGTTGATTATGGGACGTCGTGCTCCATCGTAGACTGCGTCATCGCTTGCCACCAGGCGAGATACTAGTCAAACGTTGACCTATCAACTATGAAAAAAGGAAAGGATGAAAGTGGTGGGGTTTATAATGAGGGGTGTTATTGCGTTCACTTATTCCCAAATAACGTGGAATAAGAACAGGAAGACGACAATAATGATGATAAGTCAAAACAGTAAATAACAAGGAAGTTACCTCCTTGTTAAATGTCTAATAGGTCTGTAACACCATTAGGAGAAGGTTGATGTACTGTAAAATGAACTCAGCCTGTCTAAAATAAGACTTAAAAGTAAATATTACTTGCAAAACCTAGGATTATGAAGTCTGCCTACAGTTTAATGAAAATCTAGCACATTTATATTACGTAAAAATATGACATTCAAATCTTGATCAAATGGATTTGAAGGGACGTTTACATCTCGAACCCATAGATTTATATCGAACCTTATAAATATTATACATGTAGATAATAGAAATATTGCTCTGACAGTTTCATGTAGCGGTCATTAATCCCACACGCACACACGAAGCCAACTAATAAGATTAAATGTGAAGTACGTAGTACGTGGCTTCACCTCAAACCATACAAACCATTATAAAGTGACCGTTGAATATGGGTAATGATCGTACGAAGCGAGACCATGATACACTGGTTTCAATAGCTCGATGTGTAGTGTACCTATAAGTATATTTAAGTTACTCTTCTTGCAATTAAGTGTGGGAGAGCCATGTTTCGGCACTAATGGGCCGGCTCGACCGGAGTGATACCACGACCTCACAGTAAACCGACGTGTAGCAACGCTTGCGTTGTGTTTCGTCGTGTGAGGTTACTGGAGGCCCAATAACCTTCCCCTTCCCCAATCTCCCCAATCCCTGAATCCCCAACGATCCTCAAACTCCTAATCCCCAAAAAGCCGGTGACGCACTTGTAACGCGTTCCAGGTTACGATTGCTTACCATCAGGTGATCCGTCTGCTCGTTTACCGGCTTATGCCATAAAAAAAAGTGACCACTAGAAATGGTATGGTTTATAGAGTTCTACGTTGGGATTCAAATAACTTTTATTGAATTTTCTTTTTATTTTGCTAACGTCATCCAATGCAAATGTATAAGTTTTAACCTGTTGTATGTCACATGTAGTGGAGGTGAGTCTAACACCATCAGAGCATTATTTTACTAGGGCTGATTATTCAATCACATAACTCAAACAGATAATGGATTGAAAAATCTATTCTTTGTTTTAATTTTAACTGTAGAACTATCAAAGTGATTCCTGTGATTTTATGTTGCGTAGGAAAAATCAGCCATTTTTATTTAGGGAATTACTTCTACCACCTGGGGGAGGCGGGAGGGAGTGTCAGACTCTGACTGACTAAAACTTACCACGTTCCTATTCCTGTACTTCAAAGCCGGTGCTCCGGTAATCGTTAGAATCAGCCTTAAGAATACTAGTAAGTCTAGTACTAACTATTTAACTAGAGAATTGTATTGTAAACCCGATTGAAAAAGAGTAACTTATGGAGTTTCTTGCTCGTTTTTCTTCATAGAAATCTACACATTGGAATGAGCCACTAGCTTCACTTCAAAATTTTTGTTGTTGACGTTCAAAAGTGCCTTCCTGGTCTAATTGAAATAAATGATTTTGACTTTGACTTTGAGTAAGCTTGGAAGTATGTATATTTGGAACTAAAATATAATTAGTAAAGAGTCAATTAGGTAAATGTCTGTAGTTATTAATTTAAAAATGTACTATTTGTTAAAGCACCATAATGTATTACATTGACATTTCTCATGTAAGTACATAGTTATAATACAGTTTCTATGAGATTCCCAAAGGGAAATCTATGAGCTATCGCTAGTCGATACATCTGTAAATATTTAATAATGTAATCCATTATTCGACATAGACACAGTGCTGTACTATTTGTATTAAGATATGCCTAGACATGTGATATACCTTTGACTTTTATGAGTAGGTAAACAAAAAGAAAACATTTAGGTTAAAAAATAAATAAAGTTGACATTATTTTCTTTTTTATACCCGAAGGTATTCTCACTTAAGACAGTTACGTTATAAGCAAGTCTCATGCAAAAAAGCATCATTATTTCCATCTAAGGCAAGGTTTGAACGTTAGTGGCAATTTGGGCTACCGCTATTTTGCTAACTAGATGGCGTAATCTATCAAAACATATTTTTGTACAATCACTGTTGCTGTCAACAATTAAATGACCAATGGTGTGACACTAGCTACTTCCCTATAGGACGAAAAGTCGAGAGATTGGCACTAGCTCCATCTAGTGTGCAAGAAAAAAACTCTAGCCCCCATTTTATTATCCATGTTTGTCTTATCCACTCTCTAGTCGTCAACTCTATTATACTGGTAACACCGTTATAATAAATAAATTTATTTCCAAAAATCACTTTTAAACATCAAATAACATTGAATCTACCAATCAAGATTTAATTCAGTGACTAGTTTTATTGGAAAATGTAACAATGAGTCTACTGTGAACTAGATTAATCCTCTAGTTTAATGAAACTAGAGGATTAATCTAGACAAAAGCTAATTGGGGATTTCAATATAACGTTCTAAAACTTTCAAAGTCATTAAATAAATAAGCTTTAATGAAAGATAATGAAATGAACGGGAATAAAATGGATCGAAATTGCCCAAGACTAAAGAAGATGACTTAAACTAAAGGAAACCCTACAGGTTTAAAATGAGTTAAGAAAAAAGTAAGGAGACACTTAATTGGTTGATAATAATTATTTTGTTAACATGTCATTTAATTTATTGTATGCTAGCGTTAAGCACCCACACAAGCAAACCTGTCCTGAGGGGGGTCAGTGTTAAATAAAAAGGTGTACGCCTGTGTAAGGCCGAGATATATGAACGTGATGGTCGTCGCTGACCACCGCGCGCGCAGATAGATAGATCATTCAAAAATGGTTTCTAAAAAGTAATAGGTAGTATTCTATATGTTTCTATAGAATTCTATTTCAGAATCAGGCGTTACTTGACAAAAATACACGCTTCACTAACAACTGGGAACATATTTAGTTTTTATTCTGCTGAAGAAATAAATTTGCAGCATAGAGTTCTTTATTAACACATAACATAACATCACGCCTTTCATCCCCGAAGGGGTAGGCAGAGGTGCATATTATGCCACTGTACAATGTAACACCCACTTCTCACTATTTATGTTATGAGTCCCATATAATAGATGGTAAACCTATTGCCATATACCGGGCACAATTCCAAACTCCGTGCTACTTCTGAGAATTACCCAGTAATACTTTTCCCGACCCGGGAATCGAAGCCGAGACCCTTTGCCCGGCAGTCCCACTTGCGACCACTTGGCCAACGAGGCAGTGGTATTTTTAGTAGTGTATCTTTATGACTCGATTAAATGAGATATTTAGAAATATAATAGTTTAATACCTCCAACGTCAGACTAAAACCATCCTTATTGTCTGTTTCTTAATGATTAGAATTAATTCATAATAATTATTATTGACATAATTACAAACAACAATTAAATACATTGACTGACCGTGATTACGGATGTAGTACGGAAGGTCGGTTGACGGACGTATGGAAAATTTAGTAATGTGTTTTCCTTATTACAGTATAAAATTGATTAACTAGAACTACTACCTGCAAAAACGTTTATTTTATTTGGCTACTGCTTTATGAAATACCTACTACGTTGACTGAATGATAACAAACAAAATAATGCTTATCAAATCTCAGTCTTAACCTAGAATTTCTACGTACTGGGTAACGTCTTCAATTTTTATTCCTATAGATACCAAGCGTCGCGGAGAATCTAACGGGTTACCGGGGCTCCGGCTCGACGTGCAGGAGAAGGAACGGGGTGGTTTTTAGTTAGTAAGAGTCTGACACTCCCTCCCGCCTCACCCAGGCGGAAGCAGTCATTCGATGATTTTACATACATAATACATAACATCACGCCTTTTATCCCCGAAGGGGTAGGCAGAGGTGCACATTCTACCACAGTACAATGTAACACCCACTTTTCACTAGTTGTTATGAGTCCCATGTAATAGAGGGTGAGCCTATTGCCATATACCGGGCACATTTCCAGACTCCGTGCTACTACTGAGAATTTTAAAAAACCCAGTAATACTTTGCCCGACCCGGGAATGGAACCCGAGACCCCTTGCCCGGCAGTCGCACTTGCGACTACTCGGCCAACGAGGCAGTTGAATTATGTACCCATTAGTATAAACTAACACTATAATTATATGATCTGTACAATGAAATGTCACCTGATTTAGCCTGTAAATATATGTATAAACCTTTTTTTTCTTTCTTTTGTAACGAAAATTAATATTTTATTCAACATAGTAAATAGAAATTACATTTATAGATATTATGAGATTATTAATATATACAACTTAGAATGTAAATAATTTCAAACTAAAATATTTACACCTTAAAAAAATTATAATAATAATATATCATGAGGCATCATCTTTCTTACTTCATGAATCTTGAAACCTCAGTCTTAACCTCGGATTACTTACTTTAGTTACTGGTTATCGTTGTTCAATTTTTTTCATATAGGTAATTCTACCTAATAGAAGTACTATCATATTTTGTCGGCAATATTGCTCTTTTTTCCCTTTCAATGAATAACATTCTTAATTCATGGTATGTTAAATAATAGACACTAAACTTATAAGTCACTTCTAAAGGCTAATACTATAACGTAAAAAAATAGTTGACATTATAGCTAAAAATAATTTAATTAAAACGCAATTTTATTTGTCATTGTGAGCAACGATCCAAGCAAGGTCAATGTTTTGGTACTAGTAAATTAGTATAAAAAAAATACATCGTACTCAGAAATTTTATAACAACCGTACCAATATAAATAAATCCTTTATAACTAGATATATAAAATATCCCTACGTACCTATTTTACCTATTCTTGGACGAATCTACTATTAAAAATATTTTAATCTACTCTAACATAACTACGAAGTTAAAATTTTTAGTGGTGTGTGTCTTTAGGACTCTATTAAATGAGATATTTAGAAAAAGAATAGTTTATTACCGCTGATAAAAGTTGATCAATGCTTTCTTGTAAGCAATCCTCTCTTGTCATCCACAAGAGAGGATTGCTTACATAGGCTATCAAACTTTTACCTTAGCTCATTTAACAAAATATACATCTGAACGTTTTGTTGTGCTGAATAGCTATTAAATAGTAAACAGAGTAAACAAAACTGAGTGATACTATGGTTATGCCTTCGAAGTGATGTGACCGCGTCGTTCAGTCAGATTCTATCTAACCCATAAAAAACCAGAGCAAAGGCAATTTGATTTTGCAGATAAAGCTAGAAATTTCTAGGGAAAAACACTTAAGTTCTTCCATACAATCCGCCAATAGTGACATCAAGCTCATTCTATATTGTAAAAACATGACACAACTACATAAAACAGTCGTTTCTAAACACGAACAGAGTATGTTGAGGCACCTTCACACGTTTTACAGAATGAGCCTCGTATACACATGTGTCACGAATGTATCTCCACATAAAAAATAATGCTCAACGTTCGAACTCCGATATTAACTTGACATGAAAACGGAACGAAGGTGACGTAACGTGTGAAGCGGGCTTTATGTGTCATTTTTGTGGAACAAGGCTTTAATAAAAAAAAATGTCGATTTATTCGGTAAACGTGGGTAAATAAACCTACCTATATACAAATATCATTTTATAAATTGTAACAGTGTAAATATGTTTTGTTGTATTTACAATTTCAAGTTATAATATTACAATCAATTACCAATACATTCAGATTTTAAAATTATTGTCATAATTATGTATAGCCGTGCATATACGTTATTTACTTATTCGTCAAATAAACTACCGTTTTTCCACTAACCTTAGAGACAAGTACTTGGTCAAGAATAGCCATTATTACACGGTTTACATCCTCAACCAAAAACCACAAAAACGTAATAAAAAGAACAATAAACCCAAGTTAATTTGAACCAAATTGACTGCACATAAGGTTGAAAATAATTATCTAAACTTAGATAAATTTTTATTCGCTACCTACTTGACCATTGACGTCATGTAAGTATCTAATCTTGTGCAGTCTCGTTGGAATTATACTTAATTATGTGTCCCACTTCTAAATCCATTCAAATAAACAGTAAAAACCAGTTTTATTTTTATTTAAATATTTTATTTATTGGTACAAGATCATAATATATCATTGTTAGTTAGCATTGCATTTCGTTGATCCAGTTAAGCCGGATATGGGGTTTTCTCGTGGTTTTCATAAACACTTCAACGACGAGACCTTTTATTAAACGTATCAATAATAATGTGAATAAGTCTCTATTTAGTTTTTTTAACATTGCACCACACTCGAATTTCCTCTTATAACAAAATCCTTACTAATCGGAAAGTGAGTTTGTTTGTTTGTTCCGCTTTCATGCCGTAACTACTAAACCGATTGCTTTGAATTTTTGCAGACGTAAAGTAAGAAGTCTGGATTAAATAATAGGGTACTTTTTATCCGGGAAATATTTGATATTCCCGAGGGAAAACAAAAGTATCTATTGGCATAGATGGCGCTGTGTGTATTGGTATATGTCACACAGTCTACGTTTTATCCTTTTGTGACGCTAGCGAAGCTGCGGGTAAAAGCTAGTAAGATTATAAACGACAATAAAATACTGTTAAAGAAATTTTAATTAATTTTAAATGAAAATTAGACAAACAGTTAAGAGGTTAATTCAAAGTATCTATTAAAATTTTTGCCTTTTCGTCGAATTAAAATTCTCAATTGGTGTTCTAATAGATCCTGGAAAACTAATATTAGCTTAGAATTAATAATAAATTACAACTAAACAGATCTTTTCATTATAGTTTTTAAGTAGATAATCATTATTATCTATTATTCCAAGAATAAATTGAAAGTTAATAAAATTATATTTGTCATCCTACAATCATCGACTGATTTTCATTATACTCTCCATCAATCATTAATGATTAGACCTCCATCTTTGATCAACAATAACAACTGTTGATCCTCCAACAATGATTTCCAAATCTGCTCGTTGAAAAATCATAGGTGTGCCTGAAATTAAAAAACAAAGTTATCAGATAACTGCAAAACAGTATGAGTGTCTACGTGAGAGAATCTACGTCTGCCTGCAAGAGATACAGCTCAGTCATTTGGTAGTTCTACCTGGAAAGTTTTCCGGGAGTTTTGAAAATTGGCAATATAGTAGATTTTGATGAGCTTGCATGGGGGATGCAAAATGGAAATCAGAGAGAGTACATCAAACTACAATATAACCAATTTTCAAAAATTGCAAAATTTTAAAAGATTATATGATGCTATAAAGCCTACTCTTATAGTTACATAGCCATGTACCTATTTTACTTATCACCAACCGATATGTTGATTTTATACCAAAAAAGCATTTGAAGGTAAGTAAATAAAGTCTAATTCAATAAATTTATTGATATTCTAATAAGTAGGCACAACACGTGTGTTTGGCGAGTTGCGTACTGGGCTTACAAAATGGGCAAACAAATTCACAAAATGGGCAAACAAATTCAAAAAGCAAAGAAAAGTCAACATATCTTTTATTAATTTATCAGAGACTTTATTCGTGTCTCCACTTATATTTTAGGCTTCCATTAACGTAGTTAGTTGAAGATGAACTTAAACTTATCAGCCTTGATAATTCATAACCTTCATATCGTTTAAGAAGATCTCTCTCTTTTGAGTACTAGAGACTAAAATACTTACACAACAAAAAAAAACTATTTGAAGTAGTATTTAAAATTGATCTGCAGTATCTAGATATTTAATACTTTATATGTATTGTTAGTCCCGAGCAAACAGGTTGCTCATAGGTAGCCGTGCTCCATCGTCGGCCACTCCATCGCTTGTCATCAGGCCAGATGGTAGCCAAACGTCGATCTACGAAATATAAATTTTTTTTTAGAACAAACAGTACTCACAATATTAATAAATTATACCTTGCGTATGTACATAACTTAATTAGCAAATTACTCTGACGTTCTTATAGACATGTTTACTGGTGACAAGAACGGCTAGTAAAAAATAATATAAACAAAAAGTTTTTGCGTAGTACACGAAATAAAATACAGTCTAATTGACATACTGTTTACATTAAGACGCTAACCATTTTATATGACGTCAATAGATATCATACATTTATATATATCAGAGGACTATATAAGGACGTGGTCAACGTATAGCACAGAGTATTATGAAACTGAATAAGTGGTTTTTGTTAAAAATACAAACAAGCCACAATTTTTTATTTCCATTTAAGATGATATGTTACAAAGCTAAAGTATATAAATCAGTGATATCTTACTTATATACTTCAATAAAATTGTAGACAAATAAGCCATTAAATTCATCTGAACTTCACTTGTAAAATAAACTATGAAAGAACTTATCAACTAACGCTAAAGCATACTAAATATACGCTGCCACTTCAGGAACCTTGCACTACTGCAATACCTTACAGACGGTATCTTGCCATCTAAGCACCAGATGCTCATTTAAATTATAATGTACCTCTATGTACAATACCAGTAGCTTTCCCTGCACCTTAGGCAAGTGTGTAACTTGACTAGTTGTATTCTAATGTTATATATGCTATAGGCCGGCTCCAATGAACCAACCAATCAGAGCGTCGAACGCGGTCGCTTTTCTATCTCGTTAAACGTAAAAGAAACTCGTACAAGCCCTCAGAAGACTGTCAAGAGCTGCATTGATATTATTTCGATAGTGCATGCAACCTACCTATTGACAAAGAAGGTTCGAGCTTCAAGAAAAGAGTATTCAAATTTTCTCTTCAAACATCACGTAGTTTTGAAGTAATTGTGTGTACTTGATTGACTTTGGTCACCGGTGAACTTTATATTTAGGGACACCCAACTGTGTATTAGCTGTAGGTTACTGGGTCAAGGAATAGCCTAAAGGGTTAAGCAGAGAGCTTGTTAATACAGACTTAACATTGTGGTTTAACTAACGCATTTTGGGAAAATACGTTCATTCTCAGATGTAGTAGACTCTATGAACTCTGTTATTGAAATAGTTATATTGTAATGGTTCTATGACGGTTTCATACCTGGCTCAACTGGCCTTGTTGTCTCCGTTTTGGCTACGTTTACTATGAAAAGATATTGTATACATCAGGTTAACCGTTTCAAAAAGTAGTTTCATATAAGTAAAATTGGACTAGATCTCATACGTTACTGAATTGAATATAACGATCCTTACACTAAACATGAGCCATGTACAGCATCGCGTTCCACGTGCGCCTCAAAATGCCATCAGATCACCACGGATGGGGCCCAATATAAATACGGCATACGGAGCCGCGAAGAACGTAAACTGTTACCGGGGCTCCGGCATAGGAGTGTGCAGGAGTAGGAATGGAGTGGTTTTGGTCAGTACGAGTCTGACACTCCCTCCCGACTCACCCAGGCAGGAGAAGTAATTCGAAGACTTTCCCGCCTTAAAAAAAATTACTTAGCAAACCTTTTACAAGAATACGACAAATGCATCCACTTAGTATATTATTATTTATCTACGAAATGAAACATTGTAATAATTTGACGAATCAGTCTGTAGCTGTTTGAAATTCTATTCAACGCCTCAAATTGGGTTCCGTGTTTGGACGTGAATTCTGATCAGTTAGTTAGTTTTGATAATAATTAACAAGCTGTGCCTCTGGTTCTCTTCGTGTTAACCTTTGTAGTGCTAGGGGAAGATATTTGCATCATGGATTGTATTGCTTTGTCATGTTGAGAAATGGACTTCAAATAAAATAGATGGTTCAAGAAATTATGGTATGGTCAAGCTTTGTTACCCTTTGGAAAATGAAAGATTATCTTCTCTATACTTTAAAAAAAGTAAATACCTCTGGATTTGTTACTCAACAAGTTTACATTTACTAAAATTTCTTTAACAATTTATTATAATTATGCCGCGGGCCGCCTGCGTTTTCATCGCAAAAAGGTGTAGAATTTATTAATATCATATCACAATAAACTTTTTGTTCTAACAACCAAATTAAAAGAACATCTCATACATTTACAAATTCAAAATTTATTGCCACAATTTTGAAAAGTTTTTAGCACTTTATGGAAGTTATAAAGAATGAATTTTAAAGGCATCAGTTACCGCGTAAATTGAAAAGCATCCGAGATTTAAAGGCAATTTAACTTGGTTGCATACTCGCAGTTTTCAATGGTACCTACGCCGGGTTTCATTGGATGCAAGAACTGGAGAATTTCAATTCTTCATTCTGTATTTGTCGTGTTTGCAAAACGTAGATTGTTCTACGACAGATGAACTGGCAATCATTATGTTATTCATTTAGGAGACATTTCTATTGTTGATAATTTTTGTAATTTTGCTTCGTTAGGTTAAGTAGTTGTATTTAAAATTTTACTAATTGTAAAATTTTGACCGGAGTCTTAACTTTTTTGTTACCTGAGTTCCTACATATGTATATGGCATACGTATTAACCTTGGTAAAAAGTAATACTTGTGTAAGCAAATCCTATGTTAAAAACCTCCTTTGTAGCGCGATAAGAAAAATGGTGGTTACGTAGGGAATTCGTGTTCGCACTAAAATCCAGTCTTAATCTGATACTAGAGTAAAGAAAGCGAAATTGTTTAATTGCAGTGATTTTGTAATTAAACAATTTCGTGTTATTAAAGAGTGAAATTGTTTGATAACATTTGAGTTCTAATCAATTCCCTAAACTAGAAGGATTTTTACGAAAACCAATTGAAATCCTCTCGACAATTTCAATAAATAAAATCTTCCCACGCTACTTAATTTATTCGAATAGGAATTTTATATTTGCTTACATAGGATACACATTAGAGGTAAAATAAACCTATATGTATGATGGTTTTACCTAAAGCCTATGTAAGTAATTAATAGGTATCAAACATAGCTTACTTAGTAAGTTTTAATAAATAGAGGTGGAAATTAGGAAAGTTTGTATCCAACAAGTTATTATTGCTCTACACATAATATATTGAACGGACGTACGGTCCTCTCACGTAACATCACTCCTTTATTCCCGTAAATGCCGATACAGATACGTGTTCTTTTCTAATGCAACTACAATCATCCAATATTCGTAATCGAACAATCAATCAATCAATAATAATTTTTTGTCCATTATGAAAATTGAACACGAAAATAATGATGAAACGTGGGCATACTAATAATGTACCTGAAACTATCCTTTTGAATAATAATAGACCTGGAATTCCTCGAAATATGAATATGAATATATATATATATATATGCTACATTAACCTCTTGTCGGCACATGAGGCATAATAGAACTTTGTGTCTCGCGTATATCTACGTTCGCCATACCACGGGTTAATATCAATCCTATCAAATTCGTATCTAATAACAACATACCGATACTCTAATGTCTATAATCCTATATTACTTAAGTTAGGTAACACATGTTTCAAGGCATGTAAAATGGCATACTAAAAGGCATTCTATTGAACACAGTAAGAGTCTGACACTCCCTCCCGCCTCACCCAGGCGGGAGCAGTCATTCGATGATTTTCCCCCGTTAAAAAAAAAAAAATTGAACACGCCGATTTTTTATTAAAACTCGAACACATGTTTTTATAATAACTATCGTGAGACATACTAAATTAACTAAAAATCGCGGGTTAGCGGAAGAGCTTTTCTCAGTGTATTCACGCGAGTAACCCGCAATTTTTAGTTAACTCGATCACATGTCGATTCGCAAGCATGTCCGAAATGAACAAGTTAATTTTGAGCAACATTTTGACTGACCGACGCATATTAAGTTTTATGCATATTAAGCATTAAGTGACAAATGTTCAATTTAAGTATACTTTCGTGGTTGAAATTAGCAAATATAACCTTTAAATTAAGTCATACAAGTCTTAATACAGTCAATCCAACCAATATGTATGACAGTAAAACATTTCAGTTCATTTGTTCTAATTTAAGTTCGTGTTGGGCAATCGCCAAGCAATAAGTAGTTTCGACAAGCTCCCAAATAACTTAGTTGATGCTCCCATTTAGACTTGGAACTGAGAAGACATTATTTTGTCTCGTGATTTGTTTTGAGATAATTAAGTTTTAGACATGTTATTGTTTAACATTCCCAAGTTATCACAAAAGTTATAAACAATTGTATCTATTTATAACTATCTTCTGCCCGCGACTTCGTACGCGCAATCCCGTTTTTTTTTTTGGCATGGCAAGGATTTTTCTATCGTAAGAACGTTCTCCTAACAATAAGTAATCAACACAGCAAAAAAGTAGTGAAATCGGTCCAACCGTTCATGCGTGACGGCGTGACCAAGGGATATAGGGATTAAATTTTATATATAATAGATATAGATCCTACTTAAGTTTTAGTCTGTCTCGTCCTGTTTATAAAAGGTATTTACGCATCTCGTTATTAAATCTCATACATTTTACGTTTTTGCGCGTTTTAATTTTCTAACATTTTTGTAAACCCTGTTTTAATTCAAAAATGCTGTTACATGAAATTAAAAGACTGGCTCTTTTGATTCTATAGTCACGGTCTACGTGCTGAACTAAAACACGGTATTACCAAAGACGAGGAATAAAACCTTTTTGTTTTTGATTTACGATTTCAAAGTATGCCCCAAGTATTTAAATCCCAAAAAGTGATAACAAATAGTCAAAGTTTGTCGGTGTACTCGACAAATTGTCCAAGTTTTCTACTATAAAACAGGAACAGAGCCTTGTTTCTTGAACTTTTTGAATTCATTCGTTCAATTTAAAAGCGTGTTTGTTCTTGCCTATTTCCGATAGATTGATGCTCTAATATCACGCTTAATTATTGTTCTGTGAAAAATAGGTATGTTTGATTGTCCTAAATAGTAAGTTACCGTTAAAAAATTCATACATAAAATTTTCCAAAATGACGTCTTTAAATTTATTTTTTATTTATTTATCTTTATATCACACAGGTAAGTATTTTATAATCTAAGCCCCACAAAACCGTTGCAATGGTTTGACTGCGGGGTCGAGTCGCTAGACATTATAATTAAATGTACTTATATTTAAATGTTATACAGGCGTTGAAACTTATACTTGCTTATTATTAGGACATTTCAAAATAATATGACTTCTTTTCTATGACGAATAACGATCTTAAAAGACAATAGATATTACATAAAAACTACTGAAGTAGGTAACACTTATATGTAACTAAACTAAACCAAACCAAAGAAACTAAACCAAAAAACTGACATTGTATTAGTACACCAAACTATCGGCATGTATTCGAAATTCAAAATCGTCGACACAAACAAAACGTAACACATACAGACAGACCGTTGCGTTCATTGAATACGTACACAGTTACCGGTTAAACACACAATTTTGTACCGCAAACGTTTTCAACGAATTGTTTAGGAGTTGGCATGAGTACAGGTCCCTAGTCAATAACTGGAATGTAGTCCCAAGTCAATAAGAAGGAGGTGGATTTAGAGAATTGTGCCACAGTTGCTCGTTGCTCACCGTTTCTTAATTTATTTCGGTCATGTTTCCCTAATACATAATATAAGTCAGTTTAATTTTAAACGGAAATTGTTTGGGTGAATTACGAGCCCTAATTGGAAAGGTTTGAGAAATAGTTTGTTGTCCCTAAATTATCATCATCATCATCAACAGCCGGAAGACGTCCACTGCTGGACAAAGGCCTCCCCCTTAGCCCTCCACGTCGAACGACAACTCGCCACCCGCATCCACTGGCTCCCCGCAACTCTGGCGATGTCGTCGGTCCACCTAGCGGGAGCACGACGAAGCGTGGGCAGGCGCCCACGCTTCGTCTTCCGGTCCGTGGTCTCCACTCAAGGACTTTCCCCTAGTCCCTAAATTAACTATGAGAATATTGTAGTTCACTTTTTAGAATAACGTCGTTTGATCAATTTTGATATATTGTCTTTATTAATAGTTACGTATGTACGTGACTATTAATAATCGATCGACTGATCAACAATTTATTGATGAGTGGATGTGTGGGTTTAAAATTCACATTTAAGACCCTAGTTAGGAGTTTAAGAATCTAAAATGGTAAGTCCTACCCACGTGCGTACACTTAGACGGGTATCGTACCTTTTTTTTTTTTTTTTTTTTTGAGGGGGGAAAATCATCCAATGACTTCTCCCGCCCGGGTGAGGCGGGAGGGAGTGTCAGACTCTTACTGACTAAAAACCACCCCGTTCCTACTCCTGCACTTCGAGCCGGAGCCCCGGCAACCCGTTAAGTCTTCCGCGGCTCCGTATCGGCGTCAGCCCTGTTAGGCCCCATCTGTGGTGGTCTGATGGCTCCTTGAGGCGCGCGCGGAACGCGACGCGCCGTACGCTCGGGCCTGGTTCTGGTCGGGCGGCGAGTCACCCGTGCTCGCCGTCCGCAGGCCCGTGCTTACGGTGGCCGGAGATCGTCTCGCGATCCCCGACGCCCGGAGTGTCTCTCGCGACGGCCGGGTCGTGAGGAGGTTCGTTCCCTCACGCGCTCCGCCTCCTCCTTAGCTAGCATGACTGCTTCGCAGAAGGAGGAGACGGCATCCCAGTGCCCCTCGCTCCGTACCATGGTCTGAACCAGAGCCGGACGCGAGAGGTCGCCGTCGCCGATCACATTCCTGAGGACACGGCGGTGCTCAGTCCACGCAGGACACACCGCCACCGTATGCTCCACCGTGTCCTCCGGGCGATCCTCGCAGTGATGACACCCGGGCGTTTCCTCCCGCCCAATCCGAAACAGGAACCTACCGAAACTTCCGTGTCCCGATATTTCAATCAACTGAAATTTTATTCGTGGAATAAAATTGACGTCTGTCATTATTTTGCATGGAAAAATTTACAAAAATGTAAAAATATTCATCCGATTAACTTTTCTGACGTTGGAAAAATTAGCTCCTAAAATAACTAAGAGCAAAGACTGTTTAATAACATTTGAAAAAATCTATTGTACAGTCACCTTATTTCGTTAATTGCACATTCATTAATGAAGCTGACATCAGCAATCACAAAACATCACCTAACCCATTTTTCAGTTTGTGACGGAGTTAGCAAATTGGGCATCTAATGATAAGTGGTGACCACTTCTCATTACAACTGTATTACCTCCCTCGTGGTCACGTGCGGGCAGGACGTGCCTTACGTGTCAATTGTTTCCGTAATTCAGATACAGCGCACCGAGTAATTTTACCCTAGCTCTATAGCTTCTACATGCTCCTTGCTCATCTGTGAGCCTGGTACTTTATCTTCATAGTGCTACGTATGCTATTAATTACAGAAGAGAGAAACTTGTATAGATGCAGTAAATTAAAATTGTAGTTTAAATAAAAGGTATTTTGCACTCGATAATAGAAAATATTTTTGTATTTTACGAGCTCCAACAGGTTTACATGAGATTATTAACGTTGGTAATAAAAACTGGGCAGGAAATGTTTAAGTATAATAAAAAAAAATGAGAATAAAAAGCTCAATGGAATATTCAGGTTAAATAGATACGTACAGATTACACATAGGAAAATTAAACATTTAGGCAAATGTTGTACGATGGACGGCCTCATCGCTTAAAGCGATATCTTGCAGACAAAACTAGGCAAAGTATAATATTCAAAAAGAAGAAAAATACAAGGGGTATATACTGTTTAGTGTCCCCAAGCGAAGTCAACTAAGCTTCAGCAATCAGCCTATAAAAAGATTTCAGAAAAAAAATAAGCAAATACTGTGTTGTTTGCATATCTTTTTTGTCTTTAGACACTTCTAATCTGACAAAGTGAAATTGAGTTCATTCTTATCTGAACATTTTTTTCAGTCCGCCGAATCCAAATTATCAAGACTACGTTTTCTATAGTAATTTCGTCAACTGCATTAGGACAACTGTCATCGTTATCCGTCTTGATTTGACGGCGCAAGATTTTGTCATTCAATTTGCACTCTAATCTTAATTTTGTCTGATTTTCGTACGTACGATTCCCTGCTTATTATACTTTAATTTCTTAAACTTGTCAAATTGAATTTCAACATAATGAGTTACATTTTATATTTGCTTCATAATTTTATGATAAACGTTAGTATTTGTGTATATTTGTTATTTCTTTCGAGAATAACATGTGTTCTGTAATCCATCTGAAGACGTTCACTAGAAATGCAATGTTGTTTAAGTAATTTAAAATTATTTTGCACAAAGGATTTCATTTGATGAGGCTTTTTTTTAAGGGGGGGAAAATCATCGAATGAAAATCCCGTCTGGGTGAGGCGGAAGGGAGTGTCAGACTCTTACTGACTAAAAACCACCCCGTTCCTTCTCCTGCACGTCGAGCCGGAGCCCCGGTTACCCGTTAGGTTCTCCGCGACATTTGATGAGGCTACGACCTAATAAAGAATACCAAACCTTTTATTTATTATATTATTGTTGGTTATTGATATTCAGATGTTTACCAAGAATACCGAGACACTCAATTTGAACGTCCTTTTAAAATAAAGTGAATAAAAAATATCGCGGTAAAGGATTTTTTTAACAATAGGCTGAACAAGCTCATCCCTGAGACTTAGTAGTAAATTCGTTAAAGTAAGCCCATTCCAATGAATATTTAAGAATTTATATATTGTATTCAAGATCTCGTTCATGACATAGAGTACATTGACTGAGAATGGATACTGGGACTTGATTCGAGTCATATCATCAGCATAATAATAATTCCATTCGGGGTCGCGGAGAACCTAATGGGTTACCAGGGCTCCGGCTCGAAGGAGGAGGAGTAGGAACGGGGTGGTTTTAGTCAGTAAGCGTCTGACACTCCCTTCCGCCTCACCCAGGTGGGAGAAGTCATCCGATGATTTTTCCCCCTTAAAAAAAACGCAATTCCATTCACTACTAGACACTGAACTCGATCTCCAACACTTCTCATCTAACGATTAGCAGCTGTTTTGTGGATATCATCAACTGACCTAGATGAAAGATGCTCTACTCTATGTTCACCTGGAACAATACTATTCAAGACTATTTACATTATGAAATAATTCGAAATTACATATACCGTAGCCAGTAGCAACCTACTCCAATGTGTCAAATTTATTCTTTTTTTATATATTTATTTATGCTATAAATAAGCCGGTAAATGAGCAAACGGATCACCTGATGGTAAGTAATCGCCGCCGCCCATGGACACCTGAAACACGAAGGCGTTACATGTGCGGTAGCGGCCTTTTATGAATTGGGAATTTGAGGATTGTGGAGGATTCGGGGATTGGGGAGACTAGGGACGGTAACCGGCCTTCGGTAACCTCACTGACATGACGAAACACCACGCAGGCGTTGTTTCACGTCGGTTTTCTGTGAAGCCGTGGTATCACTCCGGTCGAGTCGACTCATTCATGAAGCATGGCTCTCACACACTTAAGTGGGAATCCATCCAAAATATTCATTGGATATTAAATTTAATGTGAATACGATAAAGTTAAAAATGTATTACAGTTTGACAGAAATGATAGGTTCCTGCTGACCATTGTACAAAGAACTTATAACAGTTGTCAAAAGAAAAAAAGTATATTTAACCGCACCTTTAGGTAATAACCGTAAGTGGCGTATACATACTATTCGAGTAATACCTAGGATTATAGATAATTTTGTGAAATAACTATTGAGCGGAAATTGAATGTCATCCATACCCGAGCTATCGAACATGTTCCATTAGTTTGATACTCAGAACTGCTGGTGGAAATTGACACGTTTCATGTTCAGTGATTTCTAACAAGGTTCATTAATCAAATTACCTACAATGCAGTAACCTCATGTTATGCCTAATTTACAATATACCTCTACATATGTACATAATTATTATCTAAGTTGTATATATTTAGTAATAGTTAGTTTTTATTTTATTTAATCTTCTATTATCGGTTAATAAAAAAATCAATATTCAGTAGTTCTTTTAAAACAAGAAATAATCAATGATACGACAAATACATATTATATTATACGTACTTCAATAAAATATGTCACTCAATAAATTGATTTTAATACTAATTACTTTTTGTAGGAAATATTTTTAATCAAACTAATATTATAAATGTGAAAGTTTCTGTGTTTGGAATCACGCTGACACTACGGAACGGAAATTGATGAAATTTGGTAAGTATACTTTTTATCCCGATTAATTGCTCCCATGAGATAAAACAAAAATTATATCCTACGCGATGTAAGTCGCGGGCAACATAAAAATTCAATAAAATTAGTATAAGAATCGTTGTCTTAAAGGTGAATACGCAGCGTATATCTCTTTGTCCTACATAGAAGACATCAATTTGCTGTGGTATATGTATCTGACTGTCCTTCCAGGAAAGAAGGTAAATGCTGTGATATAATAATATGATCCTAAAAACATATTATTCTTGTTTGTATAATTAATTTGGCTCGTAGATCTGTTTTATTTGCCTTCATGCTAAATGGTTTCGGAAAGTCTTGTATGTACAACAAAGATTGTTTTTACGGAATAATAATTTGTTTTACTCAATTGTTTATTTTTTTATGGAATAAACCGGTAAATTAGTGTACGGATCACCTGATGGTAAACCATCGGCGCCGCCGGTTACGGACACCTGTACAACTGCGTTACCGGCCTTTTGGGGATTAGGAATTTAAGGATTGCTAGGAATACGGGGATTGAAGAGATTGGGAAGGGAGAGGGGATAATTGGACGTCCGGTATCCTCATTCACACGACGAAATACAACGCGAGCGTTGTTTCACGTCGTTTTTCTGTGAGGCTGTGGTATCACTCCCATTAAGCTGGCCCATATGCATGCCGAAGCTTGGCTCTCCCACACTTTTGTGTATACCAAGAAAGATGTATTTTTTTTTTTTTTTTAAGGGGGGAAAATCATCGAATGACTTCTCCCGCCTGGGTGAGGCGGGAGGGAGAGTCAGACTCTTACTGACTAAAAACCACCCCGTTCCTTCTCCTGCACGTCGAGCCGGAGCCCCGGTTACCCGTTAGGTTCTCCGCGGCTCCGAATCGGCATCGGCCGTATTGGGCCCCATCTGTGGTGGTCTGATGGCTCTTTGAGGCGCGCGCGGAACGCGACGCGCCGTACGCTCGGGTCTGTTTCTGGTCGGACGGGGAGCCACCCATGCTCGCCGTCCGCAGGCCCGCGCTTACGGTGGCCGGAGATCGTCTCGCGATCCCCGACGCCCGGTGTGTCCTTCGCGATGGCTGGGTTGCGAGGAGGCAGCGCTTCGCTGCCTCACGCGTCCCGCCTCCTCCTTAGCTAGCATGACTGCTTCGCAAAAGGAGGAGACGGCATCCCAGTCCCCCTCGCTCCGCATCATGGCCTGCACTAGGCCCGGACGCGAGAGGTCGTCATCGCCGATCACTTCCCTGAGGACACGGCGGTGCTCAGCCCACGAAGGGCATTCTCCCACCGTGTGTTCCACCGTGTCCTCAGGGCGGTCCTCGCAGTGATGACACCCGGGCGTTTCCTCCCGCCCCATCAGACACAGGTACCTCCCGAAACTTCCATGTCCGGTGAGGACCTGCGTCAGGCGGTAGGTGAGGACGCCGTAGCGTCTCTCAAGCCACTCCTCAAAGAGGGGACTTACCGCTGCGATGGCAGCGAGCCCAGCCCTCGGTTGCGACAGTCGTTGCTGCCATTCCGCCATGAGATCGCGCCGGAGCTCATCCCGCCACGCACCTATTTGGCGCGGCAGCGGGGTTTCGCCCCGGCGACGTGCCTCCGCGCGCATGCCGTACACGCGCGCGAGCACCTTCGCCTCCAGATCCCACGGTGGTAATCCGGCAAGGAGGTTCGCCGACTCCCCAGAGATCGTGCGGTATCCGCGGATCATTCGGATCGCCATGACCCTCTGTGCTATGAGCAGCGTCCGAGCGGGACGCCGCAACAGGTTTGGCGCCCAAACAGGGGCGCCGTAGAGGGCCATGGACCGCACGACCCCGGCGTATAACCTCCGGCAGGAGGCGTTTGGCCCCCCGAGGTTGGGGAGGATGCGTTTAAACGCAACCCCCGTCCTCTCCAACTTTGGGGCCAAACGTCGGAAGTGTTCTATGAAGTTCCACCGACTGTCGAGGACGAGTCCTAGGTACTTCATCGTCGTCTCGACGTCGATGGTAACTCCTCCCGCCGTTATTTGGGACCCACCCGGAGGTGGCGCGTTCCCGCTGCCATGAAAACACATGGCCTCGGACTTGTGGAGCGCCACCTCGAGTCCCAACTGCCGGATTCTTTCAACAACTGTCGCAACCGCTGTCGCCATTAAGTCGGCCGCCGCCTGGTGCGACCTCCCGTGCGCTAGCACCAGCGTGTCGTCGGCGTAGCATATTGTGCTAACGCCGTTCGGGAGGTCGGTGCGCAGCACCCAGTCATAGCCGATGTTCCACAGGAGCGGCCCCAGAACCGAACCCTGTGGAACACCGCGTGACATCTCTCGCCGGTTCCACTCGCCCCGGTGACCGGGGTATATGACGGACCTGTCCGTCAGGTATGCCTCGATTACACGACGGAGGTAGGTAGGCACCCGATGATATCGGAGTGCCTCCAGGATGCAGCTCCAGGGCAGGGAGTTGAAGGCGTTGGCGATGTCCAGAGACACCGCCACTACGATCTTACCCCTGGACACTGCAGTCCCCGTCGTCCGGTCCCTAACGCGCATGATGGCGTCCACCGTGGAGCGCCCTCTGCGAAAGCCAAACTGGCCGTCCGACAGGTCCGGCCCAATGTTCGTCAGGTGCGCGACGAGGCGGTTCGAAATGATTCTTTCGAAGACTTTCCCCACCTCGAGCAGCACTATGGGCCGGTATGCGGACGGAGAGTCCGCAGGGCGCCCCGTCTTCCGCACGAGGACCAGTTTGCCCGCTTTCCAGAGAAGCGGGAACTGGCCTCTCTCCAAGCATGCGCTGTAGAGACCGATTAATCGAGGCTCGAGAGCCTCTGAGGCCAGGACCCAAGCTTTGAAATGCAAGCCGTCGGGTCCTGGGGCGGTGTTCTTGGCGCCCATCCGGCGCACCGCCGCTCTCAGTTCCGCCTCGGTCACCTCTGGGACGATGTCGTCGTCGTCGTCGCTGTAGCCCGCGTCGGGCACCGCAGGGGGCGGAGTCATATACGGAGGGGTGAACCCCCTCCACAGTCGAGGGAACAGGGTGCCAATCACCTCCTCCAAGACTTCTGGCCGGAGACTCTGGGTGAGCGGGGGAGCCAAAGAGCAAGCGCGGAGCTTGTCGCGTACCATCCGGTACGGGCGTCCCCACGGATCTCTGTCCAGAGTCCCCAGCATCTCTCGGCGGGCCTCCTCCTTGGCCCGCAATATCTCCACCTTGAGGAGGGCCTTGGCCACCCTGTATCCCTCGTACAACTCCGCCTCTCTCGCCTCCGCATTCGGAGGACGGATGCGGCGCCTGAGGTGCCTGGTGTACTGGCGTCGCGCGGCAGTGCACGCCTTGCGTAGAGCTGCCAGCTCTTGCGACCACCAGTAAACCTGGCGCTTCTGTTGCCTCGACCGGATCCGGGGCATCGCCACGTCACAGATCCTGGACATGGCGTCCTGGAGCCACTTGGCCTCATCGTCAATGTCGGCAGGCCTGACCTGTGGTATCACCCAGGCCTGCACGATGGCGGCTTCCAGGAGCAGCTCCCGGTCCAGCTGTTTCAGCGCCCAACGCGGGCCACATGGGGCCTGTCTGACCGGCGGGTCTGCGGACTCGGCGGAGACGTCGAACCGGATATACCGGTGGTCGGAGTACGTCTCCACCTCCTCCATGACGCGCCAACCAACAATACGCGGTGACAGAGCAGGGCTGGCGAACGAGATGTCCACCACCGACTCGCCCTGCATCCGCACACACGTGGGGACAGAACCCCGGTTCAGGACGACTAGGCCTGTCTCAAGGGCCCAGTCTTCCACCATCCTACCCCGGACGTCGGTAAACCGGGAAGACCAAGCCAAGTTTTTGGCGTTGAAGTCCCCGAGGACGAGCACGGGGAGGGAACGGAACCCGACGACGACGGTGACTAACTCCCTCAAGGAGTTGTGGAACTCGGCGAGAGTTCGGTTCGGAGAGAAGTACACGCCCACCACAGCGAGCTCTCCGAACCGTGCTGCGACACAACCCCGGCCTCTTTGAGCAGCCTCAAGAGCCGGGGTACCGGCGGCGGCCGACGAAATGATGGTCACCGAGCCGTCCAAGTCCGCCACCCAGTGATCCCTGGGCGGGACAAAGTACGGCTCGGAGACCACGGCGACGTTAATCGACCACTGCGCCATGCTCTGGAGCAGGAGATCCTGAGCAGCGGCGCAGTGGTTGATATTCGCCTGGAGGAGGAGGAATGGAGCCATTATTGGCAGTCCATCCTAACCTCCTCAGCGGCGGCAGCGGCGACTGCGGTGGCAGTGGCGGCGGCGGCGGAGACGACGGGGGCGGCGGAGGGCCTACTTTTGCCCTTGGGTTTGGCGGGAGGGGAGCAGCCCTTGCTCCCGACCCGGTGATTGGCCGGCTTGCCAGCCGCCGCACATGCATTGCAGTGCAGCGGGGCAGAGCACGAGCCGGCCTTGTGACCGGGCCGACCGCAGCGGAAGCAACAGTCGCTGCGGTCCACCTCCGAGGTGCATTTAGCGCTCACGTGCTCGCCCACGTGGCAGCGATAGCACCTCAGAGGCCGGGTCTTGAGCAGCTTGACCTGCGCCGAGACCCATCCCACCAAGAGCCTTTTGCTCTCCTTCAGCTTTTTGGCCGCTGTGACGGGGCAGCTCACGACCACCGTGCGCAGCCCCGAGTTGTCCGGACGGATGGCGCCCGCCCTGACTTGGTCAGCAGGGCACTCTCCCGTCCTGGCTACAGCGGCCACCACCTCCTTCTCCGTGACGGAGTCGTCCAGGCCCAGAATCCTGACATCCAGGCATTTGGTGGGCTTGGACACGCGGGCCTCGTCCGCACCGAGGCACGCCCTAAGCCTCTCGGCCAGGGCGTCGGCCGATGGGCCGCTGGTCGCGCCGGGGACTTCCAAAAGACGGGCTCCGGTAGCGGTCACCTTGACCGCGAACCCGTCTGGCGCCCCGAACTCCGCAGGGGTTACCGCCCCCTTCAGTTTGGCGAGGACGTCGCCGTAAGTGACGCCTCTATTGACCGCCTCGGGCTGCAGCGTAATCACTACAGCCGCGGTCTTAGGGGCGAGGAGCAAGGCAGCAGCGCGTTTCTCCCTGCGCTGCTGCTGCCGTCGCTGCCGCTGCGCCTTCTTGCGGCGCTTCCGGCCCTCCCTGGCGACTCTCCTCGCCTCGCCGGCGATTTGCCACCCGCCGCCGTCCTCCGCTCGCGGGGCGGGTTCCACCACCGCTGCCGCAACTCCAGCTTGCCGGGCTGGAGTGCCTCTCCTCTTTTTGCGCCCTGCGGGCGCAGGTGCCGTCGGCGCAGCTGGGGTCTGCGTCGGCGGGGACGCAGAGGCCCTCGCTGGGGCAGCCGGTCGCGCCTTTGCCGGCGGTTGGGAGCTGCGGCTAGCCTGACCCGAGGTCGAAGGCTTGGCCGCAGCGGCCGCATACGACCGCGGGACCGCGGGGGCGACCTGACTCGCCGCGAGCGGGGGCCGCAAGAGCCTGCCCTCCAGCACGTCGAAACGTCGCTGGAAGGCAGCCATCTCCGCCCGCAGCAGTCCGACTACGTCGGCCTCCGCCGGGGGCTGGGGGCGACTGCCACGAGCAGCGGCGAGCTCGGCCCTGGCCGTCCGCAGCTCGGCCTCTAGAGCCGCATTGGAGGCCGCCAAGCGCGCCAGCTCTCGCCGCATCTCGGCCAGCTCGGAGCGCACCTTTCCCGCAGTGGGCCCCGCACACTGCTCCAAGGCCGCCTCCGTTATAGTGGCCGCCGCCGCCCTGAGGAGGCGGAGCCTAACCGGCTGGGATTTACCCATCGCCAGCTTGTAGAGCTCCGCCGTAATGGCCTGTTGGAGGCCCCCGGAGCAGCTCTCGCTCTCAGAGCCGCGCTCGCCCTCCGACATCTCCACGCCGGACATCTCGGCCGCAGAGGACTCCGAACGGGCAGCGCTTGAGAGAGCCCTGCCCTCCGCGGCCAGCTGCTCGGCTGACTCCGCGCAGGCAGCTGGTGCCGGTTTCCGGCGACCGCTGCCCTTGCCGCCCCTACCCCGCGCTGCCGTGGGGACCTTGGGGGGAGGCGCCTCCTGAGCGCCGGAGGACGGGGACAAACTGTCCTCCTCCAGCCAAGAAAGATGTATAGGCTTAATTTTTATTATGGTTGTACCTATGGTATAAGTAAGTACATCCACTTTTTATTTAATAAAGTGTAAGTCTTAAACTTAACACCGAACGTATTTCAAAGTACAGCATTGTATTTTCAGTAAAAAAAATTAAGAAATCATAATGGATTTGGATTATGTATTTTGTCATAACTGTCGAAAAACTATTATGTTGTCGGCTTGCTCACGTAACTTTTTGACGAGGAACTCGACTAGTTTCAAGCAGTGCTAGGGGTTCATATTCATGAGTAGCATTCCACGACCCGCGAAGCGGCGTCTGTTGCGCTACTACTGGCTGTTCGGCGGGCCCAACGCGCCCTCCGCGGTGATTTGGCCCCGCACCGCCGCAGAGCATTTTAATTTAGTATGTCTCACGAAAGTTCTATTATAAACATAACTCTTTGTTAATTAAACACTGTCATACTATCCTACTAATATTATAAATGTCAAAAATTGTATGCTTGTTTGTTTGTTACTACTTCACGTCAAAACGGCTGAAAGAATCAGGATGAATTATGGAACTATAATAATTGCAGGGTATTATAATCTGGAATAATACGTAGGCAGAATATAGTTCACTATAAACTAATACTCGTCTACGTTAGAAAGACAAAGTTGGAGCGGTATAATTTCAAGCCTCTCATCGCTGAACAAAATTCAGAATTCAAAGTACTAAAAGCTAGCTTATCTATGGACTCGTACTCAGCGTTGAACTATCTACACTAATTCATGGTGGATGAACTCTAAAATCGTTCGTTTTAAATTTAATACCCGACGTAATCTGTGAATGGATGAAAGTAAGCCAGACATCTTCGCCAGACGGATTTAATTCATAGCATTGTGGCATATGAATCTTTGTGATATGAACTCAAAGGTTTAGGTGTTAAGGTTTTATTTTGTTGTTTCATTATTTACAAAAATAATGTATGTGAATATTTCTTTAGTTCTATGGTATCACTGAGTCAGGGTCGATAAGGTTGAGTAGAAATGTCGAATGGTGGATTTTGAATTTCGTTGTTAAATGTTAATAACCTCTAGGTTATATCGTTCCGATAATCAAACGAAGTGTGGTTTTAAAAACACGTTCGAAATAAAATATGTACAAATCAAACATTAACATTTTAAACTTCTTTGCGGAATAGAGTAGGCAATACATACATGCATAATATGCATGTAATGTAATGTTAAATATGTATGTTACACATATTATTTAACATTGAACAGAAAAAAAGAAATTACTTCATATACATTCTCGTCATGCGAATTGAACTCTAAGCTCAGGTCAAATTGTAAAGGTATGACGTATAAAAAATGAAATATTCGAATATTTCACCTTGAAATCAAGACCCTTATTGATGCGGCACGTAATCCGACAAAATATAAAAATATTTCACAAAGGTATTTTCTTTCGTCTCTTTTTTGATGTAAAATTTTAGTATGAATTAACTTTAGGGCATTTTATCTTTAAATTACGATAGCTCTCTGTACATAAAATCAAATCACATAGGTTTTACCCAGAAGGACTGGATAATAGTACACTTATCTTCTGTTTTTCAACTATTGCTAGTTTTGATATTATTTCAATAGGATGAATATCCTATTGGCACAAATAAAAAATGAGTTTTAACTCGTCGAGTACCGGTTTTGTAGACAAAATTATAGAACAATAGGTTGCGGTCACCGGTGACCGCTTGGTGTTTGACAGTTTAAAGGTCTAAATCAGATGACGCTTTAAACACGACAGATTCTGTATTTATTTTTATAGAATCGTATTTATTTTCGGAAGCCATTTCGAATTCATTGGCATTCACTGACAATATAGCTTGGTCTCTGACTGCGCAATGGATGATCCAAATCATACGACGGGTATGTTTACTTGGGACAAAAGTATAACAGTTTGTATCGCAAAGTACACAACTCGAACGCATGAGGACCTTTTTCAGGATTTAGATAGAAACTTTCCCATGTATATTTAAACAGTGTCCATTAAAAGTTCCGTAGTGCTTTTTGTTGGTCGTGCCTCCTCCCGACATTACCAAGCAGTTATGAGGATCTAATTTGCCTTTCACGATATTCACTTTGAACGGTAAACTTACCTAACCAGGGTAATGTAGGTACCCGTTCATACCTCATATAGCTCTTGAATTGTTGAAGAACCAAGAAATATTCATGTCAGGTTTTCTTTCAAGAATGGATTACGAGACAATGCAAGATGGAAGTCGGGAGTTGATTAATTCATGGCACTTAAGGAAAATTCTAAGTTGAGCAAAGTTATTATGCAAAGTTCATTTAGTTTAAGTACTCCAAGTTTCTGTAGCCGCGTTTTATTATGCACATGTTGGAGGTTACTTCAAAAACTGTTTTCGGTGGTGACGCTTCGTACGGTGGCGTTGACGCGTTACATTTTTGTTCATAATATAAAAATGTTACAAAAGTAAAATCAATTTATTGAAGAAAACCTTGTACCGGTTTAAAAAAGGACTAAAACCTTGTTAGGTTATTATGTATTATGTATGTATTAGTATTATGTATGTATGTAATGTATGTATTATGGTTATTATGTTATGTATGTTAGGTTATTATGTATCTCATTTAATTTGAACCTACAGACAGCCACAGACGTAAAACTTAACATGCTTCTCATAAGTTAAAACACTTCTTAAATCTCAATATAAACAGTCAAGTGGTTAGTAAATAAAATTTAGGTAAATGAATGAAAGATACTTCACATTCAATTTAAAACGAAATAGCCAATTATAAAGCTTTTGAGCTCAAACGAGGAGTAGATAACATTTCTGTGAAACATCTGCTTTCGTTGCGCAGCAACGTAAATAGAGAGTTGACGTTTATGTATTAGTTTTCTGTATAACCATGAACGCAAAACTGACACGCTAACGTAACAACTTATATTCATTCATCACAAAGAGGTACCTAAATATATAAAATGTTTTTAATGCTATTTTCAAAAGTAGAATATTGTTCCAATATGAACTGCCCCACTATAGTACCATGGACCTCAAATTGGGAGGCGTGTAGGTTATTTATACATCATACCACCATTCTATGCTCGGGAAACTGGTTAAGTAGCTGAAAAAATCAGGTATGTACGGGCAAAAGTCCACTGCCACCGTAAGACTACTATCGGTTGCGCTGCTGCGCTTATACGCACATGCACCCGCATATTTTTATGCATGCCCACGCGTTTTTATGCACATTAATATGAAATTACTTACGCATTGCCGTGTGAACGTCACTCACGGTGGCAGTGGACTTTCGACCTTTGACTGTATGTCAGGGACGCTGTTGCTGGATTTCAGTCGAATAAACTGTAAGGGGCTTTGAAACATTCAGATGTATCCGAGACCGCTGCTGTTCGGTCTTAATGTTTTTATTACTTTTTTTATTTAATTTTGATTACATTTTAATACAGTTCAATTACCATTTTTGCACCATTCGCTTAATAAGTAATTTATAAACCTATGGATTATCCAGTTGCAAATGACAATATAGTATTATAAATAGGTGAGGTATTTTGAAAATAAATATTGGGTAAATATGCAGTTTCTTTAATAAAGTATATCAATCACTTAAACAAAACTATTGAAAATCTTATTGATCAACTCTTTATTAGGTAAGTAGTACGTTCATAATGCAGAGTTAATTTAATAAAAGCAAAAACATCTAAGCCTGAGTTATGAAGAATGTTACGTGATCCGAATAATGACTGGAGCGTCTTATGTGCCTAAATTACTTAATTGTGTTCAAAACTTAGAAATGTTTAATTAGAAAATAAAGTACGGATTAGGAATATAAGATGAACGCCATTTTGAATTCGTTCATTGAAAGTCAATGAGTGACTTTGTTTCTTTTAATAGCTGGTTAAGATTACAAGGAAAATTTGTTGGAACAAATGCTGCATTGGGCTTATAATTTGGAACCAAGTAGATGGTGAATTTATTTTTAATTAGACTTCTACTAATTTCGGTGTCATGGTAATTTGACTGATGATCAGCTGGTTTCTATTGGCCATATTCCGTGCTGGTTTGTTTTCATTCGGTCTTTTATTAAAATGATATTATAGTCTTCTAAATGATGCCTACAAGCCACTACCTATTTACATCTTGTACTTAGTTCGTTCTGAAATTAGTAAAATACCTTTACACAAGTTTTTAAAACTGACAGTTATTCGGATATTTAAATTACATACGCTTGAGTATGATTTCCTAAACATAAATTGCACACTACGTTTGCATTACTTTTCATACTTTACCTGTAGCAAATCCGAGATTTTCGAGTGAGCAAACAAATCAAATACAGAGATATGAATGAGGAAGTGGATGTCTAAATATGTTTGATGTACCTTTGATAACGAAAATATAAATATTATAGACGTAACATCGTGTAAACATTGCTACGAAAAACGTATGTTTGTATCAGAATTTTGAAAAAGATACGAATTCAATGAAGTTGAAATTAATGTTTGATTTAAAAATGTCTAGTGCGAAATAATACTACTTAGATAGGTAATCATAAATTCATTTTAATTGTTATCTACATCTAAACTATTTTAAGAAAATTAGGTATTTACCTGTTGAAGGTTTAATGTTTGATGTTATTCTTGTGGTTTAAAAAAAATCTTGGTCTGAAAATAAACTCATAACCACTATTAAGTATTTACTTCACAAACCAGTAAACAACTTTGGTAAATTCTAATATGTACCTACCTACGTTATTAATTTTTTATGAAAAGCATGTTCAATAACCACATAAATGACATGATTAAATACCGAAACCACATACATGTAAATAAACAATACAAATGTAAAAATTAACCAGCACTTGTATCCCCGAACGACGATCCATTCGTGCAATTAGGCGACAATTAATAACGGAAATGTGAAAGGAAGATTATTATGTTTACAAATTGCTCCATAGACAACTCGCTCGTTAAGCGATTTATTGTTGAGGTGGGCCACTTTATAAAGCTTTTACTCCATTTTTTTATTCAAATTACGTGTTTCTTCAGGCATTAAGTTTCTCGCTGGCGACTTTAATGGCTTCAATGAGATTACGTCGTTTGGAAGAGTATGGCTCTTTAAGTTGTTCGTTTTATATGATGATGGACTTTATTGGAGATTAAATTGTTCTAGAAGTTTCGTCTGAAGTGAGTTCATTTAAAAACTATTTATAGCAGATCGTGTCTGTTGTATGCAGACTGAAGTTTTAATTTAAAGTCACTCGTTTTTGTTTTGTTTTGTCATAATTCCATGTTTGAAAATTGAGAATGAAGAAACAAAAAGAGGTGCTACTCCGGATTAATCTTACTTGCTAGTGGCAGTCGTTTGCTCACATCAAAACTTTATCCTTCGTACACAGAACACAACGTAAAAAGTGCTTTACTCGTTTTTAATAACAAAAAAGAGGAACTGATTTAAATTCAAATTAATTTAGCTTATGAGTCGCCATTGTTTGCTCATATCAAAACAATATCCTCTGTACAAAGACATAGCAAATGCAAAAAAAGCTTGATAGCAACTTTGCTATTAAATACGTTGGAACTAGTTAGAATAATTATACCAAGCAGTGCTTATTAATGGACGAAATTCTTCCGAGTTCAACATCATTTTCTCGTATGTAGCCACAAATTAGAAAACTAATTGCTTCATTTTGTGCCACTAGCTATTCCATATGATGGCACGGTAATGAGATTGTGTCTCGTTTTATACGTTTTATGTCTGAACTGGTAATTAAAACTTCTAGCATGTAATACAGAAATACTCTCTGCTTTGCTAAATCTTAATTCTACTTTCTTTCGATGTGTGCTACTGGTAGCCTTTATTTTCTTTTTTTTATATTCTTAATAATTACTCATTAGTGAGGTTCGGGTAAGTACGTAAGTATATACATTTATTCATTCTCATTAAACACTACTTTCTTTTTTGTAAAATAGCAAAAATATTGAATATTCCCATGAAAATTATTGACACTATACGCGACATTGTAAATTTTTAATCCTTATAATTCGTAAAATTAATTTGCACATGTCTTATTACGTAGCTACGTAGAACTGAAATAATATTTAAATAATAATGCACTCAAATAAATTAATTTTCATATTTCCCATGTGTTATTGCTAACTTAATTCTCCATACCTACTGTCTCGAATTAGGACTGTGCACAGGTGACAATAATAGTCCTGCCCCTTACTACGTTAAGTTAAAATAGGAGCTATAATATAATAACACGTATTTCCTGAAGAGTATAACTTAGGTGTCTTCAAGGCCCGAGTTAATAGGGATTTGTTTGTTCAGAATTTCTTAAGGGACGAGGTGCTCCATCGTAGACCGCGCCATAGCCTACCACCAGGCGAGATAGTAGTCAAACGTCGGCCCATCAAATATAAAAAAAAAAGAAAACGGCAATCTGTTCATTCCACCAACGAATAAGTAAATAGAAGCGCATATTAATGTTAAAAGTCCATCAGATCACCACGGATGGGGCCCAATAGGGCTGATGCCGATACGGAGCCGCGGAGAACCTAACGGGTTACCGGGGCTCCGGCTCAAAGTGCAGGAGTAGGAACGGGGTGGTTTTTAGTCAGTAAGAGTCTGACACTCCCTCCCGCCTCACCCAGGTGAGAAAAGTGAATCGATGATTTTCCCCCTTTAAAAAAATATGTTAACAGGAACATCCACCTTCAGTACTTATGTTATATGTTCCATTTAATAAAGTCTATCGTCATATACCGAACACAACTGGATGTCATTGTGTATGTGAACTTGTATGTTTGTAAACGCACCCACGACACAGGAGAAAATGCTAGTGTGGGGCAACGTTATTTAAAAAAAAAAAAAACACTGTAACTACTACAAGAATTGTCGAAAATGTAATCAACCTAATAGTAGGCACTTTTCTGGACCTTAGTACATTAGACTTGTAGGCAACAAGTAAAAATGTGTATCGAGTTTGGGTTCATTAAATATATAGATATTATTCATAACTCCTTATGACGAGGTCGTATAGTGAAACGTACAAATTGTTAATGCTTATGTATGTACAACATTCTCAACTACATTTTTCAAATACGAAGTATGTATCAGACATACCTAAATGAGACAGTACATCAGATACATTTTGAAACGTACCACAACAACACGAAATGTTTAGATAAACGGTCTTAGAATTTCTTCACTGTTTGCGATATCTAATGGAGATATAATGTTTTTCTCCCATTAGATTTTGAATCTGTCAGTTTGTTTAGCCGACGTCCGTGTCTCCGTAACTTTATTGCGAAAGAGCTCTATAAGCGGTTACAAATTACGCTAAATTACTATTAGATTGCCAACTTGTTAAATGATACCGAAACTTTTTGTACCAAATAGGTATCCGAACTGCTTCTACATAATTTATTTAGTTTGTAAGAGTTGTGAAGGTTAATTATATTTATAGGACATAGATTAGACAATTCTGTCGTAGAAGATGATATAAGTGTTTTTTTTTGCAATGTAAATTATATCGTGTAGTGATTAACGAACAGCAAAACTATGTAACTAGTAATAAATTGTATTGTGAACCTGATTGAAAAAGAGTAACCTATGGAGTTTCTTGCTCGTTCTTCTCCATAGGAATCTACACCTTGGAATGAGCAAATAGCTTCACTTATAATATTAATTTTATTTTGACGTTCAAAAGTGCCATTCTGGCCTAATTGAAATAAATGATTTTGACTTTGACTTTGACTTTGACTTTGACTTTGATTGCTTTGTACGACAAGACACGACACGAAAACCCATGTCATGGTGGTCCGGAGGTTTAAAACACCCGCTGCCTACCAACGGTAAGTACCAATGTGACAGTTTCCGAGTTATATGTACTTTCTAATCTTATTTAGATACCACTGACAAACGGTGAAGGAAAACATCGTGAGGAAACCTGGGCTTGTAAGTTGAAATCGCCAACCTGCATTGAGCAAGCGTGGTGATTAATGCTCAAACCTTCTCCGTGTGAGAAGAGGCCTTTGGTCGGCAATGGCCACTTATAGGCTGTTGATGTGATGTGATGTACTCACATTAGCAAAGTCATTCGCTTTATATATTTAAAAACTAATAAATGGCTAGGAACGTAACTAGCATATAGTAAAACAAAATAGACACTCTTTAACTCGTTATATCATATTCCCACTAGATCACTAGGTGTTTGTATGAACACTGTTTAAAGGTTCAGATTTATTAGTAAGAACTGCTACTCGTGTTTTGTCAACTGTATAGGTACTGTATAGTTCATAGTCGGTCTTCCGATACCCTCGGGAAGAGTATGGTCAAAAATGTATCATCATTACATTCCTAAAAATTTTCCGTATATTATACTTATTTCAAAAGAATACAGTTTATAATACACATAAATAGAAGGTAATTTAAAATAGGTAATGAAGCGTGGAACTAGCACTACTTGAGTGTAAAATTTCAGCTCCACAAGTTTTATGATGAACGAGATATTTTTGGATGAACGTGTAGAGATACCGCGCTATATTTCAAGAGGCACTTGCAAGCAAAATACATTCGAAAATACTTCCTATTTTTATAGAATACTGGGTTGAATTTGAAAATACATACATACGTAAGTAATACCAACCAATATCGTTGATTAGCAAGGCTAGTCACTTCTGTTACAAAGATACCAATAAATGTTACTGGGATTGTTTTTTAAGGGGAAAATCATCGAATCGCTCCCCCCGGGTGAGGCGAGAGAGAGTGTCAGACTCTTACTGACTAAAAACCACCCCGTTCCTACTCCTGCACTTCGAGCCAGAGCCCCGGCAAGCCACGTTAAGCATTCCTCGGCCTCGTATCGGCATCAGCCCTATTGAGCCCCATCTGTGGTGGTCTGATGGCTCCTTAAGGCGCACGCGGAACGCTACGCGCCGTACGTTTGGGTCTGGTTCTGATCGGGCGGCAAGTTTCCCGTGCTCGCCGCCCGCAGGCCCGTGCTTACGGTGTATGTTAGATGACGACGACAAAGACATTGACAAAAAGTCTCTCTAAAAACAACGACTGCACCTGGCTACTTGTACTGGCTAGACTTACACGTAGAATACACACACATTGACACGAAGGACATCTGTCGCGTAAACGCCCCGTCATTAAATTACAGTTTTGCAAGTACACAAACATTAATACGCCATTTACATTTTTGTGCTTCAATCATTTTTGTAATTTGTCGTATTATTACAAAGAAGAAACACTTAGTATCAGGAATTTGTCAGGCGCTTGACATTAGCCTCATCTCCTATAACAAAGAAACTTATTCTTAATTTCATTACTAGCCCAAATGTAAGTAACACGTTACTTATGAATATTTAGAGAATGGCGAAATTTTACTGTCACTTGAGTCTCTTTAGGGGCCAGTAAAATGCCAGCGCAAGGCACTGTAGTAACTGACAGACTAATTACATTTTTAAATTTCATACACTGTCTACTGCCCTTATTATGTATCTGTACATGTCACTTATTTCACGTGTGAATTAAATGTAGATATTTTCATTCTTTCTTTATTGTTTGTATTAATCGATTACACAGGCTAAAATATTTTCCGATACAAAGTCCTAGAACCTAACTTCCATTATATTCCTATAACCGTCAGACTTGCAATAATTTGTTTTCTAAGTTTGAAAATATGCTTCAATCCGGCAGCGTTGCATAAAATCTTTTTATACAAGTTTTTACTTAAGAATTTCCTCTTTCCTTGCAGTAGTAACTAAATTTTTTACTTTGTTAACAGTTAGTTTTCAAAGCTTCTGAAATTGTGTGCTTGTTATAAACTTCGTGAAGAAATGTTGAGGTATTTTATTGCATATGTTTTTATTTACTGTATTTCTGTAAATAAATATTTATGTATTTCATCAACTTTCTTATTGTTGTTCAGAATTTTTGCTTTATACAAACTGTTTGTTGAGCTTTTATTCGAGAATTCTATTATTTGCTTAATTCACTCACTTCAATAGATAATATTATTTACGCATTACTCTGTCATCTATGGTATTTTATTTAAAAAACAGTACCATTGTAAATAGGGACTTACCTACTCACCAACGAAAGGTTCCAATCTTTTATATCGCAAAATTTCGATTAAATTACACTTAAATACCACTTGAGAAATAACTAACAGTATAATAATACATACACTACCATATTTCCATCTAATTTTGGTCGACTTAGTTTCTTTTTGAAGCATCAAATACTACAACGCAAAAAAGGAAAAGCACTTGGTTGCCTCTCGAAATAGGGACGGCAAAATACTTGACCTTTCCCGCTTTTTGAATATTATTCAGTCAAAATATTACTTTTAGGGAAACCCCATAACGATTAGGATTTGTGATAATGATGCAAAGTTGCTTCGAGTGGATCTCGTTAGCCAGTTTCTGTAACAAGAGTAAGTAATGCGGCATCATAATATGTATATTGATGAAAGTTACTAGGAAATCGCATGTATTTTTTTGTGAAATCATCATCATCATCATCATAATCAACAGCCTGGAAATTCCTAATGCTGAGCAAAGCCTCTTCTCACACGGAGAAGGTTTGAGCATTAATCCCCACGCTTGCTCAATGCGGGTTTCCTCACGATGTTTTTCTTTACCATTTGTCAGTGGTGTCTAGATAATATTAGAATGTACATTAAACTCGGAAAAAGTCACATTAGTACTTGCCGTTGCTAGATTTCGAACCCGCACCCTCATGCATGAGAAGTGGGAGTCTTAAGCTTCCGGGCCCCCACGACATCCCATATTTTTTTGGGATAAGATCACCTAATGGTAAGCAATCAGTGCCGCTCATGTAAACTTGAAACACCAGCTTACCAGATTTTTAGGATTTTAGAATTTTAGAGGATTCGGAGATTGCAGATATTAAGGAGGGGGATAACTGGGCCTCCGGTAAACACAACGGAGACGTTATTTTACGTCGGTTTTCTGTGACGTCGTGGTATCACTCCGGTCGAGCCGGCCCATCCGTGCCAAAGCATGGCTTTCCCACACTTAAAATCATATTTGAAAGCGGGACTGATAAGGCGTTTATTTTATTGCTGGACAAATGGTCACGATATCAACTGTCTAGTAGGCAACTTGTGGTATAATATATAGATACATAGACTTGACTTGCCAATTTACTCTTGGAAACGAAACACATAAATTTAGCAGGAAACAAAATTACACCAGAAATGAATTCAAAATACTTCTCAATAAAACCAATTGCTTATATTAAATCTTTTTACTTCAAATAGAATTTGAACGACTTCACCAATCATAGGTACTTAAAATTGGAGGACAAAGCACATAATTAGATGTTATTTCCTCTTGCTGCTCATAAAAGTAATATTCTCAGATAGAAGCCATATTGACAAGAATTCCCCGTAAATATTTTAATTTGAATTGATGTACTTTTATCGAACTCCCACAAAAATTTAAGAAAAGAATATTAATATCTAAGAGTTTTAACTCCAGAAAATATGTACAGCAATATGATCCATCCTTTTGAATTATCTAAAGGCATAATATTTGTTCTACTCAATTTACCTTCTGTTTATTTATGAATTGTATTGATAACTTCTTCATAGCAATATGATATTCAAAACAAGGTTTATTCTGTCCAAATAAATATTTTGATAGTTTTGTCAACTTTTTTAAGCACTTAGGTATAGAATTGTCTACATTTGACTTAAAATATTAATGATTTTGTGATTTTCTTTAAAATATATCACTACTGTAGCGCCTTCATGATTTACAATATGAAAATCCAATTGACGACTTATTTAAAACTTTCAATTTTTCATAACTATATTGTAAAACGCAACAAATGCACGTCTTAGAAATAAAACAAAATGTTTTAATGTCAATATCACAAACCGAAATCTAATTGAGCTAAAAGCTAACACCTAAAAGTTAAAATATAAAAAGAAAAGATGTATAAAATAAACCGAAACATGTCTGGATAAAAGAAAATTATCGCTAATCATGTCAAAAGACTTTTTTGTGGACTAATGGACGCGTCGGTCATCGTAAAAAACTTTTAAGGCTTTCAAAGTGTTGGATAATACGTCACTTAAGTGCCTTTCGTTACTAGAAAATAAGGCGAACTTCAATATGTCCTGTAGACCTGGCAATGTTAAGTATAAAGTAATGATTGAATCGTTTTTAACTTCTTTTGTGTAGATCTCTTTTATTTAATCCTATGTTATCTTAAGAAACACTCACGTTAAATTTTATTTTCATCTAGTATCAAACTTAACGTAATAATTATTTATTGTTCATTCATTTTGACCAAATATTAGTAATTTCAACTAATTTGATTACAAAAACACCTTTCTTTATTACTATAAGACCAGACCAATATACTTAAAGCCGACGAACGAGTTTTTCGATGCCTTATAAATAGTTTATTTTTCCTATAATTAATTTTAATCATAAGTTGTATATATTTAATTTAGTAATATTTAGTTTTAATTTTATTTATGTAATAATTGTTACTTAAAGCCTAACACATTATAAATACCATTTAGTTTATTCAATATTCGCTCATTACGGATGCAACGGGCGCGAGTATTGCAACTCAAGAGTACTACACAAACTCAATGTCGATCGATCAGAAAGGTATTTAAGAGTGAGCCTCTGATAAAACAGGAGATGATTTTGATACCAATTATATTAAAAACCAGATTGTCGTAACAAATAGAGGTAAACATAACAATATACATACATTCATTTATTTGATACACATCTATCAACTTCAAGTGTACTCGCAATGTAAGTTGTTTCAGCAATAAACAAAACCGAACTGAAGTAAACTTCTAAAATCTTACTACATGGAACCGGTTAGATAACAAAACAGACAGCGAAGCTTCATGAAACGAAGCCAACTAATCCCATATTTAATTCTAGTACACTCAAGGATGCAAAGCTAAACACGGCTTCCATTTTGGAAATAGCTCCTGATTCTAGCAAATTGCTCCATGTAGATGCGACGATAGAGTTAACACAAATTCAATTTATCGCCAATAGACGAAAAATATTGGTAAAATATTGGTGGATTCAATTTTTAAACCATTATTTAAATGAAGTATATCATAAATAGCTTTGAATGCGGGATTCTTTCCTTGAATATTTACTTGGGGAGTCTTGGAGACTCCATAACAATGCCAAAAGGTTCTGATCCCCGTTAGATACTTTAAAAAAATTGGCATATCTTCTTTCTCTCTCTGATATATCTTCTGTCCTCTAATCTACTTCACAAGCAATATGTTTTTTTTCCGTTCATTATCTGTTAATTAATAACAGAAGAGGTTTTGCTTATCAACATTGAATTCTAGTTAGTCATAATAAACGTAATATTTGAATAATTAAATGCTTAGGAATGCCCTACTTCCCGTTCCTTGTATAGTACTTAGCAGTTACAGTTGAGGTCAAGTGAGTTTGAAACGTGAGGCAAATTAGAGGAATAGCTTACGTTGTTTGTTGAATATTAATTAACAAAACTTGGAAGGTAGGGCCTATATCGAGCTGGAATTTCACCTGTTTATAACCGTGTACGTGTGAACTGATTGTGAATGCTTGCCGTTCGATATTTAATATGTTGAATTAACTTTATGCGAAGTAGTTGTTAAGTAATTTTTCTTTGTTATTTCTATAATTCAGCCTTCAAATTGGTACACCAGTTTCAAAGAGCTACTGGTGTACCCAATGAAAATTTAAAACAATTAACCAGTCAGATTTTCTAATACCACGTTCAAGAACAATTGATATTGATTTGAAATATACTTTATAATCTTGTTACCGCATATTAATTTCAAAACAAATAACCTCAATATTTGACAATCCACGGAAATAACTAATAAGAAGCCTACCAATCAAATTGTCAATCCAATATTTTTGTATCATCTCCTCTGTTTTCGAATAATCACACAAAAAAAGAAACTGCGGAAGTCAGTATCAAAAAACTACAAAAGGTAAAGAAAAAGCAACATCGGAAATGAGAAAAGATAGAAGGAACATTGTTTCGACATTCACTTGAATCTTTTACCGCAAACATTTTGTTTTTAACAAAAAAATCTATTGGCATTTCCAGTGTTCTAGGAACTATGTAAGTTAGATAGATCCAATTGAGTTTTCTCTGTGCTTTTTCTGTGTTCAATGCAATATGTTAAGCTAGTAGCGCTTATTTTAATAGTTCATCGTTTTGCTGAAACGCTGATAAATATAAACTTCACCATTTTTATGCTTTTTTATGGTTGTGCTATGAATAGTACTGGCTCTAGTACAACTAAGGGGTTAGTTCAGGTCTGTGCTACGTCACAACAAGTAATCTCTCCAGCCATCTCTTAACTGAAAGTTAGACGTAGTTAGTTAAAACGGCAATAAATCTGTTATGTATCGTTATTATTAGTATTTTTGCTCACCAGAAGGTGCTATGGCAACCTCTCGTACTTCGTCCAATAGGGAATTAGCTATTAACTGGCATAGACAATAAAAAATCTCAAAACGATTATTATATCAAAAATTCTGCATCCATATCTAAAGCAACATGGAAAGTTATAAATGACATTAAATGTGTGTATCCAAACGAAAGTCTAAACCAATTAAATATTAATAACACAGTAGTAAATGACCCACTAAATATTGCACAAACATTCAATGATTTTTTTCTTGACATCAGCAGTAAAAATAAAACCCATGCTATCGATAAGACATCTAAATTGACAAATGATTACCCTAAACTGACATACCATAATGAACGTAATAATAAACTGACATATTACTGTAATTCCATATTTATGGGCCCGACTACCACTAATGACATACAGAACATAATATTTACACTGAAAAATAAAACAAGCGTTGGTTATGACGGTGTTTCAACTAGAATTGTTAAAGACGTAGCTAGTGTTATATCGAAACCATTAAGCTTCATCATTAACCTATGCATAGAACACGGCAGTTTTCCTGATAAACTTAAAACATCGATAGTAAAACCGGTATTTAAAAAAGGCGATAGAACGAATATAAATAACTACAGGCCAATTTGCATTGATAACTGTTTTTGCAAAGATTTTTGAGAAATGCATATACGAATTCTTAGATAGTCATCATATACTGACACCAAGTCAATATGGTTTTAGGAAAAATAAATCGGTTAATGAAGCAATATTTAACTTTCTGCAAAAGGTGCTAAATAATCTAGATAAAGGACTACCAGCTATAGCGTTATATATGGACATGTCAAAGGCATTCGACCGAGTCGATCACCAAATACTTCTTAAAAAAATGAATGCGTATGGAATCAGAGGAAATGTGTATGATCTTGTAAAATCATATCTGTCAAATAGACAACAATACACTGAGGTGCGACAAATTAACTCATTGATAATGACAGAGGAAGTATACACATCCAAAGCTGGGACTGCTCAATTTGGCGTTCCACAAGGAAGTGTTCTGGGTCCTCTGTTTTTTCTCATATATATAAATGACATGCCTTTAATCACTAAATATAACCTTACACTATTCGCTGATGCCAGCACAGTACTATTTAGATAAGATAAGATAAGATAAGTCTTTATTTGCCTTAAACATGGTTTACAGTGGTGTTACAATTTGTTTTTAAAGTACACATGTTTAGCTGTATAGATAATGTCTATAGATTGCATGCAAAATATTTGTTAATACAATTGTCATTACGCCAATAATCATTACAATAAAATAAAAGAAAAAAAAAAGAAATTGAACCAAAACACATTTAAACATTTTTTAAATCAAAAAAGTCATTTATATTATAAAAATTATGTTCATTTAACCATTTATACAGTTTATTTCTGAAAATATTAATATTATTTAATAATTTTAGTTCTTCCGGAATTTTGTTGTATATGCGCACACACATCACTAGACAGCTTTTAGCATATTTCCCAGATTTAGGAGTATTGCTTAATACAAGCCTGTGTGGATCCTTTCTGGGTTGGGAGATTACTTCATATGCTTTTAGGAACAATCCCTTATTATTGAAGACAAAACTACAAATTTCATAAATGTACAAGGAGGGAAGTGGTAATAAGCCTAGCTTTTTAAAAACTGGTTTGCAGGACTCGTCAGGACGGATTCCACATATGGCTCTAATACATTTCTTTTGTACAATAAATGCTCTGTTTTTGTCCGTACTGTTTCCCCATATAATAAGCCCGTAGCGTAAAATGGACTCTATGTATGCGTGGTATGCTACTATTGCCGTTTTTCTATTAGTGACGTTCTTTAGTTGATTGAGAGCATACACAAATTTGTTAATCCTATTGCACAGGCCATCTAGATGTACTTTCCAATTTAAATCTTGGTCAATGAGTACACCCAAAAATTTTGTTTGTGTTACTTCTTTCAATCTATCAATATTCAGTTCAAAATTATATTTAGCATGTTTCGATTTATTAAATTGCATAAAATTAGATTTATCTAAATTGATTATTAATTTATTTGTCTGTAGCCATTCTAATATATTGTCAATTATTAATGTCTATCTCATGATCAGATATTGATTTATGCTTCTTATCGGATGTCACTATAATAGAAATATCATTTGCAAACAATATACATTTGTGATTAGTAGCCAATGAAATGTCATTGATGTATAATAAAAACAATATGGGCCCCAACACACTCCCTTGAGGAACACCGCATTTTTTGTCTCTATAGTCTGAAAAATAAGAAGTGAGTATATTTTCGTGTACTTTACTTACGACAACGCATTGTTTTCGGTTACTTAAATAAGATGAGATCCACTGTAATACAGGACCTCTTAACCCAAGATTTTCCAGTTTTTTCAATAAAACGTCATGTGCCACAAAGTCAAAAGCCTGCGACAGATCGAAAAACAATCCTGTCGTTAAGTGATTATTATTCAGACCTGTCAGAATATTATTCAAAAGAGAAAATATAGCAAGCGTCGTGGATTTGTGCTTTTGAAAACCAAACTGTTCACTAGCTATAATGTTATATTTACTACAGAATTCTAAAAGTCTTTTGTTCATACATTTCTCGAATACTTTTGATAAAATAGGTATAAGAGTAACTGGACGATAATTTTTAACGTCCTTTTTATTGTTTTTTTGTACAGTGGTTTCACAACTGATAATTTTAATACATCAGGAAACGTTCCCGATGAAAATGATAAATTAATCAGATGTGTCAGAATAGGCACTAATTCCGCACTACTTGCTTTAATAATCTTTGTACCAATTCCATCATAACCCTCGGAGTTAGTATTATTTAGCGATGTTATCTCCCGTTTGACTTCATCTTCAGTCATGAGACTGAGAAACAAAGTGTTAGGAATTGTCGCAGTACAAGAGTAATTATTATTATATGTTTGGGTATTTGTCGAGTCAATAAAGTAATTATTAAAAATATTAGCGATGTCAGTTGGATTCGTCACGATATTCCCGTTTAATTGTAGTTCAGAAATGTCGTTTTCACATTTTAAGTTTCCGATTTCATGATTAACAACAGACCATGTTGCTCTGCATTTATTTTTACTCCCTTCAATGAATTTTGCATTAGCATTCATTTTTGATTTTACGATACACCTATTCAGAACGCTTGAATATTTTTTATATTTTATTTTGTTTGCTAGAGTTTTACTTTTATAATAAATATATCGCAGAACTCGTTTAGTTTTACAACTATTTCGAAGACCCCTACTCATCCACTTTTGTTTATTAGTATTAGAGTTGTTAACCTTAATTTTAATTTTTGGGAAGCACAAGTTGTATAGCAAACACAAAGACTCATGAAATTTACTAAACGCATTATTTAAGTCATTTTCTAGATGTACTTCTGACCACGATAAGTTAGCGAGGCATTCTTTAAATTTTGTAATGTTTTCATTGCAATAATCCTTTTTCTCAATGAAATAAGATATAGCCTTTGAACTTTGTTCTTTTATAGGGAATTCCAGTAATTGTGCCGTGTCATGGTCAGATAGGTAAAGAGGCAATACATTCGCCGAAGATAAACTTATGTTACTTAGTATGTGGTCTATGCAAGAATCCTTCCGAGTGGGGACATTAATATGCATCTGCAAATTGTAATTATTACACAAATCCTTTAAATATGTAGTGACTTTTCCCGGTTTTAAAGTATTTATATTAAAGTCACCAGCAATTACTATTTTCGTATTTGGTCTATATTTTTTTAGGGTTTCGCACAAAAGTTGATCAAGCTTATTCAGAAATATATAAGGGTCAGAAGTTGGCGTTCTATAGAGGCAGACTATTAACAGTTTATGTAATGGAATTTCCACGCCACAGGCTTCAAATGATTTTTGTGTTGAATATTTTTTTATGTAATTAAGCTCATTGTAAATTAATCCCTGTTTTGTGAGAATACATGTTCCTCCTCTTTGTTTATCTCGACTAAACGCAGTTGCTAAAGTATAGTTATGTAATTTTAAGTATTTTTCATATCCGGCACGCACAAAGGTTTCAGAAAAACATAAAATGTTGGGTTCTTGATTCGCGTCTCGTAATTCTAGCAGCGTCATTTCTAGTAATTCCTTTTTTGATAAAACGCTGGCAATATTTTGATGTAGGATTTTAAAAGTTTTAGATTTACTTTGCAAGTTATTGTGTTTCACGAAAAAATGCTTTTTTATCCAAGACCTGAAAATAGTGTGGTATAGTACCTTTTTTTACAGTAGCACAGTGTTTCTTATCGAGTCCATCTGTATCCTCGCATCCCGACTGGTGTTGGAGTTGTGAAAAATAATATGGTATTGTTCCCTTCGCACACCTATCACGCCGCGTGTTAGGTGTTCTATCCTTTGGTTGATCACGGAGTATCAACTTCTTCAATTCTTTAACATTCAAATATTTTCGTTCATAGTCATGATAGTCAATAATATAGTTAATTAAATTACAAGTATTATACATTCTGGTTTTAGCTTCAATATAATTACAGATTTGTATTCATTGCAAATATTGCTTAAAGTTTGGTTCAAATCTTTCACGTTTATATACATATTTTTTAACACGCTAAGAACAATTACATTGTTATCAGCAAAAACATTGAGAAGTTTACGTACTTGTGAAGATAAAATCTTAATGTCGTAGTCATTTTCACCAACACAAATGATAAGTTTGTCACTTGGTAATAACTGAATATTTTGGCAGTTCTTAATGACATCACTAGTAAGGGCATTTGGTTTCGTTTGAGACGTGACGGCATATTTCCCATATGTTGTATCATCCCTTGACCTCAACAATGCACTTGCCAGTCCAACACACTGTTGTGTTCCATAAATATATATTTTATTCCCTTGATTTTCTTTTTGCGAATCGCGTAGCGTTATTTTTTCACATTCTTCATTTGTTTCGAGTATTTTTTCACATTCTTCATTTGTTTCGAGTATCTTCTGAAGCTTTAGAATGTGGTCTTTGAGATCTATTATTTCGTTTTCAGCTCTTTTCAACTCGTACTCCAGATTTGTGATATTTTTTTGTAGGCTTTGGATATTAGCACTGGATTGTGTCACCGTGTTATTATTACTTGCAACTAGGTTTCTTGGTGGCGTAAAAAAAGCTTGAACTCCTGGACGTACTAAAGGGCATGAGTTTGTTCCATTTATCGTCACGCCCTTATTATAATGTTCTCTTTGTGGAGATTGGTATAACAATCTTTTCAGTGTGGTGTTATCCTTGAGCAACTTGTCATTTTGTCTACGGAGCTCGTTATTTTCTAGAATGATGTTTTCTAGTTCGTTCTGTGAAGTTATTAGATCAGTCTGAAGATTTTCTATCTTGTCCTTCAGTTCTTGGGCTTGAAATGAATCGATTGCTGAAAGGTCCATACTTCTCGACAAAGTTTTATCTGTAATTGTGATTGATTCGTTGTCTATATGATCCATTGTTAATATATGTGAGTCATATATAACCTCTGAATTTGTGCTTCTTGGAGTAGACCAAGGCGTGTTGTCTGGCGTAACATTACTGCTTAGATCAGGAGGCGCGGGTTTTTTTCTCATAGTTACGTTGGATACCCCAGGGCCACTGGTACTCTGTTCTTTTGCCTTCTGGGTACATAATCTGCATTCCCATTTAAAATTTTTCCTCTCTTCTAGATTTTTTAAACGATATAGTGCCTCTGGGTATCCAGCACAGTCAAACTCGAAGTGGTTTTTACATAAATTGCATAATATTGTTCTTCTATTATCAACTTGTTTTTTACATTTATAACACATGACTAATTTTGGCTCCTTACGGCCACTATTTTTGGTTTTTGATTCCATTGCAATTTTTCTCTTTATATTGTTTGGTGCGTAGTCAGCTTGTAATGGAACGTGACTCAAAAGGCAGGATTCCAAGTTAATTTTATGAATAACTGTCAATTTCTGAACGATCAGTGTAGTGTCAATATTTTTGATGTGTCTTCTGATTGGTTGACGGATGTTTGTTTTTATGCCGTCAGGTTGTCAGAATTGCAGGTCTTTTAGAATTTAAAAATTTTGAAATAATAACTGCATAAAATTGGCAGAAAAGTTGGTTTTAACGTTTGTTTGCAATTGCACTGAATAATTGTTATCACATATGTTGTCCACTTTGTTAATAATAGGCTTTATAATGTTTTTTGCATTAATTAATAACAAAACACAGATATTTAGTAGTTCATTTTGCGATGTCTTATTTACACAAACACTAGAGTTTTCACTGAGATAACATTATCACTGTATATTTAAGACTTATTAAACGTCCTGATGTATTCTTCTATTTATTATAATTGGAAATACTTAAGAAATTAATTAATTATTAGCGAGCTATTGTTGACACTTCTCGGCAGTGTTGCCAACTATCGATGATAACATGACAAATTTAGAAAATGACATAAATAGTACCTTAGCAAATATTGTACAGTGGCTTAACACAAATAACTTATCAATGAATGTCGATAAAACTAAAATAATGAATTTTAGAATACGCAAACAACTCATTGATCATTTGACTGTACAATACCAACATAGGAAAATAGATGAAACTGAAGTTACAAAATTCCTGGGCTTAAATATAGACAATAAAATTAACTGGAAACTACACATTGACCATGTTTGTAAAAGGCTGAACCAATTCTCATATGCCCTTAGTAGACTCAGAAAAGTTGCAAATCAAACTACCCTTAAGACAGCGTATCATGGTTATGTTGGATCAACCCTAAGATATGGCTTAATATTCTGGGGCAACAGTATTGACAAAGTTAGGGCATTTGTAGCGCAGAAACGATGTTTAAGGGCTATTTTCAAACTACAAGGAACTGAGTCGTGTATCCCATATTTTAAAAAACATAACATCCTCACTTTGCCAAGTCTGTACATACTTGAGGTCGCGTTATTTGTTAAAAACAATCCCAATCTATTTACGTTCCGTGAGCGCGTAAGACACGAAAATAAATTACACATAGTTCCAAGCAGAACACATCTAATGCACGAGAGCATATTCTGTATAGTATCGAAGATATTTAATAATATTCCGGGAGATATAAGACAGATCAAAGAAACAACCATATTTAAAAAAAAATTACATGACATATTGGTGAATAAATGTTATTATACTATAAATGATTACCTAAATGACAAATCCCTGCTACAATATTCTATACCAAAATCATGACGTGTTCAGTATTACCTATTGTACTTATTTTACTAAATAAATCATAATAAATATTTGACATAAGAATTTATCGACATGACATATGTAATTTATCTAATAATTTCTTGTTTTATTACATAATTGACTTATTTAACATTAATATTGTACTCAACTATTGTACGCCCTATGGGCAGGACACAGCTGAGCTCAACCAAATTATGATAACAACTGTATTATGTATCTACCTGTGATCTACAATGAATAAATGAATTTGAATTTGAATTTATTTTGACGGTCAGTATTTTAATTAAGATTCGAGTACCTATGTATATCAGTGAAACCTTAAATTCCTTACGTATAATTTATAATGAGAAATACCGAATTCTTTAAGATGTTAATGTAATTAGTTTTGTGGTATATTAGACAAATATTTTTTTATTTTCTTGTATAATGTTACAATATTCAGTTAAAATGGCGGTAGGTTCAGAAGTTAGAGGTCGTTACGTCACGACTAGATTTCATACATTTACGATCACACGATATTTCGTGGTGGCCCGGAGATTTAAGACGCCCGCTTCTCATGCATGAGGGTGCGGGTCCGAAACCTACCAACGGCAAGTACCAATGTGACTTTTTCCGAGTTATATGTACTTTCTAAGAATATCTAGACACCACTGACAAACGGTGAAGGAAAAACATCGTGAGAAACCTGGGCTTATAATTTCTAATTATAAGTCTGTAATCGCCAACCCGCATTGAGCAAGCGTGGTGATTAATGCTCAAACCTTCTCAGTGTGATGAACTCATCAACAATCGCATGGATTAGACTAAAGAAGCCAATGTTATTTAGCTACGATATTAATGAGATCCTATAAATGAATTGTCATAATAACATAACATAACATGTTATGCTGCCTCATTGGCCGAATGGTCGCAAAAGCGACTGCCGGGCAAAGGGTCTCGGGTTCGATTCCCGGGTCGGGCAAAGTATTACTGGGTTTTTCAAAGAAATTCACAGTAGTAGAAATTCACGGAGTCTGGAATTGTGCCCGGTATATGGCAATAGGCTCACCCCCTATTACATGGGACTCATAACATAAATAGTGAAAAATGGGTGTTATATTGTAAAGTGGCATAATATATACCTGTGCCTACCCCTTCGGGGATAAAAGGTATGATGTTATGTTGCCATAATATACTGAAACATTTCTATCCAAAGTACAAATAGCAAATGGCTTTAATGAATTTTATTACGAAATAAATAATTCTCTCCAAAATGTTGCTATTAACAGTATCCCAAACATCTGCAATGCTCAAGAACCTTAAAGCTGTTTCTGATCTTATCTAAAGTAACTCAAAAACGACGAGTCGACAGATTTAATAACGTGGAGATTAGGTCAATCTACGAAAATGCCAAAATACGAAAATGTTCGTTGAAAGGAGTACCTAACCGACCGAGTCGAATTAATATCGAAGCAACATTACTTTCAACATTTTATTCCTTAAAAGTTTAAACGATTTTGTCTATAGCAAAATGTACTAATACTATAAATTCAAAAGTTTGTGTTTATGTTTGTTAGTCAACTACGTCAAAACGGCTGAAGGAATCGAGATGATACTTGGAACAGGGGTAGGTTATGGTCTGATATAACACATAGGCTACGTTTTATATCATAGGGATGCGAATGAAACCGCAGGCAGAAGCTAGTATTAAAGATATGATAGTCAGATTGAACTACTAAGATAGTATTCTGTGTCTAAGATTTTTGAAAATATACGTATTGGAATTCCTTGTTACAGTCTTGTAAGTAGGCAATTTCAAATAGACACTGATCACACACTTTAGCAGAGGCATAGGTGACCATTTCACTTACAAATATGTCAAGCAAATTTCACTTAGGACAAGAATTTCTTATTAGTAAATATCAAAGATTAGATGATAGAATTGGTATTTTAATACATATTGAAAACCTATTCTCCTTCTGGGAAGTACAAGCGCTAAAATCTTTAGCTGCTTGCTGAAATTCTTAGAAAGGAAAATCTATCAAAAACATTTATAGTCGACTACACACAACGCATCATCGAAGGCTCGAAGCGGACCATATATTTGAATAGCATTTATTTTTTAAAATGTTCCCGGGGCTCGAAGAGTAGGAATGGGTAGAATTTTAGTCATTAAGAGTCTGACACTCCCTCTCGTCTCATCTTTTTTTTGAGGAGGAAACATCGTCCAGTGACTTCTCCCGCCTTGGGTTAGGCGAGAGGGAGTGTCAGACTTTAACTGACTAAAAAGCACCCCGTTACTACTTCTGCTCTTCCAGCTAGAGCCCCGGCAACTCGTTAGGCCTTGCGCGGCATCAGCCCTACTGGGCCCCATCTGTGGTGGTCTGATGGCTCTTTGAGGCGCGCGCGGAACGCAACGCGCCGTACGGACGACTTTAATATTGAGATATAGAAGATATTGGATGATTTACCTCCCTCAAAAAAGGTTTAAATTTTGCTTCATATTTGTTGAGTGGTCCACACGGTGGGAGAATGCCCTTCGTGGGCTGAGCACCGCCGTGTCCTCAGGGAAGTGATCGGCGATGGCGACCTCTCGCGTCCGGGCCTAGTGCAGGCCATAGTGGGATGCCGTCTCCTCCTTTTGCGAAGCAGTCATGCTAGCTAAGGAGGAGGCGGGACGCGTGAGGCAGCGAAGCGCTGCCTCCTCGCAACCCAGCCATCGCGAAGGACACACCGGGCGTCGGGGATCGCGGGACGATCTCCGGCCACCGTAAGCGCGGGCCTGCGGACGGCGAGCATGGGTGGCTCCCCGTCCGACCAGAAACAGACCCGAGCGTACGGCGCGTCGCGTTCCGCGCGCGCCTCAAAGAGCCATCAGACCACCACAGATGGGGCCCAATAGGGCCGATGCCGATTCGGAGTCGCGGAGAACCTAACGGGTAACCGGGGCTCCGGCTCGACGTGCAGGAGAAGGAACGGGGTGGTTTTTAGTCAGTAAGAGTCTGACACTCCCTCCCGCCTCACCCAGGCGGGGGCAGTCATTCGATGATTTTCCCCCCTTAAAAAAAAAAAAAAAAAAAACACACACAGGTGGTTGAATGGTGGCATGTGCGACAGCAGCAATTCGCAGGATGAGCAAAGTATTATTGAATTCTTTTGATTTTTTTTAGTCAATCTTAGTAGTAGTATGAAAATTATAAGTGTGCCAGTCAGTTATGCCACTATTTAAAGTAGTCTCATAGCTGATATTCCAATAAACACCCCTTTACTCTTAAGTAAATAGGTATTACTTTAAAACTAAAGTAATACCTTTTTAGTTTCAAATTGTCAAATTCTAATGCATGTGCATGCTTACACTAAAGGACCTATGCAGTGGGTTTTCATGCTAGAGATGAGAACCGGACCGTTGTCCGTGGCTGCAGGCCAATTAAACCCTGAACACTCTCTTCAATGAACCCGCATTGTAATATATCGGGTATCGCTGAATTTACCTACTACATATTCCCTACATTTGATGAACCGATAAATACATTTATTTATATTATATTGTTATTTTTTTTTTAATATAGAATTTTTAAAAATTACAATACATGTAACATAAATTGTATTGTGAGCTCAACATAACTGTCATAGGCAACATCATGATGCCTATGACAGTTGATATGATCTATCTATTGTGTGCCTGACGTGTTTTGTATATATATACGTGTGGTATAGATAATAACAATGCTAGTACTCCAACTCCTAGAACCAGATGAAAAAAATATCATCAACGATTAAATATTTTTGAGCCGTTTGGGGTAGACACATTAGTTCCCTGAGGTCTGAGTGCCCATAGTTTATTTAAAAATATTTCAAAACGCCTGTATCTCGTGACCAGAGGGCTGGTCTGTTCTTCGGTCAGATGTTAAGCATTGCTATACAACGCTGCCGGCCTTCTGGGTACTTTCCCAGCGAACATCGATATGAACGAATTTATAGACGCTCTTTTTATGTACCTACTTATTTTTTTATAATATTCTTTGTAAATAGGTAGTGTTTAAGTTTTCGAGTATTAAATGTATTATTTCATTATTTTAGAAACCTCATCCACTGAGGAGCCAATCACTCACCATCCTCACCAATCACGTTTATAATGTATATTTGAAATATCGTTATTGCTTCCTCTTACTCTCTCTCTCCCAGTGAAATCAATAACTCAAGTTTACTAACGCGACGAGAATCGCCGTCTCCGAATTGACGTTTGAACTTATGGCCCCTGCGAGCGATACTAAAATATTCAGTCACTGAATAAAACTAGAAATGCTGGTGACTGGAGTAGCCAGTAGGTAATTCACTTCCTTTTACCAGTGGGGCCACTTTAGAAGAAAGACGTATACTTACTAGCGACATCGAAGATTTCAAGTGCTTTTTAAACTTTCATAGTTACCTGGAAGGTTGCATTTCATTTATTTATTGATTTGTTTATTCCTCTTGATATCTTAACAGAAACTCTCCTATCTACTGCAACGCTCTTTGAAAATACCAACGATGTCGAAAGTCATATATACTAAATATGACATGGGCTAGCCTGTGTGCTTGATGTGAACAATTGACTATATTAAACTAGTATCTATATACTTGACGGCGCCCCCATCATTATTTTGTAAACTGCGAATGTAATGGGCAAGCAGTGAACAAACAACTGACCGACGTCACTTCAACCCCACCACCGAGTGATATATAAAGCAGCGCAAGCGCAAGCTCGAGTCAGCTTTGTCCGGTTAAGTAGTCAACAGCCTTAGCGTGCTGAACTACGAGTGGTCCTAACCTAAAAAAAAAAGCTCGAGTCAGTCGTTCGTCGATCGTTGCCCAGTTCACACGTTACGCAATCGCTGAGTAATTTTATTGTTGGTTTTATTTGAGTGTTTTCTTTATACCTCTATAATCAGTGCTGAATTATTCAATTATTATAATTAAAAATTAATGTGAAAGTAAGTTCATTTAATCGAAATAAACTAAGTGATTGTGTGAAGCCCTTTGTTTTATTTTCAAATAATGTCGGACCCTGATCCTACATCAGAAGTGGGATGGACCGGGATTATTGAAAATGTTAAAATTATCGGAGCCGGTTCGTGAAGAACTACCTACATGCAAATGCGACGAAGAAGATAGTGCTGCAAGATTGGAAGTGCTTAGCTATACATAGCTAGCTACCTCGGTAGTGAAGATTCAATGTGGCTAACGTTGAGGCAGCTACTTCGAACTGAATCGCTATCTGAAGCAGCAAATGAAGACATGACGTGGTCCCAATTCAAGCCGGAGTACATTGGCGTCCAGTGACAGCGTGAGATACGCGGCGTTAACGCAGCGTTTGGTGAACGGCGTGTTGATGTCTGCAATTGGACACTGCTGCCATCGGGATTATACCAGGTGACTTTGTTCCATTTATTATGATTCCGATACCAAGTACTTTATGGGTCAAAAACGAGTCAAAGACTTGAGTTTACAATTGTTAATTTTCCAATGTGAAATTTTATTTTATTTTGTCTGGTAGTTATTTAAAGAAAATAGCCGTGATATTTTAGATCCGAGATTATACATGGTCATTAGAATTACATCTGATAGTGTTATTTTGTGTTGTGTATTGTTAGGTAATATCTCAAGTAGTCTTAGGCTTTCATTTGGTTGGAAATTGGACGTATGGTTTCCGCGAGGTAGATGCAGAATTAAGTGGTGCTTGCTGTCTAACGCGGTACAGAGTATTGAAAAAAAAGTAGTTTATAACAAATAAAGGTCAAAAGCTGCTAATAATAATTGGTAGTTAAAGTCAGAATTGAAGAGTCCTCTAAAGTCATACATTCATTTAGGATTATTATTGGGTTGGAAAATAGCGCTAAGAATACTCTGATGAGAAACATGCTTCCCTTGATCTTGCCATTAGGATTTGTTATAATTAGGGCCTTTCAGTACCTTTTTTTTTTTTTTTTTTTTGATGTCGAGGGGAAACCTTCAAAAGGCGCCTAGCTTTTTGGGGAGAAAGACTAGGGAGTGTGGGATTCTTACCTCACTAAAACCACCCCGGTGGCCACCCTCAGCACCTGTAAGGGGCACCGGGTCCTCTGAAGAGACCTGCTCCGGAGCCCCCACGGTGCAACGCCTGATACAGCACATCCCTAGGGAGACGAGCGTGTCCCTTGATCATCGCTTTGCACGGCAGCACGTGACCACTGTGCTACCGTCTTCCCTGAGACCACTAGATAGGCACCTAGAGTCCCCACTCTGTGCGCCCGTGGCCCCTAAGGTCCGCCTGCATTTCATACAAGCGGGATTGCGGCGTGTTAGGCGTCATGGCGGTTGCGTCTTCGACGCCTTCTACGAGCAGGATCGGCTCTCTCGCGATTCCGCTCAGCAGCCTCCTTTTGGGACATTACAGTCTCACAAAAGGAGGCCACTGCCCTCCAGTTTTCTGTCTCTGCCAACATAGCCTTAGTTACTGCTGGCAGAGACAAGCCTTGCCCGATCTTGGCAACCAGGACCTGCCGCTCAGAAGCCCACGCTGGGCACTCCTCGAGCGTGTGCTGTGCGGAATCCAGGTCACCTCGGCAGTGGTGGCAATTTGCCGTGGCCTCACGCCCAATCCTGTTCAGGTACTCACCGAAGCAACCATGCCCGGTTAGCACCTGAGTGAGCCTGTAGGAGACGCGCTCCTCTCTTTTCAGCCAGGCTTCGAAGTGCGGCAGAATGGCTTCGACAACGCGCTTACGTGAGACCTCCGGCTGTTGTAGCCGCTCACGCCACCGCTCGAGCGCGTGTCGCCTTTCCTGCCGCCTCAGCCTAACGAACGCCACTCCTGGCACTCTACCGCCATTTTGGCGGACAGTCCGGATTTGATCGTAGATCTTTGCGTCCATATCCGCTAGTATGTCCAATGGCGGAAAGCGAGCCAAGAGAGTCGCCGCCTCAAAAGACACCGTTCGGTACCCTCGTGCGATACGGATGGCCATTTTCCGCTGCAATCGATCAATTTTCGCTCTACAGCGTCGGACGCCTGACAGTCGAGCTGACCAAACAGGCGCTCCATAAAGGACCATCGATCGCACGACACCCGCGTAGAGACGGCGAACTTCTTCACGAGGTCCCCCGATGTTAGGCAGCAGTCTATGCAAAGCACCCACTGCCTTTTCGACTCGGGGGACCAGGCGTTCGAAATGCTCTTCGAAGCCCCACCGACCATCCAATGTTAGGCCTAGATACTTTATGTATCGGCCTACCTGAACTTGCGCATTTCCAACTAATACCGACGAACTGGGTGGCTCTCTGGTTCTCGGCAGCTTATGGAACCATAGTGCTTCAGTTTTGTGAGGCGCTATTTCCAGACCCAGTCCTCGAATTGAGGCCACGACTTTTGCCACCCCGAGCTCAGAGAGCCGGATGGCCTCCTCGAAGTTACTCCCGCTGGCCATTACCAGAGTGTCATCTGCATAGCAAACCACATGAACACCAGCGGGAAGTTCAGCACGCAGGACCGTATCGTAGGCGAGGTTCCACAATAAAGGACCCAGTACGGATCCCTGTGGAACTCCACACGTAATCTGCCTCCGCTGAACGTTACCGTCCCGGCCCACATAACGAATATGCCGGTCGCGCAGGTAAGCCCCAACAATATTCTGCAAATAGGGAGGAATCCTGTGATATACAAGTGCCTCCCTGATTGCCTTCCAGGGTAGGGAATTGAATGCGTTGACGATATCCAGGCTTATCGCCAACGCAACCCCACCCCTGGAAACTGCCTGATCCGACAGCGAGCGGACACGTAGTATTGCGTCTATGGTGGAACGTTGCTGCCGGAAACCATATTGACATTCGGACAGGTCGGGACCAACTCGCGACAGGTGCCCGATGAGCCTTTCTGCAATCACTCTTTCAAAGAGCTTGGAAACCTCATCGAGCAGGCAGATGGGACGATATGCAGAGGGAGACTCCGCGGGCCTACCTTGCTTCTTCAAGAGGACCAATCCGGCCTCCTTCCATAGAATAGGAAACACGTTTGTTTGGAGACAGCTGTTGAACAGTCGCCTCAAACGACCCCCTAGGGCATCGAGAGCCAAAACCCACACTTGGCCAGGAACACCATCTGGGCCAGGTGCGGTATTACGAGCACTCATTCGACGCGCGGCTCGGTCCAACTCCCCCCCCCCCCCTCTTCAGTAACCCCCAAGTCAGAGGACCACTCTGACGGTAGGGGCAGTGAGGGACTGTCGTTCACTACTGGGAAGAGTGTGCTTATCACCCTCTCCAGCAAGTCTGGATCCATAGTCTCCGTAAGGGGAGGAACCCACGGACGGAGTTTACCCATGACCAAACGATATGGTTTTCCCCAAGGATCCCTGTTCAGCCCCTCGAGGAGTTCACTCCAGGACCGAGACTTAGCATCTAAAATGGCGCGCTGGAGTGCCATTGTTGCCTCCCTGTACTCTCTATAGACCTCGGTTATCTGTTCTTCAGTGGCCCTCGGCTGTCTTCTGCGTCGAGTGCGCTGGAACTGGCGTCGATACCTGAGACAGACAGAACGCAAATGTGCAATGTCTGCCGACCACCAGTAAGCCGCTCCAGGACGCTGACCGCACTTGATTCGGGGCATAGAAGCGTCACAAATTGATGCCATTTTATCCCGGAACCAGGCTGCCTCCCCATCCGGATCGGGCAAGAACTGGGAACTATCCTCTAGCCAAGCAACGACGTTGGCAGCTGCGATGAGCATTTCTCTATCGAGCTTTTTGAGGGCCCATCTTCGAGCCGATGGGTTAGATTGTGGATGGCTTCGACCATTGGAGAAATTAGGTGCCACGTCAAAAAGGATGTGACGATGGTCAGAAAGTGTGACCACCTCCTCAGCAACTCTCCAGCGCATTATTCTGGGAGCCAAAGATGGCGACGCCCATGTCAGATCCACGATGGACTCCCCCTGCCACCGAACGCAAGTGGCAATAGATCCCCGATTCAACAGTCGGAGATCGAGAGAAGCCGCCCAGTCCTGTACTATGTGTCCCCTGGGCCTATCCCGGGAGTTGCCCCACGCTCGAGAATGAGCATTAAAATCACCCAGGACTAAAACCGGATGGGGTAAGCATTTAGACCGAATGCAATTTGTTACTCCATCCAGATATCTCTCAAAGTCACGGAGAGAAATGTTTGGAGACACGTAGCAGCCCACTACGGCAACTGACCCCCACTCTACTGCAACAAATCCTTGGCCCTTGTCCACCAAGGAGCAGTGAGGTCCGCCACTTCCACCAGCCCAGTAAATGGCGACAGAGTCTATGGTATCACGAAACCAGCGGGGATGGTCCTGGAGACCATAGGGCTCCGCTACAACCGCCAGTGCAATCGACAACTCCGCCACAGTTTGCAAGAATAAATTTTGCGCACTACGACAGTGGTTCAGATTGCACTGAAGGACTTTCAGGGCTGGGAATGTGACGTGTCCATAGCCTCTGTGGGGCTTGCACCCATTGGTACAGCCGACGTCCTTTGTGATTTACCCGACCGATTTGCAACCCGTTTCTTTTGTGGATTACATTTTTTACTTCCCAGGCGATGGTTGGCCGGACGACCTTGGTCTGAGCAAACTGGACACCTTACGTTCGGTGATGTGCATTCTCTAGCCTTGTGAGCTCCACCACAAGCGTAGCACTGATTGCTCCGGTCTGTCGCACTAGTGCACTTACTCCGAACGTGTCCTGGCTCGAAGCAGCGGTAACACATCATCCGACGTGGCTCCAGTACCTCGACTCTAACCGACGACCAACCTAATGGTATGCGTTTGTTAGACATCAGTTTCTTCATAGCCGCCAGTGGGCCGCGAACCCATACATGCCCCAAGGAAGATGGCGGGCGTCGAATTTCGCCGAGTTTGATGTCCTCCGAAGAACATCCACCCGCCCTAGCTATAGCGACAGCTACTTCATCTGGGGTCACGGCATCGTCTAGGTCCATGACCCTGGCCTCTGCCATTTTGGTTGGACGTCCGATTTGCACCTCATAATCAGCAAGGACCTCCCGCATACGGCTGGCGAGTATATCGGCCTTTGAGGAAGAATTCTCGCCAAAGATCATTAAAACCATTCCGCCATCAACAGCACGTTTCTGACGAAGTTGGTCTGTCGTGATACCAATTTCGAGAAGACTGATCTGCCTTTTAGCCACAGATAGTGCTTCTCCAAGACCTACAGTCGCTCCCTCCCTCATGCGAATCGTGATCGCTGCCGAAACGGGAACTTTCGGCAGTTTAACTGAGGTCTTCTTCGGCAATCGGGTCTGTGCAGCCGAAGCAGATGAAACGACTGGTGAGTTTCTTGCCTTTTTAGCTTTCCGTCCCACCACCAAAGACCAAGACGTGTCTGTCTCCTGTGAATTCACTTTCTTTGATGGTCCATCTTGAGTAACCGTCGTAATTTCAGGTGCAGGTGACAATACCACCACACTTGGTGCGTTCTTTTTTTTGGCCTTACCCTTTTTCTTCTTCTTTTTAGCATTTATCACTGAATGAGCTGGTGGAGTAACCACTAGGTTCCTGGCATCTGAGGCAAGAGCCGGACGGAGCGGCTTCTCAGGCAGTAATCTACCCTCTAATCCAGCCAACTTCGCATCCATCATAACGCCAATCTCTATAGCGATGGAGCGTCGAAGTTGAGCCTCCACATCTGGTGTAAGACAAACTAACCCTGAAGGGGTTGAAACCTGCCCCTTTTCTTTTCCTCCCTGTTGAGATAGTTGGTTTAACTGGTTTTTCAGTTCTGCAACAGCCTCTTTGAGGCTGGCGACCTGAGATCGCAGATCCACGTTCTCTTTGGTCAGCCTTTCTACGACGTCTTGGTCAGTTCCAGACAAGTTCTCTGCTGCAACCTTCGCAGTGTTAGCCGTCGTCCGAGTTCGTTTACATGCCCGCGATTTCACTGATGCCGTTGACATCTGAGAGACAGTAGATATTTGCGAGCAATCAGATTCGCCACTGTCACTTGCTACTCCTCCCAGTGGTGTAGCCGGTCGCTTAAAACGTGACCGCGTTGTCATCCTTTTCGTGCCTAGACACGAACTGTTCTTGTCCAAATGCAAATTTTTCACCTCCATATCATCTTTTAAAGTATTTTTTTTAGTGTAATCCATATAAGTCCCACGAGAATGGGGGATATAATCGGTCCGCCTAGGGAGTGCCCCCTGTCCCTAGGTAAGTGTACATTTAGTACCCAACTAGAGGGTCCACCGGTACCCTAGCTGGGGGTGCGCTCGCGACTGACACCTCTCCTCAGCCATGCATACCCTCGCCGCGCACCAGAACTTGGTATTGGAGGAATTTTTTTATAGAGGTTATCTTCCTCGCGGTCCGGGCGACCAAGCCAGGACCCTCGTCCCGTTCGGAGTCATAAAACTATGAACTCTTTCCGGATTACGACTCTGACGGCTGCGATCAAGGACAACCCATGTCCTGATGCTACCCATTGGCAGGGTAAGTGCACAACAGGTACCGCCTTTGTTCATCCAACCCGTTCTCTGTTCAGCTCAGAGAAACGAGTGGAAAAACTACCCGTCGGACGCACAGGCTTCGTGCTAGCACAAAGCCCGACGCCTCCTGAAACCGTCTCAGGTTCTCCCGCCCCATCCAGAAGTTAGCTACAGGCAATAGCCACTCCAACCCTATCACTCCCGTTAGGGAGACTATCACCTGTACCCAGGGTGCACCACGGGGAGGTCTTCTGGCACCGCACCCCAGGGCCTTTCAGTACCTAGTGAGTTAGTAATTGTAAGGGTAAAACTTCTCATTTATTCTACTGTATCGTGTGTGCTAGTCATAGTCGTTACTGGGGCAGGGACTCGAGTCTATATAATGAAACTACAGTCGTGGCTGACTTGTGACTCTGGAATACTGGAGTGACTATCCACACTTGTGTAGTGTATAAATTGTGGTTACCTTGAAAATCTTGATGGCCGTTGATCATTTATTTTCATTTAAAGGACCTTGAGATATGTTTTCGCTAAGTGCGTTGTAGTGAGTAGATAGGCTGTTCGGTGGTTATTCCAGATGTAGTGAAGTGGGGTTTTGTCTAATAGAGAAAACGCGGAGTAACGAGACTCTGTATTTCATTATTATATTGCGTCTTACAAAAAATGTCTATCGCAGCGCCTATAAGTTACGTAAAATGTCGAGTAATTTAATTGTAACAGATGAAATTGAAATACAGTAGATCTGAGGACTAAGGATGAGGACAATATCTGATCACCAGGTTCTTTGAGAATTTTATAAAGTGTCAATGTCATGAGTTGCACTCAACACCTATAACTCACATACCTACACTTCATTTTTCATTTTTTTTGGGTGGATCGAACACATATAGAAAGATAAAGTGTTTAAAGAGACATCCGGCGTCAAGGATTTAAGACCAGCTCCTTGATCACTGGTTTCCTGCCTAGATAACTACACCCAGTTGTACGGTCTCTTCTTTGTGCCTTCAGGCTTAATTCATTCTGTCTCCTGCAGTAATATTCACCGAGGGAAGTGGAAACTATAGTTTTTTTTCTTCTTCTCCTCTTATAATATCTTCTGATTCACTTCGTTGCGGGAACCAAGACAGTTACTCATGTCCCTGGGACGCGCCGGACTTCAATGTTCCGGTGTTTTCATGGTTGTATCTACTGTAGATCCTGGCTTACAGGAGTTGCAGCGGTTTTGGGAGGTTGTGGCGGGCTTGTCCCATCAAAAAAAAAAAAAATACCCACACTTACATCATATTCACGCACTCGTACTCTGACCGCACCCATGAGGAACTTGTGGCTATGGGTCTTCACACACCAGACCGCATTCATGAGGATCATGTAGCGATGGGCCTGTGTGGTAAAGCGCCTGTGTGGCAAACCGCCTGTGTGGCAATGCATCTGATTGGTGAATTGCCTGGTTGGCAACTGGTCTGTGTGACGTTAGTTAGTATCGTATTGATTTTTATGCAGTTTCAGTTTGTAAGATTAAATGTTTGGTTATCTGTCAGATTATCTTGTCTCTGATTCGATCCTCCAGAGATACTCCGCAGATAGATGTTTCTTGTCTCTCTCGTTCACGTTCTCTTGTGTCCTGTAAGTTTCGCGTTAGAAAAGAGTATCTGTGAGTTACTGGGCTATGCACAGCCGTGATCACTTGTAAAGTTTAAATGCTTTGGGTTGCTTGGTAGAATAATATTCTTGTGAGATTGTGAAACGTCAGTTTGTCTATAACTTTTCTGGTTATTGATTTTGCTACTGAAACGTCGTAACTTTTTAAACTTTTAACTGTAAACATATTCCCAAAGTATAAAGGTCCCTACAAAATCACAGATTTTTTAGAAAACGATAGGTACGAATAGAAACTCGTTAATGGTTCTAATCGAACGTAAAAGGTCGCCCATGAGAACTTACGCGAGGTACCCCGCGGTCCATTAGGTTTTATAGAAATAGCCGAAAGTTATGATGATGGCGTGACAGCGGATGATAGCCAGAGTGATTTTGTCCATGAAACTGATAGCGGTAATAATATACTGTGTGACATAGCTGTGATTGATGATGCTGAGGGTGAACTTTCCGATAGCGACACTATATCTGTTAATAGCGACACTATATCTGTTAATAGCAGCACTGTATCGGCTAGTTCACGTACCTAGCGCTATTAGTAATAGTATGAAAAGTCCATCATCAGATTTACCAGAGTGAATGAGTGTTGTAACTGATTACTTATTTATAAAATTAAAAAAAAAGAAGAAAAAAAAGAAAGTAAAAAAAAAAGTAACAAAAAATGTAGGAAAGAGTCATTGAAGGGAAAATCCGGTCCAATGACTCAGCTAAAGGGGTTGCGATCCGACCTAGCCCTCCGACAATAAGGATTGCAATCCGGTCTAGCATGTTACGCTAAAGGGACTAATGTCTAGTCTAGCATTCGCTAAAGGGACTGATGTCCAGTCTAGCATTCGCTAAAGGGACTGATGTCCAGTCTAGCATTCGCTAAAGGGACTGATGTCCAGTCTAGCATTCGCTAAAGGGACTGATGTCCGATCTAGCATACGCTAAAGGGACTGATGTCCAGTCTAGCGTGCGCTAAAGGGATATTTATCCGGCCTAGCACAATCGTCTCCAGTTCTAATACTGATGAGTGATGATAACGTAGTAGTTGTGGTAAGCTGAAGGGTTAACCGAACCTGCACAATATTGAAAGCTTTTGTTAAAGGTTATACTAGCCCATAAATCACCAAGCGGTCACCGGTGACCGCGTTCCACTAATATTACATTACATTATAGACCTTATTTCTAATGTTTAGAGAATACTTTTGTATGACCAAATTTAGGGGATGGATATCAACGGGCTAGATAGAGATTAGAAATGCCAGGATGAACGAACGGGTTGTTATCTTATTCCCACATGCTCGGAAAACGCTCGAGAACGAGCGTACGTCAGTATGGCCGTGACGGCGCCGCCGTCATTATTTTGTAAACTGCGAATTTAATGGGCAAGCAGTGAACAAACAACTGACCGACGTCACTTCAACCCCACCACCGAGTGATATATAAAGCAGCGCAAGCGCAAGCTCGAATCAGTCGTTCGTCGATCGTTGCCCAGTTCACACGTTACGCAATCGCTGAGTAATTTTATTGTTGGTTTTATTTGAGTGTTTTCTTTATACCTCTATAATCAGTGCTGAATTATTCAATTATTATAATTAAAAATTAATGTGAAAGTAAGTTCATTTAATCGAAATAAACTAAGTGATTGTGTGAAGCCCTTTGTTTTATTTTCAAATAATGTCGGACCCTGATCCTACATACTTCTACTAATTTGGACCTACAACATTGTTTTCGTTAATATATACAAAATCGCAATAAGTTGAACCTATCCACCACAAATAAAACAAACAAAATTTATTTTAATATTTAATAGTAAACAAATAATAATGCATATATGATTTCCACTAAAAACTTATATCACATTTATTTGCAGCACTTTGCATTAAACTGTTTGTATCGAGGGGCGCAATCCATGTCCCGCGCGGCCCACTTGTGTCCAATCGTTCTACATAATTATTGCTATGCTGAAACCAACCCTATCTTTAAAGAATTAAGTTTAATATTGTGTTAGCAAAAGACGAGTGTTGCCGATAAAAATGTTTTAAGCTCAAGAGGATGCTTCATACATGTTCGCCCCCACACTTTCCTTGAAATCGGAACATTATTTCGAGGTCTTAAAAACTTGAGTACTTGCGTTAAGTAATTCTGAAAGGAACTTATCGAGATATATTTAGGTGGGGAACCAATGTGTGGCACTGAATTCAGGAAACTTTTTGTTTCCACTCCTTTAGGAATTCATATTGATTTTGATTTGATTTTTCAAGTTCTTTATTAATATTAAATATGATTACAATCACTGTTTACAAACGATCTTATTCTATTTGTAGACTTACCATAATTTATTTCGTTACACAGGCTGTACCGCCTTTATAAACATTAGAACATATTGTTATTAAATCTTAATTTTACACTGATATTAACTTGAATATAGATATAAGTAAGTGGTATGTGAAAGACTTAGAATGGACCCACATAATAACTCCACTCCTTTAGGAATTCATATTAAATCTATTATAAAGATCTGTGTCAAATTGTACGGAGTAAACACACATAGCATAACATCACGCTTTTTATCCCCGAAGGGGTAGATAGAAGCACCACTGCGGCACTTAATGACACTGTACATTGTAACACCCACATAACATAATATCACGCCTTTGATCCCTGAAGGGGTAGACAGAGGTGTATATTATGCCACTGTACAATGTAACACCCACTTTTCACTATTTACCTCATGTAATAGGGGGTGAGCCTATTGCCATATACGGGGCACTACTGAGATTTTTATAAAAACCCAGTAATACTTTGTCCGATCCGGGAATCGAACCCGAGACCCCTTGACCGGCAGTCGCACTTGCGACCATTCGGCCAACGAGGCAGTAAACACAATCTGATATTTGTAGTATGTAAGTAGCTGTTTGTGACTGGTGGAGTAGAATCTGTTGACAGAGTATTACTGACCTTTTCATTTATATTTTTGTAGCCGTGGCACAAAATGTGTATTGTGTTTGATATTTGGCAATACACTCGATCGCAACTACATAAGATTCAAAAGTAACTGTCGAAAAGAGGGTTCAATATCCCGAACAGAAAATACGAAAACGTTTTCGTTCCTATACAATTTTGTTGACACAGAAACATCTTCTGTTGTATATACTCGACTATTGTCACTCGTTTTCCATTCTAAAGACTTTCACAAGACATTTACTAAGAACTTGTTTAGCAACATACTCACTTTAATTTCCTGATCATGCAAATAAGGTACCCTACTTAAACAGCTAAATTCGCGTTAGCCTAAGAATGAGACGCAATGAAGTCCTGATAATCTGAAATGTGGAAACTTAACACAATGACAATTATTTAGTCACTACAACATTAACATCATTGTCATACTAATGGAATTACTGAGTTATGAATAGGGCATGTCAGTAATAATACATTTACCCTAATGCGATAGTGTACGCCAAAGTGTTAATTTTATTAGTGTAAACTCTGATCGACTGCACGGTTGCGTTGGTGCTGTAGCTGGGCAACCGGCTGCCGCGCAACGTGTAGCGCGTTCGATTCCCGCACGGAGCAGCTGTTAGTGTTATCCACAAATTGTTGTTTCGGGACTAAGTGTCGTGTGTATCTTAAGTGGTATGTTTGTAAACTCACCCACGATATAGGAGAAAATCCTAGTGGGGAACGTTTAAAAAAGAGGACTTTTACACGAGAATTATTCAATGTTATAAGTAAGTTACGCGGTATTCCAAAGTTATCCGTACAAATATTTGCGAAAAAAACAAACAATAAACACCAACATTATCGCCGTTATAATTTCAAAGATTATTATTCAGAACTCATCAAATGATTCTTCAGAAAAAAACAATTTGAATTTGAGCGTTGAACGCGGTCGGAAAGGCGCGGCCACATATCACCCTGTTTGGGCTCTAGCCAACGAACCCGCGACCCGGTCGACTTCACGTCACTATTTATTATGTAGGTACCGGACCAATCTTTGTTTTACGTTTTATGTGTTCAAGCCATACTCCCGTTTCGAAACCGCTTGTTTATTTACGCACCTTCAGATTTATAGCTCTTATAGTTTTGTGTGAATCCGACTTCAGTGTGAATATTTATGGGATCGCAAAGCAATTTTTCTTTGTTGTGGTTCTTGTGAATATTTTATGTGGATATAATAATTATTAAATTAAATGTACTGTAGTAAACACTACAGTACAAACTTGTTACTTTTGGTTCTGCCCTTGTTCGGCAGTGTCAAAATCTATGCCGTCCGATCGGCAATTTCATTAGAATATCAATGAAAAATTAATGAACTTTGTAATTTATCTACTTCGATAGTAATTAAATCGTCAATTAAAGCGTAGAAAATTCTACATGAAAAGCGTTCGAAAAATTTAATAGCAGCAAATAATTTATCGGCCGTAAAATAAACTGTCGCTAGGGAGATCGTCGAAAAAAAATGGCGCCTTCAATTCATTTTTTATTTCGTCACTGAACCTGAAATGAAAAGTTACTTTATTGTATTTTTTATTATGATTACGATCTCATAATCTTCCATCGGATAACTTCTTATCTTCTTAAGTATAATGGTTGTACTCGACTTGAATAGGTACTGTATGAATTAGGTCTGTAGACTGTGATAGATTCAAATTCCTTATAAAATACATAATTGTTTATTTTAAAAATCGAAATTGATGGTGTAATAGCTAAAATAATCAGTAAATATATCGCCTAAACTAAACTGAACAGTATTATAAAGTTAATAATATTCACACAACAAAACTAAATTCAATTAATTCATTTCATTTTAATTATTAAAACCATTAAATTGGAACAAACAATTTCATTTAATTTATGAAATCGATTTGAACACACGGAATAGAGATAAGTACTGGGTGTGTTAAATTATTAGAATTATTTATACCTATTATGATGTATCTACATAAGTATTTTTTAAGGGGGGACCACGGAGTGGTCGTATTTGTCGTGTCTGTCGTTTTTGTCGTATTTGTCGTATCTGTCGTATTTGTCGTATCGGTCGTATTTGTTGTCAAAGTCAAATTCAAAGCATTTATTTCAATTAAACCATAGTTTGGTACTTTTGAAACGTCAACAAATACAAATAAATAATAGTCTGTCAGTCACTCCGTCAGTGTTGTATCGGTCGTGTTTGTCGTGTCGGTCGTGTCTGTCGTGTCGTTCGTATTTGTTGTGTCGGTCGTATCTGTCGTATTTGTCGTGTCTGTCGTTTTTGTCGTATTTGTCGTGTCTGTCGTATTTGTCGTGTCGGTCGTATTTGTCGTATCGGTCGAGTTTGTCGTGTCTGTCGTGTTTGTCGTGTCGGTCGTATTTGTCGTGTCGGTCGTGTCGGTCGTATTTGTCTTATCGGTCGAGTTTGTCGTGTCTGTCGTGTTTGTCGTGTCTGTCGTGTTTGTCGTGTCGGTCGTATTTGTCGTGTCGGTCGTGTCGGTCGTGTTTGTCGTATCGGTCGTGTTTGTCGTGTTTGTCGTGTCGGTCGTGTTTGTCGTGTCGGACGTATTTGTCGTATCGGTCGACTTTGTCGTGTCGGACGTATTTGTCGTATCGGTCGAGTTTGTCGTGTCTGTCGTATTTGTCGTGTCGGTCGTATTTGTCGTGTTGGTCGTGTCGGTCGTATTTGTTGTGTCGGTCGTATCTGTCGTATTTGTCGTGTCTGTCGTTTTTGTCGTATTTGTCGTGTCTGTCGTATTTGTCGTGTCGGTCGTATTTGTCGTATCGGTCGAGTTTGTCGTATTTGTAGTGTCGGTCGTATCTGCCGTATTTGTCGTGTCTGTCGTGTCGGTCGTATTTGTCGTGTCGGTCGTATCTGTCGTATTTGTCGTGTCTGTCGTTTTTGTCGTATTTGTCGTATCGGTCGTGTCGGTCGTGTTTGTCGTATCGGTCGTGTTTGTCGTGTTTGTCGTGTCGGTCGTGTTTGTCGTGTCGGTCGTATTTGTCGTATCGGTCGAGTTTGTCGTATTTGTCGTGTCGGTCGTATCTGTCGTATTTGTCGTGTCTGTCGTTTTTGTCATATTTGTCGTGTCGGTCGTATCTGTCGTATTTGTCGTGTCGGTCGTATTTGTCGTGTCGGTCGTATCTGTCGTATTTGTCGTGTCGGTCGTATCTGTCGTATTTGTCGTGTCTGTCGTTTTTGTCATATTTGTCGTGTCGGTCGTATCTGTCGTATTTGTCGTGTCGGTCGTATTTGTCGTGTCGGTCGTATCTGTCGTATTTGTCGTGTCGGTCGTATTTGTCGTGTCGGTCGTATCTGTCGTATTTGTCGTGTCTGTCGACTTTGTCGTGTCGGACGTATTTGTCGTATCGGTCGAGTTTGTCGTGTCTGTCGTATTTGTCGTGTCGGTCGTATTTGTCGTGTCGGTCGTGTTGGTCGTGTCGGTCGTATTTGTTGTGTCGGTCGTATCTGTCGTATTTGTCGTGTCTGTCGTTTTTGTCGTATTTGTCGTGTCTGTCGTATTTGTCGTGTCGGTCGTATTTGTCGTATCGGTCGAGTTTGTCGTATTTGTAGTGTCGGTCGTATCTGCCGTATTTGTCGTGTCTGTCGTGTCGGTCGTATTTGTCGTGTCGGTCGTATCTGTCGTATTTGTCGTGTCTGTCGTTTTTGTCGTATTTGTCGTGTCGGTCGTGTCGGTCGTGTTTGTCGTATCGGTCGTGTTTGTCGTGTTTGTCGTGTCGGTCGTGTTTGTCGTGTCGGTCGTATCTGTCGTATTTGTCGTGTCTGTCGTTTTTGTCATATTTGTCGTGTCGGTCGTATCTGTCGTATTTGTCGTGTCGGTCGTATCTGTCGTATTTGTCGTGTCGGTCGTATCTGTCGTATTTGTCGTGTCGGTCGTATTTGTCGTGTCGGTCGTATCTGTCGTATTTGTCGTGTCGGTCGTGTTTGTCGTATCGGTCGTGTTTGTCGTGTTTGTCGTGTCGGTCGTGTTTGTCGTGTTTGTCGTGTCGGTCGTATTTGTCGTGTCGGTCGTGTCGGTCGTATTTGTCTTATCGGTCGAGTTTGTCGTGTCTGTCGTGTTTGTCGTGTCGGACGTATTTGTCGTGTCGGTCGTGTCGGTCGTGTTTGTCGTATCGGTCGTGTTTGTCGTGTTTGTCGTGTCGGTCGTGTTTGTCGTGTCGGTCGTATTTGTCGCATCGGTCGAGTTTGTCGTATTTGTCGTGTCGGTCGTATCTGTCGTATTTGTCGTGTCTGTCGTGTCGGTCGTATTTGTCGTGTCGGTCGTATCTGTCGTATTTGTCGTGTCTGTCGTTTTTGTCGTATTTGTCGTGTCGGTCGTATCTGTCTTATTTGTCGTGTCGGTCGTATTTGTCGTGTCGGACGTATTTGTCGTATCGGTCGACTTTGTCGTGTCGGACGTATTTGTCGTATCGGTCGAGTTTGTCGTGTCTGTCGTATTTGTCGTGTCGGTCGTATTTGTCGTGTCGGTCGTGTTGGTCGTGTCGGTCGTATTTGTTGTGTCGGTCGTATCTGTCGTATTTGTCGTGTCTGTCGTTTTTGTCGTATTTGTCGTGTCTGTCGTATTTGTCGTGTCTGTCGTGTCGGTCGTGTTTGTCGTATCGGTCGTGTTTGTCGTGTTTGTCGTGTCGGTCGTGTTTGTCGTGTCGGTCGTATTTGTCGTATCGGTCGAGTTTGTCGTGTCTGTCGTGTTTGTCGTGTCGGTCGTATTTGTCGTGTCTGTCGTATTTGTCGTGTCGGTCGTATTTGTCGTGTCGGTCGTGTTGGTCGTGTCGGTCGTATTTGTTGTGTCGGTCGTATCTGTCGTATTTGTCGTGTCTGTCGTTTTTGTCGTATTTGTCGTGTCTGTCGTATTTGTCGTGTCTGTCGTGTCGGTCGTGTTTGTCGTATCGGTCGTGTTTGTCGTGTTTGTCGTGTCGGTCGTGTTTGTCGTGTCGGTCGTATTTGTCGTATCGGTCGAGTTTGTCGTATTTATCGTGTCGGTCGTATCTGTCGTATTTGTCGTGTCTGTCGTGTCGGTCGTATTTGTCGTGTCGGTCGTATCTGTCGTATTTGTCGTATCTGTCGTATTTGTCGTGTCGGTCGTGTCGGTCGTGTTTGTCGTGTTTGTCGTGTCGGTCGTATTTGTCGTATCGGTCGAGTTTGTCGTGTCGGTCGTGTCTTTCGTGCCGGTCGTATTTGTCGTGTCGGTCGTATCTGTCGCATTTGTCGTGTCTGTCGTTTTTGTCGTATCTGTCGTGTCGGTCGTGTTTGTCGTGTCGGTCGTATTTGTCGTGTCGGTCGTATTTGTCTTGTCGGTCGTGTCTGTCGTGTCGGTCGTATTTGTCGTGTCGGTCGTGTCTTTCGTGCCGGTCGTATTTGTCGTGTCGGTCGTGTCTGTCGTGTCGGTCGTATTTGTCGTATCTGTCGTGTCGGTCGTGTTTGTCGTATTTTTCGTGGCTGTCGTGTCGGTCGTGTCTGTCGTGTCTGTCGTTTTTGTAGTATTGGTCGTGTTTGTCGTGTCGGTCGTATTTGTTGTCAAAGTCAAATTCAAAGCATTTATTTCAATTAAACCATAGTTTGGTACTTTTGAAACGTCAACAAATACAAATAAATAATAGTCTGTCAGTCACTCCGTCAGTGTTGTGTCGGTCGTGTTTGTCGTGTCGGTCGTGTTTGTCGTGTTTGTCGTTTTTGTAGTATTGGTCGTGTTTGTCGTGTCGGTCGTATTTGTTGTCAAAGTCAAATTCAAAGCATTTATTTCAATTAAACCATAGTTTGGTACTTTTGAAACGTCAACAAATACAAATAAATAATAGTCTGTCAGTCACTCCGTCAGTGTTGTATCGGTCGTGTTTGTCGTGTCGGTCGTGTCTGTCGTGTCGGTCGTATTTGTTGTGTCGGTCGTATCTGTCGTATTTGTCGTGTCTGTCGTTTTTGTCGTATTTGTCGTGTCTGTCGTATTTGTCGTGTCGGTCGTATTTGTCGTATCGGTCGAGTTTGTCGTGTCTGTCGTGTTTGTCGTGTCGGTCGTATTTGTCGTGTCGGTCGCATTTGTCGTGTCGGTCGTGTCTGTCATGTCGGTCGTATTTGTCGTGTCGGTCGTATCTGTCGTATTTGTCGTGTCTTTCGTTTTTGTAGTATTGGTCGTGTTTGTCGTGTCGGTCGTATTTGTTGTCAAAGTCAAATTCAAAGCATGTCGTGTGTGTCGTGCCGGTTGTGACGGTCGTAGTTATCGTGTTGGTCGTGTTTGTAGTGTCGGTCGTGTTTGTTGTGTTTGTTGTATTTCTATTTTACCGGGCATACTTCCAGACTCCGTGCTACGACTGAGAATTTTTTAAAAATCCAGTAAAACTTTGCCCTGCCCTGGAATCGAACCCGAGACCCCATTCCCGGCAGTCGCAATTGCGACCACTCGGCCAACGAGGCAGTCAGCAGTAATAAATTACTGTAAAAGTAATATAATAAGTTGAATCTATATGTAGGTGTCAATTCAACGAAAGTTTTTGTGCTGGAAAACGTGACGTGAAATTAAATAATTAAAGTTGGTTTTTTAGCAAACAGTATCTTGCTGACTGACATCGTAAGAATCGCTTTGGGATTAAAAGAAAATTACATTTTTAAGGAAATATACACAAATTGTAGTCTAAAAATATAGTACAGCAACAAATAACTATTGCAACCGCTAAGCCTGAAAAATACTATGCAACATAAACATGTAAAAGCTGACACCGCCATTGAAACAAAAACATGAGTGGTCCAAATTATAAATTGCTGTTTGAGGTTAAACTTTACACGTAATATGTAATATCCGCGGAAGACTCAACGGGTTGCCGGGGCTCCGGCTCGAAGTGCAGTAGTAGGAACGGGGTGGTTTTTAGTCAGTAAGAGTCTGACTCTCCTTCCCGCCTCACCCGGGCGGGAGAAGTCATTGGATGATTTTCACCCTCAAAAAAAAAATGTAGTATGTGTAACAATACGCCTAACTGACGGAATTTCGTATTTCTTTTATATTTTTTTATTCGCTGTTTTAGTTTTAGTTAATTTTAAGTTGTATATATTAAACTGTCAAACACCAAGCGGTCACCGGTGACCGCAACCTAGTGTTCTATAATTGTGGCTATATTAACAGGTACTCGACGAGTTAATTCGTAATATTATGTTCTAAAAACATGATACTTTTTAATCACAATAGAAAACTCTATACTGAAATCCAGCATGTTTTTTTTTTATTACTATTATTTTTTTTATTTTTTTTTGTTAACAACGTTCCCTATAGATAGGTACATAATTTTGGTACCTATAAAATAATATAACACCAACTTAATGGACTTGAGCTGCAGAGGAATTAACGGGTTGCCGGGGCTTTGGCTGGAAGTGCAGGCGTAGGAACGGGGTGGTTCTTAGTCAGTAAGAGGCTGAGACTCCCTCTCGCCTCACCCGGTCGAGAAAAGTCATCGGATTTTCACGCCTAAAAATAAACTTTATAAAGGACTTGCTAAAAATGTTCTAAAAACCGAAAGAACCTGAATAACATGTTGCCGAACCAAGATCCTTTGTTCGGTGGCAAACAACAAAGTATAAAATGTTTTAACATTTATTTTTACTAAAAATAAGAGAAAGATATATTTTGACATGATAGAAGCTAACACTAGGGAGAATATAATATTTAGAAATTACATTAGAAAGTCGCTAGTGATCTTACAATCTAGCTCGTAGGTACTTATCAAGATAAATTACGTGAAATTTGAGATAGAAAAAATTTGATTTTTGTTTCCCTAGACGGGGCGGAATTAACGTCTAAGGTACTAGAAACTGTTATACAAAAAAATAAAAATATGTAAGCCTCATCAGTCGAGCAGATCATCATATTGCGACTGCTGATCTTGGAGTCTCTAACTTGTCGGATTAAGTATTATGAGTTAACTAAAAATCGCGGGTTACTCACGTGAATTTACTGAGAAAAGCTCTACTAGTTTCCAACCTACAATAATATCGTCCAACGCGCCGCCGCTGGAGTTAGAAGCAAACGCTTGTGGTGTCTGGTAGAGGACACGGTGGGCTCGGAGCGCAAGTAGCAACACCGCTGCGCGACATCTGCATCGCCGCGAAAGCGCGCGCACACTGCTCATGAGGAAGAACCCCTCTGTGGTTCGAAACTAGTAGAGCTTTTCTCAGTATATTCACGTGAGTAACCCGCGATTTTTAGTTAATTTAGTATGTGTCACGATAGTTATTATAAAAAGTATTATAAGTTATATTCAAAGACTTGAGAGAAGAAAAAAATTCAACACAAAGCTATAAACGCAATAAGCAATTTCAATATACAATTTAATGAAACACGTTACAAACGTATGGCAGGTACACCAACTTTCCCTCAATTGTTGTCAGTTCTATCCCAAAATTCTGAACACTACCGTAACTGAAAACTTCACTTATATTGGGCAACTTTACAACACGCGTCCATTCAATTTCATTCTCAAAACACCATTCAAACTTCAATGTACTACCACAAAACTAAGCTTCCAGTCCAAAAATGGTTTAAATGAATTTCAACCTTACCACTTTTATGATAAAGTTGAAATTGTAATAAACAATTTTGACAGTTTACAGTACTTTGATAAGCGGTTGTCTGTATATCTGTGGGTTTGCCTAGACGAGCGACTTTAGACCACAAAATACAATTTTATTCATGATTTTGAAAAAGATGCACAGAAAACTTTACTACTAGAAATATTAACGCAACTATTGGGTAAATTTTCGGAAAATCTTCCTAACGAAGAGAATTAAGAGCCAGTATTAATAACTCGTCTATCTGTATTTAGTACAATTCTGACTTAAGCTATGGAGCTTATGGAGATAAAATTTTGACACATTTTCAATGAATTTCAACAAAATGTGTCCAAATTTTATCTTTTGTTACCAATTCGACCAGTGAAACAAATGAATTTATTTTTGTGAATAGACAACAAGGCAGCGCTTTTATACGTCAATTTTGCTAAGCGAACGATGAGGCCAAAATTTCCTAACTGACTACTCTGAGAAAGATGCCGAAACAAACTGAGAAGTCCGTCTCTTTGACAAGCCAGAACAATATATATATATAAAATTATGTGTGAGAACCGTGCAAGTTCGTTCTTTAGTGGCCTTGTGAAGAAAGAACCACAACAGTTTCTACGCATGTGTCGGTTTACCATCAGACAGATACCAAAGTTATTGGAACTGACCGTGAGGATACCCCGTGCGTGAGGCAGTCGATCAAAAGTTCCTCGTGTATCAGGTTCTATATAATATATGTTATTTGTTTTATTTCAACAGTGACCTACATGACAGCAGTCTGGGTGAAGTCTGCGTTTGTTTTTCATTACGCACACGAATCTCATTTTGTACTTAATTAAACGGAGCAAGTTATTACTTGTCCCGTCCTGGTTTGCATGCGGCCATATTTGTTTGTTTGCAAATGTTTTTTGTTTCATATTAAGCATATTTATTTTATGTGCCTTGAAGTGGTGACTTTATGTAATAGTTTTTTTTTTATGCAATTAAAATAATATTGTTTTGTGAAGGTTAAATTGATAATCTATTTCCACAATCTCGTGATTACATATGTAACTATTTCATTGATATAAGTCTTTTATAATATATAGAAACTGTTTTATGGTGTAAGCCGGTAAACGACCTCACGAATCACCTGATGGTAAGCAATCAGCGTCGCCCATGGACACCTGGAACACCAGAGGCGTTACAATTGCGTTTTCGGCATTTTAAGATTAGGAATTTCAGGATTCTTTGGGATTCAGGGATTTGGGGAAGGGAGGAGGATGCGTTAATTGGGATATTAAAGTTTAGAATTGTGGTAGGTTTTGAGCAATAAATACGTCTACATAATATCACAATGGAGAAATGATTGCACCATACATACTTGGTCTATATACTAATGTCATGCAGGTTTAAATTTAGATATAAAGAGATAAAGAAAAAATAGACTGCCTCGTTGGCCGAGTATTCGCAAGTGCGACTGCCGGGCAAGGGGTCTCGGGTTCGATTCCCGGGTCGGGCAAAGTATTACTGGGTTTTTTAAAATTCTCAGTAGTAGCACGTAGTCTGGAAATGTGCCCGGTATATGGCAATAGGCTCACCCCCTATTACATGGGACTCATAACAACTAGTGAAAAGTGGGTGTTACATTGTACTATGGTAGAATGTGCACCTCTGCCTACCCCTTCGGGGATAAAAGGCGTGATGTTATTATGTAAAGAAAAAATACCATAACAAGCAGTGGCAAACAAAAGTTGAGTGTTTTACTATTTTTACTTAAAGCGTCACTAAACTATAAGGGGTTATCATCAACATATTGTAGCGCTCCATTATCACATACACTTGAGGCGAGTAATAATATTTTATGTTAGCATCTTCCTCGATGCAGTAATGGATGTCGTGTCTTCTTAATGGACTCGTTACGCCGAGATTAACTGTTACTGGGGAAATTGGGTCTTTACTCTTAATGGATGGATCTTGAAAATGCCGAGTTTGCATCTTCCGTCCGAGATGCGGAGGAAGCGTTTCAGCGAATAATTGGATGGTGCAACTGCATTCCTGTAATTGGTACTTTATAGATTGACTTCGTTCCGAAATGTTTGGTCAAAAATGAATACGGTTAAACGTGACTTGAAATGGTTTGATGCTCATTTTGTGAAATTAGTAGGTAGTGTGTTTATTCTAAAAGATGTGATTGTACATTAGTTACGTGTGGAATATGATAGAACAATATTGGGTGTATATTTAAGATTAAACTGTCAAACACCAAACGGTCACCGGTGACCGCAACCTTTTGTTCTATAATTGTGTCTAGAGGTATAATGACGGTACTCGACAAGTTAAATACATAAATAGAACGGGCCGCTATGTTAACATAGCGGCCATGTTTATATGCCATGTTTATATACCTCTATATTCATGTTTTTTGTTTTGTAAAACGTCATTAAGTACACAAATAATGCCATCCTATCTTAATTTAAAAGCACATGTTTTGCAAGAAATCAGCTATTTGTGTGCATATATTGTGTGTTCTAAAACATTGTTCGTGACTTTCATATATTACTAGTATGCCAAGAGGATTTTGTAAAGTTCTGGGCTATAACTTACGTGGGTACGACGGTATATTGTCTCATTTGTGTTGCAGCCTAAATCCGAATATTGCTGCGACGTTTTTGTAAGATAAGCTCATTTCTTATCAGGTAGGGTATGAGGGTAACATATGATGCTATTACATTCGCTCCGAGGAATTTGTCATTGAGCAGAATGATTTCATGTATATGGAAATTCGTGGGCCGTGGGATGCAAGTATGTGATAGCTAACGAACAACAATTTTAATCAAAAGGAGTAGTCAATGTGCCGAGTGCTATACACGTCAATATAAATATCAATGCTACAGTTTGAACCTTGGGTAATGAACTTGTTTTCGGTTACACATTTTTGTGTACAAAGTGTGTTTGGTTAAAGTAAGGTTTAAGGCGCCCACTTCTCATGCATGAGGGTGCGGGCTCAAAACCTACCAACGGCAAGTACCAATGTAACTTTTTCCGAGTTATTTATGTACTTTCTTAGATTATTCAGACACCACTGACAAACGGTAAGGGAAAACATCGTGAGGAAACCTAGGCTTATAATTTCTAATTATAAGTTTGAATCACCAACCCACATTGAGCAAGCGTGGTGATTAATGCTCAAACCGTCTCCGTGTGAGAAGAGGTTTTGCACAGCAGTCGGCATTTATAGGCTGTTGATGATGATGATGATGAGAAAATAACTGTTTATTAGCGTAAATAACTTAGCAAAGGTCTACTAGTTTCGAGTCGCAGCGAGAGCAACCTTCAGAAGATTGCGCGAATGTCACCGCGTCCGCTCCCAGTGCTCATGAGGAAGACCGACTCGAAACTATTCGAAACAAATATTCGACAGGGGTCAAGTTTTTTTATATTCTGGCTAGACCGTTATTTTAAGCTACGAGGCGTATTTTAAAAGCTAAGAATAAAGTAGTAGGTATTCCATTAACCATGTCCGATTCAATAATACGGAAGAAGTCAAAGTTAAACTTTCTACCAACACCAAAATTCTTTAATCCTCTAACAAAATCTCAATTGTCATAACTATGTATATTTTATTACATTATGAAATCTTGAGGTAATACAATAGTTTTACAAAGAAATACAATGTTTAAAACAAAAACTAACTGGTAAACCATTGCAAAAAGCAAACTTCGAAAGCGCACACGAACTCATAGTACATTATCGAAACATCCCGGCTCTCGAAGAAGTGTTTCTCATCGGGTGGCACGTGCGAGTGCCTGTAATTTACGTCTAGTCTGCGGACGGCGAGCATGGGTGGCTCCCCGTCCGACCAGAAACAGACCCGAGCGTACAGCGCGTCGCGTTCCGCGCGCGCCTCAAAGAGCCATCAGACCACCACAGATGGGGCCCAATAGGGCCGATGCCGATTCGGAGTCGCGGAGAACCTAACGGGTAACCGGGGCTCCGGCTCGACGTGCAGGAGAAGGAACGGGGTGGTTTTTAGTCAGTAAGAGTCTGACACTCCCTCCCTCCTAACCCAGGCGGGAGAAGTCATTCGATGATGTTCCGCCCTTATAAAGGAAAATCATATGTGTACCTATATCCATAATTTTTTAAACTAAATAAAATGACATCTTTGTTTTTTTTGTTTTTAATTCAAACATCGTAAGTACTCCTAATGGCAAGTCCTTTTGCCGCGGGACGAAAACAAAATAGATTTCACGTTGTATTGTTATACAACAAAATAAGAGATATACATTTAAGTAAACTTTGACATTTTCTGGCACTATCACACAAAAATATTCTGGAAAAATCTTGTAAATCTTAATTATGTGCTCCATTTAATTTTCCTTGTCATTACATCGCTCACCATTTCTATGAAAGAAAAAAATCTGGGACCAAAATAGATAATAGTTACATTTCGTTTATTACCATCATTACACCGACATAACATGTTGTTTAAGAGAGAAAGTAACTAAATAAGTCCTCCTACACCAACATCAACAAACTATAAGTGGCCACTGATGATCAATGGCCTCTTCTCACACGAAGAAGGTTTGAGCATTAATCGTCACAATTACTCAATGCGCGTCGGCAATTTCAAATTTATAATTATAAATTATTATAAGCTTAGGTTTCCTCACGATGTTTTCCTTTACCGTTTATCAGTGGTGTCTAAATAATTATTTTAGAAAGTAAATATTACAACTCTGAAAAAGTCACATTGGCACTTGCTATTAGTAGGTGTCGGATCCGCGCCCTCAGCCATGAGAAGTCTTAAACTTCCGGACCACCACGACTCAGTTCTCTTACATACTTCCTTCATTTCATTGTGGATATAATAACATACACTAGTGCAGCATATCGATATACTACATTTTACTAGCAAACTAATGCATAATCTGTGCCAATATATAACTAGCTTTTACCCGCGGCTTCGTTCGCGTCACAAAAGGATAAAAAGCCAACGTGACAGCCAATACACACAGCGCCATCTATACCAATACTTTTGTTTTCCCTCGGGAATATTAATTTTTCCGGAATAAAAATTACCCCATTATTTAATCCGGACTTCTAAATATACATCTGCAAAAATTCAAAGCAATCGGTGTAGTAGTTATGGCGTGAAATCGGAACAAACAAACAAACAAATAAACTCACATTCCGATTTATAATATTAGTAAGGATGGAAATATAATATCAAATTCCAATTCTCGACACTCTCGATGGTTATTAAACTTCGACGAAACATGCAACGAAACCGAATCGATAGAGTGCAACAGTAGTATGAACTACTGTTACAAATCTAGTTGGCTTTGACACTTCGCACAAGTGTCAAAGCAAACTAGATATGACTTTAAAATTGAGCATCGTCACAAAAAAAATAGAAAAGTGCCGAAAAATTGACTGGGGTTTGAAGGATAATAAGTAGGTAGGTATGGTGAAATATTTTGAAGTTGAAAATCAATAGAAGTTACTCAAGTATTGACAACTGAACTGCTCGATATCATTTGATGAAATACATAAAATTGGACCATTCATGTAGCGACAGATGATAGCTTGACTATAGCATCAAATAAGTTGTAAGATACCTTGACGGTGGCAAAAAAAGCACACGGCCCACCTGATGGTAAGCGGTTACCGTGGCCTATGTACGCCTGCAACACTTGGGGCATTACATGCGTCTTGCCTACCCTTAAGAAACCTATTCACTGCCCTCTTGAAGAACCTCATGTTGTAGCCCACTGGGAAAACCACGTCACGTTCTATTGCATAGTAATAGTTAGAACTGCCTCGTTGGCCGAGTGGTCGCAAGTGCGACTACCGTCAGGGGTCTCGGGTTCGATTCCTGGGTCGTGTAAAGTATTACAGGGTTTTTTAAAAAAAATCTCAGTAGTAGCACAAAGTCTGGAATTGTGCCCGGTATATGGCAATAGGTTCTCCTCCTATTACATGGGACTCATAATATAAATAGTGAAAAGTGGGTGTTACGTTATACAGTGGCATTAAGTGCCGTAATGTGCATCTCTGCCTACCTCTTCGAGGATAAAAGGCGTGATGTTATGTTAATAATTAGACATGTTATGAAGATGCCATGTGAGGTAACTTAATTTACCAGCGTCTTTAATTCTGTACATATAATCTACAGACTTGATAATTGTACAAGTTTTAAACATCTTTCATAATAAACCACAGCTGTCTGTCTGAATGAAATATTGTGTACATTATAAGCAAACTTTTTCCCAAAATTTGTAGCATCTTCGTTGAAGTTTTGTGACGTAATACCAATTTTCAAAGACCTAACTCATGACACGTATTAGATAATAACAAAACCTTCGACACGTGAAGGGTATACGCTAGTGTCCACTTTTTTAAATAAGTATTAGGTACATTGACTAGAAGATCAACCTATTTGTCAATTTTATTCGTTACATTTTCCATTTTATCTCAATACAATAAAGTTGAAGATGTAATCGAAAAATTTAACAGAAAAGGATTGGGTGACCCGCTGGCCACCGTACTTACTATGTATATTTACCATTACAGAAAAAAATTGATTATTAACAATATTTATTTAATTTAATTCGACTGCATAAATCCAGTGACAATATTTTCAGCAGTAGCACTACTTATATATCAAATTGTTGAAGCGTAATAGAGAAGTTACATTTGTGACTAGGATTCTACTAACATAAACAAATTGGAAGCGCACTACACAAATAAATTCACATCTGTGCCATACTAATCTAAACAGTACTTATCCATTTCTTTGAGTTAATATACAAATTAATGGTTTTTAAAATCCTAACCTGAATCAGAACAAAGCAAGCGACGTGGAGAACAAGTTTTCCATTAAGCATTTGAAATGCTGGTATTTTTAATTATCCTCGAAACTCGTAAGGAATATTAATCCAAAACAAACCTGGCCAAGTCAGTCTGACGCAACCAAGTGTTTCATCTAAAAAAGATACGAGATTTTGCTTTAAGTTCATACTCACGCGAAAGCCCGGTTTTCCTATTTCTGAGAGAATTTTGAAAAAAAATCCCTTAATCTACAATAACTAGAAGATTAAACTACGTACCAGGTGGCTGATATTTTCAAATTTAAAATATCGTTTGAAATCAGTCGCCATTTCTTTCTCAGAAAATGTTTTTCTTCTATCAAAACTTTGTAATAAACTAACTTCAATTAGCAAAATACACATTTTACACAAAAACTACATTATAATATCTGCGAGAGGAGGTGCCATTTTGAAATCTATTTTAACTACAAATCACGTCGTTCAGTATTTCACAGGAGACAGGTTTTTAATCCATTTATCACTAAAATTAAATTCCAGATTTGTATGAAGCGAATGTGCTATAATGTGCCTTTGGTCACGAAGTGGGCGACTGGCTGCTCGCCAACTTAGAGGGCGCGGTAATAGGATGCAGCGTCAAACAAATATGGACGAAGATGTTGTCTGAATTCATATTACGAATTCTTGAAACATCTCAACTTCTAGAAGTTTCAAGAAGGGTGAAAATCGCGTAAATTGGTTCTACGAAAGCCTAGTACGTAGGTCGCAAGAGTAATGTTATTTGCCTATTTTTATATTTTATACGCAAAACAATTTACGAACGTTCTATAAATAATCTTTTATATGTATTTATTCAAATAATAAAACTATCTTATTTCACGAGCTTTTACACATATTTTCTGAAACCTTAATATAACATGTTTATAAAATATCGGACGTTTTACCTAGCAGTCACGCTCAATACTTTGTGAGTCACAAAATTGAGTTGATCCTTTCAAGAAAAATCATTTTAATATTCCTAACGTGAACTAGGTACGGGAAAGGCTTTTTTTGCTTGTACGTACATCTGAACGTTATGTTTTAGAAGATGGGGGTTCCTATATAAATTACCTGCTATTTTTCTTATCAAATGCCTTATAGTCCTTTATGGTGCCATAATAAAACAATTTATCTGCGTTTCTTAGCCTGTAAAAAGTCGTGAACATGAAAACGAGGGAATTGAGTTGTTATAGGTACTCAACATTTTATGTAATATACGTATTTACATTTGCATGCTACATCTAAATCGTACTTACAACCGACGAATATGCGAAATCTTCATTGTTCAGTCTGATTAATAAGTTTCAAGTTGTGTGTATTGATATTATCTATATTATGTTACTATTATACCTTGTCCAAACAATGTTAGGCTCTGTGTAAAGCAATTGTAGTGGTTGACGCCTCCGACACTTGCGCTTGTCACAGGCCACAGTACTACACTTGAGTGCCTCTGCACTGCAATATTAGATACAGCTGCTAACAATAGACGGTGGGTCGATAATAATGTAAAATTAATTAAATATTAAAATGTTTAAGAACTATTATGTATCTCTCCTGTTGTCAATTTGAGGCATAGTCAAAATGTTTTAAGCTGCAGGGAATGATGCACTAGTTGGGTTTCACATATATATGTACTTCATTGGCACGTTTATTAATTTTCAATGAAAAAACAGAATGATTGAAGCTCCGAAATTAGCTAAAAATTGTTTCTGATGTGTAATAAATGCGAGACACTAAATTGAGAACAAAAACCTCTTTAAAGTCATTTCGAAATGCGATATTTAAAAATAAACACAAAAGAAATTCTAAAATCAACAACCACAATACTCAACAACAGCGGAAAAAGTCGAAATTAATCTCGGGATGTAAGTACAATACAATACATCATCCTACACAAATACACAATCAAAGAAGATTAATTTCCCATCAAATATTACCGTGGAACTATCGGAAACTGCATTCTCAGCTACGCATAGCACACATCCTTATTTGCGTACATATTCCAACAATTATTCGGCTCGCCGAATTCGATTTAGGCAAGGCTTCCATGACTTGGCATACTTACGTAGACTTTGGCATGTGCTACACATACCTAAACCTGCAATACACACCCGATCGCAACGGAGAATCGAAGTTATTAAGTACATATTTCGTTTAATAAATTCTAAAATAATTGGGTGATTTTTTAGATATTTGTGTGAAGTTCATCTGATAATGAAAAAAACCTTAGGTATCATAATTCTTTTAGTCAAAGATGTCATTACAACTCTAGTAGCTAGTAGTAGTAGATACCTATCTGTAAGGTAAAAACTTCCTTTAAATAAAAAGTTTTAAGTCTCTAATTGTCAAGCTAGCTTTGAATCTGAAATGGATACTCAGTCTTTGGCAATATGCTTCTCCCTCCCTCTGCCTCTATCTAGTAGAAATAGGTCCTTCATTTGACTTAACTCCTGAGGCTATGTCTCGTTTTTCGTTATTTTAATAACCTATTCAGTTTGTATTAAAGTTTAAACCTCAAATATCTACTTTATAAAAGGTAAGAAAAAAAGATTTTCTGATGACTATGTAAATTGTAGTGCACTTAACTCTTTCTTTACGACTAAAGAATGAAGGGGACCCTCTCGTAAAAGTCCACGCTAAGTATCTGTTGAGATAGTCTCAGTCGAGATCAAAGAACTCCATGAAAGAAATAATACTCTTATTTTTTGCTTTTATATTGTTTATAATAGTGTATACTTAAATTGAGCTCTAAATATACCCGCCCTAAATAGATTTTGTAACAAAGTAAAATAATAAATAAAAAACAATAATTTGTAGTCTGTTGTTCTGAAATCAAAGTACTTGTCTGTTATTTTATGGAGTAAGCCGAATTAGCCATTTAGGAATTTGCAGAACGTTGGAGGTTTAGGAGGGTTCGTTCATTTGATATTCGCCGTGACATCACTCCGATCGAGCAAGCCTATTCGTGCCGAAGCATGGCTCCCCCACAAATACCTCTAAAACATTACCATTCTTGAATTAACTACATTGTAAGGTATATTGCATTTGCCACACATCATCCTATCAAACTTGGATTTACTATTTTGGCATTCACGCATCTCGAAATTTGGTATAATAACACATTTGAATAAAAAACTTAAAATTTTATAGCAGTTTAAAAAATACCCAATTTAAATTCAAACGGTCGTTTAATGTAAAATGCCAGGAGAATATGTCGGGCGTACCCACTGCACAAACTTGTGTAAGTGCTTAAATATCACTCGAACGCCATTTATTCCGGTGCAGTGTGTTTGTGAAAATTCAAGAGATAAACGTACGAAACTTAGGTAGTGTTGTGCGTCCATTTTGAAAATTTATGCCAGTTTTGGAACAACAAAAATAACTGGCCACCTCTAACAGTTCCAACGCTATTTATATAAATTCATAAAATGCGCTTTATGATTTAATTACTTTTATTTGTTTCGTTTAAATAATTTAGTAATATTTAGTTTTAATTTTATTTAAGTAATAGTTTTTATTTAAGTTTTTTATTGAAATACTTGAGGCAACAAAATGTAAATGTCAAATTGTGACAAATCTGACGTTGGTGATGTGTTTCAATCAGTGGTGGAATTAGAAATAATGCTTAAAATGTGATTTTTTATGGTTGACTAGTAACTCAGCATTTTTTTGTTAATTTGGTATGTATCTACTTGTGTCTTATTCATAAAATTCCTCACGTAAATTTTTACTTTTCAAATGATTGAATTCAGCGGCGAAATGGTGTATTTTCGAGCATATATCTACTTACCTCCTCGGAGAATAGTATGTGTGATATCATGTAATATAATGGCATGTCCTCAGAGTCTAAGAAAAGGTTTTAAGAAAAAAAAACCCGCAGTTTTTATCTCAACGACATCCGCTTCTCGTCCGCAGTTAGAAGAAGTCTATGTTTTTCCTTTTCAACATTTCAACGCCCATCTTAATAATTATTATATCAAGAAAAACATTTTACATCTACTTTCTGGAGTTCTGTATCCAAAGGGTGCAAAAAGGTATTGTCTGTTACCAGGCTCTCTTGAATCTACACAGACATTATAGCTGCAGTTAAGTAGTTATACTGAAATATGACTAAAGTAAATACTTATGCTATTTTAAGGGGGGAAAACCATCCAGTTATATCTACCACCTTTGGTGAAACGAAAGGGAGTGTCTTTCTTAGTAACTAAAAACCACCCGTTCCTACTCCTGCCGGAGCACCGGTAACCCGTTAAGTCTTCTGCGAAATAAGTATTTCTTTATAGATGTGGTTTTCTAACATTTATATAGGTAATATTAAGATTAAGATGAGGTTGTCGACATGTGGAATGTGAATTCAGTTATCATTGTGCCAATAGTCGTGTCGACCAATGGGTTAATCCCTATTAGCATTGAAAATCACCTTAGGGGGTTGGGTCAAGGCCTTGATACAGAAGGCAGTTCTTCTTAAAACGGCGCGCATCGTGAGGAGGTTTCTGTCTCTGAAGCCCTAACCACCGGTATCTTGGACCATGTTTCCACTACTAATTGGCTCCTATTTTTATATTTTTAATTTTTTTTTGTAAGTACTATTTAAAAAATGTATTTTTACAGAATTTTAAATAATAATATGGAGATTAAGATTATAATAGTACCGAACTCTTCATAAGCGAGTCTGGCTCACTCTTGGCCGGCTTTTTATTTTACTTACGTCAGTATATGTTTCAAGATAAGGTACCAGGGAGACATGAACGATTAATGGTAGAGACGACCCCAATTACAGTTTGGTATTTCTAAAGCATTTACTCAACGTTTTGAGTAACATCAATCCTCCTCGCTGAAAAGATTGTTATCTAGGTTTTTACTTTGCTGTTATTATGAGGGGCCTAAGTCTAATTTGATGACAGAGTCTTATTTTTGCTGAATATTGTTACAGAATTTTTATTTCTTCAGCTTACTTCAGGTTAAGTGGTTACTAGTATCACTGCCTAGTAAAAGATTGAAAAAATCAATAGTTTCTGAAAAATACTAATGACCAAACTTTATGTGAATAACACCTATTCACATAAAGTTTGGCGTTGGGTTCTATGTTTATAAAAAGACTAGCTGTGCCCACGACTTCGTCCGCTCAGAATAGTAATTTACAGCTCCGCCCCCGTTGGTGATAGCGTGATAATATGTAGCCTATATGTTGACCCAACCTGTTAGTAATATTCATGCAAAACTTGTAGTAAATGTAAGTACTTTCTCGAGTTTAACGCCCAGAACATTCATTTAAAAAAAATATTTAATGTACAGTTTTCACTTTCCTACGGTTTTATTATATGTATACAGATATAGATATATCGATATAATATGTAGAATGTAGATCTATAGATAATTTGTTTGTTTTTTTTTAAGGTGGGGAAATCATCGAATGACTGCTCCCGCCTGGGTGTGGCGGGAGGCAGTGTCAGACTTTTACTGACTAAAAACCACCCCGTTCCTTCTCCTGCACGTCGAGCCGGAGCCCCGGTTACCCGTTAGGTTCTCCGCGACTCCGAAAATTTGTTGGTGTAAGCAACGATAGTGTTATGTTCATTTATGTACTTTTTCTTCTTTTTTTCTGATACTGTACTGTTTGATTTTTCTTTGTGTGTGTTTTAATGTAACTGAAACATAATAATAATAAATAAATAAATTCAAGATGAACTGCATAAGACAAGAGGTGAAAGGTGGATGAAAGTAGCCCCAATTAAATGACTAATTAATTACCAAGAAGTTAACTATGATACCATACAGAAAGTACAATATGCACGGATTAACAACGAACATTTAACATTATCACCCAATTCACAGTTGCATTTCTCTCCAACCTGCAATTTACTCGTTAATCTTAATCACGGGAGCAATATAAACGTCTCGACTTCAAACATATTGTGTCGTTATTCAATGGCGATGCTTGTGGGATATGCCAGCCTACCCGACATTATGATAACGTGTGCTGAATTCCGGCAGAATGTCGCTCCCGGAGTACAAACTTAAAGTTATGGGCACAACGCGACCGTTCCTATCGTGACACTGGAAATATTATCGTGCACCGATTTTGTAGAACAGAGGAGCAAATTTAGTGCATCATATCTGTTATTTCAAATATTGGTGTTGCTGGCTGTTAGGATGTTTTATAATGTGCTTTCTCATCTTCAAACTGCTCAATGGCCTATTTTGATTAGGAGTAAAGAAGATCTGCTCAATCTAAGTAAGCAAAACGAAATATATTTTTCGATCAAGCTGTTATCCGCGACTTTTTCCGCGTAGAATATGATTCCTGTTTTTTTTATATGGAAGCATTTAATCGAGATAAAAAGTATTTAAGTCACCTAAGTCAGCTCATACCGTGCCTGTATACCAAATTTCATCACAGTCCGTTCAGTAGTTTCAGCGTGATTGTCGGACAAACATATAAACATCCAAAGGTCCAAATAAAGAAACTGTCACATTTATAATATTAGTGTGATTGTTCCTAATTTGATTGGTTTTCCTCTTTCTGCTTTAAATTACTTGTTATTTTCACTATGTACACCACACATAATGCTCACACAAAATCTTTGATATGTGTTTGAATCATTCTTCAATATACTTACCACTCAGTAGGTTTATAGTATTACCTACATCAACTATCTCCAATAAAGTGGTTCCGCGAACTTTAGTACCTAAACGTAGGCATCGACCTCGCGATAACGAAGTACCCACGATTTTCGAACGTCTAATTTTCTCAACACAAACTTTAGTCCTGATAACTCAAACCATATATTGGGTTACTCGAAGGGTAATAATTATTAGGAAGTATTTCCAAACTTTCGACAAGATGAATTTATTGTTATGAAAAATGAGACCAATTACTTAGAATATTTTTGTAAAAACTAAGTAATTTGAGTTCGTGTTGTAATTGAAAGCGATTGTATGAACAGAAGACTTCTTCTTTAAAAACGGCCTAATACTTGTTTGGTTTCGTGGTGGTCGTAGTTGCCCGAAGGTTTATGTTGGCCGCCTCTCAAGCATGAGACTGCGGGGTCAAAACCTACCAACGTCAAGTACCTACCAATGTGACATAAAAAAAGATTATGTGCGCCACCATCAAAAATAAAAATGTTAAGTAATAGTCCATATTAAATGGCTATAAAAATATATAATAAATTGCCAGATGGATTCAAATCTGAGAAATCAATATTAGTATTTCAAAAACGACTAAAGATATACCTAATAAAAGAATGCTTCTACTCAGTGACGGAATATTTAGAGTCCAAAATAAAATAATTTTATTTCATGTGGGAACGGTCGATCTGCCCTATACAAATGAAATGTATGACGGATTCATTATACCTACACGACATAACATAACATTGTAATACCTTGACATTGTACAATTTTATTATTGACATCGACAGCAATTATACCTATTGAATTGATTATTACTATGATGTGACATATACCTGACAATTATTTATTTTTTCTTTTCTTTATGATCTGTAACATCTACCTACAATGTTAATAACATAACAACATAACTAAAAATGTTGCAATATCTGTAAGAGGCCGCGAAGTATTAAGCACTGTAATAATTGTATAACCATCATCATCTGTACACTTAGTTGCAATAAGGTGTGACCTTACCTTACCTTAGGTGTGACCTAGTTATTAAGTACTTAATTGAGTAATTATTTTGTTTGTAATGTATGTATAGTATTTATAAATCTTTAATGTATTAGTTTATAGTATTCGATATGGGCCTGTGATGCCTGAAATAAATAAATAATTAAATAAAAAATAAACGCTTTGACTTTGACTTTGACTTTGACATTTTCCGAGTGATATATACTTCCTAAGATTATCTATATATCACTGACAAACGGTTAAGGAAAACATCGTGAAGAAACCTGGGCTTATAACTTCTAATTATAAGTTTGAAATCGCCAACCTGTACTGAGCAAGCGTGGTGGTTAATGCTCAAACTTTCTCCGAGTAAGAAGCTTCCGTGTGCCTTTGGTAAGCAGTAGCCACTTGTATGCTGCTGTTGATGCTGTTGATGCTGCTGTTTGATTTACTGGATAAAAAATAAAAAGTGTTTGCATCCATACTAATATTCCAGTGCAATAGTGTCTAATTTGTCTCCGATACTAATTCTTCTTAGTTATTTTGAATGTTAAATCCATGTCAATGGTTGGATTTGCCTGCCTCTGATCATAGTGATTTGTAAACTATTAAGTATATAATGCATGTTGTGCTTACCAATAATAGATTGATGCACTAGTATTAAAGTTTTCGTAAATGTAACCCTATATTGTACAAGTGTAATCAATTGTTAGTGAGTCAAATCAAATCAATAAAATAAAAAAATAGAAAAAATAGTGAATCGATTACATATTTCCTAAAATCCGTTGAGACAGACAAAATGTGTGATATCCGCCGATACCGATACTACACCGTTTCTATAACAAAATTCTATTTTTAAAAGACTGCCTCGTTGGCCGAGTGGTTGCAAGTGCGACTGCCGGGCAAGGGGTCTCGGGTTCGATTCCCAGGTCGGGCAAAGTATTACTGGGTTTTAAAAAATTCTCAGTAGTAGCACGGAGTCTGGAAATGTGCCCGGTATATGGCAATAGGCTCACCCCCTATTACATGGGACTCGTAACATAAATAGTGAAAAGTGGGTGTTACATTGTACAGTGGCATTAAGTGCCGTAATGTGCACCTCTGCCTACCCCTTCGGGGATAAAAAGGCGTGATGTTATGTTATGTTCTATTTTTAAATCAGGTTCCACACACTTAACTATTAAAGTACATATGATAATGATCTCACCTTTACATTGTTAATATTTTGTCTAGAATCCATGTCAACGTAATCTAGTAACCTCAGCTTCCACCTCCTGCCTGCTCCTGTCAGCTCCTGAAGATGATTAACGAGCTCGTTCGCTGTATGAAACACAATCCCGTGAAATGTCTGATCAGATTGTGCCAAGTATAATGAAAATTAATTCGACATTTTTGGAAACATGAGGCCTTCCATTGTGTGAACGTTGGATTCAAGGTCATTGACTCCATAAAATTAATTATTAATCAGATTGTTTTAGCAGGTTCTGTTACATTAGTATCTTGGGAATATTTTTCATTGTAGTTTCATTAGGAACTAGGTCTTAAAGTCTTCTCTTATTAATAATGCTCAATTATGATAAGTAAGTATTATGGATCTCCGAAACTCACAGCTACTATAACTAAAACAAAGTCATGAAGGCATAACTAAAACCTCTAAGCAGTTACTTAGAATACTTAATTATAATTAAAATTTAACTTATCTACTTAAAATACATACATAACATCACTTATTTTAACCCCGAAGGGGTCGGGCCGAGGCGCATATTACAGCACTTGATGCCACTGTACCTCTACAATGTAACAACCACTTTTCACTTTTTATGTAGGGGGTGAGCCTATTGCCGTATACAGGGCACAATTTTTGACTCCGTGCTACTACTGAGATTTTCTTTAAAACCCTGTAATACTTCGCCCGACCCGGGAATGGAACCCAACACCCCTTGCCCAGCACTTGCGACCACTCGGCCAACGAGGCAGACTTAAAATACTAGATGCTAATACGTTTATTATACCAACTGCTGCTAGCCACATACTCTCAACATCATACTAAGGCCCTTAGGGATGCTTCGGAAATCTCCGGCCGCCGACCGCCGGCTTGATTGATTAGATTTCTCGTCTTCTTACTCAAGAGCTACTATGAGCACTAGATCCCAGTCCAACATATTAAATACAACTCAGACAACTAGCTTGTAACAACTCTGAGGCTGTTATGACGAGAAATACGATATTGAGACGCTTTGGGACGGTGCGCTATGCTTAAGGACGCGTCGTCATCCTTCAGAAGGTTCCAGCATGCTAAAGCATAGTTTCCGACAGTGTGCGCTTGCATGTAAGATGCTGAAGGATCCGTTTCCTTGCCGATGCCGATAGTGGGCGCCAGGCCTAAACGTTCAAATAAAAGCACATTGACCCAGAATACGTCTGAATTTAATTTTTTCTTTGCAATAGTTTTCACATGGCAGCGGCCGTAAAGCGCCATCTGTCGAGTGCACGTGACGTCATACGTTATTGCACTAATATAAGTTGTGTAGCGTTGCAACGAGTTCGAGTATATTTTGTACTTTATTTAAGATACACGTAAGATATTTACACGTTGCAATTTGAACTTTCGGTATTTTGGATTAAAGTTTATAATAAATCTGTTGAGTTTAAAACTTGTTTCCCTGATATAAGATGATAACCTTAATATAAAGTAGATTGACACATGTCACGTGGTCGATTACTAAAATTGCGTACCTAATTCGATATTTTTTTAAATAAATAATGATACATACTTAAATTCACAGTTTATTACTCCAATTAATTTATCTTCTCTTTCCCAACTTATTTGGATTTACTTCATAAATATGTACCTATAGTTATTTCAAAAGTTTATTCATCAGTTAAATATTAACTATAGAATATAGTTGACATTTCACGGAATGGACGAACGGACGTTTTTAGTCAAATACTCAAAGTTATTTCTCAGTTGTTTATCTGGCGTTGGAAAAATATACTCAAAACAACGAATACCATACTCCAATGAATATTTTATTCCCTTACATATTGTTTCATTGTCGATTACACGTGCACAAAGCATACCACGTTTTGACACAGCGGCATAAATTCGTTGCGTAATCCATATAGCGTCCTTCACTAGCCGAAGTGCAATCAACATCAGAAGCCCACGCATTTTGATTATTAACGTTTGCATGTGTGCTTCATAAAGTTCAATATTATGTAAGTCATTATTTGTGGTTTCTTACTTTTGTTAGAGGTATTTGCTAGAGTACTGGTTGGTATACTTTATTGTAATCAGATAAATACTATATTACATTTTTTCTACGTGTAACTTCTTCATGACACCATAATTCATTTTTAAAAGAGATTACTTATTTCTTTGTCTTTTAATAAAATGTGCGTTGCGATGCGTTTACAAACATACAAGTACACTTACACATTACAGACCTGACCTGACCTGACCCAGACACGAAACAACAATTTGTGTATCACACAAAGTGTTGCTCTATGCGGGAATCGAACCCGCTACACGTTGCACTGCAGTCGGTTGCCCAGCCTCCTTATCAACCGTGCAGTGCAAAATGGGTTCATTATGATTTCGACACTAAAAATTCTCATTATTACGTTCTTTACCTCAACCTTGAACTTCATGCTTGGCCTCTAAACCACCAAGAAACACAAAACTAAGCCACATTCACCTAACGACCTATTCCGCAACACGAAATCAAATCCCTATTTATCTTCATTCATTCAATAACCAACGACGAAATAAATCACACCTGCATTTAATCATAAATAGTTGGTTGACGTGATCATCTGACGTGAAAGAAAAGTTGACGAGGCCAGTGTCACATTTCAGCTCCACATGTGATTAACGACGCAAGTTTTGTTCCCGTCTAGTGAACTTCTGATGACGAGGAACCAACCACTGTCTCGGCTAATGCGAGCGTACCAAGTGTACCATTATGAACTTACTTTGACACTATTATCAGATTTTGGTTTTAATTAAGTCTACTTATGTTTTGTTGGTTGTGTCTTTGTGAATACGTGTTTATTGACTTTGACGTTGAATTGTACTTTGACTGTTTGGTAAAGTATGAAATTGTTTGGAAAATATTCTAAATTTTTTTTAAGTACAGTGATCACAACTCGAACTTCTAAGAAGAGATCCTGAAACTGGGCACAAGATAACATAACCGACATATTAATATGTCATATAGCACACAATACACTCATTTGTTGTGAAATCTACGTGACTAAGGTGTATAAGGTATGCCTTATTCATATACATTTGTTGACACATTTTGTACTTAGAAGTAACGATACAAGACATCTAACCTTTAACATTAACATCATATCTATCATCATATGGCAACCAAATTCCAAAATACCCTTAAAAATCGATATCTATATAAAATGCAGTAGATACGAGCAATCCAATTTCACCACCTATCATTGCATTTCTATTTCCCAATAAACGCTTGGATCCTTTCGTATGCAGTCACCTTTTACCGTTTGTAGATTAGAAAATTCAATTTGCTACGGGGTTTCTGTTCGGCAAACATTTGAAGTACGAACGAACATGTACTGAATAAATACGAACGTAATCGATATTTAAAACGATTTCGTTTCATACTTTTATAACTATAGTCTTGGTACTATGGTAGATCGATGGGTCATTTGAATTGGGTAGTGTTAACTGCAACAGCTAAGCTTAATTTTAGCGCAGTCGGTAAAGATATCAGATTTAAAAAAATATTGCAAGATTCCGCCTCAAAATTTCGCCTCGTAAATATAATACAAAAATGATTATTTTAAAAAACTTGTAAAAATAAAACTTTTTGTACTACTGACGATAGCAATAAAGTTGAGAGCCTGGCCGTTCCCCCCGAAAATGATTGTGAAATTAGTAATACAAAATTCTCACTGACTAGATGACCAGAGGACAGTAATACCATACGGAACCAAGACATGGACACTAACAGTGCGACTGGTCCACCAATTCAAGGTGGCGAGCTATGGAGAGGGCTATGCTCGGAGTTTTTCTGAAGGATATCTATAGGATCCGTAACGAGGTGATCCGATAGAGAACTAAAGTCACCGATGTAGCCCAAAGGATTACCAAGCTAAAATGGTAGTGTGCCGGTTAGGCAAACGTAATGTAGGTTACCCTCCAGTTAGGTGGAGTGGCGATATCCGCAAAGTGGCTGGTAGTGGTTGGATTCGTAGAGCTGAAGATCGAGCTTAGTGGCGTGCCATTAGAGAAGCTTATGTCCAGCAGTAGACGAGAACAGTCTGTTGATGAGATGACAGGTATGAAACATGCTAAGAGTAGGCGGAGCGCGTGAGTGAAGAAACCTCCTCATGCCTCAGCCGTCGCGGGAGACACTCCGGGCGTCGGGAAACGCCGGACGATCTCTGGCCACTGTAGGTAGGTGCGGGTCTGCGGACGGCGAGCAAGGGTAGCTCGCCACCTGACCAGAACCAGACCCGTGCCGAGCCATCAGACCACCATAGATGGGGCCCAGTAAGGCTGATGCCCGATACGGAGCCGCGGAAGGCCTAACGGGTTGCCGGGGCTCCGGCTCGAAGAGCAGGATTAGGAACGGGGTGGTTTTAGTCAGTAAGAGTCTGACACTCCCTCTCGCCGGGAAGTCATTGGATGATTTTCCCTCTTAAAAAAAGGGTATAAAACATGCTGCATAAATACAATAAATGTACACAGCTTCGGTAATTGCAATTGTATAAAAAGCTTATAGGTTTGACGATGAAACGTGACGCCATTTTCAAAATTCCATTTCGAGTTTGCATGTTATTAAAATGATCACGTAGGATCTCGACAGAGTACAGTTAAATTTGTTACTGATAGTTCAGTGATCATCTAGTGATCTCAGAAGTAATAAAATTAATTTAAAACATATAGAATTGACAAACAACTGACAAGACAAGTGGTTGTGAAAATTGTTAGTATTATTTTCTATTTTTTTGATTTTGATACTCACTGGTCTATTACGTATATGTAACTGTTACTATATATACTCTGTTACGCATATGCAACAGAGTCGACCCTCTCACTTGAGTTCCGCAGGAGATTCATAACGAAACCAAGGAAAAGTGGTAAGTATCTACATTTGCGTATACACTCTAGATAAACAGAAAAGTTATCTAAAGGCATTTTAAACATTATTTTGCGATAAGCTAAATTCAATAACTGAAGTTTCTCTCGAAAATAACATTGTCATTACACTACTTAAATTATTAGTTGAAAGTGATTCCACCAGAATTGGGATGATGACGGGGTATGAAAATTAAAAATGTAATTAGTCCGTAAGTTAGGTATTGATAAAAATATAATTATTTTGTTGTATAATAAAATAATGCTTAGATAAAACGAATCAAAGTTTAGGAGTGGGGGGCTAAAACGTCCTTTCTACGTATAAAATGTGCATAGAAGTGACGTCACGTAACATTTCAAATCAATATATTGTCGAAAGTATTCGTTTCTGTAAAAAAATAAAAAATACTTGTCCAATGATTTAATATAATCTACCAGACGGACATTAAAATAAAAATTAGGCATCTACCCTATTCTATCTACCGCATCACCGACTCTCAGACGTCAACGTAAATAATGAACGGATTATCTGCGGCATTTGGCAAGCGGTCGATTGTAAATCCAATGTGTTATGTAACGTCGAATGTCGTATCTCATTATAAGGAATGAAATGTAAAAGATTAATTAGTTGAATATTAGATTGCCTTGTTTTTATTGCTATTAAAAACAAGACTACTGAATAGACAGATATTTTTAAGAGGGAGGGAGGGAATCATTAAATGACTTTCCCAGCCTGGGTGAGGTGAAAGGAAGTGTCAGACTCGTACTGACTAAAAACTCCTGTTTCGAACCGGAGCCCCAGTAAACCCTTAGATAACACTTTTCTTCCATTTTTTTAAGGTAAAGCATGAAAAAGATTTTTGATCTTACAAACATCTAAACAAGATCACATCACAAGCTAAGTAACCGAACTTGGAAGATATAATATCGCTAGGTATATTTTCACTTGAGTACCAATATTTTTGGTCGGTAAATAAATAAAGTAAGGTTATCCCAAATAAGCTTACATGGCTTACCGTAACGGTGAACAGAACACAACATTTAAACCCGGATTTACTTGGAATTCCACGCGAAATCGGATGTTGTGTATCGTTACTGTTACTACTGATTCATAATGAAAATAATATTGTTTACGTATTTTTCTGGAAAGGAAGATATAGGTATGTTTGTTGCGTATACCAACTTCTATCACAACAGCACTATACACTGCTATTTCAATCCTGTTGAATTAGAGTATTATTTATTACCATTCTGTACCAACTTGTAAACTCTCCTATTACCTCTAGTGAACAAACGGCAATTATTATGCTATGCATATTGCTGGTATATTGTTTTTTTTATAAGAAGAAGAAAATAAGCAATGAGTCCTGATCATCAAAAAACTAATTTTATTTCAATTCAGCTTCATACCATTTCACACAGTTACACAACTCATGTTATCGAATAAGCTTCCAGGCATCGTGCTAACTGTAATTGATTTAGTTATTTTGTCTTTTATAAGGGGGGAATATCATCCAATGACTTCTCCAGCCCGAGTGAGAGGGAGTGTCAGACTTTACTCATTAAAAACTACCCCGTTGCCACTCATGCACTTCGATCCAGAACCCCAGTAACCTGTTTAGTTCTCCATGGCTCTTAGGTAAAATACTCTAATATTTAAAAAAAATGAATTATCTTTTATCCGCGAAGGTATAGGCAGAGGTACACATTACAGCACTGTACAATGTAACACCCACTTTTCACTATTTATGTTATAAGTCCCATGTAATAGCGGTTACAGTTGCAGACTTCGTGTTACTACTGAGAATTAAGTAAACCAGTAATACTTTGCCCGACCCGGAAATCGAACCCTAAACTCCTTGTTGATCCCATTCGCACTTGTGACCCCTCGACCAATTAGGTACTCTAATATCTAATCCAAGCAATCGTGTCTAACTTACCACCAATCCACAGGGTCCCAACCCAATTTATTCTTGAACCTTGTTGGTTCAAGAATAGATTGGGTTCCAGTTTATCAATACAAGTGATTCAATATCCAAAATACTCGTATATAATGTTGCCGTTAAATTCGGATCCCATTAAGGAATTATTAATTGACCATTATTAACAGATGTTGCTTGCTACATTATGTTAATAATAAGTAACTGTGCTTTAAATTTTCCTTTATAATAAACTGTATTTTAAGTATTAATTGGTTATATTTCCTGGGGTGCTATATAAGGGAAAATATCTGGTATGTTAATGTAGGTAAATAAGTATCGTAATGAGTTCGTAGGTATATAATATGTTCCTGGGTCTATGAATACAATACAAACAATATATGTTGATGCTGTCAGGTCGAAAAGAAATCAGATTGTCACCTGTTTTCAGTCCATTCCCCGATGGCCTGAATACATCTTTTTTTACAACATTTTAAAGCCACCAGGTACACTATGAAATTCAGGTTAATCCTTCAGACTCCTGTAACCGGGTATTTCGGGTCAGAATGAGTTTTCATGGTAGTGGTACTTCAAAGTGTTAGATATAATTTTAACAGGTGTTTCTAATAGTTTCATTTGTTAACAATATGCATAAAGATTTATGCTGCGTTTACTTAAAAAAAATTTTAAACTGTGAGTAAACGTAAAACATTTTGGTTGACTATATTATAATACTACTCTTCTACTACAGTATAGTTTGAAATAGTAATATTAAATAAATTATAACTGCCTTGTTGGCCGAGTGGTCGCAACTGTGACGGCCGGGCCGGGGTTTCGAGTTCGATTCTCGAGTTGGGCAAATTATTACTGGGTTTTTAAAAAAAATCTCACTAGCAGCACGGAGTCTGGAATTGTGCTTGGTATATGGCAATAGGCTCATCCCCTGTTACATGGTACTCATAACATAAATAGTGAAAAGTGGGTCTCACATTGTACAGTGTCATAATATGCACATCTGCCAACCCCTTCGGGGATAAAAGGCATGATGTTAAGTCATGATTTTTTTTTTTTTTTTTTAATATTATAGATTATTTCTCCACGGACTCTAGGTCCGTGCCCTTGTCATACAGTTTTTTAATTATAATACATCTAGTCAATTTTTATAAAGTAAAGAGGGAACCTAGTTACACACTACAATTAACTACATCTATAATTATTACCAAAAGTATAGGTTACATAATAATTAGGCACTATTTATTTATTTCTATTTCAAAGGCTTTATGAAACCAGCCCACCAACAATATGGGAGAGCCGACCTGACCCAGCAGAAGGCACCCGTTCACGAGTATGACGTGTGTGTCAGCAATTGGTCCGGTCAACCTTTTTATTGGGAACGGAACAACCCAACACACAGCGCCACCGACTGTAGGACATTTATGTGTGCATGACGCCTCAACCCTTGCCATATGGGCCGATTCCAATAAAGCGTACAATAGTCCAAAGTCAATTGGTTATATTCTATTTCTACATGTTTCTGCACACACATTTCCTCATGTTGCATTCGTTTCATCACAAGCAACACTCCCCGCCCAAGAGAGCACCCATGACTGCCGCGTCCCCGTGTTTGATAGCCATTTTCAGGTTGTAGTCCTTAATACCTTGCTCACCCTCATCAGCCGCCTTCCTGATTAGTTTGCTTATCGCGTCTTCACTGTTGTCTGTGTAATAGATGCAACCATGCGTGTGACGCGATATTGCTACTACCGCGTGTGGTACGCTGTCATGTATTTGATGTTTCTTTGTTGCTGTGTTGACAACAATCACATTCGCACACGAAAGTCCCTGTGCCTCGTGTATCGTGAGCACGCGTGATCCCACGGTCGACCCGTATCCCTGGTTCTTAAGGGATTCCTTCTCTACCTGAGTGTGTACCAGGTATAAAGTGTCGGGGAGTGACTTTGGAATCATCGCCCCCGAGAACCTTTTTATCTCGAGGGATCTCACGAACGACCTGGACGAGTATATGCCACTGTAAACTGTGCTGAGGGCATACGCCACATCCATTGGATTTCTGTGGGTACACATCAATTCCTGGCTTATGGGCGTGATATATGTAGGGCGGCTGTAGAGTAGAGGGAAGAGGTTATCACGATCTATAAACGGAAGCTGATTTATGTCACCAATTAGAAGGACTTCCTTGGCTCGAGTTATTCGGGCGGCCATCACAACGGCTCCAAAGTGGTTCATGAGAGCCTCATCTACCATTAGTCGATGGCAGCTCTCTCGCTCCCCCAAGCCGTTTACTAGGATGGACGCCATTGTTCGAACCCTAGATTTGATGAGTCCTCCGATTCGGCAGGATGTTATGTTATATGATGTTATGTTATGTTATAAACTATAATTAAACTACTCACAAACAATATACACCAATGAACCGAAAATGCCGTAAAATATAAACGAAATTGAAGAGCATTAACCGTTTAAACATTCGCGGTGCAAAAACATACGTCTGGTCAATTTATCGGGGTACAAAAATTACGTAACAGTCGGAAAACTGACGGCAATTAAATGGTACTGGCATTAATTCAAATAATTGGTGTTCAACCACTGTACACCCCGAAATATTAACTCGTGAGATGTTGCTGTAATAACGGGTTGCTCTATTTCAGCCAAAGACATGACAAATTACTTGCATGCGGTAGCTTGTACTTACCACGACGCGTCGTCTTGTAATAATGTAACCGTTTATTCAAATGTCGACTTTATTGAGTTCTGCTACAAAAAAATGGTAGGAAAATGTCCTATTTACGTACAATGGATATTTTCGATAGTACGTTCATGTTACACCAATTATGTTGTAGTAATATCCTAGCTTCTTCGCCGGTGACAACGGGAAGTTGAATGCCCGAAAAACTATTAATACTTTAAACAAAGCTCTGTACTTAAAAAATCAAGTACAAGACTAACTTCATTGTAGATAATGTAAATATTAGATGCTTTTCTGCTTGCTTGTAGTTCGTTCGTCACACACATTGACCATAGGCATGTTTCGAACATTTACCCCAAGGACTCTCGCGACTAGGACAAAGAGATCGAAATCTGGAAGCACAACAATTTTGAAAACTTTTCCCCGCAAATATGTTCTTTGTGAGCGTCGAGAATCGAGCGTGGGATTTTTATTGAGAGACTACGCTTAGTTTGCTTTCGCTTATTGTTTCTTTTTTAAAAGTTCCCCTTTTGAGACTCCAAGTCAATATATTTGCGTTTGTAGCGATCTCTTGGGTGCACAATTCGTACTTACAATAATAATTGTCAAAGAACTTCTTGATTGGGAATCGTATCCGAAGTTTTAGTGTCTTTTTTTTTGGAATGTCCGAATTTTTTGACTAATCGTCAAGGGAATCGTGTTATCCTGGATGTATATAAAATGTACATACCTAATATGCAACCAGCCTAATTCAGTTATCGTTTACAACTTTGTAGCTTTAACTTTATCTCTATTCGGTTTTTTATTTGCTATTCGCTAAATGAATTATGTAACTATAGGTATCGGTTCTTTTTCATTTAAAAGGTTTTCTTTTTTTTTTTACTATTATGTTTATTGCGAAACCGGTCTCGTTAGTCGATTTTGTATTTTGCATACGCTAGTAGCCAGTTACAAAAAATTATAGTATTTTCTACGAACTTTTAAGAAAATTCTATTCATTGTCTCTGAAAATAGAATTACAGTTCTACACTGAAAATATTTTATTTATTTCTTTGTTCTTTTAATTCAAATTGCCGTGCATTTGTGTTGACTGCTTTACTGGTGAATTATAAAATAGAATGTCATGGATGTAAATAGAACATAAATCAAATAATAGAAATATCAAAAATGAAAATTCACATTGAAAACTTTCCAATTTAGCCATAACTAGATTTTATACTAACATCCATATTTATGGTTATTCAAAATATTAAAGTTAAATAAATATTTTGCAATACAAAATGTGTGCGGCGGCCATTTTGACCACATGATACACGTGACACAGAAATGTGAATAATATGATTCCAATTCACATTCATCATAGTATATGAATTGATCAAACAAAACCAACCTCTGCTTTCTGTATGAATGATATTAATATAAACGATTGAATCGCTGAAAAATATATGTTAAAACGTAAACAAAAATATTTATTGACATATTATTCATTTTAATAACTTGACCACCTCGTTGGCCGAGTGGTCGCAAGTGCGACTGCCGGGCAACGGGTGTCGGGTTCGATTCCCCGGTCGGGCAAAGTATTACTGGTTTTTTTTTTAAATCTTAGTAGTAGCACGGAGTCTGGAATTGTGTCCGGTATATGGCAATAGGGTCACCCCCTATTACATGGGACTCATAACATAAATAGTGAAAAGTGAGTGTTACATTGTACAGTGGCATTAAGCGCCATAATGTACACCTCTGCGTATTCCTTCTGGGATAAAAGGCTTCATGTTATGTTATGTTGGTCTGAGTTTCACATAACTAATAATTTGAAATATTCGATCGAACCAACAAAATTATGTAACTAGAGAATTGTATTGTGTACTTGTGTATTTGTGAACCTGATTGAAAAAAGTAACCTATGGAGTTTCTTGCTCGTTCTTCTCCATAGGAATCTAAACCTTAGAATGAGCACATAGCTTTACTTTTAAATTTTTTGTTGACGTTCAGAAGTGCCTTCTGGTCTAATTGAAATAAAGGATTTTAACTTTGACTATTATCACCAGTTTATTTTGAGCCTTTTTTTAAGGGGGGAAAATCATCGAATGACTGCTCTCGCCTGGGTGAGGCGGGAGGGAGTGTCAGACTCTTACTGACTAAAAACCACCCCGTTCCTTCTCCTGCACGTCGAGCCGGAGCCCCGGTTACCCGTTAGGTTCTCCGCGACTTATTTTGAGCCTAGATAACTATCGTAGCAACAAAGTTTAGTACTATCTGGTATTGATACGTAAATCTTCCTATTGAATGCCTGAAACCTTGCACTCGTCAGATGCAATTCCAGATACTGGATTACTTCTCCCTTATAACATGAAACTCGTAATATAACTAATTGGTTTAAAGTGGGTGTTACTTTGTGCTATAAAGTTAAAGCAAGTACACACTTTTTAAACAAAATCCTGTGGCAAACTTTCCATCCACCGCTCTGTACCCGTGATCGCTCGCGCCGAGTACATACCTGCGAATATCGTCTAATGATAGTCAACCGCCAACTTTGTCGACTGTACTTAAAGTGTACCTCTACAGGAATTAAAAATTGTAACATTAATGTCTAATTCACTACTTTCAAAATACGGAAACACCATGTGGTGTTTTCGTATTTCGTGTAGATGTCTACACAATATTATGTAGACTAACACGAACCAATTACAGAATTGAATGCAAGTAGGGCGCTGGATCTCACTGGCTATAAAAATAAGTGTCCCACTTTTACCCTTCACGGAATCGTTGAGACGCGTTGGGTAAAAATAACTTCATTACGCATTTTTTTCGTTCAAGATGTTTTAGGGTTACTTTATTTTCTAGATTTTTAATTTTAGGCACTTTTAGTCATACGCAAATCTTTTGTGTTTGAGACTTTAAATAACTACATTTTATGATCAAATTAATAGAAAGTATTTTTACTTCTCTTAGTCAAGTCAGACACACTAACTATTAATTTACTTAAAAGCTTGCATCTAATAATTTAACCAGCAGATTTTGAAATCAAACAGAGTTTCAGTGTTATTAAATTTGTACATGTTGCAACATAGTTTTCGTCATCTATCAATCTCGCATAAGTATGAAATGGAAATGATATCAAATGAACATATTGCCATTAGACCTATTTTAAAACCATAGACTGATTAAACCTTATCGACCTTAAAATACAGTTCCAAATCGCTAGTGTACCTCTAAATTAATGTGACAGTCCAATCCAGGGTAAATGACCTCAAATCTACACTATACAGTGGAACTCCCGACCATATTTCCAGTATTCCAGTACATTGTAAAAACAGTTTCGTTAAGTGCACTAACTCACTAGCCGACCAGAACCGATCGAGTTCGTAAAGTACACACATACTTGCAAACTTACACAACTTTTCTAACCTATTAACGTACTGGCTACGTGAAACTATGTATCGGTTTTGTAGAAATAATTAGTACAGTGAATTCCCCTTTGTATTAATTTTATAAAGTCCGAGTTTTTGCTAACAAACAAATTGGTAGATTGAAACTACATAAATACACACTACAAAGTAAACAATTGATTTGAGAATAAAGTATTGCTTCGTCATTATTACTATGATAGTCCACGGGTAGATTATGTACCACCTCTATATAAGAGGGAGAACTGCATTTATGTAAAGCATAGCTTAAAGAGGCCTTACGTGAAAAGTTACGTTTTCATTATTTATTTCTTAAATCTTAAAATATTTCTCACAAATAAACAGCCACCTTTGAATCATCTTTTCACTCTAGCATAGCTACGTGACGTAAATACTCAAACGGTCAAGACGAGCCTCGCAAATCTTTAGATTAAAAAGAAATTAATGAACGCGGTGAAAAAGAAAAGTCATTTTCCTTTACAAAAATATAATATCGCACCAAAAGCTAAGACGATGACGCTTACGAAATGAGCAAAACAAATATTACAACATAGAAATGAAAACACCAAATCAATATTTTCAATATCCTGTAGGTACACTTTAAAAAATACTTAAGGAAATATCAAAGATCACTTTTGGGTGCTTCAAAGGCGGTTGCGGTCCTTTAGGTCATAATAATCTTTGGGGTTCTTACTGATATAGGCTTTTATTTGATAAAATTTAATATAACGGGACATGAAGAAGATATTTAGAGCCGTTGAAAGGATAAAAGCTTAACCGTTAAGTCCCTCATATGACTCAAGTGCATGTGTGGGAGTATTGATAAAGGTAATAGTCGCTTTCTTAATTGTTAATCCGTTCTATAATTACTTGGGACGTGAATAAACATTATAAAGGCTCGCGAAATGATTTTAAATGATAATAGGTTATGTAGAGGTACATACGCTGATTGAATTAACTGTAATCGTACAACTGATAGAGAAAGGACCAAATATTAACAATAAAATTCAATCTGATATTTACTTAAATGTTATTTACTTTCACAGAGCTACGATATAAAAGGATACCCATCTTTGCTCACACACACATGAAGAAACACCTGTCTATAATAAAGACCTATTTTATCAAAATACATCACGAAAAACCTTTTTCTTGTCAATTTTTCAAACAATGTTAGCTTACGCAACACATTCGCAGTTGAATTTTACAATCATTTTATTATAACACATCGCTTAGGGCTGGCCTTTATTGACAGAATTGGAACGTGATCTCGCATTCTTTAAGAGTTACGAATCCGTAAAAAGTTAACTTCTAAAACAGGTACCGAATCCTATCTAAATCCGACGTGACTGGCGTTTACTGAACAGAATATAAATTATAGGTCATAAAGAAATCTGAACATCTAGTTGGAATAGTAAAGTGGTCATTAATGCTATACTGATAAAGTTGTTGGTTCGGTAGGATGATTGTTGTACAGTTTTGAAGATGAGAATTAATTATAGGATGTGATGGATAATTCCCAATTGATAATTTATATCATAGTGAGGTCAAAATGGTGACGAAGTTTTGAGAACCCCTACCGTAGTATAATATTCCCAACCTGTGCCTAGCTAAAATTTTGGTCACAGGTAAATCAACCATGTTACTGCTTCACTATAATACTTCAAGATACATCGTTCGAACATAGAGTCAACAATCACGTGACAGATCCCGATTCCCGATCCTGTACTGTGGATAAAACAAAAAACAAACGGTCAATTTGATTGAGAGATACCCAAGGGATCAATTTTCAATTATTTGCGTTACAAGCTTGTGCTCCGCATTGTTGGATATTTGGTGGGAAAATATCTTGAAAAATGACTCCACATTCCGAGGGGAGGGCCCATTCTGCCTTTATTACATCAATATCCTTGCCCTGGGTTCGCAGTATGGCTATTTGTTTTAGGATAACGTTAGACTCTGCTCGGACAGGTTGGGAAATTTTGATTAATTTTAGGTTTTAGAATTTTTCTTTCGTTTTATAGCTCCCGTTTTTCAATATAAAAATGTATTTAATGTTTAGTTTCAGCACACAATGATAATAATTAATGATCATAGGCATACAATTTCACAAACTTTAAAAACAAATTATTTTTCATGCAAAAATAGAGTAATTTTTGGTCCATACCGCCGACAAAGGACCACATTTATTATTTTAGTTACCACTCCATCCATAAATTCATCCATACCCACTCACTACACAGCCCCAACAAATTTGATTAACACGATTTCCATTCTCATAGAGACGATGATGCTGGAGCCTTCACTCCGATGCACAAAGGCTCAGACCAAAACGGAATTCGTTAATAGTTCCTGGACGGCGACGGGTCAATTCGTTACTGTCACTGCAGTGGTCCAGCCTCAACACCAGAGCTTACAGTTTTATTGGCTAGCTAATTCCATCGTTGTGCAATGTAAATTATATTTTTTTTCAAACTGGACAGTTTAGTTAGTAGTCACTTTTTTTGTTCTGTTCCAACATCGGTAACGGGTTTTCAATTGTCACTTTGTTATTCTCGTTCGTTTTTCGAAGTGTTCGCGTTAGTGTTTTTTTTTATGTTTTATGCCTGTGATTTAATAAAGACCTTATTATTCATTTCCTTAATTGGTCAAAGTGCTGACAGATACGGAACTGTTATATTAGAAATAGTCAATAGTAGTACCTAACGCAAAATTTACCACCTGTACATAACAAACTACCTGTTTTACAAAAATCCTATCAAAATATCCTATAGTCAGTCAATTGTACATATTCCAAGAATAAAATGATAAATAATGTATTTTGTAAAGAAAAACATAAGCATACCTAGTGAATGCAATTCTGTCTAGTCTAGTCAATACAATAGATATTCTGTGACTTAGTCAGTCTTATTTATCCCCCACATATTGTGAACTGCTAAGTTTGCATGTAGGCAGTACGTAGCAATGAGGTATGCTCGTCTAACAGGTTCTTAAGTAACAAGAAACTAACTTTAGACTAGTGATGTTATAAAGCTCCGTAACTATAACCGTTAGTATAATCGACATAAAGATTTCGGATCATTTCAAATTTAGGAAACGACAAAAAGAGCCATTTTGCTTGGAAGAGTACATTCTCAGCGATAAGGCATTGACAAAATGTTTCATTTCTTTTGTATAATCCATATAAATGGTTTGAAATAAAGAGTCTATCTACTTGTCTAACTACCTAAATTATTGCTGTACCCGTAACTAGATCCGAAGTTAGCTACCATAAGTTCACCGCGCGAATCAAATTATACGCGTGCTTGCAACAAGAACCTGAACTACTACTTAATTACACACTATTTAAAGTTTGACGGTTCAAATCGAGCAACCATCTTGGCAACGTGTGAAACTAAACTTGGAGTGCGTATTAACCGCTAACCGTATAACAGATTAAAATTTATGGTAAGTATAAAGCTTTATGTGTTTTCTTCAGATGAGTTTTAATGTCAAATTACTTTGAATATGAGATTATGTCTTCGGTTCTCTCTTCTTGAGGTACAGACAGGCACAATGTAATGCAATAACAGGGAAGTGGGTAACTGCTTCTAAACGAAATGAATCTTTAGTTTTTTACTAGGACACCAAAGAATTTGGCTGATTGTACTTACAATGAAGACATGTTCCATTTTGCCAATGCAATTGCATTTTAGAACTATTGTAATAGGAATGAGCCTCCTGCGAACACCGTCGATGCACACCAAACTCACTGGCCTGTAAAAGTCAGAGCCGATATTTAATCCTCTGTGGGAGAGCCATGCTTCGGCAGGAATAGGCCGGCTTGAACGGAGTGATACCACGGCCTCACAGAAAACCGACATGAAACAACGCTTGCGTCGTGTTTCGTCGTGTAAGTGAGGTTACCAGAGGTATGTTTGTATGTATGTATGTAGGTACTATTTATGTTTGTGAACCGATTTTGAAGCGATTTGTTTCGAAGTGAAAAGTTTTAGTATAGCGTCGGTGCGCCTGCCAAAACTGATATGTGCAAATATTTGGTTTTTTTTTCTTACCTATGTCCTTCAAATCGGAGAGCGCATCGATTACAAAAACAAATATGTGTTATTTCCCTCTAGAAACCGATTAGACCAATCTTATATGTGCACTTTCTGGCCATGACAAATTGGTTATGTGTTCGATTGGTTACCATTATGTGACATAAAACGCACATGTCAGAAATTGCAGCATCACATAGCTAGTTTGGCAGATTGAATATCAACAGTTTATGTTCAAAATTTTTACCGTTTTCTAAGATAAATCTGATATGTGCACCAAAATGGGAAAATAAAATTATTGGGGATGAACAGTACATGTTATCATTTTCACTTTTATCTCAGTTATTTTTATCATAATTTTTGCCATCATACTGCATTTTTAATTTATTGCCAAGTCCATCAACTTTTCAGTGCAAGTGTAAAAAATAGTTTATTGGCTCCTCCTGAAAACTTGACTAAATGCACATAACAGTTTTGGCAAGCGCACCGACGATAGGTAATAATTAACCAACATAAAAAAAAGAGGGTGAAGTCGGATTTATTAAACGTAGTTAATAAAAAAATATATTTTTTAATATCTACAATCAATAAAAGGGGGCTTAAATAAAACCATTACTAACCGACAATTTATAATTTTTAATTGTACAAATGAGTGATTATAAGGTAAGTAGCAAAATTCACAACTTTTTCATATTGATCTTTCCTTCCTCCGTGAACACTAAATAGAAGTTCCTCTGAAGGAAGTTAAATTCATTTTATGTCAATCAAGTGAAGATTCTGGAACCACATTAATCATCTTAATGACACCATAACTCTAAAAGTGGAAGTTTTATTTGATGATCTGTTAAAAAAACATAGTATTACGGTTTTCATTACTAAGGATTCAAATAAAGGGGATAACATTTAACTGCACACAAGTACATCACAACAGCTTTTATTCCTCGAAGACAATATTTGCTAAAGTGCATCTTAAACGTTATATACACTTTTCATCTATCAGTTACTATAAGTCCAAAATGAATTGGGACCCTATTGCCCTACTTTAATCATTAATACAGATTACACTTGTCTCCAACCTATCACTAAAAGCCCAATTTAAATACCAACATTCCACATGATACAAGTCTCATTTACTCAAACTCTTTCTTGTCTTCCAATCTCTACAAAAAATAGGCACTCATCTAACCAAAACAATGTAAACAAAATACCATAATATAATTTAAGCCTTAAAATACAAGGCCTTATATCTGAAAACCAGTGCAGATTGCGAGGGAATTCGTTGGAACCGAGCAATATGCTGGGACGACACGCGACATATCCAATTTTCCGGTACCTACTGGTCATACAATGGTCCGAGCGTCTTTTGTTACTGAAATAGTGCACTTGTACTATTTCGACACGGAAATTACACTACAGAAATATTCATATGAAAGGTTCTGAGTACATTCAGTGTATATTGAATGTAGTGTCTTTAATAGGCTTTCGAGAAATTTGGGAATATTTTTTATTTCTTTCTTATCTTTAAAAACGTTGCCTCACACTAGGATTTTCTTCTGTGTCGTGGGTGCGTATACAAACATACAAGTTCACATACACAATGACACCCAGGCCCGAAACAACAATTTATAGATCACACAAAGTGTTGTTCCGTGCGGGAATCGAACCTGCGACACGTTGCACGGCAGCCAGTTGTCCAGCCACCGCACCAACCGTGCAGTCAATATGGAACGTATTTGTGCAAGGAGTCCGAAGAATTGGGTTTGTAATATGGCAATCAGTAATGATATTTTGTTATTTAACTGAATTATTTGTAATTGTGGCTTTTGAGTACAGAGACGTAATTTATGCTAGTATGCCTGCACAAAGAAAGCTTGGATATTGTTCAATTTTGAACCTTATTAAACTGTGGTCTCCAACCTACCAAACACAGAGATTATGGCAGACTTCTAACGAAGAGAAGCTCAGTCCAGTGGACTGCCAAGAGCTTTTGATAATGAAACTTATGTAACTAAATATTTATACAAAGACTAGCAGAATAAAGCTCCTCCATTTTAAAGTCCCTTCACACATCTGGCTTTTATTATATTTCCATAGTAAAAGGTTTCAGGTCGTCTTATGTTCTTATTTTTGGAAATGTAATTATGCCATTGATATTTACACGAATTAATTACATGTAGATAAGCTTCAAAAGTTTTATCAGATCTGCTAAAACCAAAGACTGGGGTGGATAAGTGAAATTTAAAACCTTAGGATAGATTAAATTAATATGTTTTTCTAGGATATAATCGTAACGCAATATTATGTAACGTACTTAGAACCAATCATTAGCATCCTATTCCACCAGGTTTTTCAAACACCAAATCTACTTTACAACAGTTTTACAAACAACATTCGTCCACGCAATAAATTAAGCCGGCAACAATCCAGCCACCGAACTAATCCGCCGCCGGAGGCGAGAAAATATTTATGTCCCTTTCCGTCACTTCATTGTTAGAAAAAGACAGATGTAACACCGTGTTTCCAGCCACTCAAATTCTCACCATCCGTTTCACTTTGAATAAAACTCCTTAATCGCACCTTAAATAGACGAAACAAAAGGAAACGGACAGGGAAATACAAAAACGTTTTTCGTTTCATCTTAGTACGATTATTATGCGAATTGGAGTGTAATTTTTTGTGAATCCTCTTGAGCATAAATCATTATCTGCCTTCATCTAAATGTAACGACAAGATATCTATTCAATGGAAAGTATTACCTTACAGATGTTTTTTTTTCTAAAGAACTAAATTTCGTGTAGGTAGGGATCAACTTTGTAATTCATGACATAATTGATATAGAAGTATTAAATCACCTCTTATAATTATTTCCTGAAGGTATTGAGAGTTCACTTCTAGCTCACAAACTTTTCATCATCTAGTGTTCTTAGCTAAACACTACACGACTCTAAACAGAACTTCGTACCGATACTTCAAAGTTCAAACACTTACTTAGACATGCTAATTCGGCTGATAACTTAGTCACAATTTCCTGGCAGCATAATAATATTTATATAAAAAAATAAATATATTTTTTATGGTATAAGCCGGTAAACGGGCAGGCAGATCACCTTACTGGTAAGCAATCGGAACACCAGAGGCGTTACAAGTGTGTTACCGGCCTTTTGGGGATTAGGAATTTGAGGATTGTTGGGGATTCAGGAATTGGAGAGATTGGAGAAGGGGTGATTATTATTGGGAGGAGGGTAAATGTTACATACTGAAATTATCACATTACTCTTTCAATATTACAGTTATACCTAACACGTAACAATTTGTGTGGGATGTACAAAGACCTCGGTTTCGCACCATCACGCGAATGATTCAACACTTCTGCGAATTGTACCAACTCGCAAGTAATTTGCGGCTTACAAATATATTCATTACAGTTAAATTGTATACGTCTAAACCTAATCATTTTCTGTTCCTCGAAAGGTTGCGTAAAGTTGTGTCTGTATTACAAGCTATTTTTTAAGGGGGGAAAATCATCAAATGACTGCTCCCGCCTGGGTGAGGCGGGAGGGAGTGTCAGACTCTTACTGACTAAAAACCACCCCGTTCGTTCTTCTGCACGTCGAGCCGAAGCCCCGGTTACCCGTTAGGTTCTCCGCGACTGTATTACAAGCTTACAACTCTATTTTTACCCGTTATACCTATTAATGCTTATTTACCTAAGTCATGGTGGCCCGGAGTGCGAAATCTACCAACGGCAGTCATATGTACCTACTTTCTAAGATTATTTAGGCACCACTGAGAAACGGTGAAGGAAAATATCGTGGGCCTGGGCTTATAATTACTATTATAAGTTTGAAGACTGCCTCGTTGGCCGAGTATTCGCAAGTGCGACTGCCGGGCAAGGGGTCTCGGGTTCGATTCCCGGGTCGGGCAAAGTATTACTGGGTTTTTTAAAATTCTCAGTAGTAGCACGGAGTCTGGAAATGTGCCCGGTATATGGCAATAGGCTCACCCCCTATTACATGGGACTCATAACAACTAGTGAAAGTGGGTGTTCATTGTACTATGGTAGAATGTGTACCTCTCCCTACCCCTTCGGGGATAAAAGGCGTGATTTTATGTATGTATGTATGTATGTATAAGTTTGAAATCGCCAACCCTCATTGAGCAAGCGTGGTGATTAATGCTCAAACCTTCTTCCAATGAGAAAAGGCCTTTGGTAAGCAGTGGCTACTTGTAGACTGATGATGATGATAACCCAAGTATAAAACTGGTACCCTTCTTTAAACTGTCAAACACCAAGCGGTCACCGGTGACCGCAACCTATTGTTCTATAATTGTGTCTATAATGACGGTACTTGACGAGTTAAGAGCAATCAAATTGGTTCGTGAATATTCGTATAATAATACTTTGGTACAGTATTTCAGAATGAAATAGAGATTACATTTTTACACCAAACCTTTTTGATGCTGCCGCGGAGAACCTAACGGGTAACCGGGGCTCCGTCTCGAAGTGCAGGAGTAGAAACGGGGTGGTTTTTAGTCAGTAAGAGTCTGACACTCCCTCCCGCCTCACCCAGGCGGGAGAAGTCATTCGATGATTTTCCCCCTTAAACTGTCAAACACCAAGCGGTCACCGGTGACCGCAACCTATTGTTCTATAATTGTGTCTATAATGACGGTACTCGACGAGTTAAATAATAAAACAACTTTTTTGATACACAATTCATTATTTAGTAATTGTGATTTTCGCAGAGAAATCTAATTAGGTACGTCGATCACATCTCAATCTTCTGAGGGATAACAACATGCAGAGACACAAGAGATGTATACAGTTATCACAATATAATAAACAACGATTCAACTTCTTAATGTCCGATTATGAGAAATCAACGTTTGTTCTTATAAAAGTAGTCTCTAAATATCGTAAATAAGGTCGGTAATGCAGTGAGTGGAGAGCGATCACCAGTGTCTGCTTGGCTCTTGACCAGTTAAATATACTTACGCCCGAATACTGAAAGGCTACTCAATTTGAAGTCGCGCTTAAGTATAGTTCTCTCACTACAAATGCTTAGTAAAAAGAAAGAGATGGCACGATATTTAAGTACAACTTTAACTTGCCTTCGTCAAAAATACATTATTTCGACTGTTCAATACAATAACAAATTAAAAAATTATTATGTTATTGATTGATTTTATAACTAACTTTATTTTAGTATTTTTCCAGCAAATTTTTAAGAAATAAGTGTGCTGTTTGACTCTTAAAAAAACGTGACGTCACAATACACAATCTCGAAAAACGACTGCTTTCTATGAATGTTGTATTCATAGAAAACTGTCAGTTTTGACAGTTCGAAAAAGAGTATTGAATTTGACTAGTTGGCAAGTATCCGATTGAGTACCCTATCAATATTCGAAAGATAGTTCTCAAATAAAATAATAAAACAATTAATCATAATTCGTTTGCGAAACAATTAAACATATTCGAACCAAGAACTATCTAATTTGATTAACTATAGCCTGACCGTGTTTATTTTTCTTTCTGTCGCCTTTATCCCAGTTCCAATAAATAAGGGAAACTGTATTGGGATTTGGATTCGTTTCTCCTGTGTATTTATAACCTAAACATTGTACATATTATTATTGATATTTGTTCTATCGATGAGAATTATTAAATGATTTATTGGCGTATTTGTTTACCTCAGTGACTGTAACCTAGTATGATGTCGCTATCATCTGGTATTATACGAATCACGCATGATTTATCCAACTTTGATTCACCATTATTTATTATCTGCTACTGAAATAACAATCCGTATTCATACGGTATTTGTTCGGCTTTTTCTGTAAATAACGTTCATATATACTATTTCCTGTTATTTCTACTTTTGACAGGAGCAATACCGATGAAAATAAATGCAAAAAATGCTTTTTTTTCTATTGTTGGTTGGTTTTGAATAACATGGTGGGTTTTATCAGAAAAGGGGTTCGTAGAAGTGTAGTAAGTACAGCTTAATAGTTTTTCACCATTTATGAATAATGGCCTTAAGTCAAAATCATTTACTTCAATTAGACAAAGAACGCACTTTTGACGTCAACAAAAAACTAAAAAATGAAACTATTTGCTTATATCAAGGTGTAGATTCCTATTCAGAAGAACGAGCAAGAAACGCCATAAGTTACTTAATTCGTTGAGTACCGTCATTATAGAAACAATTAAAGGACAATAGGTTGCTGTCACCGGTGACCGCGCGGTGTTTGACAGTTTAAAATGAGCTAATTGTTAAAAACTGGATGTAATTTTAAAGAAACCATGATATTTTTCACAAATTAAAAACTCGATCACTGACATACATAACTGACATAAACTTAATTAATTACGAACATGTCTCTACCTAAACATTTGAAGAACACAAGGCGAGAGGTTACGCATTATTTACAGAACTCTTCAAGACAACAAAACGACTAATCAATAAAAACTAAGCCCTTTCGTTCGCGCTTTGAATATTCTATTATCCGAAAATCCAAAGTAATCCTTATTTAAAAGAAAAATACGAGTCTTTAGCTCGAGATCATTAGCAAGTAAAATGAAAGAGTTAACTTTTTGTACTGTGATTATTACGTCACGATTACCTAGTGAAGACTTTGACATTTGTTAAACAACATAAGAAGTTACCAAGACCTACTAAAACTGTCAAGATCGGAGAAGAGGTAAAAAGGATATTGAAATCGACTTCCGAATTCGGTCAAATAAGATCATATCGGGTCAACTGCTTAATTTACTTCTGAGCTAAGATTGACAATTTCTTTTTCGAACCTGGAATCACTTGAAATAAATCCGCAAAATTTGTTCATACAAAAGTAGTCTCTAAAATTTGGAAATAAGGTCTACAATGGAGTTAATGGAGACCGGTCACCGGTGATCGCTTGGGGATTGCTTATTTGCAATACATACCTAAAAAAATTTAACACAATTATTCCTTCATCGGCATGTTATGCCTTTTCTCGATGTTAATGTTTCATTTAAAGCGAGTCTAAGAAATTTCCAAAGGTATAACTTTAGTTGGCTCCCTGAGAACGTAAAAGTAAAATGTGCTCAAAGTTGAACCAATGTCAATTAGGGAGCGTTGAAGGCCCGTTTGGGACATTAAATTAATAGAAAGTTTTATAACAGGCTTACGTACAATTTCCTTGCTCACTTGAGGGACCTAACTAAATATGTGTTAGTCAACATCACTTTATAATGTTACAAAGATAAAATTACTCAGGCTGACAGCAAATAGATGTCAACAATTGAGTGTGTTTCAGCTCTAAACCGCACTTTGTCAAGGTTTAGATTTCTAGTTTAGATTTCTCTAGAAGTAAGATGTTATTTATGAGTTAGTTATTTATTATTGTTATTTTTATTGTCATTCAAAACTTTTGTGGTAGCCGGTCTCATCCATGTGAAGCGGCCGGTAGACGGCCGCTTCACATGGATGAGGATATGGGTTTGAGACCAACCCATGGCAAGTACCAATATGACTTTTTCTAAGTCATTGTATACTTTCTAAGATTATTGCATGATGATTGCAGACGTGGTGATCAATGCTCAAACCTTCTTCGTGTAAGAAGAGGCCTTGTTCAGTAGTGGGCTTGATGCCTATACTTGATGTTAATTCAAAAATGTACTTATCATAAAAGTATCAGATTTAATCACTCAATCGACAAAATTCCTAAATTTTATCTATTTAAAGATTTAGCTTTCTATTTACCGACTGCCTCGTTAGCTGAGTGGTCGTAAGTGCGACTGCCGGGCAAGGGGCCTCGGGTTCTTTTCCCGGGTCAAGCAAAGTATTACTGGGTTTAAAAAAAACTGTCAGTAGTAGCCCTGAGTCTGGAATTATGACGGTATATAGCAATAGGTTCACACCCTGTTACAGGGGACTCATAACATATAGTGAAAAGTGGGTGTTACATTGTACAGTAGCATTAAGTGCTGAAATGTGCACAATCTGCCTACCCATTCACGGATAAAAGGCGTGGTGTTATATGTTATGTTATTACATATGGCTTAAACAAAACTTACCGAAATAAAAATGAACAATAACACGCATAATTACCAAAATATTTTGACCAACAATCAGAGACTCGTAGATATACAACATTCCACGAACCGCATCAGGCTTACGTGATGTATTACTGGGCTGTCCCTACCCTGGGGACAAGGTGACACCTGACAGTGGAAACTTTAACAGATTGATAAGGAAAAGGTTGCATGTTTATTTACTGCCACATAAAAACGTGAGACCATTTTTTTTGGTAAAATAAAGCCAAATTCGTCAGAGAATGTATCATTATATACCTCGTTTTTTTAAGGCGGGAAAATCATCGAATGACTGCTCCCGCCTGGGTGAGGCGGGAGGGAGTGTCAGACTCTTACTGACTAAAAACCACCCCGTTCCTTCTCCTGCACGCCGAGCCGGAGGCCTGGTTACCCGTTAGGTTCTCCGCGACTCCGAATCGGCATCGGCCCTATTGGGCCCGATCTGTGGTGGTCTGATGGCTCTTGGAGGCGCGCGCGGAACGCAACGCGCCGTACGCTCGGGATTATAGGTTAAGTGTATGAAGATTAGTATTCTCTACGCAGATCACTGAAAACATGATTGAATTAAAAATGAACTGTACAAGTATTTTTATTGATTAATATTGAATAATTATATCTCAATAGGGAGACAAGACATACGTAATCCTAACTAATATTATAAATGCGAAAGTAACTCTGTCTGTCTGTCTGTCTGTCTGCTACTCTTTCACGCCAAAACTACTGAACAGATTTGAATGAAATTTGGTATAGAGGTCCAGATATTCTAGACCCCGAGATAAAACATAGGCTAATTTTTATCGCGAAAAAGGGGTTGTAAGGGGTTAAAAGGGGGGGGAGTTGTATGGGATTTCATAATTTTTAAAGATAAAACCATGAAACTTTATATTTAAGCACTTGATAAAAAATAATAAAACATTTGTTCTAGCGTTTTTGAAATTTCGACCTGTGAGGGGATGAAATAGGGGTTGAAAGTTTGTAGTATGAAGTTCGTCATTCTTGAAGATACCTTACATTTTATATTTAGGCACTAAATAATAAACAAAAAATCGTTTGTTCTAGCATTTTAAAATTTACACCAGCGTGGGGGTGAAATAGGGGTTGCATATGTGGGTGTTCGTCATTTTTGGAGATAAAACCATATGTAACTTGGTACATAGGTCTCTCAGGATGTACAAAGTTTTTATATAAGTAGGTACCAAAGGAATTCCAGAAATTGTAACTTTTGTTTTGTATCAATAAAAAAATCGACTTTTGAAGTTACGAATACTTATTCATCGCCGCCGCCTGCCGTCGGTCATCGGTCATCGTCGCGCACATTCGCCGAAGTGGGGCGAGCGCGGGGGGCGGTCGTGTGGTGGGGTAGCGCACGGCACGAATCTAACTATGCCTACCCGAACGGGCAGACACGTGAGGGCAGACGTCGGTGCCGGACGCATGCGATTAGAGAAATTTGCGCTACAGAGAAATTCATTTTGCAATATTTGATTGCTTCGCATAATTGTTTTAGTTCCTATTTTTTATTAGTAAGGTCCTAAAAATTAATTTTGTACATACTTAATATTTCGGGATATTTTAGTTCATAGTTCATTTTAATTCATAGTAGGTAAGATTGTTTTCGTTACGTTAAAATAATACGATTAAGTTTAATTTTTTTAAGTACCTCAGTATTTTTTATTAGTTAGGTCCGGTAAATTAATTTTGTACATACATAATATTTCGGGATATTTTAGTTCATAGTTAATAGAAGGTAATATAATTTCCGTTACTTGAAAAAAAAGATTTGCTTTTAATTCCTTTTTTTAATTAATCTAATTATAAGTCGTAGTAGGTATAAAACTACTTTTAGTACGTAGCTGCTTAGTAAAGATTTTTTATGATAGTAGATCTCAATCTGTACATCTGATTTGGTTAGATTCATTTTATTTTTGTACGATGCCTCACAATTGAAAGTCCAATTTAGCTAATAGCTCTAGCAGAGCTCGAGGTACTAAACTTGCTAGATCACTGGAATCGGAAGAGGATTCACAGATCCGTCGGACTTTAGATGCTGAGCGTCACGCAGCTCAAAGAGCTGCTGAAACTTTTGAGCAAACGCAGACCCGTCGTAATTTAGACGCTGATCGTCATGCTACACAAAGGGCTGCAGAGACATCTCAGCAGACCCAAGATCGCCAAATTTTAGATGCTGAGCGTCACACAGCACAAAGAGCTGCGGAGACATCTCAGCAGACCCAAGCTCGCCAAGTATTAGATGCCGAGCGTCACACGGCTCAAAGAGCTGCAGAGACCTCACAGCAGACCCAAGCTCGCCAAGTATTAGATGCCGAGCGTCACACGGCTCAAAGAGCTGCAGAGACCTCACAGCAGACCCAAGTTCGCCAAGTCTTGGATGCCGAGCGTCACACGGCTCAAAGAGCTGCAGAGACATCTCAGCAGACCCAAGCTCGCCAAATCTTAGATGCTGAGCGTCAAGCTTCGTACATAGCCGTAGAGACCTCCGAAGAAACACGTAGACGACGTTTAATTAATTCCGACCGGCAAGCAGAAAGGAGACGTACTTTTACTATAAATACGTGGGAGGCATTTGCCGATGCTGCTTTTGATTATGATCCGTTAATTGATTACTTTAATCATCGATTAGTCCTCATAGGTAGAATGACCGATAAATGCAGACACTGTAAGGCACTCAAGTGGAAGGAAGAGACTCCAGGTATGTGCTGTTCTGGAGGCGAAGGTTTTTAGGTTTTTTAAAAATATTTTTGTACACATCGTGACGCTGGCCCCAGTAAGTGTCTCTTGGACATTTATAAGAGAACAATATATTTTTATTTTTTAAATATACCTACTAATGATTCAAAAATACACCCAAAGATACTATTCCACGCGGACGAAGTCGCAGGTAACAGCTAGTATTTAAATATCTCAGGATATTTAGGGAACATTTTAGAATTATCTTAATAAGGAAAAACAAAAATTGAGAAGTTTTGTATTACTTATAACAATTTATAGACAGAAATATAACTGGCTCGTGTAACGTACTAAGCTTTCAATCTGTTCAATACATTCTATTTACAGGAGAATATTAATAACAAATTCCTAGAAAAACCACTTAACAGATATTTTCCTACGATACTAATTAATACAATGTGTACCATTTCTACAGTTTAATTATGAAAAATAAAACAAATACTGGTATTCAAAGACATAATTATATACTTACATTACATTACCAAGATTTTTATGGAAATATTCGCTTTTTTTTATATATTTGATGGGGCGACGTTTGACCACTATCCCGCCTGGTGGTAAGCGATGATGCGGTCTACGATGTAGCACGTCTTCCCATAAGCAACCTATTCACTCGGGCCTTGAAGACTCCCAGATTGTCTTTCCCAAGCTTTCTTACCTTTGAGGTCAAACATGGAAACAAGAATTAAAGTACATAGGAACTCCTTCAACTAAATATAAAAGGTATACCAGCAAGCTAAAGGTCACCTTTTCAATGTCAACGTCGACTTTTCAACATATTTCATCAGAAATTAAATATCACCCACACGACCTTTGATCCTCCATTTATCCCGCAGGGGCGGAATTCGCAAAATAGCCGACATACTTTGTTTCATCATTTGTGTCAATAACATTGTACAGACGCCAGCATGTCAAGCTACACCTATCTCCTAAGTTCTTTATTAGATTTTCTACTTTACTGTATTGATATAAAGAAGAAAATTTAATGTAAAATATCGTCAGATTGAAGTACTCGGGGAACAAAATCTTACGACATCAGTGTAGAGAATAAAACAACAACCTATACAATTTCCTGGATTCAATTCCTTTTGGGTACCTTTCCCTTTGATCAGAATGATAAATGTAAATCGGTTGGCGAACGATAAATCAATGATAAATTAGTTGCTTATTTGCTATCAATACAAAACCTGTAATAAATTGTTGTTAGGACCAGGTGCTGTTGTTATTTTGTAATTTGTCGTCCTTTTGTCTGTGAAACCTAATATCTTAAGATGTTGTTGTTTGCTCTTTGCTTTTATTTTGTAAATCATAACGTGGCAGAGCGCGTCTTTAGAAAAACTGCAAGGATATGTAAAATAAATAAAAGAATGTCATGAAATAGATATCTATTTCGTAGAGAGAAATGGCTCGGTGGCCGAGTGGTCGCAAGTGCAACTGCAGGGCGAGGGTTCTTGGCTTCGAAACCCAAGGAGACCCGAGGACGAAGTATTACTGGGTTTTTAAAAAATTCTCAGTAGCAGCACAGAGTCTGGAAATTTTCCCAGTATATGGCAATAGGCTCACCCCCTATGACATGGGACTCATAACATAAATAGTGAAAAGTAGTTAGGTGTTACATTGTACAGTGGTATTAAGTGCCGTTATGTGCACCTCTAATTACCCCTATTTCATAGAGAATGGAATCAGGCATAACTTTTCAAAAAACTGTACTACACTAAATACTTTCACAGTTGTTAAACTATGAAAATATTGAGTTTTCGTTCAGAAGAACTTTCAGCGGAATTAAAACTAAACATTTTCCCATTTGTTAGCGTTTATTTATTATTTGCATTCAATAGTTTCCGAAAATACTGGATCGATTACAAGACATATTTTAGAGAGGGTCGAAATCTATTGGAGAGTAGTCTTCTAAATTCTACGCAGATAAAAAACTGTTCAATAAAAAATTCATAATATAAGTAGATGAATTTCAAAAATTAAATAAAATTTACCTTAACCACAAGAGTCCTGGCATTAAGGAAAGGCTTAGAATATCGGCTGAATTTTTAAGCCTCTTAAAAGTAGAAAATATGCTGAAAACTTTAAAAGATAACAGAGGTCAAAGTTAACTGGTTAATTACTGAAAATTCTTCGGCTTTCTGTCTTCAGGGCGTCTCTTCGCTGTAAAATGCAATAAATTTTCCTCAGCATTCCAATCTAATAAAATATTGCGTAGGTTCTAAATGAACGTGGTCTTTCCCAGATTTTTTTCATTATACCTAATTGGAAAATATCTCTATGATATCAAGGGTGCAATGGAAATATTTTATTAATTAAACTACATATGGTCAGGTAAAACTATACAGAATTACAGCATCTATGAATCAAATATTGAAAATTGTACGTACACATTGTATTACGTAGAACGACCAAAAAAGTCTCATTGCATCACTAATACATAAAAGAAAACCTTATTTCAATGTCTCTAAATGGACATTATTAAAAAAAAACATGAATATATTTTAGTTTGTACAGTATATTTAATTACATGTAATTTGAATAAGAACCCGTATATATAAGTTCTTAACCTTTGTAACAACATCTCGGGTAAATTAAGATCCGATCTCTATAAAGGTTATCCGTCTTAGGATATTTTAGTCTTGTAAGCTTCGACTATGTATATAAAGTGAAACTAATATAAGAATTCATATAGTACCTATATCGGGAAACAACAATTAATATAATTTTTAGAAAGTACTTAAGAACTGATTCTTTATTATTTTTTTTTTATGGAATAGGAGGCTAACGAGCAGACTGATCACCTGACGGTAAGCGATCAAACAATTAATTTGAGCTGAGAAGGGGAACCATGCTTTTTTACATAAAACAAAGATGACAAAACAGTAGTTCTTAGTTCTTATTCTAAATTTTTTTAACGAAGTCATAATTATATTAAGGTATATAATATAATTATGACGTAGTGACAAGGATTGAAAAGGGAATGTTACGTTAGTATGGACATGTAGAAAGGATGAATGAAAGTAGAGTAACGAAAGAAGTATACAGAGCGGATACGAATGGGACCGTCGGTAGAGGGCGCCCTAGACGGACATATACTGACCAGATTGGCGATATATTAAGAAAGGGCCAAATTAAAAGTACCCTTAACCGACGAGCATGCATGAAAAGATTGAAGACTGTTGATGAAGTGAAGGAGATATGTAGGAATCGTAGTCATTGGCGTTCCATTGTCTCTGCCTACCCCCATGGGAGACAGGCGTGAAGTTATGTATAATTATATTAAAGAAGGACCAAATTAAAAGTAACCGACTGAACTTAACCGACGAACATGCATGAAAAGACTGGTGACTAATGATGAAGCGAAAGAGCATTCCATAGTCTCTGCCTACCCCCATGGGAGACAGGCGTGAAATTACGTATGTATGTGTGTAATTATTGTTTGTGACTATCATTGATCCGTTCGATAGTCAACCAATAGTTACTATCTCTGTAAATACTGAATCAATAATCATATATTGTCTTCCTAGCTGTGCCCACGACTTCGTCCGCGTGGAATAGTGATTCACAGCTCCACCCCGCAGGTGATAGCGTGACGATATGTAGCCTATATGTTGACCCGACCTGTTAGTAATATTCATGCAAAATTTGAAGTAAATCCATACAGTACTTTTTGAGTTTTGCCCGGACATACATACAGACAAACAGACAACAATTCTAAAAACTATAATATTTAGCTTCGGTATCATAATTATGTAGATCACACCCCAAGCATTCTTTTAAAAATATATTCAATGTACAGTATTCACTTTCCTACGATTTTATTAGATAGATAGACCTAATTATCAAATACCTACCTTGGCTGACTGTACATATCATCTTTACAACTGAATGTCACTTATAATAATTATATTATTGTTCTGTTTTTATAATAACTATCGTGAGACATACTAAATTAACTGAAATCACGGGTTACTCACGTGATTATACTGAGAGAAGCTCTAATAGTTTCGAACCACAGAGGGGTTCTTCCTCATGAGCAGCGTGCGCGGTCGCGGCGACGTCGCGTAACCCGTGATTTCAGTTAATGATATTGTTCGTTATTATTGTTATGGGATAAGTCGATAAACGATCCGACGGATAACCTGATGGTAAGCAATCGACGCCGCCCATGGACATCCCAAACGTTGCTGGTATATGCTTTTAGGAGTAAGGAATTTCAGGATTGTAGGGGATTGAAGAACGACGAAACACACCGCGAGCGTTTTTTCATGTCATTTTTTTATGAGACTGTGGTATCACTCCGGGTCGAGCCAGCCCATTCATGTCGAAGCATGGCTCTCCCATACTTGAATTGCTTCTATGGTTACTTTCGTTTAAATATTTATCGATGTGTGAATAAAAGTATCTATAGCCTTAGTACAATTTTGTTTCATGTTTAAAGTACGAACCGAAACCGCATTCGACGCTCCCATTGGTTGGTTCACTGGAGCCGGCCAATCAGAGTGACGAACGCGTAAGGCCCCAGATCAAACCACCATTGATATGTCTACTTCAAAACAGTTAAGTACCTCAAAATTCCAAATATAATAATATACCTAGTTAATTACTTCCTAGTGTAGTTTATTGGTCAAGTCTTTAGTGACAATTATCTAGATCTAGTCCTAATTCGAAACCTAAGTTCTAAGCCTTGTTATAAGATGCTTCAATTTAACTTTAAGAAACTAAGCGCCTATTATGTTGTACCCGTCTTTAAGTCGGTTGGTATGTTTAATTACATAGTCGACCACTGATGGTATCTGGCAATTCGAGATCTACTGCTCTATACAGGGTGTAACTTAATTAATTGCACATTTTGTGCCGTGACTCAGCTTAAGAAAATATAGATGGTGTTATTTTGTAGAACATAACATAACATCACGCCTTTTATCCCCGAAGGGATAGGCAGAAGTGTACATTATGCTACTGTACAATGTAACACCCACTTTTTACTATTTATGTTACGAGTCCCATGTAATAGGGGGTGAGCCTATTGCCATTTACCGGGCACAGTTCCAGACTGCATGCTACTACATTGATTTTTTTTAAACACCCAGTAATACTTTGTCCGGCCCAGAAATCGAACCCGAGACCCCTTGCCCGACACTTGTGACCACTCGGCCAATAAGGCAATAATTTTTGTAAAAATGAGCAATAAATAGTTATGAATACTGTAAATAATATCAGAACAGATATACTGGCCAATTTCATAACCATTCCATTTTTTAGTTCGCCATGGTCGGTTAAAAATACACATTTATTAAAACAAACATTAAATTAGTTACTTTGCGATAATTCTCCATAATTTTCGTACAAATATTTATATTCATATAAAACTAATTAATTAGTACTAGATAGTTACAAATTAATTTTACCTGTTTTCTTTGGAAACGTTTATATTTCCAAGAAAATTGTTCGAAATTAATAATTCAATTAATCTATTTAAGGTTTTGTTCCTAGAAAATTACAATGTCATACGAATCGTTGTTTCAGTGAGTTACACACACACATGTAAAGGTTTGATGGTACACACAGCTACACATCCAGTTATACGCAACCAATGTATCATGGTCCCGATTGGTACTATCTTTCTGCGCATTTAACGGTCAGTTTACACTGGTTTTGTACAGTATCATGTGGACGTATCACGAAGATAATTAAGGCGGGCCAACAATCCGTTATCTCGAATCAATTATGCACAGGAGTAGGGCCTGATAATTATTAATGGGAGCATGGGCCGACATGTCACCCTTATTTGCATCGTAGATCATAGTGAATATATGATAATTACACTTCCTACCGCCTCAAGATTTATTCGCGTCGTCACTTTGATGGAGGGCTTGAGTTTGATCGAACGTTATGTGCTTCGTATTTTATTGAAACCTGTATGAATTTATTTCGGCATCAATGGGCCGGCTCGACCGGAGTTATACCACGGTCTCACAGAAAACTGACGTAAAGCAACACTTGCGTTGTGTTTTGATGTGAGTGAGGTTACCGGAGGCCCAATTACCTCAATCCCCCAACAATCCTCAAACGCGTTATCCCCAAAAGGCCGGTAACACACTGGCAACATCTCTGGTGTTCTAGGAGTCCATGGGCGACGCCAATTGCTTACCTTCGGGTGATCCGTTAGTTCATTTACCGTTTTACCCCATAAAAAAAATTAACCAAATGTCAAGTTGATGAATGTGATAATGTCAAAGCATAATGATTTTATCACAAAAAGCAATATAAAGACGTCAAATGACTGAATGTATACATTGTGTACATTGTAAGTCTATTTATTATTCTAACCATAAATTCCAGTTCAAGGACATAAACATAACACCACGACTTTTATCCCCGATGGGGTAGGCAGAGGTATACATTACAGCACTAAATGCCACTGTATGTAACACCCACTTTTCACTATTTATGTTATAAGTCCCATTTAATAGGGGGTGAGCCTATTGCCATATACCGGGCACATTTCCAGACTCCGTGCTACTACTGAGATGAGACCAGCAGTCGCACTTGCGCCCACTCGGCCAACGAGGCAGTCACCAGTTCGAGGAAGGTTATAAAAAAGCATAAATATAAAGACCAAATACCATATCCCTGAAAGCGTCATTCGGGCGAATCGAAGCGCATTTTACAATGAAATAAACGTTAAGACATGCTTCGTCAAGCGTGAATTGTGTGTTATATGTTATATGTATGGAGATGACGCACATAACATAGAATCGGATTTTAAGGGGAAATATATTCGATGTCAAGCTAATATTAACAATTTTATATCCCGTTGAAATACAATAAAAATATGTCGACCAAATTTTGTTTGACCAGGCCAAGAATTACAGCAGTTTTTTCGGCTGCCAATCTTGCTTTGTTATGAATATAGGTACTTAAATATGTATATCAGAAAACAAGAAAACGTAATTTATTATGCAACGTACTTAATTTATATGTTTATTCAATAGTTTTTCATTAAAACTGTTCATTTTTTCATATTGAGTACTTTCATTCGAATTTCAAATGGTCGACTGCAATTATTTCACTTCTTAAATTCAAAGTTCAAGGTAGGTAATTCTTACCATTTTGCTCGCAGATCGGGCATATAATCAATAGGAATTCTTCGATAACCCAAAATACATACATAATCGTCTATAATAAATGTCCTTTTTTAAAAAGGACCTTCTGTCTACAGCTACACAATCCAACCACGACGACATTCCAGACATGATTTATCAATGCAATATTGTACAGACAACAACTACTTAAAACTAAGAAGTCGTATATAAACATAGAACTTCAATTCATACCCAACCATGACAGTTTGACGTTAAGGTCGGAAATTGTAAAGCTTGGCATGCGATTAAAACTTTTTGACGTTACATCAATCTTTGACTAGACCTAAGAGGAAACACATGGTACATAACTTTGAAAACGGTAGTAGTACGCTGGTTAAACTATTTTGAAGGCGGTTCGCAATTAATTTAATTCGAGATCAACCTCCTTTGACGGGGATACGCAATTAAACGATTTTAACTTTGTGAAAATTCTTGGCCACAACCCATCATTGTTGATGCCATGAATCGCATAATTATTTTCCGTTTTACCTTATTATTTATTGTTTTAAGGGCAAGGGGTCCTGGATTCAATTCCCGCGGTCGGGCAAAGTATTACTGGGTTTTAAAAAAAATCAGTATATGGCAATAGGCTCACGCTATTACATGGGACTCATAACATAAATAGTGAAAAGCGGGCGTTACATTGTAGTGGTATTAAGTGCCGTAATGTTCTGTAATGTTCTCCTCTACCTATCCCTTCAGGGATAAAAAAAGCGTGATATAATGTTATGCAATTTTTTACCTTGTGAACTTGTGAAAGTGTGGGAGAGCCATGCTTCGTCACGGATGGGCCGGCTCGACCGGAGTGATACCACGGCCTCACAGAAAATCGACGTGAAGCAACGCTTGCGTTGTATTTCGTCGTGTGAGTGAGGTTACCGGAGGCCCAATTACCCTCCCCATCCCCAATCTCCCCAATCCCTGAATCCCCAACGATCCTCAAACTCCTTATCCCCAAAAGGCCGGTAACGCACTTGTAACGCCTCTGGTGTTCCAGGTGTCCATGGGCGACGCCAATTGCTTACCATCAGATGATCCGTCTGCTCGTTTACCGGATTATGCCATAAAAAAACTTATAATGTTATGAAAAAAAAATACTTTTTCTCATTATTTTCAGTACCGGCGTACAATATGCCATGTAGCATATAATGCTACGAGTACAATAATTTAGTTTGGAACTTAACAACTGCTTTTGCAAACTTAACTAAAGTGACCTACATGTCTGCATCTTTACTGAATAACAACCACAACGTTACTTACTTTTAAGATAACACACAAATATACTAAGACATACTAAATGAACTAAAATCGCGGGTTACTCACGTGAATATACTGAGAAATACATACGTACATACATACCATTTGTAGCTCACTGGTCAGTGAGATGCGCGACGTCGCCGCGACCGCGCACGCTGCTCATGAAGAAGAACCCCTCTATTGTTCGAAACTAGTAGAGCTTTTCTCAGTATATTCACGTGGGTAACCCGCGATTTTAGTTAACAGATGTGACTGTTTGTATATGCAGATGTAATGGAATTATGTCGACTGCAATTCAAAACCTCTACAATGAGTTTAAAACCACAGTATTTGTAAATACTCGATAGCGACAACGGACATTTTGTATGCCAAATTTTAGTTCCATAAGTAACCGCTAGAGGCGCTGTAATATATAGCATAATCATAATGTACATACGTCATCACTATCGAGTATCGACAAATACTCATGGTAGAGGTACAGTACCTATATTGACACAGCCTGTCTCCTATTTGCCCCGACACAAAGGCTATGTATGCTATGGACATGGGTTTGATGGTGTCGGTCCCTCAATTAGTAACCGATCAATATACGAGTAGATTGGATTATGGCATAATTCCGTACGTGATTCATTTGGTGTTACTATGAAGCTATTGGCTAAGGTGATGCCAAATTGGTTTAAGTTTATCATAACGTATGTAATAGAGAATATTCTGTGATACAAGTTTAGTCATAGCGAGAGAAATTACTGAATGAGGTCATAGTTTCGGTTCGGATAATGAATTATGAATGATATCTTCGTTAATATACCTCTAAATACGATAAGTTTGAAAAAACTATCATTGAAATCGATGAAATTGCTTGAAAAGCTTGACACATTTAGTTACAAGTTTATGTAGGTAATTTAATACTTATAGAACTCACTAACAATAAAAACTAGACTAATTACAAAAATATTTTTCAGGCATAGTATTGATACTGATGACAGACCGTATCTGACACAATCTTGTGACCACTTATTTATTACACACATATTTTTATCCATCCAACAAACCAACTACCTTATACACAAGCTAGCACTATATTCATAAATAAGACGGGTATCTCCGTGGTCAGCAAGACAGAGTCTGCAGCCAACCACATCCCACACAAGACAGTTCTCATGCACACCAGACCACCATCATCTGTCAGAAAGCTAGTGTAACCAGCCAACCTGATTCGACAGACCATTAAGCCAGGCTTGCAACCGAGCTATTTGTTACACGATTTATGTATCTGGTCGAGCCTACGACTAGACTATCTGTCGTGTACGGTTGTTGTTTGATAATGTGATGTAGGGACAGAATTGTGTATTGAAAGAAGTAGGTACCTGGATGATCGAGCTCTGCTCCGATTTTTTTTTTTAGTAAACGACATTTTCTGGAAATAAGATCTAGTTATATCGATTTATCGCCTTCGAAACGTCTTTAATACGAAATTTTAGGAAAGTTGTTGGTCGTAGATCGATGATCTTAAATACAAGAATTTCTCGTTAAAAGGTATTTGATAAGTTTTCTAAGATATTGGTTTTTACACATGTTATGTGATCTTTGGTATGCTTACTGAGTCGTGTAACGTATTTGAACGTCTCGTGTCGTCGAACATTATCCAGTTTTCCAAACTCTTTGATTACCTAAATAATAGAATGGTGCTGAGTCTAACGCTGTGCGTGAAAAGACTCGTGTCTATTACATGGGACTTACGTAAATGACAAAAGTTAATTGTTATCTTCTATATATATAAAATTCAAAGGTGATTGACTGACTGACTGATTGACTGACTGACATAGTGATCTATCAACGCACAGCCCAAACCGCTGGACAGATTGGGCTAAAATTTGGCATACAGATAGATGTTATGACGTAGGCATTCGCTAAGAAAGGATTTTGATATTTTCCACCCCCAAGGGGGTAAAAAAGGGGATGAAAGTTTGTATGAAACTTTGTCAGTTTTTAACTGATCGGGTTGAAATTTGGCATGCAGATAGATGTTATGACGTAAGCATCCGCTGTGAAAGGATTTTGATAATTTCCACCCCCAAGGGGGTAAAAAAGGGGATGAAAGTTTGTATGACACTTTGTCAGTTTTAAACCGATCGGGTTGTAATTTGGCATGCAGATAGATGTTATGACGTAAGCATCCGATGTGAAAGGATTTTGATAATTTCCACCCCTAATGGGGTAAAATAGGGGATGAAAGTTTGTATGAGACTGTCAGTTTTAAACCGATCGGGTTGTAATTTGGCATGCAGATAGAGTTATGACGTAAGCATCCGATATGAAAGGATTTTGATAATTTCCACCCCCAATGGGGGTAAAATAAGGGATGAAAGTTTGTATGCGACTTTGTCAGTTTTAAACCGATCGGGTTGAAATTTGGCATGCAGATAGATGTTATGACGTAAGCATCCGATATGAAAGGAATTTGATAATTTCTACCCCCAAGGGGGTAAAAAAGGGGATGAAAGTTTGTATGAGATTTTGTCAGTTTTAAACCGATCGGGTTGTAATTTGGCATGCAGATAGATGTTATGACGTAAGCATCCGATGTGAAAGGATTTTGATAATTTCCACCCCCAATGGGGGTAAAATAGGGGATGAAAGTTTGTATGAGACTTTGTCAGTTTTAAACCGATCGGGTTGTAATTTGGCATGCAGATAGATGTTATGACGTAAGCATCCGATATGAAAGGATTTTGATAATTTCCACCCCCAAGTGGGTAAAATAGGGGATGAAAGTTTATATGAGCCTTTGTCAGTTTTAAACCGATCGGGTTGTAATTTGGCATGCAGATAGATGTTATGACGTAAGCATCCGATGTGAAAGGATTTTGATAATTTCCACGCCCAATGGGGGTAAAATAGGGGATGAAAGTTTGTATGAGGCTTTGTCAGTTTTAAACCGATCGGGTTGTAATTTGGCATGCAGATAGATGTTATGACGTAAGCATCCGATATGAAAGGATTTTGATAATTTCCACCCCCAAGTGGGTAAAATAGGGGATGAAAGTTTATATGAGCCTTTGTCAGTTTTAAACCGATCGGGTTGTAATTTGGCATGCAGATAGATGTTACGACGTAGGCGTCCGCTGTGAAAGGATTTTGATAATTTCCACCAAGGGGGTAAAATAGGGGATGAACGTTTGTGTGAGGCTTTGTCAGTTTTACACCGATCGAGTTGAAATTCGGCGTGCAGATGGATATTATGACGTAAACGTCCCTTTAGAAAGGTTTTTGAACATTCTCACCCCAAAGTATGATACTTTGCCAGTTTTAAATTGATCGGGCTGAGACTTTGCATGCATAAAGTTACTATGACATAGGTATCTTAGAATTGATTTTGATAAATTCCACTCCTAAGGGGATAAAATAGGGAATGAGAGTTGTATAAATCTTCTTAGCCGTTGAATTTAGAATCATTGAATCTTTTTGAATTACATTCGGTAAAACGATAATTTGGGACCTGGGTAACGTATGATAGTTTTTTCACAGATGTCTCATGAGAACGGGAACTATGCGTCAATACCCCAGGACTCTCTAACTCTTAACCACTGAACTTATTCTAGAGAGATTCGGTACAACAATAGTCGATAGAATAGTTTTTATTACTCAAACCTTACGTGATCGGGCACTGTACTGGTAAGATCCCTGCGGGATTATTTATTTATTGAAACTACGATAAATCATTTCAAAATAGGTAAATCTTACTTGGGCACTGAATTGATTCTGGCTAATTCTGTCAGAAGTCATTAATCTACGCGGACGAAGTCGCGGGCAACAGCTAGTTTTATTATAAAATAATCGTGATATTGTGTTCTTCCAAATTAAAAATTGATTCTGAAAATTACACGTGTATTCGTTCTTCACCCACTCATCAACCTTGTTAGTTCAAAACTTAATAAATGTAGGAGTTCTATCGAGTGAAATCGATTCATCAATGTCAGACGTCGCCGATATAAAATTTCCTATCGAAGTTTCAACGCCTGAATTTCCTAGGACTTTATTTACAATAAGCCGTAGGAAAATTCAATTACTGAATGTTTAAGTAACAGGTGTAAGTGACGGTTGAAAGATATTGCTCCTAGTTAGGTATTTTTAGAGGGCGTTTTCTTAATCAGCCCTCGTGTGGGGAAATGAGTTCGCGTGAATATACGAGCTCACTTACTTCGCTTAGCAGGGGTCCCACTATCTTATCTTGCACGTAATTTCGCACACTTGATATAAAACTACGTCGGATTTAACCTCTATTAAGCAAAGTGGTTAGTTTAAATGTTTATTAAAGTTTTCGCAACATGTAAACTGTTTTAACTTACCTATAGATATTACAGTTATAACGCTAACTTTATTTTATATAAGTATGTATAACAGAAAACACTACATACTGTTTCTTGTTTACAATAATGTTTATAAAACTTGAATCTGGCTTGAAAGAAAATTAAAAATTATCAATCATAACATTTACAGTACCAAGTTTAGGTACTGAAACGAATGACTAAAACAGCTTCCGGCAACAAAGGCTAGAAATTGAATATTGAAAAACCGCCACTTAATACCAAGCGCCTGCGTAAAAACCAATCGCAAACATAAAAATTAACGACGCACCCCAAACGTATTTTATTGCTCTCACTTTAGCCGCAGGAACAAAAAACTCTTGAACCTCAGTTGCTAATATTTTGGTACGCGTTTTCACTTAAGATAAGCCCCCCTTCCCTGGACCGTATTTCACAAGATTAAGTCATCCCCCCACTCCCCACTCTTTGTTTTAATCCGCAACAGATCCAGAGATAAATCGACCATAACTGGCTTGAAATCTTAGACAACGTTTATACACAATAGAAGGATAAATAGTACCGAGCATTGTTTTTACAGTGACTTCACAATTATCTAAGACTAACAGATTACTTTAGTTGTGGTAATAATTTCATCCTTGTTATTTGCTGCCTAGAAATTATTTTCTCGAAGTTTTAAAATTCGTAATACAGTTTTACAGAAAAATGCACCTTCAAATAAACTAATTTAGACATAAGACATAACATCACGCCTTTTATCCCCGAAGGGGTAGGCAGAGGTGCACACAGAAGTAACACCCACTTTTCACAATTTATGTTATGAGTCCCATGTAATAGGGGGTGAGCCTATTGCCATGTACCGGGCACATTTCCAGACTCCGTGCTACTACTGAGATTTTTTAAACTAATTTATTGAGGAATTATTACCCGTCAATTTAATTAAAACAACTACAAAACCTCCTACAGCAAATATCAAAAGACTATTTACTTTTCTTCAACCACATACATTCAAAAAAGTTTTCAACAAAAATCAGTACTTCAAAATTTAAACCACTTTGTAGCTAATTAAACACCTTCCTAATCACTGACAAATTGAAGACCACTACCTTCCAAATCTTACATCAAACTTGCAAATACGGAATTATCAACGCAACTTGATCAAAGTGCAAGCCTTAGGTGCATTGCTCCAGGAGGCGGTAACCAAGGAAGCATTTCGACAAAAGATTTATAGTCCACCAGCACTGAATACTAAGGTACCTAAGAAACTGTTCATGCATTAATTCTTACCCTTTTAGCTTACGAACTAGACTTCTATACTACATGAATATTAAGTATCCTAAAATAAGATAAGCCGTTATTCGAAACTTTATTACATACTTTATTGTTATAAGCTTCTTCGTAACCGTGAATATAAAAAATATGTTTTTATAGACGTCGTATAATAAGCGGCGCTCGGGGATTTTATTATTATTTCCCGTATCGTTCAACTTCGTTTGTGATAAAGGAATCAATTCGTGAATCAAATTTTAGGTTTGATATTTGTAGGCAGTTAAGTTAGTTTGCAAAAGTGTTGTTTGTCTCAATGACTTATGGTATTCACGGAATAAAAATATTTGTGAAAGCAACGGTAGGGACAATATTTTGAACCAAATCTCTTCTATATCAGAAGTTTTGATAACACTGAATTAAAGAACTGCCTCGTTGGCCGAGTGGTCGCTATTGTGACTTCCAGGGGTCCCGGGTTCGATCCCCGGGTCGGGCAAAGTACTACTGGGTTTTTTTAACCATTCTCAGTAGTAACACGGAGTCTGAGATTGTGCCCGGTATTTGGCAATAGGCTCACCCCCTATTAAATGGGACTTGTAAAATAAATAGTGAAAAGTGTGTGTTACAATGTAAAGTGCCGTATTGTGCACGTCTGCCTAACACTTCGGGGATAAGAGGCGTGATGTCATATTATGTGTGAATTAAAATCACCCTGTTAAATATGCATATAATTTTGTCAACCACTGAACCATAATTTTCATAACCATTAAAAGATAATAAATCCAAAGTAAACTTAAAAATAATAAACGTTTATATCATCGTAACCCAATTTACTAAAACTTGAGTGAATTTTATTAAGTGCCGTTATGGGCTTTTCCTCTATTTTTGCTCTCAACCGCGATTTAATTGACGCCCTGCAGCGCTAAAGAGAATTAATAAGGCGCAACGTGCAACCTTCATAACATGGATATCACGTGATTGTTTTCTGTCATAAAAGACAATATTATCATGGATTTCATGGGTAGCTTTTGTGTTCCGTTTCTAGTCAATTAGAAATATATATTGGTGCATAGACACAATCACGATTTTTTACGGAGCCCTAACAGATACGCCGCAGAAGGCACATAACATTCCTAGTTACTTTCTACTAGTTATGACGCCAATACATTAAAAGAGGGAGAGAGCTTCTGCTCTGAAATTGTGACCAGAGTTCAACAAATTGTAACTTAAAAAAAAACATTGCCCCACACTAGGGTTCTACTGCCCTACACTAAAAAAACATTGCCATACTTCGTGCAAATATATCTTATTCTTTTTCTATTCTAGGATTTTCTCCTGTGTTGTGGGTGCATTTACAAACATAAACATACAAATTCACATACACAAGACACCCAGACCCGGAAAAACAATCTGTGGATTAGAGAAAGAATTGTTCCGTGTGGAAATCGAACCCGCGACCCGTTGTGCGGCAGCCAAAAGTCAAAGTATCATAGTCAAAAAATACTAGAGATTTGCAGTTGTACTTGTGACGAATAACCGTAGCCTTTGACCTTAATCATAGCTCATATAACCACTAGAAATCCCAGTTTCATGTTGCCAATTCTAACCCCTTCTACATGAACACCTCAATGACATACGTGTAATCACCAGCTATTTAGCACCGCTAATGTTGCATTGAACTAGCTGATTAGATTTCGGACCATCCCATTAGGATTTCACCGATAAGCGGACGTACAGTGTGCCGGAATTCCGAATATTGACAATTGAAATTCAGAGCACGTTATATGAACGGAATTTAGAAGCGTAACCCATCCGATAAGATCCCGTACTGAGGGTAGAATTATTTTCAATTCATCATTTACTTTGACAGATCTCCATTTCGAAAATATGTTGTAACATTTCTAGTAGTATGACGAATAATAGAAAACGATCAATAGCGAGTTGGATTCACATTTGTAAAGCATTTCTCTTTAAACTTGAAATATATTATTTTCTTGTCTGAAGCTCTGTTCCAAACTATACTCTAAGATTATGTAGCAATAAATACGAATATGATGTAGTGTCTATCTTTCACGTCGCTATCTGTTCAATTCAGCTACGTTTTTTTAGGAACATTTTCAAGCTTGGAGAAGATTGTAGAATACTGCATACTTTGAGATATCGCCCACTACCATTGCGTGTAAAAGTGATGTGAAAATAGAACCAATTTTCGAACGTTTCTAAACGAACACGGCGCAATAGTACCTATCGTCGAAAATTCTTTTAAGTTGCTCGAAACTTTACGCCCGCAACCGGAATCAACTAGAAACCATAAAGTTTTTAAATAAGAAAGAAACAAGTAGGATACGTACTTAGAAGCCGGATTCGAAGTCACGTTTTGCCAATACTATTCGATACTTTTTATGTGTGAAGAAATTCTTTTAAGGAGTTCAAACTTACAAATGTAGCAACTCTGAATAACTCCTTTGAGATTAAAACCAGAGTTATAGTATTTTGGAATGTACTTCGTACTGTTTTGCTTTTATAAGAAATACTTATACAGGACTGCCTCGTTGGCCGAGTGGTCGCAAGTGCGACCGCCGGGTAATGGGTCTCGGGTTCGATTCCCGGGTCGGGCAAAGAATTACTGGGTTTTTAAAAAAATCTCAGTAGTAGCATGGAGTCTGGAAATGTACCCGGTATATGCCAACAGGCTCACCCCTATTACAAGGGACTCATAACATAATAAGTGAAAAGTGGGTGTTACTTCTATGTGCACTTCAGCCTACCCCTTCGGGGATAAAAGGCGTGATGTTATCTTATACAGGACAAACATTATGTGGCTTAGAATACATTTTCCTTCTTTTGTCTTAATCATTGCACACGCTTTTGTCATTACAATTGTGATCTGATAAGTTGTCTTTCACACCTAAACTGTAGAATTTAATAAAATAATAATAACGATGTAATATTTACAGTACTTACTACTGTAAATATTACATCGTTATACAAAGTAGTTTATTAAATAAAGAATTTTCAGCCGTTTTGCCTTTAAATTAACGAATCTAGAAGAGTCCCTTGAAACATTTTATTCCTGGCAGCCGGCTTTGACTTGTTTATTATTTACTTGCCACTAGTACGACCCAGTTTCACACGTGTGTGTGAATTATAAAATATAGTCTGAACTAACCTTCGTCAAGACCTTGCCTTAAATCCTGTGTGTGATGTACTTATAGGAGTTACTAAACGGTTGTGGCACTAATAACGTGACGCCTTTTGTACCCAAGTTATGTATAATCATATTACGTTGAGATTTACGCCACTTTTATGATAAGTGTATGGGGCACAATATAAGACCTAAAGTCCATCTAAAATAATATGACTTAATCAGATTTTAACTGGTTTTGTACAGTTTGCTTCACTGTACTTTAGCATCCTCTAAAGTTTTAGTGACCTGGCCATGATCGATCAACTTCCTAACAGGCGGTCTTTTTTGACAGTGAAGCCGGAAAATAGCATAGTTTTAATAATTGTACTAATTTTATAATTGCGAAGGTTTGTTTCTCCCTCACATCAAAACGTCTACAGGGATCGGGACTAAATTTGGAATGGACGCGGGCAAAGCCGCTGGCAGAAGCTAATGTTAACTATTTCTATAGTTATATCTTATCCACATATTATTATGTATCCAAAAAAAAATATGAAAAATACACTACGAAATTACAAAAAAACAACCGTTTGCAGCTCCATACTGTGCCTTCAACAGTTATATATATAAAACCCATGACTGATGTTCGATTTTATGTCGTATTTATCGTTCCCTCACTTTCCGGCGACAATAAAAGAAATGGAGGTATGCATTACGTTTTATGACGACATCGAAACTTCGTCAAGATGTGATAAGTGACGTTGTGAAGCGTATAAATAAATAATATCGTGAAATTTTAGGTTATCTTCTAGGCGCTACGAAATTTGATTTTTTATCTAATGAAACTTGCTAGAAACAAGTAGCCGAGAGAATTTATATGTTGCATAGAAATATAGTTCATGTTGACTACTTTTTACCGACTTCAAAAAAAGGAGGAGGTACTATGTTCGGCTGATTATTCGTTTTTTTTTGTTTTTTCGCACATTACTCCGCCATTTATTAACCAATTTCCATAATTCTTGTTTTGTTTGAAGGGATACACTCCCGAGATGGTCACATTTCCATGAAGTCAGGATCTGTTGATGGAATCTCATATCATAATGATAAACATAAGGGCCACAAAATTGTAAATTAGGTATCTATTAAGGTTTTAATCACGTCACGTTTTGTCTCCCCGTGCGTAGGCAGAAAGCGGGCTGAGGACTGCCTTTTTGCTACACTGAATGTGTGTGGAGGCGTAGAAGGCAAGATGTTAGAAATATGTGAGATGATGAATACAAGAAAGATTGATTTGTTAGGGGTGAGCGAGACGAAAAGAAAGGGTTGTATGACTACCACACATGGCCAATATATTGCTTACTGGTCTGGTGTTGCAAGTTCCCAGAGAGGCAGCCAGGGCGTGGGGGTCATACTATCTGAAAGGATGAATGAATGTGTGAAAGAGTATGAATGCGTGAGTCCTAGGATACTTTGGATCCGCCTTAAAATTGGCTTGACCAAATTATTTGTAATCTGTGCTTATGCCCCGGACATGTCAAAGACAATTGGGGTGAGGGAAGTATTCTGGGATAACTTGAGAGATGTTCTTAATGAATGTAAAGAGAATGAAAGAATAATTATGCTTGGAGATTTTAATGGATGGGTTGGAGTGGCACGCGATGGGTACGATAGAGTATTAGGGCGATTTGGAGACGAACGAGTAAACGAGAATGGTGTATGTCTTCTGGATATATGTGTAGAAAAGGATCTTGTTGTGACCAACACAACATTTGGTCACAAGAAGATACACATGTATACATGGCAGAGGCATACAGAAAGAAGTATGATTGATTTTGTGATTGTTGATGAACGCCTGCGGACAAAAGTGAAGGATACAAGGGTTTACCGTGGCACGAATGTCGGAAGCGACCACTTCCTAGTAGTTACTAGAATAGCTGGACTGGCAATGAAGTGGAGACATCAGCCACGGTAAGGTTGTCTGGAACCGAGAGAGTGAGAGTTGAACGGTTGAGAGAAGAGGAAGCTAGGGACCAGTACAGGAAACTATTCAATGAAAGGTTTAGGGAGCTAATGAAAGGTGACGAATGGAATATAGAAGAATTTTGGAAGGAATTTAAAGATGGAGTGATCGCAGTAGCTACTCAAGTATGTGGGGTAAGCAAGAAAAATAACACTGGAAGCAAAGAGGAATGAATGGTGGGATGATGAAGTAAAAGAGGTGATAGAGCAAAAGAAGAAAGCATGGCTTGACTTATTAGCCTCAAAGGCAAATAGAAGAGTGCTAGAAAGTATGAAAGAAAAGTACGTTAGTCTCAAAAAGAGAGCAAAAGCGATAGTTAACAAGAAGAAAAATGAATGCAAGGAAAAGTTTGAAAGGAATTTTTCGCGAAACTTTCGAGCCAACGCTAAACTATTCTGGCATTTAGTTAGAAAGGCCAGAGGCAAAGTGGGGGACTCGAAAGTAAGTACGATAAGGGATATAAATGGGAGTGTCATTGGAGAAAGTAAGGATGTTTTAAAGCAGTGGAAGGAATACTTCGAGAATTTATTTGAAAGGAGTGATTTGAAAGAAGAGGAAGTAAACGATGAAAATGAAAGTGCTAATGTGGGAGAAATAAATATGGATGAAATTGTGAGTGCCATTAAGAGTTTGAAAGTAGGTAAAGCAGCGGGATGTGATAGAATAACTACTGAAATGCTAACAGAGGGTGGAGGTGTAATTGCAAGCCTGCTGTATCTACTTTTTAATAAGTGTTGGCGATGCGGTCGTGTCCCTGGAGACTGGGCCAAGGCCGTAATTGTGCCACTGTATAAAGGAAAAGGATCACAGCAGGAGTGCAAAAATTATCGCGGTATAAGCCTCCTAAGCATAGTAGGAAAGCTGTATGCCAAGATATTGATCGAAAGAGTGATGGATGTAACTGAGCGTAAAATCTGGGATGTGCAAGCGGGATTTCGAAAGGGAATGGGGTGTACGGATCAAGTCTTTTCGTTGCGGTGCATTTCAGAGAAAGTGTTATCAAAGCACCAAAAGGTATTTTGTGCCTTTATAGACCTAGAAAAGGCTTATGACAGAGTGGTGAGGGATGAATTGTGGTCAACTCTGTCCATGTATGGGGTGGATACATGGACAGAGTTGACACCTGATTCGGGCACTTAAATCCTTATATAAAGACTCGAGTGCCTGTGTCAGAATAAATAGGGACTACACATCCTCGATTAATGTTAAACCACTCGGTTTAACATTAATCGAGGTGTTAGGCAAGGCTGTGTAGCATCTCCTTGGCTGTTCAACCTATTTATGGACAGCTGTTTGAACGACCTGAAAGTAGGAGAGTCTGGATTAAGGATGAATGACACAGTGATTAAAACATTGTTGTATGCCGACGACCAGATGCTTGTTGCCTCGTCGGCCCAAGAATTACAACAAATGATCACTGCTATGAATGATGCATTTGAAAGGAAAGGTATGAAAGTAAATGTGAACAAGACGAAAGTGTTGGTGATAGAAAGAAATGAGGTGATAACAGAATGTCAGGTAATGATAGGCGATGAAAAATTGGAACAAGTGAATGAATTTGTGTATCTGGGATCACTATTTACGAGAGATGGAAAGTGTGACGGGGATATTGAAAGGAGAGTGAAAGCGGGAAATAGTGTTAATGGTGCTTTACACTCTGTCATGTCGAGTAAAATAATATCCAGCAAAGCTCGACTTGCTGTAATGCAGTGTGTATTGACACCAACGCTTATGTATGGTAGTGAATCATGGGTGTGGCAGAAGAAGCATGAAAGCAGGATTAATGCGGTGGAAATGAGAGCCCTAAGAAGTATGTGTGGACTAAAATTGAGTGATCGAGTGAAAAATAGTGTTATTAGAGAAAGGTGTGGATTGAAAGATGATGTAGTGACAAGGATTGAAAAGGGAATGTTACGCTGGTTTGGACATGTAGAAAGGATGGATGAAAGTAGAGTAACGAAGGAAGTATACAGAGCGGATATGAATGGGGCCGTCGGTAGAGGGCGCCCTAGACGGACATATACTGACCAGATTGGCGATATATTAAAGAAGGGCCAAATTAAAAGTACCCTTAACCGACGAGCATGCATGAAAAGATTGATGACTGTTAATGAAGCGAAAGAGGTATGTAAGAATCGTAGTAATTGGCGTTCCTTAGTCTCTGCCTACCCCCATGGGAGACAGGCGTGAAGTTATGTATGTATGTATGTAAGGTTTTAATGAATAACTAGCTTCTGCCCGCGACTTCGTACGCGCGATCTCGTGTTTTCCCGTTCCCGTTCGTGATATTAGATAAAAATTAAAAAAAAACATATAAAAAGTATCCTATGTTCGTCTGCTGGTTCTAAGCTACCTTCCCACCAATTTTCATCCAAATCTATTCAGCCGTTCTTGAGTTATAAATAGTGTAAGTAACACGACTTTCTTTTATATATATAGATTTTGTATAGAACTTATGGCGCCGACTTCTTACCTCAGTGGGTGGGTAACCTATGTTTTTGTTATTAGTTTTGGTTTTCATCATTACTACTTGTACTACTGTACAGAAATATGTCTACTAAAACAAACATTTACATAATATGTATTAAAAATATAATATGATAGCTCCCACTAATATTATTAATGCGAAAGTCAGTGTGTTTGTTTGTGTGTATGTTTGTTACTCGATAACGTCAAAACAACTGAAGGGATTGGATTGGAATTTGGAACAGAGATAGATTATGGTCTGATACAACTCATAGGCTTACTTTTTATTTCACGAAGCCGCGGGCAGGCGCTAGGATTCCAATAAAAATCAAAGTAAAGTTTACAGATTATAACGTTAGAACGACTAACCAGAAATAAATTAATTAATATGGCGTACACACAACGCAGCATTATTTTATTTTTATTTCTTCTACGACTTTCCATAACAATAATTAATTAAAATATGTATGTACGAGTATTATGTGTACAGATATATGAATAAGTACGAGTATATGTATTTCGTACATTCAATCGAACTCTTTGTTCAGACAAAATGAAACTGCTGCGGGTTGTTTCAGTGTTTCCTTAATTGACTACCAGTTTGGGTACAGTCGACCAAATAATTTCATATGCAAGTGTTAATAGTTCCTATAATATATTTTAAATATTTTTGATATGAACATTTAGAGATAGGAGAAGAACATTACCTATATAGCGTTGGTAAATAAATGTTTTTTATTTCATAGGCTATATGGTAAAACAATATGAGACACTGATTGAATAAAGATGGAATAAAGAATTTGACAAATAATTATAAGAACATTCGGGACGCAAAGTCAATCTCTATGGGGTGCGGTGCCAGAAGACCTCCCCGTGGTGCACCCTGGGTGCGGGCGACAGTCTCCCTAGCGGGGGTGATAGGGTTGGAGTGACTGTCGCCCGCAGCAGACTTCTGGACTGGGCGGGCGAACCCGATAGGGTTCTGGAGGCGGCGGGCTGTGTGCTCATGGCCCGCGCTTCCGTGGGGCGTTTCTCCGCCTGTCTCTCTGAGCTTAGCAGAGAGCGTGGCGGAGAGGCAAGGGCGGTGCTCGTTGTGCACTCACCCTGCCAGCGAGCAGCATCGGGACACAAGCTGTCCCCGATTGCAGCCGTCGATATCGTAATCCGTAAGGAGGTCACGGTCACGTTTTGTGACTCTGAACGGGACGAGGGTCTTGGCTTGGTCGCCCGGACCGCGAGGAAGATAACCTCTATAAAAAATTCCTCCAATACTAAGTTCTGGTGCGCGGCGAGAATATGCATGGCTGAGGAGTAGTGTCAGTCGTGAGCGCACCCCCAGCTATTTTTTTTTTTAATGGGACAAGCCCGCCACAACCTTCCAAAACCGCTGCAACTCCTGTAAGCCAGGATCTACAGTAGATACAACCATGAAAACACCGGAACACTGAAGTCCGGCGCGTCCCAGGGACATGAATAACTGTCTTGGTTCCCGCAACGAAGTGAATCAGAAGATATTATAAGAGGAGAAGAAGAAAAAACTATGGTTTTCACTTCCCTCGGTGAATTACTGCAGGAGACAGAATGAATTAAGCCTAAAGGCACAAAGAAGAGACTGTACAACACCCCCAGCTAGGGGACCAGTGGACCCTCTAGTTGGGAAACAAATTTTCACTTACCCAGGTACAGGGGGCACTGCCTGGGTGGACCGAATATTTCCCCCATACTCGTGAAATTTATATGGAGAATTGCAAACCTAAAAAAACCACAATCGGAGGAGGAGAGTGCGGGTGAGCTCGGCTCACCTGCAGAGGCGGTAGAGGGGAGCCCAAGTGGCTCCGGGAGCTGGAGTTGTCCAGCGAGTCGCACACACGGGATCCAATTCGGATGAGGTCGGACTCTGAGTCCGACACATCTCTGGCGGAACGGCTGAGCGTGAGCTCGAAGGGCTTACGCCGCCGCGCGACGGAGACGTTTAAACGCCCCAAGCTGGAGGAGGACACTTTGTCCCCGTCCTCCGGCGCGCAGGAGGCGCCTCCCCCTAAAGTCCCCACGGCGGCGCGGGGTAGGGGCGGCAAGGGCAGAGGCCGCCGGAAAGCGGGAACCGCTGCCTGCGCGGAGCCAGCTGGGCAATTAGCTGCGGAGGGTAGGGCCCTTTCGAGCGCTGCCTGCTCGGAGCCCTCTGCATCAGAGATGTCCGGCGTGGAGGTGTCGGAGGGCGAGCGTGGGTCTGAGAGCGAGAGCGGCTCCGGGGGCCTCCAACAGGCCATCACGGAGGAGCTCCAAAAGGTGGCAATGGGGAAATCCCAATCAGTCAGGCTCTCACTCCTCAGGGCGGCGGTGGCCACCATAACGGAGGCGGTCTTGGAGCAGTGTGCGGTGCCCACTACAGAAAAGGTGCGCTCCGAGCTGGCCGAGATGCGGCGGGAGCTAGCGCGCTTGGCGGCCTCTAATGCGGCTCTGGAGGCCGAGCTGCGGACGGCCAGGGCCGAGCTCGCCGCTGCTCGCAGCAGTCGCCCCCAGCCCCCGGCGGAGGCCGACGTAGTCGGACTGCTGCGGGCGGAGATGGCTGCCTTCCAGCGACGTTTTGACGTGCTGGAGGGTAGGCTTTTGCGCCCCCCGCTCGCATCGAGCCGGGCCTCCCCGCCCACGACCTCGGGCTCATACGCGGCTGCTGCGGCCAAGCCTCCGACCTCCTCTGGTCAGACTGGCCGCGGCCCCCAACCGCCGGCAAAGGCACGAGCGCCTCCTCCCGCGAGGCCCTCGGTGCCCCCGCGGGCGCAGACCCCAGCTGCGCCGTATCCGTCCTCCGAACGCGGAGGCGAGAGAGGCGGAGTTGTACGAGGGATACAGGGCGGCCAAGGCCCTCCTCAAGATGGAGATATTGCGGGCCAAGGAGGAGGCTCGCCGAGAGATGCTGGGACTCTGGACAGAGATCCGTGGGGACGCCCGTACCGAATGGTACGCGACAAGCTCCGCGCTTGGGCTCCCCCGCTCACCCAGAGTCTCCGGCCAGAAGTCCTGGAGGAGGTGATTGGCGCCCTGTTCCCCCGACTGTAGAGGGGCTTCACCCCTCCGTATATGACTCCGCCCCCTCCGGTGCCCGACGCGGGCTATAGCCACGACGACGATGACATCGTCCCAGAGGTGACCGAGGCAGAACTGAGAGCGGCGGTGCGCCGGATGGGCGCCAAGAACACCGCCCCAGGACCCGACGGCTTGCATGGCAAAGCATGGGTCCTGGCCTCAGAGGCTCTCGGGCCTCGATTAATCGGTCTCTACAGCGCATGCTTGGAGAGAGGCCAGTTCCCGCTTCTCTGGAAAGCGGGAAAACTGGTCCTCGTGCGGAAGACGGGGCGCCCTGCGGACTCTCCGTCCGCATACCGGCCCATAGTGCTGCTCGACGAGGTGGGGAAAGTGTTCGAAAGAATAATTTCGAACCGCCTCGTCGCGCACCTTACGGGCATTGGGCCGGACCTATCGGACGGCCAGTTCGGCTTCCGCAGAGGGCGCTCCACGGTGATCGCCATCATGCGCGTTAGGGACCGGACGACGGGGACTGCAGTGTCCAGGGGTAAGGTCGTAGTGGCGGTGTCTTTGGACATCGCCAACGCCTTCAACTCCCTGCCCTGGAGCTGCATCTTGGAGGCACTCCGATATCATCGGGTGCCTACCTACCTCCGTCGTGTAATCGAGGCATACCTGACGGACAGGTCCGTCATTTACCCCGGTCACCGGGGCGAGTGGAACCGGCGAGAAATGTCACGCGGTGTTCCACAGGGTTCGGTTCTGGGGCCGCTCCTGTGGAACATCGGTTATGACTGGGTGCTGCGCACCGACCTCCCGAACGGCGTTAGCACAATATGCTACGCCGACGATACGCTGGTGCTAGCGCACGGGAGGTCACACCAGGCGGCGGCCGACTTAATGGCGACAGCGGTTGCGACAGTCGTTGAGAGAATCCGGCAGTTGGGACTCGAGGTGGCGCTCCACAAGTCCGAGGCCATGTGTTTTCATGGCCGCGGGAACGCGCCACCTCCGGGTGGGTCCCAAATAACGGCGGGAGGAGTTACCATCGGCGTCGAGACGACGATGAAGTACCTAGGACTCGTCCTCGACAGTCGGTGGAACTTCATTGAGCTCTTCCGACGTTTGGCTCCAAAGTTGGAGAGGACGGGGGCTGCGTTTAAACGCATCCTCCCCAACCTCGGGGGGCCAAACGCCTCCTGCCGGAGGCGGGGTCGTGCGGTCCATGGCCCTCTACGGCGCCCCTGTTTGGGCGCCAAACCTGTTGCGGCGTCCCGCTCGGACGCTGCTCATGGCACAGAGGGTCATGGCGATCCGAATGATCCGCGGATACCGCACGATCTCTGGGGAGTCGGCGAACCTCCTTGCCGGATTACCGCCGTGGGATCTGGAGGCGAAGGTGCTTGCGCGCGTGTACATCATGCGCGCGGAGGCACGTCGCCGGGGCGAAACTCCGCTGCCGCGCAAGATAAGTGCGTGGCGGGATGAGCTCCGGCGCGATCTCAGGGCGGAATGGCAGCAACGACTGTCGCAACCGAGGGCTGGGCTCGCTGCCATCGCAGCGGTAAGTCCCCTCTTTGAGGAGTGGCTTGAGAGACGCTACGGCGTCCTCACCTACCGCCTGACGCAGGTCCTCACCGGACATGGGAGTTTCGGGAGGTACCTGTGTCTGATGGGGCGGGAGGAAACGTCCGGGTGTCATCACTGCGAGGACCGCCCTGAGGACACGGTGGAACACACGGTGGGAGAATGCCCTGCGTGGGCTGAGCACCGCCGTGCCCTCAGGGAATTGATCGGCGATGGCGACCTCTCGCGTCCGGGCCTAGTGCAGGCCATGATGCGGAGCGAGGGGGATTGGGATGCCGTCTCCTCCTTTTGCGAAGCAGTCATGCTAGCTAAGGAGGAGGCGGGACGCGTGAGGCAGCGAAGCGCTGCCTCCTCGCAACCCAGCCATCGCGAAGGACACACCGGACGTCGGGGATCGCGGGACGATCTCCGGCCACCGTAAGCGCGGGCCTGCGGACGGCGAGCATGGGTGGCTCCCCGTCCGACCAGAAACAGACCCGAGCGTACGGCGCGTCGCGTTCCGCGCGCGCCTCAAAGAGCCATCAGACCACCACAGATGGGGCCCAATAGGGCCGATGCCGATCCGGAGTCGCGGAGAACCTAACGGGTAACCGGGGCTCCGGCTCGACGTGCAGGAGAAGGAACGGGGTGGTTTTTAGTCAGTAAGAGTCTGACACTCCCTTCCGCCTCACCCAGGCGGGAGCAGTCATTCGATGATTTTCCCCCTTAAAAAAAAAAAAAAAAGTCAATCTCTATCTTTAAGAAACAAGTGAGAGAACATTATCTTTCCTCCTGAAATATAGATTTGTTTGTTTATATTTATGTGTGTAGGTATATTTTTATATATGTAGGTATATTTTTTTATTGGTTATTTTTCATAATTGTATTACATATATTAATTTGTTTTATTGTTTATTATTGTTATTTCTATTGATTTCTTCGGTATTATTGTTTTTTTTATTGATTTCTATTTGATTTGTGTAACACACTATTATTTCTTTTCCTGCCACAGGCCTACAGAAAGAAATCCCAGTTGGAAAACGTGGGGCCTATGTACTCTGTTTTTATATATATTGTCCTCTGTGTTGAATGTGTGTACATAAATAATAAGTAAATTAGTATAAATCAGATTTGAGTTTGCCACTGTTATCCTTAAGTCATCATCAGAACAATAACTAAAAATAACGATTTACTCACGTAAGTATACTGAGAAAAGCTCAACTAGTTTCGAGTCAAAGTGGGACTCTTCCTCATGAGCAGCGTGCGCGGACGCAGAGACGCCCCACAGCCTGTAGTAGGCTACGCAACGTCCCACTTTTCTAAGTATATGTAGGAAGTACGTACCTAAGTAAACCGTTACTTTTAAATAATTTAGTACATATGTGTAACGATAGTTATTAGAAAAACATTCATTAAGTTCGTTGCTACTGTTATTTTCTTTGAATGTAGCTACTCAGTAGCGCATAATTGAAAACTTAAAATATATGAATTAGCTCTATTTAATGCCTTGTTCGCACTACTCTAGTAATTTGGTCGAGTAGCGAGTATTTTGTAGTTCTCTCTCGCTTTGATTTCGGAACAGGCATGAAACAGAACTACTAAATACTCGCTAGGCGACTAAATTATTAGCGTAGTGCAAACAAGGCATAAGTAAAGTAATTAAAACAAATAGTTTATTTGAAGAAAACATTACACAACTTGGTTGTACACGAGTATTGTTTTGACTGCACCACCTGAATTTTGAAAATATATTGCCCACCAGAGAACAATGGACGGCAGCAACCAAAATAATTGACTATTTATATATTTATTCTACCAATTCCTGTTATTTCCATAATTTACTGGTTGCAAACATGACTTTTATGCTCGGCACCCTAAGTTCCAAAGTCATATCAGAAACAAGATTATTTATATCAGAAAGATGATTATTTAATTGTAAATTACATAATCTAAAATTTTATGTGACATACTACCATACCGTACCGACCTTCAAACCTTCAAGAAAAGAGCGTATTCCTTTTTAAAAGACCGGCAACGCACCTGTGACTCCTCTGGTGCTGCGGGTGTCCATGGGCGGCGCTGATCGCTTACCATTCGGTTATCGTCTGGTCGTTTGCCTTCTATTCCATAAAAAAACACCTTTGATTAAAGTTGACCTCTGTTACCCCTTTTTTAAGAATAATAGGCAAGACCCTTTATCCGAATTTTATGTGAATCTCCGTTCCGGCACACGACGGGTTAATATTATGTTATTAAAAAACGTAAATAAATATGAGTTGCACTAAGTGATTACTTAACTTATGGATTAAGTTTACAGAACAACTTTACTTCGAAAGTTAGGTTTCAAAGTAGGACTAAAGTTTAATTGGATTAGTCAGTTTCTCTCATAACTCAAAGACTGAGTCTAAATATTTTTAAAAAAGCAAGATTAAATTACTTTTAGTTATTATGCCACCAAGACTAACGGTGTAGTATAAAAATGCAGATGTTTATATTAACAATCTCTGTCAATATATCACACGTAGCTTAATAATAGTCGACAGAACGGTTGGTGCGGTGGCTGAACAACCGGCTGCCGCTTAACGTGTTGCGGGTTCGATTCCCACACGGAGCAACTCATTGTGTGATCAAAAAATGTTGTTCCGGGTCTGGGTGTCGTGTGTATGTGATTTTTTTTTTTTAACGTTGCCCCACACTAGGATTTTCTCCTGTTTCGTGGGTGCGTTTACAAACATACAAGTTCACATACACAATGACACCCAGACCCGAAACAACAATTTGTGGATCACACAAAGTGTTGTCCCGTGCGGGAATCGAACCCGCGACACATTGCACGGCAGCCGGTTGCCCAGCCACCGCACCAACGGTGCAGTCAAGCTTGTATGTTTGTAATCGCATCTACGACAGAGGAGAAAATCCTAGCGTGGGGCAACGTTATTTAGACAGGATTTAATGCTACATATTTTTCCTCACCTGCTTCATATAGAAGTATATCAAGTAGGTGAGGGAGAGCAAGTGCTCTGACCAAAGAAGTTTAGGCCGAGCAAAGTCCTTGTTTATTAATCATTTCGTCATGTACACCATGCTGCAGACAATACAAAGCATAATACATTACAAGCATGAGGTATATAGGCACTGCATATCCCTTAAGGAATTTCTTCCTGTAGACCTGCGACAGGAGAAGGAATATAAACATTAGACACAGTGTAAAGGTTACACGCCATGAAGACAAGAAAAATAAATGAAAGAAAACTTAAAACTAAAATTACAAATAAGTTTTTTTTAAGATTTACCACAAATTCTATGAATAATACTAATTTGCGTAAAGCTACTAAGTACATACAACTTTTTTTCGCAGATTTTCTACTTAAACCAGCCAACCTTAAGTTGACTGGTTCGCCTTATGTGCCATTTTAGTCAAATTGTGTACATTAAAGACTAAATAAATAATAATAACAAAGGGAACATTTTCATTTATTAAGAAACCAACCAACCAGTACTACCTATTCAAAAGTATTGCTTTACATACAATAATATTATGAGTCGTATTTTGCAGAAATATTTACGAAAAATTTAATCGAATTTGTAGTGGCACCTAGTCTGCAATATTAAAAGCTTTTCTATTCAACTGAATATTCATATTAGAGCTAGAAAGTGGTGTTATTAAGTGAAGTGTGATACCAACAACCGACTCTTTCTTCTTTAATAGAATTATATTAATCATATACCTACGTATGTCGCAGGGAGTTGGCCAAATCAGAGATTCACAAAATCATAGCATCGATTGATTCGAGCGCCATAATATCAAATCAATACCATATGATAGAAATTCGTGTAAGTTACACTATTTATAGTCATGTACCTAACTCAAGAACGACTGAATCGATTTGGCTGAAAATTGGTGGGGAGGTATCTTGGAACTTGGAGATGGGTATAGGACTCATCCAAGGGCTTCCCGAAAATCCTACAGGAAAGGAAAAAAAGGGATTGCGCGTAGGATGCTGCATCGTGCCTAGTGCTAAATAAATGTTTTTTCTTTCTTAGGAAGTCGCGGTTAAAAGAGGGTATTTTTAAAACAAATAACCTAGCTAAATTCTAATTTTATTTTATTACTTGATTCATCAACATTATTCCTTATTTCATTTGACTTTTGTATTAGTGTTTTGTCATATATCACTAAATATTTTTAGTAAGACGATTTATTAAACAAGAATATTCACAACAACTGTCGGGATTAAGTGAAATCCGTGAATTCTTCATCGTACTGCAACATAAATATAAAAGGTGCGTATAACTTCTATTTAATATACAATACTCGTATTCACTTTAAACTTAATGCAAATGTTACTTTGCTGTTACCTAAATGCAAACTTTTTACTAAAACCTCGACTACCTGTGTTTGGTGGAGGGAACTACGGTAGTTGTGAGACTTTGAAGATTAATAAAAGCATAGAGTATTTAATACAATTACTTCTATAAATCCCTAATGAGATATATAATTTTTATTTTGGCATGAGTACAAAAACTACTTATCGAATAACTAATAATAATTTGTTTTAAATTAATTATATGAATCCAAAATTTGAAAATCAATTGTTTTGCAATACGACGCTGGTATATAATTGGTTATCACAATATATTTGTAGGTACTTTACTACGTGTCTGTCGACCTTGATTGAGTACTATATCGTTAAGCTAGAGCAAATTAATAATTTGGCTACAATCTCAGTGTCGAAATAATAATCGAAGCGTAGTTTTTATTGTTTGAATAGTGCCTACACTCGTAAATCTTGGACGTTGGTTCTATTTCACGAAGTTTGTAATTTATACCCACTGTTGGCCACGTGTCAACCTCTATTAAAAGCTTTAGCAACTACATTTACGAGCGTGCTATGTCAATGAACTAACTTTCTAGTACGTCATCATGTTGCTACTGAATCCAGAAAATATTTGCTACAAAATATGTTGAACATAATTTTAATGTATTTTTAAGGATGCAAGGCTACGACGTAGCACTAGTCGCTACGACTCGTAGCAAGCGTAGCAGAATAATTTTGCTACGTGTCTACGAAGCCTACGCTTCTGTGATATTTGTGTTCCGTTGATTTGTTTTTGTAATGTCTCTCATGTTTTCATTTGGGAATCTAAATAATGCACACAGCGTATGCTCCGGCTTTTGTCGAGATTTCATGAAAATGTTTTGTGGCATGCATTCTTGTGTTAAAGGAAACTCTTTTCAAGTTTTAACTTTTAAACTTGGTGAGTGGCTTGTACGAAAAGGAAGAATACATTTATTTTAGACGAACTTATTTTAAAATAAAACTCTACTTTGCGTTAGTTAGTAGTCTGTCTCTGAATTATTTTTATTCAACAATATTATTTTTATACATAAAGAACTTTCAAAGAGTATTGCATTCATATATCATTTACTCTATCAATCAAACCGCTTCATAGATTCAATTGAATGTTTCAGAGCTGAAACGTACATCTGTCAATATGTTAATACATAATTATTAAAATGCATATTACCTATCATTTTTGTTTATTGCAATGACACGTGTAAATGAATGTCCATATATTTGTATAAGGGTGCTGCCAAACTGTTGGTTAAAAATGATTACTAGCAATTTTAACAAATATTTAATAATGTTAGTATTTCGATGTATTTCTTATTGATTGTATTTCTTTTTTATATATTGCTAGTATATTATATCTATTGTAGGTTGTATTGTAGGTATTTTTATTATGTCTTATTTTTTGTTATATTTCTTTATTGTACACTTAACTACCCCTTATCTGGTTTCTTATAAATATTTCCATCCAAAGGTTGTCTGGAAGAAATCAGCATTGCGTGATAAGACCGCCCATTGTACGCATATTTACATGAATTGTTTGTTTTAAGCTACTTAAATGTGTACTTAATAAAGTATATATAAATAAATAAATAAATAATGTTAGAAAATGTTATCATGTTAAGCAACTACTTATACTCGCTAACACTTCTAATGGCAAAGTTTTCTTTAATTTCAATTTTTATTTGTGTACAATCTAATATTAGTATATAATAATTCCTATGTATCGTATCTTATGTAATAGTTCTAATAGTGTCATGATGGTTAACGTTTTTAATAGTAATCTAGGAGCACCTTTAAGTTCATCGATATTTCACCGCAAAATTTCGATTCCATGATATTGGTACCATTGGTATTATTGAATTAATTTTGTAACTCGATAACGCATGCAATAAATATTCGTTTCCGAATGCTCGTATCGAGTCGGGCCTGCTTTGTATCGAGGCATAAACTTCGGAGCTGACAACATCGAAAATTGATGAGTAAATTATGATACACGCTCACATATGAAGGTATTTATTTGGGGAAATGGCAGCTAGGAAAATACCATTATTTCCTTAATTGCATTTTAGTCTTTAATAATTATTTAATAAGAATTAAAAACCAATTAAAGAGAGACAGAGAAAGAAAGAAAAAAATATTTTTCACATGCCAAAAACAGGTTACACATACATACAGACATATTTATGTCCCAAGTCTGCGGTGAAATGAGACCAGTTTAGCATGTGCAAGACAGGACCTTGCGCTGGTATTCTACTGACCCATTACGTGACTCGCGGGCAAACAAGCCACCAATCGGACAACAATAAGCAATTAGCAATTTAAAATAATGACTGAAACAAACATTATAATATATAAATTAATGAAAGACTGCACGGTTGGTGCGGTGGCTGGGCAACCGTCGCGAGTTCGATTCCCGCACGGGACAACACTTTGTGTGATCCACAAAGTGTTGTTTCGGGTCTGGGTGTCATGTGTATGTGAACTTGTATGTTTGTAAACGCACCCACGACACAGGAGAAAATCCTAGTGTGGGGCAACGTTTTATTTAAAAAAAAAATATAACAAAATAAATCAACAGTAAAAATGAACAAAATGTTTGTGTGGTGCGCAAACGTGGGTAACGAAATTAAATTATAAAGACTATTTAAACCTATTGTATTGTTTGGAATTCTCCACGTATCGCACACACTCCAGTAGTATTTTTTTTAAGGGGGGAAAATCATCAAATGACTGCTCCCGCCTGGGTGAGGCGGGAGGGAGTATCAGACTGTTACTGACTAAAAACCACCCCGTTCCTTCTCCTGCATGTCGAGCTGGAGCCCCGGTAACCCAACTCCACAGTGGAATCGCGGAGAAAGTAGAAATACATTGGTAGTACTTGGTACGACTAATGTAGAATCAAGTTTTTAAATATACTCATTATACACTATTCCTTTTTTTAGAAGGAAGAATATCATCCAATGACTTCTCTCGCCCGGGTGAGGTGAGAGGGAGTGTCAGATTCTTACTGACTAAAAATTACTCCTGCGCTCTGATCCGGAACCCCGGCAATCCACTAAGCCCTCCGCGGCTCCGTATCGGCATCAGCTGTATTGGGCCCATCTGTAGTAGTCTGATGGCTCCTTGAGGCACGCGCGGAACGCGATGAACACTTCTTAACGAACTATACCTACAGTCAAGTCTTCCGTATTACAAGTTATACACATCATATAGTTACTTTGTATCTATCAGATACACTTTGTATATAAGATACAAAGTATGTTTTATGAACTAACCATTACAACGCTAAAAAGAAAATAATAAATTAAATCTACGTGTACCACTAACAGTAACAAAATCTCAGAGGATTTTCTAGAAAACGGAAGTATTTTAAGTGGTTTCTGCCTTATAAAACCAAGTGCTAGTTATATTGCATTAGTACTATGAACCTGGAGCACCACATTAAAGTCAAATGGCCCCATTTAAAGTTTTCCACACTTTCCATTCTGTCTAAATAAAAACTGTTTTGGTAAAACTACACCTATTAGTGCTATTTGCCTTTGTTTGCCATTAAAACTTGAGTGCATTTAAATTGACTTTTTAAATATACTTAGTTAGCAATAACTATGAAATTTTGATGATAGTAGCATATCTCAAAACGTAACCATTCAATCATATGTACAGCTGCAGCATTTGTCGGGTTTGTTAAAGCTTCATCGTGCATTTAAATAAGAAAGAATCGAGAAGGTCAATGAACTATTAAAACCTAAAATTCCTGAACCTGAAAATCTCTCAAATTGAACTAAATACAATAAGTAAGTCGATGATGACAAATTAAATAGAGAATATATTAAGATAGCCTTAAGATTACGCTCTGGACTAGTGTTGCCCAAATGCAAGAACAAGACGAGACTTAGCCAGTCTTGGTCTTGATCTTGGTCTTGCGCTCCCCATCTTGGTCTCGGTCTTGGTCTTGCAGCAAGAGTCTTGCAAGTCTTGCAATTACCTATTAGTCTATTACTATTTATTTATTAAAGTTTACTTTAAATCTTAGAAAAACGTATTAGAATTGAAACATTGTGAGCTTGAATTAACATAGCCATAGTAAAGATCAAGCAGATTAATAAATAACTGAAGATTTGATAAGAAATTCGAAAAATCAACTGACCTATATGTCGTTTTCCATGGAAGTACCTAACTGTTTCTTAATAAACATTTATGATTTATAAGCTTACATTTGCTAAAACATGTAAAAAAACAAATTAATTACAATAACTTGACTGTATTTTAAAGAACTATACTTATCTATCTAGAAAGAGATTGAACCCTCAACTTATAAGAAATTTAATAAAACAGTTTTACGATTTATCATTTATTTGAATAAAAAATAAAATACAACACAAATCAACAGCTTTATCATTAGGTTATGATACTTTATATCATTTTTTTTTGACCAAGAATTAATACAAAGTAATCATCTGGCTGACTCATCACTTAACCTATTTCTATGTTTTCTAATTACTAATGATGCTGTAGAAAATAACCTCTCAGCAGGTACTGAAGTTGCAGGTATTGAGAGAAAATCACGGGCCATTTTCGATAAAATCGGATACCTACTCTGTCTCATGCGTCTTCCACCAATCTAAAATGTCTTCCGAGCTGGCAGTTCTTGGTTTTCTCAGGTACTCCTCCAACTCGTCTATCACTAAGCCTTGAAGACAAGATCCAGATGACGTCGAGGGACATTCATAGAGTTTATCAAAGTCTATTACGTCTTCATATCCATTAACAAAAACTAAAACTCCTCAAATTTGCTTTTGGGTCTTTTAGATCTGTGACTCAAACTCTCGTTACTCTGACTAGAATAATTTGAATCTTCGTCACTCATATTAAATTGTACACGTGATACGTTTTTAGAAAACAACGAGAATTAGTAAAAACAATTATTAAGTTAGACTCGAAGCACAGCTCAATTGGAAATGACTGGAATTAAAATAATTCCTTTATTTATAGTACATTTCCTTGCTTTCTACCGCGCCGCCACGCCACGTGCCGGCTCTATGAAAAGGATGCCGCCGCAAATCAAACAATGCCGCGTGCGGCGTACAAACACACACTAAATATTACCTACTTGTACAGATGCGACGCGTGAATAAAATATATATAAAGAATTAGTGCCAATCACTATTCTTTACATATAAGTGAATGTTTTGGCATACATCTATACTAATATTATAAAGCTGAAGAGTTCGTTTGTATGTTTGATGACAGAAGTTTTAAAATAAATAAATAAGTCCTGAACGTCACTATACCTCCAAAGTTACTATTCCTCGTGGACGAAGTCGCGGGCACAGCTAGTAAATACTTACTCTCATCATCTCTCTCAGAGATATTCGGGCTGGTAAGTAATACAAAACTTTTATCGCAGGCTTTTTATTTTATTAGTAGGTAAGTACCTGCGCTTTTTATATTATTTTATTAGTTTTGTAGAATTTTTTTACACGTTTCAAGTATATTTAAAAGTGGCTACAATATTTATTAAACGGGTGATATTTGAACACTTTTTTGCTATTTTTTCTTGTAAAATCTTAAGAAATATAATGACTAAATGTACAATAATAGTACCTAAGTAATTAGTTTAAAACCATATAAGTAATCAATATTATAATATATACTTACTAGAATGAATTAATATGACATCTACTACCTATCCTTACCATTTTATCCTAATCACAATACTACTTGCGTGATCAGTATAATGTATTCATTTTCATTCTAAGCACTCTGAAACTTATTTATTCTTTGGAACACCTGTAGGTACTCTTAAAATTCGAAATTATTTTGCATGAGTATACCTACGCCCTATGGCGGCAATCAAATAGTGTCAAATGTTATGATTTCGGCGTGGCGGCAACGATTGTTTTAGATTTCAAAAGAAGAAAGAATAACCATGTACTTCCGAAAAGCGGCAAATTTCTTTGAGAAGTAAGTACAAAACCTTTGATGCCGCATTATCAAAGTGCCGATGGTTAAAACATAACTATGCATGCACTCAGTTTGATTTTAATAGATATTTTTTTATTCGCTATGTTTATGGTATTAGTCGTAATGCGCATAGGTCCAGTTTTTCATATTCTTTGATACAGTTTTTTGCGTCTCATAGAATTCCTAAGCGTACCTACCTATACACCGAACTGTTACACCTAACTACTCAGTGAAATAGCGCTAAGTCCTAGCTGCAAGACGCAAGAGTGTTGCAGGCTCTGTCTTGTTCTTGCTCAAGTCTTGCACGGTCAGTCTTGGTCTTGGTCTTGCTAAAAATACGCGGTCTTGTTCTTGGTCTTGGTCTTGCAAAAATGCAAGAACAAGACCAAGACTGCAAGACCAAGACTGAATTTGTGCAACACTACTCTGGACACTTTCCATCAGCAAAGTTTGGTTATAAATCATCCTTACATTTGTGCATCCTTAAAGTAAGTTTATTCCTGCCTTTCCGTTACCCAACCTATGATCTATATCAGCGATTCAATGTTCTAACAGTTCGCCAGCTATTCATCCTGTACACCGTTCTAAAAATGCACTCTCAGCTACCATTTAATTCGGATAATTCCACAAGCAGGAGAAGACTTACTACCGTCTGCCATATAGAAAGAAAACATTTTGGTTTCACTCAAAACTCCTTTACCTTTTTAGGCCCATACCTATATAACAAAATAAATAAAGAGCTAAGCATTCATTATCTCACCAGAAGTAAATGTAAAGAAAGCGTCAGCGACTGGCTAAATAAACTAGACTATGAGGAGACTGAAAAAATTCTGAGACCACTTTCCTAAGCTACAACTGATGCAGAATTATCAATCACTACATTCATATCAACACTTCCCCCTCGTTCACTTACCTATACATACCCACACATAATACACATCAACTCACTCACTTACATACACATATACACGCACTCACACTACATTGTTACACACCCACAGTCACACACACACACACACACATACAATGTTGTCCATTTTCTTTAATTAAGTAAATACTTTATATTGCTCAATGTCTCCGGGGGTCACCCGGGCCTGGTGATCTGTAACACAGGTTATACCTTTAACAGACACCAGTCTCTTAATTGTAACATATTATATAATTTGTAACCGTAGAGTATTTTTGAGAAAATAAAGATTTTTATTATTATTATATTATTATTATTATATCTTATGGGAAAAGTCGCATCACCTTATTGTTTATTTTGCAACAAAATTGAAGATATACCTCACTTGCTGATGGAATGTATCAGAAATAAGAATGAGAGAGAATCATTAATTAAAGAGTTTAAACTAAATGTTTTAGATGTTGGGTTAGTACAGACAGTTTTGGCAAGTACTAAATCCAAGTTAGCAGTTAAATTAAGTAGATTAGCAAAAATACCTAATTGATGATTCTCTCTTAATAAATTAATTTAGTTATATTATTAATTAAGGTAGTGTAATTAAAACTAAAAGGGTACGATGGGGTTGGCATATCCATGTGGATAAAAACCCCAAAATAAATAAATAGGAAAAAAAAACAATAAGTAAGAAACTCAGAATGGCCTCACTCCTTGTGAACCTCACAGAGGTTCACAAGGATTTCTATCAAAAATCCAATTATACTCGAGTCGGCTATTCAGGGCGAATCTATTGAAATCTTCAGGGCATTGCAGATTATAAGGTGAGCTATTTACTTAACCTGGGATCGAATAAATAAACGTTTGTAGGTTCAAGGCCATATTTTACGAGAACATCGTAAAGGAACGTTAGTGAAATATTCTACAAGCTGTCGACAAAAGGATGGGAAACTTTAACGACTGTCAACTGAGCTTATTTAACATCGTAAAACTTGACTCCTATCACATTATAACAAGTTATGCGAGTAGAATATGAATAAATAGTAACCTTTTTTGTTTTATATACTTTTCTAAGAAACTCTTTCTTTCGCTTTTTTGATTTTGTTCATTGGTTGGGTAAATTGAAATGCTACTGCCGAAAATCTTAGTAAACAGCTACGGTTATTGCATTATACACAGTGTACGGCAAATGGTTATTAGCCCAGAGCCAGTAACTTTTGGTGTTTTAGAAGGAATCAGCAATGGTCAGTAGCAACATTTTATATCTTTATCTGCCGTAGAGAGAAAACTAATTACGTTTATGTTACAAATCTGCAGATCGATGCCAGAAAACTTGTCTAACTATTTCCACTATTCAAATATAATTTTTTTATTGACACATGCAATATAACATTATTTCGCATTGAAAATTCATTTTATAGAAATAAATGAGAACCAATTCATAGTCGACCTTAACAGTGTGCCTGCAAATAAGTTGAGTTTGCAGTTCGTGACAAAAGTAAGTGACGCCATTTATTACTTGTTATGCATGGCTGCTTTCCTGGTACCTAGTGGGTGTGTTTGTGAAATATAACTTCAAGGATATGTTTATAAAAATATCCAAAGCGTTTGAAAATTATTTAAAAATGTCGTTTTTGTCTAGACTTGAAAGTGCTTTGAGCAACAACGCTAGCAACCAGTCGATAGCTTACAATAGATACACACAAAGGGATAAAATTCAAATTCAATAATATTTGTTGAAGACGAATCTCTAAAACGCTGTATAGAAACTTTACAACAAACAGAAAACATTGAACTGAGTACAAATATAAAATATAGACGCCGTACAAAAGCGAACAAAGAGGGAGCTTATCTCTCCACTTTACAAAGCACAGTTTTGTTCTTGATTCGACGCGGACGGGGGAATATCGAAAAATAATGATTTGCGCACTTACTTAGTAAATCAAGCACGTTTTTCTTGTATTTTCTTTGGGTCTATATTGATTTATTATACGCCGTCGGTCCAGTACAAAATTCGGATTCTGATGCAGGTCCTGCTGTTGTTGATCCTCACGACTTAATACGTTATGTCATCCACATACAGTTTATATTTACTAAGCATTTAGATAAAGGTACACTTTACTAATTTTGTTATGTCATGCAAAATGGCAATGTAGGTAAAAATGATGAAAAAACTTCGACAAATGATTGCTACCTTTCAACCATTCTGTAATAAGAAGAACAAAACAAAACAATGCAAACCCGGTTTGTTATCTCTATATTTTAACATTGTTGTGGCCAATTAAAACTTCTCTGTAATCCATACTCGAAATATTTCGATGAAATAATATCCTTTCGTTGCTGCTGTATGTACATTTAAAAGTGGTGCTATTACGATACTTTTGATGCAGTATGCGTTTTCCTTTATCCAACAGACGTAACCTGCTTACACTACCAACATATTGGGACCATTGTAATTCGTGTTTTCCAAACAATTCCTTACAGGCAGTATTTACACTGAGCTCTGAATTCCCACAGATGCCCGTAAAACATGTAGGTTTGTAGCACAGGGTGTAATAAATAAAAAATGTCTGTTCCTAAACGGTGGGCCTCTGCTCGCTTGTTCGTTTTCCCTTTTTATTCAACATCCTATAAAATGTTTTGTATCTTTGTAAACGCGTCTTTGTATACCTTGATTTTCCCCTGTTATAATTTTATGGTAATATAAAGTTATTCTTACATAATACACATTTGAATAAATATATTAATAACTGTGCATGTACATACCACATTGGCACTTAATTAGATCGAAGTGTAAATATTCTGTTCGACATTTTTACACGTCACTAAATAAAAATCAAAATAACATTGAACAGTTCAAACTACTAATCGGTTCAAATGAAATATAAACATGCATTTTATAAAATTGTAATAAAAAACAAACTATACTAAACTTAAACACAACATCATTGAGCTCTAAAGTTTATCTCTCCAATATATTATTAGTAAAACGAGATTCATTAATATTTGGAAATCCTGGAACACTACAGGGAGTAACAAATACAATTCGACGTAGTTGCAATATGCGTTGTTGGATCAACAGGTTTAAATTGAAACAAACAAATCCGACTAGCTATCTAACTTTTATTATGCATGCCGTTTTTACACAAGAGTACACTGTATTAAAGAGCACTTTCATTTGCATGGTTTTATGTTTAAAATAGAAGTGGATAAGTAGTAGTAGTATAAACTAAAGTCGAATTAGTAACAGTATTTTTGATAAAACAGTGTTTGAACCGATTTAAATTGTCTTATTCGTGATTGAATAGAAAAGTAAACTTGAACAAAATATAACATAACATAACATCACGCCTTTTATCCCCGAAGGGGTAGGCAGAGGTGCACACAGAAGTAACACCCACTTTTCACTATTTATGTTATGAGTCTCATGTAATAGGAGGTAAGACTATTGCCATATACCGGGCACATTTCCAGACTTCGTGCAACTACTAAGATTTTTTTTAAACCCAGTAATACTTTGCCCGTCCCGGGAATCGATCCCGAGATCCGGTAGTCGCACTTGCGACCACTCGGCCAACGAGGCAGTCACAAAATATCGTCATGACAAAATGACAAAAGCAATTTTGTTATATTTTTTATGTCCAAAAAGGTTTAAATTCACAATGGTTCGCAAAGGTTTATTACCTCTAATATTATCTTAATATCCTAATGTTAAAAAAAATCTTAAATCATCTTGTTTCATAAAAAATAAAACAGAATACTATCACCAGTGAGTAAGTACATTATACTTTAAAAACTGAGCCTAACAAGCTAAAGTAAAATATTTTGAAATTTCATCAGGGCTTCAAACGAAAAATCCGTCGTACAAAAACTGTTGAACTTGGGTACATAAGTCATATTAATTATAGAAACTTCATTATACTGCTCCGCTGACTTCACTCGCTCCTTTCTTTTTAAAACAAGCAGAATTGCAAAATTCTTTTTCCTTAACACTAAATCTCTTCGTGAATTTAGATCTAGGCAGAACTTCCAAGGCCCATTCTAGGCGGTAACGATCTCCCTTCAGGGTTCTTTGTAGTTACGATGCAAACCACGAAATATATATTTGAAATGGCAAAGAATGTGCAGCTTGAGAATTTGCATAGTATTATATGTTGAAATGATACAAAAATATTATGTTGTTGGTAAAATCTGGCGTAGTAAAATTTTTTCACTAAACAACATTTTGTTTGAAGTAATCGCGAAAATCACAAAAATAATATTTCTTCAGTGATATTTGCCAAAGATTATGGCATTTTTGAACTTTTAATTATTTACACAGATTTGCTACGTCAGCAACTATGATATTAACAAAAATTTCAGCACAGTCGTGCTGTAAATCATTTTTAAATTGGCTCCAAACTATTTAATCTGGGATTTTTTCTTAAAAACCTAAAAATCTAAATAACTCAAAAACTACTGAACTTCGGTAGAACATTTGGTGGTCTAATTTGCTGCATTTTAACCCTACTATGACGTCCTGCAAGGAATACGTCGAATTACCAGAAAACCTGTATAAACAAGCATACTGTTTCAAAACTTCTCTTGTACCGCTTGGATGATCGAACCAATATACTTATACTGCGCTGTTTACTAGAATTTTGTTAGAACATAATGCCCACTCAACATCAACATCAACAGCCTATAAATGGCCACTGCTAACCAAAGGACTCTTCTCACACGGAGAAGGTTGGCATTAATCGCCACGCTGGCTCAATTCGGGTTGGCAGTTGACAACTTATAATTAGAAATTATATGTAAGCTTAGGTTTCCTCACGATGTTTTCCTTCACCGTTTATCAGTGGTATCTAAATAATCTTAGAAAGTACATATAACTCGGAAAATGTCACATTGGTAGATGTCTGTTCTCATTATTAGGTAGTAGCATAGTTGGTAGGTTTCGAACCCGCATTATGCATGAGAAGCGTCTTAAACCTCCTATACTCACTCAAACTAAAGATCAGAAAGTTGATCTAGTAATACCAAAAAAGTACGCATCCTTCTAAGAAAAAGTTACCCTCTTCTTAAGCATTCAATTAATTTAAACGGCAAAGTCCTTAAAATCAAGTATAAAATCAATTCTCGCGGGAACCCGTCTGTTTATTCAAATAGTTCTACACTTCACCTAAACAGTATCGTTCGAACACTTTTGTTCGAAGTAATTACTTGGCTATTTGTTGCCTTTAGTCACAAAATACGTAAGCACATTTCTTTTCTAAGGTTCGTTAACAAAGTTAATGAATCGAATATTTTATTTAAATGTGTCTAAACTTATTGAAGTACTAAACTCTACAATAATTTGTTTAAGGCCTGCCTTGATAAGTCACTTCTAGTGTTGTTTGTAGGGGTTTAATTTACTATTCAAATAGTATATTTCATTACTCTACATGGGTATATATAATATGTACAGCAGCAAATAGCTTCACTTGTTAATTTTCTTCATTGACGTTCAAAAGTGCCTCTATGGTCTAATTGAAATAAATGATTTTGACTTTGACTTTGACATGGTAATGGTCATCTATGTCTTATCTGCTGTTACTCTTGATCAGAACACTAAAAACTAAATCGTACCCATATTGGAATATTAATTTATTTACCTCAAAAGCTGTGAAAACTTAAATATCATTAACCGATTTACTATGCGCGTTTTCTAATAAATTAGGAGAATATTCATTCGATCAATATCCTTTCAATACTTCTCCACTGATCTATAATACCACAATCATATCTCAGGCACCCAACTACAATAACCACTTAAATTAAAATAGACCTTAATAGGTTTCACATTAAAAACTATTTGGCTTCACAAAATTAAATTGAAAGTTAACTGACAGTACTAATTGTGGTTTTTCGGTTCGTTGAGTTAGTTCATATTGAAGAGGCAGTATCCTAACTAAGCGTGACGAGATATATAAGCTAATATAGTAACTGACATAGCCTTTCTCTGGGCCTTGAGAGAAATTACGGTCAACGACCGTGGAATATATTTGAACATAGTAATAATGTCATTTTCGAATGAATAGTAACTAATAGGAAGATGGATTAACCATCGTTATGTCATCACATGCGAACGAACTAAATCAAAAAATATAATGAGAAGATCCAACACGAACCAAAATGGTGCACGGTTGGCGCTGTGTCTGGGCGGCCGGCTGCCACGCAACGTGTTGCGGATGCGAAACCCGCACGGAGCACCTCTGTGTGATCCACAAATTATTGTTCCGGGTCTGGGTGCCATGTGTGTGTGAAATTGTATGCTTGTAAACACACCCACGACACAGGAGATAATCCTAGCGTAGGGCAAAGTTTTCTTAAAACAAATACCTACATAATATTGTTTGTTATTCTTCACGGGTTGGATTTTGTAATGTTAGTTCGACTCTCAATCTGTGAAATTTGATTTGTACACTTGTACCTTTTTTAGGGTATTAATAAATTGCCTTATAAATATGAACAAAAATAAATAATGAGAGTCTAACGTAATCAGCACACAATGCTTAAGCACTCCACAAAAATTAACATTAAAGTAATCCCAGAATCTCATACAGATCCAGAGTAAAACGAATATATTAAACATATCTCAGACCCCTTTAGAGGACATTAACCTCATGTCATCTGACGACCAAATAATCTACCCCAAACCTTAGACTGTATAAATCGGCCTAATGGCGACAAGGGTCTAGATTAAACGGACGCAGACATTTCTCTAATAGATATACACTATCTAAGCTCAAAAGTACATTTAAGTCGACCCCTTATTGAAGTTGTAATGCAGTATGAGCTATCAAGCTTAGTCAACCCTTGAACAATATTAGGCATAGTAATAATTAATCTGTGGTCCAAATAGGACTAACACTACGACTTCGTACCTTGGAGTATTTACTTAATCATTAGCTACGATATGTTAGGGCTTAGCTGGATTGAAATGTAGGATTACTGTTATCAGATTTAATTAATGTACAGAACTTTGTGTGTAATTTATATTTCGTTTATGCATAGCGTATATTTGGCTGGATTAGTGTTGGTGTAAGTTCTACTTCGATAAGTATTGAGAGATGTCAGAGGTTACGAACCAAACCTGGTACCATATATTCAGCATTCGACCAACGAGATAGTAGCATTCATTAATAATATTTATTTAATAAATCAACGTCGGAAGTCGAGACATGGGGCCGAATTAGGTCAGTCAAGTGGCGTACGGGGTTAAGGGGGTCACGTCAACACTAACAATATTATTATACCAACTAATACGGGATTTTATGAGCCTACCCACTTCCTACTGATGTAAATAATCTTTCCTTTGAAATATGACTTAACAGTATGAGTAAATCAACATAACATAACATCACGCCTCTTATCCCCGAAAGGGTAGGCAGAGGTGTACATTATGCCACGGTACAATGTATCACCCACTTTTATGTTATGAGTCCTATGTAATAGGAGGTGAGCCTATTGCCATATACCGTGCACAATTCCAGACTCCGTGCTACTACTGTGATTTTTTTGAAAAACCCAGTAACCCTTTGCCCGACCCAGGAGTCGAACCCGAGACCCCATGCCCGGCAGTCGCATTTGCGATCACTCGGCCAACGAGGCCTATTATTTCCTTTTTTATAATAACTATTGTGAGACATATTAAATTTACATCAGCGATAGCGCTGGGACGGAGCACGCTACTAACGAGCAAGACTCCTCTGTGGCTCGAAACCAGTAGAGCTTTTCTCAGTATTTTCACGTATGTAACCCGTGATTTTTAGTTAGCATTATCTGCTTGTTCCTTACATTAACAGGTTGCTGGTACGGCGAAAAGGGATCTATTGGTTCAGAGTTCGATTATTTAAAACTTCTCTTTTGTGCTCGTTCATTAATAAACCAAGACGTTTTCGTATGAAAATCAAACCTTATCAATTTCTTTGCGATGCTCATGTCCCTGAGATGCACCATAGTTCAGTTTACCGGTGATTTCATGGTTGTATCTACATTCGATCCTGGCTCACAAGTGTTGCAGCGGTTTTGGGAGGTTGTGATTTGTGCCAATAAAACTTGCACGGATTTTGATGCAGTTTACAGAAAAGTATCTGTTACACTTCGGAGAACGGTTTTTTATTAATATACCGACCTCAAAAAAGAGGGGCATGAAGTCGGTTTCTAAAAGTAGTTTATAAAAAAACTAGCGACCCGCCCCGGCTTCGTACGGGTGCAATATGTACGTATTATACATATAAACCCTCCTAAGGAGGGTTCTCTATCCATTAAAAAAAACCGCATCAACATCCGTTGCGTAATTTTAAAGATCTAAGCATACATAGGGACAGACAGACGGTGGATAACGACTTTGTTTTATGCTATGTAGTAATTATTTGTGCTGGCATGTTTGATTATGAGTACCTATCATTTTCTTAGCCAAATCTATATGGATGAAACTAGCTATAGATACAAATATACTACAACCTGTATCATAGCACAAGTTTGCACCTCTTAATCCAATAACGATCGACACTCTAGTAAACTAATAGGTTAACCTAAAACCAATACATACTGTTTTCCTTTAATTTCGATGGCTTAATGGAAGAATTTCCCTCAACCAACAAACGGATAATTTTGGATAGAGCTGACAAATGTTTTGTTAACCGAAGACAGGTGTCTTGTCAGAGGTGTACATTATGCCACGGTACAATGTATCACCCACTTTTATGTTATGAGTCCTATGTAATAGGAGGTGAGCCTATTGCCATATACCGTGCACAATTCCAGACTCCGTGCTACTACTGTGATTTTTTTGAAAAACCCAGTAACCCTTTGCCCGACCCAGGAGTCGAACCCGAGACCCCATGCCCGGCAGTCGCATTTGCGATCACTCGGCCAACGAGGCCTATTATTTCCTTTTTTATAATAACTATTGTGAGACATATTAAATTTACATCAGCGATAGCGCTGGGACGGAGCACGCTACTAACGAGCAAGACTCCTCTGTGGCTCGAAACCAGTAGAGCTTTTCTCAGTATTTTCACGTATGTAACCCGTGATTTTTAGTTAGCATTATCTGCTTGTTCCTTACATTAACAGGTTGCTGGTACGGCGAAAAGGGATCTATTGGTTCAGAGTTCGATTATTTAAAACTTCTCTTTTGTGCTCGTTCATTAATAAACCAAGACGTTTTCGTATGAAAATCAAACCTTATCAATTTCTTTGCGATGCTCATGTCCCTGAGATGCACCATAGTTCAGTTTACCGGTGATTTCATGGTTGTATCTACATTCGATCCTGGCTCACAAGTGTTGCAGCGGTTTTGGGAGGTTGTGATTTGTGCCAATAAAACTTGCACGGATTTTGATGCAGTTTACAGAAAAGTATCTGTTACACTTCGGAGAACGGTTTTTTATTAATATACCGACCTCAAAAAAGAGGGGCATGAAGTCGGTTTCTAAAAGTAGTTTATAAAAAAACTAGCGACCCGCCCCGGCTTCGTACGGGTGCAATATGTACGTATTATACATATAAACCCTCCTAAGGAGGGTTCTCTATCCATTAAAAAAAACCGCATCAACATCCGTTGCGTAATTTTAAAGATCTAAGCATACATAGGGACAGACAGACGGTGGATAACGACTTTGTTTTATGCTATGTAGTAATTATTTGTGCTGGCATGTTTGATTATGAGTACCTATCATTTTCTTAGCCAAATCTATATGGATGAAACTAGCTATAGATACAAATATACTACAACCTGTATCATAGCACAAGTTTGCACCTCTTAATCCAATAACGATCGACACTCTAGTAAACTAATAGGTTAACCTAAAACCAATACATACTGTTTTCCTTTAATTTCGATGGCTTAATGGAAGAATTTCCCTCAACCAACAAACGGATAATTTTGGATAGAGCTGACAAATGTTTTGTTAACCGAAGACAGGTGTCTTGTCAATATTAGTGCGACTTAAACTAATAACGATAATCATAATAACATTGTGAAATGCTTTTCGTAGCGGTAATTGACACATCTACACTTAAGAGCAGAAAAACGGAACCACTAGCGGTTTTTCTTATACGTTTCTTGATATTTTTTTCTAATGCACTTAGTTTATTCATTGGTAAATAATATATGTCGTATAAAAGGCAGTTTTGTTACCTTCAAAATGAGTACACCATTCAGCAGACAATTATATCACAGAGGACAACACATTACAAGCATGAGGTACATAGGTACTGCATATCCCTTAAGGAATTTCTTTCTGCAGACCTGCGACAGGAAAAAGAATATAAACATTAGACACAGTGTAAAGTATAGTTCAATAAAATGGTAAAAATATGCTAGTGGCTCCGTTGTCTTGCTACCGAGTGTAAAATAATGTTTGTAGTGCTTTATTAAAATTAGTGGTGTCGTGATGTTATAGAAATGCTCGTCAAATTAGAAATGTGTTTTTCACTATGCCTAGCAATTTTATATTTTTTAATATTTTTCTTGCTATTTAGGTTGGGCAAGTTAGTTGCCTAGTTCATTATTGTTTAGTTGTAGTTCCAGCCAACAAAACCAAAGCCATAATTAGCTACATAACAAAGTTTGGTTAATGGATGGACGATCTTTGAGCTGGAATGTGTTAAGCCATCTTTTTTTTTAAACTGTGCCCCACACTTGGATTTTCTCCTGTGTCGTGGGGGTGTTTACAAAACTACAAGTTCACATACACATGACATCCAGACCCGAAACATCAATTTGTAGACACACAAAGTGTTGTTCCGGGCGAGAATCGAACCCGCGACACTTTGCACAGTAGCCGGTTACCCAGCCACCGCGCCAACCGTGCAGACAAATCTGCTTCATTGATTTACAATTAATTGTATATTGCGCTAAAATAATGAATAGATTAACTGGAGTTGTAAGACTTCATAACAAAGAAACATTTAGGTAAGGTAAAAAAATATTCATGTAAATTGAATGTCATACTTATTCGTCGATATCGCGATAATAGTTTATGGGAAAATCCCAAAAAGTCAATTCCCCCGTTTGTATATTTAAAGAGTGAATTTATAAACTTCTTTGGATTCAGGTGTGGGGGCAAATAATATAAGCTTTGTCATACTTGGAACTGTTTGTTAGTAGTACTCACTCGCATGTTTGTCTTCGGGAAAGTTTTTTTATATAGTGACGTGATGCATGGTACTGAGGTCGTATTTTTGTTAGTAATAAAATAAAGAACTAAAATCTTAAGCTCATGGTAATTCTGTAATGTAATGCTGTTAGGTTAATTTGAATGTTAATTTAAAAAAGATTGGAAATAAAACGAAATTCAAAAATGCACTCAGGGTGTGTAAAACACTAAAGTGGCGATGGATATACCTATATACCTAAGGAAAGTGGACCAAAGCAATAACAGAATAGTACTCAAATGAAGCCTTCATTGCTGTTGTATTTATTTATTTTATAAACGTTTGGATTTAATTTTAAACTAGGTGATAATAGTTCACGAAATTGGAAAGTCATTTTAAAACATTACAAGAACATAAAATCTTTAAACTCGTTTTAAGTAATCAATAGGCGATCCCTACTTTCCAGTCTATTTAAACATGTTCAAATAAAATGTAAACGAGTACCTGACTGTACCAGTAAAGTTTTTTAAATAGGTATTAAGCAAGCGATCACGATAAATCTCTTAACGTTTAGATCGCACTGAGTATTTCTAATGAACTATTCTGTCTTGTCTGTCACCAATCGGCAGTACTCCTGTTAAGGTAAAGTTTGTCAATACTGGTTTTAATACAAATAATTGTTGGCAATACTTTCTGTACTATATAGTGTAGATAATATTACCTCTACAGTAGGTACTCAACTCAGTAGCTGTGAAGGATCTTACTTGCAACACATTTAAGATTATCTTAATTTATCTATTTTCATTCATCGAAGTCACCAATCCTAAGAGGGCCGATGCTCGGTCCGGAGCTGCGGACAACCTAACTGGTTACCGGGGCAAATCAAAAGTAAGAATCTGTCACTCCCTGTCACCTCATCCAAGGCGAAAGAAGTCATTGGATGATATTCTCCCATTAAAAAACCGGATTATGTCCACTGCTGACCAAATATCGGAGGTATTGTCTAATATGTGAATAGCATATATAGTTATATAGCTTATATGACGACTTAGGGGTCGCACTTTAATCACCAGTTTAGAATATTGTTCTGTCCATTTTCTCGGTTTGAACAGTTTCAAGGTATACCCCGATGCACAATTCATGGAATTTTACCTAGACAAGATTCCAATTGCGAAGTGTTATTGAGAATTTTAATATCTGAGAATACAGTAATTACTTTGTTCTGTATCAGAATAGATACCATTAATTAGTTTCATTAGAAAAGGTGTAAGCTTTGTATAAACTGGACAGCTAAGTAATTGACAAAATAATCTCCATTTAAAACGGTATGCAAACAAACAAGAAACAAAATTGAGAGTCAACGACCAAAATAAATAATTCTACATTAAAGAATAGTAACGGTACTTGACAAAAATATTCTTGACACAAAATTTTGTTACTAAAATACTCGTCGCTAAGACTTTAGTTGCAAGAAAAACGATGTCAATTTTCTACCAGAGACCTGAGTCGAATAATATTTACACAGAAACAGTCGAAATTTATCTAAGTATATCCTTGCTTTCTAGGTTGGAAGAGAAAAATGTGGACCGACTAAACTTTTATGTTTGGCAACAAATACAATATTGTTCCCGTAAGTGAGCTCCCGAGAACGAAATTAAATGTCGTACAAGATTGACGAGCCCTGGCAAAGTTTTTACACCTAAGATCTTTGCCAGTGATAAATTAGAGCATCTTCGACTAGTTACAGTTTGATTTCTATTATTTTACTTACAGTTCAATGATACATAATATTGGATCACAACGTTTCTTCGTGTTTTTTCTAAAGGTTGACTGGGAGACTATGGCCAAGGCATTAAGTCCGCCTGTACACATTTGCCGTATTAAGTTGAAAATAAATACTATAACTATAACATACCACAATTTCCCATGTTGTTTTGCAAGCCAAAGTTAAATCGATTTAACCTGTAACGCAATACATACAGATGCGAAAATATGTTGAAGGGGTTACATATATTCAATGTATGCAGTTACTCGCACGACACGCTCGCTTGATGTAAGCACCGCGTGGTGCGCTGACGGTTTTTTTCTCAAATCCCTTTGAGTGTTTCTTTTAGAATTTACATAACAATTCCATACACATGTTGTCACAATCCCATGCTTCCTAGTTTTGCTTTGAATCTCTTTTACATACGAGAACTAGATTCGTTGCTCTCGTAAACAACATATGAAAGTTTGTTTGATGGTTTGTGACTCTTAATCCGCTGGACTGATTTTGATGAGTGATCGTGCAGAAATAGATCAAAATCATGGATAATGTTTTCTTTTATTAAAAAATGTTGCTCTACATTAGGATTTTCTCCTGTGTCGTGGGTGCGTTTACAAACTTACAAAAAAAATTGTTGTTCAACAATTTTTGGATCACACAAAGAGTTGTTCCGTACGGGAATCGGACCCTCGACACGTTGCGCGGCAGCCAGTTTCCCAGCCACCGCGTCAACCGTGCAGTTTTAAACGAAAGCAGGACCAAAAAACACTTGATATAAATAAAACACTGTCCGATTTTCTTTACAACTATCGTCTCCCAGTTCTCCTCCCAACACTAAAAGCACACTAAAATAAAATATACGAATTTTTTTATACTACACAACCTCCGTAGAGAATAATAAATTCAAAAAAGTTTAGATTAACTCTTCTTTTCTCGGTGAAAAATCTTTGTATTTTAAAAGAAACTTTAGAAGGAAATACTAAAATAATACGGTCTAATAAAAATTCTCATATCCTTAGTCGGTTCTGATTTTCAATTATTCTCTGTATATCTGAGAGAAACGAATGGGTCTCGAGACGTATGAGGCTTGAAATAATTCAAGAGTCTCGACTCAATGTTTTACCACATCCTACATCGTCTCGAATGTCGTTTCCTCGGAATAAAGTGCCGAACAAAATAGGAAAGTTTTCATTTATGTATAACACTGAGACTTCGGATAAAGATTTTTCGTAATGTTTATTGAAAACAGACTAAACGAGTTTGTGATGGTAATTGATGAAAGAAACCTATGTTTGTATATGTAATAAGAGAATATGTTAAGTAACAGCCTTGTGAGTTTACTACTAATAACTTGTAACTAATAGTACGAGAGATGACGACCAAAATTTTTGTTTTGAATAGATACGATTATCCTGAACTCGAAAATACCAATATCAGACATTTTCCGCGTAGCGTTTAATCTGACTACAAAAACACCAGACAAAAAAAATGTCTCATAGCAATACGTCTGAAAACCTTTTTTATTAGTAAATTTTGGCTATTTGATGCGAACAAAACAATTTTCAGACGGAAATGTGAACGCATTAAATTTTGAGACCGTTTAAAAAATGTTAACAAATTTTACCGATCGGTATCATGGCAATATGTCTGAAAATTGTTGGACATGATAAAATAAGTTGTCCACATGTGCAAAAAATGTATATCAGACAAAATAAGTGTAGCACCTTCTCTATCAGACAACTTTTCGATACTCAGATATTTTTGACACAGTAGAAATGGCCTCTCACGCAGTTGCTACACTTTCGACCGTTACTACACACCTAGTCGGGTTCAGAATCATACAATCTAACGATTTTATAGGGTTTTTGCCGTATTCCTATGAGACATGGATATGGTCGTCATCTCTCGTACTATAACATCTTTTAACCATAAATTCAGTGACGTGTTATTGGCTCGGTTGGCGCGGGTTCGATTCCCCCACAAAACAAAGTATGTTTGTTGTTTGCTGCTACATGCAACAAAAAAACGATAGTGTGGGGCAACGATTAAAAAAATATCTAGCAGTTAATAGCAACAAGCTAATAATAAGTAAAACTTAACGATAAACATGCGTTGAACCATAAAATACATAAAAAATAAGTTTTATGATCCACATTAGTGACTTAAGAGGATACGGCATGCGAGAAAGTTTAATTTTACTCTTATTTGCCTACTTACCTATTTAACTTACCAAAAATACACAAATAATCCTTATAAAATCGTCTACCTAGTAAAATACAACTGACAGGCTGCCTCGTTGACCGAGTGGCGCAAGTGCGGCTGCTGGGCAAGGGGTCTCGGGTTCGATTCCTGAATCGGGTAAAGTATTAGTAGGTTTTAAAAAAAAATCTCAGTAGTAGCACGGAGCCTGGAATTGTGCCCGGTGTATGGCAATAGGCTCACCCCCTATTACGTGGGACTCATAACATAAATAGTAAAATGTTGGTGTTACATAGTACAGGGGGATTATGTCTCGTAATGTGCACCCTACCCCTTCGGGGATGAAAGGCTTGATGTTATTTTTTATGGAATAAGAGGCAAACAAGCCGACTGATGGTAAGCGATCAACATCGCCCATGGACACCCGCCCACAACACCAGAGGAGCTACAGGTGCGTTGCCGGCCTTTTAAGAAGGAATACGCTCTTTTCTTGAAGGTTCGAAGGTTAAATACAAAGCAATACATGTAACTGGACCAATAAAACAAACAGAAACCCATGTCTTGTACACACGGCCACACATCAACCTATACAAAACCAGTTTATCCTGGTATCGCGTCGCATAATTTTTCTGCACATTTAACGTTCAGTTTATACTGGTTATGTAAAGCTCGATGTGTAGCCGTGTGTACTATAATATATTTCTGAGTATGTCACGTCAGTGGTATTCAATCTTAAAGTTCGGAAGTTTGGTCGTTATGGAAACTCCAGCGCCATTTGATCTTCGATCTAAGCAAGCACTATATTGCAAATTGAAATTTCATAACCGGTTACTTGCGTAACTGCATACAGTTCGGTGCAAACGCAAATGTTCTTCTGTGAATATTTTTAATATACATAATATTAATAATAACTATTTATTTATTCAGATAACTGAGATCCATCTAATTAATATTAAAAGAAGAATACAATCATATATAACTATTTAGGTACAATATTAATAAGCAATAGTAAAGAGGGACTTGTCCGCTTTAAGGAGTCCATTTTCAAAGTAGGTACAACTGAATTAATTTATGCTTAAGTTAAGCTAAGTACCCAGATGACCGAGATTTGCTTGGTGTTCTTTTTAGTAAACGATAATTTCTGAAAATAAACCTAGGTAGATCGATTTATCGGCCCCGAAACACCCTAAACAAAACAAGGAAATCTTTTAAGTCGTTTCCGAGCTCATTGATACATTTTTATACACAAGCATTCCTCGTTTAGGCTATAAAGATTAATGCCCGAATACTGAAACGTTACTCAATTTTAAGTCACGCTTAAGTATAGTTCTGTCACCACTAATTCTTTGTGAAATGACAGAGATGGCACGATATTTGAGCACGACTTTATATTGAGTAACGTTTAAGTATTCCGGCGTAAGTTAAGTTTAGGTTTGCTAATGTATGCCGATGGGTGATCTCTAACACTTTGAAACACTTTCATTTCCGGGAAGAACCGAATCAAGATCTAGTTTATACATAAGTCCTAATGAGGAAAGATTCCATTAATGAAAGCCATAGGAGTAAACCGTCTTTATTTTACACGCTCCATAGTCAATTTTGATATAAAAATGGGTGAACAGTATGTGTCGAGATCAGCAGGCATGTATGTAAACTATGACGTCAATGAAGTAGTCAACAATAAACTCACTTGAAACACAACTCAGAGTCGATTTTTCAATCAACAAATATAATTTATTCGTAAAACAAAATTGACTATTTTGAATTGATTATTTTGTATGGGAGAATTGTCAAAAATATCGAAATTAGTCCTCCGATAATTGTTAGAAATTGAAGTCTTAAGTTCCGCCTCTTAAAATAACATGTTCTGTGGTTACGGCAGCAAATATCCTCAGTCCTCTGTCCGTGGCCTGTAAACGCCGCCGCGCGAATAATCGCGTCCCTCACCGCTCCTCCGTTCACGCCACCGATCCTCGTGGCCAGAACGTTAGTATAAGAAAATGAAACCAGTTTTCTTTCTTAGTATTTGTAAGGCGTTCCGTGTACAAACGTTTGTCAAATATTTGCTTCCCAGAGCTCTTATAAAGTCTTATCAGAACACAGAACCACATTTAACACTATATTCATACGTTCAAAATATATATACGCTATATTATGAAATTTGAAGCAATCTAATATAAGGGAATTCTATTTCGTAAAGACCATCTACTTTCATATACGACTTGCATGATCCAATCCAAGTATGCAAGTTTAGTTATAGAACAGCAAAAATTATTATATATTTACTGAAAAATGACTGCCTCGTTGGCCGAGTGGTCGCAAGTGCGACTGCCGAGCAAGGGGTCTCGGGTTCGATTCCCGGGTCGGGCAAAATATTACTGGGTTTTAAAAAAAAACTCGGTAGTAGCACGGAGTCTGGAATTGTGCCCGGTATATGGCAATAGGCTCACCCCCTATTACATGGGACTCGTAACATAAATAGTGAAAAGTGGGTGTTACATTGTACAGTGGCATAATGTGCACCTCTGCCTATCCCTTCGGTATAAAAGGCGTGATGTTATGTTATATGTTATGTTATGAAAAATAAAACTTATTCCAAATAACATAAGTCTCAAAACGGGTGTTTTTAAGTAGTACCTGTTCCTACTTAAAATTACGTTGTTAAAACCATTTTCCTGGACTTTTTCAAAGTATTGAGACTTGTTAAGAGTGAAATGATTGATGAGATCGGAAAACTTCACTTTATTGGAAAGAAAATTGAAAGGAAAAATTAAGAAAATCACAAATTAACCGTTCAGTTTAATAATGATGAAAAATGTTGTTGAGAAAGGTTCATCATCAGTTTCCAAAAAGTTTCCGAAAATCATTTAATGCGAAAAATATATTTTTTTATAATTCATCCAAGTACTTATTTAGATCAACACGAAGAACAATGATTGACGAGTATACTAAACTGAAGAAAAGAAAAACAAAAGACGTCAGCAAAGATTGCTCAGATGGTACAGTAGGTGGGTGACGAGCTGCAGTGTTCCGTGTCACGAGCTCAATTCCCGCACAGAATATAATTCTTTGTGTAATGGTTCACAAAATAACCACACTACATTATAGTACATTAATCTTCTACAAACATCACTATCCAATACTAAAAAGATTTCTACAAATCCGACATCTAGTTCCAGATATACCGCGCTCAAACAAACTCCATCTTTATTATATTAGTACAGATTATTTGGCCTTAAGAAAATAGACTCACAATTACTATAAGGTCAAATGTAAGGATCAGGACTCTTGTCAAGACTCGGCTTCATTATTTACTCGAAACAAATATCACTAAACTCACACGGATAAGAGAATAGCTGTTGATTTTAGTTTCTTCATTGAGGAAAAACCTTTGTTAATTTAGTAGTTTGAACACCAACACCAACGTGATTGTACGACGTACGAGTACAACAGACGTTTGTGTTATGTAACTAAAATATAATTTGTTTTGCGGTGGGTATATATCATCCAATGACTTTTCCCACCTTTGGTGAGGCGAGAGAGAATATCAGACTCTTACTGACTAAAACCCTTGTTCCTACTCCCGCTTTGAGCCGGAGGGTTATGCATGAGTGTAAGTAAAAATGGACAGCAAGTTGTTTCGCGGCGCATAAACACAAAATGAAATATGGCAAGTGATGACTATCGAATAAATAGTTACATGGACAGAATACCAGAAAACATTATAGAGGTATAATAGAATAGAATCAAAAGACGCAAGAATACTTTGTAAGAAAAAATCTAAATTTCAGAAACTTTTAACTTATTTTTACAAATCGGTTATTCAATTCTCTTTATCCGTTATACCTATGCCCACATCATATTATATTAATTTTTTTTTAAATTAAACTTTGCCCCACACTAGGATTATCTCCTGTGTTGTGGGTGCGTTTACAAACATTCAAGTTCACATACACAATGACACCCAGACCCGAAACAACAATTTGTGGATCACACAATACGCATCAATCGTTTTATCACAAAAAGATCTGACATCTCTTTTGCTGTCACAGTCCGATTCCGATATAAATATTGCATTCCGACAATGGAAACTCCAGTTTGCAAGAACTTCGGTGATTTTCTAGTGATATACATATTCAGCCCCATATAGAAGACTCCTCAAAGAATATTTTCACGTTTTTCCTCAAACGGACAGAACGTTCTGATAAGAAACTTATGTCATTATGGCACCAAGTTTCCGTTTGTCATGTCCATTTAATATGAACGTATGTATTCCATTGACATAAGTATACTATTCCCGTAATAATATGATGTCTTACACGATAGAATACTTAAATGAGCCAATATGAGCCAATAGATCCAGAACTGCCAATAACGGCATCAAAATATTTTCGTCCGAAGAAGTTATCGATTTTCGACTTCCCCCTTATCTAACAAAATATTTTTGAAATCTCTTCGCGAAAGGAACAGTGTCAAAAATTAAAGAAGGGAGTTTAAATTATGTTTTGGAAGCATAATTCGTTTTCTAATTTAATGGCAACTGAAGAAATTCGTGAACAGTTGGCGTTGTCACAGCAATTAAGGATTAATCCATCATTTTATTTCCTGCACATCACGCACCGAGATTGACCGAAATATGAACGAAATCTTTTGCCAGATTTTCTGAGAATAAAGCTAGGGGACTTTTTGTTTGTAGGAAAGTTGATAGAGGAGTTTTTCTTTTTTTATAGATGATAGAGGTTTAGTAGATTCAGTAGAATAGTAAAGGCTTTGACGGCTTAGGAACAGGAATCTGATGTTAGTGAAATAACATAGTACCTAGTTATTTTATTCTCTGAGATAGGCAAAGCTGCATATTTCATATTTCTTCTACATATTTTAGGTTTTTTGATAAAAAAAATTAAAATGCATGAAGTCTGATATTTAATCAGTGTTCGGCAGTAGTTATAGTACACAGTAACTAACGTCAGTTTTTAGTATCGCCAGATTGGTAGGTTTAATGAAAATCACAAATAGTAAAAAAAATAACGTCAAAGGTCGAATCCACTGTTTAAGCCCTAATTAAACAACAAAGTTTTTCATTGCACGCATAGCATTTTCTACCTTTTCAACCAAAGAGTAGGGAGTGAAACCGTTCGTTATAAATTATAACCAGGAACTGGGAACTGGAAACTCACATGGTAGCAGAGTGTTCATTATGGAAGTATTTCATCTTTGAATGAAGGGAAACTTTTTTTAGTTAGTTTGCTAGACATAGATATTAATATATTATGTCCCTTTATTCAACGTAGATTGAGTGTATGATAATAAAAAACTCCAAAATAAATTTTTTAGCCACAGTTTTGAACAATCCGAGATATTTGATACTATCCGTTTAAGTCTTGTGTGTCGAGAACCACATCAATCCGTTCATAAAAAAGTAGTCTCTAATCATTGGAAATAAGGTCTATAATGTAGTTAGCGGAGAGCGGCCACCGGTGACCGCTTGGGGATATAACATCGATCGTCTACATCGCGTACAGTATTAGATATTTAGTTGTTCAACTTTGAATGAAAATACATCAAAATCATTTTATTCCATGTGCCAAACAATATGCATTTAATTAATACATATTTTTTACGAATTCAAATAAAGAACATCCTGCATAATTTTATTTCCTGGCACGAAATAAAAAAATAATCAAGAAACAACATTAAAACAACAACACACGGTTCAAAATGATTTTAGCAGCAATCACAAGCTGGTTGATTGATAACACCAGTCAAGAACTTGGCTCGTAGTCGGCCTCCCAATTGTGATTCTGTAGCGGAAAATGTAATTTTAAATTTGTGTCGTGGTTAATTTAACGCTCTGGTAGAATTAATTTATATTAAAATATCATGCATGAATTTATGCATAATACGTCGGGCCAATTCGCAAGGATTTTTTCATATAATTGTTAATTTGATTAATTATATGAATATCGAATCGAAACAATTTTTTATCAAATTCAAAATTAGTATTTTTATTAAAATTGTTCTCGCTGTATGAATGTTATGCGTCTGTAGTTTGCAATTTAATAAACGAGCTGACGGTTCTTTGAGAGAATATTTATATGTTAAAAAACAAACGAACCTAATAGCATAGCCGCGGAAAACTAACCGGGGCTCCGTCTCGAAGTGCAGGAGTAGGAACAGGGTGGTTTTTAGTCAGTAAGAGTCTGACAGTCCCTCCCGCCTGGGTGACCAGGCGGGAGAAATCATTTAATGATTCCCCCCCTGAAAAAAAACCTAATAGCATGACGCTTTAAAAACTGATTGACCTTTAATGAAGGCAACGTTTCTTCAACACAATACCTCCTATTTCCGTGTCAAAAACGTTAGATTACAATAATATGTAATCTAAAAAAACAATATAAATAAATTAAACCATAATAAACGTGCACCAACTGCACGGTTGGGCAACCGGCTGCCGCGCAACGTGTAGCGGGTTCGATTCCCGTACGGAGAAACTCTTTATGTGGTCCACAAATTGATGTTTCTGGTCTGGGTGTTATCTGTATGTGAAATTGTAAGTTTGTAAACGCACCTACGACATCCGTGTGGGCGTTTCGTAGCGAAGGGGAAGGATTTTTAAGAAAAAAATATTAAAAAAATTAAAAAGGACGTTACTTAATTTCAACAACACATTTAAGTTACTTAACGATGCATCGTAGACTAGATCAGTAAATTACACGCCACGAAAAGCAGTCCACACATTAAGGAGCGTGCACTTACCAATGTGTCCGTCGGGACAATATATTGTTCTTGTGGCTCGAGGAATTGCATCCTTGTGATTCAGGCGACTTTGGTCAGCAGATAATCTAAAATGACTAAAGGACTAAAACGTTTGAATCGACGAAAAAGCGGCAGTAAACCGTAAAATACGAGATTAGATGGGGCTAATACTTAGTTCCAAAAAAGGTGCCAGGTTTGTACAGGAAAACGTACCTACCTATTACCTATACGGAGAAATATATAAAATTAACTTAAAACGTTTGATCCGTTTTTAATGATTTTAATACATCAATCATAAAGATCAATCCACCATGACTTATTAGTCTAAACATTCATTGCCTCCTTCATCCTTCTTTGTCTTTTAATTTGACTGTAGCTTAGGAGACGCGCTAAATTCTACACTTAGGAGACAAGTGTTACATCATGTGTTTATTGTCCCCAGTGAGTAGTAAAGAGCAGACGCTCAGCGACGTATAATCCTCATATCTAAATTTGGGTAAGACTTAGTTCACACTATTGCGCTCCAATTATGTGCCACAGCTGATATAGACTGATAAAATGTTGTTCCGATGCAATTTATTCGAAATCAAACAAACGAAAACATGTCGATCAACTTCCATTAATAAATTTAGCTGAAATGATAATAATGATTCATTTTAATATTTGTCCAATTTACAGAAGCGTTTCTCATTTATTTTTTAAAGCACTTTTGACACTTTACTGTAAAAATAAAATGTTGTAATATAAACAACAACAGCTTCCACGTACTGCGAGTGACATAGAACAAATTCTGGTTTAAACTGTTACCACAAAATATGATTTTTGCACACAGTTTTTGGCTTTGTTTTTTTTTGTATTTTTGTTGTTAGAAACAACATGGCAATTGTGCAAATAAAGAGTGTGCATACAAAATATATCGCGGTGGCATAAATTAATCTTGTCAGGTCTCTGTGCAATATATCAGAATGAGTGTGTCGTAATACACCGCATTACGCGTCGTTTGTACGCGGTTTATCTGTCCGCCTCCCATTTTGTCCGTGTGCTACAAACTATTCATTTCATTACATTTGAATAGTATAAAATGTATATTTTATAATTTTGATTTTATTGTACTAAAATAGTTTTATGTATAAAATACAACATGCTTAAATTTAAACTAAAATAGACACAAAAACAACGCCTGCAATATTTATCTGCGTTGTTGTCGACTTTTTGGTAGCATTACTACGTATTTTACCAGATTTGGTAGCAACACTAAACTATAATTATTCAAATCCGAATTTTTCCTTTATGGTATTTTCGTCTTTGGTTTTGAGTTTTTTTTTAACTAATCTCTAATTGACTTGTGTTATAGGTATAAATGATATAATTAATGAATGATATGATATGGGAAAATTATCGAATGACTTCTCCCGCCTGGATGAGGCGGGAGGGAGTGTCAGACTCTTGCTGACTGAAGACCACCCCGTTCCTACTCCTGCACTTCAAACCGGAGCCCCGGCAACCCGTTAAGTTCTCCGCGGCATTTAATTTTCAGTAGGTATATTATATTGACTAGATATCGTCTATATTGTCTAGAATAGACTGCCTCTTTGGCCGAGTGGTCGTAAGTGCGACTGCCGGGCAAGGGGTCTCGGGTTCGATTCCCGGGTCGGGCAAAGTATTACTGGGTTTTTAAATATTCTCAGTAGTAGCACGGAGTCTGGAATTGTGCCCGGTGTATGGCAATAGGCTCACCCCCTATTACATGGGACTCATAACATAAATAGTGAAAAGTGGGTGTTACATTGTATAGTGGTATAATGTGCACCTCTGCCTACCCTTTCGGGGATAAAAGGCGTGATGTTATGTTTATGTGTATATTATATTCAACGTAATGAGTTTTTACTATAGCTCGCAATACCGAAGATTACTTCGAAATAAAATGTACGGCCAACTTTCCCATTTGGAAAACGTTTAAAAATCCCATTTAAAGAAAATAATGTGTGTTGCTCAACTAATGCATATGTATAAATAAAGTAGCTTAATTGTCCTGTTAAAACTTTAAAGGCAGACATTTAGTTTTTATGCGATTCTTTACATGTTTTAACTGTAAATGGTACCTTTTATTTCTGAGGAAAGTTGTTTTATTATGCGCGGAATTAGTAGTGGGTAATTATTTATTAATACAAATACCTTGATAAATACATAGTTCCTATTACTTATGCCATTAAGTATAAGTACATTAGTTATTGAACAACTACTTGCGTTTTTTAATAGGTGATTAGAAATAGACTACCTACGGACAAAATGATGTGCTTGAAGTTAAGTCTGGTATGAATTTTAAACAGGGCAAATTTAATAGGATCGTAAAGTTTTTCATGACACTCCGAGTATTGGCTATTGGCAGGACCCCATTGATGACTACAAACACGAATTCTTCAATATAGATCCATTTTATCTTACTGATGAACCGCGTAAAAAGTCTTATTACTGAATCAAAAAAAGAACACAAATCATTCGTTCGACTACTGGCACAGAAATGTATTAAATCATGTGAGATAAGTCTCGATATGTTTATAAGAAAACACTATTCTGGTCCGCGTTTGGATTCGACATAATATCCTTATTCCGTATCGCACAACCCACTAGCACGTCGTAAAAGCCGTCTCTTCGACGTACGTATTCCGATATTACGAGTAACCCGCCCCCGAGAGAATACTTTTCGTATATTTGCAAATTCGCGTATCAATAATACCGAATTCCGTTCGCATCTTGAGAATTGAATGGAAGGATTTCTTTTGATGTACAAATTTTTGTCAAACTATACGTTTTGGCCTGTTTGGGGTATCACCTGAGGGCTTTTGAGGCCGCCTGGCGACGTTTTTCTTTGAATTATTTGTTTATGAAAAAGTAGCAGTTTGATTTTCTAGCTTAGTTATAAAAGCGACCTCAGTTCGTCATTCTTTACAAATACCACGATAAGTTTAAGGTTTTGGAGGTCTCAAGAAGGTTAACAAGATTATGTAGTTGTCAAAAATTCAAGTTAATATAATTGGGTACTGCGAGTCACGAACTACCGAAAAAAACAATGATCATGTTACATTCACTCACACGCACAATAATGCGTTATTAACTATGTATAGTGTTGACAGAAACAATAATTTATATACTACTAGCCTCTACCAGCGGATTTGTCCGCGTTCCCGTGCGATAAAAGGTAGCCTGTGTGTTATCCCAGACTATAATCTACCTCTGTTCCAAATTACATCTATCCCTTCAGCCGTTTTGATGTGAAGGAGTAAGAAACTAACAAACAAACACACACATACAATAGGGTAAATTACTAATTTTTATTTTAATGTCCGTCTGATAGATTATTTACAAAACATTACACACGTATTTTTTATTTGATTCGGAAACCAAAGGTTTCGAAGATATATTGATTTGAAATATCGCATTACGTCACTTTTGAGTACGATTCATACTCTAAAATGACGTAGCTACCTCCTACTCCTAAACTTTGTTTCGTTTTATCTAATTATTAAATAAAAAAATACGTGTCTAATATTTTTTCATTACCTAACTGACGGACTAATTAGATTTTTAGGTTTCATACCCTGTCATTATCCCTATTATAGATCCCACCAATCTTTCACATTTATACTATAAGTAGGATAAATTATATCACACAGAATAATATTAAACTGTCGAACACCAAGCGGTCACCGGTGACCGCAACCTATTGTTCTATAATTGTGTCTATAATGACGGTACTCGACGAGTTAAGTAAGTATTATCTCAAGACCATCGAAATTAATACATAGTATAAATAGTACTATCATCATCATCATCATCAACAGCCTATAAATGCCCACTGCTGAGCAAAGCCTCTTCTCACACGGAGAAGGTTAGAGCGTTAATCACCACGCTTGCTCAATGCGGGTTGGCGATTTCAAACTTATAAGTAGAAATTATAAGTCCAGGTTTCCTCACGATGTTTTTCCTTCACCGTTTGTCAGTGCTGTCTAATAAAATAGTACTAGCCAAACTGTAATACCTACAAAATAACAAATTAAATCTAAAGCTTGAATAAATCCCGTTCTAAAACCACACAAATCAGAGTATTCGCACCAACCGAACGAATAAGTCGCAAGCGACATTACTGAATTGTAGTAATTTACGCCAATTTGTTGGGCCATTCAAAATCCAAGCATTATTAATAGGGCCGCCCTGAAATCAATGAGTCCGACCATTTCCCCCACTGTTCTACAATTAATCGGTGACAATTAATTTGTTCTAATTCCGTTAATTTGACAATTGATACTTGTAGCTGTTATCCGCATAATTAAAACGATATTGTATTGGATTAATATTTGAGAACATATTTTAGATGTCACCTTATCTTTAGACCCGAACTGTGTACCTACGTCCTAAAGCTTGCCTTCGGTAGTTTTTTGAATAGGAAAAAAAGTACCTACAATTTTTTCTTACTTAATCTTACTTGCCTTAATCAAAAATAAGTTATTTCGACTGCTCAAGACAATATTATATTTAAAAAAATCACACTTTATTTGACCAACTTAATTTTAGTATTTTTCCAGCAAATATTTAAGAAATAAGTATGATGTTTGACGCTAAAATAACGTGACGTCACTATACATAATCTCGTACCAAATTCATAGAATACCTATTGTCGTTTTTGACAGTTCGAAAAAAGTATTGAATTTGATGAGTTGGCAAGTACCCAATTGGTAAATGATCAAAAATAAATCTAACTACAAATAGATAAGATATATTTTAAGAATATAACCAGAAACAGTATTTGGATTAAACTCCTACATTAATTTCATCCAATAATCTATGTAGATGTGATCACACGATCGCATTAACGTTGTAATAAATTGTAATGATAACATCGCTCGGAAAATCAATGCTCGTTCCGATGTATTTACTTAGCATTGCTATTTAATTTACTCGTCGTATTTACGAATATGTTATTGTATTTTTGAATTGTTTAATTAATTTTAATTACTAATTACTTATTTACATAAAATATTCCAAAAGGAAGAAAGATTTGGCCAACAAAAAAACTTTAACAACCCAAATTAAAGATAATTGCTTTTCTCAAACCCAAACTTTCGACCCTAAATTATCAGTACACTTTTCTCACAAAGGTTTGCTGCATCATGTAGAGTCCAAAATAGCGGATGGCGATATCCGTGGTGCTGCTAGGGTTCTATTTAGTAGTGATGTGGTCGCTACGTACTCTGTAGAGGTAGTTACAACCCTGCCGAGTAAACATCCTTCCCCGGCAGATGACCTCATCTTTCCTGACCCACCAAACCCTCAACTCCATTCACTTTCTATTAGTGCCCAACAGGTTCGCGAGGCCGTTGACTCCTTTCGAAATTTTTATAATTTTCTTTTCCTTTCTTTGGCAATGTTATAGAAACCCTTCAAAATTACTGTATAAGGACAATTTAATAGAATCGGCTGTTGGTTGTCAACAAGCAGACCTCCTTGGGCCTGCCATTTTTAGTTTAGCTATAAATTCTATTATTCGTGAACTAAATTCCAAATTTAATGTATGGTATTTAGACGATGGAACTCTAGGAGGTGACGTTGACATTGTTTTAAAAGATTTGACTATATTAAAAGAAAAACTGAGTTCTATTGGCCTTGACCTAAATTTATCAAAATGTGAACTATACATTCCTGACTCTACAGACAGACTAACGACTCTAGCAAAATTTAATCAAATAGCTCCAAATATCAAAATTATTGATAAGTACTCACTTCACCTCCTAGGTTCACCAATATTCGATGAATGTTTTCCTAAATTCATCGAGGACAAGATACAAAATTTCAATCACATTTCGGATAGATTACACAAAATCAACACACATTCGGCTTTCACCCTAATTCGGTACTGTTGTTTTGGACCAAAATTTACTTATATTCTCCGCGCTTCACATCTATGGAAACATTCACACATTTTAGAAAACGTACACAAAATTATCAGACACATATGTCATCCATACTTAATGTGGCTTTGGATGACCGAGCTTGGCAACAAGCTACTCTTCCTATTCGCATGGGAGGGCTCGGTGTCCGCAAAATTTCAAGTATTAGTTTACCAGCTTTTCTGTCTTCGGTCCACAGTACCTCTGAATTTGTCAGGAAAATTCTTTGTTCGTCACTGACCAGTTTTGAGGTGCCGTGTTTGACTGATGCAGTGGAAGCGTGGAAAATGGCTTGCCCACTTACGGATTTACCTGTTCACCCGTCTTCTCAGAGACAGTGGGACGTGCCGCTGTGCAGTGTTATTCGTGAGTCTTTAATCAACTCGTCTCCTAATACTGCAGAGCGAGCTCGCTTATTGGCAGTGGGAGAATGGGAATCAGGATTGTGGCTTCAGGCACTCCCGTCACCCTTCATAGGTACTATGTTGGATGACATAACGTTCCGCCTAGCTGTATGCCTACGTTTAGATGCTCCTTGTGTTTCTCCGCATTATTGTCACTGTGGAGAAAGAGTCGATGGCTTGGGACACCATGGTCTTTCTTGTTGCAGAAGTGCGGGCCGCATAGCTCGCCATGCCAGCATCAACGACATCATTCGTCGTGCTCTTGCCTCAGCCGGTGTACCAGCCGTATTAGAACCTAATGGTTTGGTACGTGATGACGGCAAAAGACCAGATGGTATGTCGTTGCTGCCTTGGAAGATGGGTAGGCCTTTGGTGTGGGACGCGACGTGTGTAGACACCCTTGCGCCATCACATCTTTTAAGCACCGCTGCATGCGTTGGTGCAGCTGCTTCCGCGGCAGAGGCCCTCAAACGGCGTAAATATTCAAATCTAGTGGGTAACTACTGTTTTGAGCCGTTTGGGGTCGAAACACTTGGGCCATGGGGTCCCAGTGCACACTCTGTGTTTAAAGACATCGCCCGTAGGCTAATCGACTCTACACGTGACCAGAGCTGGCTTTTTCTTCGGACAGAAAATAAGCATTGCCATTCAACGTGGCAATGCTGCCAGTCTTCTGGGAACTTTCCCCTGTGATAGTGATGCGGACGAATACTTTGACGCCTAAATTAAGGGTATAATTTTTGTTGTTTTCTTTTACTTTCTTTTTATTTAATAGTTTAGTTGTAGTTAATTTTAAGTTGTAAATATTTATGTAGTTATATAAATTATGATAATTTCCTAAGCATATTCTCGATTCCAAAAGTAGTTGCTAATCCGATTAAGATCTTTAAATACTTTGAAGAAGTATAATTAATCTGTAGTTAGGTACAGTTTGCCCGTTTAAACTAGCATACGAAAGTTATTTATAGTACTTTTTGCTAAAATCTTCTCACTAAGTTTCAGGGTCTTAATTGGTCCATTCACTGTATCTTTTGTTACCCACGGTTTATTTTTACACTTAAATCTCTCACGTGTTAGGCATGAAAATAAAATAAAGTTTCTTTCGGATTAATAATTATAATACTAAACAATACAAACAACTACCTACACATCAGGAAGATGGTAGTATCACAAGAACTAATACATTATCTGCCTATGCAAGTCCACTGTCGTGATGCAATGAATAGTTTTCCTTTCTGTGTTTCTATAATAACTATCGTGAGACATACTAAATTAACTAAAAATCGCGAATTACTCACGTGAATATACTAAGGAAAACTCTTCTAGTTTCGAAACACAGAGAGGTTCTTCCTCATAAGCAGCGTGCGCGGTGGCGGCGTTGTCGCGTAGCCTATTTAGTTAGTTAGTTAGTTTTTCCTTATTTCTTTCTTGTATTTGTATAACTGCGATGGTATGGTATTAATGATGTATGGTATTAATTAATTTTATGGATCTCTTAGATGTCCGAAATAAATGATTTTTATTTTATTTATTTATTTATTTCTTCCTTTCTTCACTGCTCTAGAGCCTCTAGAGTCTTCTACGAAGAGTTGAATATCATCATACTTGGCAGAATGATTGGAGATCAAAGTTTCAATGGATCACACTTAACAAAGCACTAGCTTCTTCTGCCTGTAGCTTTACTCTTAACTAGTTGAGTACCGTCATTATAGACACAATTATATAACACTAGGTTGCGGTCACCGGTGACCGCTTGGTGTGTGACAGTTTAATTAAGTGTCTATGTGTTATTCCAGACCATAATCTACTCCTGTTCCAAATGTCATCTCAATCCCTTCAGCCCGGGCCTGCCGTACTATACCAGCGGGAAAAGTAAGGATAGCGACAAATATAATCTTCTCTGCATGGCGTGAAGCAAGAAGTAATCTAATTAGAAGGTAGGACATCGTCTGTTAAGTGCGTAGTGTAATCCCATCAATTATTCTGAATCCTCGTCAGTCCCGAATCAATTCACGACTGTCGATGCCTGTTCTAACTAAGCCTTTTGAATTGAAAAGCGACCTATGAATACTAATTCACACGATAAATTGTTAGTTACTCGGTGATGGCTTTTGATAGATTCCTACTATCTATGTATATCTAACGTTCAAGATAGACAGGTAATTAGTTATAAGACGGACCGTTCAGCTAGTCTAAATGGTTTTATTCTGAAACAATGCGGCGGGCGTTCACGTGATTTCTCTTTTTATTTGTTTCTATGATAATGCATTGTACATGTATCTTCACATGTTATAATATTAGGTACCTAGTTTTTGCACAATATTACGCCTGTAGATTTAATGATAGTCTATCACGAGTTTCTTTATCCTCGACTCTTTTTATACCTATCAATGTTTTTCTCGTCGTCTATTACGATTTACAATGTATGTTTAGTATATCTGTTAGTTGGTACAACCATTCTTTGTGCAAATAGCATTACAAAGACAAAATTTGGAAGTCTGTGTATTTTTCAATAGGTACGAACTTTTACACTATTCAAGATAATTAAAAACCCGAGAGTACGTCGCGTCGCGTTCCGCGCGCGCCTCAAGGAGCCATCAGACCCCCACAGATGGGGCCCAATAGGCCTGATACCGATACGGAGCCGCGGAAGGCTAAACGGGTTGCGGGGCCTCGGCTCGAAATAAAGGAGTAGGAACGGGGTTGTTTTTAGTCAGTAAGAGTCTCGCCTCACCCATGCGGGAGAAGGAATTGGATGAATTTCCTCCGTCAAAAAAACACTCTTGAATTATAGATATAATTTTGAAGATATCCTACGGGAAGAAAGAGACAAAGGCTAAATAAAGAAACTACGCCTTCTGGCACATCTACCAGCTTTTAATATCCGCCTAGCTTATCTCAACAATCTTTGTTTGCAACATTTCGAATTTCATTACTTCATTTATTTATTAAAGCTATTTAGATGAAGGCAAGCGAAATAGGACAGTTCTCTTGAAAAAGCACGCCAAAATTACAGAGACCTTAGCTTGCGTAAATTAATTTCTTCTTATTTAAATTCCTTATTGTACCTTTGAACCCTATTCTAGTATAATAGAATACTAGGACATTATAGCCGGTCTGTTTGGCAAAGGTTTCGTTGTTATAAATACCCCTTGACCTTCCTAGACCCGGGTGTTAATGTGAAAATTCCTGCCTTACAATCGTACCTGAACGTCAGGGAAACACAGAAATAAGAGCATGTTTTTTAGATTATTATTGTTTAAGATTAGAAAAACTAAGGGAGTCCACTGTACAATGTAACACCCACTTTTCACTACTTATGTTGTGACTCCCACTGCTACTATAGAATTTTTTTTTAAAAAAACCCACCAATACTTTGCCCGACCCGGGAATCGAACCCTTGCCGAACGGCAGTCGCACTTGCAACCGTTCGGGCAACGAGGCAGTCAATAAGTGCTGTAAGGTGCACCTCTGCCTACCCCTTCGGGGATAAAAAGCTTGATGTTATGTGGGTAAGGGAATCCACTAACTTCCCAGAGATTAACAGCTTCTTATTTTAGTGTTAGAGTGTGAAGGCTTTGAACCAAACACTAATTAATGTATATCAACAAAATAATAGTTGCTCTGGGAATTTTAATCCTTGTGTCTATTCCTGACTTAACTATGTAGATTGTTAAATCTACATAAATAGATAACCCCACATAAATAGATAACCAGCTACAGATGGAGTTCTGATTCCTATCTATCCTACCTCTATACCTCAGTAGACTCGCCATATACACATGGGTTCATGTTAAATGATCCTATAAAGAATACCTAGATAGCCTGTCATATTATTGGTCTTAAGACCCGTCCCACAAGCTCACGTCTGTCACGAGTCGCGTACGAGTGGCAGTATTCTAAAATCTATGGAGCAGTATAAACTCCGCATCCGCTCTCACGTGCCGTCGCGATTAGTGTCGCCTTGATACATGTCTAAGCGACATTGGCGCAGTATCGTGAACGAGTACAAGTGTGGACATATGCGGCGGACCAAATTTTACACAAATACTTTCTTTGTGCGGCAATCGGTTACCGTAACCTTAGTTTCTTTTTTGGTTAACGTTATTTTCAGGCAACTGTGACACATAGAATAGCATACATATTTTAATTTACCTCTACAATAGGGTAGTTCCTAAATTTTATTTAATGTCCGTCTGGTACATAAACTTAACATTTTAAACACGTATTTTTTCTTTTCTCACAAAATTAAATACTTTCGACGATATATTAATTTGAAATATCGTGTGACGTCACAGCGTGCCACATTTTGTAGCACGTAAAGACGTAACGACCTCCCACTCCTAAACTTAGCGCCATTTTATCTAAGTATTGCAACTTAATACGAGAAAATAAAATATATGTGTCTAATATTTTTTCATTATCTATCTGACGGACTACTTTGATTTTTAATTTTGATACCCTGGAAACTACCCAATTGATGGTAGCAAATAAACTTAAGCTTATGTTAGTAGCACTTTATTATGTACTAGGACAACGTGTGGCACTTATGCGCGGAATCGATGGGACACCACTCCCTGTGGCCAGAACAAGGTTAGTACACCTGACCGTACATTTAATAGTCTTTACTATTTCGTTCAGTTATATCATAATTTTTTGGGAACCGTACTTATTACTAAAAATAAAGGTGCATTTAGGTAAATGGATTAGGATTAGTCTCACTTACCAGACGAAAGTTATTTTAGCCAGACTGTTCTATTTATGGATTCATGTTATTTTAATAAAGTTCTAGTTCGACTGCCTCGTTGGCCGAGTGGTCGCAAGTGCGACTGCCGGGCAAGGGGTCTCGGGTTCGATTCCCGGGTCGGGCAAAGTATTACTGGGTTTTTAAAACATTCTCAGTAGTAGCACGGAGTCTGGAAATGTGCCCGGTATATGGCAATAGGCTCACCCCCTATTACATGGGACTCGTAACATAAATAGTGAAAAGTGGGTGTTACATTGTACAGTGGCATTAAGTGCCGTAATGTGCACCTCTGCCTACCCCTTCGGGGATAAAAAGGCGTGATGTTATGTTATGTTATGTTATGTTCTAGTTTACTTAATAGTTAATGTAGGTGGGGAGCACCTATTGAAATTGAAGATTGTGTGATCTTAAAATAGATAGTTTTGTCAAAATGGTCGCGTCGCAAACTCTTTGTGCTAAAGTTTTGTTTCTGGGCCTCGTTTATCTTAGGGTGTTTCTACACTAATCGAGCGATCCTCGATCGATCCCATCGGTCGATGTTAATGCATTGGTGTAGGTTTGTATTGTTAGGGGTTAAGTAAGGTTTGTTTGTATTAAGTGGTAGCTTTAATTGATCGACGGATTCTGATTGATTAACCAATCGATCAGTTTTCGGCCTATAGCATCGGTCGACGATGAGCGGGCGGGCAGTGTGTGACAATGAGGCGCTGAAGTAGCTCGATCAACGTTGACTTATTCATTCTACCATCGATAGATGGCATCGCAATGGCAATGTGTCAAAAAATTGTTATCGGCTGGCCTTTTGAAATCGAAAATCTCAATTACATCACGATGTTTTAAATCCTATTATATTAGAACACGAATAATACAATAGGTTTAATAACATATAGTAGCATTTATGGCAGAATTTATAAGTAGAGATTTCCTTTGGAGAATAGCTGGCGGGGCTCATTTTTTTTTTCAGTATGTCTATATTTCATTTAATTATATAGCACCGGCATTCAACTTCCATTTTTATCGTCAACATCCATCCAAACAAAAACAACCATAAAATGCATAAAAACATCCAAACCACATATCCAGGTTTTCATCAAAACCATTCAGTGGTTTATACAAACTAAATGGATTGGAAGCCTAAAATAAATTGTTAGGTATCTATTCGTCAGTCCTCAAAATATTCACGTTTATATTGTTAGTATTTTACAGTAAAAATTGTAGAACTGCAGATTTTTCCACCTAGGTACCATTTTCATATGTCAGTTCATTACATAAAATGAGTCGTGGTGGCCTGAAGGTTAAAAACGCCATCTTCTCATGCATGGGAGAGCGCATTCGAAATCAACCAACAGCAAATATCAATGTGACTTTTCCGAGTTATATGTACTTTCTAATATTATTTAGACACCACTGACAAACGGTGAAGGAAAACATCGTGAGGAAACATAAGCTGATAATTTGTAATCATAAGTTTGAAATTGCCAACCCGCATTGAGCAAACCTTTTCCGTGTGATAAGAGGTATTTGGTCAGCAGTGACCACTTGGAGGCTGTTGATGTTGCTTTTTGTTAAAAATGTGTTGTACTAAATATTGAATCACAATTTTAAAAACCGTGCCGGGGATTTCGAAATCATAAACTAAGTAATCCTTCTATCCATGAACCGAACCGAAACATGTTTTGCCATTATGCTTGTGACCATTAGACCAAATAAGCCTTCATTAACACAAAAATACCATCCGAAGCCACGATAAAGAAATAAACCAAGTCCATAACATAAAGCCGCCTCTTCATTAACTACGTGAATTAAGGATTCAATAAATTGTATAATTTGTTACTGGAAAGGTTTTTCACCCTTTTAATGTCGAGAATAAAACATTTCAACATCTGACCAAGCTGAAGACTTAACCGGGTTCTGCGTCCCGATTTATAGGCCATAAAACGTTTCAACAAGCTGCAGGGGTTGCGTTGTGACATTTATAGTTAGTCACTCCTCAAGGACCTACCACTTGTGATCCCCAATATTACTAGTTTTGCTCCTGATCTGTTCGCAACCGTGGCCTGAATATGAATGTCGTAAAATATTGGTCTTTAGTTCTTCCGTAACACATTTCGATGTAATATACCTTTTACTTTTCTAGTTATGTCTTAAAAAGTCGTTACTTAGGCTTTTAATGCTACCAGTTTTTTTGAAATATGTATTGAAGAAATATAAACAACAATAACAATTGTAGTTCTATGTAGCTCTTTAATGTCAAATGTACTGTAATGTAATTGCAGGTGGCACTGCAATCGAGTTTGGACATAAAATATATGTTGTGTGTATTAACTATGTGCTTAACGTTAATGCAACTTAGACATTTTAAGTGTGGGAGAGCCATGCTTCGGCACGAATGGGCCGGCTCGACCGTAGTGATACCACGGCCTCACAGAAAAACGACGTGAAGCAACGCTTGCGTTGTGTTTCGTCGTGTGAGTGAGGTTACCGGAGGCCCAATTACCCTCCCCTTCCCCAATCTTCCCAATCCCTGAATCCTCAACGATCCTCAAACTCCTAATCCCCAAAATGCCGGTAACGCACTTGTAACGCATGGGCGACGCCGATTGCTTACTATCAGGTGATCCGTCAGCTCGATTACCGGCTTATGCCATAAAAAAACATATAGTGTTGTAAATTGTGAGAAAAACATCTCGACTCCCCTTATTATGAAATGTGTAGCAGAATAGAAGACGTGCAGCATATGTTGGTGGAATGTATCCGACATACAAATAAGAGAAATGCACTTCTCAACTCCATGACACTGTCAGCAATGGATGTTGGAATGTTTCATGGTATTAAGCCTACATCTGGAGCTGCGAAAATGATAATATATACCTTTATATTAGATAGATAAGTAGACTGTAACTACATTTGTTATGTAAAAGCACGAGGAGATTGACATCGTCATAAAATGTGTACAAAAATCCCTTACAAAAAAAATAATTTAAAAAAAATATGAGGAAAACAATAACTTCACAAATAATACATACTTAAGATCAAATGTTAAATATTGAGTGTTACTGGGAAACTAACCGAAAACTATTGCCATATGAAAGAATCTATAACCTATCTTCATAAACTTCATGTTAGGATGATGTGTATTCTTCATCATTTGCAAGAACATTACCTACACCACTAAAAGCTATAATTTTCAATTACGTCACCCATATTTCATGCTCAACACGATCGCGGCGCCCTCTGCAAATATGTTCCACATACATTCCTCACATATGCATTACCAACCATCAAAGGCGATGTTTTCTCGAAAAACTCGAAGTTCGTTTAAACCGCTATCCCTTAGTAGCACAAACTCAATACGATTAAATAAATTAAAACGTAACATTAGCGTTCGTATAAAAGGATCTTTAAATATGGGATGCCTTCCATTGACCTCGTGTATATTACTTCCTTGTTATACATACACATATCATCGTGTTTTAATTTAAAGGTGAAGGTAAGGAATACATAGAATTAAATACTTATTGCTGAAGTAATGTTGCATATTTTCATGATTAAAATTGGTAATTAATTACGCTAATTGCTTTTGCACCTCTTTTATTATTGATATTGGATAGTCAAAATAATCGTCCTCTTCAAAATGAAATTAACAGGAAAAAATAAATAATTATAAACACTATACAAACCGCCCCCGCGCGTTTTCGTCAGATTGCGAGCGGTCAAGATCCACCAAATGCAGTTGGACCATAAGACAAGAATCAAATCAAAAGGAAAGTTAATTTCAACCGCTGTTGAATACAAGATATTGTACAAAATGAAGAACCATGAAATTTTCAGCAATAAAAAAATGTATAGTCGGCATTAGTCCGTTGTAAAATTTTATCTAACTGCTCACTCCCGATTTCCTTGTTGCCATAAAATTTATAAGACTTTCTTGACTTCGATGTTATTGCCACGGAATCCTGTTCAACTTTTGTGTTGGAACCAAAGCGTCATATCGTTTAAACGTAGGAAATAAAAATATATAGTCCGTGATATCGCACTCTTACGTAGGTACGTTACTTAGCTGTAGATTCTGCAATAGAAGGCATCTGTGAAATTTTATTTCCTCGGAAAGAATCGCCGATATCGATGTTTTTAGAACGAGAAAATGCTTGGATGCAGGCTAGTCCGGCTCCACAGGATAACTAAAAACACTGTTATTTTAATGAAATCGTAAATAATACAGCCATATTGCTAAATTGTATATTGTTTAACTTATATAACCAATGTAAATGTGAGAGCCCTGTTGTAGAAAACTCCAAGTTGGTAAAATAATTTAAAGCAGTCGAGTAGAATTAATAGCGTGTAATCCGAACAATGACAAAAAACAGATTGATGAGAGGTTATAGAATACAACAATATTAACTACAAAATACGCCTAACGTGCGCTCGTTCGCGTCATTAGCCAGTTGAGTGTAATTGCCTTTATAAAGCAGTAGGCGCTTCGACACCTGTAATTAACTTAATATTAAATTAGATTAGTAGAATTCATTTGTGTCAGCTTGGAGTTGTCATGCTCACTCAAAGGTCTCATTGGCGGTGGCGCGTGCAGTGGATCGCTCGATTCCCTACAATATGGTTGAGTTGGGCGGTGCTGGTGTACGTGTCATGTTCGTGAACGGGCGCCGTCAACTGGGACTGGTCAGCTCCAGACTGTATTATTGTTCTTAAGGTTATTTTCTTTCTTGTTCACTTTGGCTGGATTTTGGTGTTACATTGTTCTCGCACAATCCAAACAGCAAAACTATGTAACTAGTAAATTGTATTGTGAACCTGATTGAAAAAGAGTAACCTATGGAGTTTCTTGCTCGTTCTTCTCCATAGGAATCTACACCTTGGAATGAGCAAATAGCTTCACTTTTATAATATTATTTTTATTTTGACGTTCAAAAGTGCCATTCTGGTCTAATTGAAATAAATCAAATCAAATCAAATCAAATCATTTATTTGCTAATATGGGTAAATTAAGTTGTTAGCAGATAAGTAGATACAGTTCCAACCATACTACGCCTTGAGGCATGCAAATTACAAAATTTACAAAAATTACAGTTTTACAATGTTATTTGGAAAAAAAACAAGTACCTTCAAAATTCAAACTTTCATCATAATTATTGAAATATACGATAATTCAAAATATAATGTCACCAATTTAATTAAAATTTAATGTCAATAAAACGTATTTGTCAAATAAAATGTCATGAATTAGATTAAATAAAATGTCATACAAAGGACAATGTCCAAAAATGTATCGGATTCCACACCGATTGGTTTACATATCCTATCAAATGCATGCAAAACTTACAAGATATAGAAATTTACTTAATAAAAAAATAGTGATATTTTACATTAACTTGTCCTGCAAATACTCGTTGACAGTGTAATATGCTTTTGGCACTAATAGGCCTTTGATTTTTTTTTTAAATATATTTATATCTGAAATCTCCAGTACAGACTTGGGTAGGTGATTATAGACACGTGGCGCCATGCGAAAAATACTTTTATTAAGTAATGCTGTTTTAGTGCTTGGAAAATATATATTAGATTGATATCTATTACTATTAAATTTGTTCAAGCATTGCAGATTTTTTTTGACAAATAGTGCAACTTCTAATATATAAATGCACGGTACGGTCAGTATATTTAGTTTTATAAAATAGGGTTTGCAACTATCTGTTTGCTTTATATTAGCTATAGCTCGGACACATTTTTTTTGCGCTCTAAATACAGCGTCTTTGTTAGTGGAGTTACCCCAAAAAATAACACAATACCTTAAGACAGGTGCAACATAGCCATAATAAGCCGTAAGAAGAGTTGAACTACTAACCGTCTTTCTGAGCATATAGAGTGCATATGAGTATGTATTTACTCTTGTGCAAAGTGAGTCAATGTGCTGTTTAAAGTTTAGAGTGTTGTCAATATTCAGTCCTAAAAATCGCGTAGCATCCACTTCTTGAACCGAATCACTTTGGTAATTAATATTCATATTGGCTATTTTATTCGATCTATTTCTAAATGTCATTAAATTAGTTTTGCTGAGATTAATACATAAATTATTTGATGTCAACCAGTTTATTATATTTCTGAGAGTCATGTTTATCTCTGTCTCCATATCAATTTTATCATTTCCGGTAAAAAGTATTGTGCTATCATCTGCAAATAGGACAGTTTTGTATTTTGAATATTTTGGAAGGTAGTTTATGTATACGATAAATAGAAGTGGGCCCACCACTGTTCCTTGTGGAATGCCCGACCTGACTGTTCTGCATGAGGATGAGTGGTTGACTACCTTTTTTGTTATACAAAAAATATTATATGTTTGTTATATAAATATCTTAGTTAAATAACGCTACCTGGAAGATAATTAACGCTAATAAACCATTAGCGTTAATTATCTTCCAGGTAGCTAGTGATTTATTTCGAGCATTTTTTATGTAATTGTCATTACGAGACTTTTGAGTTAGCTTGATGATACGATTTAGCCGCGCGGACAAAGCCAGAAATCTACTCTTGTTTTCCCCTGTGGGTTTTTTCCTGTATTCCCACAAAAGTTGACGTTTACGCCTACAGCATATCCTAAGGCCTTTAGTAATCCATAGTGGCCGATGTCTGTTAGATATTTTTATTTCAACAATGGGAAAACAAAGGTTATAAAACAGAATAAACAAGTCAAAGAATTCATGAAATGCCAAGTTCGGGTCTGTACTGTCATAAACATCATTAAAATTGAGGGCATTGATACAATCCCTGAACTTATTAATGTTATCTGCAGAGTAATCTCGCTTTTCCATGTTCCACGACATAAGGAGCAAAGTTGGCTTAACTGGGCATCTTAGCACCTGAGCTGTATGGTCCGATAATGCAAATTCAGTTACCCTTGCTGTACATCCCTTAAAATTAAATATAATGTTGTCAATGCATGTCTGGCTTGACAAACGCGTTGGCTCGCTGATGCTGAGTTTTAAATTGTAGCTATGAAGCATCTGTCTAAATTCAATTGAATCATTAGTTTTGCTAAGTGTGTTTATATTAAAATCGCCGCAAATTATCACTTTCCTGTTATTGTAACAGAATCGACTCAGGAGGGAAATAAAGTTGGAAAAAAACTTATTTACATGATCTGCATTTGACCTTGGAGGTCTATAGATACATATGATGTATATTTTCTGTTCGGTTAGTTGAATGCCGGAGCATTCTATAATATTTTCCAATGAATATTTGCCAATTTCGTTGATAGGGGAAAATTGAAGCATTTCTTTTACTAAAATACAGGATCCTCCGTGTCGGTTTTTACGGTAGAAATGATTGAAATGATTTTGACTTTGACTTTGAGAACTCCAGTATATTTCTGTCCTTCTCATTTCGGGCGTGACGGCAATAACGTGTTAATTGCTTCCATGCCTGGCAACGAAACTACAAAAAAATAATCACGTTTTTTCGCCTGCGCATCCCATGGCTTCAGACTTACTAGATATTTTTTTTTTATAATATTGTTGTGGTATATAACGTCATCTTAATTTTGTTTTTCATCTTATATCGTTCAGCAGTTCTTGCACATCCCTAACAAATTAGAAAAATGTAAATAATCAGATAAATTATACAGCTTAAACCATACATACCAGGATCCTCCGTGTCGGTTTTTACGGTAGAAATGATTGAAATGATTTTGACTTTGACTTTGAGAACTCCAGTATATTTCTGTCCTTCTCATTTCGGGCGTGACGGCAATAACGTGTTAATTGCTTCCATGCCTGGCAACGAAACTACAAAAAAATAATCACGTTTTTTCGCCTGCGCATCCCATGGCTTCAGACTTACTAGATATTTTTTTTTTATAATATTGTTGTGGTATATAACGTCATCTTAATTTTGTTTTTCATCTTATATCGTTCAGCAGTTCTTGCACATCCCTAACAAATTAGAAAAATGTAAATAATCAGATAAATTATACAGCTTAAACCATACATACCAATATCAAATCTCTAGTCATGTTAACACCTTAACCTTAGAAATAACCAGAGAAGAGTTAAGAGCTAAGAGCAAGACGAAGTAAGTTAGCAAATGACTGCATTATTGATAGAAGTTCAGACTTGCTTGACTAACGTTTGAAATAGTTATGTGTCACGTACCTTTGTAGATTAAGACAGCGCACAACTAGATATAAGTTTCATTAACTCCATATCGCTGTAGAGAATATGTAGGTAAGTGTTAAACAGAGATTATGTTCTATGATAAAAATCTTTGCTTTCATCTGTTATTGCAGAGAAGAAGAGACAGAAATGCTAGGGTAGTATTCTAAATTTTATTTTAATGTCCATCCGTATTTTTCTTATCTCACAAAATTAAATGCTTTCGACGATATATATTGATTTGAAATGTCGTGTGACTCTTAAACTTAAATCCATTTTATTTTAGTAGGTATTGGAACTTTATACGAGAAAAGAAAAAAATATGTGTGTAATATTTTTTCATTATCTAACAGACTAATTACATTTTTATTTTCTTAACCTGGAAACTACCCTATTACACCTATCATTGTCAGCTGGATGATGTCCTCGTCCAGCAGATGTCGTAGGCAATGACTCAGGGACTACACATTTAACTTAAACCGGGCAGCAGCATTTTCTGATTAACCTGAACCTTTTAAACGGCGATCCCAGAGTCCCTAAATCGTCTGCCGAACTACAAGATTCTCTATACAAATACTGTACAACCTGACTCAAAAAACGCAAACGTAAACAGAGTATGCAGGTGCCTAACAAAGCAAAATTCTGATTGCATTCTTTATACAGTCACCATCGTTCTTTATGTGACTACCACAAGCATTCATATTACGAATTCCTTTCATAACCCGTATCACATTCATTCTACCACTTTTACAAGCCTAATTTTACTCCAACAAAAAGTACGAAAGGGAGAATAAGCATACAGCAAACAAATTACAAAAAAAATCCAATAAATAAACACGAACTCATAAAAACGCTATATGTATTAACAGCTAATTCGCGAAGATACGTAGCACCCAACAAAGATAAGTGGGTGAGGTGAAAAATATGTTTTTTATTCGTCGACTCTTTGTGTAATCTGTAGGGGATCCGGAAGGAGCTAATGAAATGGCTCCACGCCCGTGTGTTGTCAACTGTACATAATATATCGTTGGCGTAACGATATTAACTTGATTTTCTTTCAGTTTGTTTGTTTTTTGTTTCGTCGTCGAATTGATTTTGTTTTGAAAGGGTCATTGGTAGAGCTGTATCGAGCGTATTCAATTTGATCCGTATAGCGATCTATGCAAATTTCTAAGTCGTTGACATCATGTTTTCTGCATCGTATTAACTCATAATGATATAGCTTTATACGCATTTTCTTGGCACTTCTTCAGTAATTGAAAATCCTAGAATAATCTTAACTCACTTGCCTGCAGACGACACAGGCCTGCGGACGGCGAGCACGGGTGACTCGCCGCCCGACCAGAATCAGGGCCGAGCGTACGGCACGGTACGGTGCGTTTCGCGCGCGCCTCAGGGAGCCATCACAGATGGGGCCCAACAGGGGGCCCAACAGGGCTGATGCCGATACGGAGCCGCGGAAGACTAAACGGGTTGCTGGGGCTCCGGTTCTAAGTGCAGGAGTAGGAACGGGGTGGTTTTTAGTCAGTTTTTTTAGGTATAACATTAAATCAATCCTAACAACAATACACCGATGTAAAAGCTTACATTATAAAATCAATTTAAACTATACCAAAACATAGAGACTACACAACAATTATTTAAACGACACACCAAAATAGGCGGCAGATTAAACATGTATCATCTACATTAAGGAAATAGCGATTCAAGGGAACAACTTGAAAACGGTACAAAGCTAAGCCCTAAACAACCCCGAGTTATTGTGCAACAAAAGAGGCAACAAGGCCAACCCAGCCACAATACTCATCCGGCAAGTTTGGAACACAAAACGTACATTAGCTTTCACAAATTGAGATAATATAATCTACTGAGATAGGCTTCTTTCGTTTACTTATTTATATATATAAACAGTTCTGACTAAAGATGTTAATGGTGCTTGTAATGTGATAATTAGCTCAAAATATGGTGACTGCAGAACGTAATAGTTACTCATTTTAACCTAGTTTTGTTGTAAGTCTTGTGTGAAGAAGGAGAAGAACCTGGTGAAAAACAACAGAATCGTCTTGACTTGACTTAGTCAAGACCCTCTTCTTAATAAGAAGTTGACTTTGGACTCTTGCCCGGGAGTGGAACAATGAGTAATATGATGATAGCATTAATAAATCGAAGCAGATATTTTGGAGGTACCTTACATACCATAAAAAGGATTACGTTAAATATATTTAACTTAACACCCTGTAAATGCCTATTAGAAAAGTTAAAATAAGAAATATGAGCTCTTACTATAACAGAAACCTAAGACTTTATCCTAAAGCATGTCTTTTTCTCCTACACTTTATTCGAAGAAAATTGTAGTCACGAACTAACCATAAGATATAAGTTTTAAAAACAACAGGAAGTAAGGCTATTGCTTCGGCCGCCACATTTTTCACGTTCAGCGTCGATTTCCGGGCGATTTCGCACTCGGATAGTTTACAGTGAGGAACGTAGACGAAATGAATCTTTTGTCGAATATATCGATATGAAATCGCTGATTTTTAATGGCTATTGAAATAGAAGTTGCTCTTTTAATTGCTGTTCTAATTTATTAATGTTAGTGAGAATGTTATTAGTGTAGAAGATTTAGGTGTAGGTCTATATGGAAATAGACTTATTGATGTCACAGCGAAATTAACCGCTTGAATGCACCGATATGAGACACAATAAAAAATACCTACATTGTGTCGCGTGGATCCACGTTAAATGATACACACACGACGGGTTAAATGATAACAGCATTGCCTGCCTCATCGGGGAATGACTAGCTTCATGTTTTGCTAGGTACTATGATTACCATAATAATTATTTCTCACATAGTATAACTATGTTATACAAAAACATGACCTCATTATCAACACTGAAACTTACATCCTGTGAAAATAAATCACTCAATAATTTGGTGTGTCCCGCCATACATCTTCTATAGTCTGGTCACATTGCCAAATCCTATTATCTAGGTCGAACCTCCCGAAAACTTGATTGCGACTAAAATAGGGGAACCACAGATAATCCTAGTGACTTTACAAACCTATTGTCCCTTAAAGACGTTCATAGACAACGGAATTCTGATCTTGTCCGTCAAAGTGGCCTTTAATTTATGAACGAGTCTATTAAGCCCACCCCTAATTAAGTTCAGATACTAGACAAGTAATGTTTGCTTCGGGACGAATACAAATTCGGGACGTGTTGCCGTTTCATAAATTATGTGACAGGAACGTACAAAGCTTAAGTTTGTATTAATATTATTTGTTGAGCTGATGGAAATTCTGTTTCTGTTAACATACTGGGTAGAAGCTTCAGGCGTCGGGTTTGATACAGTTTTAAGTACCTACATATTATACCACTATAAATGATTTTTGCTTTCAATAGGTCGGGTTTGCGTTTTGTCGTGGTGGGCCGGAGATTTAAGACGACGGCTTCTAATGCATAAGAGGGCGGCCTTCTTCGTACCAGAAGGAACCTTTGCTCAACAGTGGCCATTTATACTTAGGCTGTTAATGTGTGATGTGAGTCGCGTATGGTTAGTAACATATCCAATTTGCGCAGTCGTTGTTAATAAGTAGGTACTTATTTGAACTGTCAAACACCAAGCGGTCACCGGTGACCGTAACCTATTGTTCTATAATTGTGTCTACAATGACGGTACTCGACGAGTTAATAGGTATTGCTAAAATAATCGTTTATAGTCAAATGTAATAAGGTTTTTAAAAAGATTTCTTTCCTCCAAAACTTGTCTTCATATTTTATAGCATAAAGCATACAAAAATGTACTTCTTATATCGTAAACTCATAAGTTTAAAATACTCTCAGTAAAACTAAACTGAAGAAAATTTAAATATTCTTATAAGAATATGTTCCACGAAACGCTTCTAAATAATATCCGCATCATATGCTAAGCTATGGAAACTACAGCTTGATATTGGCAACGATATTAAACGCGCAGATACCGAAGCCAGTTTTGATCAATTACCATCTTGTGGCCTTGTATCGGGTAGAAATGCTGCCATATTTGTATTACAAAGCTATCGCCAAGTCATGGTGCTTATGTTATCTGCTATACGCATCCCTGCGCCTACCATCAATCCTCGTGATAAGTATTATTTGTAAGCAATGGGGAAAGGCCATTTTATTTCGAGAGTTATCTCGGCAACCCACTCAATACAATCAGTTATACCATTCAACGCTCAGGAAAAGATCAACATCTCGTAACGAGTTCTCTAATTAATCACAAATGACTTAAATATTTTATTTCGAGAAATGTAAAAGATTCAACGATACGCTTGTTAAATTATACAAACATTCGTTCCAGCTTTCTACTTCTAATGTTATTATTCCAGTACAAGCGCAGTACAATCTACATGTCGCCACCCACACAGTTGACATCTACGTTCGCGTATGCCAGCGTGAATTCCGAAGTTGGTCCCAATAGATTCGAACGAATAAATCAGTCACTTGATTTGTACAGAGACTGCCAAGGTTTTGTCTCCAAATGCGATGGAAATTACCAAGTCAAGTGGAAATGTGAATCATTCATCTAGGGACTCGAAAAATATGATAAGTTACGTTTTGATTGCAACCCGAACACTTTACATTTATACTACTCGATCCTATTCTTAGAAATAGAACGTTTCTATTGAAGTGTTAAATAGGAAATCCAGTCACAATCCGAGGGCTCATTTCTATATTTTTATATGGAACTCGAGAAAACGTTTCCGCTTGAATCTCTTTTAAATGTATGCAGGTCACGTCCTTTGTAAAGCAGGTTAGGGTCTAATAACTAAATCAAATTTATTCGGAAGAACATTCGAAGAGTTGCAAAGCATCCCCTACTTTTATAAGATGTTTCAAGTGGTTTTTGACAACTTTTAATCAGATAGGACGGAACATTATGTGTGTATGTTCTTGCTGGCAGGGAAGTCGAATAGCGAGCAAGATAAGAACTTTTCCCAAACATAGACGAAACATTGGAGATAACAGCAGTAACAGTATCGAGCCTCCAACTTTCTACATAATGAGAACAGTTATTATTTTGTGCCGCGTATAATTTGCAAGTGATTGCTTTTTATTGGGTGCTTCCTGAACTGTTCTGAACTTTGTTAATACTGTAATTTGTATGTTTACAACTTCTGATTAATTGGATGTACCTACTCATAATCATATGCCTACTGTCACGACTTTAAAAGTACTGTAAGTAGTATAAGGCCAAGACAAAAATGTAAGTTATAATAGCTTTGCCTCGTTGGCCGAGTGGTTGCAAGTGCGACTGCCGGGCAAGGGGTCTCGGGTTCGATTCCCGGGTCGAGCAAAGTATTACTGGGTTTTAAAAAAATCTCAGTAGTACCACGGAGTCTGGAATTGTGCCCGGTATATGGCAATAGGCTCACCCCCTATTACATGGGACTCATAACATAAATTCTAGAAAAAGTGGTTGTTACATTGTACAGTGGCATAATGTGCACCTCTCCCTACCCCTTCGGGGATAAAAGGCGTGATGTTATGTTATGTAATAGCTTTGTTAGGTACGTATTCTTGTTAGAATTAAATCAGGGCACAATGCAATTTCGAGGACGCCATGACAGAGTAGTGCAATAGTTCGTAAAACATAAATTTATTCTCGTACACACGGCCACACATCAATCTATACAAAACCAGTTTATCCTGGTGTCGCGTCGCATCATCTTTCCGCACATTTAATGTTCAGTTTATACTGGTTATGTAAAGCTCGATGTGTAGCCGTGTGTACAAGTATTTTCATAACTGAAGGAAAATGGTAAAGTGGTGACAGAATTATTTTACTTTTAGTAATTAGAATAACAAAAAGTTATAAATCCAATTGAAACTAAATTACACAAACATAATATCTCGCCTTTTATCCTCGAAGGGGTGGGCAGAGGTGCACATTATGCCACTATACAATGTAACACCCACTTTACACTATTTATGTTATGAGTCCCATGTAGTAGGGGTGAGGTTATTGCCATATACCGGGCACAATTGTAGACTCCATGCTACTACTGAGATTTTTTTTAAAAAGCCAGTAGTACTTTGCCCGACCCGGGAATCGAACCCGAGACCCCTTGCCCGCGTGCGCACTTGCGACCACTCGGCCAACGAGGTAGTTTAAACTAAATAAATTAAGATTAATTGACCATCAAAGTCAAAATCTGTTGACAAACCGCACTTGTGAATGAATAACTAGGGTAACTACGATTGCGTCGGCCACGGGTGCCTGTGGCAGATGGTTTTCACAACTTTTACCAAGGAGTATTCACCATAAGTACTTGTACTCTATTACGTAAGTTTTATTACATCTCTTTTTATATGGCATTTTTTTTTAAGGGGGAAAGATCATCGAATGACTGCTCCCACCTTTGTGTCAGACTGTTACTGACTAAAAAACCACCCCGTTCCCTCTCCTGCACGTCGAGCCGGAGCCCCGGTTACACGTTAGGTTCTCCGCGACTCCGAATCGGCATCAGCCCTATTGGGCCCCATCTGTGGTGGTCTGATGGCTCTTTGAGGCGCGCGCGGAACGCGACGCGCCGTACGCTCGGGTCTGTTTCTGGTCGGACGGGGAGCCACCCATGCTCGCCGTCCGCAGGCCCGTGCCGTGCTTACGGTGGCCGGAGATCGTCCCGCGATCCCCGACGCCCGGTGTGTCCTTCGCGATGGCTGGGTTGCGCCTCCTCCTTAGCTAGCATGACTGCTTCGCAAAAGGGGGAGACGGCATCCCAGTCCCCCTCGCTCCGCATCATAGCCTGCACTAGGCCCGGACGCGAGAGGTCGCCATCGGAGGCCGTGGTATAACTCTGGTCGAGTTTTATAGAATCAAGAATATTTTTTTTATGGCATAAGCCGGTAATCGATCAGACGGGTCACGTGATGGTAAGCAATCGGCGTCGACCATGAACACCTGGAACACCAGAGGCGTTACAAGTGCGTTACTGGCCTTTTAGAGATTAGGATATTGTGGATCGTTGGGGATTCAGGAATGGGGAAGATTGGGGAAGGGGGGGTAATTGGGCCTCCGGTAACCTCACTCACACGACGAAACACAACGGAAGCGTTGCTTCACGTCGGTTTTCTGTGAGGCCGTGGTATCACTCCGGTTGAGCCGGCCCATTCGTGCCGAAGCATTGCTCTCCCACAAAAAAAGTCTTTTAAAGTAGCGTAGCAAATCGCCACGAAATCTCTTTGTTTTTAAGAATGAAAGTTATTATTTGACTACTAAAATTTACACCGATGCCGATGTCTCACTCATCTCATATGTAAGACCGTACAAATTTGATTTCATAGTAACTAATCTAATATACATTGGTTGCATTTACCTACATGCGTAACTACATATGTAATAAACAGAACTGTCAAACAAAATAGAACTGTTAAATAAGGGTGTTATATAAAATAGGTGTAATTCATAATAAATTCAGGTAAAACACAACAGTCACGCAGTTGAATAAATTGAAATAAAAACAACCTAAACTGTTTTGGGACCCGATTAGTAAAATACAATGTTGACAATGATGACTCTTCTATTTTGTGAACACAAATGGGATACAGACCAACAAGGTAGCCTAACTCGTGTCCTAAATGTACGGCAACACATCGAACTATACAACACCAGTGTATCGTCGTCTCATTTTCCATTATCTTTCCGCACATTGAAGGACCAGTTTATACTGGTTGTTTATAGGTTGATAGGTAAACGTGTGTACAAAGGACTATGAGTAAAAACAAAACTATATTTAATCGCACAAAAGGTTTAGTCGCCGGTCTGCGCATTTGTTTTTGCCTACTGTAGCGACCCTTTTTTGTAATCAAACAAAATGTTTCCCGATCCTTTTAATCCCTTATGGAACTGCTGAATTATTTATATGACCCCTGACTGCTCTAAAAATATCATGGATTAGTAACTGCTAAAGTAAAAGGAAAAAAGGGCATCCATTACTATTTGTTGTTGGACTAGCCATGTGTATGACTAGCTATGTGACTCACCGCCGCTATTATTTTTTTTTACCACCCCCGCGCTATTAACCGCTTGAATAAAAAATGCATTGTGTCTCACATGAATCCACGTTTAGACACACGACGGGTTAACATGGGAGTCATAAGAAAAGTGGTCAATAGTGGGTGATACATCCAATTGACGTTCCTGTACGAAGGTAAGTCTGAACCTTTAGCCAAACGCCACTTTAACGTTTGTCTACAGAGAGAGTAGAAAACTAAATGTATGGGGATGACACTGACAAGTGTCAAAATTTACGTCAATTCCATATAATTTGGTTTTCTATTCTACATGTAAACAAGCGCTAAATGGCATTAGGCTACAGCTGATGATTAATCAGATAATTGACTCACATTCTAATTATGTTTCTAAGAAGTTTTAAAACGAAGTCTAACTATATCCTCTTGTCTGTTGAAACACCGGCTCCCGGTATAAACACATTATGGCCGCAACTTTCAACAGACAAGAGGATATGAAAGTCCTTTTTTTTCAATAAAGAAATAGGTAGTTTTCAAACAGTATCAGATCGTGTATGTTTGTTAGAACTCTAAACGAACAACCTCCATTTAAAAAAGGCCTACCACAGATAAATCCTTTCAACCAATCCGTAGTCTGTTACAACCAATAGTCCCACACCAATAAATTGTTCACCATAGCATACAGTTCAATAAAATACGAAGTATCAATCTGTGAAGCGATTTTTTCATATATTTTACACTACAACCGATTAGTGAGAACCAAAAAAATTTTTTTTTTTCACAATTCGTAATTGGTAGAGAATGTCCATCGAACCTACAATGGTTACAACGCAAACAAAAATCCGCTTAAGTTTCATTCCATTGGTTTTTTTTTCAAAAACTATTCGTATGTCTTGTAAAGCTTTCAAATATCATCATCAACGAAATTTCTTTGTTGTTGATCCACGAACACGGTTGTTGTATTCCTTTATATACAAAACATATAAAGTACTGCAATATTTTTATCGATTTATTTGGCTGATTAACGGTAGTATAATCCACATTCTATGTTAAATTAAGTAAACGAGTAAAGATAAGACGGGACAATTTTTAACTTTTTATGTCCTTCTACTTTCGTTGAGTTGAAGTCGCAAGGGAATTTTAAATTTCCTATTCAAATTAGAATATCTAAAATGATCTTAATCAACTATTTACCTAACAATAGCTTCATTCCATGTACATGTACAATGAGTCGATTAACATTAGTATCTACTTAAAACTATACAAGACAGCACGGTTGGTGCGGTGGCTGGGCAACCGGTTGCAACATGTCGTGGGTTCGATTCTCGCACGGAACAACACTTTGTGTGATCCACAAATTGTTGTTTCGGGTCTGGGTGTCATTGTGTATGTGAACTTGTATGTTTGTAAACGCACCCACGACACAGGAGAAAATCCTAAGATGGGGCAACGATTTTTTTTTAAAACAAAGCTTTTTTATTGTAAATAGTGTTTTGGTACCACCTCGCCTGATGGTAAGCGATGATATGGCCGACTCGGGGCTAGGGGACACCTATCTACTACATTATGTAGCTATATTACCATAAACAACCTATAAATGCCCACTGCTGAGCGAAGGCCTCTTCTCACACGGAGAAGGTCACCACGCTTGCTCAATGCGGGTTGGTGATTTCAAACTTATAATTATAAATTATAAGCCCAGGTTTCCTCATGATTTTTTCCTTCACCGTTTGTCAGTGGTGTCTAAATAATCTTAGAAAGTCGGATATAACTCGGAAAAAGTCACATTGGTACTTGCTGTTGGTAGGTTTCCAGCCTGCACTCTCATGCATGAGAAACAAGCGTCTTAAACCTCCGGGCCACCACGACATGCATGTAGCTATACTAAATAACCCTTTTTCTATCCCTTCGAGAACTAACAGGTGATGTGACGTCACTCCACCGGCTCAACCCGGCAGTATTTAAACGAGTCAAATCTCGCGTGTGCAATATGTAGCACGACACACACTACATTTTATTACGTTCACAGTTCGCGAACTGTTAGCAATTTCACTGTTATGTTCAGTGAATTTAAGTGGCTATTAAGTTGAAACGCAACTGTCGACCTATTAAGTACCTAAGTACATACGATTTTGTTATTTATAACTAACTGAAAGTGTTATTATATTTAGGACACAGTAATTGATCAACTTTAAAAAAAGAGGTTCTCAGTTTTCCATATGTATGTATGCATGTTTGTGTGCAAGAAATCTCGCGATCCGCTGAATCGATTGTGATGCGGTTTTCACAAAACAGTAACTGATCACAAAACTGTTTGTTACACTTAGGAGAAGGTCTTAGTAAGTATATTAATTAACCGACTTCAAAAAATTGAATTTGATTGAAATCGGTTTTTTTAAAGAACATAGTTTATAATTATAATAAGTTAGCATACAAAAAATAAGAAAGCACTTGGAACCATGGAACTAATGACAGAACTGGTGAAATGTGACGAGGGTTATGGAGGGATGCGCAAGGAGTTAGCAGCTCCGGTACGAAGTAGAACTTGGAAGGAGGTGGTCTTAGTCAGTAAGAGTCTGTCACTCCTCGTTTCACCCAGAGGGGGAGGAATCACATGATGACTTTTCCCCCCTCAAAAATAGCTGCCGAAAAGTTGTTCTTACTACTTCTTGCATTGCGTACTGACATCTCTGTCTACTCATTTGAGGATTAAACGGAATGAGGTTATGTTATAGTTGATATCTTATGGCAATTAGAACTAAGTCTTCAATGAATACTCGTTCAGAGAATAATAGACATAATGCATAATCTATACAGCCTTGGCCAAAAGTATAAGGCACCCTATGAATTATTGCATATTTTTGATTTATAGAGAAACAAAACTACTTTTGTTGATTAATTAACTTTATTTCTATTACAAACATACAAAAACATTAATATTTTGTTGGACCACCCTGTAAATTTATCACAGCAGCTACTCTGTGAGGCATACTGAGTACAAGGTTTACGCATTCCTCTTGAGAAATTGCTTCCCATTCGTGAACTAAAGCGTATTTTAATGCAGTTTTTGATGTCGTGGAATATATTTTGATTTCTTTCTTTAAAATACCCCCCAAATGTTCAATTGGATTTAGATCCGGGAACTGGGCAGGCCAAACTAACAGGTCAATACATTTGTCAGTAAACCTGTGTAATGTGTCGCTGAATTATGTATGACAAGGCGCGTTTTTCTGATGAAATTTAACACCGTGTAAATTAGTGTCACCAAAAATACACGAAAATGAAGGTATAACAGCACTTTCTAATACAATTATGAAATTTTGCACTGTTCATGTGACCTTCGTAAATGCACATTATGCCGACTTCATTCACAGCCATTCAGCCCCAAATCATTACGAGGCTTCTGCCGTGGTTTATGGTTGGGACTACGCAATCTGAGTGATATTCTTGGCCTCTGCGTCGGCTCACAAACGTCACACCTGGTGTTCCAAATACCTGAAATGATAAAACGAAATTGACACAATACAAACCTTTATAACATTTGAGTTTGAAGACTAATGCAATAATAATCGTTGCAATTGTGTTATAGACTCAATTAATAAAACTTACCTCAAAGGTTGATTCGTCGACCATAGTACATTTGACCTCTGATCCTCCTCTGTGAAATGTTGGTGTCTCAGAGCCCAACCAAGACATTTTCTTTTGTTCTCTACTGTAAGCCACGGCTTCTTTCTGGGTTTGTAACCTTTTAAACCTGCTTCTATTAGCCTTCGTCTTTGCAATCCGAGCGCTTATGCGTTTACCAGTGTCTTCAGTTAAAGCTGCAGCAAGCTCCAAAGTATTTTTTTTACGGTCTTTGATACGCTCGCAGTTATGTTTCCTATCCTGGTTGCTAGCAGTCACGCTATTTCTGCCTGTTTTCGTTTTATTCGCATCAGTACCAGTTCCAGCAAAACGTTTAATAAAGATTGAACTGCGCATCGCGAATATTTTAACAACTTTGCAATTTCTTTCTGGGTCTCTCCTTGCTAATGTAAAAGTTTGACTTACACACGATTTTAAGACTAATTTCGTTTCTCTTTAGCATTTCCAAATAAATTTGTTCTCTATTTAATCAAAAAACTGCAAATGTTCTGTCTTTATGCGAAGACTTCGAAATACAGACTGATCAGACATTAAAAGTAAGGTTTGTAAAAAAATAATATTTCGTTATTTATGACACCAGATGTTATACAACCACTCAAATATTGCCGCCCAATATCTTAAATAGCGGTTTATGACACCGAGATCACCTTTCAAAAGAATATTAACTTATTGTTTAAACAGCACGTGTGCACGGGACCTTTATTGGGGGTGCCTAATACTTTTGGCCAAGGCTGTATAACGTTTTTAAAGAAAAATACAAAATGCTGGCAAATAGTTTTCACGTAGATGAACCATTTTGCTTCTTAGTTGAGTTGCAACTGGAAATGTTCCCGTCACGGCACATTAACCGCGCCTCGACCGTCATTTTGTGTATTTTATTATTATTTCTATGTTTTTTCTTTGTAAACTACTCAATATTATTTCTATTAAAAATATCACGTTCATTTATAGGGCTAAAAACACAAATACTTCGATAATTCTTTGTTCGATACAGAAATAATCTACCTAAATTGGTATTATTTTACGTGCTAATATCCAAAATACAAATATCCTATCGCCCCTTTATGTACCTCTATGTATGTATATAACAATATGTACCTTTGCCAAGCAAAACAAACATCTATTGACTTAAACACCTACTTAAAATAATAAATAGTGTCTATTATGCCGGATCCCAATAACAGATTTCGCCAAGCATAAATCGCAGACAACCCGACCGTTATTCAGCTCCCACTATATTGCCTGTGGAATACAGCTACGAGTTTTAAAACAATCGAAAATACTCCGTAAGCCTTGTAGATAAGGTGCAATCCACATGCAACTGAAAGCCGGTAGTTTTTAACGTGCAGTTTCATAAATCGCATGCCGTGAGCATCATGACGCACACAAAACAAGTCTCACAAATTGCCTCCTGACATTTTAACGTAAAAACTTGTGAAAATGACTTATTGCTCTGGCTTTGTAAGGTTATGTGGTATAGTGGTATGAAATGCCATGTCGGAGCAATTGTAGCGATCAAACACTGCGGTTGGCAGGCTGCCTGCTTTTATCATTTTAAATTCGAATAAATGCTGATTTGCAGATTTTTGGTTGCCAGTACTTGACCCCGTTGTTCTGTGAATCAGAAAAGGAGGTAAGCACTGCTGTGCAGTGTGCCATTTTGTGAAATTGTTATATTAAAATGGCACTACCAAACAGTTTTCAGTAACCATTTTTATATTTTGTATCTAATACACACATTGTGAATTCTTATATGACCCTATAAAATAACACAATGGGTTCTTTACCCATAGATATTGGGGATATCATACAATATGACACCACCTAATCCTGGTCCAATTTTATTACAAATCCATCCGTAACACCAAGTAATGCGTGTCGTTATAACATTGGCTATTAAATGTGGAAAGGTGGTGGTAGAAGATACAATAAAAAAATATAATAAACCAATTAAATGGAAACATACTATGAATCTATAACTGCTTATAACGGAAAAGTAAACAAACGGATACACTACTCGGTTTCGAATAAAGAAAAAGAAAAACTGCAGCAATCTGTTAGACCTTGTGTCTCACCAGTGAAAAAAGTAGAAAAAAGCAATGTTCCCGTGCGTCCACCAGCCAATCAAATTGTTTACTAGGACCACCATTCTTCTACTCTCCAGTTTTATGCTAGACTATAAACGGTTTTTTAATCTCACAGCCAACATGAGATACGAAGACCCAAAAAAGCAACAGTATTCGATAGCAGATTGTATTAATTATTTCATTATTCATATGAATATTTTGAGTAAAACAAGTAATAATAGTGCTTCGACGAATTAATTTGAATCATACCGCCTTGTCTTGCTTAAGATTAGTCGCTAAAAAGAGATATCCAACTTATAAGTCTATCGTTTCTACACCACAAACGTAACAATCCATTGAAACACAATACAACCAACTTTATCGCCTTTTACAAATAAAACCGGCAATATATATTTTACAAAGAACATTTCCAGTTCTAAAGCTAAATTAATTGTGATAAAAATCAGATAGTCCGCAACCATGTCACGTAGCAGTTGAAAAGGGTGTTTCCGGGACTACGCCGATGTCCCATGTCTCGTAAGACACCTCTTTCGTATTATTTCACTTTCGTATTACAGTACGAACTCTGGACCCTCGAAGTCATCTTCACATTAACGTGTGGTAACTTTGAAACAAGTTAATTACGTTTATTTATTGGCTTAACTCTTGTTTGTGATGGTATTAGTCAATTTGCTATTCTGGAACTAGAAAAAGTGGTTATATTTACTTCATTTTTTGATTGTTTCTTGTTATATGATTGTTTCTACCATTTGACAAGGTAGACGCAGATTGTGTCATAATTAGGTTTAGAAATACGACTCTTGTCACAACTAACTAAATTCTGTACTTCCCTAAGCTTCCAATTAATCATTCCTTAAACAAATCCAACCTAACCCACACATATGTCTACTATGATCCAATCAAAGCATTCCGGAATCGTTTGCCAAAATTCATTCAGTTTTTGGATCAGATAAAGCCGAGACACTGACAAATGGTGGGCCGAACAGAACGGTCGTCGCTCGCGCCCATGCTTTTGGGATCCAACCTTCCCCATAAATCTACTTCGAAAAACTCAAATTAATCTTACCAGGGGATGTTTAGCTATCACTCTAAGATTCCCGGACCCCTAAAGTCATCGTTCGAAGGGAGATTTATTGATGGAAATTGAAAAGTGTCTCATTATCTGTGAAGGATTAGCTGGAATTCGTAAATAGGGACACAGATTATTTACTGTAATGTATTAGCGTTTGTTCTGATACCCAATAAGTGAAGCTATTTGATGGTTTTAAGTAACAGTTGTTTTGTATTGTTAAACCTGGTATAATGTAGGTATGTACATTGTACATGTCTGAAAATAAGTACAAAAGCAGCGATTAAGGAAATCTTTAATTTACTGCATTCAAACCATTTCTTGTTTAATTTACATACATAACATCACGCCTTTTATCCCCGAAGGGGTAGGCAGAAATGCACATTCCTCCACAGTACAATGTAACACCCACTTTTCACTAGTTGTTATGAGTCCCATGTAATAGGGGGTGAGCCTATTGCCATATACCGGGCACATTTCCAGATTCCGTGCTACTACTGAGAATTTTAAAAAAACCCAGTAATACTTTGCCCGACCCGGGAATCGAACCCGAGACCCCTTGCCCGGCAGTCGCACTTGCGAATACTCGGCCAACGAGGCAGTGTTTAATTTACACTTGTAAAAGAAATGCTACATTCACTTGGCAATAACTTAAGTGTGAACACAACACAGTGATAATGTCAAAGTACGAACTTATGACAAAAGCGAAAGTTACCAACACCTTACCGAGTTTACCGGGTAAACTTTCGTAAATTAGGTATGTACTTCATTCCGCTTAGGTGTGCAAAATGTTGTATTAAATTACAGGCAAAAGTGAAGTTTTAACGTCGCACTTTGTTTAAAGGAACGATTATCGTCCGGAGTGCCTAGTATGTTATTATGAATAATTGATGCTGTATTGTTGTCAACTACATTACGTTCTCACCAACTTTGTAACATAAAGTCCTGGCTGATTCACGAAATGCTTTAGACCGTTCTGTGCTCATAATTTATGGAATAGTAGGGACCTGTCATTGTTGCAAAACAAAAGTTTTCAGGGATATACATCAAAACTTTAGTCTGTAGCATGTGGTTCTTAGTAAGTAGGTACAAACTAGGGCATTGCCTCTTTATCTTGTGTATTTACATATCCCTAAGTAAAGAGCATAAAAAACAGTATGGTATTTATTTAAAGCCAAATAAAAAATTGTCTTCTCAATTTAAATGAACTTGCAAAAACAGAATCGACCACTTCATAATGAAAACCCGCACTGAAATGATTAGGTTTGTATAGAAGAAAGTATAAAATCTTTGCCCTGCGTTGCGATGATAAACGACGAAAAAAGACATACGTATATAACACACACATTACAGGCTAGATCAACATCTACATCTTACCTTTTCTAATAATCCCAGCGTTCAATAAGACAGCGAACAAAAATGGGTAATTTCAGTGACAAGGTGGCGCTATAAATTATAGTTAACCATCTTACCAATTTCACGGAGGCGAAAATTTCGGCCTTCGTTAACAGATAAGCCTAAAACACGACGGCATTACTCTAGATGACAGATTTTATTACTATCTCGTCTTCATTTTGATGTCACACAGATTTATTATCCTCTAATACTGAAAGCTTACTTTTATCCTATTTCATGCTCAGTCGGACCAAGCTGCTACAGTTTTATTACTCGCCTCATTATGGTTTACTTAATTAATTGTACTTATTTGTAACAATGTCTTCATCTACAGTCTTGTGGTCGTAATCTTGATTATGATTCCCGAGTTAAGTAGTATGGTAAATGAAAAACATCTCGCGTATTTCGAAGTTGCTTGTAGTACGCATGTAAGTTTACCTTACGTAATCGTTTTTAAACTGTCAAACACCAAGCGGTCACCGGTGACCGCAACCTATTGTTCTATAATTGTATCTACAAAACCGGTACTCGACGAGTTAAGGGAGAAATTCATCGAATGACTTCTCCCGTGAGGCACACCGTCTGGGTGCTCACACTCTTACTGACTAAGAACCACCCCGTTCTTACTCCTGCACTTCGAGCCTGAGTCCCGGCAACCCGTTAAGCCCTCTGCGGCTCCGTATCGGCATCAGCTCTATTGGGCCCCATCCGTGGTGGTCTGATGGCTCTTTGAAGCGCGCGCAGAACGCGACGCGCCGTACGCTCGGTAATCTTAGGTCTATTATTCCTATACCTAATAAAATCAATCAGTTTGTAAAATGAACACATGATACAGAATACACACTCATCATAAAGTATAGTAGGAACCCCATAAGACAATCCATTACAACGTTAGCCTTTAGTTGGCAGTCAAATGGGCTAAAGATTTAATATATTTCGTGCAACAACAGTGTAAACTTAGCGGAATAGAGTATCGAGTGACCGCGATCGAGCCACAAAGTGCAGGATCGGTAAATGCTACATGTGGCTGCGTTTTATCACTAGCTTTGCACTCGACTACTGCAGCCAGATTCCCTCTCAATTTTTTTCAGAATTCTCAGTATTGCTCTTAGTATTAAAATTTATTTCGAGAAAAGTTTCAGAACTCCCATTTAACTATCTGGTGTGTTATAAAAGTAGGATCCAAGTAATCATTCAAATATTTTAAACCAAAACCAAACCTCTTATAAAGTCATACTTGCATCTACGAATGAAATAGGCAAGGCCAACCGATAACATGTCGAAAGAACACATTAACCTGTCGAAAGTCAACCAAACACGTCACTGTCGCTAACCCATCACAGAGTCTTAACACAGAAACCCAACCACGGCTTGAGTAACCTCTTTTTAGACTTCTCAGGAGTCGACAAGCCGCGTAACTCCGAACTTAAAACCACGTACAAGCTAACATACCCAAACATCTACACTATTGTAACAAAATGATGTAACTTACCATGTTCCAAGTTCCCAGCGATGTAAACTACTTAAAATACAGTTTAGTACAATTAATTTTAGTTGTGAACATAAATTTCAAGTTTGATTTGTTGTGTGAAGGTGAAACTTAGATATAATATGAGTTTTTTTATGGCATAAGCCGTTAAACGAGCACATGGATCACCTGATGGTAAGCAATCGGCGTCGCCCATAGACACCTGGAACACCAGAGGCGTTACAAGTGCGTTACCGGCTTTTTGGGGATTAGGAGTTTGAGGATCGTTGGGGATTCAGGGATTGGGGAGATTGGGGAAGAGGAGAGTAATTGGGCCTCCGGTAACCTCACTCACACGACGAAACACAACGCAAGCGTTGCTTCACGTCGGTTTTCTGTGAGGCCGTGGTATCACTCCGGTCGAGCCGGCCCAATCGTGCCGAAGCATGGATCTCCCACACTTATGATATGGATCAATCAGGGGCTAGGTGACGTCATTTCCAAACTTATTAGCATTGAGGATGTTGATCGACACTTAAAATGTCGGCTGGCTTAGACGGAACGGATGGGTTCAAATATGTTTTATATACCTCTATATAAAAGAAAATCAAGTGTTAGTACGGTACGGTTGAAAATTGGTGGGGAGGTAGCTTAGAACCAGGAGACGGAGATAGGATACTTTTTATCCAGTACATTTTTTTTACTTTTTACCGTAAAGCACGAACGGGAACGGAAAAAAACGGGATTGCGCGTACGGAGTCGCGGGCAGAAGCTAGTTAATAATAATTGAACTGTGGAAATTATGTGGACGATATTTAATGGTCATTCAAATTCACATTAAAATATTTTAAAGCGATATTTTAATATTATAACGAGAAGAAGAACAATTAACTATGTGCTGTAACTTCTTAAATGGTTTAATGAAATTATTTTTCAAAAGCATGGGAGGTCTTCTTTTATTGAAACGATATAGTATACTTTGTATACGCAATAGTATTCAGAACAAGAATATTTAATGAAATACAAAAGCACTAAAAATTCATAGATGTAATAATAATATAATGCAAGTAAAATCAAAACTTGCTTACTTCGTTTCTTCACCGCTCCACGAAACACGCTCAGAAGCTTCATCATATTTCGCGTTTCGACCTACGACAAATAAAAACTATTTCAAAGTCAGTATTTAAATTTCTTACCTCCATATAGGTCTATCGACAAAAAAGTCACCCCTTCATTATTAGCGTGTTATTTAAAACTGTATGTACTGTACCTACAATTACCGACAATTAATAATTACCTTGTGATAGCATTGCTAAAAGTATTCCACTTTTGACAATGCTTTCACAAAAGATGTGAAGGGGAGCATTAACATATACATAAGTGGATCGTCAATTGTGATAACACGAGTGGATTGGACAGAATAATTTTCTATGGAAACACATCTGTTATCAATTGTATATTTACTGGTCTATATTATGCATTTCTTTACCTCATTATTATTACCTACACTACAAAAAATTGGATACGGATCTGACAAGTGCGCTCGGGCTTGTTATATGAAGTTAGTGGTGGGGATAGCCCCACTTGTTTGCCGTGTCCGTCCTAAGCGCAGTTGACTACTACACGCCGTGGAAGTAAGTCGTCACAAAAACAAACTACTTGTCGTACTACATTTAAGATTACTGTAACCTCTGAATAAATGATTTTATAAGTTGGAATACCATAAATGTAAGTACTTATTTAATTAACATTTATAATTTCTCACCCCATTACCTGCGGTATTTGCGTTGAAGTTAAGAACCTGAATACAAGCCAATCTATTTATTAATGCTACATTCCATACGAACTCCAATACAATAAAGTATTAAATCATACCGCTATCACTATTCAACTCAACTATTGTGTTGATTAATTCTTCATCTCACCGCAACTTTTTGTCGAAACTGTCTTTTGAGGTGCCACATTTGTTACGTTGCTGGTTTTGACTAAGGGAACATCTAAAATGGTAGTCGCTGGAGGCCGCGGCGCCACGCATAGCTCCAGTCTGAAACTCTTCAGTTCCATAGCTGTTGGCATTACGCGTCTACATGGAACCGTAGAGAACCTTCCGCCAATTAAGCGTCCTATCTTCAACACGGCCTGTGAAATCACAGAATCGCTCAATCAAACAAGATAAACTTGGATACATCCAATAGACATCCTTTTACTCAACATGCAGAAAGGCAATTAAAATTACTCACAGCACGGGTAGGCAGTGGTAATGCAGGACGAGCATAAATTGGTGTCAACCCTAACAAAACCGATAATGGGACAAACATTTTCAAAATATTGAATGGCATGGCACCAAGAAGCAGCTCTGGAAAAAAAGCACAGTTTTGAAATAGTCAACATTATTAACAGACCTACACAATTCCCTAAGTAAAATATAAATGTCTTCACTGTTTTTTTCTCTACTACCAAAACGTTTACTTACCAGGATATAACCTCCCAATATAATTACTAGAAGTCGAGAAAAGAGGTTTCACAATAGGATAAAAATCTTCTGTCCTTTCCCATATTCGTAAAATCTCACCTTCTTTCGGCCCTTCCACATATAACATCACAGTATCTCCGGTATCTAAAGCAAATCCTGTTAGCAAACCAGTACTATTGCCAGTTAATAGCAATGCCTCGTTTATTTCCGTTATTTGTCGTAATATAACCATTATGGCGCCATGGTCACTGATAAGACTATATAATCTAGAATATCTCGTATTTACTGGGTGAGGTTTACATCCTACAAGGCCTATAGATACTTCTAATGTCATCTGTGCCTCTAGGATTTTACTTGGTTGAATTACAAAATCTGGTTTGACCTTGGCTCTCATTGCATTTATGTCGTTGGTACAAATCCCTTCACGTTCCAGTGGCACTATATATGTCTCAGGAGGAAATAATGAGAATTCTCCTTTCACGTGACCATTGATTTTTTTTAAGGCTCTGGCATCAATTTTTGTCTGTGCAATCAGAATATCCACATCTTGATTGGGTATTGAGGGTGTTATGCCCGTTGCAAAATCTCGATCACATTTATCATAACCAAAAAAGTTCGATTTTTGTGGCTCCGGTGGTGTTCTTATTCCACGAAGCTGCAATCACAACAAAATTATTGAAAACCCAATCATTAAAATGTAACTTACGATAAATTTTAAAACATTTAATAGAAATAATGAATTGTGACCTCTATACAAAAGGGTTCTTCCAAAAATATAGCCATCATATCAGAAGCTGAAGCATTTGACAATGGTACTGCGTGGTGATCTTTAAAATTAATCTCAGATTTAGATGTCTTATTCCCTAGAGATATTTGATCTGAAGAACGATCTTCGTCGGTGACCATCCATCTCGTATAAATATGTGTGAAACTATAACCAAACATGAAATTAGATAATTTAAAAAATATACGAAACGACAACTGTATTCTATTTTTGTCCTTACAGTCCAACCTGAAATACATAATTTCGACCTACAACCTCATCTTCAATCTTATACCTTCCATGAAGTGTTCAAAATCCATTACCAAAATAAGTATGCCACACTTACTTGTTTTGTAACAAATGATCTACTGGAAGATCAGCTAGATTAGTGACGTTGGCGAAAAAAATCGGGACGTCGTCATAGGAGGGTAAGTTACCAGTGCTGATCAGAGCTACTACTTCACCGAGCTCTGGTAACCGGCAACCTGTGGTCACAAATGGAACAACTCTTCCAACTCCTGCAACATCATTTAGGTTTGGCTTATTCATTTACGACAAAATTGAATTATGAGTAGGTGAAGTGTGGGAGAGCCATGCTTCGGCACGAATGGGCCGGCTCGACCGGAGTGATACCACGGCCTCACAGAAAACCGACGTGAAGCAACGCTTGCGTTATGTTTCGTCGTGTGAATGAGGTTACCGGAGGTCCAATTACCCTCACCTTCCCCAATCTCCCCAATTCCTGAATCCCCAACGATCCTCAAACTCCTAATCCCCAAAAGGCCGGTAACGCACTTGTAACGCCTCTGGTGTTCCAGGTGTTCATGGGCGACGCCGATTGCTTACCATCAGGTGATCCGTGTGCTCGATTATCGGCTTATGCCATAAAAAAAATATTATTGATTCTATAAAAAAAAATGCATATCTCTACAAGCATCATTCATTTCTTTTTCAGATCTCTTGTAATTTTGCTAATTGTGGTTATGTTTAAAAATGTATATGTTAGTTACGTTTGAGTGTTATCCTATTCCTTATGTTACATCATGAGGGCAAAAACAACTTTATCTTGGACTACAGTTTAATAAACTAGTTGGTCTTAAAATTTAACCCAAACAATTACCAGCTAAGATCCAATCACCAGAAAGTTTCATATCAAATTTGGAACTCGTTTCTTCAGGTTTCTTTTTGTCAGTCTTACTACGATGTCCCTTATTCATATTTATCTCCGATTCGAGCAACGAAGGCTGATTTAAAACTGCATTATGTATTTCATCTAGTACTGCATCCTGATGCCTGGCACCTATAATTCATTGGAGTGGGTCAATTCAATGTCTTAAATAAATAGAACAGGGTACCTAGCTACTTAGAAGATCCTTAATTTTACATGTATCGGAGAGTGATCTTTGTAGTAATCATTTTATTTAACACTTTATGTACAAATGTGTACACAATGGCCGGCTTAGGCAACCAAAGGGTGATGCGGGGATTTTACTATGTAATGTACCGGTAAACGAGTAGACGGATGATGAATCTCCTGATGGTAAGCAAATGGGCAACATCAGAATAATTGCAAGTGCGTTACCGGCGTTTTGAGTGGTAAGGAATTTGAGGATAAGCGATGGGGAAGGGAAAGGAATGGGACGGATTTTTTTCTAAAAACTCTATATAATAAACAAAAATATCTACATAAAAAGAAATCACTACATATAGCACTGAAATAAATACCATAAACTGGATATGGTGTATCGAATAGGCCATCTAAATACGTGGTCGGGATATGTACCACAACCCGATACCATATTAAGTCCCAAATATACTTCTTGAGAGGATATTCAGAGTCAAAAGCCTTGGCGAATTGACGTCGTTCGCCGAATTGTAATGGCGGGAGATAAATGTGAGATTTCTCGGATTTAGCACTGGAATAATATTGATCAATTTAATTAAATAAATATTTGCTTTCATCTAAGCAAGTATACAGAATGTGTTTAAACTAGTGATTAAAAAAATTCAATACTTAGCACTAAGTACGGATATTCCGGGGTGTGGTGTCACTATTGCCACAAAATTACGAAATTCCGTCACTCTGACTGGAAATGCGTGGCTGATCGAGAACGTCAGAAATATTCTTTCTAAATAGTGCCACGTTCGAACCCAATCATAATTGTTTCCATATACGATCTGTAATGAAATAATTATTTAGGAAGTGTTCATTGCTTATTTATTTACCTATATTTTAACTTTTGTGTTGGTAAATCTAAAAGTGCAGATCTCGAGTTTACTTATGTAAATAAACATTTAGAAGTTCGTGCTTTGTTTTCTCGAAAATACAGCTCTACTACAAACGATGCCAAATACCTATAGTTTGCGTAAGTATAGCATGTTTTAGGTATTTTCGTCAGTTTAGCCCAGGGGCAAATTTACAATACGTTGTATAATACTCCAAGACAACTTGTTCTTAAAAGTAACATCCTCTCAAGAAAACCGAGCTAGAAACTCTATGGTAGGTCACTCTTTTTTCAATCGGTTTACAATTCTGGACAACATTCTTTAACTGTTTCAAACTCACTGATATGATAAGAGTAATAATATCATTATGTTATGACAATAATACAAAATTTTATTTTCTTAGGTACCTTAGCCGCGTGTGGATATACTACTACTTCCACCTCAAATATCTGGCCAGGATACAATTGATACACCAATTTGACTCCATGAATTATACTTCCAAGTTCAACCCATCCTTCGCCACTATCACTCCAGACTTCGTTCCCCACCACTTCTAGCGCAAAAGTAAGGGTAAACACACTAGGACCAAACTTAGACACGTCTACAATTGTTAGCTTAGACTGTGGTGTCTTACTCATTGGTTTTCTTTTAAATTAGCTTGTATACTAAATTAATTTTACGTTTGACATTGACGATTATAATGCCACTGTTCAATTGATATACAGCGTGTTATGTATCGGATTTTCGATACATCACCCACGTTGATATTGTATTATAAAATTTTTGTACCTACCTGGTACAAAAATTTTATCATCAAAACACCACGACTTTGGATCGCATATGACATATTTTAAATGTACCTACAGAATTAACACTTCTACAGTTATATTTATGTACAAAATTTAAATTCCCGAGATTGTAAATATGTGTATAACACACGATATAGCTGTATAGTGCTTCGGGGAGGAGGACAATCTTCATAATTTCAGCTGTTCATCAATGTTTTAGGATATAATGGTAAGGTAATATGATTGGCTACACAAACGAAGTATCGGAAATCGGAAACCTAACAACCCGTATATTGTAATAAAAAAAATTATGTATTAAAAAAAATAACAAGCTGTATAACACATTGGTTTGTACGTATTTGTTTCTGTGATTCACAGAGATTGTCTATGTTGTTTTGTAATAAAACTTACTTTGTGCCACCTCTCCCTGTCTCCGTTCAAGAATTTAGTAGACATATCGGTAGCTACCTATCTATTTCATTAGGTATATTATTTGATATTATTTTTGCTGCTCTAGACTACTCCGAGATTACCTCTAGGTACGCAATAGTAAAAAATACTTATTAGATAGATAGGTACTTATTAAATAGTTATACAGACATACTATTATTATGTACTCGCTTCTCCTAGCAGATTCACTCGCGTTTCCGGGGGTGAAAATGAGCCTGTGTTAATTATGTATTAATCTAATTTAAAAATCTAGCAGGCATTTAAAAAATAAGGGATCGATGAATTTAAAACTTATACTTTCAAAAATATTACCTATATAGATAAGTATTTTATTATCACGTTCTTAATTATTATAATTCTATTAAAACTAAAAACCTACCTACCCGGATATCCCCTTTAATTAATCATGTCATTACATTTGCGTTTCGCCAACAAACACTATAAGTAATTTAATAATGCACAAAACCAGTCCTGAATGCGCACAAGCAAAAAGCCGGGAAAGCTTATTATAAATGAACATATCTGTTCCCATTACTAATTAATCCAAGTCTTCGGAGCGCAAACTTCATTATAACTTTGCTATTCGTGCAACTCGCAATCCTGTGAGACGATCAAACTCAATTGTGAGAGTCATTCCATCAGCTAATAGGACATTGATAATCTTAGTTTCGTAATCTCTCTAGTTACTTTCGGGGTATCTATTACTAATATTGGATATTTAGAGAACATTTCAAATATTAGGTATTTTTTTTAATCATCGAATGACTATACTTACTGACTATAAACCACCCCGTTCCTTCTCCTGCACGTCGAGCCGGAGCCCCGGTAACCCGTTAGGTTCTCCGTGAAACATCTACTCTGTACCTATCCAACTTTAATGTTTTGGTTAAAAAAATAAATAAAACCAACAAACATTTATTTTAAGAATTGGGCACAGAATACTACTTTGGGATTATTGCCTGCCTCGTTGGTCGAGTGCTTGCAAGTGCGACTACCGCCCAAGGGGTCTCGGATTCGATTCTCGGGTCGGACAACGTATTACTGGGTTTTATAAAAAAAATCTCAGTAGTTATACATATATTATATTCTATATACCGGGCACATTTCCAGATTCTCTCTCCCTATTACATGGGACTCATTACATAAAATAGTGAAAAGTGGGTGTTACATTGTACAGTGGCATTAAGTGCCCTAATGTGCACCTCTGCATACACATTGAGATAAAAGGCGATAAAAATCTTGAAAAAGCTCATAAGAGGCTTAGCTAAAATAAATCGTTGTTTGCAGCTAAATGTAAGATACAAAAAATTAGACAGCAGATGTTGTGGAGGGCAAATGTTAGTTACCTACTTCATTTAAAATACGTGTGTTAGAAGTAAAATAATTGAAAAATAAGAAGAAAAAGCACAATGCGCCGAGTTTGGTCCGCCCCATCACAAAAAATCTGGCCATGGTACGTGTTGGGAACGACCTATATTGTTTCTAATGGTAATATTTATGAACCATTATTTTAAAAATCTGGTGACCTTCCCTATTTTACCTAATTGAATGGTAACGACATTATGATGTCAGCGCAATGGCGGGAAAGAGGCGATTCGTTTCGAAATACGATTTAATTAGGTACACCTGTATGTTATTCGGTCATTGTATAGATTTATGCAGTTACATTATTAATTAGCTTTCTCATTAAGTAACTATGTGATTTAAATGAAATGTACATAGATACCTACAGTGTGTAAATTTTTATTTTTACCCCTATTTGCTATATTTTAATAGAATATTGAATGTTTTGTAAGTTTAAATATCTGAGGTATATAGTAGTTAGACACAAAAAACCCATGTAATAAAATAATTTTATTACCTTAAAATAATGGGTTACTCACGTGAATATACTGAGAAAAGCTCTACTAGTTTCAACCACAGAGGGGTTCTTCCTGATTAGCAGCGTGCGCGGTCGCGGCGATATCGCACAGCCTCCTGACATAGCCGCGACCAGTAGGTACTTTCACGTGAATAACCCGCGATTTTTAGTTTATTAGTAGATCTCACGATAGTTGTTATTCTCAATTTTTTTTATGATCCATAATCATTGCCTTTTTTGCACATAGGTAAGTACAGGCTGTGAGTATGAGCACCTTCATGTAGTACTAGTAGCCATAGGTACAGCTTGGCAAAAAAGAATTTCACACGGTGACAGCTGTAACTAATATTGACTTGGACTGAATCACCCACTTCGGACCATATCCTTGCCATATCCCATGAATATATATTTAACAAACATTCGAACACAATACCTTCTCTTTTTAAATTCGATGCAAATATCAAAACCGATTGAATTGTAGTGTAACAGGTTGCCACAGCTAAATCACTCATAATTAATCGTAATTTTCTGAGATATTATGATGTCGTTTTACTTTTATCATATCAGTGTTTTACTTCCATTGTCTTTAAAAATAAACACAACCTATTTAGACCTTAGACTTTTTTTAAGGGGGTAAATCAATCGAATGACTTCTCCCGCCTGGGTGTAGCGGAAGGGAGTGTCAGACACTTACTGACTAAAAACCACCCCGTTAACCCGTTAGGTTCTAAGATCAACATGTCAAACAGGTCTAAGGACTTTCACAATACACATTTGTCATAGCACAGCTTATTGTAAGAGAAGGTTGCTCTGCAACTGCAACGTGGCACGGGTTCGATACCCGTGTCTCCATTATCTGTCAAGCAGAAAATTTTTCTAAAATACCATGAATAGACCTGAGTCTGTGTTCTAAAATATAATACAATCAGTTCATTTTCACTTAGAACGTAAATTGATTCCTTTCCTTTTATTTTGATAGTGTTTTTTATTATAATTTAATTTACCAATCCTCAATCACAGAATAAAACAGCTAATTTTATGACATAAATATGTATGAAACCAAGGATGTATATGAAACATAAAATGCACCACCCACAATACTAAGGTCGGTAAGCTATTTTTGTACATACCTATTTATTATTTCCATTCTAATTACATAATTAAAATAACAAATTCTCAGAGAGGTCACTAAGCATACAAAGCACTGTGTACAGATATTATTGTTGATTAGCATAATAGAATACACAGTGTAACCAACATTCAGTCGTGGGTTGTGTCTGGTCGCGTTTGACGTTATATTTTTAATAGATAAATTTTAATTTATTTTTAATTTTTTGAATGTTTATATGCTTCACTTTTATTGGGTATCATAATTCGTGGGTTAAGAACCAGAGTAGCGTAAGGGCAAAAATGTAAAAAATTTTTTTTTCGCCATTCGGTTTTTTAATTCTTATATTTTTATGTGCCAAAAAACTGGAACGATATAGAGGTAGTGAGTAGATTGCTTAGTACAACAATAACGTATAGAAAAAAAGGATATTTGTTTATTGCCAAAATAAAGTTTTTCTACTTACAATAATCTTAACATAATTTTGTCAAAAAAATTACGAGCACAACCGTCGTAACTCGATTTACAGAGCGAATAGGATACTAAATATGGCTTTAATATAATCGCGCAAATAATGTATATTGTCATACGTTATTATCACAGAAAGTTTGATTATGTAGCCTTAGTTTGTATCGTGCTAAATAAACGTAGAGTATTGTTACTGCTTATGGGTCCTTGTTTCGCAAGTTCCTATCATTTTTCTTCCTGCCAGAAAAACATAAGGGTGGGATACGCTGTTACGGAACTAAATAATTAAAATAATACAAGTAGTTTTAATGTCAATAATAACGTAAAAGCTATATACTTTTCTTTAGCACGTTAGAAATCGCTGTTGGTCTAATTCACTTTCGCGTCTAATACTACTGTACGTTAATTTGACCTTAAAAAGTTTAAGTTAAAATACAGGGGGTGGCTGGTTCTGGTCCACACAATTTGTTTTTTTAAACGTTGCCCCACATTAGGATTTTCTCCTGTGTCGTGGGTGCGTTTACAAACATACAAGTTCACACACACAATGACACCCAGACCCGAAACAACAATTTGTGGATCACACAAACTGTTGTTCCGTGCGGGAATTAAACCCGCGACACGTTGCACGGCAGCTGGTTGCCCAGCCACCGCACCAACTGTCCAGTCATGAAAACAATGAAACTCCTGAAAGTGCTAGACAGTACGACAAAGACATTAGTTCTTTTCCGCGCATACCAGCTGATTATGTTAGAAAAGATACCAAACGAGTACCTTGACCAAGACCTTATTGTCACGAAGATGTATGAACTATATGTTCATAAGTGCAAGGAAGATGAAGATGAGGTGGAACCTGTTAAAATAAACATGTATCGCGATATTCTAGAAAATGATTTTTATATTGGCTTACATAAGCCACGGAAAGATATGTGCGATGACTGTTTTGCATATGATAATATGAATGATGAACAGAAAGAAGCTAAAAAAAGTGAACAAGAAGCTCATTTACAGGGAAGAGTTCAAGCCTGTGACTCCTACTCCGACTCGGTATTCCGGGTGTCCATGGGTGGCGCTGATCGCTTACTATTAGGTGATCCGTCTGCTCGTTTGCCTCCTATTCCATAAAAAAAGCGAGAAGAGATAGACATGAAACTTGTTCTGGATGATGAAATTTATTCCGCTGAATATAACATGCAAGCTATTTGTCGTATTCCTACCATATCTTCCAAAAAAATCTTTTATAAACGAAGGCTGCCTGAACATAGCTGTACTTTACTGGATTTTGGCAAAGAAAAGAGGGAACTATCATGTTATTGCTAGAATGAAGGATGATGAAACTGTGAATTGTTTTCTTTTTTTTAATAAAACGTTGCCCTACATCGTTTGCTTCAAAATCGTAAGGATGACCCAGAACATATCTATTTTAAATATGACTTGGCCAGCGAAAAATTAAAAAAATTAAGGTATTCAGAAGGGGCAAAAGAGCAACTTCGTCAAGACTAATTTTAGAAGCTTACAGTGGTCCAGTAGCTATATTAGCAGTTGAGTAGGTACAACGATTTGCAAGAGCTGTGTCGATCTGGAGATGTTCCTTCATAATTTTTACAGCCATTTGCAGGTCGACCACGAATAATGGCATGCTAAATGGCAGAATGTTGCTGCTTAAATTATTATATAATAACTACTATAACATCTACACTTGACCTATATTCACAATAAACGATTTGAATTTTCAAAAAAAAGAAGGTAGTTCTCAGTTTAACTTGGATATGTAATATGTAGGTATGTACCTATGATTGTGCGCGGCTATCTTGCGATTGGCTAAACCAATTTTCAGAAAAGTTACACTTCGGAGAAGGTTAGAGTTATATTAATCAACTGCAAAAATAGAGGGGGTTGAGTCGGTTTTTTAAACGTAGTTTATACAAGAATTATTTATTGATTAAATTTTAAAGGAATCCACGACAAATTATTAATTTTATTAGGTTTTTGTTATTATTTTAAAGCCATTTTAACGAAAGTTCTGTTGCATTCCATACATTATTGAATTTATATAACAGCAAAAATAACGTATGTCAACCAGTTTTTGAAAAATATTAAAATGACACTGTTTTTAACCTACCAAAAAGTTACACTATTCTGTAGCCGATAAATAAAGCTTTATTATTCGTAAAAATTAAATCTCTAACTCCTATAGATTTTGTTATAAAAGAGCTACAAGATAACGGTAGGTAAATTTGAGATGTTTTTTTTCGGCTCTCCTGAGAAGTTGTCATTTTGCCCTTACGCTTCTCTAGTTCTTAACCCACGAATTGTAAGTGTAACGCGATTGTTTATTAATAATAATTTAAGAAAAAGGGTAAATTATGCGTTAAAATTCCACGTGATTACAATTTATATTATAACGTTACTGATATAGATATCATTACCTATCAAGTGTTATCAAATAAAAATAATATTGGAACAGGCGCAGTTGCGTTTACGAAGAACGTCTCAATTTCTCTTTGCGAGAAAAAGTAAGGTTATGGTTATGTCACTGACTGTCAAAGTGCAATAATTCGTGACCGGTTCGGTGTTTATTTACAAAATAATTAATTAATTACCAAAAAAAAATTGAAAAATGTCGTTGTGGAAACTAAACAAGTGTATTTTAGATAAATCCATGTAAGTATTATATCTGTTTAATCTTGTACTTAAAATAATGTCAAACTAAGACAGAAATAATATAAAATATTTACGAATATTACAGGACCGTCGTATCATCTAAGGTTCCTCAAACGGGCTCTACATTTCCATTGCGAAGGAATCAAACCGAAGTACAAAAACCTCCTATTGGGCAGTCGTATAATAAAGATTCAACTATTGATGCCACCGACGTGAAATTCTTTTCCCATAAAATGAAAGACTGGTGGAATCCAAATGGGGATTTAAGTTTGCTACACAGCATGAATTTAATAAGGTAAATCTCTTCATCAATAATTATTAATATTTTATCAATTGGAAAAAGAAAAATTGTCTAAAGGGTGATAGTAACATTGAAATTTTTAATGTTAACATACGTACATCACGCATTTTATCCTCGAAGGAGTAGACATAGATGCACATTACGGCACTTAATGCCATTGTACAATGTAATATTCATTAGTGTTATGAGTCCCATGTAATAGCAGGTGAGCCTATGGCCATATACAAGGCACAATTCCTGACTCCGTGCTGCTACTGTATTTTTTTTTCAAAAACCTATTAATGCTTTGCCTTGCCCAGCATTCACACTTGCAACCACTCGGCCAACTAGGCAGTTAATGTGTAATGTCCATTGACCAAAATAGTATTTCAAAATTCAGTTTTAAATTTTCAGGGTACCTTTTGTCAGAGATGGTCTAGTAACTGCTACAAAGAAAGATTTACATCCTCTGAGGGATAAAAAGGTTCTAGATGTGGGCTGTGGAGGAGGCATTCTGTCTGAGGTAAGATTCAAAAGCATTATTTTGTTTAATTTCTATTGTAAAAAAGCTTATGGTATTCCCACCAACCCCTGTGAGAATGGCAGGGTGGATACAAATTGTAAACGGAATGCTCCCGAAAGTTTTTGTTTTGGTATTATTCATGCAGCATCAGCATGGAACAGTTGTCTACAACTATTATTACATAAAAGAAACATTTAATTCCTTACTACTACGAAAATGAAACTTGTTATTTACCATCACATGTTGGCATTTTTTGCAGGTGTTCGGTTTACACCCTGTATTTTGTCGCTTTCGTTTTTTTCTTGCTGGTATTTTACAAGTCAACTATGGAACTGTACATTTTATAGAGGCTAGGTTATATGTTTATTGCTTATGGCATGACATCATAGATGATGGAGCATCTATGATGGAGTCTACTGGTTCATCACTTGCCACCAGGCGATATAGTCTTCAAACATTTCCCATCAAATATAAAAAACAAAAAGACTAAGTAGCAGTGCTTTCTAATAACTGATCTCCAACTAGTCTGTTAGAATTAAAACAGCAACACTCAAATTCTCTTAACCCATTGAAAATTGTTGAAAATCATCCCCTAAATTTGTTCATACAATAGTAGTCTCTAAACATTGGAAATAAGGTCTATAATGGAGTTAGTAGAGAGCAGTCACCGGTGACCGCTTGGGGATAAACCAGTTAAGCACACTTCTGTGTCTGCCTCTAAAATATAATCATGCTAGAACACATCCTTTACCAAGTTACTTTGGTCTTTCCATTTATCATTTACCTGTTATAATAGTACTTAGAATTTTGTCACAGTCACTATTGCAACACAGAACTAATTCAAGTCAACAAACCTATTAAAAATTACTCATGAGAATTACTTAACAACAATAAGGAAATTGTTTTTGTTCACAACCTTCATCTATAATTTTAATTGTAATTTTCTATGCCATGCATAATGTTCCTGATTATTTTAGAGATAATAATCATCTGTGAATGCATGCATAATAAACTACTTAGTACAATGATATCATACAATCCAAAACAAACAAGAAATAATTTAACTTTTGTTTAACTATTTGTATCTATACAGATCTATAATAAAACGGAGTGTCTGTTTACATTCAATACATTACATATACCAAAATAACACTTACAATTTTTGTCTGCCTGTCTGTCTGTCTGTTTGTACTGGCTAATCTCTGGAATGGCTGGACCGATTTTATCAAGATTTTTATTGGCAGGAAGCTAATGTACTAAGGAGTAACATAATATGCTACTTTTATTTTTAAAAAATGCAGACTAATTTGCGGGTTCAGCTAGTTTATTAATAAAAAGTGTGTAAATGGTCCATATTAACTGTTTTGTCGAATGGCTTGCTACCCGTTTTTATTTAACTAGGTACTTTTTTACATTTTAGTTATTGTGTAATCTAACTATACATTTACAACTTACTTATTGTATGTACAGTATCTTTCAAATGCATATATATATATATATATGAGTATGACACAGCCACAAGAAACATTACAAGATTTGGTTTATTTAGTAATAAGATTAGTTAATTCTAATTTCTTTTCCAGGGGCTGGCAAGACTTGGAGCTACGGTCACGGGTATTGATGCTAGCAAAGATCTAATTGACATAGCCGAGAATCATAAACATGTTGATCCTAAAATAGCGGCAAACAAACCGACATATATTCACTCTACTATTGAGGTAAGCATACCTTGACCAATAAGGTATATTAGAAGTCGCGGAGAACCTAACGGGTTACCGTTGCTCCGGCTCGACGTGAAGGAGAAGGAACGGGGTGGTTTTTAGTCAGTAATAGTGACACTCCCTCCCGCCTCACCCAGGCTGGAGCAGTCATTTGATGATTTTCACCATTTAAAAAAAAATAAAAAAAGGTATATTAGAAACTAGCTTCTGTCCACGCCTTTGCCCGAGTTCCCTTGGGTTAAAAAGTAGCGTGTGTTATTCCAGATCATAATATCCCAATCCCTTCTACTATTTTCACGTAATTGAGTATTAAACTTTCGCATTTATAATATTTGTAAGAAGATAAATTACTTGATTTTCATATTAGCTACAGTATGTCATAAACAATTCTAATATTTATATAATTTTTTGGTAAATTTTGACCCAAATGTTTTGGCATTTCCACAGTTACTTTGCTTTTTGCTTTATATTGCTATTCTAGATATTGAGACCCAAAGCATATAATAATATTACTTATAATTTAAAATTCGACTGTTTTTTCTTTGTCATGACCTACCATTAGTTAGTTTATCTCTTTCGCTTTCATACCTGAAATGCTCATTAAAGTTTTATGGACGGGTTTTTTATAATATAAGAGAAATAGTCTTCTATAGAATTGCTTCTTAACTCGTCGAGTACCGGTTTTGTAGACACAATTATAGAACAATAGGTTGCGGTCACCGGTGACCACTTGGTGTTTGACAGTTTAAGGGAATTGTTTAATAAAATGCATGTGTTCAATGACCATATTGAATATTTCAGGAGCACGCTAAATCAGCATCCAATCTCTATGATGGAGTAGTGGCTTCGGAGGTGATAGAACATGTAAAGAACCAGGAACTATTTGTCAAGTCTTGTGTACATGCCTTGAAACCAGGGGGCAGAATATTCTTTACGACCCCTAACAGAACGAGATGGTCACAAATGTTTATTATATATTTTGCTGAGAATGTACTTAAAAGCATACCTAAAGGGGCCCATCAGTATGAGAAGTTTATAACGCCTAATGAACTAAGTTTTCTGTTAGAACGAAGTAAGTATATTATATGTATATTATATGTATGTATTGTATGTAGTTGTTGTTTATTATTTAAAAATGATGGTGTCCACATCGGTGCGTGCATTTGTTATGAACCGAAATCGACGTGAATCGAAACTGATCACCTGATGGTAAGCAATCGGCGCTGCTAATGGACACCTGAAACACCAGAGGCGATACAAGTGCGTTACCGGCCTTTTGCAGATTGGGAATTTGAGGATTGTGGGGGATTCGCGGATTGGGGAGACTGGGTTGGGCCTCCGGTAACGCTCGCGAGCAGCTTATACGTCAGTTTAGAAAAACCGTATTATGCTAACGAGCTGTTATATATAAATTACGTTTAGTTGTTTACAAATACTAAAAATTAGAGATACGATACGAAAATGTATTTATCCAAATGTATAATACTGAAATTTAGTATATTAGTACGAATTTGTTTTACGTTCGCGTTCGGCGCTCTGATTGGTTGGTTCACTGGAGCCGGCCAATCAGAGGACCGAAACTCGCTTTAAGCCCTCTGACTCTAGTACCTATTTCGTGATTTTTTTTTATAAGAATATATAGGTGTCCCAAAAAAAGACATTAATTATATTTTCTTGTTCTAGATAATTGCCACGTAGAACTGACTTACGGCGTAACATACAACCCAGTTACTGGCCATTGGGACTTCTCGCAATTTCAACATCTGATGTACGCCATCCAAGCAATAAAATTAAGTTAATTTTCAAAGATAGACGTTTATCTTAAGAAAAATATCGGTGTCAGAATTTTAAGTTTATTTCATTTTTAACATAAACATGAAAAATGGTATAAATTGTTACAAAATGTACGATTTTTAATAGAACTGTTAATTTATTGCATTTAGAGTATTATTTGGTTCAACAGAACCTTATTCTTCTATGAAACGTAGTCACTGTGGTGCGATCCGTGAAGCCCTCCTTATTATAAAATGCACATTTTTTTGCATTTTTCTTAATTACATACATGATTAAATCATTATGAAATAGAATAAAACACGAAAATATTAAAATCGCACTTGTTATTTAGGGCTCGTACACAAAACTGCGATGTAACGTCGCATCACAAAAATATGCGAATTGATTCGCATCACACATCATGAAATCTTATCTTCTTAAAATCTTACTCTCTTTTTCCTGTATCTTCTAAGCAACAACCGAAGTGCACACTTCTTTTTACGATCCATGTCACGACCCAGTTTTCAATTTAAAATACGTTTAGTACGGTTGACGATCGTCGAAGGAATGGTCACCTTTGAGACGCCTTGTCGCACGAAATCGCATCGCAGCAATTCGCATCGTAAATTTTTGCGTTGCGAATTCGTATCGTTCGTATCGCATCGCAGTTTTGTGTATGAAACGAACCCTTAAAGAGATTAAACTGTGGTACACTAGCGCCATCTGGGGAGTACAGAAATGATATAAAATTACGGCACGGTTGGTGCGCTGGGCAATCGTTTACCGGGGAACGTGTCCGGTTCGATTCTGATGGGATGGGAAGGGCGTAACTCTTTGTGTGATCCATAAATCGTTGTTCCGGGTCTGGGTGTCATATGTATGTGAAATTTTATCTTTGTAAACGCACCCACACACACGACACAGTAAAAAATCTAAGTATGGGGATCATTTAAAAAGAAGTGGTCTCATTACTCACAGTTCCATCGACATCTGCACTCCTTTTTATATACCTAACTACCATAGAAGAGAAGCCCAAAAAATCTGTAACCAAAGAGTATAATAAGTATTGGGGTCTGTAACCAAAAGGGCTGTCATCCATGACGTTGTCATTACAAAATTAGAAGAAAACAAAATTGCAAAAATGCTGTAGGTATATTGTGCTAATTATTTAATAATAGCTTTTAAGAGTAGTATATAGTGATAGTAGGTATATGAGTATGTCACTAACCAAGCTCTTAAAAGCTCCAGTAAAATTGTTTAAGAAAGAAGTAATAACATTTGTGATCGTTCGAAGATATGACTTGGGGGGTAAATACCTTTTCGTATCTATGTAACCAACCTAGCCAGACTACGCGACCAAAGAAGGGTACCGTGTACCTATAAAGAATTTGTCTTTGGGTACTACCTTTATTTGAACGTAACGTACACGATTGCATGGTTGGCGCATCGGCTAGACAACCGATTGTTGCCGAACGCGTCACAAGTTCTTTTCCTGTCTGGAACTATTCCGTGTGATTCCCAAAGTAGATGTTTCTCTATTAAGTACCTAACTACCAATTCTGTATTCCGCATGAGAGCTCTAATTTTTTTAAAGTTACCATCCATATGAAACAAAAAATATTTCAGTAAAAGAAATCGTTTAAAGCAATAACGCACTTATTATTACTATTAAATAATCATTTTAGAGCTCGAAGACAGTCTCCGCTACATAGCAGTAAGGCCTTCGGCCTCGAATTCGGTGTTACGTCAAAAAGTATGGCATTTACTGGACCTGCCCGATTTTTGTGAAGAGGTCATCCTACTCAAGGCAAACAATGAAGTGATACCGCTGACCGAGTTAAGAAAGGGCAATGACCCCCAGAACCCGTTCGTCCTTGAAGTTTGGTTGCCTAACAATGGTGATCGTCTTACATGTAAGTGATATTTTTATTGTACCTAGTTATACCCTAGAAAAAAGGTCTTTATTCCACGGTGCATCTTTTCCGGATGACACGAGACATTGATGTTGAGCCTTAATTAAAATGAGATTACCTACCTACATTAAGGACGTATAGGCAGGACCGTCTTAGATTACGCTGGGGCCGTTGGGCACACAACAATTCGGGGTCGTAAAGACGGTACAGGGTATAGAGGTCTTAGTACCAGTTTGTTTTACGTTAAAAGTAATCGAAACGAGACTGCAAAAAAAACTCGTGCTAAGCCCTCAAGTTCATTCAACCGAAAAGTCCTAATGAGTTAATCTCACGTTACCTACATACCTATCTACTGAAGTACTTATGTTTTTATCACCTTTCTATAACACCGACTCTTTGAAAAGAGGTAGGTAACACGCTAAATAATTCATAACGTGTGACGCAAGTCATTTACAGAATAAATTATCACATTTAATGTTGACAATGAGCGAGTATCAGCTACTGGTTACCAAATAATTTGATGTGCACAATTAATCATGTACTTACAGCCTCAACGACTGTTCATAACAATATGCTGACCATCGGCAATGGAGAAAATCAATCGCAATTTTCAAATAGACATAAAAATGATACAACGATCTACGAGAACACCCTCAAGGAGCACGACGATAAATTCTGTGCTGGTACCTGCTTTTGTGAGTATTTTTACGACTTCCCAAAAAGGAGGAGGTTCTCAATCTGTATCTATCTTTTTTTTTATTTTTTTGGGGGGATTTAGCCCTAAAATAGAACATTCTAATTGATGATAACTGTTGTATTCTGAAATTTTAAAGGCGCGCGGATATTTTGTAGGTGTACACTAGAGATGTGCCGACATAACTTAAACCGTACGACCGTTAAGAATTCGATCAACATCCTCAATGCTAATAAGTTTGGAAATGACGTCACCTAGCCCCTGATTGATCCATATCATAAGTGTGGGAGAGCCATGCTTCGGCACGAATGGGCCGGCTCGACCGGAGTGATACCACGGCCTCACAGAAAACCGACGTGAAGCAACGCTTGCGTTGTGTTTCGTCGTGTGAGTGAGGTTACCGGAGGCCCAATTACCTTCCCCTTCCCCAATCTCCCCAATCCCTGAATCCCCAACGATCCTCAAACTCCTAATCCCCAAAAAGCCGGTGACGCACTTGTAACGCCTCTGGTGTTCTAGGTGTCCATGGGCGACGCCGATTGCTTACCATCAGGTGATCCGTCTGCTCGTTTACCGGGTTATGTATTCCATAAAAAAAAATATATCATCCATACTTCTAGGGACACCTGTATAGAAAGTGAAAGGTTATCACTTTTCCATTCCATCCGTCACGTTCATTACAATTTGAACTTTCCAACAAACCAGTCGATCACGACACCATTTATTTATACAAAACCTTATTTGCGTGTCAATAAGGATCATTTTAGTTTAATAGAGATAATTTGTACCGACCTAACATAAGGTTGACATACTAAAAAGGAAATTTCTATGCAAAGAAACGTTTGTCATTAAAATATGTGTCTGTGTACCCAACATATGCATGGTCATGTCTCGACTGACAATTATCCGACTATCTGATGACTAAATAGGTTCTCTCCTTAAAATATCTTTGGAGTTTCTAGTTACAAAATAACTTACTAAACTGGCTAACCAGGCGTAGTAATGGTATGACAGAAATATCACGCGTTTTATTTCCAAAGGAGTACGCCGATGAACTGCTACATAGTACAAGTACAATTTAAAAACTCTGTAGGTACCTATTTAGGCTTTTTTTGTACTCAAATGAAGTCAAATGAGACTTTCTGGTCGTCAGTAACACATACCTGCTCCCACTCAAGTGCTTGTACTTAGCATAATGCCTTGTTCGCACTATGCTAGTATTTTAGTCGAGCAGCGAGTGTTCTGTTATATCACTTTCGCTTCAAAATCGAAGCGAGAGAGTTACTAAATACTCGCTACTTGACTAAAATACTAGCATAGTGCGAACAAAGCATAATAATAGATAACCCATGACCTTAAAATCATCACTTTTAAAACATTAACTCCGCGATTACGTTCAAACAAATTTGCTATTAAAGTCTAATCAGTCATGTAATATTTTTCAGCTCAATCAACACTATCGAACGAAACAATGGCGTTTAACAAAGTTCGCATTGCAGCCAACAAACAAACGGTGAACACTTTACTATCAGATATCAAAAAGTCTGATATATCTTGTCGAATCTCCAGCACTTCACTCTTCAGACTGAATAGAGGGAAGAGTCGCGATAACTTTACGAATATTTTGTTAAAAATACAAAGTGATTTGTCTACGTTAAGTAATAAACTGTCTGTGTTGGAAAACAAGCTGCCCGCGTGAATTTCTGATTTGAATGTTAATTTTTGAAACTAAATAAAGCGATCATTGTCTTCTATTGTTCGTTATTCTTAGTTTTTATTCATAGATAAGACACTTTGAGTACTATTAGCCTCATTGAAACAAATAGATGAGATGACAGAGGTCACAAGGAGCCGTTCGACGCAGATCATTTCCAACCGGCCGATCTGGAAGTCTGAGGACGTCATGAGTTGAACATTTAAGAAACTCACAACATACATTTTAGTAAAAATAGTTTGTTCGTCGTTCCAATAAAACTGCATCATTTTATATCAATAAATACATATTATATATTTCAAAAATAATAACATTTATAACATTAAACATGGTATAAAAGTATGATACTATTTTGATTATTATTTACAATTAATGTCAGTCCTGACACTGTTGCTATGTACAAGAATAATACAATAGAGGTATATTATGTGGACTAGTGTAACTATTATGTTACTAGTGAACATCACCTTTGTAACCAAACCGAATATTAACCTGTTTGCCTACCCCATGGTACAACACTAAAACAACTTTGAAGCCTAGTACAAATTCCATTCAAAACATGAGCAAGCAACTGATTCACAACCAATAGAATAACTTTATAATTAGGTATTTAGTTTTGTACGAAAATGTATTAATTATTTTATTGTGCATTTAAATTTAAAAACTGTGTGTCCGATCTAAAATTGGAAAAGAAAAAGGTTCTGTAATACATTTTATTTGTGTCCATCTAATTTATTAATCTATATATTCGTAATCAAAGACGGACGGTTTTCAGAGCTATTGTTAAATATCTACATGTAACATATTAAGCTTTAATAATATTAGGAATTTACTATCTAAAGAGCTGCACGGGCTGCAGTTGATTTGTTTTTGGACCTAGCTAGAGGTATAAAAATATTTTATCTTGAGTATTGCAGTAGATAAAGCTCATTTTCCTAGTGAAATTACGTACATCTAAACTATTTGTTCTGTCCACTCTTGCATTATATTTTTTTCTTACAAGCGCACATGTCCTACATATCTGCCTACACATATCCAAAGCTTCTTTGATTTTATTCAGACTTAAGCATGCCTTACCTTTCCCAATTAAACTAATATTTGCTACTATTTATTTACCATAAAATGTACTTTTAAATAAAAACTGTAGAAATATAACAACAGTAATGACCAGCCAAATTTGAGGTTTAATAACGATTTCTTAAATACAGATGATGTATTCTGAAACAAATAGAAAAATATCAAGTAAATATATGTAGGTAAATATCAACAAAAATTCGTTAAAACAAATTAGCATTGATTTTGTCACTTCAACCTTCGACAAAAGCAAACATACTTTACCAAAAAAGCAAGACCATAATTTTTAAGACTTTCGTAATGTATAAAGAAGAACTTACTTTATGCTCGAGGTTGTAGACACTCTGTACACAACATTGGCTCATGACCACAAAGCCACACATTCGGTCCTGCATGCCGAGTGCGTATTCTATACTACGGATAAGATCGTTCGTTTTTAACACTAGTAGCGCCTGTCTATCGACGTGCTCTAAACATTGTGTAACATAGTGCAAAATGTTTGGTAACTCATTTTGGAATGTTGATTTCTGAAAAAGAAGTATAATATTTACAACTGTAGTCTATGTCTGACATAGTGATGAATTAATTTACTCAATCATTACATTGTAGGCAGTAATTGGCTTCTGATAACTATCTATGCTTCTGAGATCTGATCATCATTAGGATTGTATAAATTAATTTTTATCGTTTGTGACATTCAGTAACTACTGACGATGCGACGTCAGATTTTTTTCGTTGATTTCGTTTTTAGTAGAGGTGTACCTAGATGGCCTATCGTAGGATAGGCCATCTAGGTTAGCAAGCCTTCTAAGGTAGGCAGGTCTACGTAGCACTTTGATTCGACAAAACAGGAATCTAAATGAGGCCGAATGTTTCCGTAAAATAAATAGAAAAATAATTGGTTGCCAATCAATGATAAGCAGTATTGCCTAATCCAACCTTTGTGGACTTTATCTTTCTACATCTGTTTGAAACTGCTAAAAAAGCTCGTGATAGCTACTCACCTCATCAGACGTTGGTCTCGTCCGCCCAATGCCTTTCATGATGGAGTCCCAAGGTCTCCCAGTGACCATACACGCGAACAATCCATATAACTCCTTTCGAATCCCCAACTCTTCCGCGTGAACCCGCATCTGATCACGGTTGCGATCGATGATCGATAACCATAACTTTGAATAATGATACCTAAACTTTTCTGATAGTTGCTGAAAAAAAGTAAATGTTTTTTTTGAAATTGTTATAAATGTATTTTTAATAAGAGATTTTTCCTATTAGGTTTTTTCCTGTGTGGTAAATGCTTATAAACACTTAATTTTACGGGCATATCACACCGAGTCTCGGACCTTGGACAACGATTTGGGCATCACACGATTAACTAATTGTTGCGTGCGGACATCAAACCCGCGATACGTTGTGTAGCAGAGGGTACTGCAACAACGCTACACTATTTTTAGCAGTTTGAGCACTAGTTGTAATACAAGTACCCGACTGTATAAAAAAAATATGAAACAACGATTGCGACATAGGTCTATGTAAAATAGTAATGTAAATTAAAATGCGGCCTTGATTTTTTTAATTTTAAATTCGTGTCACGCAACTTCCGAAGTATTCGATCAGGATCTCTGTATTGTTCCAGAGTAATACATTATGTACCTACTTAAATAATTCATAGATTCACAGATATAAATATAAAGAACCACCATAATAAATACGTACGACGTTAAAATACGTCATTTGGTATTCTGCCAAGCAAGATCATTAAAAGTTCCTTCCGAGCATCATGTGACCCTTTTATTTTTTGTTATAGGGCTTAATAATACAAATATAATACTACACAGCATTCATAATAAGCAGTAAATATACTGAACTAATAATGCAGTAGTGACAATTGGGTACTATGCAACGTATCGCGGCGCCGGTTCGACTACCGCATGGAACAATTTTTGTGTTATCCAAAACTACGTGAACCACATCGAAGAAATTCTTGTGTGGGATCACTTTGCGTATAACCATAGAAAAAGTATACATCTAAACACTCAGATACATAAAATTGGATTGTCCGGTTCTTACAATTTTTGTCTGTCTGTCTGTTTGTACTGGCTAATCTCTGGAATGACTGAACTGATTTTGCAAGACTCTTATTAGCAGGTAGCTGACTGATATACTAAGGAGTAAGTTAGGTTACTTTTATTTTGAAGAATTGAAAACTTATGCTCTAAAATTCATACTCTATGCGGAAGAAGTGGCGAGCAACAGCTAGTATTACATAAAAGATGTAATCACTACACAAGCTACTGTTTAAAAATATAAATAATGGATCAAACCATTTAATTTTAGCAGCACAGTAATAAATCAATAATAAATTATAGCAATAATTTTATATCTGTCATCATAGTTTTACTTATGTTTTGAGACTATTAACTACAAGAATACTTGTAAAAACAAATGAAAGTATAATACATTAATTAATAATAATTTGATTGACAAATGAAAACTCTCTCATAAAACTCATATTAATGAACTACCTTTAGGAAATACTTTGCTACAACTTACAGCATACAAACCGTGGTCCAACAAATAGACGGTGACATCCTTGTCTTTCGGATCCCTTTTCACAAGTATATTTCCCGGATGAGGGTCACTGTGCACGAAGCCACTAACGAATATCATGTGCGAATACAGGTCACCCAACTTCCTACATAGATCAAATCTGTTGATTTTATGTTCCTAAAAACAAATGAGTTATGTAAATGTTGTGATAAAGATTGCTTCGAAAGCTGATCGATTTAGAAGACTTTGAGACAAATCAGACATATCAGACGAAAGACATCTAGTCTTTCGTCTGATATGATAAAGGTGAAGTGATTATGTAGTCACTTCACCTTGTTATGATATATATATATTTATGTAAGTATGAGTGATTTCCCATCATCTTAATAAGTTTTAATGTAAGTGAATGTTTCCAAATCTCTAATCTAATTTTAATAGATATTGATACAAAGATAGATAGAATTCTTAGAACTCAGTCTCTAATCTGTTATAGGTTACTTAACTCATTCAAAATTTGTTCATACAAAAACAGTCATGAAACATTGGAAAGAAGGTCTATAACATAGTTAGTGGAGATCGGCCACCGGTTAACTGATAAATCCCCAAATGATGACCACCCTCCACTAACTTCATTATAGCCCTTATTTCCAATGTTTAGAGACTAATTTTTAGGGGAAGATTTTCAACTATTTTCAATGGGTTAAAGGTTGAAACTTTGAACTTTAGAGCTAGTTAGTCATAGAAAATACTGTGAAAGTTGAAAAATTGTCTTCAATTTGTTGACAAAATCTACATACACACTACATTGACAGGCAGGTTAAATCTAATTTCACAATGACTAGTTATTTATACAACAATGTCAATATAAAACAGCATTATGTAATTCAGTAAATACTCTTATATTATAATTGTATTATTAACGGTACTTATGAAAAGTAGTTGATGTGGGTCAAGGTTACTCATACATTTACTTACTGTGTTATAATAATTTGCATAACATCATCGATGTTTTATATGAAAAGATAGGCCATGGCGTAATTATTTTCAAAGTAATTTAAGAATAAGATTAAAATGACTTTTAAATTGTTTTTAACAATTAATGCATCATGTATAAATAGCATTAGATAAATGAGAAAATACTGTTGAAATGATATGTACCTAACTATTATGAAAAGTGTTATCAATTGGCCTTCTATAACCAGTGAGCAATAATTGTACCTTATTTCATAATACACTAACTTCCTACTAATGTTCATTCATGTGCAATGTACAAAGGCATTGTGAAACTAAAGAGTTTTGTACTGGATGCTATTAATTTTAATACTTACGTCTATATATTTTAGATCATTCACCTGGCCACCACTCACATACTCCATTACAAGAACCCTCTCAGTACTGTATTCCCAAAAAATCTTTGGTACCTTCAACCAATTATAATTTTTAAATAAAACGGCAACTCTTTCAGCATTTCGACCTTCTTGAAGGAAATCCAACTCTTTTGCAATATTCTTTTTGGTTTCATCAATAAGCCATTGTAATTCAAAATCAGGGAACACCTTAGACATGGTTGTTATTATGAATTCCATCCATTTTAGATCCATTTTGACATTATCTCTTACAAAATAATGTTGAACTTTTACAGCAACATCTGTGCCATCTTTCAGCTTAGCTTTATGTACTTGTGCTAATGATGCTGTGCCTAGAGGTTCAGGCTCAAATTCTTCAAACAAATCTTTGGGCTGAAAGTGAAATTGTGGTGTAATACTTTAGAATGGAAACTAGACAACTGACTGTTTACACAGCCTTTAAACTAACTTCTTATTTACATAAGACTACTTACATCTCGTTTCAAATCTTCTTTCATAACTTTATACAGCTCTTCAACACTGTTTCTTGGTGCATCCTTATGAAGTATTCTCATTGTTTTCACATACTCATTGGGTAACAAGTAGTCCAATGCTCCTACATGCTGTCCAACTTTAATATATACGCCTTTGTTAGCTTTACATAGCTCGAGCAATTTCTCTGCCCCAATTTGATGAGCTTGACTCTTGACCTCCAAATATTCTTGCGAGCTTCTATCCCATTCCCTGCTGTATAACATGGATTTGTACGTTCTTCCAATTTCCACAGCTGTGAATGCTGTCCTGGATAGCCTTACGACTGCCAATGAATCGTAATCACCATCGTTGAGTTTCACAGCAGCAGTAACTGTACCACCAATAGCTACACTGCCATAAAGTCCGTACTTAACCACACGCGGCAACCTTCTCGACAACATGTTTTTTAAGCTATAATTATTTTACCACGTATTAGTCACATATTACTATTAAAGTTACTATTTTCTAAGCAAAGCTATTCGAGAGACGACTCACGACAACCCATGCAAATAGAACGTGAACGGTGAACAACCAACCAATGTCATTATCACGAAATCACGATTGTTTGTCAGTCAGCCATTGTCAGTTGTCAGTGTCATGTCATAAAAGTATTGCTGTCAAATCCAAAGAGTATAATAAGTAGGTATAGGTCAAATCTACAAAAGTAAGGCGTGGGATATGGGGTGGTCAATGTAATTCTTTTTTATGGGTTATGGGAAACGATCTCTAGTTATAAGTGCGTGCGCTTATGGAGGTTAAGAATTTGAGGATTATTGAGGAATTATGGAGATTGGGGAGGTCGGAGGACCTCCGATAATCAATACAACGCCATCATTGTTTCACGTCAGTTTTCTGTGAGGCCATGGTATCACTCTTGTGGAGCCGAACCATTCGTGCGGAAGTATTACTCTCCCATATTTATTAAGCATGTCACGGTTATTAGTTTATTTTGCTACTAGCTTCTGCCAGTGGCCTCATCCGTATTCTCGTGGGATAAAAAAATGCCTGTATGTTATTCCAGACTTATACTTAGTTTATTTACCCTTGTTCCAAACATCCCGATCCTATCAGCCGTTTTGACGTGATTGTGTAATAAGTATTAAACATGATACACATACACAACTACAATAATTGTATGTATATTACACATCTTAGGGGTGGTCCCCTGGTTAATGTTTGTGTGATGCTGAATGACCGCCGAGCGCGAAGAGTCAGCTTAAATCCTCAATTTAAATATATATATAAACTCAACCCTATCTACTGTAGATCCTGGCTTACAGGAGTTGCAGCGGTTTTGGGAGGTAGTGGCGGGCTTGTCCCAAAAAAAAACTCAAACCTATCAGTTAGTGGATTTAAGGTTACTGTATGGGTTTTCGAAATAAAGGTTTTTCGATCACGGATACAATCGTTGTTTCACGCCGGATGCAAGCCGATTTTCTGTGCGACCGTGGTCGCCTATGGTGGTCGCCGTAGTATCACGATGGTCAAGCCGACCTATTTGTGCTGAATAAAGATAGGCATTTTTTTTATAAATACTAAAAATAAAAAGACTGCCTCGTTGGCCGAGTGGTCGCGAGTGCGACTACCGGGCAAGGGGTCTCGGGTTCGATTCCCGGGTCGGGCAAAGTATTACTGGGTTTTTAAAAAAAAATTCTCAGTAATAGCACGGAGTCTGGAAATGTGCCCGGTATACGGCAATAGGCTCACCCCCTATTACATGGGACTCATAACATAAATAGTGAAAAGTGGGTGTTACTTCTGTGTGCACCTCTGCCTACCCTTTCGGGGATAAAAGGCGTGATGTTATGTTATGTTAAAAATAAATAAACACTCTATTTAGACTTCTGTTTCTACTCAACTATTTGCGTGAATAATCGCCCATCTCTATTATACGGTTTGAGTACATGATATTCTAAAGAATATTTAAAAATATTAATGTTTACATCTATTACAAATAATTTATAATTTTCATTATATAGATAAGAGTACAAATAATCGTAACAACTTCGCTAAGTTTAATTTTTTTAGTTTGGTAACTTCCATTGAGTGACGCCATCTTTCTTTTAGGTCAGTGTTCCGCTTCCGTTGACAGATCTTTTTAGATTAAAACCTCCGAAAATGAAGGCTAAAGGAGAGGTAAGTCTCGAAAAAATATAGAAAACATGTGAAAAATGTGCATTAAAATAATTAATTTTCAACGATAAATAATATTTAGTGGTTCTAACATGGAAAACAGTGGTTATAGAGTGTAAATGTTTAACGGAGTGTGGCGTACACGTTGTCGGTGCATTCTTTTGAAATTAGTTTACTTGATAATTCTTAGTTTAATACGATAGTGAATATAAATACATTGTTTATCTAAAACTAAAATTAATTCACTCTTCAAAATTACATTACCTTTTGTGCCTGTAATGTAACAATGACACTAAAAAATAGATGCGCTTTTAGGTTATGTCATGTTGTGATGCGGTCGCTATGTTCCATCTATTTTATCTCCTAGTTCCAAAATTATAAAGACAAACAGAGAATTAAGGTCACATATATTTTTGTATCGTAGTAATAAAGTTTCGTGCTGGTTTCATTCGGTGATCGTAAAATAATGTGAGTTCCAACCTAAGGACTTGGAGGTAAGCATGGTTTCATGTGTAAACATTTGTTGCAGTTGAAGGAGTATGAGGTCATCGGCCGCAAGCTCCCCTCGGAGAGCGAGCCCAAGCCTCCTCTATACAAGATGAGAATCTTCTCCCCAGACCAGATTGTGGCCAAGTCCCGTTTCTGGTACTTCTTGCGTCAATTGAAGAAGTTCAAGAAGACCACTGGTGAAATCGTCTCTATCAGGGTTAGTATGATGTCTTTATTTGTATGTTATTCTTTTGAAATGATTTTTATGAGGAGTAAAAAGTACCTTTGTTTCTTTTTCTGATAGTGTAGATTTTTCACCTAACTCGTTATGATTTGGAATCTTCTGCACTCATTACTTAGGTTTAAAAGTTAAAATCAATAGGCATAAGTTAGTTTCAAAGTGAATTAGTCACAAAACAAGAAGTTATATTTTCACATGGTTTTCTTTTGCATTCTGCACCTATTATTTTATTTTAAAAGATTTTTACTTGGTGGTCAGTGAGATATCAATTGGAATCTTTCTATCTTTGACACTCCTTTGTTGAGGTCATACGATGAACCCTGTCACTAAGCAAATATTTAGAAATTTAAATTAATTGGATATGTGGTTATAAGTGTAAAGTGGATAATATTGTACTAAGTAAACTGTACCTAAATTTGTCGCCAGAGATATTAATTAAATATTAAATAATAAAATATAGCACCTACAAATGATTCGGCTGATTCAAAGAATAAAATGTTTCATCAAGTTATGTTAATACCTCTACTAAATGAGCATAATAAAAATAAAAGTCTGTTATCGAAAAATATGACAATTGTAAATAAGCTTAACTTTCATTTTAATATTCCAGGAAATCCCAGAGAAGAGCCCAGTGAAGATCAAGAACTTTGGCATCTGGCTGCGTTATGAGTCTCGGTCTGGTGTACACAACATGTACCGTGAGTACCGTGACCTCAGTGTCGGAGGTGCTGTCACTCAGTGCTACCGTGACATGGGAGCCAGGCACAGAGCCCGTGCTCACTCCATTCAGGTGATTATTATTATTCAAATTAAGAAATCTTATAGCATTTTGTATAGTAACATAACATAACTTGACTTTGACTGCACGGTTGGTGCGGTGGCTGGGCGACCGGCTGCCGTGCAACGTGTCGCGGGTTCGATTCCCGCACGGAACAACACTTTGTGTGATCCACAAATTGTTGTTCCGGGTCTGGGTGTCATGTGTATGTGAACTTGTATGTTTGTAAACGCACCCACGACACAGGAGAAAATCCTAGTGTGGGGCAACGTTTTTTTAAAAAACACAAACAAAACATAACATCACACCTTTAATCCCACTAAGGGGTAGGCAGAGGTGCACACAGAAGTGACACTCACTTTTCACTATTTATGTTATGAGTCCCATGTAATAGGGGGTGAGCCTATTGCCATTTACTGGGCACATTTCCAGACTTCATGCTACTACAGAGATTTTTTAAAACACAGTAATATTTTGCACGACCCTGGGATCGAACCCGAGACTCCTTGCCCAGTATTCGCACTTGCGAACACTCAACGTAGCAGTCGATGTTGTATAGTGTTCTGTATTGTACATTGACACATGTTGCTTCAATGTTTATGTTAATTAATTTTGATTGTGGAATGAAAACAAAGATTAAATACTTGAAGTTTTAGACATCAGCATTCATGTTTAACTTTTTATGATGTTGACCTAAACTGAGATTTAACTATTTCTTTATTATATTGATGCTACCAAGGTACCAGTTTATGGTTTAACCCGTTGACTGTAGATCCACATGAGACACATTGTATTTTCTTTTGTGTGTCATATACCGGCACTCTAGAGGTTAATTCAAAAAATGTGTTGATTTTGTGTATAGTAAAATGTTTATTCTGTCTGGGAATTTAATAGCAATATTCCTCATGATTTCACTAGTTGTTTTTCTGTATGTTGTTGTAAAAGTTGTATGTTATGTTAGCATTCATCCATGTTGTTTGTATTGTCTATTTCAGTACTTATTTTGTTGAGATAGTGTGCAGGGAGGTGTTTTACAACTTACAACAGAATCAATCCATTACAAATATAGATAGGCATATTAATCTAAATGACTTGTATGTTATTTGAATATTTATTTTCTTATTTATAGATCATCAAAGTGGAGGTCATCAAGGCGTCTGCGTGCCGCCGGCCGCAGGTGAAGCAGTTCCACAACAGCACAATCAGATTCCCTCTGCCCAAGCGCGTGCACCACCACAAGCGCCTCAACACCTTCGCATACAAGAGGCCCAGCACCTACTTCCTCTAATTTTATTATGTATGCTGTTATAATAACATTAAAATCCACATTATGATGTGGGAAAAAAAATATTCTATTTTGTTTTAATGTTTTACCCAGTATGCTAATTTAAAGTAAAAATATCAAGCCATTGCTTCTTTAAATCGACGCTACGCGAAATTATCCATTGAGGGCTGATTAGAAGCGGATAAACTGCTCTCCTATGATGTTTAGGGACTACTTTTGTGTATGAACAAATTTAGGTTACGATATTTCCTAAAAAGCGTAGGCACTTGCAGAGTTTGCCTTAGAGATTATACCTCCAGTTCTGGGCCTGATGGTGGTAATGTCGCGTGTAGTCAGTTTTGTCCAATGATTGTAACTGTCGGATACTAGTAAAGCCCCGAGAAGACACTGGTGTCCTGTCCTAGCCACTGCATTATATAACTTATTTCCGATACTTCGAGACTACTTTAGAATGAACAAATATGTTACTAAAATAAGCAAGTTAACGGGTTTTGATAATAACTGACGAAGCTCACTGCATTTAGACGTTTTTACTTTTCTTGATCTGTGTAGATAAATCGATTCCAATGTAGGTAGGTACAATTAAAATAACAGCTTGAGTTTCTTTATTTTTTATTGCCAATAAGTAAGATATTTATATTCTGAAAATACACATCTATTAAAGTTCTTACGCAAAAATGTAGGTAAAAAATAATATCATAATTTTATTGAATAGGTATCTATCAAGGCAATTAGGTACCTAAAGAAAACTTACAGGATCCTGTGAATTAATAGGAGCATCAACATCGCGAATATTAGATTGTAAGTATTGGGTTGTTTCCTCATGCAAAAAAGTAATTGTAAAAACTTCAATACATTTAACTTTATCAAACAACGTATCATAATATGTATTTTCATTATTCAATTTAACCACATCACTTCCTTAAAAATTTATTTTTTTTGACTATTTGGAAAGTACCCAATTCTATACAGACAGTACCTATATACACATGGATATTTCTTTTTAATTTGTGTCATGTACATATTTACTTGTTTTTACATAGCACTGGCAGACACATGCTCTGTTAAGAGTTGAAAGTACATAGATGGTTGGTAATTATGTCATGTATTGAATTTTACAAATTCTACCAGATATCATTATCATCCTCCCAAACGATTTCGATCATGGAGGCCGATCTAACTAGAGGTAGACTAGCTCATTACGCAGGAGAAATTGTTTTGTGCAAAGACAAGTGCACTTTCTGTTTCCCCACTCGCATTATCGTTCTATCAATTAAAAACATATTTAAACAATACATCCATTTCATGCCATTCGTGTCCTGTTTAAGGAACATTTGATTGATTCCTTTAACTGTAAGTAAGAAACCTTAATATCTTAACATTCCCTGTACGTTTGAATGTATCACACATTTTCTAGTTCCTTTCCATGCAAAATCTTATGCCTAATTTACAATTTTTTACACTAATTACTAACACTAACTATTTGATTCCAATTAACCCAGGGCCTGTTTCACAGTGACTGATTAACTTGCTGTTAGCTTAACTGAGTTATTTTAAAACATTTCATATTATCGAATCAAAGATCAAGTTATTCGTTAGACTAACTGAAACTTACCAGAACTTATGAAACAGTCCTAAAATTAAATTGGCTTATTCCAAAATAACAAGTTTTTATGTACTTTAAAAAAAAACAAGAGTGATTCTGTAATTCCCATTTTCCATCTTACTACAGCGTGGGTCATAAATATAAAATATTATTATTGTCTAGGCAAAAGTTTAAAAGTCTGAGATATTTTTATGTTTTTATAGTAACTATCGTGAGACATACTGAATATACCTACTGAGAAAAGCTCTACTAGTTTCGAACCACAGAGGGGTTCTTCCTCATGAGCAGTTCATAAAACATTTTTTACGACAACCTTAGCCAAGAGAAGGCAATCTACTCAAGCATTCTACTCGAATCATAAGATAGAAAATAAAAAGTTTTGGAGAAAAAACGATTATATTACAAAACATGTCTTATTGCAAAAGTCGGTGTGCAATATTTATCGTCGGGTACTGTACAATTTAAATTGACACAAAAATATTAGTTCCTTTTTTCAGTCTACACACAGACCGTAAAGGCGGAATATCTAAGTCTAATATCAATACACAAAATAAAAATATTTCATCTACCTACATACATGACTAAAAAGCATAGGTACCTAGTGTAATAGGGTAGATGTCATTTTTTTAATGTCCGTTTTTTCCTGTAGATGCAATTACCTACTTTCGACGATATATTGATTTGAAATATCGTGTGACGTCACTTCTCTAGGTATATTTTTATTTTTACACGACAAATTAAAAATACCTGTCTAATATTTTTTAATTACCCAACTGACGGATGGCCCGATGTCGTGGTGGCCCGGAGGTTTAAGACGCCCGCTTCTCATGAATGAGGCTGCCGGTTCGAAACCTACCAAGTACTAATGTTACCTTTTTCCGAGTTATATGTACTTTTTAAGATTATTTAGACACCACTGACAAACGGTGACGGAAAACATCGAAACCTGAACTGAATAATTTCTAATTATAAGTTTGAAATCGCCAACCCGCATTGAGCAAGCGTGGTGTTTAATGCTCAAACCTTCTCCGTGTGAGAAGAGGCTTTGCTCAGCAGTAGGCATTTATAGGCTGTTAGTGATGGACTGACGGACTAAATGGATTTTTTATTTTCATACCCCATCATCAACCCTATTCTAAAACAATAAAATAGTTATAACAAGTACAAAGGAAATTACTATTTTGAGACAAAACAAGATTACTTCTAGAATATTAAAAGTTATTATAGGGAGTTATAAAAAATTAATTCTACACTATAAAGCTAAAGAGTTTGTTTGTTTGCTTGAAAGTGCGAAATCTTCGAACTTCTTCCTGGTTCAATTTTACAGTCCACTTGTGAAAGCTATATGCTATAAAACATATATGCAACGATCAATAGGAGCCGAGCAGCGGGTGAAATCGCGCGGTAAATAAGTAAATAATAATATCCAACAAAAATTAACTTTTTTAAATTCAATTTGATATCGGCGAATATCGCCTCAGATAAAGTTGTAAAAAATAATCACGTAAACGAGTACAATTTATAGTCTGTAACTAGCGAAAAGTAGACGTAAATATCTCTACCCCGCAAAAAAAAGGCGGGAGATTCTATAGGCTTAACTGCTTAAGACTTTAAGCGCCATTTTGGCCGCAGCTCGCTTGGCTTGAGACTTGTTGCGACCGATACCATAAACGGTGTGCTGGGCATCATTCTTAGTGATAGTAACACCCACTTTTAGCTTTGGTACCTCACGATCGATGATTTCTGCTTTCCTGTGAAAGAATAAAAGGAAATTTTAACTAGGATACGTCATAGGTAAGTACCTAAATAAAGTAAACCTATAGACACCTGTTTTATCTGCTAATTAATCCTTACTTAAGCACTTTTGAAATTGGTTGAGAGGCTTAATGTTAAAACCTTAATAATATTATTATAACTAGTATTAGTATACAAAACAGTAATAATATAGGTAACTTTTTTTTTACTGACTAAAAACCACCCCATTCCTACTCCTGTCCTTCGAGCAGGAGCCCCGCCTCCGCGGCTTCGTATCGGCATCAACCCTATTGGGCCCCATCCGTGGTGGTCTGATGGCTCTTTGAGGCGCGCGCGGAACTGAACGTGTAGTAGTAACATTATAACTAGTAATATAACTTTCGCCTGTAATACAGGGCTTTCCTAATACAGGCATTTAAGTTTGTAGGGTCTACATCGCTTATTAAGATATATTTTTGTATTTTGCTCACTTTATCATTAATACAGATTATTTATTTTTTTATTTAACTATCCCTACTATTGAGCACTACTAACTATTGCCTAGCCTTTGATTAACTTAGAGTATGCAATTAAATCGTTGGATCAAAAAACGATTTGTGGATGAAAAGCTATCGCGGAAACTATCATCGTTTTCTTCTCCTCCTATAATATCTTCTGACTGATTTCATTGCACCACCAAGACAGTTAGTCATGTCCCTGGGACGCGCCGGACTTTAGTGTTCCGGTATTTTCACTACTATAAATTCTGAATTATAGGAGTTGCAGCGGTTTTGAGAGGCTGTGGCGGGCTTATACCAGAAAAAAGGCCAAACGTGGGTAACACGACGTTTCAATCTCACGTAAAATAAAAACGAACTTTAACTAATTATTAATTTTTTGATCAGTGAGATAAGTGATAGTCAGAACATTTGATATATAAATTATGTATGTGCTGTACTGATCTACTGAGGTCCATTTATCCCTACCTCTCTTAGTAAACAAATTAAATTATCTCAAGTTATAATCGGATGAAGCCGGATTTTATATTTTTTTATCAATTTATCACTTCATTAATTTTAACGATCGTCTATTAGAAAGAATATATTAATTAAGAACCTATAAATAATTCAATTAAAAAAAAATGTTAATTTTATAGTTCTGCCTATTGTTATACATAAGCTCTCACCTTGTTTTATTATTCGTTTTTTTATTTTTAGTTATCTTATCTTATAAGTAATAATCTTATACTATTATATAAAACTGATAAGTTTGTATATTTGTTTGTATGAACGCTCCTAATTCATGGAACCACTGGGCCGATTTGAAAAATTTTTTTTATGTTACATAGCCCATTTATGGAAGTCGCTAGTTTTCACATTAAAGTCGTCGCGCCTAAGCACGAATCAACACGAGGCAGAATGTATTTTCTATTGTATCTCATGTACCGGTATTCAAGCGGTTAAGGTTTAACATCGACCTGAACGATTACGTCAGTCTAAACTGCTCCAGTAGCCTAATTTTATACCCTGTGTAGTTGGCAGGCCTGAAGGGACATTTCTTAAGCTTTTGACTGCCGACAGAAAACTGTTGAAGGCAAATCCTCCACTAACGTTGGTAACCGGTGACCTACGCGGCGGTTAACGTGTTAATTAAACAATTTAAATATAGGTTTTAAATAATAAGTCAAACTTGGGAAAAAATAATTAATTGGGCCAAAAAAAATATTTTTTTTAACAAAAAATAGTTTTTTTCAGGTATTTTTAAGTTGTTTTTTTTTATTGACAAAAACTATTTTCTTTATTTATATCCTGTAGTATCCAGTAGGTAAGAGCTTTGTGTACCTAAGAATTAAAATTTATTTTTAATGTCATAAAAAAATCTCAGCGATAAGAAAATGAAAGGTTTTAATAGGTATTAGACCAGCAAAACACTACATAGCTGATGAAAAAAGGGTGTTACATGAATGAGGAATAGGCAAAGTTTATGAAGAAAAAGGTGATTAAAGAATAAGGCGTTATGTCTAACTACTGGCTTTTAAAAACATTTCAGTACTAGCACGGAGTGTGGAATTGTACCCGGTATACTGCAATACTCACATGGGACTCAGTGAAAAGTGGGTGTTACATTGTACAGTGGCATTGAGTGCCGTAATGTGCACCTCGACCTACCCCTTCGGCGATAAAAGGCGTGATGATGTTATGATGCGTTATGTCTTACCGTACAGACATAAATAATATTAAAATAAATGATCGATTAAGATTAAACCTATATCAGTTTATTGTAGTTTCTAAAACATTTTTAAATGAAATAGCTTTTTAATGAAGTAGATATGCATTCTTGAGACAAACTAATCGATGCATGGAGAAATGTAGGTAGCCGTAGATACAGAAATTGCCGACAGATAAAAATTAATTAGAGATTTAAAATTTCACATAGATAAGAGGTTGCTACCTCTAGCTGTGTCTATGTATCTAAATATTCTAATATAATTTAGATTACCTAAATCTAATCAAGTGTCCAATAACTTAAGATAAAAATTTTGCTAAATTTTAAATTACTCCTTTCTCACGGAAAATATGCAATATTATAATACATTCTTTCATTATGAACTGATACTAGGTATACTTCTAGTAAACGACAACAGATGGCCCTAGAGTAATCATGAAACCTTTCTAGTAACATCACTAATAACTATTTATGTATGTACTTCTCTTTAATCAAGCGATCGAAGCGCCAAATTTTGCATTTGGATGAAAGAAGGTTTCCTTTTAAGTCGTATTCTGATGTAGGTCTAACAATTAGTTGAAATTTAAGTATAGTTATCTAAAACTGTAGGTATTCCTTACCTTTGTACCTAGGTAAACCACATAGGCCGGTGCCAATATCATGTTTTTGCATCAGTGATGATAAAACTTATAATAAGGGGCTATAAGAGTTCCTTCGATAGTCATGAGCTATTTTCGTACGTATGTAATTAGAATAACTTAAATAAAAAAAAATAACTCACCTAAATACAGGACAAGCGTGAATTTTCTCATATAAAACTTTGACAGGCTGTTGTGGAATACGACTGGAGAAGGAATGTATTTCCTTGTACATGATGCGGTATATTACAGACCACACTTTTGAGAGGTCACCGCCGCTGTCCAGGAAAATGGCACCGACTAGAGCTTCTAATATATCACTGAGGACCTGCAACCAAAAAAATATATATTTAGAGGAGAAAAGTATTTTTGGACTTTGCCCTCAAACAAAGATCAGCCACTGAGTGATCACCTGTCATCTAACTTGCATTGACCATTTGCAATCCCCGTGCCAAGTATGGGGATTATGTCCAGTTTTAAACAAAGGGTCAACAGATTTTTTTTATTAAATACTAGCTTTTACCCGCGGCTTCGCTCGCGTCACAATAGGATAAAAAGTAGTAAGCCATCTATCCAATACTTTTGTTTAGTAGTTACAGCGTGAAGTCAGAACAAACAAACAAACTCACTTTCCCATTTATAATAGTAAGGATAAGTAAGGATATACCAATACATACAGCGCCATCTATACCAATACTTTTGTTTTCCCTCGGGAATATCATTTTTTCGGGATCAAAAGTACCCTATTATTTAATCCAGACTACTAACTTTACGTCTGCAAAAATTCAATGCAATCGGTTTAGTAGTTACGGCGTGAAGTCGGAACAAACAAACAAACAAACAAACTCACTTTCCCATTTATAATAGTAAGGAAAGGATAAGTAAGGATATACCAATACATACAGCGCCATCTATACCAATACTTTTGTTTTCCCTCGGGAATATCAAATTTTTTCGGGATTAAAAGTACCCTATTATTTAATCCAGACTACTAACTTTACGTCTGCAAAAATTCAATGCAATCGGTTTAGTAGTTACGGCGTGAAGTCGGAACAAACAAACAAACTCACTTTCCCATTTATAATAGTAAGGATAAGTAAGGATATACCAATACATACAGCGCCATCTATACCAATACTTTTGTTTTCCCTCGGGAATATCAAATTTTTTCGGGATCAAAGTTACCCTATTATTTAATCCAGACTACTAACTTTACGTCTGCAAAAATTCAATGCAATCGGTTTAGTAGTTACGGCGTGAAGTCGGAACAAACAAACAAACTCACTTTCCCATTTACAATAGTAAGGATACATACAGCGCCATCTATACCAATTACCAATACCTTTGTTTTCCCTCGGGAGTATCAAATTTTTTCGGGATAAAAAGTACCCTATTATTTAATCCAGACTACTAACTTTACGTCTGCAAAAATTCAATGCAATCGGTTTAGTAGTTACGGCGTGAAGTCGGAACAAACAAACAAACAAACAAACTCACTTTCCCATTTATAATAGTAAGGATAGGGATACATACAGCGCCATCTATACCAATACTTTTGTTTTCCCTCGGGAATAACAAATTTTTTCGGGATCAAAAGTACCCTATTATTTAATCCAGACTACTAACTTTACGTCTGCAAAAATTCAATGCAATCGGTTTAGTAGTTACGGCGTGAAGTCGGAACAAACAAACAAACAAACAAACTCACTTTCCCATTTATAATAGTAAGGATAAGGATTGTACACCTTCCGGCTAGTCACGATCAGAACGAAACGAGCAGACGGATCACCGACCAATGGTAAGCGATCGGCGCCGCCCATGGACGCTCGAAACTGCAAGGCGTTACAAGTGCGTTACCGGCCTTTTGGGAATTGGGAATTTGATGATTGTGGAGGATTCGGGATTCGGGAGGCTAAGGAAGGGAGTAATTGGACCTCCGGTAACCTCATTCACATGACGAAACACAACGCAAGCGTTGATTCACGTGGGTTTTCTGTGCGGCCGTGGTCTCCTCCGGTCGAGCCGGGTGATTCGTGCCGAAGCATGGCTCTCCCACTCTTATTTGAAACCATTGCCTACTTTCAAATTGTGGGTGTCTTTAACTTCAAATTGCGGATATTAGATACATTAACGACTCCGACCCATATTAACAATTTATTTGTGGATTTTACAATTCTTTTTAATGAACCTGAGATATATTGCGCAGTAGTCGGTGGATCAATAATTGAAGTATGCGTAAAATCGCTCACGATAATTTTTTTTTATAGAGGTAGAATAAACCGGTAAACAAGCAGACGGATCACCTGATGATGAGCAATCGGCGCCGCCCATGAACACCCGAAACACCAGAGGTGTTATAATTGTGTAACCGGCCTTTTGGGGAATAGGAGGATTGTTGAGATTGCGGAGAGGGGTAACTGGGCCTCCGGTAACCTCACTCACATAATGAAACACAACGCAAGCGTTGCTGCACGTCGGTTTTCCGTGAGGACGTAGTTTCACTCCGGTCGAGCCAGCCCATTCGTGCAGAAGCATGGCACTCGGTCCTACACTTTATGGCATCTAGCAACGAAGTATATTACATTTTTATTAGGTGTTGACTGATATGATAACGTAATTGGACTCGTAATTCAATAAAATCTTGTAATATTTTCTATAAACGCAATAACAAAACAAGTTTATAATCCATATCTATCTACCAATCTTTTTTATTTTTAATAATATAATTTTAAATGATTTCTATTACATAACATCACGCCTTTTATCCCCGAAGGGGTAGGCAGAGATGCACACAGAAGTAACACCCACTTTTCACTATTTATGTTATGAGTCCCATGTAATAGGGGGTGAGCCTATTGTTTTATACAATATATAGAACATTTAGATGCCGCTATAAAAACAAAGTAAGGTAGTACATTATTAAATTCTAATAGGTTTACTCGTTTTATAGGAAATCTGAATATGGTAAAAACACATGAATAAATTATTAAATTACTTATAAACGATTTTCATAGTGTTGCACCATCTTTTATTATTAGTTGGGTCAGTATCAACGAATGCTAATATTTTGTGCTATAATTATGCTGTTAGTCTTAATTATTAGTTGATATTTGTTTTAACGTAATCCTATATTTATTTTAGCTTGCTACTCGTTATTCTTATACTTTGTTGTTCAAGCCAATTTTGAAAATTGTTTTATCTATATTAAGCTAACAATGTACTATGTAGCCCAGAATACCTAAATAAGAATCAGATAATTTGTTTTTAATGAATTACAATAGGTATTAAAATCTTTTAAACTTTCGGTGAAAAATCTGTAATCCCCAAGTCTGGCAATAATGGGGATTAAGGCGAACGCCTTCTTAGAAGTAGGGATTTATTCAGTAGTACACGTATGCTGTCTAATTTTGGTTAGAAAACTAGTGTTTACTAACCTTAGGAACTTCAACATATTCAGCGATGTTACACTCTTCTTCGTCTATTAAATAAAGAACGTCTTCAACGATCTCGTGGTTTCTCTGCACTTGGTGGTCCACAAACAGGATAATTGCTTTATCTAACGTCGGATTCAGTTCGGAACATAAAAATCTGAAATGTATAATAGTTTCTTCCAATAAATTGCTACAACTTTACGTTTTGTTAATAATAGAAATACCTAAGTAGATATTGATAAGCACGGCTAATTAATTCGGCTATTTTGGTATTAAAATATTTGTATTTTATAACGAGAAGTAAACGGCTAATGGCGATCGCTCTATGTCAAAATATTGACATTCAGTAGAACATTGTTAAGCTGTCTAAGCCAATTAAGTCAAAGTTGGGGATCCAACCCTGGGGATTAATGAATAACGTAATTAGGGAAAGTGGGTACCTAAATACTTACTTATGTAATCCAAGTTTGACGACATAAGACGCGAAGGTAACATTATTGACGAGTGCCGATCGTAAGTCTGTCATCTCGCCAGGCTTCAATTCCCGGCAGTTTTCGAATATATGTGATGTTATAAGGAAGTCCAATATAGCATCGCCTAGAAACTCTAGACGTTCGTAGGATCGCGTCACTCTATTGCGAATGTATGAAGCGTGGGACAGGGCCTATAAAAATGTAAATATACAATATGATTAAACCATTCATTTACCCGTCCAAAGTACCTGCTTAATTTAATAATCATACACGAATGGGGCCTATCGTATTTTTGCTCACCAGATGGCACTAGTGTGAACAGCTAGTTCTTCGTCGAATAGGGAATTAGGTAGTGTTACGCCATTGGACGTCCAATATTTGACAACTGCTATGATTGGACAAAACTTTTTCCTATAATTACGCCATTTGTTGAGCAAAAATACGGTAGCACCCCATTATTGGGCATCATCAAACAGTATCTGCTAATTTTCGGTAAATTAAATAACGATCCTCAAGTCACTTGCACAGTGTGAAGATTAACAGAGATTACATATTTTACTGCTATCCCTAAAATGGAAATTTGGTATTTAATGTTTGGTATTTTTTTTTAAGGAGTAAAATCATCGAATTACTCCTCCCACCTGGGTGAGGCGGGAGGGAGTGTCAGACTCTAACTGACTAAAAACCACCCTGTTCCTACTCCTGCACTTCACAGCACTTCGAGCCGGAGTCCCGGTAACCCGTTAGGTTCTCCATGGCATCTAATGTTTGGTATAAACGCGAAGCCTTGTTAATGCGTTACGCTGTGGTAAGTCGTTGTGGTAGGACTTGGATGTTTGTCCGTCAATCACGCTGAAATTACTGAACGGATATTGATAAAATTTGGAATACCGGCAGGGTATGGGCCGACTTAGTTGATAGGATAATATACGGTCAAATGCTCCCATGGGATAAAACACGAATACGCGGGCAAAGCCGCGAGTAAAAGCTAGCAAGGGTCGTGTGTAATTCATTACGTATACCTATAATATAGACGTGCTAATAAATGGAAGTCGCGTATTGTAAATAGGTACTCCACCTTACCCAAAAAATGTTATTCTTTGTTGTAGGTGCGCAATAAATTGACTAGGTAACCTATCTATGAGACAATAAGTAGTTTCCAGAGTATCAAAATTAAAAATCTAATTAGTCCGTCCGTTAGATAATGAAAAAATATTGGACACGTATTTTTTCGTATTAAGTTGCAAAACTTACATAAAATGGCACTAAGTTTAGGAGTAGGAGGTCGTTACGTCATAACCTGCTACACAATGTGGCACGCTGTGACGTCTCAAGATATTTAAAATTAATATATCGTCGAAAGTATTTAATTTTGTGAGAAAAGAAAAAATACGTTTCTAAAGTTTTAAATTAATGTACCAGACGGACATTAAAATAAAATTTAAGAAACTACCCTATTGTAGGTAGTCTTTTTTATATTCGATGGGTCGATATTCGACCACTATTTAGCCCGGTGGTAAGCGATGATGTAGTTGCTTATATTCCAGATTAGACGTTATTTTTTGCGAATATAAATAGCTTACCTCCAGTAAGAAGGTCGGGTCATTGAATTTATAGTTCAAGATCGTCTCCACATCATTTCTGGTATAATTTAGCAAGAAGTTGACGTCTTCTGGAGTTGTCTTTTTGTCTGTAATAGCAGTCGACACACGCCTGTGTAAATATTCCGCAAATTTATCCTGAAAACAAATCATATATATAATTTACAAACACTATTCACATTTGTACTAAGAAAAACAATTTTGATTGAAGATGAAGTTGATTATAAAAGTGCAATTTATGAGTGTGAAAGATAATTCGTATAATGAAAATTGTTGACTGCCTTGTGGACCGAGTGCGACTCGGCAAGGGGTCTCGGGTTCGATTCCCGGGTCGGGCAAAGTATTACTGACGTTTTTAAAAAAATATCAGTAGTAATGGAGTGCGAAACTGTGCCCGGTATATGGCAATATGCTCACCCCATTTTACATGGGACTCATAACATAAATAGTGAAAAATAGGTGTTACATTGTACAGTGGCATTAAGTGCCGTAATGTGCCTACCCCTTCGCGGGTAAAAAGGCGTGATGTTATGTTATCGTGTTATCTGAAAATTGTCCTGGCATGACCTTTACTGCATAAAAAGTCGAGCTGAATAACGGAATTGATTACGAAATCTAGTAATTTTACTTCTACCTTCTGAATAATTTCTTTTTTCGGGCATCCACTAGAATTACTGTGAATTTTAAACTGCCAGTGATTTGTGGGGATTGTGGCAAACAAGGAAAACTTTTTTTCATCTGGGGACGAATGATGATTGGGTGATGATGATGAATTTATTTTTCAAGAAAGCAACTCTTTGGTAGTTGTAATAGCTTCATGTCCAAAGGACTCCAAGGGCTTAATTGTTCAGGTAATTTTTATTTAGTAGGTATTAATTAGATCTTGGTTAACAGTTCGGGCACGTGTAGCGGGCTTGTCTCGATAAAAGAAAACGATATGGGCGAAATTTACAGATTACACCTTGCGTAATTACAGTAGTAGGTAGGCAACAATGTATAAAAACAACGCGTGATCGCATGAAAGAAATTATCACAGTAATTTAGACAACAACTTCGATTTAATAGATAACCACAATCATCATTAAATTCAGAGGTATAATGTTACTATTAATATATTTTGATTTTAGTCTTTATATAGAAATGTTCACTAAATAAGTAAACATGGAATGTCGTGGTGGCCCGGAGGTTTAAGACGCCCGCTTCTTATGCATGAGGGTGCGGATTCGAAACCTACCAACGGCAAGTACCAATGTAACTTTTTCCGAGTTATATGTACTTTCTAAGATTATCTAGACACCACTGAGGCTATCGTGAGGAAATCAGGGTTTATAATTTCTAATTACTTATAAGTTTGTAATCGCCAACCCCCATTGAGCAAGCGTGGTGATTAATGCTCAAACCCTCTCCGTGTGAGACGAGACTTTGCTCAGCAGTGGGCATTTAAAGACTGTTTATGATGAGGTAAACATGAAAATGTAATTAATTTTTCCCTTAACGCATTAAACGCCATGGGTGCCACCGGCGACCGACGCGACGTTAGCCGAGGATTTGCTTTCAACAGTTTTCTATTGGCCTAAACCAACAATGAGCTGAGCCACATGCTCAGAATACACTTTTTTTTCTACTAGATAGAATAAGATAAAAGTTGTCACTAATGAATAGAATTATTCTTGAGGAAGAGTTGAAAACCAAATCCACCATGAAGGTTGGTGAAACAGCGGAGGGAAATATAGTGCAAAACATCAGCATGCTTGAAATTTATTACAAACCTGTGGAGGTATGACTTTCATCCACTCAAGCACTTTGACAGCACCCAATACTCCGCCGCTTAGTAGATAGGTACCGATGAGTGCTTCCACGCAATCTGCAACCGACTGTAAAGAAAGAAAGAATACATGTACCTAGATAATCAGTGTAGTCTACCCTGTCGTTTTAGTGGTGATGTGATGAAGGTGAACTGATGGAAATGCGATAGTCCTTGAGATGTTATGTCAAGTATAAGTCAAAGTTCGTTTTATTACTATTTTAAAATTCCATAAGTAGTAGTGGCATAGGATCAGAAATTGTCTCCAAAGTTTGAAAATAAGCTAGTCTATTGAAGTTGCACAATCAAAATAATAATAAAACGGACAAAATCTGGATTCCGGATTGGAGATCTGCGACGATTAAAAATGAAATATCAAATGATCATTTTAATATTTAGAAAATTCATTAGCACTTTTTTTTCGACGCGCTGCACAGTAGCCGGTCAGCTACTCATCCAACCTGAGCCTGAAACACATGGAGTGCCGTGTGTTTCAATTCGACTTCGAACATAAGCATACATTTTTGCCAATCTAAAGCAGTCTAAAGAGACAACTTCGTTCTATAACTCGCTTTAATAAGACAATGAGTCATCGCTGGACAACGCCTACCTGATTTGATCTTTATTATCAATCATTTACACTAGGCGAGCGAACTATTTGTTAATGAAATACAAAAGGCCGTGGTATTATTTACTTGACATAATAGCAGTTCATTCAGTTTTTAGGTCCTTAATCGTTATTTTCATTGGTCGATGATCGAAAGAGATTGCGGAGGGGGTTGGGCACTTTAGCATTAAAAGTGCGTTCGATTTTTAAAATTGAAATTAGAATTGTATTTATGGTTGGCGATATAGGCTCCTATGTTTCATAAGGCGCTCTTTTGCTTGCCACTTCGGGATAAGTATTTAGCATAATGCTATGTTTACACTTCGTCGTTGTTACCAGATTGCCAACCAGGCGCCATTTAATTTGATGCTTACGACATACCTACTTAATGATTAGCATTTCTTTTTCTTATTTTTGAATTTATTTATACTGTTCACTAAAAACCTGTCATCAAAAAAATATAATAGCTACCTAAAAGTAATATAATTTCGTCAGTTTTTCGAGATTTTTCTTTGAATGTTTTTTTTTGTGTCATAGAAGTTTATTTGTAAGGTAAACTATTTTTTTCATAGTGCTACCCCATAGGTAGTATCCCGAAAACTAATATGTATGATAAAATTCTGCTTTCGTCTAATAGTTTTGACTGTGTGTCGTCTATGAGTCAGTCGGTCACTTATCAATAAAGCGTGAATTTTAAATATGTAGGTAGGTATATTGTTTTTCAATTGTTGTGGTTCTGTTTATATTAATTTACACATAGGAAAGTAGTTGCTAATTTAAGATATTGTAATGAAAATAAGTCTTTTCAGTCAATACTTACCGGGATTGCTTTACTTTTTATAAATTACATTTTTAAGGTCCCCCTTAAAAATGTAATTTATAAATCAATGAATAACTTCTACCAACTGGATGAGGCGAGAGGGAGTGTCAGATTCTTACTGTCTAAAAACCATCTCTGCTAATTAAAATTAGGGGGGGGGGTTTGACTAGCTAAACAAAAAATCTTACATATTGCATCATTTTGCAATAAGAAAAAAGGTAAAGCACTAACTATAAACAGTAATGGTTGCTTAAAACCATAACGCTCATAAATTAAAATAATTCCAAAAAACTTATCTAATATTATGTAAGTAGGCATAAAAAAAGACCATTAAAACTAAAAAAAAATTAAACCCAAAAAAATGTGAAACACATCTACACGTGGAAACCATATTTATTATCTTGTTAGCACACCGGCAATCGAATTAATGTCAGCGCCCTGTATTACCTAAGCATGACACGTGTAAGCGATTCCGTAGTTCCGTAAATCGCAATAAAATCCCAAAATGATAGTAATCTCCTCTATAGATATTTTATGTGCGTGACAACTGGTTTTCAATTATAAGCTTGTGCCCAATTGTTTTTAATGACAAAAGAAATTGGTTCCTGTCATGTCATCCATAAATTAGTTTGGAATAATATCTATTAGTTGTACACATTAAACATGAATGAGAATGCCAGTCCGCCATTCACTGTTATGTTTTGTGAAGAAGAAAATAAATAAATAAAATAAACATGGACTAAAGATTAGATAAACGCGTGCTCTGCTTTATGACGGGAAAATGAAATGTTTATTGATAATAATTAGAATTCGACACATTTTTTTTTATTTAGATAATTCTAAATGACTTTGCGTAAATAAAGATAGTGTAAAAATCTGTATATAAATTACTTTTATTTGCCATTATTTTTTTAAAGTAAACAAAAAAAAACATATGTATTACTTCTTGAATTCCGGATTTTTTGGTTTTCGACATGTATTTTGCTTTTTTAGAGATGAAATGCTTAGCAAAAAAATCTCGTATCTATGTTATAATTTCGTAGTGTACGGAACTTTAAGAACTGATTAAGATGGTTCGGACTGAAAAACTTAACTCTCAATAATATTTTACTTACTTAAAATAACGTCGTTAACGGTACTTCCGTGAACTCTAAAGTAGGAATGTCAAAATTAGCATATAATCCTGATTTTTCTCAACACGTGTAGGTAATTACTCCATTCCAAAAAATGTTCATTTATTTTTTTGGCAAAAAAATTTATGCTATCTTAATCTTAATTACTTATAAATGTCCAAAAAGATATAAGTTAAAATAGTGTCTATAAAAATAATATTATGTTCAGGAAAACATGAATACTTTTTTTTGTTTGCAACGTAACTCAATCATTCCTAAAAAAAACAGTAATTGCGGATTGCAGAAGCATTCGTATCTCATTTTCCGACTATATTTTAAATCTTATACATGTTAAGATAGAGTAAATAATAATTGTATTTTTGTCAAAAAAGGAGAAAGAAGTTTAATAAATATTTCGAATTCAGTAAAAGCCTAAGCAAAATATCGGTATCGTATAAAATAGATTGGACAATGAAAGTGGGTCATTCAGCACTTAAGTATGAAATAAACTAAAGAACTTAACAAAGTACCTATAATTATACATAAAAAAAATCAGTAGGCACCTAAAGTAAAAGCTAAAGTACCTACAAAGCAAAAAAATGAGATATTTCGAGAAAAAACATTTTTAGACATTGCCTATGTACCTAATCGTCAGATTCTACAAGTGACCCAGAAAGATACTACAAAAGTAACTTTTACGGCAATCAATGCATTGTGACTGTGAATGTAATCTATTAACATGCAAACATCTGTTAAAATAAGTTAAAGAGGATATTAGTTCAAAACAGTGCTACTGACTATACTGGTCACCTATAGATATTTATATTATAATGTAAACATTATGGTCTTCAATACATAATATGTAGGTACTATACATAAAAGGATTTCGTTTTTTTAACCGCTTGAATGCACCGATATGAGACAATAGAAATTACATCGTATCTCGTGTAGATCCACGTTTAGACACACGACGGGTTAAATAACACTACTACACACTAGCCAACAAATATAACACTACTTGACAAAGTTTAAAATGATTTAAACTGTCAAATACCAAGCGGTCACCGGTGACCGCAACCTATTGTTCTATAATTGTGTCTGCAAAACCGGTACTCGACGAGTTAATTACCTACCTATAAAACTTCCTAACCCTCGTAAAAATAAGTTCTTCACGTTACGAGAAGTTGACCAGCTATTTTATAGTATGTATCATTTCAAAAAAATTTGATGATGACATTTGAATTTTATGTTTAAATTATAACTTTCGTGGGACATACTGTTTGACGAGGAACTCGACTAGTTTCAAGCCATGCTAGAGGCTCATATTCAATAACAGTCGAGGTCCTCGTTAAACAGTTACGTGGATAAGCCGAAAAGATAATAATTAATTTAAATTTGATTTTAATTCTTTCAACAATTTTTCTCAAAAGAAAACATTAGAATGATTTTGACATTCAAAAATAAAATAGTTAGCAAGTGAAACCACGAGAACCATCTAGTTCAATGAAGCCTATGAGTTATTTTAATATCCAGTTCAATCTGGTTCTAGCTGCTAAAACTGTTTAAATAAACGAATATTTTAACCATTTTGTTTCTTGTTGACCCGATTTATTATACTGCCGGTTAATTGACGGTTGTCAGTTATATTATTTATGGTGTTACTCTATCTTTTTTATAAGTAGTAACTAAAGTCAGTAGTGACGTAACGTAAGGGGAGGGCTTTGAACTGTGTTTAAAATGTATTTAAAAAACACACTTAGTAAACTATTACGTTAGAGGCCGTACGTTTGTGCACAAGGGCTGGGTAATCGACTGGTACGAACGTCTTATGCGTTCCATTGCCGTACTTGGTATGTATGTAATGTAGTGGTGGGCCACGAGTCCACGACCCTGGAGAAAATCCTAAACTTACGAACGGTTTTTTTTATGGCATAAGCAGGTAAACGAGCAGACGGATCACCTGATGGTAAGCAATCGGCGTCGCTCATGGACACCTGGAACATCAGAGGCGTTACAAGTGCGTTACCGGTCTTTTGGTGATTAGGAGTTTGAGGATCGTTGGGGATTCAGAGATTGGGGAGATTGGGGAAGAGGAGGGTAATTAGGCCTCCGGTAACCTCACTCACACGACTAAACACAACGCAAGCGTTGCTTCACGTCGGTTTTCTGTGAGTCCGTGGTATCACTCCGGTCGAGCCGGCCCATTCGTACTTCGGTACGATGGCATGGCTCTCCCACACTTAGTTTTTCTTACAAAAGAAAAAAGTCATACCACTCACCTTATCTGAGACAGCTTGAGAATGTACGTACAGTTGCATAGCATTCTGAACCTTCTCTGGTGGTTCAGTCTCCGCAGTACTATCGTTTGTAAATTTCTCCCTCACCATGTTCATACTGTCTTCAGACAATTTACCGTCAAGGAGTTCATCCCTTGGGAACTGCACACCGATCAGAAATATTGGACGGATCTGAAAAAAAAAATGGAAATATAAAAAACGACATTTATTTTCTTGTTGTACCAATAAACAAAAATATTTTAATCAGTGATGTCATGGTGGCCCGCCATTGCCGTGGCTGTTCGTCGGATGTTTAGGACGCCTGCTTATCATGCATGAGAGTACGGGTTCGAAATCTACCAACGGCAACTTCGAAATCTACCAATGTGACTTTTTCGAGTTATAATTTCCATAGTTGGAATTTATTGAGCAAGCGTGGTGATTAAACCTCCTCCGTGCGAGAAGAGGTCTTTGGTCAGCCGTGGCCACTTATAGGCTGTTCATGTGATAAGATATACCTCTACATCGGTTCTACAAACCTTTTCTCTTCATAATTTTAATGTAGGTAGATAGTACAAAAAAACGGGGCTGCGGACGACCTTGCGTGCGTTTTTTTAAGGGGGGAAAATAATCGAATGACTGCTCCCGCCTGGGTGAGGCGGGAGGGAGTGTCAGACTCTTACTGACTAAAAACCACCTCGTTCCTTCTCCTGCACGTCGAGCCGGAGCCCCGGTTACCCGTTAGGTTCTCCGCGACTTTCGAAAAGGATTTTTTTTTTTTTTTTAAGGGGGGAAAATCATCGAATGACTGCTCCCGCCTGGGTGAGGCGGAAGGGAGTGTCAGACTCTTACTGACTAAAAACCACCCCGTTCCTTCTCCTGCACGTCGAGCCGGAGCCCCGGTTACCCGTTAGGTTCTCCGCGACTCCGAATCGGCATCGGCCCTATTGGGCCCCATCTGTGGTGGTCTGATGGCTCTTTGAGGCGCGCGCGGAACGCGACGCGCCGTACGCTCGGGTCTGTTTCTGGTCGGACGGGGAGCCACCCATGCTCGCCGTCCGCAGGCCCGCGCTTACGGTGGCCGGAGATCGTCTCGCGATCCCCGACGCCCAGTGTGTCCTTCGTGATGGCTGGGCCGTGAGGAGGCAGCGCTTCGCTGCCTCACGCGTCCCGCCTCCTCCTTAGCTAGCATGACTGCTTCGCAAAAGGAGGAGACGGCATCCCAATCCCTCTCGCTCCGCATCATGGCCTGCACTAGGCCCGGACGCGAGAGGTCGCCATCGCCGATCACTTCCCTGAGGGCACGGCGGTGCTCAGCCCACGCAGGGCATTCTCCCACCGTGTGTTCCACCGTGTCCTCAGGGCGGTCCTCGCAGTGATGACACCCGGGCGTTTCCTCCCGCCCCATCAGACACAGGTACCTCCCAAAACTTCCATGTCCGGTGAGGACCTGCGTCAGGCGGTAGGTGAGGACGCCGTAGCGTCTCTCAAGCCACTCCTCAAAGAGGGGACTTATCGCTGCAATGGCAGCGAGCCCAGCCCCCGGTTGCGACAGTCGTTGCTGCCATTCCGCCATGAGATCGCGCCGGAGCTCATCCCGCCACGCACTTATTTGGCGCGGCAGCGGAGTTTCGCCCCGGCGACGTGCCTCCGCGCGCATGTTATACACGCGCGCGAGCACCTTCGCCTCCAGATCCCACGGCGGTAATCCGGCAAGGAGGTTCGCCGACTCCCCAGAGTTCGAAAAGGATAGATAGTACAGATAGACACTTTAATAAATAGTATCTTTCTTATCAACATGTGCCTATTAAGTTTATTAAATATCACAGAAATATTTCGTTAGGTTCAATTCTATTATCCTTGGGTAACAATTATGTTTAAATATCTCGTATACAATCACACTAAACAAAGAAATGTAAGTTTAATTTCTATAGGTAGGTAAGTTGAGAATTCTTTGCATATTTGTGAATCATACTTTTTTACTTAAATGTATTTAAGCGCTACATAGTATCACTAGTTTATACAAAGAGGGTACATCTCAATATTAATTAAATAGGTATGTAATAGTTTTTTGGAATTCCCAAAAATCCTAAATTATATCCATAAAATCACAATAGGAATTGGATACTTTCCTTAATCAAAAATAAATTATTTCAACTGTTCAATACAAAATAAAATATTGAAAAATAATCACACTTTATTAACTGATTTTATTACCAACCTAATTTTAATATTTTACCTACCCAATTTTCTACTAAATAAGTATGCTGTTTGACTCAAATAAAACGTGACGTCACAATGCACAATCTCGTACAAAATTCATAGAAAACGGTCGTTTTTGACAGTTCGAAAAAAGTATTGAATTTGATTATTTGGCAAGTAGGTACCCAATTATTCAAACGAAAAAGAGGTAACTTTCAATTTTGTCAAAGTCTTTATTTTAAGTTTTTGCAATTATAGATTGAAATGATAAAAGTCGCGTTTATAATTAGGTACTCGCAACTAAAAATAACCAAGTATTAAGTTAAAAAAACTGAGACTGCCTCATTGGCCGAATGGTCGCAAGTGCGACTGCCGGACAAGGGGTCTCGGGTTCGATTCCCGGGTCGGACAAAGTATTACTGGGTTTTAAAAAATCTCAGTAGTAGCACGGAGTCTGGAAATGTGCCTGGTATATGGCAATAGGCTCACCCCCTATTACATGGGACTCATAACATAAATAGTGAAAAGTGAGTGTTACATTGTACAGTGGCATTAAGTGCCGTGTGCACCTCTGCCTACCCCTTCGGGGATAAAAGGCGTGATGTTATGTATGTTAAGTTAAAAAAAGAAAATAATAATACGTTGCTGCGTGAGAATAACCATGAAATAGCACGTGAGCGAGCGGCATATTGTTGTAGTATCGTCAGTTTACCAAACTTATTTTACACCTAATGAAACCGCATCGAAATCCGTTGAGTAGTTTTAAACATTTAAGCAAACATAGGGACAAACAGTAACTTTGTTTTATACCATGTATGTAGTGATGATAAATAATTCAAGAAGGGTTTTAAAATAAAATAATCTTTAACCTAAATGTTGGATTGTTTTTTTTTATTGCGCTTTTTTTTTTAAGGGGGGGAAATTCATCGAATGACTGCTCCCGCCTGGGTGAGGCGGGAGGGAGTGTCAGACTCTTACCTACTGACTAAAAACCACCCCGTTCCTTCTCCTGCACGTCGAGCCGGAGCCCCGGTTACCCGTTAGGTTCTCCGCGACTTTTTATTGCGCTATGGTCAAATGGTACTTTATATTAAAGTGTTTTCTAATTAAATAGAGTTGGGCCCAACAAACCCACAAACCCTTCACAATTTGCTACGAGTTACATAAAACATTTTAGAGTCCTAGAGGAGCCTTGTGGAGAATCACAACAGAACCCTTGCTAGGTACGCGGCTTAAAGTAAAAAAAAAATAAAAACATAAAAGTTTAGTATAGTATAGAACGCCAAATTATTTTCCGTCAAAAACGCAGGAATAAAATCCAAGCCCTAGTAATTATTAGAACTGAAAATTATTCAATTACGTTAATCAACTAGGGTTTACAATTCAATTTATTTTTATTAGTACATGTCATCTACCTAGTATAGGTACTTACTATCTATGAATATTGGACTGATAGATAAGTGGTGACATTGACCGTCGCGTCGATACCATCGTCGCAACTCCTACACAAACAAAATACAAACATACTTACAAATAATATTCTAATTCAAAAGATCTGAAAAGTAAACACTGAATAAAAGATTTCAGCTGTCCCCGTTAGAATGATTACTATTTTTTTAACATTCCCTAAGTAAATGACATTTTCTTCCGTGTCCTACAATATGTACATACATACGTACAGGAATCAGGAGGCTTCACTTTGTCCGCACTCTGTATATCCTCTAAAGTGTTAGAAGATAGTGTTGGTAGTGACCAAGCACAAAGCTCGTACAATAAAATTTTAAGGAGATCCAAGATTAAACAAAAATACTTCAATTTCAGATAAAAACATTACTTTACCTTTAAGAAGCATGTCGCAACGTAAACTATTTATAGCTCTTAAGGGTAAAGGGTTACATAATATATTCCTTTCGCAGAATATATGTACGCAGTAATGAATGTAAGATACAGTCAATAAGGGTTTTAATAAGGTCAAGGGCGGGGGTTTGCCGGCTGTCAGCCGTGAGTCGCCGGTTGGTGCGCCGAACTCGAGGCGGACATAATATTAAAGATTCACAATACAATTTCGGCGATCACCGGCATCGCACGTACCATGTGTGAGCGAAAAAATTACGTATCTTTTTAAAGATTTAAGTGTGCGATATCAAGATTAATGTTTATAAACTATTTTATTTTAATAACTAGTGAAGTGTTTTAAGGTTCAGACTGAAAGTGTATTACATAAAAGTGAGTTTTTTTTTTATTATTTTTGTTACACAATGTAGGTAATGTAATAAGTGAAAGGGATTTTCGATCGTATTGGTTTCAGATAAAGTTTTGACAGTTACTTTTGATTGATATTATTGCGGGAATTACCGAATTAAAAACGAAATTAAGACATAATTTGCTAAACATTGTGTTCAAATACGGCAACAGCGAAGCTTTCGTTCCCTCCAAAATAATTAGGGTAAGAAGTGTTACAAAATAATCGGCAGAATATTTTAACAACCTATATATTTCAACAATTTAAGAAATACTATATTTTAAACATGTTTCTACTTTAAAAATATTCTAACAAGTTTTTTAATTAAAGTCACGTAAATAGTAAACAGGAATTTATGACATAACATAACATCACGCCTTTTTATCCCCGAAGGGGTAGGCAGAGGTGCACATTACGGCACTTAATGCACAATGTAACACCCACCTTTCACTATTTATGTTACGAGTCCCATGTAATAGGGGGTGAGCCTATTGCCATATACCGGGCACATTTCCAGACTCCGTGTTACTACTGAGAATGTTTTAAAAACCCAGTAATACTTTACCCGACCCGGGAATCGAACCCGAGACCCCTTGCCCGGCAGTCGCACTTGCGACCACTCGGCCAACGAGGCAGTCATTTATGATTAATAGAGAAAAACGTTTTTGAGCTATTAGGTAGTATTTTCTGTATGATCTTTGATCCGCCTAATCTTCTTTATCTTCCTAAAATGATGAAATGGCTTAAAATTACAATATTTTTAGTCAACAAACTATATCACGGTTTTTATGTCCCGAAGGATCAAGCAGTGTACCTACAATACTCGACAAACAAATTGCACCAAATAAAATACGATAAACCCAGAAATAAATAAGACCCGGATCTATTTCTAAGGAATTCGACAACTTTGAAAAACACCAATTAATATGGAATGAATTCGTTCTACCTTCAACTTATCGTTTGTAAATAGTTAGTTACTTTACTTTACTAGACTTTACTTTTCAATACTAATAGTTTTAAACTAAGTCTATACGAGTCTAGAGAAAGGATAGGCAGAGTTACAAGTACCTACCCATAACTAGTGCAGCTTTTTTAATGATCATGGTACTCATAGTATGCTGCTAAAGCCATGCACAGACCACCGGTCCCATCTATTAGAGAGCAAGCCCATTACCATAGACAGCATAATTTACAATTTCCGCTGCCTTAGACAAACTAGTATGACCATATTTGTGATAATTGTATAATAGTCTATGTCGATGACCCATAATTTGAATTCCTAATAGCAGCGGTAGGTAGAAACCTCTAAAAATAATACAAATAATTCAACATACATGAAAACTATATTAATACTAGCCATGTTATGCCATGTCATTTCCATAATATAGGAGACCGACGATGGAAATTGAATTGTACTTTTACTGAACATTACGCATGTAAATATCATATGGTGTGTCAGCTTATGTTTTACGTTTCTAGTTCGCTATTTCGTCAGTCTTTTCTACTTCGAGCTTAATGGAAACGTTCCTATCAATTTACATTAAGTTAGAAATGTAACCATTTCTGAGGAATTTTACCAACTGTATTTTTCATTTTACCCACTGTAGGCAATTTATTCTCTAGCGGCACACCTATTCAGCGAAGGCCTCTATCATGTTGCCGGGTAGCATTTGGGTAATACTTATTTACTATTGGCAAAATAAATGTAAATTCAGTTGTTTGATCACTTTTTCTCGGCGTTTAACAGTTCACTAGAGATATAATGAAAAAAAAAGAACTGGGTCTTTTCTGCTACGCCCACGTTTTTATCCCTAAGTTCAGTATTGAAATGTAAAGGGACCGTTATTTATACCGTTACGGGAAGTTGCCGTCTTTATTTCGCTCGTGTTAAGGGAGATTTTCCAACATTTTTTCTAGCTACCTCCCGATTTGGAGCGTAAATCGTAAATTTGTATTTCATTGGTTTCAGATGAAGTTAATCATATCAACGATCGTGCTTTTAGCAGCCATCTATATAGGGTACAAGTTTATGTTTAGAAAACCATCGAAGCTACCTGAATTAGATCTTCAAAAATGGTGGGGTGCCGGTGTTAGGACTGAGGGACAAGATGATTCGATTAGGCCATTCAAGATCGATTTTAACGATAGCGTAAGTTAATTAACTATTAGAAAAAACACAGTCACAGTTTTATCAGGCAGAAATCTTAGTGTCTAATATGCCTAAATTGTCTACCTTACGACAGTCAACCAGTTATAGTGCCTTGATAACAATTTAAATTTGTAACATACCATCGCGTTTATATGCATGTAAAATATATGCCTATAGACAGTAACGACATTAGTCAAATTGTAATAAGAGGCCAGTCTATTACCAAGCACTGGATACAATTCCAGACGTACTGAGAATTTCGCAATCGAAAACCCAATGTAAAGATAACTTTGTATTTGTAATAATAACTATTACGCACTTGGGTATTATTCTGAATACCTTAATACTTTATAGTACTTAATAGTTAAATACCTTTTAGTAGAAGTTTTTAGGGTTTTATAATGATAAATCTATTTCCATCAAACAAAAAATCTTGTATACGTTTCTTAGAAATATCATTATCAATTAACTATTTTACTTTACAGATGATCGCAGACTTAAGACAAAGGTTAAAAAACAGACGTCGGTTTACAAAACCACTAGAAGGCACACAAGCACAGTACGGAATGAACACAGATTACTTAGAAACCATTCTGAACTATTGGGCCAACGATTATAACTTCAAAGAGAGAGCAGAACTTTTGAACGCATTCCCTCATTTTAAGACAAAAATTCAGGGCTTAGATTTACATTTTATTCATGTTAAACCTAAAGTAGATGATAATAAGAAAGTTCTGCCGCTACTCATGTTACATGGATGGCCAAGTTCGTCCAAGGAGTTTGCAAAAGTTATACCCATTTTGACTGCGCCAAAACGTGGATATGATATCGTTTTTGAAGTGATCGCTGTGGACTTGCCTGGGTATGGGTACTCTGAGGTAAGAATCTAAAAATTACGTTACATCTGTATCTTTTCTGAAAGGTAGACAGGTTATTAGAAGACACAATTTTCATCAGACGATTTCATTTCAAATCGGACTTGTCTGTTACCATTTGCTAGGAGGTTCTAACTCATTTGTTGTTTCATTTAGGTATGTTATTGATACATAATATTTACACTTACATGTAAATGTGTTATTAGGTAATAGGTAGGTAATACTATTCTCGGTCAAAATAGTCTTCAATGGAAACTTTAAAATAACATTTTTTTTAAATATAGTTATTAAATAGATGTAAATGTATTTGAAGTCTCTTAAAATCTAAATTGAAATGACTACCTACTCAATAAAATAAAAAAATTCTATACTAGCTTTTGATCGTGGCTGTGGTCGTGATGAGGTTGTGTTTATTAATTTAATATTAGTTTTGCCGGTTATGTAGAAATGATCGGTGCTTTATAAATTGTCACAGATTGAATTACACCACATGGTCTTAGTGCGGAGGATTTGGTTTGTGTAGGTACAATGTAGAAAAAATCCTCAAAGATTTACTTTTACAGAAAAAATGTAGATAAATAGATCTCTGTACCAATTAAAATTGTTCCAATTACGTGTTCCGAACAAACAAATTGGCTTTCGTGTTTATAATTACGCATTTGGATTCACACATTCCATTACTATTTTAATAAGTATTCGCGGCGCTAATTGTGTGTTTGTATGTATTTGGTAAAACATTTCGTGGTGAAGGTCACCATCAAGGAAACGGTATTACGTATAGTCAGAATTTTAATTAGATTCCAGATTTGACAATAGCTACTGTCATTTTGTGAAATAATGATACCACATATAATAGTGTAGTGATGAACACAAAAATCGATAAACAATCAGTGTGTGTGTTTTATAATACATGTTACAGAAAGTGACAGGATAGCGATAGCGATGACGGCGACAATTTATAAAATAACTTATTACCATAATACATCTATCTGTTTTATTTGTCATGTTCCTTCATGATTACATTATGAAGGAACATGTCAATGAGACTAGACGAATAACTAAAAACATATAAAAAACCACGATCATGCAACATTGTACAAATGTACCTTTTTTGTATGTACCATTTACAAGTATGTGATTAGATTTTATGGACTTTGATTCTAAAGAGAATTCTATCTCAGCCTTATTATTATTAGGCGCATTCCCTAATTAATAGATTTTTTTATATATCTTGTCGAGTACGAGTACATATTCCTTTATCACACTCTTGTTTTTCTTGAATATCCGTATTCAATATTAATATGATACTTTTTATAGCTATCTTTTTGCACATGTATTTTAGCATTATTAGGTACCTACCCTTCTCGATTTTTTATCACGATTTTTTGTATTACAACGTTTTTTAAATTGCTGATCTCATCATTTCGCGTCATAGTAACAGCTAAAGGAATGGTTTTTCAAACTTAGTGATGAATTTAACTGTCTGATTTATGTAATTTAAATAACTAGTAGGAATGCAATGCTTGTCAAGAACATGACGCATAACTTTTAATTTCTGTTTCGGTTTTAACCTTTATAGTCGGCGGTACAGGTGTACAGTTAGATTCACGACAAACGTTTAGTATTTATCAGTTATATGAAATCCCCTATTATAAAAGAGTCCCTATTTTCTGATCGGCAGGTAAGGAGCATTTACCGATCAGAAAATTGCCCTCAATGTATGTTGCAATCATTGAAACGGTTTTTTTTCTTTTTCAGGGAACGAATAAAAAAGGACTAAACCCAGTACAGATGGCAATTATAATGCGCAACTTAATGTTCAGGATTGGGTTCACAAAGTTTTATATTCAGGGAGGAGATTGGGGCTCACAAGTTGCCACACACATGGCTACTCTTTTCCCAGAAAATATATTAGGGTAAAGTACAATTTTTATCAGATACACTACACTAGACCGACATTACCAAATAGTTGAACAAATACCAATCATAGTATGATTGATTAATTCTTATCTTAGTATCTTATCTTGTAACGCTAACACCATCTATATCGTCCCACCGGTTATTCCCCTAAAAGGCATGTAGAAAGTAAAATCGTCGGTCATTTATGTTGGAATAGTCACATATAATCTCAGATTAAGCAGTTCGCAAATCAAGTAAGGAATATACTTTGCCCGATTTAGAATCTCGGGCTCAGAAGAACTTCCAATATCACCTTTTTTGTCTTCTATAAATTAATTAATTTTTTGTCATTTTAAAAATTCACATAAGTTCAGGCGGCTGCAAACGTTACGCTATTTGATTTAATGTGCTTCGGAATTCAACTGTTCTGTTTGTTTTCATCAATCAACTATTCGCAAGTGCGACTATCATTCAATTAATTGATGGAATTGCGTATTTCATTAGGAATTTTTCAATAGCAGTTGCCCAAAATTTGACCTTGGAAACAGTCTACTGGTGTTCCCCTAAGTCTCAATTTATCATATAAACCTTCTTTAATTTCCAGATATCACTGTAATATGCCAGTATCGTCAAGGCCCATAAGCTACGTTAAGTTACTGATTGGATCATTGTTCCCACGTCTTATTGACCCAGTTGCCCATTCACGGGTGTACCCGCTGAAGAAGTATTTTAGTTATATAATGAGAGAAAGTGGATATTTCCATATTCAGGCAACTAAACCGGACACTGTAGGTAAGGATACTTATTTATTGGAGCTTCATTAAGACTGCTAGAGATTATTGAATAAAAGTTTTTCCGAAGAGAAGTAATGACAAGTTGTGATTACGAAACTTTGCGTAGGTAAGTCATGTAGTGCCCCAAAGTTTGTGAAGTACTTTTAAATACAACGTGGATCATGTTGGGGTGGTTCTTGTCCATTCCTTAAAGGAGAAAAGGTTTGAGTTTCTATGAACTAAATTATTGTCTGCAAATGGTAATACGTTGTGTGACAAAATGGGAAAATGTGTCTCGAGTGTCGGAGCAACGTTCTGTAAGTAAACAAATGAGACCTCGGCCATGATCTTGGGCAACACAATATTGTAGACTGTATATTAATAAACTACATAATACTTACTGTTTCTCGATTCACGTCCATATGACGACAGTTATTGAGTATAAAATTCAATGAATGTTTTTAGGTCAATATGAATTTTTGATTAAATCGGTAGTCGTAACTAGAGAGTGGATTTTGAATTGATTGGAATGCACAATATACTAATTTGACTATTGGAATTGTTCGTATTTTACTTTGGTCAAGAAAAAAATAGACCTATACAACCTTGCTTAATTTATTAATGTTTCAGGTGTTGGCCTCACGGATTCACCATCTGGTTTGGCGGCTTATTTGATGGAAAAAATGGCCATGTGCAGTAACAGTGAGCAGTTGGACAAACCACACGGTGGTCTGGCTAACCTTGACCTGAACGATGTGCTGGACACAGTGACCATCATGTGGGCCAACGAGTGCGTCGTGACCGCCACGAGATTGTATGCAGAAAGCTTCTTTTACCCAGAAATAAATATTTTACAAGAGTAAGTTTAATTTTTGGTATTATTATCGAGTAGTTATTAAGAAGTGGAGATTCATTTCAATTGTAGGTGAATGCTTCGACACTTCGACTTTTTTATAGAAACGGAATATTGATTTGTTTACCTAAATAACACTGTTCGAGATTGTCCGACTAGTTTCAAGCAACAATTGGGGTTCATAATCATTAGCAATACGCGCTGTGACTAACATCACCCAGTAAACTTCTATTTTATACTTTGTATTTCAAGCCTTTACTTCTAAACACTGAGGTAACTTCTATTAGTTTTAAATAAAATTCTGCCAGACAAAATCATAAAACACATACAAAGAACGAGTGAGGTATCATACTTAGTTGTTTACCATTTGGAGTTCACATTTTTCAAGGATACTTCATGTGGATGTAAACAAGTAATTACAATAAACATTGTTATACATGTGACTACTTTATCTATGGGCTTGTAGTTATTGACAAGATAAAGACACCTTGATAAAGATTTTTTTCAAATTGAAAAAAAAGGACGATTACATGAAATTGTATGGCGGTTAAGTATTTTTTTTAATGTGGAACAGCAAACTTATATCTACAATACATACATAACATCACGCCTTTTATCCCCGAAGAGGTAGGCAGAGGTGTACATTATGCCACTGTACAATGTAACACTCAATTTTCACTATTTATGTTATAAGTCCAATGCTACTACTGACAATTTATAAAACACACAGTAGTACTTTGCCCGACCCGGGAATCGAACCCGAGACCCCTTGCCCGACAGTCGCACTTGCAACCACTCGGCCAACGAGACAGTCATATCATAATATTAGAAAATAAACTTAATAAATTTAATAAATCAATTAATGAACTCGTGTTTTTAATAGATATGTAATACACAACTATTAATATTAATGAAAAATCTTTATTTCTATTATAGTATACCAACGGAAGTTCCAATGGCTGCCCTCAAATTCCTATACGAAGTGGTCTACCAACCTGACTGGATAATTAGGGACAAGTTCCCGAACTTAGTCAGATCTACCGTTATCGATTATGGCGGGCATTTTGCCGCTTTACATACGCCTAAAGAATTTGCTGACGACATATTCGCAGCCGCTGAAGCCTTCATCGAGTTCCATAAAAAAGAAAAGTAAAGGGATATAAGCGCCATCTAGTAACAAATTCTGTATTTTAATCTAACGATAACTGTTATGAAATTTTTATTTATTTAACGTCTGGATTATAAATACACATTACAGCCAATGATTTTAATGATATAATAAAATTATTTAAATTATTGAATGGCACATTATAAATAATAGAAGATAAGTAAGTATTTGTATCTAATTAGAAAAAAAGGAACAACTTATTATAGATTTCTTTTTACTTTTTGACCAATAGTGATCCATTACGTCATGAAATGTTAATGACATATCGATTGCTTGTCAAAGTTTGTAATTATTGTTATTAATATTAGTATTCAATGATTGATTTAAAATTTTGAAGTATGTATTAAAACCCTAATGTTATTTCAAAGTCATTCGAGGTAGATTTTAGAATTATTATTTATCGACATTTCAATAAAATTCATTTGTAACAATTCACTGAATATTTTTTTTAATAAATGTAGAGGTATATACTTTTTTATTATGTATGAAAATAATTGTCATCAATACTTATTTACAGATTTTCAATATTTTTTATACTATTTTTTTTTATAAATAATGTACATACTAGATATAATAAGGATAATGATTAGTTGTATATTAAAAATGTTGTATAAACGAACCTGTAAATATTTTAGTTAGCTTCTTGTTGTAATTCTAAATAAATAATATATTAAATAACATTATAATCCAATTGTTAGAACAAATAGTTACGGAGCATTAAAAATATTGTTCACATAGAATTTATGAACAAAAGTGTAAAATGTTATTTTAATTACATTAATTATTTTCTGTTACCATCCTTAAGAATAATACTAGTTTATATGTTATACCTTCGTAAGATATACATAATTATATAAGGCGAAGCATAGTTTGTCTATCCGTTAAGTATCCTATTACATTGACCTTGTCAATATTTGGATATGGTACATTGTTTCGGATAAATACTCAATTAAAAATTGATAAATCAGTCAATCAGTATTTGTTACATTTTGAGTATTCATCCTAAAAAAATGCAAAATTTAAATTGTATAAGAGCACCTTTATTTTTCACTTTTTAATCCCCAAACAACTCCTTCGAGAATTCCAGTTTTAAAATGTAAATTAAGAAAATTATACAGAATGTTGGTTAAAATAATATTAATGTTTTTAAAATAACCTTGTATGTAATTAGAAAGACTGCTAACTGTCAAGTGTTGGAGGATAGTGTTAAGTATTTTAAAAATAAAGTCAATAAAACGAGGTTTACACCTTTTGCCACGGCCATGCCAAAGTCGACTTTGTATTCTTACCTTTGTATATCAATTTTCAAATGCCTTGATGAAATACAGTAGGATAGAAATGAGTGGACTTTGTTGTTCGTCGTATTTCTTTTAAATAGATAACATCCTTTTTGTTGTCGGTGAACACGTTAAGTCACCGGTGACCGACGCGAAGTTAGCGGACGCTTTGCCATTGGCACTCACAGCCTTAAACAATCTTGTTTTCTTGGCTTTATATTTATTATGTACTCTTAGATTAGTTTTAAGAAAATATCAATGAGTTATTAACAACATTATTTAGAAAATGAGAGTTTTAACTTTATTGGTTTTGTTGTTTTCCGGCTAAACTGGTTATAAAGATAATAATAATATATTTAATTGTTACAAAACCGCGTTAAAATTAGGCACGCTGTCGCCTGATTTGTCGACAATAGAAAAAAGAGCTTTTATTACTGCACAAAATTAAATTATCATACTAAAAATATAATGTTTTACACTGCTGGTATTGTTTCAAGGATATTTAAAAAGTTTTATGCAACAGCTTGGGCCTCCAACCTCTTGTCTGTCGATATAGGTAAGAGACACAATAGAAAACGCATTGTGTCTCGCGTAGTCACGCTTCGACATACAAGAGGTTAACGGTATTGGCTGGTTTTTGCCTTTTAAAAGATAGTTTTAGCAAAAATGTAAGTACAGGAATTAAAATATTTTTGTATTTATTTAAGAATGCATGTTTTATTAGAAAAAGAAAGAATTGAGACGTTTGAAATTTTAACTTATGACTTGTTTTATTTTGTCCTTCAACATCATCACCAGCCTATAATTGACTGCTGCTGACCGGAGGTATCTTCTCGCATGCAGAAGTTTGAGCATTAATCACTCAATGCGGGTTGGTGATTTCAAATTTAAAATTAGAAATTATAAGCCCAGGTTTCCTCACGATGTTTTCCATCGTTTGTCTGTGATGTCTAAATAATCTTAGAAAGTAATTGCAACTCGGAAAAGGTCACATTGGTCACACAAAAACCCTCACTCTCATGTATGAGAAGCGGGCGTTTTAAAACTACTACGACATTGTATCGCATATAAAAAATAATAAATGTTAAGTGTTCTCTGTATGATAGAACTTCGAACAATTTAGGCACAGGGAAAAGTAAAAACAAACTTCATCCTTATCGATATTTCCTTAGTTTTATTCAACCAAATATGAAATAGACATACCTCCTTTTCTTTTATGAATTCTTCAACTTCTTTCGGCGCGAAGAAGCCAGGCACCATAAAATCTTTCCTTGGACTAAAATGTTCTATCTTCATCCTTCCAGCCAGATTGAACCTTTCTCCAGCATAGTAAAGGTTTCTGAAATAGATTAGTGGTTTTTATTACTATTGTTTGAAAGCTTATTATTGAATGAAGTACATTTTCTTAAGTACATAATCTTCGGCAAGGGTGGGGCAAAGTATAATTTTGTTATTCTCTCTTTATGACAAGATTTATGGCATACTTTTTGTTTAAGTTGACGTCTTGTATTTAACACATATCTTAGTTACTTTCAAAGGTAGAGTTACGAAGCGAGTTAGTTTAAATTGTCATTGAGTTTTGTTTAACATCTCAAAAATATTTGTGAATATGTCCAAGCTAATTTACACTTTAAATCTGATATAGCTTTAGAGTCTATAATCAGAAAACACAAGAAAATCGTGAGCTTTACATAAATTAAGATTATTATTATTACCTGTTGCTTATCAATCGTCCTTTTATATTTGTTAACTGTCCTTCATTAAGGGTTGGGAACTTATGGTATAGGTAGAGACTGGCTGCGAATTTCAGGAAGGAGTCTCCCAAAGTCTCCACTCGTTCTAAATCGAACGTGTCATGTGACTTGATAGTTGTTAGTGCTGCTATAACATCTCGTAGTTCAGGACTTGTGCCTTTTGTCGTTCTTTTGAGAATTTTTATCTGATCGTTGTATCTAAAATATTAGAAAATTTTATAAAGTGGTTCTTGGAACCTAACTGCTTCATTGGCCTAGTGGTCGTAAGTGCAACTACCGGGCAAGGGATCTCGGGTTCGATTCCCAGATCGGGCAAAGTATTACTAGGTTTTTTAAAAATTCTCAGTAGTAGCACGGAACCTGGAGGTGTGCCCGGTATATGGTAATAGGCTCATCCCCTATTACATGGGACTCATAACATAAATAGTGAAAAACATATATACGGTTGAATTGAGGACCTTCTCCTTTTTTGAAGTCGGTTAAAAAGTGGGTTTTACATTGTACAATGTCATAATGTGCACCTCTGCTTCATCTTCGGGCTTTCGGGGATATAAGACGTGATATTATGTTATCTTAGTTCTTGGAGTTATAATGTAGATGGAATATCGAAACGGATGGTTGTCTTTTATTATTATTCTATTCAACTATTCAGAAACACTCGAAGAAAAGTGACTGTCGATTTTTTGTCCTTAATCCAACTATATTGAGTGGGATTTGAGATTTACACAGATGAATTTTTACATACATCTTTGTAAAAGACACAGTCACAACTTAGATTTGTTTACATTATCATGACCACTTTACCTTAATATACAAATAGCCTGACTCCCAAAAAAATTTAGCCAACCTTGTATTTTCAAAAGATTTTGCCTTGTATTGCTTTGGAATAACGTCGAAAACATATATTTTATAAAAACATTGCCCTACGCTTCGATTTTCTCCTGTGTCGTGGGTGCGTTTACAAACATACAAGTTCACATACACATGGTACCCAGACTCGGAACAACAATCTGTGGATCATACAAAGAGTTGTTCCGTGTGGGATTCGAACCCGCGACACGTTGCGCGGCAGCCAGTTGCCCAACCACTACGCCAAACGTACAGTCAATATAAATGTGCGTAATAGAAAATAATATTAAACGTGCTCTATCATAATCTATCTATCGTATAACATAATACTTACTCGGCTGGTGCAGCTGATATAGCGGCGGAGTGGAACACAGTTTGACGAGGAGGTTGTATGTCGTAATGCGACGTCGATACTAATGGAGCTGACACAAACTCGTCGTAACATTCCACATCCAACACCGTCACACTCGAAAGATGACGTTCTATATCTAGCGGCTCCGCTTTGTCCTGGTAATCGAAAAATAATGTCAAATTGTGAGCAACTTTTTTGTGCCCGTAATTATGAACCCCGGTTGTGGTTCGAAAGTAGTCGAGCATTCTCAAATAGTTTACGAGAAAGCTGAACGTTCTAATTACCTGAATTTTAAAGTTTTTTTTCCACTAAATAAATAAGTTCCGTATTTAATCGTCATTGCCGATTAAATGTATTTTATGATACGATACGAATATTGGGAAGCGTATTAATAAAATTAATAATTGTCAATCAATTTTGAACCTTTCAGTATCTTATACTATTTTATAAAGCGGAAGAGTTTGTTTTTTGTTTGAACGCGCTAATCTCCGTAACTACAAGTCTGATTTGAATAATTATTTTTGTGTTGGATAGCGCATTTATCGAGGATGGCTATAGGCTATAAAACATAACGCTACGACCAATAGGAGCTGAGCAGAGCGTGTGAAACCGCGCGGAAGTAGTTTAGCATAAAATTCGTTTGTAATCTATACTAATATTATAAAGAGGAAAGATTTGTATTTTTGTATTTTTGTATGTTTGTAATGAATAAACTCAAAAACTACTGGACCGATTGCAATAATTTTTTCACCATTAGAAAGCTGCATTATTCAGAAGTAACATAGGCTATATAATATCACGCTAGGTCCTATAGTTGTGGAGCAGTAACCAAAAATGTTTTAAAAACGGGGGAAAAGTATCGTTTCTGAGGCCTTCCGTGGCGTGCGCTGAGCATATAGTTAAAGTTATACAAAAATGCTCTATAGATGAATTGTTCATCTTAAAATTATTTTTAAAAAAGTCCGCGAGAGCATATGTCTACCTTTTATAGTTTACCCATAACAATCGTTTTAATGAATGGTTCAATCCTTATAAAAGTTTGCTCTAGATAACTTTTGAATTGTTCAATCGGTTACCTTAAGACTATTAATTCATCCAAAAGATACCTATTAGGTAAGTACTTACCTACTATTTCAAAAATAATAAACTGAGAATAAATATAAATAAAACGTAAAACTATGTAAAAAATCTTAAGTCCCCCCGTGCGAAGTCGGGACGGGCCGCTAGTATTTGTATATAGGCATACTAAGACGTTTATTACACAAAGCACATTCTATTTGTTTTCATATAAAATTACTTACATCCCAAGGAAACTCCTTGTTAAGTTTCTTCTGTTGCAGATGATACAAGTTTTCCTTCATAGAAAGTATCTTGGGACGCCTTCCGCTTTCGTTATCTATAGGATTGTTTATCCTAAAAAAAACAAAATAAATAATGGTTATTAAGAACTAGCTAAAATAATTTAGTCATTTTGTCTCCATTGCGTTGAGACCTCTGAATGGTGAAAATCCCACGTATTGTGACAAATGTTAAAAACAGAATTCTATGGATATCAATATAACGCCCGAATACTGAAAACACTTAAATATCGTGCTGTCTCTGTCATTTTACAAAGAGTGTGTAGTGACAGAAGCATACTTAATCGCGACTTATAATTGAGTAGCGTTTGAGTATTCGGGCATAAGACTCATTACACATTGTGTATACACAATGACTGCCTCGTTGGCTGAATGGTCGCAAGTGTGACTGCTGGGCAAGGGGTCTCGGGTTCGATTCCCGGGTAGGGCAAAGTATTACTGGGTTTTTAAAAAAAATCTCAGTAGTAGTCTGGAATTGTGTCCGGTATATGGCAATAGGCTCATCCCCGATTACATGGGACTCATAACATAAATAGTGAAAAGTGGGTGTTGCATTGTACAGTGGCATAATGCTTACCCCTTTGGGGATAAAAGGCATGTTATGTATTTTTTAAGATAAAATAAGGTTACCTGTCAACCGAAGCAACCTGAGGTGGTTCTTCAACTTGAGCTAGCAGGGAATTGGTAGCAACCTGAATGTGAGTCTCAATCGGCAACCAATCTTCAGCTGTAAATAAATACAAAAAATAAGCATAGATCTTAAATTAATTGGGACGAATGGGCCGAGTCGACTAGTACCACGGCCTGACAGAAAATTCCTATGATATTCCGTAAATTGTCAATTGAAATTCTAGAAGTGAGCTCGATCGCGGTACGCTATGTCATTGGTTAGTAAAATAGTTTCGACCAATGACAGGCGCAAATGCGATCGAGCTCACTTCGAGAGTTAAAAGTTAAAAGACATACATTACCCCACTCTAGTATTTTTCGTGTGTCGTGGGTGACTTTACAAACATACAAGTACACATACACATGACACCCAGACCCAGAACAACAATTTGTGGATCACACAAAGAGTTGTTCCGTGCGGGTATCGAAACCATGACACGTTGCGCGGCAGCTACCGCATCAACCGTGCAGTTACTTGCCATCTTACAGAATAGCTAGCTGAGGCCTTAGTCCGAGTTACTTTTACGTTTAAAGTAATCGAAACGAGACGGACGGACGTTCAATCCTTCCCACTACCTTCCGAAATCCTCAAAAGGGCCAGCAATGCATCTGTAACTTCGCTGGTGTTCAAAGTGTCCGTCAATGGTCCTCATCAGGTGAAATGATCACCTCAGCTAGTTAGCTCGTGCGTCGGACTTTTAGAAATTCAGAATGTTTCTCATATTCTGAGTATGACTTACTTTAGTTTGGTGCCCCATAGCAATACAACGCATGGAGCTTAAAGCTGTGTGCTCAAAAGTGACGTCCATTTAATTAATTACCTACTTATACTCACTTTTTTTGCGTACTGGAGTGCCGTATCCCGTTTCATCAGCAATTTCCGAGAGTAGTTCGTGGGATACCAATAACATGAACACCCTGTAATAAAAATTATACATTTGTAGGTATTTCTGTATAATAATTACAGCATCAAGTAGCATCAATATAACACTTATAAAACAAATTAGAATAATTTCCTGTTTACTAGCTTTGAACCCTCAGGTTTAGTAGTAGTTAAAAAACGTTCAAGAATCAAGTGTGATTCTGAATCGATTTCATGCAGTTTTCTCTTGTGGATAGTGATCCTGCAAATGCATGAAATCGATTCAGCAGTTTTTGAATAAAAAACCGACAGATGCAGTAGAATCATCTTACTTCTTACTTATCAGTACATAGTATAAAACAAAGTCGCTATCCGCCGTCTGTCTGTCCCTATGTATGCTTAGATCTTTAAAACTACGCAACGGGTTTTGATGCGGTTTTTTTTTAATAGATAGAGTGGTTCTTAAGGAAGGTTTATATATGTATAATATATGCATATTGAACCCGTGCGAAGCCGTCGCTAGTTTCTGTATAAGTATATCAGTTGGAAACAAACCGCTCATTGTTCGATAAATAAAACCTAAGCTAAGGGAAATTCGGGTCCATATTAAACGGTAATATCTGATTTTGTGTTGTAAATTAATATTCAAGAACTCACCTGTGTATAATGCTTGGTAACATGACAGCCTTGTACCATAGTACTCCTGGATATTCATATTTGACACAGAATTCAGCCACAAATACTTCTGCGAAGCCCCTGTTTATTTTATCATCACCTTGAGAAGCAGACACAAGTTTCTTCTGCTTGTCCGTCATAGCATTTAGTGTAGCCGCTCTCGGCAGTAAGCAGTTCATCCTTGAACTTATATTTTTTACCTATTGAAATAGAGAATTAAAAAATATTTGAAGCGGAGGAATGTGTTGATAAATTGTAGACTTTATTGAAAAGTAATAAAGTTGGCAATGTTGTTTTAGAATAATTTCATATTGGAGAAGGGTGACTTGCTAATGCCTGTGTAAGTAATCCAATGAAAAAGTGTCTTTGTTTTTTGATTTTCTTTTTTTCTTATGTCCCGTCCCAATAGAGTCATTAAATGGTACCTATGATTTTTATGTCTGTAAAGAGGAGGTTGGAAAGATATAGCCTACTTTTTTCGAATGAAACGGGATACGGGTTTCATTTATTATTATTATTTATTCACGGTATTAAGCTGAGCTTCAGCCTTTTGCGCTGCGACGCACTATAGGCTTTTTTGTGTATTCCTAAATTCTTGTTGTGCGTCGTAGCAAAATAAATGGTTTTCTTTCTTTCTTTCTTTCATTTATATAGATTATAACTGTTACGTAGGCTATATCTTTCCAACCTCCTCTTTGCAAACTTAAGAATGGTTGGACCGATGTGGCTGTTTTTTTTTGTTGTGTTTGTTATTGTTAGCAGAAGGTTTTTATGATAGAAAAAAAATCCTGATAATCTTACGGGAACGGGAGAAAACGGGATTGCGCGTACAAAGTTGGGGGCAGAAGCTAGTTATTAATATAAAAATACTACGCAAATATGACATCAATATAATTCAAGTATAATTAATTATTTAAAAGTATTATAAAGCTACTTACTTCCAATAAAGGTTGGGATTTCTCACCAATAACTTCCAACTTATATTTGTCAGCGTAGTAGTCGGCAAATGTTAAATAAGAATCTGAGTCGAATTGAGACTGAGGCGTCATATATTCGAGGACCCGAGACACGATGTACCTGTAAAGACGTTTATAAAACATTTTTTAGATTTAAACAATAATCGTAGGTATGTTATTTTTCTCATTAACGTATTATTTTGATGTTACTGTAGAAGATACTCAAAGTCAAAATCATTTATTTAGACACACACCAGGAAGGCACTGTTGAACGTCAATAAAAAATTGAAAAGTGATCCTATTTGCTCATTCCATGGTGTAGACTTATATGGAGAAGAACGAGAAAGTAACTCTTTTTCAATCAAGTCCACAATACACTTCCCTATTTACATAGATATTTGACTGATGTTTCTGTTAAACTCGTGACTTGAATTGGAACGTGCGCGTTGAGACGTCGTGCTTTCAGTTCAGAGGGCTTAGTACGAGTTTCTTTTTCGTTTAAAGTAATCGAAACGAAACCTCGTCTGGCGCTCTGATTGGTTGGTTCATTGGAGCCGGCCAATCACAGCGCCGAACGCGTACTCGTTTCGAATACTTTAAACGTAAATCAAACTCGTACTAAGGCCTCAGTTGGTTGCATTAGAAGAGTATTTTCGCAAAAAGTACGTGTGTAACCCTTAATGTATGTTGCAATAAGCAAAAAATATTTGGTTAACAATGAACCTTTAACCAGAGTTCAACTATGAATCAATAAACTAACTTTTATTAATTTGAACCACAATGCTTTAGATATTTACGAACAAAAATCTACAAAGAATAAGTAATAAAAGAACTCACCTGTCCGGCAGAACTCTATACCACGGCGTCACGACACAGTCCTTGTAATTCTCTTGTGTTACATTTATAAAAAGTCTTTCCTGAAAATAAAACTTCAATCAATGCAAGGAAACGCTAACCGGCAGAATAAATACACAATGCGATTACTAAAGAAATCGATCGCTTAGTCTAAAATTTGACCGCACGGTTAGTGCGGTGGCTGGGCAACCGGCTGCCGTGCAGCGGGTTTTGATTCCCGCACGGAACAACACTTAGTGTGATCCACTAATTGTTGTTTCGGGTCTGGGTGTCATGTGTATGTAAATTTGTATGTTTGTAAACGCACCCACGACACAGGAGAAAATCCTAGTGGGGCAACGTTTAAAAAAAGGCATTAGATTGTCAACTTTATAATAAGACTACAAGGTTGAAAAGGTAATAAATTCACACCTTATTTCTATAGAGCCTATAGAACAACTGCCATTAGAATTCGTCTGTGGATGACTATGCATTTTAAACATAACAATTTGGCTCTGAGTATTAACAAGACCCATAAACAAACGAACCTTATGGGTATTTGTGTGCTCAGCAAGAAGTGTGATTTGTGTGATACACAACCAACCAACAAATCATACAATATAGCAACGCTAATAAAAAATACAAAAAAATCCTACTAATATTATAAATGTGAAAGTTGTATGATAATTTGTTACTCCTTCACATCAAAACGGCAGAAGGGTTCGGGATGACAATTTGGACAGGGTTATATTATAGCCTGGATAATACATAGAAAGGCTAAGTTTTATCTCACGAGAAACAGCTGACAGAAGCTAGTACCTACCTCATACGAAGTTGGTTGGACTGGTGCAATTTCATTATGTGTGGTCATAACATTCCAATCTATGTCATATCCATTGTCTTCTTTGATGGGTACAACGTACATACAATTAACTTCACCCTCAAACGCAACGAACTTTTTGGCAATCGCTAGTACTTGCTCGAATAGGAAGTAATGGAATCTGAAAACAAAGGATTATTCAGTCATCTTATACTATTATATAAAGCGGAAGAGTTTGTTTTTTTGTTTGTTTGTTTGAACGGGCTAATCTCCGTAACTACAAGTCTGATTTGAATAATTCTTTTTGTGTTGGATAGCGCATTTATCGAGGATGGCTATAGGCTATAAAACCTCGGTAAATGCACCCTCCGTCGTCACCACGACGACGTGGGAAGTCCATGAAAATTTCCATCGCGATAGAAAAAAAATTATTTATCTTTTCTAACTGGAGTATTAAGACTGCCCCGACATGACTCAAAGAATTTTATATAACAATATTTGACACAATACAGTACACCGGGGTAGCTGACCGGTTGAATAAAATATTCTCTTATATCGGCGCCATCTGTGACTGAATTGTTGGGTAAAAGTACATACAAAAAAAAAATTCAAACAAAACTTACTGTTTGACCAACTGGAACATTGCAGCGTTAAGTTTGATGACGGCATAGTTGACATCGATGGAAGTGGCGACCTCTCCGACTGTCAGGTACGTTGGAAACTCGCAGAGTGTGGGCAAAGGGTTTTGGGTGAGGAAACCATACCCTTCACCACGTTCCAGAAGCTTATATAGAGCATTCTCTCGAGTATCCTTGGGCTCCGCAAAAGTAATTCTCGACTTTATTATGTGTAAATAGTAAACATCGCCGTCTGGTACACTGTTTAGAAGCAGTGGAAACTGAAAATGTATCATCAAAAATTTTAGCTAAAATGAATAGTTAACAATGCTTTACTTACAAGCCAACTTTTCAATAAAAATTGGCTTGTAGCCAACTTCTCAATATACCTATTAATAGTGTGTGTTTATGATTTTAGTTAGACAGTACAATAAAACTAAATATGTTTTTATAATAACTATCGTGAGCTGCGCGACGTCGCTGCGACCGCCCACGCTGCTCATGAGGAAGAACCACTCTGTGGCTCAAAACTAGTAGAGCTTTTCTCAGTATATCCACGTGAGTAACCCGCGATTTTACTAAATATTTCATTTTTCATCATCATCAACAGCCTATAAATGCCCTCTGCTAAGCAAAGCCTCTTCTCACACAGAACACTTCGAACCCGTACCCTCATGCATGAGAAGCGGACGTCTTAAACCTCCGGGCCACCACGACATTTTAGATAAATAAGTAAGTTATTTTCTATGGTATTAATTATTATCTGGTATCATTATTATCTGGTATATTATGGTACCTGGAGTCCACATGAGGACAAATATAAGTTCATGATAGAACGTATCCAAAATAAGTTTGCCAGATTCATGTATTCAAAATCGTACGGTATATACCCTGGATACCCAATACCATATCCAACTTTGTTTGTACTGGGTATGGTAGGATACTACAAACTGGAGGTGGGGCGTGAAGTAGCTCTAGCTACTTATATATTTAAGGTGTTGCGAGGTATAACGCACCACCCTGCCCTACTGGAGGAATTACGGCTGTGTGTTCCGGACGAGTACGTGCGGCGAAGGCGGCGGCCGCGACTGCTGGTGGTACCGTGCGCACGCACGAACCTCTTGCAGAAGGCACCAATGACGCGAGCGTTGCACATATTGAATGCAATAGCGGACAGTACGGATATATTCTCGTGTACACTCAACGAGTTCACAAAGGTAGCATATGAGGCTGTTGTTAATAATAACTAAGTTCTTAAGATTTGTACTTATTTGATTCTATTTAGAGGTATATAATTTATGTTGTTAGTACCTAGGTACATAGATTTAAAAAATATAAGTACATATTTGTTATTACTAAAGTTGTTTACGTTTATTAGGGATAGTTTTGTGAAAATGTATTAGCCTGTAAGTTTAATTAATGTTCTATGTTTTTTTTTTATTTATCTTTATATCACACAGGTAAGTATTTTATTATCTAAGCCCCACAAAACCGTTGCAATGGTTTGACTGCGGGGTCGAGTCGCTAGACATTATAATTAAATGTACTTATATTTAAATGTTATACAGGCGTTGAAACTTATATCTACTTACTTATTATTAGGACATTTCTAAATAATATGACTTTAATTTTCGTTTGAACCTATTTGAATTTGTTTCACTCCTTATGTCTGCCGGCAGACTGTTTAATAGATACGGTATTCTCTTTTTTAGTGTTCTATCACCAAAATAGTTGGTGACTCTGGGTACATTGTATCTACCAGCAGCCATATTTCGTATTACCTTATATATTTATGTTTGTAAGTAATCGGTAGAATTTTGCATATTTTAAATAATTTTCTATAGTCTCCCTTACAGCTGCTTTTAGTTTTTTTAGTAACAAGTAGTTTTAAGAATCTAATCTGGAGAGCTTCCAATTTATCTAAATGTATTTTAAATATTAACCCATAGCTGTCAAGAGCATAGCTCATGATAGAATCAACCAATGACATATAAATACATCTTAAAACATTAATAGGAACTTTAAAGCTTAGGTGGTACATTTTACTCAATAAAATTTAAGAATTTTATTGAGTAAAATGTACGAATATTATATTTCTAGTAAACTAAGGTTTACTAGAAATATAGTCTACATGTTGTGACCAGGAAAAGTTACTATCTATTTTCACACCAAGGTAGGTTACACAGTTAACTGTTTCAATAGGTTTACATTTACAATCCAGTAAATTATTATGGTGACATGTATAGTCGTGGCTAAATAAGGACGGAATCCCATTATGAGGTTGCAAATATGGCGAACGAATTAACATTAATTTAGTTTTACTTGCGTTTAATATAATGCCATTGTCATGTGACCATTTAACAACAGCGTCTATATCTTGTTGAACTAGCTGACAGACATTATCAATGTTAGTTCCGGAGCGAAGTATGCACAGGTCATCTGCAAACATATAAGCTGAACAATGCTGCAGCACTCGGCACAGGCTGTTAACAAGCATAAGGTAACAAATAGGTCCACATCCAGAGCCCTGCGCCACTCCACTCCGTACCTCGACTCTGTCGCTGAGAGCGCCCTCCACCTTTACGCGGTAGGAGCGCGAGGTGAGGTAATCACGAAACCACGGATTTAGTGGTTCTCCCCACCCCGCACTCCCCATTGCATTTAGGATGGTATCGAACTGCAAAGTGTCGAATGCTTTTTTATAATCAAAAAATATTTAAATAACAAATTTTTTATCATCTAAGTAACTATTTATTTCATCTGTAAATTTTGTAAGCAATGTATTTGTACTTTTTCCTTTTAAAAAACCGTGTTGACAGACATTGATTATATTATTTTTTTGTATGTAGTTACTTAATTGATTGATGATACACTTTTCAATGATTTTATCTATACTAGATAAAATGGAAATAGGTCTGTAGTTTGAAACATTTTTACGATCACCTTTCTTATGAATTGGACGGACTATTGCCTCTTTAAGCTTATTAGGAAATTTGTGGTTTTTGACAGTTAGGTTTATAAGTTTAGCTAAAACGGGGCTTACTTTGTCAATGATTATTTTAAGGTCGGACATGCGCACGAGATCGCTTCCCGGTGATTTATTTGCATTCATGTTTTTAATTATGTTTTTGACGTATCTTGGGCTTACTGGTTGCCACCTCATGGACATGTCAGAAGCTTTTACATAAGTCTGCCTATCCAACCAAAGCTCATTACACTTATGTTTTATATCCTCTATTTCTCTATTGAAGGTAGACGCAAAATTATTACTTATGTCAATAATACTGTTTTGTCCATTCATATTTGATAAAATTATTTCATCAACCGATTGCTTACTGTTTCCTAACATCGTATTTATCCTTTCCCATATTTTTTTAATATTTTGATTACACTCTAATATACTTTTTTTATCATATGTATTCTTACTTTTTATAATAGCTTTTTGACATTTATTTCTAAATTTAGTATAATTAAGTCTCTTTAACATATTCTTTGGTTCATTGCTCCATAACTCGAATAACCTATCCTTTTCCTTTATCATATACTTCAATTTGTTGTCAATCCACTTTTTGTTATTCCTGTCACTGTTTGAGATACGTTTATTTACATAGCAGTCATTATAAATATCCACGAATATTTGTTTAAATCCTTTATATAATGCAATTGGACACTCTATTGTCATAAGGTGGTCGAAATCAGTATTTAATAATTTATCTCGAACTTTGTTATTGTCGAGAACGCGCTTAGAGGTCCCGTGTCGTATCTGTGACGATTGACCATCGCTTCCCGGCGGTGCGCGTCTCCACTGCACAAAATAGTGTTTTAAAAAAATCTCAGTAGTAGCACGGAGTCTGGAATCGTGCCCGGTATATAGTAATAGGCTCACCCCCTATTACATGGGACTCATAACATAAATAGTGAAAAGTGGGTGTTACATTGTACAATGTGCACATCTGCCTACGTAAGGCGTGATTTTATGTATGAATTTATTATGGTGTTTTTTTTGTTGATTACAAACCTGTATTCGATGTTTCCTAAATCGTTTCGTTGTTCCTGGGTATGGAATTTCAGGGTCGTCACGAACCACATCTTCGTCACGCCAATTTAGGAAGCAAGCTTTCACTTCTGCGTCGTCGAAATCTACTGCACTGTAATGTATTTTTGTATTATATTATACCACACATATTTCCCTATGAACTATGGTAAACTCCAATCATTTATTTTATTGAACTAATGCTACTTTTGTCGTACATTAGTAGAAGCTATCGGATCATCCCAAAATGTAGATTCTGATTATGAGTATAGATACGTACGTGTATCGGGTGGGCAGTAGCGTTAGCGCATCAAGTTCTCCTATTTCATACAACAACTTGCAAGCGTTTAGCGCTGCTGATCTCTTGGCGGACTTCAAACTGAATCTAGGTAATCCCTGGGCAAAAAGTCAAGTATTTAGAAAATGTGTGCCTTCTACCTACATTACGACTTAAATAACAATATGGCACCAAGCTGTGTGTTTTGCGAAGGAGTACCTAGAAGTGAATCACTTTATTGTAACACTTTTCATCAATTAATAGGAATCCCGTAGAATAGGCCCATATGAAAATATCTAAAAGATCCCCTACTGGACAAAGCGTTATGATATTTTTCAAAAATTATCGTTGTATCTCGGAGTCTTGGATAGTGTTCGTCATGGCATTAAGATCATCCCTTATCACATAGAACTCACAATATGATGGATAAAAACTTTTGATTTACTAAAGATTATATATGAAACTTTATATTACAATAAATGTAAATCAAATACACCTGTATTTCCTCTTTAATAGGACAAGCGATGGGCATTACGATCGTGACAAGCTTTCGTACGACACCAAGACTATCCACGACCTCTTCTTGAATCCACATCGGCGTGATGACTGTGAACTGATCGTGTGGGAGTATTGAGCAGTATCGATTCAGTAAACTTATAGCTGATACTGCAGACAAACGAGCTAAAAGAAAAATAAAACACATTATTTTAACAAGTATTTGTATTTATTAATAGTTTGTTCCGTTAAATACGCTTACCTTAGAAAATTTACATATATACATCTATACCCTCACACCAGTTTACCATGGGTATAGGCAGAGACTATGGAACGCCAATTGGTACGATTTTTCTTTCTAGAACCTTCTAGATTCTAGTAGGAATATATTTTTTGTGTTGGATACCTTTCTATAAAACGCATTGAAGTGAATGGCTACATAGTATGATTGATTATATGTAGGTTAATTTCAGTTCAAAAGTAGGAAGAACTGGAATTAACCAAAGGCCATTAGGCATGGATAGGAACTTTTTCTACGATAAATGGACGTAGATAAGCAAAAAGGATTTAACACACAATATGTAAATAAAAATCGTACCCTAAATTTCTTCATACAAAAGTAGTCTCTAAACATGGGAAATAAGGTCTATAATGTAATTAGTGGAGAGCGGTCACCGGTGACCACTGGGGGTTTATTAATAATTATAAATGGACAAACCTCCATATGGTGTAACAAAAGGCGGTACATCTTCGTCCTTGTACAGTTGACGAGTGATGTCCGATGTAGACGGCTCTAAACGATCGTCAGAGTTTCCAACAAGTATCTGAAACGAAAGTCAGATAAAATAGGATAAAATTGTATAAGAAAACAGGAAATCTATTCACCCAGCGTTTACGTCGGTTTTCTAATGAGGTTGGGGACCTGAGCACAAATTACTATCGCATTCGTAACGTATAGTATCGAGAGCGTTCGGCGCTCTGATTGGCCGGCTTCAGTGAACCAACCAATCGTAATTTAATTAAATTATTCGTAGTGAGATCCAGACTGCAGATCCTCGTTGCAGGCGATGGTGGTTACTGATAAGACCGAGGATGCGGGTTGGCTGGACTTGATTACCGCTGAGCGGAGAAGTGATGGATGAGAGAGATGGCGATAAGGATGACTAATCTGCTCCGTGAAGTGAAGATTGCTTCCAAACACGCCTGGGTCAATTTAGGGAACTATACTCTGTTCTCTAAAAATCGATCAATAAGAACTGAGCAGAACAGATGTAAACCGCTCAAAAGTAGCTATTTACTATAAGTAAGACTTTTAATGAGACAATAGATCTCACTAGCACCCTCTAGTTACCAAATTAATTAAAAACCAAATTAATTAAAAATAATTAACAACATATTATTATATTGTCACAGATACATACCCTTTGTATCACTCTCTCTGTATACTGGAACTCTTCATACATTTTCATGAACTTCTTTTTTTCTTCTACATTGACCAATAGAATGAAATTTGACTTACTACTTCTCGCACGGCCTAGAATACATAATTTTTAAATACTCGACTACTATGTACTTAGAAATATTAAATGTTATCACGAGAGATAAGCAAGAGTGAGGTGTAAAGGGATTATCATTTGTATTTTAGTGTCACAGTACCAATAAACTATTTTTCTTTATTCTTTTTTTAAATACAAAAGGGAAAGAGTAAATGAGAATGAGAAATAGCAATATAAGAGACGGAGAAAGAGAATGAGTGTGTGAGGGAGAGAGAGGGCGATGATGTGGGACAGGAAGAGAGAGAGAGAGAGAGAGAGAGAGAGAGACTGAAACAAACCTTTGCTCTGTATGTACGACCGGTACTCTAAGGGCGGGTCGTAGCGAATTACTAACAGACACTGTGGTATGTCTATTCCTTCTTCTATAACGCTCGTCGATATCAAACAATTCAAATCACTGCAATAATAAATTTTAACTAAAATACACCACACATTTAGGCATTAAGCTGTACAATGGGCGGCCTTATCGCTTAACGTGATCTCTTGCAGGCCACCATAGGATGGTTACGATTTAGAGTCTAGAGTAAGTAAGAGTAAGAGGTAGTCAATGTACTTACTTGTTCTTAAACTTCAATAACGCTTTATGGCTACATTTCTTGACATAGTACTCTTCTCTCGTGTTCTTCAACGGGTTGACGTTGAAACCAACAACGAAATCGTGTTTTAGAAAACCAAACTCCTCAGGATTTGTATCTTTCACATCCTTCAAAAGATTATATAAAACTTTTGCTGTAAACCTTTGCTTCGTGAATATTATGGCTGATAGAGTCCCCCGGTTTTTATTCACTTTCAGTAGTACTGCAAAAATAAATACTTTACACGTTTAGATTAGACACCGTGAAATCTATTTCGTTTTCGTCCCGCGACAAAACAACTTGCCATAAGGCGTATTTTCGATGTATAAAGTGGAAACAACAAAAAATAACAATGTCATTTTTTTACATAAAAAAAAATCATGGAAATACGCATATGAAACACTAAATGCAAAGTTGTATGCACTATTTTCGGACGTGCCAACCGACGAGAAATATCTTTTCGCGAATTAGGTACATGGCGTGATGATGTTTTTTATAATGTACTACGAGTTCGTATGCGCTTTCGAAGTCTGCTTTTTGCAATGGTTCACCAGTTAATTTTTTTTAAACATTATATTTCTTTGTAAACCCATTGTATTACCAATACCATTTTACTTTGGGACGAAACGAAATAGATTCCACGGAATTCGAAATCGCGCATTTTTTTAGAGTAAAACTATGTATTACTTTACTTTTTCGTTGTAGTCCTAATAACCTTATGTGAAGCCGCATAAGAATAGTTATTTACGTATATTTTTTTCCATTTTTTTACGTATAAATTAAATATAAGTCATATTTCACCTCCGGGAGTGTTCATTGTAGTTGGATTGTATTCTTTCAATATATTCAACATCAGCAATACTTTTTCTGATGAATATTTTACTATTTTCGCGTATCCAGTTTCCGATTCCATTGCTGTTAATAACATGGCGCGTGCACTGCAATACATACATACATAATTATGTGAGTGTATTAGAGAAAATTGTTTAACTTGCTTCTGTCCTCCACGTTGCCTTGGGCTAAAAAGTAGTTTATGTGTTATGCCAGACCATGCCGATACGGAGCCGCGGAGTACTTAACGGGTTGCCGGGGCTTCGGCTCGAAGAGCAGGAGTAGGAACGGGGTGGTTTTTAGTCAGTAAGAGTTTGACACTCCCTCCCGCCTCACTCAGGTGGGAGAACTCATTCGATGATTTTCCCCCTTAAAAAAAAATGCCGGACCATAATCGATCCCTGCTCCACATGCAGATCCGATTGAGTAACAGACATACAAACTTTCGCATTTATAATCAACATCATTGTCATATATTCATATCAGTCACTGCTGAACATAGGTCTCCCCAATGACTTCCAGATAGGCCTGTTGGAAGCGGCTCCCTGCGACCTTAATCAGGTCGTCTGTCCACCTTGCAGATGGACGTCCTGCGCTGCCGGTACGTGGCCTCCACTCGAGAACCTTTCAGCCCCAGCGGCCGTTGGTTCTCCGCGATATGTGCTCTGCCCACTGCCACTTCAACTTGCTAATCCGCTGGACTATGTCGGCATTTATAATATCAGTACGATTAGTAAGATAGAAATCAGTAACTCTCTGATAATTCTGATCCTGATCATTAGATCATATTAATTCACCTTGCCAGGTGAATATTAATTCACCTGGCAAGTGTGGAGACAATAACAAATCCCTCCTTGATAGAGAGACCCCATAGTCCAGCAGAGAACTCTCATTGGCTGTTGATGATTAGAAAAAACTACCTATAGGTATAATCATCATCATCATCAACAGCCTATAAATGCCCACTGCTGAGCAGAGCCTCTTCTCACACGGGGAAGGTTAGAGCATTAATCTCCACGCTTACTCAATGCGGGTTGGCGATTACAAACTTATAATTAGAAATAGGTTTCATCACGATGTTTTCCTTCGCCATTTGTAAGTGGTGTCTAGATAGTCTTAGAAAGTACATATAACTCGGAAAAAGTCACATTGGTACTTGCCGTTGGTAGGTTTCGAACCCGCACCCTTATGCATGAGAAGCAGGCACCTTAAACCTCCGGGCCACCACGACATAAGTACCTATATAAGCTTGATTTTAAATAATCGATTACGGTCTGAAATAACACAGGCAGACTAGTTTTTACCCCGATAGCACCGCTCTGGTAGATATATAGACATACTCACTCTACACAATGTGTAATAGCCAATTTATATAAAAGTTCCTCCTCTTTAGTTATAGCTTTTCGCTTCAAACGTTCTAATAATATTATGTACGACAATATGCCCAAGGAACCGCCGTAAAGACCTAGTTCTTCTATAAAAATGATAATGGCCGTTATCATATTCCTCACTGCTTTCACTATCTGTAAAAAAAACATAAAATCGCGCGTTTTATTGCCCAAAGGAATAGATAAAGTAACATCCTACGAAAATGAAACATTCACCTTTTGGTAATTATATACCCATAACTACCAAACTACCTATAACATAACTACCAAAAGATAGATGTTTCATTTGTTTCGATGACTTAACACACGTTTAGCCTCCTCTACACGCCGGCGGACGTATTCCATGGTTCAAGCCAATTCAAGACCAAAATCGGTCCTGCAGCTGTAGCCAAATGCCATTTAGTGCTTGTCTACAAGTAGAATAGAAAACCAAATTATATGGAATTGACGTAAATTTTGACACTTGTCAGTGTCATCTCCATACATTTTGATTGCTATTCTCTCTGTAGACAAGCGCTAACAAACAGCAATTCATTTTATACAAATATAGATAGATTATGCGGCCGTTTGATCGTGACAATTAAAGAATTTAATCAAATACCTTCGTCGGATTAGTAGAGATTTCTTTCTGCCAATCTTTTAGTTGCTTAGTGTGGGTTGGAGAAGGGTTAGGCAACTTAATTTCATTGATTAGTAGCTGTAGTTTCATCAGGCGAGTGATGACGTCATTGGACACGTTTGACGGTGCCAGGCTTCGGTAGAACTGCACCATTTCATTTGGATTCGTAGAATAGCTGGAATTTTCAATGTAATTAATATTAAAGATAGAATTTCGTGTGCAATTCATTCATTTATTAAGTGGGCATTGAGAAAATGGGTGTTGCTAGTTAGGTCTTTTTTGTAAGTATTATATTATCTTTCTTTCAAAAAGTTACTATTGCCGGCATGTAATGGGTCCTACTTCCGACAAAATATTACTGAGTTTTGAATTTGTCAATTTTCACTAACAATAACACACAACTTATAAATTTTACGATCGGTCAAAGTCAATTGTTTTCCTCTTATAAACATTATAAAAGTGCTTAATACTTATTAAAACTTAAAAAAATGAACTGAACTTATATTAATTCAAAAATCACTCTACATACAAGGGAATAGGGTTGAATTTCTATCAGCACATTATTAAATAAAGCATTTCATACTCTAAGACTTGTCCCAGCTCATCAACCGTGGCAATCTTTGCATGGAATGTTATCTCTAACTCACGGAGCGTATCCTCCACTCTTGATGGCTTTACATTTGCGTTCAAAAGAGTCGCTGTCAAACCTGAAAAAGGAGAAAAAGTATTTCGATTATGAATGCTAAAGTTTGTGATGTTTGTATGGATATACCTGTTTGCTAATTGCCACTCGTTAAGCAAAAAAACCAAAAACTAATAACAAACAAAAAGTTTAAACTAAAACGCAAAAAATTACTATGATTTGTAATGATAGGTTTTTTTTTTAAGGGGGGAAAATCATCGAATGACTTCTCCCGCCTGGGTGAGGCGGGAGGGAGTGTCAGACTCTTACTGACTAAAAACCACCCCGTTCCTTCTCCTGCACGTCGAGCCGGAGCCCCGGTTACCCGTTAGGTTCTCCGCGACATGTAAGAAGCCATAAGCTCATATCATAATAATTTATATATACCCTTCAAAGAAAACAAGAATTTTGAAAATCAGTTCACAAATGGCGGAGTAATCGCCGAACAAACAAAAAAAAAATAAAGAAAAAACACGATCAGCCGAAAATAGTACCTCCTCCTTTGTTTGAAGTCGGTAAAAATTGCTGAACATATTTATGTGAAAATTGGCACAGATAGTCTGGTATAACACATGGGCTACATTTTATCTGTGGAATGAAGTCGTTAGCAGAAGTTAAGCTGGGAGAAATGTGTGTGATGAGATATCATGCCATATTTGTGAAAACTATAAAAGCATTATTTTTTGTAAAAGATTCTCAATCTTATAACTTTGTTATATAGAGTCTGTTTTTATTAAAATTAAATGCAATATAACATAGTTTAAGCGCTCGCCAAAGGTGAGAAACGAAGGGTAATAATGATGTCACTTTAAAACAAACAAAATTAAAAGTGTTTGAATTTTCAACGGTTCTTATCTATAACGGCTCTCACTGCTGAATTATTGGCCTTTGAACTATAGCGGCTAATACGATACCCGCGGAAATAGGTTATAAAAATGAATTGTATTCTATCGTCACCACATAGTCCAACCATATACAGGTAATTTACCTACCTGCATGTACATTTTCAGATTTCTTAATAAAGTAGTAATTAGTATAGAGCTCAATTCATACATTACCTAGGACTCGAGGTTGTTCATCTTTCGGGCAGTTCTCGAAATGTTTCATAACGATCCGCATGGGGTGATCGACGACCGCGTGGTGACATTCGTCGAATATTATGAAGTTTATGTCTTCAATTCTAATGTATTGATGGGTCAACATGTCGCAAAGAATCTGAGTGGTCATTACAATTACCTGAAATAATTATTATAAATTCAACTATAGTTGAGTACAACAATGATAGTATCGTGAGACATACTGTATTGACTAAAAATAACGGTTTATTCACATAAATACATATATTGAGAAAAGCTCTACGAGTCGTAGAGGGACTCTTCCTCAAGATCAGCGTGTGCAATCACAGGGATTTTACTCAGCCTACTGCGTTGTAGTAAACCGTCATTTTTAGTTAATAATAGTTTTTTAATTTTTTTTTTTTAGCCCTTGAATGCCGACAGAACACTGTTGACGGCTAAGGCCTCCGCTAAACGTCAGTCGGACCGACGTGGTAGTTTTAATAGATATGATGTCAATATTTATCGTAGTAGTAGACTGCCTCATTGGCCGAGTGGTCGCAAGTGCGACTCCCGAGTCGGGCAAAATACAAGGTGTAGTTTTAAAACCGTGTCATTTCTCGGGGGCTTGTCACAGAAGTCATAAAGGTTCAATATAAGAGAAAATTTCGGGCCAATTGTTAAAAATACGGCTATAATAAATCGTTTAAGTTCGACAGTATTTCAGAATAAGCGACAGCAATGTTTCTTATTGGAGTTTTATGGAATTAGGAATAATATCAATTACGTTTTTTAGTTTGTGTGTGTTAAGCCGCGTTATAAAGCTAGTTATAAGACGGCGGCTTGTAGTTCGCTCTTATGGATTTCCGTAATTTCAGAAAAATGAAAAATATTTAACTAATTTTTTCTATTGATTCGGACTCCAGATCGATATCCCAGTTACTTCCTAGAAAATGACGCGGCTTTAAAACAACACCTTGTATTACTGGGTTTTTAAAAACCTCAGAAGTAGCACGGAGTCTGGATATATGCCCGGTATATGGCAATAGGCTCACCCCCTATTACATAGGACTCATAACATAAATAGTGAAAAGTGGGGTGTTATATTGTACAGTGGCATTAACTGCCCTAATGTGCACCTCTGCCTAACCCTTCGGGGATAAAAAGCGTGATGTTATGTATTTATCGTAGTATTTACTTACAAAATTTTTCAAGGAGGTTTGTTAGGTAAAAAAAGTAAGAGTCAAGTTCGAGGTCGAACAACGAACCTTTAAGAACTTTGTTTATTTATTTTCTCAGGAATGTATAATAATAGTCATGTCCCTCAATACATGGAATTCATAACATAACTGGGGAAATGTGGGTTTTACACTTATATATTTGTGCAATTTCTAAAGAAATAAAAGTATGAGTGTTGGCTGCGCGACGCTGGCCTTATCGTATCGTACAATATTATTTTGAGCCCCCAGTGGCTTGAAATTAAAGTAATAACTTGAATAGGTTAAGTGTTGAACATAATTAATTCTGATTACTAACAACTTGGGCTATGTCCTTGATAATGAACGTGGCGCTTGCAACAGTGCTACATTAATGGAACTAATAATATTTTTAAAGTTTAAAGATATTTAAGACGTAACATGCAAATAAGTATTCTGTTAGGGGTATTTTTTTTATTTTGTTTATTTATTTAATGCTAACAACTACCATTACAGACTTATGCAATACGATAGTGTGGCTTGTGTTATGTTATGTTATATTTAATAGGTACCTGATTATTTTCTAGTTCAGTGTCCCATTTGGCTTTATCCCAGTAATCTACCCCATCTTCACTGCTGTAACCACCGACACTGACGGCACATCGATGTTCTATTACCTTTTTCTATAACAAAAATAAAATAATTAGGTATGTCAATGTGTTCAATAAAAAACTGTATAATAAGAGTTTTAACTGCCTCTTTGGTCGCCCGGCCGAAAACGCTGGGATTTGGGTCCGATTCCCAGGTCTGGTAAATGGGGTTTTACGGATTTTCAAGGGAGGAAGACAAGGAATTCGGTATTTTGTTTGGGTTGTAAGCTACCTATCATTATCAAATGCTCTCCGCACTCTAGCATGTTTGTAGTTTGTAGTTTTGTTTTTTTGTTTATTTGTTTGAACGCCCTAATCTCCGAAACTACTGATTCGAATATAATAATTCTGTGTTGGATAGTGCATTTATCGAGGAAGGCTATAGACTATAAAACATCTCGCTACGATCAATAGGAGCCGAGTAGAGCGGGTGAAACCGCGCGCAAGTACCTAGTTTATATTATAAGTATTTGTAGAAGATGTATGAGCAAACTTTTGCATATAATTATAACCCTTAAAGAAAATCATTCTACATAATATTATATTTTAAATATTATAGTGTTTCGAGCTCGTATCTTTGAAGTTTACATAAGTTAAATAAAAACTACACATAATGCTATGCAATATTTTGATAAGAACTAGCCAAAGTACGAAAAACCAGTGACCAGTACACATACACGTTCAACTAAATAATTTTATTGTTTGAATTACATTTTTGTTTCACACTATTCAAAAATAGCTTTTACAGATATGGGAATAAGGTTCAACAGTGAATTTGATGTAACAAGATAACGTTAAGCATATCCAGCAAGTTATCGTAAACATTACGAAACAAAACAATGAATTGTTAAACACTTTGAACCACTAACGATTGTAAACAAAACAAATTCATTCTGTACCCTAAACCAAAACATTATTCTTGTTCCAACTTCCAAAGCACGTTTCAATAGTTATTTTTATCTTAAGTCTGTGGCGATACTGACTGGCGATAGTGTGTGCACTATTCCCGTAGGTACAATTAACTGGGTCAACAAATAAATACCCATTACAACTTATTATTTAAATAAATAATCACCTAAATGTCTGTAAGTATGCATTATAACTCTCGAAATATCTACTGAACCAAATTGGATAGATCTTCCACCATAAAAATATCTCTTTTGACTGTCAGGACAAGGTTTCCACATACATACCTATAATAATATAAAAAAAATCGAGGTTAACTGGGATCGTCGGTACATAATGCTCAGGTTAAGCTAGGGCGGACCACTACTTATAGTTATCTATTAACTAACTATATCACTTGCCAAGGCTTCGGCTTCGAACTGGAGTTCAAAACTGGATTAGGAACGGATGTTTTTTTGTTAATAAATCACACTCCTTCTCTCGCGGAGACATTTATTACAAAGACAGAGCGGATTACATATAAAGAGTAGGTAATCCTACTCTTTATAATCTTAACAATAAAAGCGAAAATGTAGAATCCTCTAGTCTAGTAGGTAATCTAATCTACTCTGTCTACTATTCACTACATAGTATAAAACAAAGTCGATATCCGCCGTCTGTCTGTCCCTATGTATGCTTAGATCTTTATTAAAACTACGCAACGGATTTTGATGCGGTTTTTTTAAATAGATAGAGTTATTATTTATACGTATAGTACATGTATATTGCACCCGTGCGAAGCCGGGGTGGGTCGCTAGTTCTACTATATTTAAGTATACGTTTAGTTAGAGAGAATATATGACGCAATAACGAATAAATTATAGGAATCTTGTGCAATGCAACGTTGAGCTCGAGTACTTACGGAGCTGTGCGCTTAGGGTAGGGACACGTCATCCGGGGACATGATGGAACACGTCAGTACTCGACTTGGCACGACCCAAACAATGTGTAACTAATAACTAAGTATTACGTAACTTATGGCTATAATTAATAACCGATCTCAATTAAAATCTTTATGTTGAGAATTGAGATTGGTGTTGAACATTAATTCTATTGAATTTTTGTGTAAACTCCAAATCGATTATATCCAGAATGAATTAAGATATTGGTACCTATACTAATTTCGGATTTATCAATGACAATGATAAAAAACAAATGTACAAAAACAAGTTGTAATAATAGAAAACACACTATTTATTCACTCTTACTTGGTGCTTGGTTAGCAATAGATAGATTTGTACATAGGGTAAGTTCGCCTATTCGCGTCCATGTTACGAAATGCCCTTGAAAAATTCCCTTTACTGTTTTCAGTAACTTACATTCATGGCGATCCGTCGAAACTGGCGAACTTAACTACTCTTTATTCTATTTTAACAAATAGACAATGCACATATACATGCATATGTATATGTGCATTGTGCTACTACTGCTACTGATATAACTTAATGAGTCAACTGATAATAGAACCGTCATAATTATACTTAACCATATGATAAAGTTATACAATAGCTACTATTAATAGGAATAACTATACTTATTTTATTTTATTTATGATAAAATTGGAACTGCCTAGTTTATTGGGTGAGCCAATGTTATGTACTATTAGATTCATGTGTCATGCAAAGCTGAACATCATTTTTTTTTAATTCAGGATAGTGTAAGGATTGTTTCTGGTGTAGGTATGGTAAAAGATAACCATATTACATTACATGGGATTCATAAACTGATAAGAAACTGAATAAAACATTTACAAACAAAGTACAGAGAGTGTACACTTAGCCTTAGCCTAAATCTTGTGAGAGTAAAAGGGTCACCTACTATGAGACAAAAAAAAATTATTTTTATTGCCTGGTAAAAAAGTCTAAAGCATTAATATATAGCAATTGTATATCTGGATATGCACATACATAAGTAGTATGTGCATGATGTTAAATAAAAGTTGCACCTTACCTGTTGGTTTACCAATGGTACAGTGTTGACCAGGAAGAAAGACCGCTTCCCTCCCTGTCCCCACGGTTTTTGTAATGCATGACGGAATCTTTTAATGAGACAAACTGCAATATATGTTTTACCAGAACCTAAAACAAAGTTATTTTTTTATGTTTTGAATTTTATGTAAAATTTTACATTAACTTGGTTTCATGAAGGACACTGAACAGAATTAATCTTTAAAATATTATAATATTACATAACTATAACATTCAAATTTATATTTTACAAATAGGTAGTACTTAAACTAAATATGAGAAGTAAATAATGCAGTAGGTACAAATCAAGAATAATTAAAATTCTCAAGATTAAAATGAGATCTTTTTACAAAACAGAGATAATTTCTGCCAATGACTGGAGACCAAATATATATTTTTTTTACTTTATTCGGCAATTTACTGGCGGATAAATAATAAAAGTTCCATTTTATTTGTTTTTACAGATATTTGTAAATAAATAAATAACAAGTAGGTATTTAGTTTTAACAATGTATTTTGACAAACCTGTTGGTAAATAAATGATAGTATTGTTTTTAACAGCAATTTCTTCAAGTTGGGCTTGGTAAGGCCTTGCCTTTAGCTGGTCACCATCCTCTACATACTCGTCCACCTCCATGTTGTATAAATCTGTGATAATACCGTAAGATATAGACTTGTTCTAGCATACATAATTATCTAATAACTTTCCCTCTTTTTTTGTTACTTACACAGAAACTCATTTGGTTTAATATAGGTAAGTAAAATAGTGATTGTCATAAATCAGTGAAAAATTAGATTTCTATTAAGTAAGTAAACTAATTAGAACACAAATAAGCATCATAAATGATTTTATGTATCATTCGTAAAAATTAAACAGACTAATATTGGTTGAAAAACAATTAAAAGTTAAAATGAAGTTAACTAATTACAAATCAAGTCCTTTCTTTTCTTTTTTTAGAAATTAGGTTTCATTTCTATTTACATACAGTACCGGAAAATTTAGAATACGATACGAAATATTATAAGGCCAATACCTGCCAAGTCCCAGTAGGTGATGCAAGAACTTCTAATAATGCTTTAAAATGCACTTAAACCGACACGTCTGTTGCACTCACTGTAGCGAGAATATAATAAATAAATTTTATTAGACACCCTGTAAACTTCACCTTTTGTTTTTATTCAAGATTGACTTGACATTCTTAGTGATACCATACTTGTAAACGGAATTCCTCCAATTGATGCTTGATTTATTTCTCTTTAGTTAAAAAGGGTACAATGAAAATTATTGGGATAGACTTTCCATCATGGGCCAGTTTCTTTTATTGATAGTATTCATAAGAAATAGATGAGAATTTTAGAGCAACTCAACACGTAAAAAAAATATTTTACTTTTTTATCCTTGCCTTTTATTTCAGAATTTTTTAATTTTACATTATTTTCAATAAATTATGATACTATTCAATTTGGATATTACCTTCTCTCAGAAATAAAGATAACCGAAGACCTTGATTTGTGAAAGGACTACGAATGCCACGATTGCCATGATGTAGCGAATTACGTTTTTGACTTTCCTTATAGTAATGGAAATGTTATTAGTATGGTATCATTACTAATTGACGCAAAACGTTTCGTTCTACGGTATTATTTTTCTTTCCATGAAAAAACGTTTTGCTGTGATATTTCCATAGTTACTAAATATTATTATTATATTTGCACTTGAATAGCATGTTTGTATAAAATAAGTGGTATTGTAGTGTACTTCATACTTTTATTAATAACTTTTTTTGTTACATATAAGAAATTCCATTCCAACATAATGGTGACTTTGGTAACTCCCTACCATGAACAATTCTAAACTGTTAGAACACGTCATCTTAGTTTAAAGAGTCTACAATGATCATAATAACTGGAAATAACTGTTATTTTAGCCAAGTCTAGTTTAAAAAGTAAACCTACTTCCCGATTTCTCACGACTTAAATTTTACATTGATTACAAATTACTACACAAATTACAATTTGACTCCTTGGTGCCTCCTATTAAGAACTAGAAATACTAATTACCAGTTTCAACGTCCGTTTATGTACCTACTATAGATAGAAATCATACTGTAGAACACGAACACGACCCTATTATTGTTCTGTCACGAATCAGAATCGATGATGATGCATTGCATACATACATACATACATAACTTCACGCCTGTCTCCCATGGGGTTAGGCAGAGACTAAGCAAAAAAAAACAAAAAAAGCAAAAAAAGAGACAAAGCAAAAAAAAAGCAAAAAGAGAAAAAGCAATAAGAGAAAAGCAAGAGAAAAAGCAAAAAAAAAAAAAGAAATAAGAAATTCAGTCAAAGGGGTGGAATAACCACTTGTCATCAAGCTATGGTGCTTTACCTATTGTCTGATGCGACGGTGAAATGGACAAAGGGAAAGTTTAATAAGTTGGTATCACTAATTAATACATTGATCGCTATACAATTTATATAGAGTTAAACGCAGTCTTTGTTGCAAAGAACCTAATGGTTGTCATAGGATAACTTGGGATAACTTATTAACTGGGAGTTACTTACTAGTAGGAGAGTATTATGCTTCAACCAAGGGTTACATCTATCAAGAAAGCCGTATTTATTACATATATAACTTGTATTTTATTTGTTATTTATGTTTTTTAATCTAGAGAGTTTTACATTTATAAAACACATAATTATGAACTACGACTACAACTGGTTTTTCCACTAGCATCGACAAAGTCCGAGTCACTGGACAATAATAATGTTTGAAAATTTAAATGCATTTCCAATAACGGCTGTTAATTCAAAGATAAATTAAATAATGGGTTAATGTGAAAGACAAGAGACAACACCTCTAAAATTTGTATTCTGAAAAATACAAGAATATGTAAATATCTGCGTGCTACCTACTAGGAAAAAAGTTAGAATATAAATTGTCATTTTTGGCACTTGTCACTAGTCACATCTGACACTGACATCAATGCCGATTGGCGATCTAATGTCAATGATGGTTGATATCAAACGATAGCCATTTACTACTACAATACGATTAAGAATTGGTGATTTAACTATAAATTAAATTGACATGCGTTTTAAAATGAAACTTAATTCAATAAAACGATTACTGCCGTTATATTCTAGTATACTACTTACTATTTTTATAAGTGTCGTATCACCTGGTGGTAAATTTGTTATTAAATAAGGTTGTTGAATGCGCTATCAAGTTTGCAGGCTTTTACTATTAATTATTTTTTGGTAATTGTTACAGCAAATGATTTACACTTCCATGATGGTGTTTCTACAGCAGACATTATTTACGGAGACGTATTTTTCGAAATACTAGATCCTCCGGAACTTAGGTATTCATATCGAATTAGACCGGCGAAAGATTTTGGTACGCCTTTTGTAAGTATTTAATATTAATATTTATGTAACTGTTTTTTGAATAACGGTTTATTACTATTGATTTCATGTCATGTGTTTCCAGAATGAGAGTATACAATTTCAAGACGCACGGTTGGTTCCAACGAACCCACTGCATAGTTGTGTCGACCTAACGAATCAAGATGACATTGTCGGTCAAATTGCGCTCTCAGAAAGAGGGTAAGCTTCATTTTTTTGTTACATTTTTCGCGCGGTTTCACACGCTTTGCTCAGCTCCTTTTGGTCATAGCGTGATGTTTTATAGCCTATAGCCTTCCTCAATAAATGTACTATCCAACATAAAAAGAATTATTCAATTCGAATCAGTAGTTTAGGAGATAAGCTCGTTCAAACAAACAAATAAAAAAACAAACTCTTCTGCTTTATAATATTAGTATAGATGGAACTTACTTCCAAGGAAGTGGGTGTTACATGGAATGTGGAGTGTGGAACGTAATATAGAATCACGTTTGGACGACACTACTGGATGTAGAAAGCATGGCTCATAGAAATTTCTATTCTCAGAAAGCACGTTTCGCCGAAAACTTCATTGGTAACTTACATTTAATTTCGACATACCGAAATATCTATCTCATTTGAGATGAGCAATTTTTAATCGAACAGTATGTATCTCAAAACGAGAGTGTAGTCTTATTTTCTACAAAAAATAATTTCAAACGATTAATTACCTATTGCAAAATGTTTGGTCATGGATGGCACGTTCTCTACATGTCCAGCGCCATTTTCTCAAGTATACAGTACAATACATTCTTCTATTGGATCCGAAACTGGCACAAACAAATTTGTAGCAGAAGAGCGGGCCGGATAGCTCGACACGCCAGCATTAAAGACATTATCCGTCGAGCTCTTATCATCACCGGTGTGCCAGCTGTTCTGAAACCAAAGGGTTCGGCACGCGACCATGGTAAGAGACCCGACGGTATGTCCGGTATGCCCTGGAAGCTGGGAAGGTCTTTGGTGTGGGACGCAACCTATAGTTATATCAACTATGAATATCTCTGGTTTCTGTGAATAAAGGTTTCCGGAAAAAGCTGTTTCTATAGACGATGTTTATTTCAAAAATGCTATCTATGAACAGAATTATTTATCAACAGTGCTTTCTATGGAACGAGATCTCTACGAATAGTGTTTTCTACCAACAAAGTTTTCGGCAAAAAGAGCTGTCTAGGAATAGAGATTTCTATGGCTAGTGCTTTCTTTGGATCGAAATATCTACGAACAATATTTTCTACCAATGAAGTTTTCGGCGAAACGTGCTTTCTGAGAATAGAAATTTCTATGAGCCATGCTTTCTGCATCCAGTAGTGTCGTCCAAACGTGATTCTATATTACGTTCCACACTCGGAATATGCATGCCATAATGGACACCTCTGCGACGGGTATCCCGATGATGAAAAGGCTTGATGTTGTGTTACCTATTTTACTTCCAAGGATGGGTCATACTTATAATGCAGGTTTAATTTTAGATTATATCTCAAGTCTCTTGAAATAGAGACTGTACAAAATTTAAAGAAGAACTGTCAAAACATTGTAGACCACATCATCGCTTACCACCAGGAGAGATAGTGGTTAAATGTCGCCCCATCAAATAAAAAAAAAAAACAATATGCCTACTTATAAACCAGTGGTGCGAGGACCAATTATGCATAGGGGCTGCCTATCTACAAATCCTATCCTACAAAGTTTTAATATTATTAATCTGCTTCTTGTAAATTTTCAGAGGATGTTCCTTTGTCTTCAAAACAGCAAAAGCTCAGCAGGCTGGAGCTAGAGCCATAATAATAACGGAGTCAGTAGACAAATGGGATGACTCACTGGACCATCTAATAGAGATGGTAGATGATAAGTAAGTCACTTTCTATTATGTTTGTAAGAACACCACAGAAGCCATATGCTTCTTTGTTTGCAACCCTGGAATGTAAAGTTTCGAGCCTCCTACAGGCAAAGTGCCTGGCGGGCTACTGCCCAATAGTTGCATATTGAGATTTTCTACATGAGTTACTTCTCTGGAATACTTTGCTAGCTATATATATCTTTGATCTTCAATGTTTGCAGCCACAGATTTATAGATTATAGATATAGATTACTTGTGTGGGAAATACTCTGGGCTAAGGGAATTGTTACAAACACAGTAAACCCATACCATTGTGATAATAGTAAATAATAAGAACATAATGTATATTTTCAGGATGGACCAAGATGTGAATATACCAGCTGCTTATCTTCTGGGTCGAAGTGGAACCACTATACTTCGCACATTACGAAAATTAAAGAAGGACTATGCAATTGTCAATCTGCCAATAAATTTGACTCATGTGCCAATTGGTAAGATGAACCAGCCCCCATGGATTTCATGGTAATTTTATATTTTTATATAATATGCCTGGTATCAACCATGGCCAGATTACTCATGGGTAACTTTGCACATTGCGTATCTATTTTCACATTAACTCTAAACAAAAGTTTCTATCCATATTCTTACTTTAATTAACATCCTAATTCGATTAAAACTAATTGATGGTATGTGAAAAATCTGACCATTGTTGTGCTGGGGACTATAACTATTTACATTTTATTTGTATCTCAAAATGAACTGTTTAAGTTAAAATGTGGATGTAAAACGTAATTAAACATATTAAAAAGTAAAGAAAAAATTCTATAACTAGTTTAAAAATATATTATATTAATTATGGTTTTTGTCCACATACATAAGTGTAATCCCAGCTTAAATTGCCTGTCTGTGTTTATTTGCTGAGCCTTCATTATTGTATGAAAATCAAGATGTAAGAATTGAGTTTCAAGAATGTGTCATGTCTATACAAGTTTTAGGTTTAGTTTTGTTATTTTTCATTCCTTATTATCCTATTATTATAAACTGATTGTGATAATGATGATGCAGTTTTGTAACCAAAAAACTTGAGTACAAATGTATTATTTGTAAAACATGTTATTTAATTATTAGTAGGTTATTCATGGACTATCATGTTTTGTGGTTATGGCTGCTCATATAGTTATTATTGTTATTGTAAGTAAAGCAATACAGTCAAATTCAAGAGCCATGTGATACGAAATTCCTTGAATTTTGAAGTCATTAGTATAATATAAAATGAAGTTAACATTAAATACTGTGTTATTATTAATATTATAATGTTTTAGTTTAATTTTTGAGAATTGAAAAGGTATTTGAGTATGATATTGCATACTAGTATTTCCTGTATCTAATTTTCTTTTTACCTGACTGTAGGATAGGAAGGGTATTGTTTTTTTTTGTTATTTGGAAAGGTTCCATTTTAAAGCTACATATTGATAAGAACATTAAATATAATAATAAACACAAGTTTTACATACAATTGCTTTTGATTTCAGCAGTACACTGTAGTTTTTGTCTATTGAAATATGTACTAGAAGGTCATGCTACAGTACATTACCATCATACCATGTGCTATTAAAATATTATGTATATTAAAATACCGAAATATGTAGTAAAATTGTGGCATATAATACTCAGCTATATAACCTAATTATCAGTATATCCTGAGAGCCTGAAATAGATATTAAATGAACCTTTTTAGAAAGGTCATCGCATTGGTTAATGTGGGGGCCTAGCACCTTAGCGGTAGCGGCACACTAGCGCCACACCAGTTGAAATACAACAGTAATTGTCAATAGACGCACACAGCCAGTATCAGTAGCACCACTACTGTTAATTGATTTATTTGTCAACTTTTGGTAGCTAGACCACTCTACATAGCACTACATCATTTAATGAGCAAGAACCCTCTATGAATATAATATGTATAATATGTTTTGACGATTAAAACCTATGAGGACACATTAGATCAGCATACCATTGGGTTCCCTACAGGCTATCAATATCATAATAAGTGATAGATTAATTATTCTAATTATTTCATTCCAACGGCGTACGGCTAACATTGTTAACTGTTTTGTTTTAGTTTGAGATTGGATTGATGTCAATTCTACTTTTATTTATTTGTATGTACTGGTATGTTTTTAAATGTTGCATACCAATTCTCTACGGATTCTTGGTCCGTGCCCTTGTCATAGGTACATTTTGTACTGGTATTAGAATGTATACCATACTTTATTATTTCGTAAGGGCTGGAAGGATGTCAAACTAGTAAGGACTTTTACCTAAATAAGCATTCATTTTGTGTTTAAAATCATATTTTTTTTTAGGTTTGGGACCACTATTATTACCATTACTTTTTTCATGTGGTTCTACACTAAGATTCTCTTCTCCACAGTCATGGGGTTGGTTCTTGTAAAAATAGTGATTATTTTAATTAGTTATTTCTCTCAGTTTTCTCTTGTGATTTGTACTAAATACCTAATCTAAGGCCATTTACCCTGCTAAAGTAAGGATCCTCAAATGGGAGCTACCGTATTTTGGGCACCAGATGACACTAGTGTAGGAAGAGGTTTTTCGTCCGTTCATAGCAGTTGCCAAATATTCAACACGTTGGACGGCGTGACACTAGCTAGTAACTTTCCTTAATCAAAAATAAACTATTTCGACTGTATTATTTATACTGTACATTTAATTGTATTGTGGTACAATAAAATACTAAAAATAATCAATCTATCATTAATTGATTTTATGACCAATTTAGTTTTAATATTTTCCAGCAAATTTTTAGTAATACTGTTTGACGCTAAAAAAACGTGACGTCACAATATACAATCTCGTACAAAATTCATAGAAAACTAACGTATTTGAAAATTAAAAAAAAAAATTGAATTCGACTAGTTGCCAAGTAGGTACCGAATAATTGGCTACTTGCCAACTAGACGAAGAACGAGATGTTGACATCAGCGCCATCTTACTTACAAAAATACGGTAGGTCCCAAAACTGCAGCAAAAAGTTCTTGCTGTTTTAATACTTTTTAGGTTAAGGTGCCGCAAACTATGTTGTGTAACAATTAATAGTTGACTTTTGCTTCAGGGTTTTATAAAAAAAAGATGTAACTTGATATGCCGCCGAGGAGAGGTGGCGATACATGAATTTGCTTCGAGTTTATCTAGGTATTGAAGCGTACATTCAATGACCTATTAACATGAGGATCTCAATGTAGACTAAATGTCTTATTATAATACGTTTTACATTAATCATTTAAGGCTTTTGTAATTTAAATATTATTGTGAGGTATTAAAGTTCAAATATCCTGTACGAGGTGGTTTTATTTATGGTATCTACCTACTTAGTAAGTTGGGTCGGTATTGTGAGTATCTATTGAAGTCAAGACTATTTAGATATTATCTGACGGTAACTCTCATCGATAGTCGATAGATTTGGCCGCTACAGATAGCTGCCTAAGTAGATTTTTTGTATGGTGAGACTGGAACACAAATACAAAATTGCGGGAGAAAACTTCAGTCACCGAAATTTAATTGAGACTAACCGTATATCTTGAACACAGAATTTGTCTTCTGAATTTATTCATGTGATCTCCAATTTTATCAAATGCTTGTTGTAATTGAATAAACTTTTTTTACTTTATTTTGTCTATGATCCTGAATATTATGATCTTTATTGTACGTAGGCACTATAAAGCTATTTTATTTTGTACAAATAAGACTTGGTAAACCGGAACAAGGTGTAACCAATACATTTATAACTTCACAAGAAACTAACCCAATTATAACGCGACCTGCGCAATTGATTTCGTTGATAATGCTGTTAGCACTACTAAAGATTACTTGAAAAGCCGTTAGCCAAACTAATCCAAGGATTTCATGTTCATCATTCAGTTTAAATACTGATTTGCGAGGTACTTAAGCATGAAATTTTGATAACTAGGTTGGTCTAGTTCTAATTTCGGAAGCAGCCCGCTTCTCATGCATGAGATTTGGGGTTCGAAATCTACCAACAGCAAGTATCAATGTGACTTTTTCCGAGTTATATATACTTTCTAAGATTATCTAGACACCACTGACAAACGGTGAAGGAAAACATCGTGAAGAAACCTGGGCTTATAATTTCTAAAAGTTTGTAATCGCTAACCCGCATGACAAGAAGCCTTTGGTCAGCATTGCGGCCACTTCTTATAGGCTGTTGATGATGACGATGATGAGTTCCAATTTCAAAGTAGCAACGTATTTTGAGTTCTACAGTATTAAGTCGGTACGTAACTTGGTACCGACCGACCTTTTTTTTGGTGACGGAGGGAAATGCTAAAGAGTGTAGGATTCTTATTCCATTAAACCTTTCCCAGATGGTATCAGATCACCTATAGGTGACACCGGATCTTTTAAATAGACCAGGCTTAGTACGATACGAGTTTTTTTTTACATTTTACGAGATCGAAACGTTGGTTGGTCCATTGGAGCAGGCAATCAACATAGTACCTGCGTTACGTTGTGTTAGAAAATATAGAATCAATTTTATGTTATATAATAACGATGATTTTATTATTACTACTTATAAAATTCAATACCTCACTACGTTAAACAATAATACTTACCCACACCGTAAAACTGCCCACTGTGTGAAATTAACTGTAAACTGCAAGTAAAAACTTAAAATGACACATTCGCGTGTCTTATGCACTGCATGCGATCCGAGTATTACAGGTGTTTCAATATTGAATAAATCGGGGTATTTCTCGTATTGCAACTGAACGTGACTCTGGCCGTTCTTTTCCCCATACAGGGCGGATTTCCACCACTGTTTGGCACCGTAATCCAAAGTTTAACATGATATCGTTTTGTCTCATCGCTTACTTCGTTAGTAGGCACAGTTTTAAAATTGTAAAATTAATATAATGTACCAGTAAAAAGTTATAAGTCAACAAAGTCTTGTGTTTTCTTGCTAATTTTAGCGCAACTTTGGGTGCAAATAGTTATGTGCTCCCAAAGTTGCAAAACAACTGTAAAATCATCCTTTGCAAGCAACATCAAAAACTTTTTATTACTCATGTTTGCTTACTTAAAATTACCCTGGAAGTAGGTTGTTACTTACCTACTACGGCGCGTCGCGTTCCACGCGCGTCTCAAAGAGCCATCAGACCACCACGGATGGGGCCCAATAGAGCTGATGCCGATACGAAGCCGTGGAGAACTTAACGGGTCATCGGGGCTCCGGCTCGAAGTGCAGTAGTAGGAACGGGGTGGTTTTTAGTCACTAAGAGTCTGACACTCCATCCCGCCTCACCCAGGCGGGAGAAGTCATTCGATGATATCCCCCCTTAAAAAAAAACTTACCTACTTATCTAAAGTTTATAGAAGGTAGGTAGGTCGGTTTAACTACGGGATGTTTGACGTCCTAAAGTTTAAATAAAAAAGTTGCTTTTAATGTCCCCTTCAGGCGTACATATTTCTCCCTCGAGGACAACTAACATGAAACAAACAAAGTTTTCATGAAAAAATGTTTGGATATGATGTAGGTTAGGTAATAGGTAGACTACCTACCTATGGACTACGTTTACGTTGACTTTAAGGACGCTCGTAAGATGACATATCCGATACGAATCTGACTAATGAGTAGATCCGTAGGCAGTGACGTCGTCGTCATCATTAAAATTTGGTGAAAAATAAATTGCGTTTTTTTATTTATCAATGGTGGGTACAAATTCAGGTTAACTTAGGCCATCAGGCTACACTGTGGTACCTAATTTAGGCGTCCTGGATTTTCAAATTAAACATTTAAGTTCTTACTATGTCTACTCCATTCGTGGTACAAACCAGATAGAGTATATTGGCAACAGGAAGGTATAATGACTGTAACACGGCAGCAAAATTCATACCTGGAACCAGGCTAACAGGCAACACCAGTAATTGTAACAAAAAACAATTTATTTTTCTTTTTAATTTTAATTATACGCTGCTACAGAGTAAATAAGGCGGTGTATACATTTTTAATGAAAGGGCAGTGGTCGACATTCGTGTCAAAAACGTTCTTGCGTGTCACAAGTTGTAAAGAAGTTGAAACAAGCGAGTAAAAACTATTGTTCGAAGTGTTATCAAACTAGAACAAATGTGAGTAAACTTTACTTACCCACTCAGTTACGTGCTACTCATATTTCTGTACCTGAATAATTAAAAAAGCAACGAGATCATATGCCTTTCATTCCGCGAATGAGTAGGTAGAGGTAGTAGATCTACTTAATAGGGGTGAACTTATTGTCATACAACACAACGTGGACCATTTCAGATTTCGAGTACTCAAAATTGAAAATGTTCTACAAAATGTGGCTATGGAATCAAACCCGACGCTCCTTGCTTGATTGTCTCTTTTAATATTGCTCAATGACGCAGTCATTAAAAAACGATTCAGAAACCGAAGTTGGACACAATATCAGTATATTCCTGACCATTGTGCTAGGAGTACGAGCGATTACTAAACCATTGCAAGGATCAGATAATTCAGATATCAGCTTCATCAGCTCATGATAGACCGCTACTGGACTATTCGCCTTCTCTATGTATACGTAGGTCGTCGAAGGAATGGTAACCCGTTGCAGACGCCTTGTCGCACGAAATCGCATCGCAGCAATTCGCATCGTAATGTTTTGCATTGCGACGTCACAACGCAGTTTGGTGTACGAGCCCTAAGAGGGTTGCAACATGCACTGCCATGTTAGCTAGAGATCGCAGTTTAAAAGGTTCAGGTTCATCAGAGACCGTTGCTACCCAGTTTCTGTTTAAATCTCTAGTCCCTCAGTAGGCTTTTAATACACGAAAGTCGAAACTATTGACTTCTCTAATAATATCTTCTGGTTTATTTCGTTTCGGGATAGAAGACAGTTAAGACGCGCTTGTTTTTATGGTTGTATCTACTGTAAATCCTGGCTTACAAAAGTTGCAGCGGTTTTGAAAGTTGTGTAGGGCATGTCTCTTAGAATAAGGCTAACGGGAAGAGCAGGTGTGTCATCACCACACGGCTGAAGGACGAACCAGTAATAACCAACCACAATAAGTCACTTATAAAAGTGGATAGTTAGATTATATCAATCAATATCCCTTTGTCTATGAAGTGATATTTGTGGGAACAAACGCACATGTTGGTATCAAACGTGTATTCTTGACTCGTGGCTCATAAATAGGTAATTGTCCTTAAGCGGCTGTAATTGAAACTGAACGTTAATATTACAGTGTTAGATATCGATTTTAGTTATTAGTCACGCTATGATATTAATTTATGAGGGAACTGGCTATTGTCAGCGGTTTCTGTCGCTTTAATGTAGGTGGAAATGGTTGGTTAGGTAGGTACTTTTTCTTTTAGGAAAAATGATTTGTATCTTTTCTTTCAGTCTCTTTTCTTTGTGCCTTTAGGCTTAATTCACTCTGTCTCCTGCAGTAATTCACCGAGGGAAGTGGAAACTATCGTTTTTTTTCTTCTCCTCTTATAATATCTTCTGATTCACTTTGTTGCGGACACCAAGACAGTTATTCATGTCCCACACCCGCTACACTTCAGTGTTTCAGTGTTTTCATGGTTGTATCTACTGTAGATCCTGGCTTACAGGAGTTGCAGCGGTTTCGGGAGGTTGTGGCGGGCTTGACCCTTTAAAAAAATCCATGCTACTACAACATTTTCATACTATTTTTTTAGACTCCAACCAAGAGGAGACTTACAAATGTATCTATGATATATATGATAAAAAGATAAAGGATTTAAATAACATTTAATCAACGATCTTCTAGCTATATAAGGAGGGAAATTCCACAGCATATACTACAAAGAGGGGTACCAGAGGTCATCAAGCGTGCGATAATATCTCACCGCAACTTCGACTCCGAGTAACTTAAACTTAGCTCGATACTCGATCGATAATCGCGCGCCACGTAACATGCGGGCTCGGTGTACGCGCAACAGTACCTATCGTGTAATTTGAATAGATGTGCCTGAACAGGCCCGAACAAAGGATAATCGACCGGAAGCGATAAACAAACGGGTTTCGTTCTGTATTGGAAATATACATGTACATATGTAGTACTTAAGTATGACATAGGTACAATTATAGCACAAAGTTGATTTACTGGTTTCTTACTTAAAGTATAACAGAAATATCATTGGCTACGTATTTAATTATTTAGTTAAATTGAGACGTTGACGTTTGTGTATTAAACTATTGACTGGATTATATATTCTGATTCTAGGTTCATCGTTTTCTGAGGCTGATATCCATTGTACGCTTTTCATCTTGGGTACACTATGCAAAGTATACCAAATCTTTAATGAAAACGATACTTACGTCATCTCAATGAAAGTTGGCATATTTTAGTGTTGCCACCTTGGTACATACATTACACGTTTACATAGGCAGTTAGGTACCTAAGAGCCTTCAGCATACACTAGGCATTCAGTGATGGCTTTTCAGTATGCGTGGGTATCAGTACTGATTGGCATCAAAACAACAATAAAGATAATATAACAATTTGTGTTTTATGACTTTTATGGCAAATAAAGGTGTTAATCCCATTTTTCCACATACTAGTCCCATTTTACTTATATGAGTACCTATCTAATATCATATTCATTTTCCGGTACGGTTGCAGATTCATGGCCAGTGTATCTTTCATTCTATCATTCTAGCCTATGGACTAGTAAATAATTCTTTGATTCATGATGGCACATAGTATGGCCACAAAATGTACCTTCCTTCCTTCTAATGTTGTGCAACCTTCAAGATTATTCCAACGACGTATCTGAGGAAACCCATGGGAAATAATGAAATGGTGTGCAACGAATTGATTAGTCGAAATGAAATGAAAGCTGAACCGCTCTACCTCTACCTCTAGATGTGTTTGTCACGTGTAATGTTTTCTCATGAATGTCAAATAATTCGTGTGATTGTGTTTGTGCACAGTGATTATGACAGTGTAATAATGAAATGTCACCTCATCTCCTAGGTACGTCTATTATACATGCACGTATTGTATATTTATATACGTTTTACCGTATCACGCTCTAATATTCTCTGCGTTTAGCTCCGTACAACAATGGCCGCAGTCACGCCCGTCGATTTCTCTACTGCGAACAATGTTTATGTAAAAAAAACTGTTCGCGCTTCAGTGGTCAAGCGTAACGGACACGGCGTGTGCGCAGTGCTCTATGCGCGCCATCTTGGATGCGCGGATTGGGTTGCGCGGCCTGAGCGCATACCAGAAACACTTGGAGTTTTATTGACTCGCTGTATCTACGGTTAATGTTAGTCAAGGTGTTCTCTTTCAGTGTTATTGAGGGTCACATACTCTTTAATTAACATTATTAATATGTTCAGCTAGCTGTATATACCTATTGGCTGAATGTTATTTTAGATTCTCGGGTGTATAGAAAATTGAAACTTTTTGGCTGACGGGTAGAACAACAAATTAAACCGTAAAAAGGTAAAAGATGAACTTTGGTCCAATTTCGTATAGGTAATATGTCTATATTATCTGTGGCAAGCTGGCCACTTTCAAGAGTGGAAACCATAGAGTGGAAACCTATAAGTTCTTTTTTTGTTTGTGAAATGTATGCAGCGTGGTTCTGACTAGCTTGTTTCATTCACACAATGCATTATAATTATATTGAAAATATATATCAGTAATTCTAAAGTGAAACTTGATTCACGAAAAAGAAAAAAAAAAGAAGGTTCAACATTCTAGAGAAAAATATCCGTAGAGTTTAATATAAATAGGTCTGTATTAAGAGTTGCACAGATAATAATGTAGACGAATCTAGTCTTTATTCTTAGAGTTAAACTCTATTTATTTTACTCAATTAGAGACGGCCATAAAAGATTTACGTAAAATAGTTTTTATTCGGATAGAATAATATTTTAATGAAAATTGTTTTTGTTTTTCTTCCTCGTTCATTATGTAGGTATCTACTGTAGCCATTACTTTAAGATTCAATGATTTCGCCATGTATTTAGCTTTCATGTTGATTAATTTCCATTCATTATATACTTAGAAGAATTTTGCAACGCGATCGGTGATGATGATCTTATCGTCTTTACATCAGTCAAAACTACATTAAGTATATTTTTTAAAGAATATCTACTTGGGCGTGATCTACAGTCGATACTGAAGGCAAAAATATGGTTTTTAGAATTTTTTTCTGTATTATTACTAACAGGTCAGGTCAACATATAGGCTACATATTATCACGCTATCAACTACGGGGTACGCGCAGTAAATTACTATTCCACGCAAACGAAGTCGCGGGCACAGCTAGTTAAGACTGATTTCAAACTTGTGTTATCGAGCGAAAACCATCGAAAAGTCCTCGTCATTGTAGTTGATTCGTAAAGTGGTAAACGCGAATCGGTCACCTAATGAGTTGACTACTTTAGTCCTTACTTATTTATTATGTGCTGTTACATTTTGATTTTCAAAAAGATCTACGGATCAACAATCCTGCCAAAAACTCCAACGCATGTAAGCCAGGATCTACAGTAGATACAACCATGAAAACATCGGAACATGTCCACCACATCCCAAGGACATGAATAACTGTTTTGGATCTAGCATTACAAAACAATAATAAAATCATTAACAGAATACCAGGAACTAATGCTGAGTATAATAACTATCGTGAGACATACTAAATTAACTAAAATCACGGGTTACTCACGTGAGCTGCGCGATGTAGCCGCGACCGCACACGCTGCTCATGAGGAAGAACCCCTCTGTGGTTCGAAACTAGTAGAGCTTTTCTTGGTATATTCACGTGAGTAACCCGTGATTTTAGTTAAATGCTGAATAGTTATTGTTTAGTGTGTAAAACATAGGCTGCATCCACTAGCTCATCATGACCCACTTGATAAAAGTTTTGCGAATGAACGATAATCTTGCTAATTGACTCCCGACCTGGCGAGAGGTTTGCCTCTAATTGTTCAGGTAGCACGCAAACGCGTTTGAGTCAGATTTCTAATTGTTCTTCTTAGCAGCCTTTAGTCTCAAGGTCCCGGTAATTTGCAATAAACAATGGATCACAAGCAAAACAGATTGATATTTATATACAGTCTCGAAATCTTGTGTTCTGAATATAATGTTTTGAATCTGGCTTTTGAGGTATATAACATTCACAACATCAGTTCGTATTATGTTCGTTTGATCCTTGGTATTCAAGAAGGTTCCATTCCTATATCAAATACACCCTTAAGATAAGTAATTGGTAAGTACCACCAAGTTCAAACTCACACACTAAATAACCTAGTGATATATTTTTACGTGCACACATTCTTATATAACTTAAGTACATAGATATTTTGTTTATTGTTTTTGTTTACGTAATATGTGTATACTTGCGATTCCCAGAAGACATGGTAAAGTATATTAGGATCGCTATAAGTGCTCAAATGACAGACATGTACCTCCCACGAGAGATCGTTGTCACCGTTTCTGAAGATATCCCAAAACTTAGTTTATTCAGAACAATAAATAATGTAGGTTGCAATAATAGTATTGAGAAGGTAATTTTATATGACATATTTTAGTACGTTGACGTAACTATTTGTTAATATTGATTGTTAACTTTATAAAATTAGTTTAAAGAGCTGTGAACACCACCCGACACTGGCAGCATAGTCGATAACATCGTATTGGAGACCGGTTGCCAAAAAAAAAAGACCTGTGAAAAGGTATTCAGCTATTCGGTACTATTAGATTAAAGATCGTCTTGAAACGTTTCGAATCCGTTTCGTTGTTTAAAGTAAGTAATTCTTTTTGTCCTCATTGGTAAAAGGTGAGCCGCCAAAAATAAGGTACAAATCTATATTTCATGGTATTACAAAACGATTTGGAGAAATGTCAAATAAACTGAAATCATGCAATTGAAACAAAGTTCTAAGAATATCTAAAGTCATATTTATGCATAAAACTATTCAATGAATATCACATAAATCTGGACGAATGGAAAATAATTCAATATACGGAAAAAGAAACTCTATATAAATACAAATATGATTCATATTTCAAAGCTTTGAATGTTATATGAACTGAACTTACAATATCTAGATCCTTAGGGAGTTGTCTCGTCGCCAGTGAGCAAACGTCTATCGTTAAAACACTATGCTCAAAAGTGCTTTGCAGACAAACGGAAATTCGTTAAAGTGATATTTCGTCCTTTATAAAATGGGAATAATTAATTTACAGTAGTAAATTCAGAATTGCAAAATTAAAATAGCAGTTTTGTTACCTGTGAAAAAATTATTTAATTTTTTGAACACGAATCATAACGAGGGCTGTATTTTGTACTGAAGAACTTAAGTATAATGTAAAGTGTTCATAGAAAGATACTGCAAATTGATTAAATATCATGAAAAAGAGAACTTTTCTGTGTAAATCTCAGAAATACATCTTCTTACCTGCTCGTTTATTGTTAATACTAAACATTTTTCCAACGATTGGTACTAATTAATAAGTAGGTACCTCCTTATGATATTTTATAAGTACCTTATTCCCTAAGCACAACTTAACAAATAATAATCAGAGAATAATAATAAAATGGCATAATTTAGTCATAACAAAATGGCGGCACGCTGAATTTCCCGCCAAATGGACGGAGGTCGTCCGAGTTCATTTTATTTTGAACATTACCATCGTGGTTAGTCTTCAATATTTATATAAAATTTAAATTGTTCAGGGGCTCTGGACCGTGACTGCGTTGTACATATTAACGTTAGAAGCGGTTTTTTCCTTTAAAATATAACGAGTACTGCTGAGCTACTGTATTGACTTGTAGTTTTTATTGTGTTCTCAACGGTTAGAATTAATCTAATCTATATTTATACTGATATTATAAAGAGGAAAGATTTGTATTTTTGTATGTTTGTAATGAATAAACTCAAAAACTACTGGACCGATTGCAATAATTTTATCACCATTAGAAAGCTGCATTATTCAGAAGTAACATAGGCTATATAATATCACGCTAGGTCCTATAGTTGTGGAGCAGTAACCAAAAATGTTTTAAAAACGGGGGAAAAGTATCGTTTCTGAGGCCTTCCGTGGCGTGCGCTGAGCATATATAGTTAAAGTTATACAAAAATGCTCTATAGATGAATTGTTCATAAATAAATGAAATAAGTAAATGCAGTCCGGAAAAATATTTTCAAAAGGTAAATACTTCCTAAATAAAAAAAAAAACTGAGAATAAATATAAATAAAACGTAAAACTATGTAAAAAATCTTAAGTCCCCCCGTGCGAAGCCGGGACGGGCCGCTAGTACCTACTAGATAAGTGTCGATAACTGGTTTTTACACTCTTTTATATGCTGTTACTATCAGGTAACATCCGTCTAAAAGGTGCGTAGTGCCGTTAAAGTTATGCTGGTAGATATATTGAGAGGTGTTACCAAAAGACGACTAGAAAACTGAAGGTTACTAGTTTCAATTTCTGCAAATTTATTTTTTAATGAATTTTTATTGCTGATGGCCAAGTAGGTTTTATAGCATTATCTTGGGTATAATTTGGGTAAGTAAGTGTGGGAGAGCCATGCTTCGGCACCGAATTCCCGAATCCTCACATACTCCACAATCCTCAAATTCCCAATTCCCAAAAGGCCGGTAACGCACTTGTAACACCTTGGTGTTTCGGGTGTCCATGGGCGCCGATTGCTTACCATCAGGTGATCCGTCTGCTCGTCAACCGGCTTATGCTAAAAAAAAAAAAATCTTCAAAACAGGAAAACAGGCGTGTTCACCCCATCACACACATCCTGCGAGGACCCAGGACGTGGAAACACAAATGTAATTTAAATAACATTATAACGTCGTATTATCGAACAGTAAAGTTACGTGGATCATTATCATAACTGTATAACAAAGCACAGTAAGTTCCGATCCATTGGCCGTTCACAAAGAACAATAAACCATTAATTTGAAGACACTTTATAGCTACCATTAAAACAATGCATTGCGACTACCGTGCGTAGTACAATAAATACCCTAATGTTATTGTTCTGTTGCGTGGCTCGTGGCTCAACCGAACGCGTGTAGACACTGCTTTATGCGACTCATCACTGCAGTAAAACATTTTCTAACTCTAAAAAGTGACTTTCGTTATTTTATTGTGGTTTTACAGTATGAAGCATTGTCACGTAACTGTTTAACGTTCAACCCCCTAGAGGTGAAGTTTATAATACAGCAAGTTAGTACCACTTATGTCTTCAGGTTCTTGTAATAGGAGCTAAGTTTGTTGCCATCGTTCCTTGCCCGTATTGGAAGTCTGTAACAGAACATCTCGGTGACCTCTTTCAGCAGTGATTCGGTAGAAAAGACGGACATGTGCAAAAAACAATAGATACGCAATCAGACATATGGACTAGGTTCTGTATTCTATGTGTGTGTTTATATAATCAACATAGATTATACGTACACGTGGAAATTGTACAATTGAACTTACAATGCATAGGTTCAATGATTCAGTAATTGATGATGAAACCATAGGTATATCATTTATTTAAGCGCAATAGATATGACTTGTATGACGCAGTTTCCTAGCGAAGTTCAATTTTAACCTCTGTTTACGCCTTTCAAGAATAGGGTGGATGCCTAATTTTTAGTTAAATGTCCGTCTGGTAGATTACTTTATATTATATCATTAGGCACGTATTTTTTATTTTTTTTTTACAGAAACTAATACTTTCGACGATATATTGATTTGAAATGTCGCGTGACGTCACTTCTATGTACACAACTTTGATTCGTTGTATCCGAGTATTTTTTTATTATACGATAAAATAAAAAAAAATACGTGTTTAATATTTTTTCATTACCTAACTTACGGACTAATTAGATTTTTAATTTTCATACCCTGTCATTATCCCAATTAAAGCTGTGATACCATGATAATGCTTACATTCGCGGAAAGACAAGATGGCCTATTTCAGTAAAGTTTTGGTTGACAACACCGTGTAAGCGTTGAGTTTAATATAACACCGTCATATTTAACTCATGGTGGACAACTAACCTCTAGCTACGAAACAGGGGACAAAAATAGTCTCACATAGGTATGCTAAGTATTGCTAAGGTTACACAACATACCCGCATAATAAGTACATGGTGATCGTAAGGAAAGTGTTTTAAACCAAGGTTGAGATAGGCCGGCCAGAGGCCTTAGTACAAGTTTGTTTTACGTTTAAAGTATTCGAAACGAGTTCGCGTTCGGCACTCTGATTGGCCGGCGCCAATGAACCAACCAATCAGAGCGCCGAACGCGTACTCGTTACGATTACTTTAAACGTAAAACAAACTCGTACTAAGGCCTCAGTACGAATTGGGTTGGATAAATTCGGACATAGTCATAGGTAATGATATGATAATTGGACACTTGGGATAAATTATTTCGACTGTTTATACACAATAAAATTATACAATTAAAAAGTAATCACATTTTCATTAATAAATATATACCTACTACTTAAAATACATAACATAACATAACATCACGCCTTTTTATCCCCGAAGGGGTAGGCAGAGGTGCACATTACGGCACTTAATGCCACTGTACAATGTAACACCCACTTTTCACTATTTATGTTACGAGTCCCATGTAATAGGGGGTGAGCCTATTGCCATATACCGGGCACATTTCCAGACTCCGTGCTATTACTGAGAATTTTTAAAAACCCAGTAATACTTTGCCCGACCCGGGATTCGAATCCGAGACCCCTTGCCCGGCAGTCGCACTTGCGACCACTCGGCCAACGAGGCAGTCGCAGTACTTAAAATACAAATAATTAAAAACTAAAATATTTACACCTTAAAAAATATGTTATCTTAAGCTTACGACAACTGATATGACCAACTTAATTTTAATATTTTTCCAGCAAATTTTTAAAAAATATAGTTTGTTTGACGTTGGAAACGGTGACGTCACAATACACAATCTCGTATAAAATTCATTGAAAACTGTCGTTTTTGACAGTTCGAAAAAAGTATTGAATTTGACTAGTTGTCAAATATCGTATTTTTTTTTCTTCTTTGGGAACCGAAAAAATATCGTATTATTCTTTTACTTTAATTTAGACATTTATTTGAAATTCGAATCTCTGTTTTTTTATCGACGGCTGTCTAGTACTTGATAAATGAACTGGTAGTATTTTTCCAGTATGTCACGTATTTTCCCGAAACCAGGTGTAAGCCCGTCTCTACACTTAGGGTACAAACATGGGCGTTTCAATAGGTTATTTATATCTATAACTTTGTGCAACGCTCAAATGTCACCGTGACCGCTCAACCTTGAGGTTGTCGTGTTTTTTATTATCCTGCCAATGTAGGTTCTTGGTACCTATGTAGCCCAAAAGTATTTTGGAATATCACAGGGGGAGTTTATTGGTGATATTTCGGCTTTATTTTGATTCTATGTTTGCTTAGGTTGAAAGAAAATGTTGATTTTTATTGTATTGTAGCGCGTAGTCTTCGTAACATGGCATAGCGTGGCGTAGTATTACATAGCGTGGTGCAGTATTGCGTAGCGTGGCGTAGCATTGCGTAGTAGCAGTATGCTTTTCTGCTACGCCAGTTGTAGAGGTAGCCGTAGATGTTTAATAAATAAGTTACGTATGTATTTTGTGGGAGACTATACATTGTATCTTTAGTACCTATGTTGTAAAATCCTGCCAGACTTAACCAAGTAATAGATAATGGTATAGGCGTTGAGTAAATATATGTATGTAAATAAGTTTTAAGGGTCGGCAAGGCGCATTTAATGCCCCAAGTTTTGCAAGCGTTCATAGGCCATCGTAACCACTTATCAGCCACCACAACGGTATAAAAAAATGTGTAAGTGACTTATTTTGTTGTCTTTTGAGAATACTTCTGAATTTATAAATCGTCTTTGACCTACCTAATATCTATTCAAAACTTGTACTAGCGGTAAATAAGACCAATTCAACTCTCTGCTCCTGCATTCATCAAAAGTGATATTACGCGATATTTCCTTATTTTTATCGTTTCCTTGGTTATTTATTCAATGTTAGAGTTTTACTTTGATTCTTACGTCACTTTTGCCTCATCCTTCGCTACTCACATTCATGTTACCCGTCGCTAACTTTTTTGACCTTTCCAGAAACTTTTTCTCAATATCGCTTAAGTTATTTCCAGAAAAAAATCCCGGAACGTTACAGCTTTACTATATTCGATCCGTTTAAGTACAGGTCAAATGATTGTTGAACTTTGTACCCTCGACTTTATGTTCAGATTAATTTCATGCTTAGGTACCTCATAAAAATGCGTTAGTTAGTCATCTAAAAAAGGAAAATTGTGAAAATAAAATCCTTATTAATGAAAATCACGCGACATTAGGTCGTTAACGTTTAGAAAAGTGACCAGAAAAAGTGTTAGGTACCTTTTATTAAACAAAGAAAAACGTAAAAAAACATAAGAAATGCTATAAATTGTCACGCTATGTTTACAGAAATAGGAGTTAATAAAGAAAACGCGGCCATATTAGTACCTACCTATAGTTCATTTGATCATAATCTTAAAACATTACAGAGAAGTTTTTTCACCATCATTTAAAGAAACAAATGGTTTTTAACTTTAGAAACACGCACCTCAACTTTGTTTACTAGAGTAAATAATTTATTCTAAAACAGTAAAGGATAGAAACATGACTTATAATACTAAGAAACAACAGAACACATAAATATTGCACCTGAAAACTTTATTATTGTCAAATAGAAAATTAATAACATTAACAAGATTTTATAAAACAAAGATTAAAGAAAATTTTTTATGACCAATCAATAACAATAGGCTCAGCCCTATTATATGGTTAAAAAGTGCATTTCTGCCTATCACTTGAGGTACCAAAAGACCGTCAAGTACAGATCTCCGCGAAAAGCCTGTTTTATCGACGTAAAAGTAAGCTGTCAAAGAGGGTACGTTCTGCGCATGTGCACACCATTTGACAACTCTGACATTCTGAGGCACGCTTAAAAATCACTGCGAAGCAAATACACCCTAAAAACAGAGCAAAATAATAGAAGTACCACAATCAAATATATTTGGAAGTTATACTGTTTACCGCTCTTGTTACCATCACGCCTATCTTGCTACAGTTTTTGAAAAACCTTTAAATTCAGTGCTTTTTAGTAGGCGGTTTCTAAATGTAATCTAAACATCAAGTCGCCATAACCCGGATGGAATAATCATAAAGTGATAATAACATCGGAAATGAACAGTGACTCTGAAGAATGTTAACAAATGTGAACTGTTTATTGACTCCTGTAAGTCTACCTTGCTAGACCTGCAACTGCCGCGGCTATGACGCATGAAAACAACATGTCCAAGCAAGAAATGACATAACAAAAAGTACTATAAAATCTAATATAAGTGACGAATATCAAATGACTTAGTATATAACTTAATATCAAACAAATACATATCATAATTGTGCCTGTAGATTAATATAAAATATCTCGTATTTACCTTGAAATTATAAGAGCATTTTACAATATTTTGGCAATTTTAAATAAGAATAGGATAATTATATGAATATTAATAACTTGTAAGTGCAAATACTGGACTGAAACTTGAACATTCTACAACTACCTCGTTTTTGGGAAACGACATCGTTTGGTAAGTACCTCAATCTTATTACTGAAGTAACTACCTACTTACATTAATACTTGAATACTTCAGTTATGTACCTATATTCATTGATGTGTATAAATGGATTGTTATAATCATATTAAGCGGATTTTCAATGAGTACTTCTAACTGAATGTAGGTGGAGGATTCAGGATCGTGTTATTGAAAAATGCAATGTTCGAAACGTTTAACTAATATCTGACAGTCACGCGAACATTAATTTCGTAGCTGATGTGCTTCTCTTTGGAAAATGAAAGTAACATTGTGAAACTTTATAGACTGCACAAAAGTTAAATATTTCTGTCAAAGAAATCACGCGTTCGTCGCTTTGCGATTCGTGCTGTCTGGAGGGTACTGCCTGCGTTGCTACGCCACGCGCCGTGGTGCGTAGAGTCGTGTCGCGTGACGCAGCGTCAAACTAAACAGTAGGTATAGTCACAAAGGATATAGAGAATGTCTTACTATATAATGAACTGTTCCAACTTTACCATTACAATATTATTATCAACTAGCAGCCCGTCCCGGCTTCGCACGGGGTAGACAATTATTTATTTTTGGATATTTGGATTGTTGTAGTGACATAACTACAATAGTTGGACATATGCTACCGCGGAGTTTTTTCTAGACATTATGATGTTCTTCAATATTGTTGTACATTATTTTGTTCTATCGCTAATAGTTTCAGCAGCGCATTCGACGAAAGACATTTTCAGACTCATTTTTCTACACCTTCGGTTACATTGTTCAAATTGTACCAAGAATCCCTAATTTTTTTCAAAATGAAATGTAGCCTATGTCAAATTGGAAGAATGTAGCATTCTATTGGTAAAAGAATTGTTTAAATCGGCCCAGTACTTTTTGAGCCTATTCATTACAAACATACAAACATACAAAAATAGGTACAAATCTTTGTAATATTAGTATAGATAAGAAGATTACAAGTATTGCTATACAGAGGTAACAATATTAAAAGACCGACCAGCCGGTATAACAAGTTACTCTTGCTGAAAACACTTGCTCCTGAAACATTAGATCCATCATGACTACGTTTTCGACCCACATAGGAAAATGTTTATTGAATGATATTATTAAATAATTTTTTTTCTAAGGTAGGAAACTAAGCACCCTAAGCCCTATGCATACCAATGCAGTGTTTCGAAAACGATGTTTCATAGACAGAGGCTCCTTATATTTTTGCATCGCGTTATCTCTGTGTGAAATTACCCTGAAACATTACTTTTCTGTAGTTATTTACTGAGTTATTAAGATTTTAATTCTGCGTTAATAATTGTCAAAATAAATACGCTATTTACCGATCTTTTAACGTCAATATAAATTAAATAGGTACCTACTTAATGAACTGAAAAAGGACATAGGTATTAACAGTGCTGTGTCGACGTATTTTTTTTTAAGGGGGGAAAATCATCGAATGACTGCTCCCGCCTGGGTGAGGCGGGAGGGAGTGTCAGACTCTTACTGACTAAAAACCACCCCGTTCCTTCTCCTGCACGTCGAGCCGGAGCCCCGGTTACCCGTTAGGTTCTCCGCGACTGTGCCAACGTATGAGTAGCAATTATTGTATTAATAATTTCTTAAAATTCTTACAAAAAATTAAGCTATTCAAACAAGGAAGATTGTTGCGTTGCTTTAGTAGTCCGCGATCTTCGCATCTAGTAAGAGTTATACTAATGAAATCTACTACCTACCTACTTCTACAAATGCAAAATTGCAGAGGTTTGTTCAATTTTAAAAACTCTATGGGCCGATTTTTCAATCATCAGTTAATCCAGAATAATATTGACATTTGACTGTTTTTATTGTTACAAAGTTATTCGTCAATTAAGAATTAAGTAATGATTGAACAATTCCGGCCCTAAACTAAATTGTCATTGTTGGTAAACATGTTACTTCGTGTTGCATATTATAGGTATAGGCGCTCTTTTTTTTTAAGGGGAGAAAATCATCGTAAGGCTTCTCCTGCCTGGGTGAGGAAGGAGGGAGTGTCAGACTCTTACTGACTAAAAACCACCCCGTTCCTTCTCTTGCACTTCGAGCCGGAGTCCCGGTACCCGTTAAGTCCTCCGCGGCAGGTATAGGCATAAGATAACATAGTAAACATGTAGGTAACTATGTAACTGTAGTAATTGAAAATGATCCTTGAAACATGCACAAAAATTCACGTCCATGAAGACTTATTCTTTTAGACAGGTTACGTCATCAAACAGAAACGAACCACAATAACGGTATTTAATACCGGTAAAATATTGCTTTCAAACGTTACAATATCGTGTTGCGTACATAATGTGTATTTACTAAGTCATTTCCTTGATGGAGTGAAAATTTGGGGTAGTGACGGGAAGCCAAACAAAGGTGAGGTAAGAAAACATACACAATTCAAATTAGGTTTTTCCTTGAATCGCCTCCGTAATGTGGAAAGCTTTATAATGGGTACTGTTTACAATGCAATACCTAGTTGCTTTATCGATACCTACGACCACTACACCGATTAGTTTAAAAATGCTTTGAATTGTGTAGAAACTTGGAGTTTTTGAGACATGACTGGTTTTGTTGTGGACTTCGTTGCTTTGTAGGCTTGTTGACTACGCACTTCTCTGAAAATTTTTGTCTTTCAATCATAGGATTATAATGTCTTTTATTTCTCAGAGACATTCTTTTTCTCAAGAAGTCGACAACCAATATTTCAACACTTGTTAGATGTGACTTGGTACTTACGTTTTTCACAAAAACTATTCTATATGAGAATTCTAATTTCATAGAAATAAGCAAGATTCAATAAAGACAGCAAATTGGAAAATAAAAGCAAAATTCAATACAATATGGTAAAATTACAAGGAATCCATGAGGGAGATACGTGCTTCACGACCTCCTAATTAGGCCTCCTCAAGTCACTCGCGTGTGGAATGAGAGCCATGAAATTTTTATTTGATTCGAAGAATGTTCTCGAATAAAAACTCTTCAACTGCGGTATTTGTGACTTCAAACATTTGTAGCAGTTCACCGTTAATCCTGAGATATGCCAACCTTCTTACTATTTGCAAATTCAAATAAAGAATTCGTAATATTTTAGCTGTGCATATTCTACGTTGCGATTATATAATGGATGAATGAATAATGGATTTATTTATTTTAATTTGGCATTTAATTCCTAAGTGACTACGGAATATTGTAATAAAATATTAATAATGAAACAAAATAGTTCTGCAATATCGATTTTATAATATCAATATCCATAGTTAATGTCTAGTATTAAGTTTCAAGGCAAGCACCTTGAAACCTTATAGTTGTCGTTACCATCAACAAATATACCTACTAACATTAGGTGCTTATCAACATTTTGTACATGCACAAAGCATTATAATAAGTTACCCCAAGAAAAAAAAATAAAGACAAAAAACAGCCGAAAGACATTGTCATTTCCTCCGCGTATTAATTAATTGAAATAAGTTACCCAAATCAACATATTCGCGATCGCGCGAAATTACACCGAAAAGTAATTTAGCGCGATAACTAAGTTCATAAATATAAAAGGAGACATATTGGAGGACGTATTATGTATTCCGCGGATACAATTTCCTTCCACGCCAGTTTAAATTGATAACGATGTGACGCCGCTTCACTCGCACTGCGGGTACTTTTACGAGCAAACAAGAACGTTATGTCAATAGCAGAAAACATTAGCTATTTCCCCTATAAAATGTTGACTGGAATGGAACACCGGGGCGCGGTTCGCGTGTTCACAAGCGCTTGCGTTTCCCTCGCATGCTGACGGTACCTAACCTCTATACCGGCTGCCTACATTTTTCCACATTTTAGTACACAGCTAAGCAATTATGGATATTGACGTTCGTGCTTTACTATATTTAGGTTTCCAAAGAAGGGATCGAGTCCTGTGTACATATTGTATTCATTACTTCATACATATTTATATTGATTAGACGGTCGTTGTAATCGACTGACATCTAATTTGTTAATTCTCTTTTTATCGAAAATGTTTCGATAAAGCTGTTAATAATATTTGTAGAACTACACAAGACATGTGAGGCAATTCAGTTTCAACCTAATATTTGGCCTTCTATAAGATGAAACGTCTCAAAGGCTGTTCACCAGAATAGCGTAGTTGGTAACTTTATTACAATGATCGATTTGTCTTTCTGGGACTTTATTCTGAGATATTGTTTGTTGAGACTAACGTCAATGCCTTCTAGCGAGCGCACTTATCTATCTACTTTAGTTATTGTTTGATACGTTTTTGTCGCATATTTTTTCTTTTGCATAATATGATAAGAGAGGGTGCGAATTCAGTAGCAACTTAAGGAAAATGGCGAACGAAGAAGAAAAGTCACATTATATTTTATTCCGATATATGTAATTAAGTTCACTCATATCTGAAGAGGTTCAAGGTATGTTCTAAAACTGCTAATATTGTTAGATGGGCGGCAATACTATCCAATACCTATCGTCTTAATTTTATGAGTCCTAACTATGATCTCTAAGCTCTCTACTAAGCAGATATGGGGATTATGGCAAAATTGAAAACTTTTGTTCAGCAGTACATACGTACACGGTATAAACACGTGTATTAGAGGTATATTCTACATGAAATTGATAAAACGTTGAAATGTAATTGGTCTAATATCTAAAGAATAATACATACTTCTAGTACAATCTAACGAAGAAATCCCACTTCATAATTATTATTCATGGCATATCATTCATGGTACATGTTAAAAATTTTACATTGGACATTACAAAAACCAATGCCCACAGAAAATAAAAGAAGCAAGTGCTTTTAGTGTCGCTTTTTTAAATGGAGAATTCAGCATAGATGATTGGTATATTGACAGTGGAGCGAGTGTTCATATGACGGCGAAGCGGGAGAGTTTATCAGGGATTCGACCAGTACAAGACATAAAAGAAATAGTTGTTGCTAATAAATCATCAATGCCGGTAATGTGTACAGGAGATACACAGATCGTGACATGTGTGAATGAATCTCAGTTTGACATACCTGTTCGAAATATCTTGTGCATTCCTAACCTTACTACTAATTTGTTATCTGTAAGCCAGTTGATAGCAAACGGAAACAGAGTATCATTTAGTAAAAATGCTTGTTATATCCGTAATCAACAGAATGTGCTAATAGGAGTAGCAGATTTACAAAATGGAGTGTACAAATTGAATACAATGAAGTCAGAGAAGGTGCTTGCAGCAGCAGCAATTCACACAGTAGACGCAAGGCGATGGCATAGAAGACTAGCCCATATAAACAGTTACGACCTCGAGAAAATGAAAAATGGAGCTGTAGAGGGAATAAACTATACAGAGAAGGCGGACATAACTAAGTCAAATTGTGAAGTATGTTGTGAGGCGAAACAGGCTCGTTTACCGTTCTTGTCTTCACACAGAAGAAGTGAAACATTATTGGAAGTTGTCCATTCTGACTTATGTGGGCCCATGGAGACAAAATCATTGGGTCATGCCAAGTATTTTTTGCTTTTTGTAGATGATGCTAGCCGAATGGCATTCGTATATTTCCTGAAAGAGAAAAATCAAGTTCTTATGTTTTTCAAAGAATTCCAAAATATGGTTGAAAAACAAACTGGAAATAGAATTAAAAGTTTAAGGACAGATAATGGAGGAGAGTTCTGCTCACAACATATGGAAGACTACTTGAAATCAAAGGGTATTGTCCATCAAAAGACAAACCCCTACACTCCGGAACAAAATGGCCTATGTGAAAGGTTTAATAGGACAGTGGTCGAACGTGCAAGATGTTTACTCTTTGAGGCTGAACTAAATAAAAGTTTCTGGGCAGAGGCAGTCAATACGGCAGTTTACCTAAAAAATAGGTCGCCGGCTTCTGGACTAGGAGAGATGACACCATTCCAGAAATGGACAGGAATAAAGCCTGATCTCAGTCATGTGAGGGTTTTTGGTAGTCCTGTAATGGTGCATGTACCTAAAATAAAAAGACAAAAATGGGATAAGAAAGCCTTGAAATCCATCTTAGTAGGCTATCCCGATAACATTAAAGGATATAGATTATATAACCCTGAAACAAATAAAGTTACTACAAGCCGAGATGTAACTATAATGGAAAAGAATGAAAAAGATTGCGAGATGGCTAAGATTGTAGTACAGAAAGATTTTGAAGAGAAGGATCAACTGCCAGAAAAAAAAGAAACAACTGAGATAAATGATACTATGTTGAGTGGAGATGATCCTACATACACAATGGACACATCTAGTTCAGATGTAACATCAGATGACTCCTACCATACATTGTGTGGAGAAGAAAGTGATATGAATGCAGGAGAAGAACCCGTAACTAGCAAGCGTGTAAGAAAACCAGTTGAGAGGTATGGGATATCCAACCTCTGTGTTTTGGACGAGTTAGGGGCTTGTGATGAAGATATCACTTATGAGGAGGCAACTACAGGTCCTGAAAGTGAAATGTGGAAACAGGCAATGAAGGAAGAGTTACATGCCTTTGAAGAAAACCAAGCCTGGGAAATAGTGTCAGTCAAGGAAGAAGATAGAGTGGTTAAGTGCAAGTGGGTGTTTAAAAGAAAATTCGAAAGTGATAACAAATTGAGATATCGGCCTCGTTTAGTAGCTAAGGGCTTCACCCAAGTGGAAGGAGTAGACTTTAGAGAAACATACTCACCTGTGTTAAGACATTCAACTTTACGTTTATTATTTGCTTTAAGTGTAAAATTAAAATTTAAAATTACCCATCTTGATGTAAGCACAGCTTTCTTAAACGGTTATCTTGATGAAAAAGTGTATATGCAGGTTCCACCTAATTTAGAATGTAAAAGTAACAGTGTACTTAAGTTAAGACGTGCTATATATGGCCTGAAACAATCTGCCAGGCAGTGGAATAAGAGAGTCAATGACTGTTTAATAAACCAGGGTTACATTAAGTCTAAATTGGAACCTTGCCTATATAGCAAAAAGGTAAATAAGGAACAAATTTTGATAACTGTATTTGTTGATGATTTCTTTATATTCTCGAATAGCAAGGTATTAACAAATGAATTGAAAAGTATTTTGATGTCAAATTTTAAGACTAAAGATTTAGGGCAAATTAAGAGATGCTTAGGTATGAGGGTAAAAGTGTATGAGAATGGATGTATTTCTTTAGATCAGGAGCACTATGTAGAACATATTTGTGCGTGTGCAGTGTTGCCAACCTTTGGCTTGCCTGACCATAGTGCTGATTCCCCTCCACTGCTGCCAACATCAGAATTCATATCGAGCAGTTTTGTTTTTATGACGTCAGAGCTAGCTGATAAGCCGGAATGTTCTAGAGCCATCACCATCGGTGAAAATCTATCGGGTAGACCCGCTAACAGCAAAGACCCAACCCACTCGTCGCTAATTTCAAAACCCGTATTTTTCAATCGTTGAGCTGTTTCCACTATATGAGACACGTAACTTGTCATTGTTTCACAATTGTCCAAGCGAATATTGATCAATGTTCGTAATAAACTTATTCTTCTGGAGAATCCTGTGTCATCAAACAATTGCTTCAACTTATTCCATACCGACGTAATTGTAGCTTCATTTTTAATATGTACATATAATGATGGATCGATGGTCATTATTAGTTTCGCTTTTGCTTTTCTTTGTTCGGCTTCCGTGATCGTTGGCAATATGTCGTCTATGTCGATTCCCTCCAACACAAGAAAGTTTTTTACTGCGAATGACCAATCATCATAGTTCTCACGTCCTTTTAATTTTGGCACATTAACTATGTATCCAGCGGTAGACATTATGGAGAATTATAACTTTTACACTACTAATTACTTTAAAAAAGAAGCCTGGGCCCATAACCTAATGAAATCACGACAGATGTTTTAACTAGACTAACTTTAATCATAGACAACAATTATCTATATAGGTAACATAACAGATGGAATTAAAAAATACAAAAAGCATAGATTATTTTGATATTATTTTAACAAGTTGTACTTACTTACGACGTACCAAAGATGGTAGACAGATTATACCAATGCATGATTGAAACGTAAATCAATGAGTCGTTAAAACGATTACCAAAAAGCACTGAGTAAAAATTGTATAAGAACAAAAGGTGCGGTTGTCGGTTTGTAACGCTTCAAAGAGCGTCCTAATTGTTTGGTTGCGATTTCGAATCCGGCGCGGGCGCAAAGTGCCGTGACGCGCCGACGGTTCTATTTATTTGTGAAGCAATCGTTTCACTAATAATTTCGTTTTCTATACTGCTTTAGTACGTATTATATAAGGCAACTATTTGGAAAAAGGATACTGAATAAACAATACTTTACGGTTACTGCGCATTGTGCCGAAGTTTCGTGAAAATGACGAAATGACATATTATATAGTTAGTATGATGTGAGGGAGATTCAAACGGGTTATATAGGCAATGTTTATTTACTACTGTTAGTAGAAATTATATTTGAAACAAAATCAGATTTATTTTTATTAAGTACTATAAAATTTTATGAAATAAAATGCTCGGACACGCATGAACAATAGGCAGCGCGCGCGCATCGCACAATAGACCCGCGGCCACGTCGGACGCGATTTCATTTCCTGCGGAGCGCGCGCGCCGACCCGTGGACCAATTTCCGGTGACACTATGTACTAACTGATTGTACTATAATTGAATTGAGGTCGATTTGTAAATCATTTTGCGATTTCACTGCACATTTTGTATTGGATCACCATTGATTAATTAAATGATGATTGACGTCAAACAAGTTTATTCGAAGCTACTCCGAGGGTCGGACGCTGATCGATTTAATTCGCTGTCAGATCTAATACTAGCGAATATGATTGGTTTACTACAAGTCCATTTAGTAGACAAGGATTAACGAATCAGGAAACAGAGAACTATAGATAAAATTTGTATTATTCAGGTAATAAAAATGTTCTACGTGGCTTTTATATTTCAGAAAAATAAAAAACCGTGACCGAAAGGATGATCGGGATGCGAAATGGGTTTAAGCATTTTGTTATTCATTGCAAAAATAGAAACCCAGTCTACCATATGATCCGTAATCGGATTAATGGTTCCGTTTTACCTTTTTACGGGTACGGTATTCTAAAATGGGGGTCTATTAACTCGTCGAGTACCGGTTTTATAGACACAATTATAGAACAATAGGTTGCGGTCACCGGTGACCGCTTGGTGTTTGACAGTTTAAACTTGGGCAGTATATTTATTTATTTAAAACCTTACCTAAAACTATCATTACAGTTTTCTCCATTGCGATAGCTTAGGTCTAAAACTAACTCTATGTACCTAATTACTAATTTAACAATATTAAAGCCTTGTACTGCCCGCGGCCTGTCCAGTTCACGTGACGATGTAATTATTCAGATTTTTAGGCTACAACGAAGACTTATGACGCATATTTCAGTAATATAATCTAATATAAAACATGTAGGTAGTAATTTAATGGGTACCTACCAGCACATTACAGTTTTTTATCGAATAAAAATGTTTTATTTTTGTTGCGTGCGCGAGTGGTATGACAGATTTTGAGATTTGGCGTGTCGCACGCAGCTATACCGTCTGTCATACGTTGACGTACGATAAAATACCGTTTGAAAATCGGCCATGCAGTCACAGGTTATATTGAACGAGGTAAATTCATACGCAAACATGTCCCACAGATATAATATATCTGGATATATTTTCCTGAATGCGTGAAATACATTCACTTTGTTTATTACTGTACACTGTCGAAAATGTGTGAACATTTTAGTGATATCGGATTGCAGATTGAGTTTTTATATGCAGTACCAATTTTATACTGTTGTCGTAATTGCCAACGAATTCATTGTATATTTTTTAAGCTTTAAGCACTGTCTCTTTGTCTCTTGGGTGAAGTGGTTTCAAGTGCGACCGTTGAATTCGATTGCAGATACTTGGCTCGACACAAAGCATTGTTACGTTTTCATCTTTGAAATTTTCAGCAGTGTACTTTCATTTTTTATTTATTTGTAGAGCATAAATATTAAAAGCCTCGAAAAAAAATATAAAAATGTGAAACTAGAGCTTTTAGGTGACAATTTAGGTGTAAATTTAATATAAAAAATATAAATTAGGTGACAAAAAAATTAGATAAAAAATCACTAAAGCTGTTTTAGGTAATGATTGGTAGTTCAATTGTCACCACGCTTGAAAGTAAAGTCGAGGATACACTAGGGGACAAATGTTCCAAGACATGTATCGGCGACATGTCCAGCGAAGCCGGCCGATGTCGCCAGACATGTACGGTGCAAACGCACAACTTACCTCTATATTGATGTTGCCAGTCATGTCGAAGCCAAAGCCCGGCAACGTCGCGCTACTTCACCCGATGTCGCTAGCGACACGTGTCGCAAGACGTTTGTCTCCTGGTGTATCCTTGGCTTTACAACCTTCTTCAAAACTATTTAGTATATCGCGGGTTACTCACGTGAATATACTGAGAAAAGCTACTGGCTTCCAGTAGGCTGCGCGACATCGCCGCGACCGCGCACGCTGCTCATGAGGAAGAACCCCGCTGTGGTTCGCAACTAGTATAGCTTTTCTTAGTCTATTCACGTGAGTAATCCACGATTTGTAGTTAATTTATTGTGTGTCTAACGATAGTTATTATAAAAATATTTAGTATAGCACTGCCTCGTTGGCCGAGTGGTCGCAAGTGCGACTGCCGGGCAAGGGGTCTCGGGTTCGATTCCCGGGTCGGGCAAAGTATTAGAGTCTGGAAATGTGCCCGGTATATGGCAATAGGCTCACCCCCTATTACATGGGACTCGTAACATAAATAGTGAAAAGTGGGTGTTACATTGTACAGTGGCATTAAGTGCCGTAATGTGCACCTCTGCCTACCCCTTCGGGGATAAAAAGGCGTGATGTTATGTCATGTTATGTCATTATTTAGTATAGCATTAAGTTTAAGCAGGTATTTATAGAGTTACTCTCACCTGTGTATATTATAACGTGTTATTTTTTCTCGTATCATTTCATTCAAAATTTGTATTTAAGGTTATGGAACCTTGATACATAAAATATCGTTATCATCATCAGCATTATTATGGAATAGTTCAGTAATGGACTGCCACTGAGGCGACCCACTTTATTGAACTATGGGTCTCCCCTAAGTAAGGGTTTGAAATGATCTCTACGGATGGTAAGCGGATTGGAGATCGGTGTTTAAAAGATACAGTATTTTACTTGAAGGTCTCTCCTCTGTATGGTCTCATGGTCTGTGATACCACATTCTTGTTTAGAATCATTGTCAATTTTTTGATGAAGGTTGCTTATTGACAGTCGTATTCCTTTTTAACTCGTCGAGTACCGGTTTTGTAGACACAATTATAAAACAATAGGTTGCGGTCACCGGTGACCGCTTGGTGTTTGACAGTTTAAAAGGCCGGCAACGCACCTGTGACTGCTCTGGTGTTGCGGGTGTCCATGGGCGGCGCTGATCGCTTACCATCAGGTGATCCGTCTGCTCGTTTGCCTCCTATTCCATAAAAAGACGTGCTCCATGATAGGCCACATCATCGCTTACCACCAGGCGAGATAGTGGTCAAACGTCGGCCCATCTAATATAGAAAAAGAAGATTTTGAGTAGCAATAACGACTATTGTAGAAATAGGTTTATTTTTAATCAAATACAAACATTACTCACGTACTGAAACAAACACTTTGGCCTTCATTAGTATTGATTTCGATTCCTAATATTCAGCTATTTCTTATTGATTAAATGCACCAATGTTTCGCGGAAATATACGGCCAGTAACATTAGTAGAATGTTTCGCTTCATATTTTGTAATTACGTGAATACTTTGTTGAAATTATGTGCGAATCGAAATCTGAATAATATGTGTTTATGAAGGTATTTTCAACATAGTTTGCTATGTGTAACGTACGGATTTTATGAGAAATATTCCTTTTTTGAATGGCATAGCAGCGAGCCTTTTTTTTAGTTTTGGTTTTCAAAAATAACTCCTTCAAACGAACTTGATTCTCTAGTAAATATGTAATGAATACTCTAGTCTAGACCTAGGATATCTAATTTACCTCTAATTAAAGTGTACCTAAGAAAAAAGTGGCGTATACCCAATCACGGTCGGTTACCAGTCAGTTAGAACAGTGTAATCACACACTATTACCTACTAATTCGAGAGACCGTTTAATGTACCTAATACAACGTACTCTCGCGCATACCACGCGATGTAATCTTATTAATTATTACGAAAATAAACACGCCACAGCCTAAAGAATTCATTGTAATGTGTCAGCTTGGTAGGCCAGTGTGCGTGAGGCAGGCAGTTACTCTGTGGCAGTTACCAACACAGAATTTGTTATAATAACGGCTGTCCAGGGTAAACTACCTTTTATGGCATCAATTACTAACCTAACAGTTCTGTAATTTCACCGAACGTGTGCTTCTGAGGAGTTACAACGGTCCGAAGGTTCTATGTATAATTAAATATACAACTGGCGTGTAATTGCAACAATTATTGTGATTAACCGTTCTCTTCTTGTTTTTCAAATTAATTTGATGAGTGTATTGCTCTTGGTTGGGCTACTTGGCTAACACGCGGACTATTCTATGGGTAACTTTTCAAATTTTCAAAATGGCTGCTTGCTTACTACATGAAAGCTTTCCTTCGTTGATGGGGTAAAAGTAGAAGTTCGTTTTCTTTGTCTCTGGTGTCAATTTCGTTGGAGTCTCCTGTTAATCTTGCTTGATAGCTTTTCTGCTAATTGTTGATTTTATTGAACGTAAAGAATCAGAAGAGATACTTTAAATTTGGTTTTAATTTTAATACAATGAAAAATAGAACCATTTGTTTAGATTTGTCCATAAGAATATGAATCTTGACGATCTATTATTTGTTAAACTGAAAAAATAACAAAGCCTAGACAGATTTTAATAAACATTGTTAATACATGAACTGAAAACACTAGATTTCTGAGAAAATACAAATTGAAAGTCATGAAGTTTCTGAGAAAGCTATGTTACTGTAATTATAATTATAGTTGATTAGCACTATCACACAATATTAAACGCGTATATGTTATGGAGCCTCGCTTCTACTTCAATTTATTTAATAGGACTGTCGCTATTAGTGTAAGTAAGTCTCTATACAATATGAAAATTCAAAATATATTGAATTGTTAGTCAACCTTCAATTGTATTGAACATCAAAGCCGTAGTACACACTATGTATAATTTGGTAAATACATAGCTAATCCCGACTGCCGTACGTCTGTCCGTAAGTACCTATACGTTTTTAAATATTAAAACACGTTCTATTTCCCGCGCGTATATTTATTCGTACGTATGTTTGCATATGTGTGTGTTGCCGTTGCAATCCACGTTACAACCAACAAACACACAGAACATATAATAAGGTACGTTTGTGTGGAGCGCGGTCGGCGCCGCCACGGCGTGTTGTGGGGCGCGGTTGCCATGACAACGCCCGCACCCCTTTCCCACACCCCCACAGGTTTCAGCTGACCTGCCGACCTCTAGTGACGAGTCGTAACACTGTCAGTGTTATAGGGATGGGCGATGTTACCTTTATCGATTATTTTCGTTTTTGAATGTTTAATTGATTATTGTATATAACTAGTAAGTGTCGACGATTTACGTATGCAGTACCTGCCTGAAATATTATCGAAGATTTTAGTTTAAAAATAACATTGACGCACTTATTTTTATCTATAAGAAAACCTTAAATAACAGCACTTTTATACCATAAACAGCGTAAAGATGTGTGGGAAAGAATCTATCATGACACTTCACAGCTTAACTTGATGAGTACCGTCATTATAGGCACAATTAAAGAACAATAGGTTGCGGTAACCGGTGACCACTTGGTGTTTGACAGTTTAACTTGATGAAACCAATTTGAGCAACAATACTACTGTAAGTACTACAATCAATGTGAGTAGTTTATTAATTTCTGTTATTGATTCGTATTCCTATCGTATATCGTATTATGATTTAGTTTACAAACTTACTAATATATAATACTTAATTCTCTTTTAGATACCTCCGCAACGTGTAAAGATTACTGCAAAATGTCTCCGGCGTTTGGATATAAAAAATGTTTCCAAGAAACGAAGATTTCTGCATAGGACAGTTAAGGGTTTGAAACTCCATACATGTACACGCACTTCTGCATGGAGTTTCAAACTCTTGAATTGCTCTATGTAACGACTACATTGCAGAAGAGACATCATATATCTGAGAGAGAGAAATAATGTTAAAATAATTAAAAGAACTACTGTACTTACTTAACGAAACTTTTTCTTTGAATTACACTTTGATGTTGCATTTTTTTAGTTGTTGTGTATATACAAACATCTACTTAATTAAAATGAGAAAACAAAGTCAAAATTAAAAACCCTTTCACTTCGCGAAAAATATATCAATCACTATTACTATCGTCAAGTTTATCGACAACTTGCTACATTGCCCGTCTCTGCAGGACGAAGTCTAGTCTAGTTCTCGACGTCCTCAGCTTTATGAATACTTCAAGCTTCAGGTGCTTGCACATCGTACACTTCGGGCCAATAAAAGGTAATGCCCCAAAAATCCACGGCTTACTGGCTTAGCAAAGAAATTCCTAGTTTGCGGTCATGTTTTAAAACATTCTCGTTGGATTTCTTGGTGGGCGATACTAGTCGTATTTTAACAGATCGATAGACTCAGTAATGACTTGATTCCGTGTATAGCTAAACTATTCTATTGTAAGGACTAAAAATGTTGAAATGAAAAACATTCTTGTTGTTTGTTAAAATTCAATGTTCATTTATAGAAATAGGTTACAATCACGATTTGTTGGAGGTTTGTTATTGAAACGAATGTTCTTCAAAATGGGGATATGCATTGCATGGTTTCAAGCAGTATTGACTGCGCTACTGCGCCATAAGTCGATACATTTTATATTCCGTGTGTACTAAGGGGATAAAAGCATGAGACATGAGACATGCATAATAAAAATTTAATACATTTAAGAACGATGTGGGGTGATTTTGTTCGGTAGTGTAGCAGGAACGATGTGCACGTACACTAGGTACCTATATGCTAATGAGCGTACTCACATTGACATCAAAGAGAATAGTTATTTGCTATTAATACTATTTCAATCTGCTCTTTTACTCGATAATTATACGTCGGAATATGATGAATATAGTAGGTGTATTCTGCGCTGACACTACGTTGTTGACTGTTAAAATATGTTCCATTAAAGAGGCTTATAAGAGAGGCTCAATAACACCTTATTTCAATACGCCCGATGTCTGAAAATGTATAGTAAAAACCAATTTAATTTCCCATAAAGCGCCCACAGAGATTATTATAATGGAACGAAAAAAATATTGAAAAATGCTACAACAACAAAGACATTGTTTCCCTCAATGGTTTGTATCTACAACGCAATCGCAGTTGCGTCCCGTTATACCTACATACAAAAAAATGGTGGCTTTTCAAAGGACTTTTCACGTACAAAAGGATAATTTCGCTTTAGTTTCCATTATGTACTACCGCCATTGTAGTCTGAGCTGTGGTTTAAACACACCGATTTGCAAATGTGACGCTTTTAATTTTACCTAATTGACCGTTTTACGGAGCCACTGAAGGTCTCATGAATGTGCTACGGGCCCGCGGCTAGTTTTGCCACCGCACTCAAAGGGTTTGACCGTAAAATGTAGCTCATTATATGGAGATCCGACGAATCTCGCATTCTCTGGAATTAAGCCCGGAGAGGTTTGAGCAACAAGTCGAAATATCTACCGTTGTTTGTAGGTATCAGGGGATTGTTCCTTTATGCTATGTTTGGAACGTGTATTGAGCCTCACTGATCGAATTTGCCTATTTCTCCTTCTACCAGGGTTTATGTATTCGCACGTGGATGCTTTTTTTACTAGAATCGTAATGTAGCAGTGAATAGTTATAAACTTATCGTTGGTTAAGCTACGTGCATTTTCGTATACAAAATAGATTTTTGACGACGCTTTACCTTGAATTTTACAGATTTACTTCTGGCATAGTATCTGTACTGTACTAATGTTTTCTTAAACAGCTTTTATCAATGATATATTAATGTGAACGATGAAATGTAGGCCGTAAATGATGTTGTTTTGAAATTACAATTCCTATGTACACTCACAGACAGAAGTGCGTTGGCAGTCGACTTTAATGTTTGACTGTACATATATGCCAAAACAACGAATAAACAACTAGTAATATTATCATTGAAACAAGCAATTTGGCCTCCACCTGTGTTAATAAAGCCTATCGTCTATTCCGAATTGATACTACCTCTAAATAACTCAATTATGCAAAGGAAAGGTCGAAAGTAAGTAAGTTTACGTGCAGACTTAGTAGTGGTCATACATTACTTTGATAAACCAGATGGTTATCGTGCGAACAAGTTGTGTCAACACTACCTTGCTTAATTAACTCGTTAGACTGTGTTAATGTTCTTAGGCTAGTAGGGAAACGGACTCATTCATAGGAACATACCTTCAAAAAAGATCCTAAGAAATTATACCCAAAAATAAGGTTGAAGATTTTACATTAGTCATTTATGCACGTAGTCGAAGAATCTTTTTCATTATTCATTGATTTCCATACACACATATGTACAACTTAATGTAAGTACCTATAGTCGAGACGATAAACGAACTTCACTAAAGGACCAACACAGATTAAACGGTGCCTTTATTACTCAACATATAACAAATACATTAACTTTAATGTATTATATTGGTATATAATTTATTATTAAGCTTTTTAGGTAATTTCATCAAACAGTATGTACCATCAAGTACCTTGACATCCAATCTACGCTCAGTATTCAAAGAGTTACATTCTTCACCGAATTCATTAATTACCTCGAATTTCAATCCGATTTTTCTCGTTGTAGTCAAAATTATGTAATTTTTTGAACCTTTTATCCATTAATGGGTTTTTAGAAAGGTAGAATCATAAATGGGTGTATTATTTACAACATAAAGTAAGAGCAGAACCAATATTTCGACGTTTATCCTCATTGTTGCGATGGATCCAATTTATCTATTGACTGATAATGTTATTAGGGACGCCCCTCAACTTTTACGTTGATGTTATCTATGATAATCTGGACGCTATGCGATATAGTTATCGGATAGTGTAGGTTTCGGATCAATAGGATAAGTTGTTTCTATAACAACCCCTTATAGATAAACATTTACGTGAAAATTGACAATATTTTCCGCTTTCTCGCATTCGAAAGGCTTTTTGTATTGGTTTTATGTGTTATTAGTAAACGAATTTCGTGTTATTATCAGTGCTTTGTAGATAAGCGATTGTGTTTTGAGAATCGCGGGTTATAGTTGGGTACTCGATCGATATATAAGTTTAGGTACTAGTATTTTTTTGTTCAAAACCAGAAGTATGGCAAATGACTTGCTCTGTATTCAATAAAACTACTGACACGATTCCCTGAAAACGAATGTTCCATGGCAAATACGGACTTTTCTGATCTTTTTTTAGAATGACATAACAACGCGTAGGTACGTGAGGTTGAACTATGACGCAAAAGCCCAGCCTACAAAACATTAACGAAAAAAAGCGAATAAAAAATAAAAGATACATAAGTTATGGTAATTTTAATGTAATTTGTGGAGTCATTAATATCTTTGTAACGTAGTTGCGTTGGCAAATTGTAGCTTTTAACCCTGCAATGCGGGTTTGTTTTTTTTTTGACATTTATCATAACGCACCGGAATACCGGCTGCCTAGCCTTAATAGGCTTTTTGGAACATTACCAGGTTTCTGTTTGTTGCTTACTTTAGTAAGTTAGTTCAGTTGTTCGGGTGGTTTCCTTAATGTACAGTTGAAAGTTTTGTATATTGTTATGTCATGACAGGATTTTTTATTATGATATATTACGTGTGAATTGGGTTTGAGTATTTTTAAAAAAAATATTTTTATAGGTACCGATTTTAATGAAATACCGGAGCCGGTTCATTAAACTGTCAAACACCAAGCGGTCACCGGTGACCGCAACCTATTGTTCTATAATTGTGTCTACAAAACCGGTACTCGACGAGTTAAGACGAATCGGTGAAATTTTATGGGATTTTCCGTTTTCTGAATTTTCATATGTGGTAATCCTGTGTTTTATATGTAATAGCTGCTGCTACCACTGCACAAATAAAGCATAATATATATCTGTTCTTGATTTCTTTGAAGATAATCTGAAGGAACGGTGAAGGGGCTTGCAGCTTTAGTTGCCTTAATAACTTTAATGAGAATCGTTTTTCTTAAGTCGAGATATTAATAGGCTGTTATGCACTAACTAGTTTCAAGTCTAGAAAACTCACCGCGAACGGTGAAGCGTGAAAAAGGTTGTAACTTTTAGTCAGAAGCTTCCACGCTTTTTTTTTTCTTTAGTATCTAAAGCTTGTTTTATAATTATCAATGGTGGGTCAGGTCTTCTGTCTGTAGATTTACCTTGTGATACAACTCTATGTCTAACCTAATCAACAAATATGTTGTTGATACATCATCATCATCATTTTCCATCATCAGACAGACGGATGGACCATTCAATTATTGACGCTTCAAAAGTGCCTAATTACGTGTTATTTGAAATAAATGCTTTGATTTTGACTTTGACTTTCATATCAGCCAAAAGACGTCCACTAATGGCCATAGAACAATAATAATAACTCCTGTTATTGAGTGGCCGAAAGTAATTTAGATTCTTTTCTAGACGTATCAGGGGCACTATTTTCTCATTAGAAGTACGTAGGCAGAGGATATCCTTTTCATTGTGTAAAGTGAATCTATTTTGCATTCTCCGGATACTAATAGTAGTGATGATTCACCGGTTCTGGCTCACGCGTTTGACAGGTCAAATCCGGGAGAATCAGTCGCACCAATTCACGTTTCTGCAGTCCGTTTTTGCGTAGGATGCGTGGTTCTGGAGTTATGCAAATCAATTGCAAATCCATTTATTGTTATCTCATTCATTTCCGGTGCTCCTGACCCTCATCAACGCTCCATTGTTATTATCTATACTTCGAACACCCTTTTGGCGTTCTTATCTATTACTCACTGGTAATCCTCATTATATTTCATTTCCTATGTCATCAATAAAACACAATCATTCATTTTAATTTTCTAATTAATTTATTACTTTTTTCTACAAAATATGAGTGGAACATCTCATCCACAAAAATATCATTGTACAGTGTGTTCCCTGTAAATATGTTCGTAAAACTATGCATTGAACATCCCTGAAACTTAAATAGCAAATACATTAAGCAATATTCACCACAAACTGAAGTCCAATCATTCTGAATCCTATCAACATTCCAGTCCCATCTCTTACAATTCCTTTTCAAAAACTGAAGATGATATCGCTCAGGTGTTCGTCCATATGAATCAAAATATTGACCGATGCCATTCGCATCGATATGTACAGCTATCCAGTGTGACCCTGGTTTATCATCCGCATCCAAATTGCATATTATATACGTTGGTACATGTGTATACATAGGTAGTCTATTAGCAGCATAAACATTATTTTCTAGACTGACATGAATCTTTTTCATATGCTTTTGTAATTCTAGTGTGTCCATGATATTACTGTTATTAACAAATTATTACAGTACTAATCTATTCAATGGTTGTCATACGAATGTTCAATTATAGTGATTTGTAAATATTAAATATCGCATTCTTTTGGGAATCACAAAACAAGTTCATGCCTGTTGCGATGTGCGATAAATTTGTTGACTCATAGAGTTCAGATAAGAATGGTGCTATATAAGATCGAACAGTTGCAGTCATGCAGTCAGTCTATGGTCGTTTGACCACAGTGGATTGTGTACGTCTACCAATACTACGTTTGTGTTACTTACTTCAACGCATCAATGGTCATGGAGGTAAGTGTTTATTCTATTGACAAACTTACTTGTATTTCTGTTGTTGTTTCCTAACGTGTGTGTGTGTGTGTGTCAGATTAAGTGTAAACTAATTGATATTAACGTGATAACTCTGTTGTTGCAGAGATCATTCAACTTCGCAGACGATAATGAAAATACCTATAAACAGTATTACTACTCGCCACTCTCTCCCCAACACGAAGAAGAGAGTGATGACATCGTCGTTATTAACACAGACGATGGAGGAAAAAGGAAATCGCAACCGATTGATCAATTTTTTGAAGTGACACCAAAAATAAAAAGGAAGAAGCTGCTATCGTCGACTGTGGCACGAGCTGCTAGAGATGGCGTATCATACATCTCTACAAATTCTGACGACGGAGACCAAGCGACGCATCTCATAAAAATTGAAATGTATGATATGAAGAAACTATCCAATTAGTGATCACTGGAAGCACGCTACCACGAGGATTAAATATTACGTAAAGAATAATAAGGATAGCATCTACGACAACACAAACGGTCTCGTATACAATATTACAAAGACAATAGCAGAAAGTGAAAAAGTTAAAAAATACTTTTTTAACAATGACACTCATTAGTGGATTAGTGAATGTGATTCTGTTTACTTAAAGTACTTCTGTGTACTCATTAGATTTTTAGATGACTTTCCTAGCAAAACACTTAACTGTTACTTACTGTGCTACATACTTTTTTCTTTATTATAAAAATGGAAAACTTCAGTGAAATATGCATCAGTTCTTTCTTTTCCGCACCCATTGAGGAGAATATAGAACAATCCAACAGTGAATTCAATCAGGAGCTGTCTAAAGTTTGTGATGAAATGGAGAAGCGTGAACTGTTCAATTCATCGTATGATGATGAGTTGTATAATCAATGTTTGATGGTTGAAACAACGTTGATGTAAGTATTAGAAGTACAAACTCAATAAGAAATATTATTGTATTAATGTTTTATTTTAAGATTTGTCTAACAATTTTCTTTTTTGTTACAGCCAACAACAAGTTGGAAGAGGTATCAAACAAGGTATCACTGCCGATGAAAATAAGGTTACCAAGAAAGCAAAATTTGACGAAGGAGCTTCTACATCATCAATTGAAACCAATGACGTTGACAACAATAAGGTGGAATGTGATAAATGTCATGTTTATATTAATAAAAGGTATTTAAACAACCATTTAAAAAGCAATACACATAAAAATAATCTTTTAAAATCACATAATTCATTAACGAGTGTTACAGTTGTTGAAACCGCTTTTGGCAATCGAATTTTAACATATAGAATTAATAGTAAAACACATCAATCAGGGCAATATTTTGAAACGCCGGAATCGTTTTTAAATTCATTAAAAATCGATATCTTATTTTTGATAAATGAATGTATTCAACAACACACAATTTGTAAAATAAACTTCATATTGCATGCTGATTTCATACAACAAACTAAAGATATTAAAAATACGTTTGATTTTCAAACGTTTAATTACATAATATGTCAAGGAGATGACTTAAATATTTTTTATTCATCATTAATAGACACAGTAGTCGGTAAAATTTGTCAATTTGAAAAAAAAGATAGTGGTTGGAGTCTTAATCAAATTAAATACATAGATATGAATGTTAACAAATTCAACCCCCTACGTGGTAGTTCATACATCAACCTTCCTCAAGATATTAAATCAAAAAAAGCTGTAATCAATGTTAAAAATAATGATAATATGTGTTTCAAATGGGCATTACTCTCCGGTTTATATCCTGTATGTAAAAATGTAGATCGGGTAGCATCTTACGCAATTCATGGAAATAAATTAAAATTTACTGGTATTTCTTTTCCGGTTAAAATTGCAGATATATCAAAAGTAGAGAAATTAAACAATATTAGTATTAATGTTTTTGGTTTAGAGTATAATAAAGAAAAAAAGTGTAATTCTGTTGTAGGTCCTTTATATTTATCAAAATGTCGTACACCTAATCATATTAACCTACTATATATATCGAATGGTACTAACAATCATTACTGTTATATTAAAAACTTATCGCGATTAGTAAGTTCACAAATATCAAGACAACATCATGCAGTTTGTATATGTGATTCATGTTTACTTCATTTCCCATCAAAGGAAAGACTTAATAACCATCAACAATATGATTGCGCGCACATTTGTACAGAATTACCAAACGGTGTGGATTCCAAAAAGGATTGGTTTGGTAAAGCAACCTCAAATAATAAATTAAAATTTGATAAATTCGCGAAAAAGTTGGAAATGCCGTTTGTGATTTATGCAGACTTTGAGGCATTTTTGAATCCGATAGAATCATGTAGTAACGATCCATCCAAGCCTAGTACAATTAATATTCAAAAACATGAAGTGTATAGTTTTGGATATTACATTAAATGTTCATATGATAACAGATTATCAAAATATGAGACATATAGTGGGTCAAACTGTGCACAAGTGTTTATGAATCGCCTTTGTGAAGATGTGAAAGCAATAGTTAAAAAAAATAGTTTCCAAAAATGTCCCGTTCCATTATCAGATGAAGAGAAAATTAAAATTTCAAATTCAAACATATGTCATATTTGTGAAACTGAAATTTTAAATGAAGATCTTTTTTACGATTTTGATTGGCACACTGGTAGTTTTAGGGGTGTTGCACATCAAGTGTGTAGTTCTAAGTACAGAACCCCTCGTCATATCCCAATATTTTTACATAACCTCAGTCACTACGATGCTCATTTCATTGTCCATGCATTAAACCTCGATGATAACAAAGTTGAAGTTATTCCACAAAACAAAGAACGATACATATCATTTTCAAAACAGTTAACAATAAATAATCAACCAGTAAGTTTAAGATTCGTAGATTCACTGAAATTTTTATCGTGTAGTTTAGATCAACTAGCTAAAAATCTTAATGATGATCAGTTTACAGAATTAAAAAGGAACTATCCTAATAATGAAGATTTTTCACGTTTAAGACGGAAAGGTATTTATCCTTATGAATTTATGTGTAATAGTGATTGCTTGAAACATCCATCACTTCCTGATCAACACCAATTTTATAGTTCACTCACAGATTCAAATATTTCAAATGATGATTATAATCACGCAAAAGATATTTGGCAACATTTTAAGTGTAGTAGTATGTCTGATTATTCCAATTTATATTTAAAAACTGATGTTTTACTTTTGACTGATGTATTCGAAAACTTTAGAAAGCTTTGTATAAAAACTTATGGACTAGATCCTGCTCATTACTATACTGCCCCAGGTTTAAGTTGGGATGCAATGTTAAAATTTACAAAAATAGAATTAGAATTATTAACAGACTATGACAAAGTTGCTTTTTTTAAAGCTGGTATTAGAGGGGGTATATCTCAGTGTAGCAATCGTTTTGCTAGAGCAAATAATAAATTCATGGAAGATTATGATAGCGAAAAACCTAATTCATATCTCACATATTTTGATGCGAATAATTTATATGGTTGGGCAATGTCTCAATCTCTTCCTGTTGGTGGTTTTGAATGGGTAGATTCTAATACAGATTATAATGTTTCGGATAACTCTGATTTCGGTTATGTTTTAGAAGTTGATTTGGAATATCCTGATGAACTTCATGATTTGCATTCTGACTTTCCGTTATGTCCTGAAAACATATGTGTGGGTAATACTAAAGAATCTAAATTAGTTCCTAATTTAAATAATAAAAATAAATACATCATTCATTACAGGAATTTAAAACAATGCGTTGAAATGGGGATTAAATTAATGAAAGTACATAGAATTTTAAAATTTAAACAGAGTTCTTGGTTAAAGAAATACATAGACTTAAATACTAGTTTGAGAACGTTAGCTACATCAAACTTTGAAAAAGACTTTTTTAAATTAATGAATAATTCTGTCTTCGGTAAGACTATGGAAAATATTGAAAAAAGAGTAAACGTTAAACTACTAACTCACTGGGATAATCGTGGTAAAGTTTTAGGTGCTCAGGATTGGATTGCAAAACCAGAATTCCATAGTTTATCAATATTTTCAGAACATTTAGTCGCAATACAATTACGGAAAACAAAGTTAATTTATGATAAACCGATTTATTTAGGATTTTGTATTTTAGATATATCTAAGACCCTTATGTATGAATTTCATTATAACTACATGATTAAAAAGTTTCATAATAAAATTAAGTTATTGTACACCGATACCGATAGTTTGATATATCAAATTTTTACAGATAATTTTTATGAGGATATAAAACCAGATCTACTTCACTATTTCGATACATCAGATTACCCGGAAAATAATATTTACGGATATCCAAAAATAAATAAAAAAAAGTTAGGTTTTTTTAAAGATGAGAATAATGGTAAAGTATTGAAGGAATTTGTAGGGTTGCGATCAAAAATGTATGCCTTAGAAATAGAAGATAAATTTATAGCAAAAGCAAAAGGAGTTAACAAAAGTGTTACCAAAAAAATGAATATGGAAAATTACAAATCGTGTTTGTTTAATAAAAATGTATTATATTGTAGTATGCTTCGATTTAAGTCAATCAAACACACTATTTTTACACAAAAAATAAATAAAACATCTTTGTCATATAATGATACCAAACGATGTATTATGGACAACAACATTGATACATTGGCTTGGGGACATTATAAATTATGTTAAGTGTAATACTTTTATTTCTGTGTGTATATACAAAATTTGTTTTGATTGCAAAATTATGATATTACTATAATATTATATAATAGTTCATTTAAAATTTATTGTTTGATTGTAAATAGTGCAAAAAATAATTGTAGTTTTTATTTCTGATAAGTACTAAATGTATTAGAAATAGTATACAAAACATTCTGTTTTTCGCAAATTATATGTTTTAGGTATATAATTTTGTCAATATATAGTAATTTTACACCGACATTTTCATTTTTATTTCATCCCTTTAAAACTCTAGACGTGTGAAATGTATCACTTTATCCATCCGTTTACTGCTATTGTGGCAGGACCAAGTGGATGTGGGAAGTCAAATTTTGTAACAAATTTCATAAAATCAGTTAAAGAAATATGTAATTGTGATTTTAATCAGATCACATGGTGCTTTGATGAAATGCAGCCTTTATATAATTTACCAAATGTTAACTCCAAGGAATTCCAAATCTTAATATGTTTGATGGTGAAAACCCACACCTTATTATTATTGATGATCTAATGAGAGAGTCTGATGGAAGAATTGTGGATATATTTACAAAAGGTAGTCATCACAGGAATCTTAGTGTATTTTATTTAACACAAAATTTATTTCATCAAGGTAAAGGTCAAAGAGACATTTCTTTAAACTCAAGTTATATAATTTATTTTAAAAACCCTCGAGATAAAACTCAAATAAGATATTTAGCACGCCAAGTGTCACCAGATAACCCAAAATTCATTGAAGACGCCTACAGGGATGCAACTTTCGAAGCGCATGGATATTTAATGATAGATTTAAAACAGAATACAAATGATTTTTGTCGTATCAAGACAAATGTATTCCCATTTAATGGTTACTGCACAGTCTACGTCCCCACGAAAGAGTTTAAATATACCAAGAATCAAACAATTCAAATCATTTCTAAATGATGCATCGTCGACTCACCACGCATAAACATTTGCTAAACGCTTTGCATACGCTTAAACCAAAATATCAAAGAGCGTTACTTAAAACGTGTGATGAAGAAGAAATAAATTGTATTTGTGAATGTATTCATAACGTTTTACAAGGAAAGATACCTCTCAAAGATCAAGATAAACAAAAATTGAATAAACACAAAAATATACTCCGTAAACTGGTGCATAAGTGTACACATAAACTAAGAAAAAATATTATTATACAAAAAGGAGGGGCTTTCTTACCAATAATATTAGGTGCAATATTGAGTGGATTAGTAAGTGGACTAGCCAGTTAACATGGAAAATGCTAAGAAAATGATACTTATTGAACCTGGATTGATTGAAAAATTAAAACAAGAAAATAAGGTTACTAGTAATTTGTCTCGACTAGATATTGAAATGCAAAATATTATGAATAGTAAGACGGAAGACCGAAAGAAGTGGATGTTATATTTACAAACACTACAAAGATACCTTCACTTTACCGAAGAGGATCGTCAACCACTCAGATTACCAATTTATTCTGATACATCTAATGAAGATTCAAATGGATCTAAAATTGGTTTTAAAAATAAAGATAGAGATCTAAAAACTTCAGTTGATGCTGAATCTTTGTTAGAGGAGAAAGGATCTATTAAAAGTATAGAAAGTGAAGCAAATCCACTGTATTCACCAACACAAATACTCAGTTTAATTCCAAAAACTTATAATAAAAAAGGTGAGTCATTATTAAACTTAATTGGAATAAGTAAAAGTAAAATACGTTGGGACAATGAAGGCACAGTCATAATTGATAATGAAAAAATTCCAGGAAGTAATATTGTTGATTTAATAAATGATTCACTTAGACCCTTAAAAAAAGTGATCCGATAGGGTGGGATAGATTTGCTAAAGCATTAAAAGATATTAAAGTACCACTTACTTATATTGGAAATCCAAAGAGATGTGAGTTTATTAACCAACTTCAAGCAAAAGATCTGAACAAAACCTCTGAGATTGAAGTTCAAGAGTTTTCTACACCGAGCAGTGGAGATAAAAGATCTATAACTAAAATACGTAAAAAGATCGATTGGGAAAAATGGACCCCGTACTAGAAGAAATTAACAGGATTTATTATGATCCATCTAACCCCGCTGGTTTTGGTAGTATTGATAAATTATCAAAAGCTATGAAGGAGAAAATGGATAAAAAGCAAGTAAAGGAATGGTTACAATCACAAGAAACATATACACTACATAAACCCATTCGGAAAAAATTCCCGCGTAATAGGTACATTCTATCAAACATTAATGAGTTGTGGCAAGCTGATTTAAGTGATATGCGAACTTATGCTCAATATAATGATGGTTTCAACTACATACTTTGTGTTATTGATGTATTTAGTAAATATGCTTTTGCAAGACCAATGAAAAAGAAAAACTCAGAAACAACTAAAGAATGTTTTGAAAGTATATTTACTGAAAGTAATTCAACACCTACTCACATACAATCTGATAAAGGTACAGAATTTATTTCAAAAGATGTACAAAAATACTTTAAATCCAAAAAGATAAATTACTATACCACTAACAATCCTGATATTAAGGCTAGTATTGTTGAACGATTTCAAAGAACTCTAAAAATGAAAATGTGGCGTTATTTCACTCATAATAATACTTATAGATATGTCGATGTTTTACAAGATTTAATATACTCTTATAATCACAGCATTCACTCGAGTATTAAGATGTGCCCATGTGATGTAAGTTCCAACAATATTATGACAGTTTGGACTAATCTTTATGATAGAGGATCAAACAAACTTTCTTTAGAAAATTCTAAACCAAATTTCAACGTGGGTGATTATGTTCGAATAACTAAATATAAACATGTTTTTCAAAAAGGATATGAATCCAATTGGAGTGATGAAATATTTATTATATCTTCAATAATTGATAGATCTCCATGGATTGTTTATACAATAACTGATTTACAAAATGAACCAATAGTTGGTACTTTTTATGAAAGAGAATTACAGAAGGTCACTTACAACCCCACCTCACAATATAAAATAGATAAAATAATTGGCACTCGTTATTCGGGTAACAGAAAAGAAGTATTAGTGAAGTGGAGAGGTTATCCAGATAAATTTAACAGTTGGATTTTAGCTTCTAGTTTACAAGAAATATGAATAAAGAAAGTTTTTATTTAACTTTGCTCAGCAATAGTTCAATGGAATACTTTCCTGATAACAAGACCACAAATTTTTCAACAAAATTACCAAAAGCTATGAAATTAGAAGGTGAATGGTCGGTTGGAGTTGTCGAGTTTCAATATCCATGCACCATGTTTACTGTTCAAGATCATGAAAATGTTGTATACATCACAAAAACCATGATAATGCCTAATGAAGATAAACCATCAACAGTGTACTACAAAAAACATATTCCCGCTACCAACTACGATAACGTTGAACATATTTTAAAAACGTTAAATAGTATCAGAGAGAACTTGAAATTTCGTTATGATGAAATAACAAAATTTGTGTCTGTTTCTGTTTTGGATAAAAATATAACTTCCATAACATTATCACCCAAATTAAGTTTACAACTAGGTTATGAACCAAATACAAATCTCCTAGACAGAAATTTTGGGAAGTGTCCTGCTAATTTACACTTAGGGTTACCATCACAACTATTTCTATATTGCGATATTATCGATCCTCAGATTGTGGGTGATGTTATGACTCCGCTATTAAGAGTCATTTCATTAGATCCTTCAAAATACATTTATGGTGCGAATAAAATGCACATTTTCTCTCCACCTCACTACTTACCTGTTATGCGAAGAGAGTTCGATACGTTAGAAATAGATATAAGATCGAGCACAGGACAAAAAATCCCATTCCAGTTTGGAACCGTGTGTATTAAACTACATTTCCACAAATTATAATAATGTATTCTCATCAGGATCATCATAAATGTCCATACGAAAATTATTATTCTCATCAAGCTGGATCAGGAGTTGGAGTAATTTATAAGGGTTCACCATACCAACGTGGTCATGGTATTGGGAGCTTCTTAGGAGGGTTATTTAGATCAGTTTTACCTTTACTTTCAAGTGGTGTTCGAGTGGTTGGTAAGGAGGCATTAAATGCTGGAGTAGGACTTTTATCAGATATGGTTCAAGCCCGTCCTATGGAAGCCTCAATAAAAAATCGTCTAAAGCAAGTTAGTACGAACTTAAAACGAAAGGCTGATGACAAAATTGATCGATTTAACATGACAGGATCTGGGTATATAACTAAAAGAAAACGATTGGCCTCGTTCATTCCACCACTAACAGCGAAAGTGAAAGCTACGAAAAAACTTGGTCGAAAACCAAAAAACATCAAAGATATATTTTCAAATTAAGTATGTCTTTCCTTCATAATCATTCTTGTGAGTGCGTTAAGTCAGAATTAGATTTGTTTGCATTACCGTCTACACAAACAAGCATTGAAAATGGATTGTGGATTCATTATAAACCAATTTCATCTCTTGCTGATGATGGACCTATCGAGTTTCAAGTTCCTGGAACAGGCGATGACTACATAGATTTGTCTCATACATTACTCCACATAAAGGCAAAAGTATTAAATCAAGATTCAACAAACTTGATATCAGCTACAGCAGTAGCACCTGTAAATAATTGGTTGCATTCACTTTTTAGTCAACTCGATATCTATTTAAACCAAAAACTTGTGTCACCACCTAATAATACCTATGCTTATCGAGCATATATGGAAACCCTTTTAAACTATGCACCTGCTGCTAAACAATCTCATCTTACTTGTAGTCTTTGGTATGATGATACAGCAGGAAAAATGGATTCCACAGATGGTAAAAACATTGGATTTGTTAAAAGACAGGAATTAGTTAATGAAAGCAGGGAAGTAGAAATGATTGGTCATCTTCATGGTGATATTTTCAATCAAGATAAATTTTTAATTAATGGCGTTGAAATGAGTGTAAAATTAGTTCGGTCAAGAGAGAGTTTTAATTTAATTGCTGGATCAAATGATGTAAAGTTTAAAGTTTGCATTACGGATGCAACTCTTATTGTTCGAAGAGCACGAATTAATCCAAGTGTATTACTCGCACATCAGAAAGTTTTAGCTTCTACCACTGCTAAATATTCTATAACTCGTGCTGAAGTTAAAGTTTTAACTATTCCATCGGGTGTTCAAGGGAAAACTCTTGATAATATATTCTTAGGACAGGTACCCAAAAGATGTATTATTGGTTTTGTGAATAATTCCGCATTTAATGGTTCACTTACTAAAAATCCATTTAACTTTGAAAACTATGGTATTAACTCTTTCAGCTTATATATTGATGGTCAACAAATACCTTCCAAAGCTTTGCAACCATCTTTTAATAATAATATGTTTACATCAGCATATCATACTCTATTCTCGGGGACTGGTATTCACTTTCTTAATGAAGGAAATGCAATCTCTCGTGAACAGTATGCCAAAGGTTACTGTCTTTTAGCATTTGATTTAACTCCTGATTTATCAGCTAACTCATCAGCCCATTGGAATCTCATAAAGCATGGTAGTGTAAGATTAGAAGTACGATTTGAATCCTCACTAATACAAACAATTAACTGTATTGTTTATGCTGAGTTTGACAATATTATTGAAATAGATAAAAATCGAAATGTTACTGTAGACTATAGTAGTTAGGATTATAATGTGTGTTGTGTTTTAGATATATGTGTAATGCTTAATGCATTTTTGTGTGTGTGTAACTAAATGTAACATTATAAAATTAATAAAACAAATTATATGCAATATATTATTTTTTATTTCTTTATATACGGGAGGCTATTTAATCTTAAACAAAACACTGTTCGAGTTTAAACTTTACATAAGCACATTGACTAAACCACTGAACATGCTGCTGCCAAGGATCATCGTCATCTTCCCAATCTTTTAAACCACCACCACAATGGAAACACTTGGTCCTGTCTCCATAGCCAGTATAAAAGAAACCGGCTTCTGCAAGATCTTCAGGCTTCTGCTGCATAACGAGAGGCCAGTTTTCGAAACTCATCAATCGTCTAGATTTTGAACTGAAAAATGGATATTCAGCTCTTAGGTACTGCATATTCTTCACTTTTTCTTCTCCAATCAATTTTGTAGTTTTGTTTTTCCATGAAGTGTTCTGTACACGTATACCGCACTCATCTCTTCCTTCTGCTATTGTTTTTCTCTCAGCATCACAAGGCGACAGCTCCTTGGATCTAATGAGTACACAGAAGTACTTTAAGTAAACAGAATCACATTCACTAATCCACTAATGAGTGTCATTGTTAAAAAAGTATTTTTTAACTTTTTCACTTTCTGCTATTGTCTTTGTAATATTGTATACGAGACCGTTTGTGTTGTCGTAGATGCTATCCTTATTATTCTTTACGTAATATTTAATCCTCGTGGTAGCGTGCTTCCAGTGATCACTAATTGGAATCTTGGATAGTTTCTTCATATCATACATTTCAATTTTTATGAGATGCGTCGCTTGGTCTCCGTCGTCAGAATTTGTAGAGATGTATGATACGCCATCTCTAGCAGCTCGTGCCACAGTCGACGATAGCAGCTTCTTCCTTTTTATTTTTGGTGTCACTTCAAAAAATTGATCAATCGGTTGCGATTTCCTTTTTCCTCCATCGTCTGTGTTAATAACGACGATGTCATCACTCTCTTCTTCGTGTTGGGGAGAGAGTGGCGAGTAGTAATACTGTTTATAGGTATTTTCATTATCGTCTGCGAAGTTGAATGATCTCTGCAACAACAGAGTTATCACGTTAATATCAATTAGTTTACACTTAATCTGACACACACACACACACACACGTTAGGAAACAACAACAGAAATACAAGTAAGTTTGTCAATAGAATAAACACTTACCTCCATGACCATTGATGCGTTGAAGTAAGTAACACAAACGTAGTATTGGTAGACGTACACAATCCACTGTGGTCAAACGACCATAGACTGACTGCATGACTGCAACTGTTCGATCTTATATAGCACCATTCTTATCTGAACTCTATGAGTCAACAAATTTATCGCACATCGCAACAGGCATGAACTTGTTTTGTGATTCCCAAAAGAATGCGATATTTAATATTTACAAATCACTATAATTGAACATTCGTATGACAACCATTGAATAGATTAGTACTGTAATAATTTGTTAATAACAGTAATATCATGGACACACTAGAATTACAAAAGCATATGAAAAAGATTCATGTCAGTCTAGAAAATAATGTTTATGCTGCTAATAGACTACCTATGTATACACATGTACCAACGTATATAATATGCAATTTGGATGCGGATGATAAACCAGGGTCACACTGGATAGCTGTACATATCGATGCGAATGGCATCGGTCAATATTTTGATTCATATGGACGAACACCTGAGCGATATCATCTTCAGTTTTTGAAAAGGAATTGTAAGAGATGGGACTGGAATGTTGATAGGATTCAGAATGATTGGACTTCAGTTTGTGGTGAATATTGCTTAATGTATTTGCTATTTAAGTTTCAGGGATGTTCAATGCATAGTTTTACGAACATATTTACAGGGAACACACTGTACAATGATATTTTTGTGGATGAGATGTTCCACTCATATTTTGTAGAAAAAAGTAATAAATTAATTAGAAAATTAAAATGAATGATTGTGTTTTATTGATGACATAGGAAATGAAATATAATGAGGGTTACCAGTGAGTAATAGATAAGAACGCCAAAAGGGTGTTCGAAGTATAGATAATAACAATGGAGCGTTGATGAGGGTCAGGAGCACCGGAAATGAATGAGATAACAATAAATAGATTTGCAATTGATTTGCATAACTCCAGAACCACGCATCCTACGCAAAAACGGACTGCAGAAACGTGATCAGAGCATGGCAAAACCTTTTTTTTTTTTTTTTTTTTTTTAGGATTGGTGCGACTGATTCTCCCGGATTTGACCTGTCAAACGCGTGAGCCAGAACCGGTGAATCATCACTACTACTAATGCCAATTTCTAATTGTAAATGATGATTAACTTCTAACATATTTCTTGATAGTAGAGACTGTTTTGTTGGCTGACATATCGTGAATGTGAATGCTGAGAATGAAATCTAAGGTACTTTCAGTTTTATTTTATTTTTTAGTCTAGTATTGTGTGCAGTATTTCTAGGCTCATCCTCTAATGCTCACATATACGTGGTGAAAGAAAAGTTGGAGTCGTACTTGTAATGTATACCTGTGATGTGCAGATCTGCGTACCCCTTTGCTGATTAAAAGGCGTAACGTTATGTTATGTGCATACGTATGCAATTTCTTTATAGTTAGCCTTAGCATAGTCGCGGAGAACCTAACGGGTAACCGGGGCTCCGGCTCGACGTGCAGGAGAAGGAACGGGGTGGTTTTTAGTCAGTAAGAGTCTGACACTCCCTTCCGCCTCACCCAGGCGGGAACAGTCATTCGATGATTTTCCCCCCTTAAAAAAAAGCCTTAGCATGATCCAGGAACAAGTTCTTAAATAATTTTATCAATATTATGAAATCGATAGGTATATCGATGTCGAGTAATAACTAGGTAGGTTTACCTAGCTATTCCAATTTTGTATCTTTACAAATATTGTTCTTAAGTTTTCTCCTTCGGAATAGAAGTTTACCTCTTATAAAATGATTTTGATTCGAAACGCTCGACGGAAAATTTTCACTGAGAAAACATTATTAAAAAAAATGTTGTATTACCTTTCTTTGACTTAGAAGTGGAAACATTTTCCTGGAAAATTCTAAGCTATTGTGTTTCTGTCGGCTATAGTGATCAGGAGATAGGTACGATACTTTTATTAAAAGGAATATTAATGCTAGGGCTCTGCTCATGGTTGCAGCTATATCATGGATATAGAATTATCTATACATTATATATACTCTTTTCAATAGACCCGGTATCGCTTTGTGATTCTGGTGTCCATTGGTGGCGCTCATAATTTACCATCAGGTGATTCATCAGCTCATTTGGCCTTATTATAAAAATGTATACATATTCATGGTTCATGGTATAAGCCTGATTTGGATTTGGTATCTAATATCTATCGGTTATCAGATCTATTTGGCATAATAGAATATTGTTGTATTGAAATATTATATCATTGATTTTAATTAAATACACAAAGAAACAATTCGGTCTACTCTTTCGAAGCCTATGTAGGTCCTACATAGGGCTATTAAGACTAGAAGAATTACAAAAGTTTCGACGGAAAAAATGTGCTCATACAGCGTAAATTTTCCGAGATTGAATGTTAAAGTTTAAAAAGATTAAATTATTGTACTTTCAACTTCAATAATAATAATTCTTCGCTAAATCCCGCGAACGTAAAGGTTATCCCGAACTCAAGTGCTCAGTACACCCCTTCCTGTTTTCTTTCCATTTCAGTATCAGAGTTAATTTAAAAATAATATTATTTAGAAGATGAGAATTGTTATTTTCTGTTCAGTCGTCGTATCGGTTGAAATATATGTTGGTAGTTCGTACGACAAGTGATGCTACTATGATAATTTCCATGTTTTTTTTTATATTTGATCGATAATGCTGCTTATGCTTTGGTGGATAGTGAATCCATTGAAAAATACCTTCAGACTTTTCAGTTCATTCTCGGCTGTGTTCTAATGGCATAGTATACCTAATTACCTACACGCAAAGTGAGGAACACAAATCCTATTTATTGAATGATGATGATGATGATGTCTCTTATGTGGACTCGGCTTTATGCTTCCCATATTACTGCCATTACTTTAAGAAATTAGGTTACGTGTAAGTAGGAAAAAGCGTAGTTTTTATTTTCTGTCTTCAACAGCTGCTAACATTTTATATGCGGCTGAGGAGTGGAATTAAATTGCAGCTTAGCTTCTATTCAGAAATTAGATAACAATGAAATATTATTGTCGTGGTGGCTCGAAGGTTTAAGACGCCCACTTCTCATGCATGAGGGTGCGGGTTCAAAACCTACCAACAGTAAGTACCAATGTGACTATTTCCGAGTTATATGTACTTTCTAAGATCATTCAGACATGACTGACAAATGGTGAAGGAAAACATCATGAGGAAACCTGGGCTTATAATATCATATTATAGGTAAGATTGAAATTGCCAACCCGCATTGAGCAAGCGTGGTGATTAATACTGGGGCTCCGGCTCGACGTGCAGGAGAAGAAACGGGGTGGTTTAGTCAGTAAGAGTCTGACACTCCCGCCCGCCTCACCCAGGCGAGAGCAGTTATTCGATGATTTTCCTCCCTTAAAAAAATACAATTTACTTGTTTGTAATACAACTCGGTGAAATAAAATCAATTCTGCATGTTCCCCCTTCTCGTCTAAAGTTAATTAACAAAACAAGAATTATTTGCAGCAAGCAGAGCCTTGTAATGGCTGTTAAAATAATGTTCCTCCAACAAAGTGTAGCCAACATTAATAAAATTCCTCAGTGAAGAAACACGAAACTTTTTTTACTCTATATTTTTCTCAGCAACTTGGAGCGTTTCCCCTCTAAGTTAATAAACGTAAGAAGAATTTAATAAAAGCGTCATATTTTGAGTATCACTTTTTTGTTCGCACAAGATAAGAATATTATGCAGGAGCCGGACTAGCGGAATTGGGAATTTAATTGTCTCGCAGCCAGCTAGGTTAAGGGGAAAAGAAATACAAAATGGAAACGAATGAAAACGCCGTATATAATTTCATTTACAGTTATACATTTTTGATTTGTTCTTGCAGCCCAATGCTATGCTGTAAGTGTCACACCAATATAGTCTCTTACATTGTAAGATATTAAATTACTATATTGTTTATACTCGTTAGATTTTACTTGCATTATTTGTGAACAGTGAACACATTCAGTTTATAAGCGTTTGGCCAGTATGGTGAAGTCATATCTGCCAAATTTTCAGTCTCAAGTATAATCAGACTCGTATTATCTTGTAATTAAGTTTACAATGACTTCTAAAATACAATTGACAGCTAATTCTTATTCTTGTAAGAACAATAATTAATTTTCATGATTAGGTAAGCAAATGATTACAAATATATGTTTGAAAAATTGTATACATTTTCTAACGTAAATAATTTTGCTAATAATTGTTATTATTATGAAATGAAGTGACGTTATCCACTCCACGAACAAATTAGTGGCTACTAATTGCCTTCAGACTGAATGACACTTGATAAACATCGAGGTCGAATCTAAAATGTTATGAATTCATTAATTATTTAAGTATGGGCTTCGAATTAGCAGAAATTGTTTTGATACAATTTGAAATTTGCTATTTATTTTACGTCTACATATTTTCACGTACCAGTCTCAACAAACGTTATACATATTAATACTGAATAGCTAATTAATAAATTTATTGCAAAAATGTGTGTTTTTATTAGTTTTTACGTTTTTTGCTACTTTTATGGCAAGGACTAGAGTATAAAACGTACAAACGTCACAAGTCTAAGGCCTTCCGCACATGTTCACACTCGCACTTGTTCACAACATGCGATACTGTGCCAATGTAGCTTTGACATGTGCGGTGGGTCTATATTTCAGAAAATGTATTGATCGTTTTTATTTAACCTCTACATATTAAAGACAAAAAATGAAAATCATGTAGCGAATTTACGAAGACTAGAACATGTCTGTTGAAATAAATTGTGCGTCTAATTAGGTTTTTCAAAGCATAACATAACATCACGCCTTTTATCCCCGAAGGGGTAGGCAGAGGTGCACACAGAAGTAACACCCACTTTTCACTATTTATGTTATGAGTCCCATGTAATAGGGGGTGAGCCTATTGCCATATACCGGGCACATTTCCAGACTCCGTGCTACTACTGAGAATTTTTTTAAAACCCAGTAATACTTTTGACACAAATTATTTAATTCATTACAAGTCCAATAGTTTTGTTTCGACATATAAAAGGATATAGCTAATTAGGACGACATTCATACAATTGTATAGAAATAATTTAAATTTAAAAACAGCTGTGTCCCCATTCTGGCGGGGAAGTCGCCTGTCTAACGGGGATCACATTCGAGAAACTTTTAAAAGCCGGTAAGCCTCGGTTCGCTACGAACGAAATCACAGCCTACTAAAGTATATTTCACCCTTTTGACGACACATTATGTACATTTGCAGCGCGTAACGACACGGGCACGGCTCACAATTTCCATTAAGGCGCTCCATAATAAGAACAGCCTAAAATTTAAGCGACACGTTCAAAATTCGACTCTAAACTAATGTTTGGTAAGTTCGATTTCTCTTGTCGGTTGTACACGTTTGTAGCCTAAGCACAGTAGTGTGTAGCCGCGCCCCATATAACACATATCGAATTAGCAAAAGGACGGTATCTTACTGCAATTAGCTTCAGCATATTAGGAGTGCCCAATTGTCCGCTGTACCTTTTCCGTGTCGTGCACACTGTCCAAAAATTGTCGGTGTGTATCTATGTAATGTATGACATCCTCTTTTATGGTGACTAGTTGAAGCATTCAAACGTGAAGTAGATATCCACTTTGTCGAGGTTTGACCATTCATACATGGCTTTTTGTAATGTTTATTGTGCGGGTATGTTCATGCTCTAGTAGCCCACTGCAGACGACTGTACACTGATTACGAGCGGTAGAAATGGAAACGTTGACTCGTTGAAAAGTTGTTTCGTTTCGTTGCCTGCCAGTATTTTGACTGTTGAATGACAGCTACATATTTTAATACCTATATGATTGTTTTTTTCCTTGTTTGGCTATTGTCTTGATGTCTTGAAGTCTTGATGTTGGTTTGTTTTTTAAGCGAGTGAGGTCGATAGGTCTTTATTCAAATTATTGGCTTAGCAGTCAACAGTCTGAATTCGTGTTCCCATTAATTTAAAAATAACATAATCAGTGAAAATACACGTGTAAGCGAATGCCTAATCCTTCGGGAATAATATGGAATATTGTGTTGTTTTGTTAATTAATTTGTTTAACAATTTGTCAAAATGAGTCGTAATTATACAGGAGTTATGTTGGTTGGTGGCAATTTGACAAATGTCCAAATTTTTCTATTCTTTCTGTGTGTATTATAGGGTACTGGTACATATACAGGGACCTATGTATCCATTGGGACTTGGGACCATAACTTTGCCATGTTGTGCAATAATTATGCAACGGATTCTATATTAAAAGTAAAAAAGCTTATTATTCAACTTTCACAGTTTGGAAAAGTTTCAAAATGTATGTTTTGGAATTGTTTCAGCTACTTTTTCGAAGTTGGAAGTTGAAAGGATTCAGTTTTTATGAAATGTCTTTGTTTTGCTCAAACGTTTGAAATGGGCATACTAATATTGATTGTTAAAGTTTGTAGGTAGATTAGTTAAAATATTATTCTATGAAATGTCAGAGGAATTAGCGGAAAGTTCAGAGTAGTTTCATGTTTCAATGAAGAGTACTATTGTAGCTTGCGAGTTTTGAATAATTGAACATTTAAAAAATGTTGAATACTTTTCCTTGTGAAAGTGTAACTATTTACTACATTACATATCTGTTAATCAGTAAATCAATATGTATCTTCTACTTTCTTCGTAATAGAAAACCAAATGAAAACACATCACGCGACCTACTTAACAGAAGATCCGTAGCAAATTGATAAAACTGAAAGCAGGATACAATAAAAACGTTTTAAAAACATCAAATGGACTGCCTAAGTGCGTTTATTAGCAGTGAATTAACCGAGTATCTGTTTATCCGTTGGAACCGACCGTTGTAATTATTTATTAAAATTGTTACCATACTCGCCGTACCTCCGACGAATATTAGCTGATGTGAAATTCTCGGGTGAAATGTAGGCGGGCCATTCATCCAACCCCATTTTAAGGATGGGATTTTTATTTTACCCACTGAATTATGTATAATGTTTATTACTGCAATGTTAATATGCATACGCAGGAAATTTGTGTTCACTCAAATTGTGTGCGATATCAATTTATTCATTCGTTGCCTGTTTTTATTTTTCTGGTTTGTGTTTTTCATGCGATGGTGTTTTATTTTTATTTTATGTATCTATATCGTGCACATTTTTAATACTATATCTAGTTTTTCTCTATACTAATCTTTTGTATTTTGTCTAAGGGTAATAAGGTCAAGTGTACTGTACTAAACTAATTCGTTTTTATTTGCTGAAGTTATTTGTATTTTAATGAGATAAAAACCAAAATAATTGATGAAGAATAGTTGAAGTACATCTTTTTCTATTCATTCTGTAAGTTATAAAAAATTCGTAGTTTTAACCAATACATGTCTGTACCAGCTCGAATTATTACTGCCTGTGCTGAAGTAACTCCCTGTTACTATGGCTACCGGTTCATAGCTTTGAAGAGCGACACTAAAGGGAACATTTGCCTAGCCTAGTATAAATACGGTGGCTGTCAATAGAGCAGGACTACAAACGTCCTTTACAAAGTAAAAGCACTATCATTACATAATTATTATATGGACTACTAAAAGGCAAATGTGTACTATGTTTAACTTACGACTTGGAAACCCAAGTTATGATAAACGTTGTGAAAAATTATGAATCTTATGACAATGCCTTCAGAGTTGTAATACGGTTGGTTTGGTGACTGTTAAACAACTTATTGCAATTTTGTTGACTATTTAAATTATATGTATTGTTTATAGTATTGTTATAAACATCTTCACGCCTTTAATCCCCGAAGGAATAGGCACAGGTGCACATTACGGCACTTAATGCCATTATACAATGTTGTTACATTGTACCTCTATAATGCATTTCCCACTTTTGACTATTTATGTTAAGAATTCCATGTAATAGGGGGTGAGTTTATTGCCATATACTGGACACAATTCCGGACTCCGTGCTGCCACTGAGATTTTTTTAAAACCCAGTAATATTTTGCCCGACCCGCACAACGAACCCCAGACTGCGACTGCCGGGTAAGGACCCGGCAGTCGCACTTGCGACCACTCAGCCAACGAGGTAGTATTGTTATATGTGTTTAAATATTGGTTGTTAATGCACCTACAAAACAGGAGAAAATCCTATTAGTTGACAGCGTTGTTTTAAAATAATACAAATACTATGCCAAAAAATATGAAACTTGCTGTGGATACCACGTTATGGCATCACACAAACTTATAAGTTCACACTTGAATTTTCAACATAGATGCGGCTTGCTTAGTATTTATTCTAAAGAAGAAAACATTGTCTTTAAGTATTTCCATCCTTTTATGGTGGTTTCTCTTGAGTCAGGTACGATTATGGTCACCATGCACAAAGCGTAGACCGCAATATGTTCATGACACGTCGTTTTAGGTGACAACATGTTTTAACAACTTCATTATTGCTTGGTTTTCAACCGTTTCACTGCATTATGTCGTCATACTATTGACAATTTTGCTGTACTTTTAAATATAATTACTATTGTTTTGTGTATGATCTAATCTAGTTCTAGTTATAGCTATAGAAATATTAATAAGTTTCGAGAGGTGACTTAGGACAATAAAGATTAAAGGAATGAATTGCTTCGCTTTACTTCTGATATTTTGATGGAACGAAGGGAGGCTATCACGCAGAATTTACCGCCAGGGGCGCTACTGTCAAGGGTGGCCTGTTGCCTAATCATTCCATTTGTAAATAGATGTCAGTAACATTGATTGCACCAACGGTAGCTTACTCGCCAGAGGCTCCATCTACTGATTGCAAATATGGCAGGGAAACAATCAGTGTGGTAGTTTGTAGTTTTCAAATGTATGTATCTTTCGAAGAAGAAGTTACACATAATTATACAAAGAGAATGCAATAAAAGAAGTTAAATATTCCTCACTTTGTTAACAGTCAAAGAATCTTGTGTTCTAGTACAGAGTTTCATGTTGAGCTGGGGCCTTAAATTTAATCTCTTAGTAGAAAACATCACATAAACGCAAGGAAAAGTAAAAGCCCTTAAATAAGAGAATGAAAAACGAGCAAGAAGCTCACACGAAACGTTTTAATCTCTTTAAGTGTACCTACAGATAGTTATATACAATACGTACCGGAGCCAGACGCTCGTCTAATATTAAATATATTGTTAAACTCTTCAAATTGATAGTTTGGGACATGCCAAAAATAAGTTTGCTGTCTATAATAAGATAATTTGATCTATAAGTACCGTGATACACAATAGTCACAATGTCTTTGCAAAAACTGATTGTAATTGTGAACACCACTTTTCACAAATCAAATTTAGTGCCGATTTTACAATCATCAGTTAATTCTTAACAGTTAGTATGGAAGAATTGTCAAATATATACACAGTTATTCATCAGCTAAAATTTATCTGGCATTGGGGAAATCTTTCCTTAGCGTCTATTTACGATAACTGTAGTTGAGATATTATAAACCTTGAAGTTGGCCTATTTTATAAAGCAAATAGTAGGTATACAATGAAATACTAACGCTTAAATTTTCTCGTCGTTAGTTTATTTTAGGAACTTGGACAGCCACAATTGGCAAGGCCGAATAATGGACAAGTGTAGAAAATTAAGCAACATGCAACTGCAAGCATAGCTATTAAGCCAAACAATCTTTGTAGGTACATGTACATTTCGCAAGGACCGTTTATTAACACTTTAAACAGCAATAAAACAACATAATCACGGCAGATATCGTGCTCGTGTATCAAAAATTCAATTATAAAATTTGCCATATCCTGTTTGCGCATTGCAAAATTTACTGAATGCCAACAATTTGGCTGCGTAACCTAGGTGCATTACATTAATTTCTAGCTGAAAGCTGGGGCATTAATTTGTGTCTGCCTCTACAGGGAAACCGCAAAATACTAGTTCCCTACTTCCGTTGCTATTCATAATAAAACCGGCGTTGGCCGCTAAGTGCTTCAACATCTGGGCGCAACGAAATACTATTATGATGACAAAGACTATGAAATACTGCTGCTGTTAACGCAGCCTTACTGATAAATGCGGGATATTGTTAGTTAAAATTGTTCGACACAAAACTATTGTTTCACAAGGGAATTTATGAGCTTGCGGCATATATTTTGACTTTAGTCTTTATTGGGTGTTATAAAGTACCTACTTTTAGCGTACTCCTATTTTGTTCTGATCTTTTGATCCGATTACTTAGGTACTAAGCCGAGTAACTACACCTTAATACTGATATAACCGACACGATTGATTGGTTCTCTTGATCTCGGAGTTAAGTTACGTAACTACCTTAGTAAGTGTAGTAGCGCACAGTAGTTGGAAGATCGTTTTCAAGTCTAATCAATGGATGAAGCTTTGTTTGAAGGTACTTGATATTGCAAGTTTATATTTATAGTGTACGTAATCGGTCAGATATAAGGTAGGTATTCTCCTAATTGAATAATTCGATTCTATTTCTAAACCGGTGACGGTTGTATATTGAGAAATAAATTATATTTATTCATTCATTTTAATCTAGTCAAAAATTTTGTTTACATGTACATTTAGAAGGCTTTCTTAGTGAGCAGAATAACATTTCCTAGTCATCACCCCAAATTCTTATTGAAAGGAAAGTATTTAATTTTTATAACCGAGGACGCATATTACTTTTATTACTTTACTATATTAGCCTCCAAACCTAAGGCTGGCTTTGCCTTTGAATAAAAAACCAATGTCGGGACGCGGTCGTGTTTTGCAGAATATAATTTATTACGTTTGCTGCCTCAGAGCTACGAATGTCGTGGAAAAACTTCTTAAAGTCTATTACGTAATGTTTGATAAACTGATGCCAATGTTTGAGATTTATTGCTAGTATTGTAGGGAGATAGTTGTTCGTATTCGTAAGCCGCATCCATTTGTTATGATTGCTTTATTGTCTTTTTGTAAGGTTTGATGATGTTTTAATGATTTATCGTGTGTTTTGATTGTTTGTTGGAATGAGAATATTGTTAACTGCGGTCAGTTTAGATAGAAATAGTTATACTATTAAAGTTTATTACGTCCATTTTCACCTATGTTTGTATTAGTCGTAGCGTTGTATTTAAGCAACTATTCACTTTAGGTACATGATGCAATGCAACCATGAGCAGAGCCCTTTTTTTGAGGGGGTAAATTATCCAATGACTTCTTCCACCCGGGTGAGGCAGGAGGGAGTGTCATTCTTACTGACTACCCTGTTCCTACTCTTGCACTTCGAGCCGGAGCCACGGCAACCCGTTACGTCCTTCGCGGCTCCGTATCGGCATCAGCCCTATTAGGCCCCATCCGTGGTGGTCCGATGTCTCTTTGATGGTCGGGCGGCGAGCTTCCCATGCTCACCGTCCGCAGGCCCGTGCTAACGGTGGCCCGTCCCGCGATCCCCGATGCCCGGAGTGTCCTTAATATCCTTAGGTATCTTATCGTTTAGTATTATCTTATCTAGGGTATCTTATCTTCTATTATATAAAGCTGCTGAGTTTGTTGGTTTGTATGAACGCGCTAATCGCATGAACTACTGGACTGATTTGTGTTGTATAGTCCATTCATCGAGAAAGGATATAAAACATCATGCTACGACCTACAGGGACTGAGCAGAGTGGGTAAATTCAAACGAATGTAACTAGTCCCTAATATTATGTCTAGCATATTAAGCGTGTAAAATCTGACGACCATCCTACTCCCTACTAATATACAAATGCGAAAGTTTGTGAGACTGTAAATGTGTAAGTGTGTGTGTTTGTTACTTTTTCACGTCAAAATGGCTGTAAGGATTGAGATGAAATTTGGGACAAGGGGTTGATTAGGGTCTGGAATAACATATAGAGCCCCCTTTTTAGCGGGCGAAGCGGCTGGCAGAAGCTAGTATTAATATAATTATTCAGATTAAATTAATATAAACTAATACCTGATGCCCGCGACGGCGTTCGTGTAGAATATGCTTCCTGTTTTATCCTTTGGGAGCATTTAATCGGGATAAAAGTATCCAATCATCTAAGTCAATCCATATCCTGCATCTGTATCAAATTTCATTAAAACCCGTTCAGTAGTTTCATCGTCATAGACGATCAAACATTCGAACGAAACTTTCGCATGTATAGTATTATAGTATGATAAAGCGATAATTAGGTATAACCTAATTTGAATATGAAATAACGTAACGTATGATTAAAATTCAAACTAAAACCATCAATGATATTTCAAATTGCTATTAAATGCCTACAAATTTCATATTTCGCTTTACTTATGCATAGGGAAATGAATATTGATATTGATTGAGCATAACATATCTAAACTTTACATATGTAGATAAAAGTAGTTACATAATGTGCTGTAATTAGTGATATTTATTTTTAAATGAACCAGAATTGATATAAGGCTAACTGTTAATAATAATAATTATCTGTCTATGGTTTAAACTGTCAAACACCGAGCGGTCACCGGTGACCGCAGCCTATTATTTTATAATAGTGTCTATAATGATGGTACTCAACGAGTTAATTTAGTAATACCTATATTAACTCGTCGAGTACAATAAAACAATAGGTTGCGGTCACCGGTGACCGCTTGGTGTTTGACAGTTTAATCAAGTTATATAGATATTAAGCAGTATCAGCTACAAATTTGAAAAAACGAAGGGGTTTGGACCATAATCTATTTCTATTCCAAATTTCAAGCCGATCCCTTCAGCCGTTTTGACGTACAGGAGTCACACACATACAAGCAAGCAAACAAGCAAACACGCAAAGAAACAAATAAACTTTCGCATTTATAATATTAGTAGGATTTCTTACACCGGAACTATCTTTACATACAAGCATATGAAGGTACGTAGTAATGAAAGTATTTTATATTAGCTCAGGGATATAGTAGAAGAGACGTTTAAGGGATTAAAGCCACAAGAGTCACAGGATCTATTTCGGTACCATTACCCAAGTTAACCACAAGACCCTACCACTGTATTCGTAAACAAGAAGTCCAAATTGGTCTGTTTCATATAACATTTATACCTACCTGTTATTTTCTTAAGTAATGGTCAGAAGTATGCTTATTCTGTATTGTGATATTAATTCGTTAATAGTTGTTAAATGCCTGATACAATAGAAAATTGATTTCAACGTTATATTCATATCTTTATTTGCATACCATAACGTTTCGCAAGATGTTTCATAGTGGGCTTAGCTAGGACACAATTATGGACCCTGTCGGGCACAGCAAAATATAATGTTACATTACAATTTTAATCAATTACATATATAAATAAAATAAAGCTTAACATAGTCAACAGTTTTATAAGCAGTAATTGATTTATAAAATTATTCTATTTTTGGAGACTCCATTGAGTACTTGTGCCTTGGGCCTGTCTCCTAACTATTGTTAATGGTATTCCATTGACAGATTATTTGAATAACTCCCTTATTATATCAACCACAAGACATCTATTGCGGAACACAGTACCTACTCCTTCAATAACTACATGATACTAGTTGCCCCTCACTCAGGGGCTTCAAAGCTTAGCATTAATACTAAGACTACTCGATTAACGAAATTGATAGTGGTTGTTTACATACCTAGTTGTATATGAATTAGTCTAATGAATGGGTATCGAATAGTTCTGTATAGGGACCCCGTACACTGCGTACACATGACGAACGGAAGGAAAAGGTTCATTCAGGTGTGTGATTGACCCCCGTCTGCTAATTGGCGACTGTAGCCACTAATGGACTGCTATCATAGGATGCTTAGAAGTCAATCTGTTTACATTGGCAAGTAGGACTAGAATATTGTTTGTTTATTAAATAACATGTGCAACTGTAACACTGTCTTCTTTTGCCTCATTGAGCAAGGGATTTCGGTTTTCATGCCTAGGTCGATCAAAGAAGGTTTGGGGCAATTTCGGTTTTTCAAAAATTTGTCAGTAATAGCATGGAGTTGGCAAATATGACACTTTGCTTTGCTAAGGCGTGACATTTAGTTCAACTTGTATTTTTCTTCATTTCCACTTTGGTCGCTGGTATGACTTTTCTTTAGGTTGATAACCAGCTCGTGTTTCGCATTATAGTGTTGTTTGGGTCCTTATCTACAACAGTTGCTCGTAGGTAAATACGAGCATGCAGTTTACGTCAATTGTAACTAAAATACAATTTATGTTCTTGACTAGCTTCTGCCCGCGACTTCGTACGCGCAATTCCATTTTCTCCCGTTCCTGTAGGATTTTCAGATTTTTTTTCTGTCATAAAAACCCCCAGACAACAATTCTTATCCTTTTTTGTTGTAATAAATACAACAAAAAAAAAATCAGCCAATTCGGTCTAGCCGTTCTCAAGTTGTGGCGTGACAACAGGAAACGGGTTTCATTTTCATATATATATATGTAGATTTGTATTAAGTAAGTGCACTTGAAGTTATCTTTTAGGGGTAGCTATAAAAAAATGTCACATAGGTCTTTACTATTTTAATTTAATAATTCATCTTTCAGTTCGCAGTTCTAGTTTGTGGTCTCACTAAGCTAATGATCTTGTTCGATGTGCAATCTTCATAAGAACTATACATCTAGTTACTTTATTAAAACCAATGGGAAGTATTAGCGACCAATGTTCCATAAGTTCAATGGGCCAAAGTCATGTAGCCACTCATTTTTACCACACTTTATCCTGTATCGTAATACAAGGGGTCTATCAAAGTTGACCTAATCTCTCCATTGAGGTTCAAGTGTGGGCTACATTGACCCTCTAAGATGGAGTTGTAAGAATGCGGTGGAAAGGAAAATTGTATAAGGTGTGTGATTGGCTAGTGTATGCATAGACAAGTAATATAGGAACGCACTATTGGGTTATGAAATGTTTAGGTGCGTCCCATCCTTACTTAATATTATAAATTTCCTTACTTATAATACCTCTATTATAAATTGGAAAGTGAGTTTGTTTGTTTGTTTGTTCCGCTTTCACGCCGTAACTACTAAACCGATTGCTTTGAATTTTTGCAGACGTAAAGTTAGAAGTCTGGAATAAATAATAGTGTAGAGGTACTTTTTATCCCGGAAAAATTTGATATACCCGAGGGAAAACAAAAGTATTGGTATAGATGGCGCTGTGTGTATATGTCACATAGGCTACTTTTTATCCTTTTGTGACGCGAGCGAAGCCGCCGGTAAAAGCTAGTCTTAAATAAATGTGAATGTCAAAGAAAGACAAAGAGCACAAAATTGGTATAAATCTTTTCAATGTCCTAATCGTAATAATTATGGAAAATGCTATTTGTTACATTCATCTTAAGTTATTGTCGCGCTTCCGATGGATATTTACAATATTTTGTACGATGTTCAAAATAAATCCAAAATTTTGAAACAAGATACAAATCCACGGTCTCAAGCTAGTAATTTAATAATAGGGGAGCGAACAGCTACTAAATGCTTCACGTGAAGATACTTAGTTATGACGTCACATGTTGTAAAAAGTAGTAGGGACGTGTCTCTGAGGTTGGTTCTTACTAAGCATCAACCTACTTAAACAATTTCCCTGTACCTAGTCGAGTAAAGACTTGTTTATATCTACTTTTTGAAATTGGTGAATAAAATTGGTACACTAGTTTATTTAAAAAATATTTGTATATTAAGGCAGTAATCTATATGAGAATGTCTAAGAATATTCTTTTTGTTTAATTCAATTAGGAACTAGCTTGGGTAATACTAAGTTGGCCACTCATACTATACCTACATACATACTATACATACAACATAGCTGCCTTTATATTCCAAACTTTTGATTCTTTTTATGTAAATTAGACGTTCAGACGTGGGCGGCTTTATCGGCATCAGTTTAATTTAATTGAGTTTTGAGGAAATTTTGTTTTGAAACTATAACATTTTTATATAAAATATCGATAATATTTTAGAACGGGGGTTTAAAGCTCAAGTTGGTCGGGATTTTATGAAAGACGAGGTCGTTCAGGCAAAGCGTTCCCGATAACGTTCATAGGTAAGTGTGGCTCAAGTTATAGTGCGCGCCATAAACTAGGGTCGAAAGTTGTTGGCGTTGGGTCGATACGAAGGTTTACTCATCCACGGACGCACGGACCGGACACATCGCGTGCCACCTTTAATACAAAAATATCGATTTTTCCACAAAGCCGCGTCACCGCAATCAATATACCTTTCCGCCCCGTGCCTAATTACGACCGCCTACATCACTCAAACATCCGTAAAAAGCTCTGTAATCACTCTGTTTGTGTGCCCTGATGATATCCATCCCTGAAAAATAGCGCACATTGAATCATTGAAAGCGCACAGGAAAACGCTTTATTGTAAACGTTTTATTTAATTTTCCCTCCATTTACTTTTTATAATTTCTGCCGGGCATAAAAAATGATCCGCCGCCGCAGGAAGCGCGCATACACGCGAACCCAGCCATATCTGGACGCACACAGGGATAGGAACACCTGTCTCGGGAACGAAAGGTGTGCTCGAGCGTGTGCGAGCGAGACAACCGTATAGGTGCTGCGGGCGTAGGACAGAGAGGCGTTATGCGCGCGCAGCGTGTTGGCACGCCCGCCGCGCGTCCCGCTCGCTCGCAAGTCCGCCCGAGAACCGTCAGTCTATCGCGCGCAGAGGCAGCGCTTGTACGTGCCGCCCTTTGCTCTGACGCGACCGACGCAGTGTCCGTAATCGGTGTTCGGAAAATTGTGCATGTGCGTTTTCCGACGAATGCAGTGTGTGTGCTTGTGAGATGTGCTATTGTTTTCTAGGTAACGGAGACTCTTGGTTGGAATAGGCAGTCGGATGCAACGTATTCATTGATGCACTTTTTGGCGCGTTGTTAATTTTACTCTTAGAAATATTTCCCTCGGAAGAGGATTGTCGGAAAAGCTGCTGGTTTATTATCAAAATATCAACAGTTACTCTGCAAGTGTACAGCACATAGTGGAACATGTTATCAAAGTTTTATTAAAAGCGAACAAGTCTTATTAGTCACGATATGAATTTATGATCCATTAATTGTTTGTGCCGCTTTAGATAAGCCTAATAAACTACATTTTAGCCAGTGTCCAGAGCCAGGCATTTGCAGAGATGCTGCAAGTTTTTACAAATTTAAGGGTTGGAATAATTTTACAATGAATTGAGAAGTTGGAATAATTTTTTTAACACGTTTTGGACAAGGTCCACATATTTATGGATGTTTAAAATTAACTATTATTATTGTTTTGCTGAGAAAATGAGACACGTAGTCATGTCATTCATGTGATACACAAAAGTCACAAAAGCGAGGCTCACAACAATAGCAACGTAGAAATTACTGCCAAGTATCGACGGCGGGAGCACTTTCTGAAACCACTACGCATTGTGCTGAATTCAAACAATGAGAAAATACACATATTGTAACAGTTACTTATCATACCTACTTAACTCAGCTGATGATGCCGATTAATGAACGAAACTAATGATTGAAAATACGGTTACAGCAAAAAAGTTTTTGTTGTTTTCCGAAAAATATGTAAAGAGCAAATGAATCAAACTTCTTTTGGAGAAGTTTAGATTGTTTCATAATCAGAATAGAGTATGATGACAAAAAACTATATCAAAGTCTATTAAAATGCTTCGTAATGAAGAGAAAGCGACTTGTGTAATGATTTATCGAATGGTCAGTTTGATCTAAATGCAATTGAATTGCGTGACGAACACTAGAAAATTCTAACAATTAAACTTGTACCTACTTGCTCTTGAAAGCGATTATTTGCTAGTGATTATTTCTCTAGCGAGTAATATAATAAGTTAAAAATAATTTTGTAGCTCCGACATCAATTTCCTCAAAACGATAATAATCATTAAGGAAAATTTGCTTGAAATTTGATATTGATTAATATGAATTTTGTTGCCTTAGTTGAATCATACACTATTTGTTTACATTGCACATTAAAATTAGTTCGCAAAGATCAGTTACAATGACTAATTATCAAATAATATTTAAGATGTTACTGCTGCCGATGGCATTCTTTCGCAATATCAGTTTCAATAGCCGCAAACAATGGCTCTTGTTACAAAGATTTTGCATAACACGAGTTAGCGACCAGCGCAGAGTTTGTTAAAACTTTAACAAATTATTTGCATTCAAATACAGTGGCGTTTGTAGAATGAAGTTGATGTAAATGGATGACTTTTTTCACGGTTGATGGTCACACAAATGCAAGACAGACGAGCGAACTCCCTCGCTACGGTCGAATACTCGTCAACGTCATTAGATAGACACGTACATCCATGAATAATGTTTTGGGAGACAGCGACAAAATCCACATAAACCGACGTCACATTCAATAGACTTCAAGCTATTTTAACTGACCATCAAACAAATTCTCTGTACCTTCATCTTCAAACTATTGTACTAAAGAAATAATGATTTATATTACACCGTGGCGTATTACATCAGGGCTTCGACTAATTGATCTCAATGAATGAGAATGACCTCTAAAATAGCGGCGTGACCATTAGACTCCCTAGCATAAGAAACGAGAGGTTAATTGAGTTAATGGAAGCATTCTCTAGTATGGATTGAAGTCAAATTATATTAGGCGTTAAAACTCTGAGGGATAGAAGGAATAAAAAATTGTATAAAATCGGTCAAGATTTCTCATGGAAAGTTTAATAAAAATCCAATAAGAATAACTTATACTATGCGGTCTCGTGTACAACTAACAACTGCGTAATTGTGGAGCAGAGTGAAAGGTGCTGTTGAGCCTATTTTCTTTCGTTCGCACTCATAAATGTGTGAGAATATAAGCAGTTGATGTTACAAAGTGTTTTTATTTGGTTCCCATATCGGCATAGAAAAATATTCTCAAGTAATGTAATCGTAATCACGTTAGCTACATGCTGGTTGTTTGTGCGCAAATTGCTTACTCGTATTTGGGAATTAAATACCTTTCATGGCTGGTTTATTTTATAAAGATTTTTTAAGTTAGCTCCATTGTATATTTTTTTTAGTTCCCATCGTCATTCGGTTGTCTGAGGTAGTATTTATTGAGGCTGTCTTCGGTCAAGATCGTGCTTCTTGGATGTTAGATAATTCCTAGTTGTATCTCTGATTTAAACGGTTCTCAACGAGCTTAATGTTACCTTAATTCAACCCAGTATCATTTTACTGTCAGAGATAATTTCAATTATAGTGCACCCATTGCGGTTGTTTTGTTCAATTCCTTTATAGTTTCACTAGCTAATCAGAGTTTCCCTTTTAGGTTCTCCTATTCAGATAATTTCCTAAGCTTGTTTCTCATTGGAACCTAAATGCATTAATCCTAAATTACCCTTAGAGATCTAGACATTTTATTTTGCTAGTGTCAAAAGTTGTGCCCAGATTGTCTAATTAATTTCTTCTTTAGATGAATTTTGATTGATACTGAAACGCCACTCCCGCTTAGTTAGTTCTGTCACTACAAAGGCAGCTGCACTGCTTAGTAACAGTGCAGCAGAATTAGAATCTTAGTGCGATGGTGGCCGATTTACAGTTTTATTAACTTTTGTTCAATAGTTTAATTTCTAAATTCTCAATATTAATGGGGAAGTCTTCAATTTGGTCTTTGAGTAAAAACAGACATGGTAGACTAGCTAATTGCTAGTTAAAAATATGGGTTTATATTCATTTGCTACTAATACCTAAATGCAAAAATATCTAGTTAATTTGTTACTTGTGAAAAAATACCTCGTGCGTGTTTAACATCATTTTGTACTTTTTGAAGGAGTTTTATGTACAGTGGGTACTTACTATTTCTTTTTCTCCGACATGATACTGAGCAAGCGCTCTATAGTTTTTCTTACCGAATTATTTTTGTAGTATTATTTGGTTAATGTAATTACTGCGCTGGACTGTTCCAAATAGTATGACGTGCCAAAGCCTGCTATTGTGGTTGTTGCGTCATTGCGTGACATGACTGTGCTCTATAAGGGAGACTAACAGCCGCTAGTTAAATTAATTATAGCCGCACAAAATATAGATTGATGTGTTCCTGTCACACTTCCGTGACCTTGAGCAGGTACAATTAATGGCAGTAATTATTGTTAAGTCTATACCACCTTTATGGTACAATAGACAAGGTCTCGTAGATCAATTGTATGATCATTTGAAGTTACTTGGTGACTTTGCACAGAAACATTTGGTTTTAATAAAGTCAAGAACTTCAGTAATGTTCAAAATATTACCCCTTTTGTCTTTGTCTATACTTACATATTTAAGTAGAATTTAAAAACTTCGAACAATGAAGATATTGTGTCATTGTCAAACAAAACGTAACGAATTCCTTTTGAGAAGGTAAACCCGTAAAATCCATGGTTGGAAAACAAAATCAAAGGTTGTATTTACACCTCAATACTTGTCAGTTGCGGAGACCTCAAAACCGTCACATATCGTTGCGCATACGTACCTACTCGAAGTCGTACCTATGTGGGTAGGTATAATAGCTTTGATAGGATTTTCGCTGACTAGCAATTTGTTTTGTGTGTTCCGGAAAACGATTGGATAGCATTGATTTGCAATAAAAAATATTGCTTTGTCACGAATTTCGCGGTGTGGCCTCTTTCACAACGGCTGCAGTGCCCGCTTCGTAAGTACCTAATGACGAGCCAAAATGCTCCAAACAAAATGTTATATTTATGAGATTTTATTAGAAATATTGGGTACATCCACAGGTGTGTGTTATTGATACGTTATACGCGTGAAAATTGTGCAATCGGATGAAATTAACGGAATTAGACAGTTTGATGCAGATGCAGTTTTAATCAATTAAACACTATGCAACTAAATTTATTGTTTATTGATAAATCACTAATGAAAATATATTTGCCTCTTGTGTCTGAAACAATTTTTACTGACTGTTATGGATTTTAGGGTCAGAATTAGACATGCAGTAGAACTGCCTTCTGCTATCCTGGTATGAAATATTACAGCATTTAAATTGCTTGATCTACAGAACCGATTCAAAAATATTTGTGTAACAGCTGAAACAAGTACCTACAATATTAAGAGATTTTCTCCATAAATAAATTAGTGTTAAGATGTTAAGAATGATCGCTTAGTGAGTCTAACCAAAAGATCACCTGTTTCACTCGGTTATAATTTAGCTACAAGTTGCTCTTGTTAAAAAGCAGAGCTACACTGACATAAACTCCAATGATAGTGATGTAGTTATGGAAATGTTTAGTTTAGTCCATTGAAACACATAATATATGACGCTTCTTTAAAACTATAAAATAAAGAACGAAGAAGCAACTGCTTGCTCGCAGAAATAAAACTGGAGCGTCGGTTACAGACATCACTTTGCACAAAATGTAAATATTTGCGGTAATAAAATCTATTTAGGTGATTAATCCAATGCAGCATGACGTGTTTTACAGAGCACTGAGCAACAACGTCTCAAACGAACTGAAAAATGCGTAGAAAAATCTTTTATACGATTCAATTGATGGCCCACAGTGTTGAGTTAAAACAACCAAACACGATACTTAGCTATTTTAATTGTCAAAGTCAATAATTTGTTTTACGAAATTCTCTTCAGTTTATTATACAGCTGTACTTACAATCCTATTGCTGCTTATTTGTTAGAAAATAAAATAATACATAAACACTTATGTCTATTTAATTAGAGAAAAGAAGATTAAGAGACTTGTTTTCTTACCTATTTTTTGTGTCCATGTAAAATTAAGATTGTTTAGAAATGTATTGTCGACATAATTTACCGTAGTATTATGTATTTAGCAGTTGTTTCTGAGTCATAGTAAGTCAAACAGTCCGAGTGTGCCCCGAACACGATAGCGGCAGATGTCGTCTAATGAAGACGGCCGCGCGACAGCTGATGTCACCGTCTCGTGAAAATTTCATTCCATAAACAGGTGGTCTGTGGGTGTTCAGTATTTCTGATCCTAAATGGGTAAATAGGCACATTTAGGCCACTGCTCCACCAGGGCCGTCGGACTGATTCAACACTTCGTTGCGGCAATTAGATTCAATTTGCGGGACGCTTCGCTCACTATGAGTATGGGCCCGCGTGTAACAAAGGTTCATTTCTCGTCGAATTAGACTGAATTTTGTACGAAGAGACGCTAATTTCACTGTAAATGTAACTAATTAGACACCATTGTGGAGAAAGTTCTATGCGCGAATGTTTTTCGTCGAAATACAGTTTGCGAAGATATTGTGGGAGAAATCGCTGTGTTGGTATGTTTTAATCAAATTATTGCCACATGCTCGGTAAAAAGATTTTTGCGTATAAATAGACAGAAAGCTATTTGTAAAACCTTGCTTGTTCAATGTTCCAGTCAAATTTAATTACGCGAATGGCTCCATTGGTCGTCAGGCCGACGTTGTTAATTGAATGGACTTGTTTTGCTAGCCACATTTATGGAATAGCATTCAATTGTGCGCTTATATGGTTTTCGCGGATAAAAATAGAACACTATTTTTAAAGTCTAGCAACCCTAGACACATTATTTTGTAAATACAAAGATCAAAATGTTCTAGTTATTACTGAGAACATTTATTTAATATTTTTTGGTTATGACTGCCTCGTTGGCCGAGTATTCGCAAGTGCGACTGCCGGGCAAGGAGTCTCGGGTTCGATTCCCGGGTCGGGCAAAGTATTACTGGGTTTTTTAAAATTCTCAGTAGTAGCACGGAGTCTGGAAATGTGCCCGGTATATGGCAATAGGCTCACCCCCTATTACATGGGACTCATAACAACTAGTGAAAAGTGGGTGTTACATTGTACTATGGTAGAATGTGCACCTCTGCCTACCCCTTCGGGGATAAAAGGCGTGATGTTATGTATGTATGTTTTTGGTTATGAATAAATTACTATTTACGTATATCACACATCGTTTTCTAGGTACTTAACTACCTCTATAAATATTAAGCTTGTGTCACTAAAATATTGATCAAAAAGTTGATATTACGTAAATTGGATTAACTCATTATATTTGCAATGTAGGGCAATTTTAAATAACTTTAAATTTAAATAGCCTTATGGTACTATTAATCTAAAGTAAACTGTGTCATTTCGGACATTTACCTCCAATAAATTTACTTGGTGCATGTCATACAAGTGATTAAAGTCTTGAACTTTACGTCGTACGAGTAGTTTTCTGGGTAGGTTACTTTCATACATGTTAATTTGCTATTACGCAATATAATAGAGATATTTGTAACGTATTTTTGTAAATATTGCGGTATCTAAGATTCGTTAAGATTATAACACCCATTCAAAAAACTGGTAAACTTTGTGTAGGAAAATAAATTTCCCTGGCAAAGGAGGAAAAGGTCTTCCTTTATTTCAGAGAAAGTAAAAAAATGAATACCTTTGACCTATTTCAAAATATGATAATTATTATGACTTGTTTTGTCAGTTTTACTTACTTGAACTGCGAATAGTCCTCTGCGTCCTTGCGAGGCTCGCCCTAACCGACCAAACTATTTCTTTGTGCCTGATCCCATAGTTTTCAAATTAAATTAAAGGAGTTGGTGGAGGCAATATGAATACGCATTGACCGCAGGACTTAACTTTAAGGTTAAGGGATGAGCGTGTAAGGCTAATTATTTAACGAAGATTAAGTACGTAGCAAAACTTCAACTAACTAATCTAATAAGCAGAAATTTTGTAAGTAGTTTATGGTTAACAACGACGATGGGTACCTAATCACGTTATTCGCGAGGTTTCAACGGCTTCAATCGTCACTATATTTAGTAGGAGATTTGTGTGTTAGGTATTATTAGAAATGCGGTACAAGGCAAGTAAAATCACGTATTTATTTGATCAGTACTGCGAACGAACCGACTTAAACTGTGCGCACTCACTTCACCCGCGCGCTCATTGATTTCATTCCGCTATCAATAATGACGTTATCACTCGATCGAATAATTTATTCACAGTATTTAACATCGATTAATAAATTGATGACAGTGTATACGCGGACGTAACTTAATTTATAGATGCAATATATACTTAATGTCCACATAAGTATCACGAGTATCGAGAGTAGTGTCGGTTTCACACTACTGCATGTAGGTAACCTCTCGATATTATTATCGCCCATTATTTCGAAGTTAATGACATTATGATTTACATTTAACTTGAATGACTGAAATAATTTTATTCAAAATTAATTTTTGATATTGACATTTAATACATTTAGACATTTTAATTGATTGACCTATTTTGACCTAAGTGACATTTTTAAATACCACAATTTGTACGCCTCCGGGTATAGCATAGCGCTCTTTTTATTACCATATATAAGACCTATATCTGTATGCACCTATGTTAACAAATGAAAGTGATTTGATTTGATTTGATTTGATTTGAATGAGGCCTCCTACCGATACTAATGATAGCTGCATCTATTAACGTCTTAGTATTATATTACTGGAGGTATCAATTAAATAAGTTGATAAAAATAACACACCTTCTGGTGTTGAAGAGACTTTTTAGTTTCTTAGACAAGTTAAAAGATTTCTATTTACCTTAAGTTAGTTGCTTGGTTTGTCTTATCTCAACTTCGCATCATAACCTTCTAATCAAACCATGATAGCAGTACTATTATGATTCGTCCAATTCAATCTACTTATCACTTATTCGAAACTTCTACATCTCGAAGGTTCAAAGTCCCGTCCAAGTCCGAGATCTCGTTGGGACTTAGTAGTTGCAACAAATGGAAACTGTAAGAGTTGCCTGGGACTTATTTACCGACACCACCGCAGCATAAATACACGAAAGGATTAAAGTATTCAGTAAAGTAGGAAATATGGCAGGATGGACTTTCTGTTCGGTACGTACGGTTTGTTGTGTACGTATTCGGTATCTATCTTTCTAGAGGTAGTATCTATTGCATTTCGCCTGCTCAGTAAACAATGACCTCGCAACAATTAGCCATTTTAACATGATAAATTTGAAGTAAATAAAAAAAAAACATACCTAAGCTGTAAAAAGCTTCCTTTCTGTTAACAAAACCTGGTTTTCACAAGCAATACGGTTTGTAGATCATTTTTCATACAGAATAAATGACTGATTAAAATAAGTATTTCAGTATAATAAGTTAGTTTTTATTTAATGCAATATCAATAACATATTAATTTATTGAAATCGATAAACTATGGAATCGAGTTATTAAAATATGGGATGAGTGACACTGACATCTGACAAATATTTTGACAATAACGTTAACTGACATTGCTGACAGTTGACAATCTATAGTTGTGGTTTGTGTAACCAACAATCAATTTTGTTTGGAATTGATACCGTTTTTGTAGGCTTTACCAAATATTACTGAATTTAAATAAAAGTAACTAACTATCGTTTTTGTATTCAGTCTTTCTGTTGAAGTACCGCTTTAATTTAATTGTTAACGGACTTTCAAATGTTCCTTTTTTACAATAACATCATTCGCCATGTTTTCATCCTACAACGACAGTTCATAACAAAAGCTGGTTCGTTTCGTACACGAAGTGAACGCCACGTTGAAATGTTCCAAACTTGTATTTGTGAGTACCCGCCCTAACGTTATGTATTTCGTATTGGTCAGATGTTAAGATAAAATTCACGTTTCAATATGTGCCGAGCTTTAAATATATTTGAAAAGTTTTACGACAGTATTGCTGTTTTGTCACAGAAATGTTAGCGAAACTGAGAATATAGATCACATTCGAATGAATGAAAAGTTTTTGTTGTTGCCGTTGATTTTATTACTATAGATTTCGTGTCAAACACGATTTGTAAGTTTCAGAAATAAATTGAACCAAACGGAAATGAAACGATATTTTATCCTGGTAGTCTTATTTAAAATATTAGCTTGTCTCGCTACGAGCGGAGATTCGTTAAATAATCTGTTGTAAAGTCTAATTACCTTATTTAAAATACTCATTGACTAGTTGAAGACGAATCACGAACACCGACGTATCTCTTTATAAATGCTGGTGCACTCAATCTTTTTTATTTCTTTCCAATCGTTTTGCTCTGGATTGTGTCATATTTCTAGGTACCGGCAATCTATACCTGTCTGAATTGAAGTGTCGATGTCGTATAGCGCAAAAAATATATCGATAACCTATCACATTACTGTTACTTTTAAAATTGATTTAATAAAGTTGATTTACTAAGCAGAATAAATGCTGTATTTCGATTCGTTCTTTTTGAATGTTGTAAATTCCCAGACAATTTATTTTTGTAAGGTTAAGTAATGAGTTTTATATAAACAACGTTGATAGTTCACATGTTTAGAGGAGCACAATTGAGTAATTTTGCGGTTTTAAGGTCACCGTAATGGTCAAAAGATATATTGTTAAACTGCCAGTAATGTCTTTGTTACTTTGTCATTTGGATAAAAAACACTACAACCAAAAGTGTTACTATATAATTTCATACATCTGTTCGAAATGCCTGGCTAACTGACTCTTAAAGTCAGTAAGATTTAAAATTCCGGGATTTCGACTTTAAAAAAGGACTGAAGTTACGTAACAATAATAATGGTACCAAAAGAATGTTACTAACGTAACCAGAACGCATTAAAAACTCGGTTCAGTTCAGAATGGTCTGCGTACATCAGTATAACTTAGGAGTTAGTTATATGGTATGATCGCTTTTGTGAAGTACGGAGTTTTTTTTTCTACGCTTGGTTTAGTCACGGACTTGGGGCAAAAAGCAGCCTTGGCTAGCGTAATGGTCTTACACGTGATTGCTACATATTAAGACTGCGTCCGGCTTAACAAAGCTGTTTGAGGACAAAAATAATGATTTATTTAATGTAGGTTGGTTTTAACTGAATTTACTTTGTTGGTTCTTCATTTCGCAGTAATTTTGTTGTTACGATTAGTTTAATCTTTGTCTAGAATGACTGGTTCTATTCTACTTTAATACGTAATATACAGTAAGCCATTATTCTGATATCACCAGTCTAGTCTGTAATTTAGACGATTCTAGATGTTTATTGCGATGACTAACCGTTTAATGGTCGACTACGACCCACACAATTGCAATCGCCACTGTTTGACATAAAAAAATATATTTTTATACGACGCAAATTGTGTCGTAAACCCTTATGTTTAGGTTTAGATTTATTTGCCTCATTTTTGACTGTGATTTTGTTGAATAATGGGTCATATCAAAGTTATTTATGGATATTTTTTATTTAACACGTATATATGTAGTTAAGTATTTTATATTACATGAGAGTAAATTATTAATATTTACATTCCTAGCGATAATAATTTTTTCGAAACCAATTTAAAAAACCTCCCGACCTACCTTCATTTCGCCTTGACCTGTGAACATCTTTATTTAAATATACTAAATTTAAAGCGAACGAAATCATAGACCTAGTTGACTATTTTTTGCTCCCATAATCATAAATTAACTCGGGAAATATTTTCGTTATACAAAAATAATACAACGTTCTCTCGTCTTCTCTCGAACAGACATAAGTATTGGCTTTGCCTTAAAGGTTTAAAAAGTCATTCATTAACGTTATTGTTGTAGACATTACCGAACAAAGCCGTTCCCAATTGCTGTACACACCTTTACGACTATTTACGACTTTGTTACTATGTGTTCATTTTATTGAAATAGTTCATGCGACCTTTGCTTTGCAATTACGAAAACACTCACAAAGATTTCTCAACGTTTCTTTCAGTTCAGTACTTAAAGTACTTATCATTATTTGCTTCAAGTGTAGGATGGAAATAAGTACCCAATTTGAAAGCAAAATATAAGCTCTCCTTTGTAAGTAATGAGGATGTGTGATACAAATTCCTTTTTCGATGGCACTCATTGATTTGTCAGGACCGTGTATTTGAGAAGATTGTCCTAATTGGAGCTTGTTAGAAAATATAAAGCTGTATTATTGAAATTGTATAGAATGTGTATTACGCATACGTTGCATCATTGCCTTCACAATTGAATATTTATTATTTCCCAATTAATTGTTTTGAACAGTTACGTTAAACACCTTTTCTTTGTTTTCAGGAGTGGTTTACAAGCAGAGGATCAACTTATTCGAATAAAAACAAAAGTGCTACGGCGCTAATATAAAAACATTCGCGTATAGCAATTGTTTAAGAATCTAAATTGATCAGTCAATTAATATCGTGTCGAACAACGAGCGTAGAGCTGCGCCGTTGTCAACACGTTGACATCGAGTCCGCGACGCGTTGCGCGCGGTCCTTAACCTGTCGCTGCAATAGTCGGTGCTCGCCAGAGTCACGTGACTCGGCCGGCCCGCCCAGCCACAGCCGTGGATAACCTCGGCCAGAGCCCCCTTCCGGTGAAGAGGCTGCACGAAGCGCTGCAGAGTGCGCAAGTGAAGCGCCAGCGGCTTTCCCCCCGTACCCCGCACCCCCCGCCTCTCTCCACCCCATCCACCAGCTCGCGGTGCACCAGCATATCAAAGTGCAGCAGAGCATAGTGCAGCAGAGCATCGTGCAGCAGCATCAGTTGAACCTGGCCCACCAGTCACTGCAGAACCTGCAAGCGCAACAGAACCTGCAAGCTCAGCAGAGCTTACAGGCAGCCCAGAGCCTCCAGGCGGCTCAGAGTCTGCAGGCGGCGCAGAGCCCTGCAGCAACGGGTGGCGCAGGCGCGCAGCAGGCGGCAGGAGCGACACAAGGCGCGCTGGTGCCGCCGCAGCAGCCTTCGCCCCGGCCCGCTTCGCCGCAACACAAGAACATGGAGCTCGCGCTCTGTCAAAGCATGGACTCCGTCAACACCGCCACCACTGAGGAAGAGGTAAGTCCTTTCTAATCCATAAAACCAATTATTCCATTCGAATGTATTAACTGTTATTAGAAAAAATGGCAAGTTTAATTAATTACAGCCAATTGTTGCGACAACTGAATCCCTAATCCGGACCCTTTCTACCTTTCATTTTCACGGCGATTTCATTTTCATTTGCAAATTAACAATGGCGTCTAGGCCAAATTCCCCTTTCGAAGAGGACTTAATGTATCGTTTCGCATTGACTATTTGTCATCTTACAATTGTAAAGTAATGCCGAAGAGGTGCGGCTCCGTGGCTGTGACAATGGGGAAAACGTTCGGATATACAATAAGCATTCGCTAACACAATAAAAGGGAATTTTCCTAGCGACAAAAGCGGCATCGACTCGTAAGATTTTATTGCTCTCATCTATCATTACATTTTAGTCCTTATTTGTAAAGAGTTAAAGACTCTATTTTTGATGCGAGCTGCGCCATATTAATTTTTTAATCAAAACTGCATATTTTTCTGGGGCTCCGGATTTCAATGACACGAATCAAAATGTTTTCGTCAGTTTATTCATTTTATAGATTGCACACCGATTTATAGATTGTTGACCGTGCGAGACTTTGCCTCACCATTTCTTTTCTAATTACCGATTTTCTGACAGTTTGAGTATTTGTGCGACCCACGCAAATGTTCTTTAGGTTGGTATTTTTATTTATTTATTTCTTCTTCACAAAATACAGTGAATGGCGGACTTAATGCCTTAAGGCATTCTCTTACAGTCAACCATAGGGAAGTGCAGAGAAATGAAGTGGTTGCGAAGCCAGAACACAATCAAAAAAAAAAAAAAAAGTTATGTAATATGTATACCAAACACATAAATACCTATAGAATAAATATATTAATACAATATTTTATAAATAGACATATACATACCATATAATATACCTATACTACTAAACAAATACTTATACTGCATAAATACTACAATATATTATATAAAAAAGAAAACGTTGTTAGAATAGTTTCCTTAATTGTTTTGAGTCTGCCAATGCTTAAGTAGTTGCTCACGGACTTTAAATGGTATTGTTCGTCGAATCAGTCAGCCTCACCTGTTAATTGAGCTGACTGTAAACCGACACATGCGTACTGCCTTCAGAACGGGTCCGCTCAAACTGTTGTGGTTCTTTCCTCAAAAGGCCACTACAGAAAGAACTGGCACGGTTCTCACACATAATCTATTATACATATTGTCTGGACTTTAAAAGAGACAGACCTCTGAGTTTGTTTCGGCATTTCTTCTCAGAGTAGTCAGTTAGGAAATGTCGACCTCATCGTTCGCTTGATAAAATTGACGTGTAAAAGTGCTGCCTTGTAGCCTATTTGCAGAAATAAATTCACCTGTTTCACTTGTTTCACTTACAAAAAATGTCTCTGCAAATATTCAATAAAAAATTAACGCACGTTTATACTTATGAACGTTCGTTAATTTTTTGTAAGTAAAGAATGTACTTAATTAAAGATTGCACAAGGTTCAATCTTGTTGAAGTGAAGCTCGGATGTTTCTAAACCATAATGTGAACGAAAAACAAAGTAACAAGCGCAACCCTAGAGAAAAAGCGATAAAATCCTTAACGCAAACTAGGAGGAGGCGACGCGACGAGAGAAGTGGCCAGCGGTTGTGTTAGCCGAGACAAATAGAGTAGATGTCGCTTCACCGCTTTCAGCCGCTTTCCTGAACGGACAGCTTTATAAATAGCTTGTTTTATTGTTACATTATCTTGTCTTTTAGATCCTATGCATTAAAGCAAGGACGCTAATCTCCAGTATAAGCTAGACAAATCAATGTTACTAAGCTTGTAGGAATTTTGCACACAAAATTCAAATAATTGTAGCGAATTTTAGTAAGTCATACAGTAGTAAGATAATTTCTGTAACAGCAATAGTAGGTACTCAGAACGAAGCAATATGACATTTCTGTGTTCCAGATGCACCAATGTTTAGATTCCGTTGTATAATTTTATACCTGGCAAAAATAACTAAATGGTCCGTACGACATTCTTAGGAGTATGAGTCGAAATGAGTGACTATGTATAATATCAATGCAAACATTTATTTCGAGTTGTTTAATGTTAGTTGGTCCCGCGAATGTGTTACGTTATTGCTTTTTATAATTACACGCTTTAAAATGTTCAGAACATGCATTTTCACTCGTGTTTTATGATGCTGATGGTCGTAAATCATGTCAAAAGTATTAGAATTCTCGGATTTCCATTCATTTTCCTAAATTTCCAATAATAGCATAAAACCAGCTTTTTAACTGGAACTACGGCAAATTTGACTAACGTAGTTAAAAGTTCAACCTTTGTTCAGCACTTTTCGTGTAAATCCTTTTTATAATGAATCCGCCAAATAAATACTGTTGTCGGCGTCCAGTTTCCATTGTTTGGCAACTTAGTGTTGATTTCCCACTTCGCTTTGATGTGAGTCGGGTCGGCGGAGCGCAGAGGTTGGTTTATGAACAGGGTCCTTTGCTTACATAGCGTGGATGCATTCATTCATGCGGTTCAGTATTGCTCCCGCGGAGTTACTACAGACAAACATACAAAGAGTACTAAATGGCAACATCGTTTCTTTTTAGTTTTTAATGGATTCAATATTGAACTGTATTTCGTACTGAAATTGTACAACGATTGTCATTCACAAAAGTCGTATCAGAGTATTTTTCTAGACCAAATATTTTGTCCTCTGTAGAGCATAATTAAATTATCTATGTTTTACTGAATAATATTACTTCTAAAATATTGTTTTTCTCGTTGTTCACTTGTCGTGTAAGTCATAAAATCGCAATCGAGTTTCGACGCCGTTTCGTGTGTAATCTCGAGGGGTTCCCGGGAACAAGGGGCAGTGGAGTGCGTTTGTCTCGTGGCGCATGGCGGCAGACAGTGAAACGAAGCAATGGCGCCGTCGGGTCTGTCGACAGACACGACCATCTATTTTTGTTTAACAATTGCGTGTAATAAAATTTTATCTGACGATTTTTAATACCAAATAGAGTGTAATGAGATCCTGTGATACAATGTATTGATCTATTACTCTTTTTTAGTCTACAAAAAGAAGAATGAAAGGTATCTACATCGTCTACGCCCGCGTAGACTGTTCATGGGTCATTTGATTTGAGTCCAATGGTCAATAAAACTACACATAAACCAGTACTTTGTACTGTAAAGGTCTCTATCACTTGTGAACTTCAAACAAATCACTGTACGGACGACATCCCATAAAATCTTTGTTGGTGACTAGAACACTTATTGACTCGTATTTTGTAAGCATGATAAATGCATCGATCGTTTTCGCATTGTATCCGGAACGATCATGTGACAAGTCGAGTGATACGTCGGCTGCCGGCCCTCACAGACAACATCGCTACGGCTTCCTGAAACCTGTAACTACTTTTTGTTCAACGGTTCGTTCACATTTTGTCCGCTAAAGTTAAGCGACGCCACGACTTCCTCGAACAAAACGTAGCCATAATATTTCCAAATGTTAATGTACTTAAATATTTTGTATATTTTGATGTCAATTGCTGTAACACGTTGTTATTTAGTCGAGAAGATGCATTCATGTATTTTTAAAGTACTCGTCATAATATGTCTAAGATAATTTTATAGTTCATAATCTTCATAAACTCTCAGATTGTGGATTTCAATCTAGGTAAGCATTTTCCGCGAAGTGCCAACTCCATAACAATAAATTTAATGAAAGGACACTCATAAACATTATTGTAGGCGACTATTTGTATTTTCCGTCTGCCGCGTCCGAGGAAAACAAAGCGACTTTTTCATTCCCGTAATATCTTTCTTCGACAGCGGTCAAAGAGACTCGGTTTCTTTTAAATAATTGGGTAATTTCGATCTTGAGGCGTCAATTGGTCTCCAATTTAAAACTTTGTAGAAAAGATTTCCAATTTGTAAAATGTTTTGTTTCGATAAAGCATTTTCTTCTTCTAACTTTTTGTTTTCTAGTTTTGCGAGAACCGTTGTTGTTAGCTAAAGAGAAGTCGGTTAATTAGATTTATCAAAATCTTTTCCAGAATAAAACAAATGTACCTACCGTTTTAAGAATTCAAATAGCAGTCTGTTAGCCTTCATTTCTAGGCTGAATATCGTGTTACACATGAACCCCATTTACCAATTCGTTCGTGAGTGGTTTAGAAACGTTGCTTGCTTCGATCGCAGACCAATGTTTTAGTAATCTGAATCGCTAATGGCTCCAATTTCTTCTTAAGTGTATTACATAAATTTGCAACTTTGTTATTGAACAGTTCCGATGGAGCTACATTCACGCCTCGCCTATTCCCTGAATGCTCAATGAATTAGTCTCGTCTACCCTCAAACATCGGATAAAACCCTCTTATCCCCTTTGTGTTTTCCGAAAACCTAAATTACTTAAGTAAATTCAGATAGATAAATTACTGGAGATCTCCACAATAGATAGATTGTTCTAGTACTATTGTAAATTTCTTAGACAATGCCTACATGTAAGATTCAGTTTTAGCCATAAATCTTGAAAGTAGTTGAGTTATAACCTTTTGTATTTGTTAATATCCGAAACAAACGTTGATAACTTAGCACATATTGACAAAATCCGATAACTTGTAGATACTTAAACTGGAAATAAACAAGTAATAAAGATAAATTTGAAAAGTCGAAACGAAAGGAAATTCATATAGACGATATCGCTTTCGTTCTTGAAAATCCTTTAAGTATCTGCCAATAATACGCAGATCGAGGGAACATCTCCATGGGAACTGAAGAGAAAATTATTACCTCGCTCGAGTTCAATCGCGGAGACATTCTCTCTGGAACGATTTTAAGAGAAGAATTTCCGCAGAGTGGAATATAGACACCTCGACCGTTTCAACAGTTTGTCCACCTAATTTGTTCGTCGGCGCTCGACTGTAAAAACAAATAGCTGCTCCCGCATTTCCCCTTACAAAACGATAAAGATAGATATATTCAACTAAACGGGAGAAAAGGAGGGATAGTTTTCGAAGGATTCCGTCCGCGGGTCGCTTCAATGAACGATTGCTGTTTACGTTCAAACTTTTCCTAGTTCAGTCGGGCGCTGCATGGAGTTTCTTTTGTCCATTAACAGAATAATCATTAATTGAGCTTTATCTAATGTTCGTAGGTTTGAGTACTCGCCGAAAACTTTTAATTGAATTTGTTGGTCGATTTTGGCTTTTTGACGGGAGCGTGTTACGGTTTTAAAACAATTTTTAGGTAATGCTTTGGGAAAGTTATTTAACCTGTTTGTGTAACTTCAGAGACCTGTCAAAGTTCTCGCTAAAATTGTTGGAACTTAGTTAATTCAAAATCTTTGATAATGAAGGTCACCGATAAATATTATTACGGAATATAATCCCTAAGTCTGAATGAAATATTTTAAAAACATTTACGTGTTCATAAATAAAATGATGACGATGAAGTGATGACAGTAAATATATTTTGGGCGTCTAAAATTAGTGAGGTACATTTTAACATAACTCGAACATTAAGACGTGACAGCTGTAATCGCTGCAATAACTCAGTGATAACATTCGAAGACGACTACATGCACGACATCCCGGGCCTGTATAAATCAGAGCACATCAAGTAAGGTCAACTCCAGCTGAGTACACTGGACTGGTCACGCTAACAGAGACGTTGCACATTGAATAACTGTTTTCCAATGTGCTGAGCACAGCCTCTCTAACACTTTTGCACCTCAGATTACCGCCGATCGTCCGCCCGCTGACCAAAGAGAACAAAAAGTTCTCGTTTGATGTTTTAAAGACTAAAAAGGAAATTTAATACTTGAGGGTTAATTATTATTCGTCCAGTTCCATGCGTCCGGCTGTATACTGCTCTACCGGATTTATATTAATACGATTTTAAGGTATTTGCTTGCTACCAAATGCTTATTTTCCACATTACAAAACATTTCTAAACAGCACTTTAACTTTATTGCAGTCATTATAATGCGGTTGGTTGTGTTAGTTTGTACCTACGTGTAAAAATATTTGTTTTTAAAGCTATATCAGTCTCGGTTACCAGCAGCTATACGCTACTTAATGGTAGTGGAGTAATTAAGAGTACTCGCACTAGTAGGTATTTATCGTGTATTGTGCAACCAAGTTGGCTGCGTGCCAAAATGGACGCACCCTAAAGCTTTATGAATCCTAGTAATGTATTAATTCACATACATTGTTATGCCGAGCCTGACAAATGACATCATCCACAGCTAGAAAAATATGCAATTGTTGCGCCCACAGACGTTACGACAAAGCTACTGAGAGAGGGTGGAACAATGTGGACGCAAACCGAATGGACCGTGGAAGTATAATCCAGAATGCAAGACGAAAATCGACGCCCGCATTGTGAGCGGAAAATCGAACTCGAATGTCGCAAGACGAAAGGCTCTTTGTGCGCAATCAATGGGCCCTCGATTGCTGATAACTTTCTTTGAACCCGGGAAGTTTGAGTTCGGAACTGCTGCCCGGGCATATATTTAACTCTTCACTTAATACTATTTCGTACTTCAGAATAGTTCTTTCTGAAATACAATAATTCACAGAATATACGTTTTTGCGTATTTCGATAGAAAGAAATTGTTCTAAATTTTGGTCACGTTTAAATTCTTCAAACTTCGTTCTTTATTGTGGGGACGTAATGGAAAGTGAATTTTTAAACGAAGATATTCTTTGCTCAAAATAAATTGTGAGAAAGAATCTTATTGCATAATTATATCTATTTAAAAGTTTCAGCGTAACGTGGATTTCTGCAGATAAGAGAGTTTTGCAGATTTCTAACTTTAGAGATCTTATCATTTAATAATGTAATTTGAGCTAATTAAGTTTTGTCGATTTGAAGTTATCAAAGTGAGTTCATTTATATAGAGGCACGCCTATAACTCTGGCGGAAAGTTGTGTTATACCAGAGGTATCGTATCGTGGTGCGTTCTTAGTGTGCTTCTGTTAACTGGAAGCATTAATGTGGCCAATAATTCACAATCTTCTTGTTACTGCACAAATTAAGTTCTTGCCTCGTTGCGGTCACGTGCGGAGTCGCCTTGTTTGAAATACGAAGGAGCTCATCGGTCGGGCTCGTTAAGCGTCGGAGCGTGCTTTTATTACAGCGAGGCGTGCGCCGCGGACGCGCGACTCTTGAATATTAAACCGTACGCCACTGGGTCATGCATATTGTCCCGCACCAGTAATAACCGGCACGGAACTCGACGCACTATTCCATTTGCGGCATTTGATCGCCGCCCTTAAATTCAGGTGGGCGTCATGTTAAACGGAGGAAGACGGCGCGAAGTGGTGCATGGAGCTATTTCGAGGATTCTGTGCTCGTACCTAATGTAGTACGTGTGACCTAAGAAAATAGAAGTCGTCGATTAGTTTAATGTGAATATGATGTATAAAAATCGTATTATAGGTACTCATGCTTTCGAACTTCGTGTATTTATTATACATCGGCGAACATTATCCCTCTGCTTGGGTTCAAAATTAAACAGGAGGGTGTTGCTGTAGTGGCTCGTAAACATACTTACTACATTAGCATGCAGGTATTGTAACTAATTATACAATTTACAGAACAACTTGCAATTACAATCTGCTAGTTTTCTGCTCTTTAGCAAACAATATCGGTAAATATTTCTAGCGTAGCGATACGAATAGTTTATCGGTAAACAATACAATACTTACTTTATTTCTGTTTTCTATCAGCCATTAATGTGATACATACAAACATCGAGAATAAATGGTCGCAATAGTAATTAGATTGTATGTCGTTAATGATTAATTATTGTATTTATTGCTGTTGCAAGTTATGCAACTTATTTTGTCGCGGGACACAGTTATAACGCAATGATGTATGTACAAGCATACATAACGTAAGTAGGCACTTACTTTTGTTTCTACTCACATCTGCTATCGATATGCGTATCGGAAATTACTACAACTGATTTATTACAACGTCTTTAACTACGCAAGAGTATATTTAATTAATTCATGATAAATAGCATTGATTGTGCCTCGTTTACACCAGGCATAACCTTTTAGCATTCCACTACATATTGTGCATGTTATACACTTCAATTCTTTCTTTAATCATTTTATTAACTAGCGAATTAAATACGATGTCATGCCATAGTGACAAAAATATAAAAATGTGTTAAATATGTATACTTTAATACTGGTCGTAATCAACTTGATACCGTTTGACAACAGAGAAACGTTTTCTCATCGAAATTACTCTTGACAGCACTACAGCAGTTGAACGTCACATTCGAATCCAGAGACATCGTGGTCGTTGATCGCATCGAAGGACTAAACATTGTTCGACTTTGTACGAGTACTCAAGACGTACTAATCCAATTACTCGCCTAATTGTAAACGCGCCTTTAAACTGGTCCAGTGTTAATATAATTGACGCAACGAAGCGCAACAATTAAATTGCGCGATGCGTCACATTCGATCAACTCTGATGATCGGAATGAGGTCAGCCTTCCAACTATTGTCTTTATTTATTGTTTCAATGCAATTTTCTGTGAAATAAGATAACCCACAATATTACCCAATTGAAGTATTGGAATACCTTTTTGGAATTACAACGAAAAGAATGTGATCTTAAAACCATCGTTACATTAAGTACCTATATTTCTCCAGTTATTCCAGGAATTCGGAATGCGAAATACTCTCTATTTTTAATCGAATACCAAAAGATAATTTTGTATTAGCGATCCAGCGCGAATTTATTTACAAACATTGGCTAAGTGTGGCGCCTTTTTTCCCGGCTGTTTTAAAGTTTGTATATTTTTACTGAATTGCAGTTTTTCCTGTTCACTAGATACTGATTTCGGTTGCACCGTTGTAGGTAGTGATTATTTTGAATTTGATGATCACACCTAATAATATTTGTAGTGAATTTGGAATTGGAGCCAATGGCGGGCAAAAAAATTCTAACAATGCAACGTGCGTATCACAAATTCACAACTATTATGTAATTTTATTAATGGTTAAGTCTTTGGTGACTAATTGGTACAGTTATTACACTAGTACATACGTCTTGGTATGACAGTATAGTGCGTTTAGACGCGTCATCTAAACGAGCCTAATTCCGTACAGTTACCTACATGCAGACTATAAAACATGTCTTGTAATCTACCATATAAAGTTATTAATGTACATAGCCATTTGTAGAGTCAATATTATAAACAAATTATTTATAGTGTCAAAGTGGAAGTTCACATAACCTGTTATTGAAGTTATGCACTACGTACAACTTACAAGTACTTTGTAAGATTTATTCACGCAATATTTTAACCGTGAATGTGTGTTTGTGTGATTATAGTTCTTTACTTTCTTCATATTATGACAGAGTTACGGATTAACATGATTTTTAAGACTATGGTTAGTTAGAATATCGGCAAAGTTTTGTATAAATCATAGGCTCAACCACAGTTTTCATCAAAAATTAATCCGAAACGAATTGGCATGTGTGTGACTAGTGTTATAGTAAGGGTATTAATAACTTTAATCTATAGCTAAGGGCGATGGGGCACATGGAATCCTCCGCATGGCGCTCACCTCACGTATCGTCTACCTGCACCGTCTGCCGACTGGTGTAGGCAACCATTGATAATACTATCTAAGAGCTAGGCAAACGTGAAGTAAGACGTTGTGGAACACTGTAATATGTTGTCATATACGTCTAGTTGGTTTTGTGTCTTAGGATATTTATGGAGTACTTTAAAGAAGGAATGGCGATGTTTTGACAATTGCCTAGGTACTTAAATTTTCGATCTGTTTTAATAATACATGGATAATTAATTTCATTTAACTGATAACCCTGAAATAAGAGTTGAACTTCGTTAACACATTTAAAAAAAATCTCAAAAGATTCTTATTTTTTATTTACTTGTCCAGTATTTAATTTAGCATTTGAAATAAAAAATCGTAATATCCTTTCTGACAGTGTCAAGTAAACATTTGCTTCTGTAGGCAATCTCCAAAAGGAAATTGTTTTATTCTTTGCACGTCTTCAAAATGTTATTCAGAATCAATCTGAGGAAATCGCATTTTCATGCACGCAGTGTTTTAAATAAATAGACGAAACAATATTCAATAAGAAAATGTTTATCTTTGTTTTGACATGACTGATTTGTTTCAATTAGATAAATCAACATTTTTTGTTGGTGTTTCCAAGGAGGGTGAAACGGTAAAGATGTCATTTTTCTTTAAAACTCTGTCTGTGATCTACTGATAAGGCAGTAGTAAGATAGAATTTGGTTGATTTAACGTCTTAATTTTTAAACCTATAAACTCAATTTCATCACGCTACGATGTATTTAGCAAATATATTTAACAAATGGCAGACTAGACGTAAAAAATGCTGCATTTGAGGAAAATCTAGTACACAGGACAGACATAGTATAGATGCACAATACTGCTCAAGATGGCGTCTCGGATTATTCGAGTTTGGTAACACCAGTAACACTCAAGGTGCTTCATCCAATCCGGTAGTCATGTGTGGACAGGGACAAGCCACAAAAGGAGCTATGATTTATTGCGATGAGGGACGAAGTGCGGGCACCACATTAACATTCACACCACGTCTGTCTGTACGTTTGTAACCTTTTATTGCGAGTCAGCTCTAGTTGAGTCATTATTAGGATGTCACCGCTTTACTACTATGATTTTACGTAATTTGCTTTGTCCTATGCTTGTTTTGCTCAATGTTTAGAGTAATATAAGAGGCTGTCTATCTAAAAATCTACTTAAAATAATCTTATCATCTGGACTTAATATAGCAGTGAAAATAGAAAGTGACGATACACGGCTTCCATTTATTGAGTCTCAGATGTACGATGTGGAGTGAATTGGCTAGTTCAAGATGTTGACCCCATTTCTTTTAAGTAAAATATGTACTCATAAAATCAAAAAATAAACTTGTTATTGTTTAATTGCTTACTATTTTCCCGTGCGGAACACATAACATAAATAACGAAAAGCGTTCCTTTTGCTAATTTATTGAGATTACAATAAATTGTATTTCATTATAAGATCTGAGGGTGTTTATTTTCGGTGCTTCTTAATGTCAGATTGTTGTCTCATTTTTTTTCTTGTTGGCAAATGTCAATTGTTAACTGAAGCGTAATTATAAATTGGTGGGAGGGTTCGATTAACATCGGTCGCGCGTCGGTACGACAATACGCGACATCGCGCGACAGTTGGCGACCGACCAACCCTGTGTCGTTGACTGCACACTGACCATTCCGTTTTATTTTATGTTCTCATCAGAACCTTTACCAGAGTAAATTACTCGCGTTGGGGGAGGGGAACACCTAATTTCATGTTGCGATTGGTTCGTTTCACTAAGTTTATGAATTCATTAGGGAGAATCTATTTATTTAGGAATAAAGTTGTTGTAGCGTCTCCAGAAACTACGCTCTCGTACTCAGAATAATTGAAATCGCTCTGAACGGCTTACATTCACATTTTAAGAAAAATTGTATTTTAAAATATAAAATATAGCATTTTATTGAATGTCACTCAAGAGGAAAATTAACTGGGGAATATTTAAGGGCTCTGTAGGTATATGTTTACATCATACCTGTATAATAGTGATGTGGACTATAATATGTAGATATTTCTATTTGAACTTGAACAATGTTTTCGCTATTCGAATACTTTTAATTACTTCGCTTCGGGAGTTCCTTGGAGAAATCCTTTTAGAGTGCTTACTCACTCTCATTGTTTAAGCAAAATCTTGTCCCATGATTTCCTGAAGCTTGTATTTAATCTGCGCGTTTGTTTTTTTTATATTTTTCCTCATTACTATATTAGAAAGAGTTTCTTTTGGTATAATGTAATCATTATCTAACATTTCATACGAGGATAATTCTGTACATAAAATATCTAATAGTAACTTGGAAAAACTCTAAAATTAATTTCATTCTTAATATACTGTGAAAATACTTTGGAAATGGTCAAAAGTATTGAAACGATATTTTCCATAGTTGATAATAACCGTCATTTGAAATTGTAGGTTCCGATCTGAATATAAAATAAATATGATTATTTTAGTATGTTATTGTTCACAAAATGGCGTATATTATTAACTAACGAGGGTCCAACTAGTCAGCCGCGGTTATTTAATAGCATATCGTGACGCCACATCAATGCAACTAATTCGTACAAACAAGATTATCTTTCATATCAGTTAACCCACAAACGCAGCGCTGAATATTAAATTCACCTCGTTGTTATCAATGTGTTTGATTCAACCCTCTCCACATAATTTGCTGGCGAATTGAATGAGGTAAAATAATAACGAAAATCTGAATACATTCGGCATGTTTCGTATGCGGTTGGAGGCTTATTATGTAAATGCGACCCCTCATGTACGTTGTTGATAAAATTGCAGGCGCCTTACGGACTACACGCTCCAAATAGGAATAGTAAGCTATATAATGGAAGTTTATCCGTGCTGACCGAAGGGAAGTGGGGTGGGAGCCGGATTACGCGCAGACATTCAGACGACAGACGTTGCACAAACGGTCCGCGAACTCCTTGTTTCCCTGTTTCAAACAGCTCTTATTTTAATAGGAAATCTTGGAAAACAAACATTGAAAGTTTTACTTGAAACTGTCGGATCAGTGTCATGCATATTGATTGCCCCGGCGGCGACGCATCAAATGGAATATCAGAATCATTAATTAAATCGGTGTCCGCGAACAGCACTGACAGTCGGGTCGCATTCCCCGGCCTGCGATCTCACGTGTCCAGCGGTGCATCTAAAATTTCCCACATCGCGTAATCGAACCTGAATATGAGCGCATAATTGCTTATTTGCCTCATTTCGGATTCATTCAGGGCATGAGTTTGTGGTATGGGTAAATACGTTCGGATACAGACGTAGGGTTAGGAAAATACGAATGAAATTCGCTTTTGACCCTCCCTACAGCTGGGCGTGTAGGGTTACTCCTTCGTAGAATTACAGGGTTTGTTACATAAAATATATCCGTAAGAGGGCTTCGACGGATACTACTTTTATTTACGTAAAAAGCGAGGAATACAGTTCGATTGTTGTAGTTGTCTAGTACTTTTGCTAACCCTTTTAAATTGAGTGGCAAGCAAAGAATCTGTGCCAAACAGTTCAGTAAATGAACCGAAAGACAAGCTTAAATGGTCTCGCTATTGTTCTCCGATACGAAAAACAGAATCATTCCGATTCCGACTGTACCTATGTTAACTTTTTGCTTTATTGTTTCAGGTAAGAAACGCTTGCAATTAGAAAGGATTTATTCAACCGGTAAAGTAAAATCCAATTACAAGTTTTGACACTCAACCCTGTGCTAACAAGCAAGGTATGTCCAGTTGCAGTGAGCAGCCAGCACTTACTCAAATGAGAAATTCATTACAAACGCTGTTTTTGCGGATTTCTGTTATGTTCATAATGTAAACTGTGGAGTTTGCAATATTCTTTGTACGTACTTTGTTTGTACGCTTACCCCTAACTTGCTGTGTTCACAATTTCAAAGAATTAAGTTTTTTTTTATGCTGAGAGAGGTAATTACGCGTACGGCGCGGCGGTCTAACCATACCGTGCGATGTACAACGTTAATGTTAATTTGTATTTTCGTAGTCTATATTCCTCTAAGTATATCAAACAAGAATAGTTAGTAGCGCAGGAAGGAATAACATTTTAAAACTATATTTAAGATCATGTAAATATTTAGGGAATATACGTTTTCTAGAACAGTTTAACTTTGCCTCGGTATTTCGTAGTCAGATATATGTAGGCGCAGACACATTGTAATATATTAGTGGTGAATACGTAAGTAGTTACATGCATTAGTAATTGGATGAATGAATGTGCTTTTGTGAATCAGAAAATAGTGTGGTTGCCAAACGTTTTCAGTAGTGATCAGGCTCGCAGGTATTATAATATGTACCTCTAAATAACGAGTACCTAACTGATGTTCCGTGGAGAATGAGAGCGTCGTAAATAAAGAGAATGTTGCGTTTAAAACAACTTGTCGATTGTTAGTTTGTGTGTTTGGACAGCTTGCTGAATTGATGGCAGACTCTGTGCAAAAGTCATTGGATTTATTTCGACTTGATAGCGATACAATAGATTTTGTGTTTGGCAACGTCGCCAAATGTTTAAGGGCTAGTCCGTGTGTTCAACATTTATTGTATAGTATTAAATGTCTTTTGTTAAACAATGTTTGACACAATATAAACTGCGGATCAATCGATAATTATGACATCGTATAGCTGTCAGACAATATGACCTCTTATTATGATATGTTTATACTGAACAAGGCATCCTGTTGAGTTTTCGATGCTTGGCGTTGTTTGTTTAGACTGTTAGGACTTTAGATTTTGCTAGAAATTGTATTGAAGAATGTGCTCTATATCGTATGATTTCATTAGATTTCCGTGAGTAACAGGCCAAAGTTTACATTTTGCAGGTTATCTTAGCAACATTGTAAGAGCTGTCAAATTTTCGCAACCTTGCCAGGTGGCGCCTCTGTCGATTAATGTTCTCTTGCAATGAGTCAGATAATGTAAGTTAGTGTTATATTTGAAAAGAGAGCATTCCGGAAATATAATTTCACTGACCTCAACAATTATTTTTCCAAAACAATAAAACACTTAGGTTAATTTGCTGTAATAATAAATAAACGCAGCGTTTATTATAATTTAACATTACTCAAGGCTTCCTTTTAATAGCTTATTAATAGAATATTCATGATGCTGACACAAGAAGCCAAGTACGATTTTATGTAATAAATATTTTATTAATTAATAAATGCTGCCAGTAAATAAATCTTTCTTTAACTAAGGCACGAAGATAAAATTCAGTTCGTGAGATTTACTCTACTGAACTTAACAAAATCCCTGTAATTTCGCGAAAAAGTCTTACCAAATTCTAATACTGATAATTTGAATCTTTCACTTTTCCATTTTTCCACACAGGGTCTAGGTATGTTAATTATAATGGACAGTATTGTAATTAGTATTATTAGTATAGAGGTAATTTGGGCTCGCTGCCATTGCAGCGGTAAGTCCCCTTTTTGAGGAGTGGCTTGAGAGACGCTACGGCGTCCTCACTTACCGCCTGACGCAGGTCCTCACCGGACATGGAAGTTTCGGGAGGTACCTGTGTCTGATGGGGCGGGAATAAACGCCCGGGTGTCATCACTGCGAGGACCGCCCTGAGGACACGGTGGAACACACGGTGGGAGAATGCCCTTAGTGGGCTGAGCACCGCCGTGTCCTCAGGGAAGTGATCGGCGATGGCGACCTCTCGCGTCCGGGCCTAGTGCAGGCCATGATGCGGAGCGAGGGGGACTGGGATGCCGTTTCCTCCTTTTGCGAAGCAGTGATGCTAGCTAAGGAGGAGGCGGGACGCGTGAGGCAGCGAAGCGCTGCCTCCTCGCAACCCAGCCATCGCGAAGGACACACCGGGCGTCGGGGATCGCGAGACGATCTCCGGCCACCGTAAGCGCGGGCCTGCGGACGGCGAGCATGGGTGGCTCCCCGTCCGACCAGAAACAGACCCGAGCGTACGGCGCGTCGCGTTCCGCGCGCGCCTCAAAGAGCCATCAGACCACCACAGATGGGGCCCAATACGGCCGATGCCGATTCGGAGTCGCGGAGAACCTAACGGGTAACCGGGGCTCCGGCTCGACGTGCAGGAGAAGGAACGGGGTGGTTTTTAGTCAGTAAGAGTCTGACACTCCCTCCCGCCTCACCCAGGCGGGAGAAGTCATTCGATGATTTTCCCCCCTTAAAAAAAAAAAAGTGTAGAGGTAATTATCGATACAATACTGTTATGTGATGTATGGTGTGTGTAAAGTGTAAAAATATTGAAAACTATAATTCCAGCATTGTAAAGAGATCCAATATCAGAAAAATCAGCAATCATGCTTGCAGCCACCAAACTAACCACCAGAGTGCCTGATGCGAGTTTATATTACGCTAACGCGATCGACACGTTTATGACGTTTGGCGCTCTGATTGGCGGGCTCCAAGTTAACCAACCAATCAGAGATCTAAACGCGGTAACGTTTCGCAAAATAAATTCGATCTAAGTACTGAGCATGTAATAGTGAAGGCAGAAATTAACACGTAGGTATGTCTATGTAACCTACTATACAAGTAAGGGATACACAGAGTTTGTATGCGTCACGTATAACTTGAAATATTGGGACATCGATGTCCCATCCGTTGCCTCTTACATACTAATGTCATTTCGGTCTTGCGGATATTCTTCCAGTATCGATTTCTTCACTATTTCATAATATATATGGATTATCTTTCATTATTTATTGCGGATTACCTCATGGATTCATTAATGGTCGTAATAAAACTTAAGATTTTCCTTAAGGTAAAGCAATTAGTTAACTATTAGCTGCCGGTGATAGCGGAGCTGTAGTCAATAAATGGACAGAAATAAAGAATATTTTTCAGAAAACAAATATCTATATAGACCATGTTTTACTTTAGTATGGTATCATTTCGTGAGTAGTCTAACGCTGAAATATTCAAAAGTCACTCAATTTAAAGTCGCGATTAAGTATAGTTCTGTCGCTACAAATTCTTTGTAAAATGACAGAGACGGCACGATATTAGAGTACAACTTAAAATTTTAGCCTTCCAGTATTCGGGCGTTAGTTCATTATTTACAATTGCATTTAACTAATAGTTGAGACAAAACCATGTTTACTTCACATTGATTGGTCGAGCTCGTAATATTGATAAATGTTTACTACCCATATTACCTCCTTGAATGGCTTTAATTTGCATTGTTATGTCCCATTGATTAGTTTAATTTTATTGTCTTTTGTAACAAATCGTCGTGATTTCTTAAACATATAAATATTGTCACCCATTTTAAGCGAACAAAAACGCTACGTAATTAGTGCCTATATTCAAATGAGAGAACATTCTTTTTACGAGACGAGTAGTTTGTAAGAACAGCCTTTATGCGCCATTTATGAATTCCACGGCATATGACAATGCATAACTACAAACACACGTTAAGACGGACGTGTCTACATGAATGTTTCGCAATCGTTGCGAATTCAGCAATATTGCACAAGAAAACAACATTGTACTTGTAACAATGCTCTGGGAATCTCGAGTAGCTACCACCCGTGAAATATTGCGGTACTGTTCGGCAAGCATGTTGGCACAAACATGGCGCCTTAACATTTTAATATGTACCTACTTTGTATCTTGCAATGGTGTGAGAGCTGTTTGTCGGGGTTCTTGTTGCTTAATTTCTTTTGATAAACTGTTCTCTTAAGTTTATCTATTAGATTAGTTAAGTTTTAATACTTAGTAGCTTGATTGCAACCTTTTTTTTTGAAAAGTTATTGTAGTTGCCTGTGTTAGCGTGTTAATTAACTTAAAATTACATTTTGAAAAGATATTTCTGGTAAAATAAAATTCAATTCCGTAGTCAAGTATATAGTTTCTATATTGTTTTTTAATTTAAAATGAGAATTAATTGCATAAAAATAAATAATAAAGATTTCTAATTACCATTGATTTCGAGTTAGTTTTCCAATCGGAGCGGTCGTGTGTAACGGGCAGTAAATCGCCACGGACCAATGAATGAATTGACACAATAGTGAGAAAAAACACTATGTTATTCAATTTAGATTTCAATCTGTTTCGACCTTAAGTTATTTGAAGTGTTATTAGCAATTTGTAAAACAATGTTGTTACAACAAAAGATGTGTAATTTTCGTGTACCGCGTGAGACGTTTTGTCTGACACATAACTTTTGGGTGATTTATGTCATATTTTTCACATGGTTTCGTGTGCCCCTGTTGACTACCATTTTGCGTGATTAATTATTATTTTATGTCTTTCAAATAAAAACTGCCTATGTAGGTTTATTAACATTTGCTTTGTCTATGATGAAGTCACATACCATAAACCCGCGTAATAACCTAAATATTTTTAACACACGTATAATTTATTCATAGAGGACTTTTTAATAAACTTAATTAATGTAATGAAATCCTAAAATCGCGTTGTAATTAAAAAGTGAATTCATTAGTTTTTACATTATAATGACCATGAGCGTTATGGTAATAAAGGCGCGGTCACACTGCGGCCGACAGACGAGCGCGGCGCGGTGTTAAGGCGCGGCCACACGCGAGCGCTCCATTAGATCTCCTAACAATATTTCATACGCGCTCATATAATATGTAAGTGACGTGTCCACATTTATGACACTTTGTTGGGTGGCATAGAAAAAATATCATTTCGTGACAGAATTATTTAGTGTGAAACGTGTTGTAAAGAAAAAAGTTTATACTATTTTTTAGTTTGGGGAAAATTTACAGCGCCAGTGCATATATTTATACTTTTATGACGTCTTTAAAATTGATTTCAAAGGAATAAATAAAATGTCCGTGGTCCATATGAAAATTCTGATGTTAATGTTCCTACGTCACGTTGACATTTTGTAAATGGAACATTAATGTATCTTATGGGGTGTTACGGACAAGTTGACGACTCTCATAGGTCAGTCAGTCCATTCACATAATTACAAGTAAACGGCTTAAATTAATTTTATTTTGGATAGAAACAAGTCAGCACTTAATGATTGCTTATAACATGGTGTTGATGTATTTTGTATGCTTCAATCAATATTGATTTATTTTTTTATTTAACTCGTCGAGTACCGGTTTTGTAGACACAATTATAGAACAATAGGTTGCGGTCACCGGTGACCGCTTGGTGTTTGACAGTTTAAACTTTATTGCATATAGACTGTGAAATTGGCGGACTTAATACCGTAGACATTTTCGGACAATCGACCATTGGGTGGTGCAGAATGTTTAAGCGGTAGGTGCAAAATTACGGTACCTAAAGAAAGTATGAAGTAGGTAACAGAAGTTAATATTATATATTTATTCCATCGTAACGTTAATCGTATATTTTTCGTGCTCCGAAAGAACCCTGAAATATTTATCAATATAAAAGAGCTACCATAAATAGTATACAAGTTGTTAGAGTAACGTTAATAAGGGCTAAGCAGATAACTCAATAAAAAGTTAATGATGTAGAAGGCAGTGCCTGCCGACTGCCGAGGGTCCGATCCTAGATAATCGGACACCGACGAACATTTTCCTTCTGCCCCAGGATACCCAATTAATTAGGAAAGTCGTTAAAACATTTTGATTAAATTATCTTATAATTTATAGACGATCGTCGTGTTCACATCCCAATAATTAATATGGGGTGGAACATACGTTTTCTCAATCACTGGAGGATTTCTGTCAACTATTAGCACCGGTGACTGTTCAGTGTTCAGTATGGGCTCCAGTCGCCATTTTACTCTGATAAGCGATTGACTGATGACTCTAGTAATGAATCAGGTGGAGTTCAGTCGGCACTGAGACCTTCAACGTCGATGAACTAGACAATGATAGATCGCATTGAATCCTGTTTTAGTGCGAAGTTTGTTGAATTGTTAGGATTTATTTGCATCGCTTAGTTCGTTACACATAATCTTGTTCATATCTATACACCTTAATAGCCTCTAGCTATTAAGTAACATTAAGCAGTTTGTTTTATTTCGTTAATTTGCTGTGTGCCTCCATCCTGTTCCAAGTTACACAACTCATGCTCGGTTTCAACATCATTACTTATAATTCGCGTTCCGATGCCCACGTATTGTTTCGAAGCTATATTAGAAAACTGCTACAAAAGTTACATTACGGTTTATTGATCCATTGATAGCTTATCGCTCGCATTTATCTCCACTCCGATAAGTATAGATGCATTGAAATAATACTCTTTAGCATATTGCCTTTATATTATGTACTGCATGCGTTCATTTTCTATTGTTTTATGAAAGCTGATAGCGTAATCTACCTATTGTTAACTCACTATCTCCTAACATCGAAGCAATTTAAAAAAAACGAATAGAAACCGAATTTAATTAACATAAATACTATTTTTGTTAAGTCTACCTAGTTGTTACGAATGCTCTATGAACACGGAAACTGTGACGCGAAACTGGAGCGAGGCAAAACGACAATAGCGTCGACTAACTCAAAAGCCAATTTTTTTGAAATGCATGACGCGAACGGATGAAAAGTCACAACACCACTGTATATCAAACCGATGCGTATCTACCCCCCTTGAAAAAATTCTAATACGAAAAAATATTAATGTCAACGAGCGAATGGAAGGGCAATACGCAAAGCGTGGGTGTGAAAGAGACAAAGAGCTATTGTTCTACACCTGCCAGTCGTCACCTGGTGCGGGGTCTCGTCCATATTTGATTAGGTTTTTTCGGGGTTGTAGTCCTAACTATGAATGCGACTGGCGAATTGAATTGTTTGGTATTTTTGAATTCTGTTACAATACTGACCGTTTCCACAACTCGAATGTCGTATGTTATGGAATTAAATAAATTCCCAACACGCTGACATATTTATACAAGTTATATTTTTATGAAACAGTTCGCCCGCGAGTAAATGGAATAACATGTTATTCTAATATTTTAGGAGTTAGTTTAAAACGTTGTGTTTGCAGGCTTACTTATACTTTGTATAAAGCTTTTTGGAAAAAGGATTGTAAAAACACAGAAAATATGACACTATGAATAAAAACTGTTATGCAAGTTTTGTATGGCAGAGACTAACTGTTAAACGGTGCTGTCAAAACAAGATATGGAAAGAGTAATCGTTATGAATATGTTCACTATGTTCAGCTCTAGGGCGAACAACCAGATGAATGGGACCTTGCTAAACCGGTTGTTTATTGACTTACGGTGAAAATTCAAAGTGTTTATTGTTATCGACCGCATGCCGTTCGCCTCTAAAGGTCGCATAATTTGAAATGGTTCAGATATGCACAAGGTAATTAAATTACTGTAACTAATACCTTGGTTATGTTACTTTATTGAATCGTTATCGTATCACTTATTTACATTAGCACTTATTAACTTTGTTCTTTATTTTTATGAACTATTGTTAGTATTATGATACAATATTCACATTATATAAACAACGCTAACTTTATCTCCTCGTAAAATAACCAGATATTGCGCTACTAAATCGTCGTTATGCTTATTTCCCTTGCGGAGTAAGCAAAGCGAAAATGCATTCAGGCTGCGACCGTAATTTTCGCCAGAAATAAATAATAAAAGAGTATAAAAATATGGTAGCTTCAGCAGGTCTTTTTATTGGTAAAAACAAACTGGCTGTGTGTAGCCGTGTAGTCAACGCAAGTATACCAAAAGCCCGTAATTCGTCGTTAACACAATAAAACGTGAATTACTCGTCTGTATTCATTTAGTCGTTTGAACCGTCCGTAATCCAAGCCATCCGAGGGTCTGTGGTAAACCGCAGGCGCTCGCGAACTCACAACTTTTGCCATGACCACTGTCAACTTGGAGCGCCGAGAAATTATTGGTTTAAAGAGCTTACACTGAAATTAGCTTAAATTCCTTTTGTTTTTACTTCGGAAAGCCGCACCTTGTACGTCGTATCTAAGGTTAACAGTGAACCACATTTCGGGTGACTGAAGATAAGCCGGTGAAATACGGGCGGCCTGTCTTGTCTCACAATTTATTCGTATCTAAACGTTTTTCTACATACGCTGTTTTGTGTGTGCATTTATTACGTTTTTCTTGGCATTGGTACATTATTATGTTTGGTAGAAGCATAGAAAGACTTATTCCGCAAATAGAAAGATTGAGACTAACAAATTATTTACTCTTGTAGATAGGATAGACCTAATCATAAGATTCTGTTCGGTAAGCAACCTAATTTGAAAAAGACGGGGAATTTAAATTTCATTTCGAGTAGATATTTCGAATCGTTAAATGGCTTACTTATGTTCTTGAAGTAGATTTTCTTTTATATCTAATTCATAACAGTGTCATTACAGTCGAAGCAATTTGAAACTGAATAAACCATTTCGGTCCGAGAACTAATGGCCGCAAAGACATTCAAATATCCCTTGGAATAAGTCTGGAGTTATTCACTTAGGGCGATGGTAATGATGCCTAGTTGAAAAAGTACTTGCAGGCTCACGAAGTTTCATTACTGCTTTTTATGCTACTATGGCTAAATGTGGACTTGAATCTTTTGTATTTTTTCCTCTTCCCGACTCAGAATAGCCTCAAATTTATTCTTGAGGACAGTTTAATGGTGCATATAATTTGTTAAACGAACTAGTTGTAACGTTTGGAGCTAAATGGACGTATGTTTGTGAGAAGAGTTGCTAATTGAATGTTGTATACGTACGCCATGTTCATGTCTCGCGGAGCGCTTTATGCATTTCATACGAAAATTAGTAAGGACTGTATGTAATCAGTGTAGTTTATTTTAGCAGAATAACGGGGAATAAATTAATTATTGCACGCGAAACAGAGAGATGTTAACTATTAGAAGCAATCTACCACTTTCTTCTATTTTTAATGAATTCTTTTATAGTACCTAATCAAAATCATAATAAGAGAATACTCTACCTCTATACTACTAATTAATTCTACCATTAATCATAGAGCTGATGTTTATTTAATTTGCAAAGACTTTTCTCAAAGTACAGAACCATGTCACAATGGAGCCACATAATGTTCTAAATTAATGTAATTCACAAACTCTGTCTAAGTATTTAGTAAGTATATGAGAGGCTAAAGAGAGAAACGACCAAAGAAAGTACTGTTAGTGAATTCCTTATCTCCTTACCAAGGTTAATTCGAAGGCCTTGAGGCCGGAGCACGTAAGTATTCAGCGCTTGGCGAATTTCTCCTCATGATTATGTCAGGTCTAATTTAAGAACCCTCGGGGCACATTCTCATAAACCGAGTTCGTCATACCACAAGTGCCTACGTTCCTTATTTAATACAACCCCCTGTATATAAGTACATAACATAAAACATCATCCTGTAGCCCGAACATCTTAAATCGACACAATACGCTATGTATTATTATTCGTTCCCGGCCGTTATTTGTAAACTCCCGGCAGAGTTTCGTTGACCGGAAGTGCTTGCGGCTGGAAGCGCGGGATTTGACCGGAAGTTGTGCAACCCTCGGGTTGATGTGTTAAGCTGTAGTACAGCGGCTTAACTGAGTTATTAATTAATGACCACGGCCATCCGGCTCCTATCAAATGTGCCAACTTTTTATACCGTACTCATTTTTGTTTTATATTAAAAAGCGATAAGAATTTTATGAAAATTTAACACGGTTTTTAATTTATAATGTTTTTGGAATTTGTTTTCTGCGTTACCTGGACATAGCAACAAGTGCAGGTTAACGTTAGTGGGGACTAAAAACGTGTATTAGGGTTGGCTATAATTTTAAAACTATCAGCTGTTACGGTATCAATAAAGTAATGTTTATGTAAAAGCGGGGTCGTTGGCATTCAAGGGAGGCATATGCGAAGTCACCTGCCGGTCACAAACCCCTGTAGCAGCGCCCTCCCCCACTGGAAATATTAAATGTTACTTGTTTGGTAACTTATGTGGGTTCGGCTCACCTTCGCATACAAAATGTGGAGTTTGTCTAGCGTATTTTGTATTTTTACATGAGATCATATCTCTGCAAGTAACGTTAGCGTAATCGAGTTGCGAACAAGTCCGGTCCAGAGAGGCTATTAACAGCGAAATTGTTCGGTCAAAAGATAAATTTTTGAGATAATTTTTAGGAAGGAATTTCGTGTGACGACAGTTCGGTGAATATAAACATTAAGATACAAGTAGCCGAGGTAGTAGAGTTTTCTGTATACCAATGACATCACAGTCTGTAAGCCACTAAGTACAAAACATATATACATGATGATAACTCGAGATCGTAAATTAGGCTAATAATTTATTAGCAGCCACTGTGTAAGTGTGTAAGATAGCTATTAGAACGGGCTTTTAACCGAATTAATAGGGAATAGTTTGTTTCCATACGCCAGAACGACAGCAAAACGAAAATTGAAAATATTGTTTGCCTAACCTATTAATTTAGCTGAAAGCCAATTAATGTTTTAGTACTTTGTTCGCGGTTTATTTTATTCGTGTTAGTTGTTTAGTTATCAGGAAAATGTATGGATTGGTGTTACTAGGAAGAACAAATTAATATTTTTAGATATGGAATTTTTGCTACACGTCTATATTCGACGCTGATATTGTGTTCTAGAGGTATGTTCAATATCACATGGTCGTAAATCCGACACCTTTATATTCCATCGAAAATTTTCCTCTATCTATTTTGATTCTCGACTTAATTGTCTGATAACGTAAACACAGGGTTATTAACTAAAGTAAGTAAATACACATTTGGTCTGAACTCTGAATTCACTAGTTTGTTTGTAATAGTGTATTGCAATTAGTGTTCAGAATATTCTAAAACACGATCCCTGAGGTTCAACATCGACTGTTGGTGTTTTAGCTAAATTAAACAGTTCAACTCTAGGGGTGATACCAGTTATCGAGGCAATATGCATAACAAACATCTGGCGGGTGCTGTTTTAACGATCCCCCAAATAGAGGGACTTTTCAACCGGTACCGGTGACCATTGCCTGATTGAATAGATAAAAACCTCAACAAAATTGGGGGACGAGTAAAATTACCAACAAAATACTGTAGCCACCCCTGTTTTAGGGTAATGGTAAATACTTGATCGACGTAAATGATCCGAAAAGAATTGGAATAAAGCAGGAAATCAATAAATGCTAATTTGAACGGGGTTCTGATAGACGATTGATTTTGTGGAATAACTGTTTGATTGATGATTGAATTTCGTGTCCATTCTGTGTGCCCCTTGACACGGGGTACGCAGGTATCACCAACACTGTGATTTCTTTCACTTCATGATTCTACCTCTATTATTATCACTATTTTTCTTCTTTAAACTGAGTTTGCAGATTTTGACTTTCAAAAACATGAAGTTATTGTAACTGATGTACGATTCGAAAAATCATTGCTAATGTACCAACATTTTATAAAAATGATAGCATGGCTTTTATGAAATGATCACTTCGAATGTGTATTATTGAATATGTATTTCATAACATAACATAATTATGAATAACAAAATGATAAGGAAGGATATCACAGCGCCATAACTTGCACTACTCTTGCCTTTTATTTCATTTTGTTATTTACATCAAAAACTAAACTATACTACTTTCAAATACAACTTAGATATCAAAACAGTTCCGTAACTAGAGTAGTTCCCATTGCAAGTTATACCGGTCTCAGTCGTGCTCACATAACACTCGATTACTTAGGTAATCGATAATACTATAACTCGTTCATACCCATCACGATTACCCGTCATCGATTTATGATTTATAATCGAATAGATATGAACCGTTCTAATATTTGAGAATTTTGGTTTTCTTTTTTATAAAATTCATTGTTTTAATTTTGAAATTATTATTTTAATAGAAAATTTGTAATTTTCTTTGAGAGTATAACAAAAATTTGACAAGTCTGTAAAGTATCTACATTATTTTTGCACGCCGATGTTGAAGGCAAAATAAGAGGACGTAAGCTATTACAAAATGACAACTATCTGTACCTTATTTACGCAAATAAATAATTTTTGAATTTTTTTGAATTTTTTATATTCAACAAAGTATTGATATGTTAATTAATGAACTGTGAGCGGAAATATTCCGTTTCTTTGCTGTAAGACTTTATTATATCTATGGATCAGACACAGCCTAGCAAGTTTCATAAAGAACCTTATTTCTTGATACACACACAGCTTAATATTTAAAATGACGATAGACCTTAAGATAATTTTAAAAATTTCTCAGAATCAAGTAATAATCTTATTAATTTACACGGAAATACAAGTTTGAAGGCGATGCGTGTCAGAGAATCAAAGAAATTATAAGCCGGCACATGATACAATGTTACGTCTGATGCAAAATGTTATGGGAACTAGACACGCTCGCGAACATTCGCAGATACTTGAATAATTAATATCTAGGTAGACTGAGAAACGTTGAAACAGAAGGTTTAACTCGAAATACTCAATGTACTAGTACCTCTAAATGAAGCTATTCAGCTTAATCTAAGCAAGTTTGGTTTGAAAGGTAATAAAGCAAAACCAAACTTTCAACAAGTGGGGTACTTGATGGAAACTTGAATTACAAATCCAAGCGATGTGATTTGACCAAGACCTTCTCAAAAGAGCATGTGCATTAAGAAGTCGTAAACTAAATGTCTCTTGATCAAACACTAAGCTCAACGCAACAACAACACAAGAGAAAATCTTAATATGGATGCCCGTTTAAAAAATAAACTAAATACACAAAATTAATCCCATTTGGGACGAAAACACGTGATTCTAAATCACGAACAGTACCAAGTTACTTTAACAACAACCTTCGTTTTTTGCAAACCTTTATTATATTTTTTGTAACATCGCAAATATTTCAAAGTATCTACGTCTTCTGTTATATCATAAGTAGTGGCAATGATTCACAGAGTGAGTTCACTTCAAGGTCGACAACTACGTATAATACACGGTACTTGTCTAGTTGCCTACACTTCAGGAGTCGTGCACCTTCCAAGTTGAAGCTTCTATCTTCGATCAAATTCGACGTAGCGTAGGAAGCGGAACAGATACTTCGATTTTGTATTGTGTAACGGAGAACGTTGCCGAAATAATTAAGATTTTATCACTATTATGTTATTTTAATTATTGGTAATATATGAATATTCATTATATGTTACGTAATTCATTTGTCCTTAAGTAATTTTCTTTTACCTTGTATCTAAGTAAGAAAATAGTTGCATTTAAAAGAGATGTCTAAGTCACTACAACAATGTTCAAGGTAATTAGAAGAGGCACTATTGATTCTAAATCTATTGTACATATAAAACTACAATTATGTTTTTCTTTAAAAAAATATAGATGAAAATTAACTTTGAGTGTGTCACGTTATAAATGTGATGACATTTGAGTAAAAAAAATGGCGGCCACGATAGCTAGAGAGGAGAATTAACGTTGCAGTTTTTAGTACCGATTTGTACTTTGTGTAGTTTAAAAATATTGTTACACTCGTGTTGTGTCGTACTAATAAAGAATTCCATTTCAACACTGCATGCTAGTCTAGTTCTTTGTTAGATAAAAATAAAGCGTAATTAGAGTGATAGTGAGAAAGTTAGTTTTTTTTTTTAGAAAACTTGTTATAATATTTATTTATTCAATTATAACGGGGTTTTCCTGAAATGTAATTATGCTGTGTAATTAAAATTTTAATTACGATTAATTTTTTTTATTTATAATGAATGAATCTTAATAATTCTAAGATGAAATATGTTTTATCTCAGCTCTTTTGTTTATCGATCGTGATTTGTTTATGTTTTCTATATTCTACGGTAATTGAACCGTTGTCTGTTTACCTTAAAAGTTAAGCTACGAAGTACTTCAGTCTTTTTATAACTAGCCTTTAGAATCTAATAAAAACACTGGAACAATTTCCATAATGCCACGTCATTCATTTATCCCGCTATCGAATGAAATCGATGCGAAATCGAGAAATCGCGAATTGTTGTACATTCGATGATCGCAGCAATTTATCAGCTGCATATTATGAATCTACAATGACTTACATATTTCACAAATCACTTTCTTTTGTCGACTTAACACCGCCTGTCAATGACATTCAACATCAACAAGACTTATCGGTTATTCAAACAAAATTCCCCAAGGAAAATCTCCTCCTACATTGAAACGTAAACCTATGAAATCCAATTTTATTTCGTTTCCATGATTAGCAAGGACAAGTCATAATAAAAATATCGCGAATTTTGGATATAAATAAGGCGAGCAGAAAGCTTTTGCCCCCCGGTAATTGATGAAAGACACTTTTATTTTTTCGCTCCTTCGAACCCTCAAGGAGTAGCTGTCTAATATCGTGATTTATCGACTTAAAGTTATGAGGCGTGTTCTCACGAATATAAATTATTTACAAATAAAATATTCTTTATTCATAGTATCATCGCTCTCTCTTTCATCTTTTCTGACAACTTTATATTTCCTAAAGAGGTATTCTTCAATTCAGCAACATCGTTGCCATCCCAATGTTACCTCTATATTACAGCAACTAGTTAAAACTTCCATGTAAGGTACAAAGTTCGTGAAGGACTTTAACTTTCATCTGCATGTTGTAGTTGTTAGGACGTTCCTTCTGAAAGGAAATCTGCTTAAAAAGGTTCTTGACAAACTTTAAGCTCGCGACAGGTCTACAGAATACAAAATTTTCATTTAAAAATGCTCCGAACAAGATAATGGTGGAACCGTGGAACATTTGAATAGCGATCATGCACCAAGTTCGTTATCTTGTCGGAAATGTTCGTAGTTTTGGGCCTCATTTCACTGTTCAATGTCGCTCATTTCAAATTCGAACAATGGGTCACAGGCCAGTCTCGTAATCATAAGAGTACATGACAATGAAATTTAGAATTAGATTCACGGGGACGGAATCTGGTGCAGATAATCTAAATTGGGAACGATAGATTTATAAGTAAGTGTCTATAGCGAAGTAAATGGAGTGGCGAAGGGGCTGGATGGAAATGAAGTGAAAGGATCGTCTTATTATTATATTAGGTGAGCGTCCCCAACAGGTGATTCCCTAAGATATTGTTATTAGTTTTCTTGTCTTTAGCTTGTTAATTAGGATTATGAAACTAGCAGTGAGCAAGAATTGAGAGAGAATATTTCCACAAAAGACTTGAAGGTTTTCTCAATTCATTAGTTACTATGGAGTTTAAATTGAATAATCTAATGAATGAGACAAATTAGGTGGGATCATAAAAGTTGAATATTGATAGGTAAACCCGACGCGGTCGATAGCTGCAGTGTATGATAGTTTGTATAATTATAATATGCGTAGGTAGATGTATATTTTATTAGAGGTATATTTAGCGAGGAACTTCATAAGCTACGCGGTTCCTAGACGTGGCGCATGCGCGGTTATGTTTGTTTGCCCACTCGGGTTTGTTTGTTTTAGTAAAAATTAACAGCGTTTCGTGGAGATTCACCACGCTTGGGACGCTTCTGCCTTTGAACTGCCTTTCGTGTTTGCATCGCATGCATGTATCTCTTTACTTTATACTATTTCTTCTTTTGCCTCAGTTTTTCCGCAAAATGTGTACATTATCTTATGCATGACATCACTGTGCTGTATGAGGGAGTATTCACTTTAAATTGCCGCTGATATTTGTTTCTTTTTTCTTCATATTCGTTTGTGTTAAGAGTCAGCATTCTATCAGCAATTTGTTTAATAATATTACTTTGCCTAATCTGTAAGGAGGAAGGTAAAGTTACGTTTAATCTATTTCAGAAAAAGTAAATTGGTAAATTATTAACGGATAAGACACTACTTTCCTTCTCAGAAAAAGAGAAATGTTTCAAATGGCTTTAATTCTTGGATAAGTACTAATCAATAAATTTAGTACTGTCCATGAGAGATCAATTAATACGCTGAATTGGAATCGATTAATAAATTGGTTCTACAAACTATTGACCTGGGAACCTTCACTTACAAATTATTGACCAGTTATAAAATAAGTAAAGCACAAAAGGTTCTCACTTCTAAATTACAGTCAATACAAAACGTCAATTCTCGACCCAAAGTCTAGTCTAGTCAATAGGCTAATCGCGGCTATACATCAACCACATTATTGTGCAATAAATTACCCAGACACAAGCAACCGAATGATCGTTAATAGCCAGACTGTGGCCAGAGAAAACAATTTAATGGTCTCTAATAGTTAAAATATTTTCATTAGAACATTTGTTTAAGCTGTGGAGATCACTGTTCGTTCCGATTTATGCACTGTTATTTTAATGGATCCCTTTGTAAGTTTATGTTTTAGTTCATGATTGCTATTGGTGACTGCTTTGTCTGTATAGTAAATTCTGAAGATGGACTTCTGTTTACGATATCCGGGTTGAGCGACTTAGGTTGCTGAATTTTAAAAGTAGAATGGTCGAAATTTTTTGCACTCATAGAGCCAAAATTCTGGGAAGAAAATGTTCTCGTGTATCCTAATGACTTCTAAATTGTACCAAACTACTTTTTCAGAGTAGACACGAATATTTATTATCAGAATATTTTCGCCTTAATCCGTTTTTTGTGTCTATTATTATAAAATTTTGAAAACGACTACAATTCTTATTGGTAACATTTACCTTTCATGTTAATGAAATTTCTCACCAGTTGTAAACAAATGACAGTGACAACTCGTCGCACCAAGCAAATATTATGAAAATGTTAATCATTGAAAATAATAAACACCCTCCAAATAATGCTCGCCTCTTCTGGCACAAATGTGAATTTACATAAACATGGACGAAAAACCTCAATTAAGTTCTATAAGCCCTGAGATAAAGAGACATTAAACGTATCTTAAGTACGATATTAAAAAGAGTATCACTGGCCAAATGGACTCGATAAACTGAGGTTATAATGTCCAGCGTATGGCTGAATGAATGCTTAAAATTTGTGGAGTCGCTAGGCCCACTCCCTCGAACGTTTAATGGAGACAATTAGCATTTAAGTGACGGCTGTATATTAAACGGAAGAACAAGGTTTTCGATAAAAGAATACCCGGCTTGTGTTAGGACGTTTTATCGTTATCGAGTTAGGTTAAACACAATTTGCAATTTCGCGCCATTCGTCGGGCTACATCCTCTGTCGATAAACGTTGCCGTCGTCTGGGACCACACTGTTGATATCGTTGCGGCATTCAAACTAAGTTTTATTTCAATGGGAGTAATAATCATTTTCCTATAGCAGTTCCGCACTATCCGCGTCGCGCAGGTTACAGGTTGTCACCATACATTTGTCGTATTAGATAAAGTAGTTTATGGAAACAATATTCAATTCCATTATTTGCATTGGGATCAACAAACTAGAGCATAGGGTTGCCGTATATCAGGAATCTACATTGACGTAACATAATGCTAAACCGGTTGCTATGGATCCTAGATCCAGTATGAAGTTGTCATGATTGTGCAATAACTAAAGTTAAATAAACATTTTATAACATTCTGAAATTTGTATTACTAAGAACGTTGCCTGAATTTTCGGTAAACACACGATGCATGATACAATTCTATCTTTGTTTATTTTTTATCAGCCTTCTACATCTGGTGGTTCGTTTCTTTCAATTCCGTGGGTCTTGGTAATAATTTTCATTTCACAATGACAACGCTGAGCGCTTTTGATGTTTATTAACGCCAGAAATTCCGCAAAAAGAGACACACGCGTCTTGACAGTTTTACGGACGAAAAATCCTTTACATAGCAATGAATACGAAACCGGGTCCTCCCCCGTCCCCCTTGTCTCATTCTCATCAATTGTTTCGCGTGTTTGTTTGTGTTTATTCTCCGTTGCTTGTTTTCATAACACACTGTCTGTCTTTGAAGGGGCTGTATGTTTGTACAGCGGTTGGATTGCTCCGAGAACTTATGCTTGAGACACCAAATTTTCCGTGTGTTAGCTGGCGAACGATGTTTCTCTTTCTGCGTGTTCAGATACATTTATCTGAGTTTTCTTTTTAGCCACATTGTGGTAAAATTTTAGGAAAAGGTAAATCAGAAATTAAAAATGAATAGCAACCTATATGGCGGTAAATGAATAGGAAGGAAATTAATTTAAAAGCAATGTTTCGGTTGGTACAACTTGGTGTTTCCATTTTTATTGTGATATAAAATTTAATTAACATTTTACAGTCAACGTGTGTACCTTCCTAAAGTGCTGCTACACTGCGGTTAAGTTTGAAGTTGAGCGAGCATTAGTTTTACAAGCTGGTCTTTTCGTTTACCAACAATTCTCAACTGTGGTTTGAGAATTAAATTTCGGTGTTAAGTTTTGCGTTTGTGGATGGAGCTGTCAGTAGTTGAAGTCTGCAAACAGTAACTTGGATTTAACATAGTAGTAACAATTTGACAAGAAATATTGACAAGGATATAGCTAGATAAAATAGAAAGATATAAAACGAAAAAGCAATGAAAATCCTTGAGAATTCTGAGACAAATGTCAAGTTTATACATGTGATTTCCCAGAGCGATGTCGTCCATTTTTCGACCGAGGTAGACTGCTTTAAGTTTTCCTTAAATAAATTCGTCTTTTGTGGACGATGCGCTGTTCAATAAAGACCTCACATAATGCGCCATGACAATGACTAAGTACTTAATGGATTTTCTTATATTATCATGACGAACTGGTATGCCACGTATATCAATGTCTTTATTAGTTAATTAGTCAATCTGCACTACGTTCATAATGTATAAGGTCTCATTAAATATTCGCCGCAAATTATCTGCTTACGAAATTGTTAATGCTCGGACCATTATGCGCTCGACTGCCGTTTGGCCAGCTTCCACCACATGAATCTTGCTAACTCTTGTGTTCTTCGTTTTGTTAATCTATTGTTATTTATAGGCTGTTTAGTACCAGTACCTGTTTCAGTAGTAACTGATCCTTTAAGCTTTGTACTCGAAAAGTATTATGGGTCTTGTTTAGCTTTGTCTAGTTGTGTTGTTCTAAAATCTACAGGTGCAAATAGTGCAGCGAGAGTACTAAAGTAGATATATTTAGTTGAGTTTAATTTAGAAATGACTTTTGCAATGGCTTTGTCGATTAAGATAGCAAATTCTAAATATAAATATGAATAGGATATTGGACAAAGTATTCTAGGCCCTATTACATATCCATAAGTTTAGTTTTTTATAAAACTTAAGGTGAGTTCGCATTAATATGAAATGAGAACATCAAATACAACATTTTACCGCATGCTTTATCCGCAAGGGTTGGGGCAAACTCCCTGTAGACGGCCCGATGTCTTTTGACTTAAACTGTCAATTTCAATTCAAACCTTACCTACGTATGAACATGCATGACATTTTGACGTTTCGTTTTATCCTCATGAAAAAAATAAAGACAAAAGAAACTTTAAATAGAAATTTTGAAAATATAACTATTATTTTTAACCTCACTAATAACTTAGTTCCTTATTTCTGAGTAGAATGGTAAAATAGTAATAATTTTAATCTAATTAAAAACTACAATAGCATACACTATGATTAGCCAAGCGATATTAATTGCACAGGATGGGCGTCGCATTTTATAACAAGAAGAGTTATACAGATGCATTATCATCTCCGGTAAGGTGCCGCTATGCTGTTAATAATAGAGGGCGATGTATCGTGGGTACCAAACACTGGACCCACACTTGTTATATGAAAACACAGAAGGCTAAACAAAAACGAAACCCAACCGTTTAAAATGCTCTTAAAGTCTTCTACAGCATGCTCATACAAAAGTAAAATTTTATATGTGCTGCCTGGCCGTCTGATTTTATGCCTTAGGATATTTCTTATTTATGACTATTAAGTCTATTGTAGCCAGATTTTTTCTTTATACCTTAGGGCATCAGTAGTAAGCTCAGTTTAGCCAATATGAGTCGAATTTTTCATATACCTAAGAGTCACTCTTTGTCAGAAATGAGAGATTTTTCTGTATAAAAGCAAATAGAGAAAAATGGTTTAGTATTTTTTTGTGATGATTTTTAGATGGCAATATTTGAATTAGTATAGATTTTTCTTCCAGTCGTATCTATTGATATATTCCTGAATTGCCCGATTGAAGAATTGTTAGTTATTTGCTTCTGATTGTGGTGTTGAAAATTGTGAGGGTCTTAGTCTTCTGTGTATTTTGCTATACTTGTTGGCTCATGTTGGTTGCATGGCTGCACGCTAGTTGCTCACTGAACTTGAAGCGGAACGTCTGCTCGCGTGCTATAGCTTGCACAGTTAACTTTGTGCACACATAATAAAGTATAATAATCGTAATAGTCTTGTACCGTTACTCTTACAGCTTCAGGTACATCTCAGAGCTAAACGTTATGTGCTTACAACGAACCAAGAAGTACATTTTCACGTATCTAAAGTGGTTTGAGGCTGAAAAGTTTTTATAAATTTTTTCGTATTATAAAGACTTGCCAGGGAGTATTTATTTATATTCCTAACAGTTGTATCTGCTAAGTCGAGCTACAGTCATGACTAACCGCATTTAAAAGTACAACGCTGCTGTTTATAATATGATGGTACCCACTTACTAATTTTCAAAACATGACCGATGGAAGTTCGTCAGTTTCTGATATTCAGAAAATATATTTTCTATTTATTTAACGTTGGGAAATACTAAACAAACTGAAATAAACCGATTTTAATGGAGGACTTCATCGAAGCGTTTGATCGTGTTGTGTAATATTTTGTAATGGTGTAAGTCTGGTCGCCGTGACTCTCGATAACGTTGTAAGGCTTCATAGTGATGGCCGCAGTCGTGACGAGAAAAAAACACCATAATGTAGCGACAATTCGTCTCGGATGACAAACACTAGAGCAGCCGCGATACTCGTCGCGATTGGCTGCCTGTCCGGTCGTTGACTCGGAGGGAAACATTCCTATTGGCCATATGCTCTTATTAAAATGTCAAAAATTGCGGACTCGCATGCGCCCTGATAAATGTTATTTGAACGTTTTCCTTATAAGCTTTAATAAGCACAGGGTAAATCAAATTAAATTCATTAGTATTGAATCTATTTCAAATTGTAAAAGACCACCTTACGTCTAAAGAAAATTTGTAAGCCTTGTTCAACAGTTGGTTACAATCGTAGATGCGTTAACAATGGTCAAAACAAAGATTGTTATAACGTCACCCAGATCACGATGTAAACAATAATAATCGTAATACAATCTCGTAACAATGTTCCCCAAAGTTTACACAACCAGTTGTTCAATGTGTTTTTGTGTTTTTCCTTAGTAGAGTGTACTTTTCCAGTATTCTCAAACGTCTGCGGAGCGGAATCCATCAAAGGATTATGCGGTGAGGCGAAGGGGTGAGGCTGTCTCGGCGTCCCGATCGGTCTATCGTTATTTCCCGGGATGTGGAATAAATTATCCGCCACTTAACTACCTCGCAGATTTCACATACGTAGCTGATGACGTTAAAGAGTTTAAAATTTCCTTTTTATGTTAAGTAATCTGCAGTAAACGCAAAATACATCGGTGAAAAATAATTGAAATGCGTTAATCGCAAAAATTTGCTCAATGAATATGTAATCGGTTAAAGCTGATACGATATTTTCTTTATGTCGAATATGAAATCACAAACAAACACCGCTGTCTAATGAAACCCAAACATCTCCACATTTGGCCAATACGTTATGTCATAATTTGAACATCGCACAATTTTATTGTTACGTTATTTCATATTGTTTGATCACAATCACGATCTGATGACGAGATAAACTGTGAAGAATGGTGATATGATTGTTACGTGCAGTCGTAGTCGTAACCGTTCGCCGACCGTTCGTAGTGTAGAAGCGAATCGCTCGGCAAGCAGTCGCGTTTCAATCAGTGCAGATTGAGGGCCGCACACAGTGGCAACCGGGGGGATTATAGAATGCATGACGCGGCAACATTAGACCGAGCCCGTCATTTCATACAGATGGAAATTGGATGTGGCTTTAATGGGAACGAAGTCGGGACGTTTTTATAAGTAATTGGTGAAATTGTGGAAATATTGAGCGTCAAGCATATTTGAATTTTGTCAACCTCTGTCAGGCGCACCCATCTTTTTGATCATAATTATAGGATGTGCTTTATACTAGGAGCCACGTGAAAAACTCACTACACACTCATTATCTTACAATGATGAAAGAAGTGAAGTTAGAAGTTACAATGAAACCAATACAATGTTTCATGTCGTGGATGCGACACAGATATGAGTAGTTTTACTTATGATGATCAGCTGCGATCTACGTCATTACACGCAAAACTAAATTTATCCAACTAAATTGAGAAATGAGTAATATCATAGAATTGTTGTAACCAGACTAGTAATATCCTAGAGTATCCAACACTCCCCCGTCTTCTGAATGCCAACTTGGTACTTAACACAATCTAATTTCAAAATTGCTTACAAGTCAGAGTTAGCGTTAGATCCTTTACAGATTTCGTAGTACTGCAAACGGGTGCATTAAGGAAATACGCAGAACTCATCCAACTAGTTTCTTAACTGATATTCACTTTAAAGCGAATAGTTTCTGAAGTGCGCCTGAGATATGAAAAGTTTCCATGATTGTTTGATTTCCATATTATTTCGTATGTGTGAATTTACTTCGATTCACTCCATTGTTTCGGCTTCGCGTGCGTCACATTGGCCGTGTTATTTGTTTTGTATGTTTATGATATTCGACGATCGGAATACTTCTCATACAGTAGTGGCGGCGCCGTGGGCCGTGGCGTAATGATTAGTCTGTTGATGCGTCTGATATATTTCTGAGAGCTCGACTACGCCTCGACCACGACGCTACAAAGCTGTCACAATCGTTCACTGATTACCGACTCTGTTCGCAATTGTGTTTCGATCAAAGTGATTCCGATCACAAAGGGTTATAAAACGGCATCGTCACCGGCACTGGGGTTGCTGCTACCGTACCGATTAATTGTACCTCCGATACGTTAGTGGTTCGATTGTTTGTGTCTAAATAATGTGAATCCGATCGCTCGGAATAATAGCATTCAATGGGTGCTGTCTAGATTTAATGATTGTTGAAATGTGTTTGTTTGCAGTTCGTTTTGTTGATGATCGTTTGGTGGTTTGCGTCACTCTTGGTGCATCAGAGCACTGACGTTAATTAATAAACTGTTATCTAATCATGTGTCAGCATAATATAATTCTCACCTGTTTTACCTTGAAAGGGTGGGCAGATGTTTTGTGGAAGATATAATTAGAAGCAGTTGTTCGTTAATAGGTATGGTATCGCTTTACTATGCGCAATTGACAGCAACAGTTTAACTCTGCATAGTTGGAGTGCGCACCGTTGACGCGTAATTAAGTCAATGCAATTCGGTGCGCGCACGCACGAAAGTGAGTGGCCACTGTCAATATGGCACATGGTACGCAACTGCTGTCTATTAGAAATAGGGCTGCTAGTTGAATCCCTTTTAATAAGCAGATGGTTGGCTATTTATTTGTCAATTTATAGCTGTATAGCTTACAAGGATATTAAATACCTATATTAAATATTCAATAATATTTTTAATCAAATAACTAAACTGATCTTCTGTCTTGGAGTTTTAAAAAATAAAGCTTACATTTTTAATATTGAAATTGTATACGTGGATACCAAGTCAATTTATGTTTATACTGACTTCTTTATTTCCAATTTTATTCATATTAAGTTTTCCTTCAAACAATTGTAAAGCATGTGATACAAAACCTTACCGCAGCCCTGCCGTTTAGATACACACGCCACGTCGCATGCGCATTCTCTTTTTGTAAAGTCTACTGCCAATGATGTCCTAAGAACGCATCCATTAGTGGTTCTTTGTATGTATGTCAACTGCAATTATATACAAACTTATTTGTCCATGTTTCAATAACCTCGTAGAACAATGTTATGTTGTGAAGTCAAATAATATGAATAGGTATCTTAAAGAAGGTGGTATGCCATAAAGATCATTATTTGGAATCTAAACACAAATATATTCGTTGTGTTAGATCTACGCTGCTACATAAAGAAGCTAACAATCATTTTGTTTGTGCAGATAATATTGCTTGGTGTCTTTACTTGAACTAGACTAGAAACAATCTAGAAATTATAGTAGTGTAACCAAATTATAGGATAACACAAAAAGTATGGAGTGCAGTATTTTTAGTGATGCCTCAAGCTGCGTTTTGAATTAGATTGATAGAAAGGACTCTAGATCTAGAGACGATAAGTATTTTCTTCAAACATAAAACGAGATTTGAAATAGGGAATGATTGATTAATTGATAAATGAGCTGCACGGATTTATGGTTAAAAGTTACTAGATGGCTTCAATCTAGGAAGGGAACTTTTAGGCGCCGATTGTCTCCGCGACGTGCTCGTATATTGATAACATTAAACATGTAACTAAGTTAGTCAACTATGCTGCCTACGGTGAAAATTTGCCGGTCGGCGACAGGAACTCATGTAAGTGCCGTTAACGAAACATATTAGAAATTAGTTGCGTTATTCACCCTAATCGACGTGTACGAAGTTACACTATCAGTTTGATGGTTCACGCAACTTGCGACTATGCGTGTTTGTTTAAGTGACGGAGTTTCAAGACAAACGACATTGTTTAGGACTTCAGGTGGAGTTTGTGGGTTAAAGTAAAAGCAAATTGCCACTCGATGAACGTGGGTGCTTCCAAACTTTACAAGATGTTCGGATTGACGAAACATAGTGTTTTAGGATATAGTTCTTTTTGGTACTTTTGACGAACTTATCGGTAACATGCCCTTTTCTATTTTTGTCATTAAAAATATAGAGTCTACTCTTTGTTAATTTATTGCTGAATTAGTTGATACGATTTGTATGTTAATTCATTAGGAAGTCTTTGAAACATCTAGCACTCTCAGCTCATATAATATTAGAGGCAATTAAGTGAAAATTCGTGTTCAGTTTATATTCACGACCGAATGAGCTGGCTGATTCGTCGTCGATGCGGGCGAGGGCGCCAGAATTTCAATTTCAAAACGTCATTTAAACTACACCAATGTTAGTTTGACTGTTTGCATAGACACTACGTCGAGGAGTTTGATTGAATTGAACTCGTTGTTTATGTGCCACACGATATACCCACCTACGTAGGCAACTACATGGGATAGATAAAGGTGTGCGGGAGTGTGGAGGTGGCGGTAATATGAGAACGAAACCAAACAAACTATTTAATTAGCCTTTATGTGCCCTTTATTGTGTAAACATCCAGCTACGCAAGTTTCGTATCATTCGATATAGACATTGCGTTATTTTACGAAATAATGATGTTCGTTTGTGCCATCAAATATTATGTTGATCTATCATTAGAAGCTTATAAGTCTACAAAGTCAACACTCAAATGCATCTAACATATACTTTAATACTGTGAAATAAAAGATGCTATCACAAGGAATAAAAAATATATGGACGGTTAAAATTTTAATGGGTTATGCATAAAAGCGGTGATCCGTGGTAACGGAAAAGGCTATTACAAATATAGAGGTACAGTAGGTGAAGTAATGGCAAAGGCGAAAGATTGCGTGTGTCTATTGCACGCCATTTTGTTCAGTAATCCAATAGTGGAGAAAAGATAAAAGCGAAAAAGATAAAAGGGGTGGTTTAATGGAATTAAGCAAGGACGGGAGGCGGAGGGGCCTCGTGCCCGCGGTTCGGCCGGTGCCGTAAGCCGGACTTGTGGAATGTCTTTCTTGGGATTGCTTTATTATAATTTTGGCTCACGACTTAATTTTTTCTTTGTTTTTATCGTGACGATTACAAGCGGCTTTCTTATTAAGCTGCGGCTTTATATTTATTAACATTGCCAATAGCTTCTTTGACATTTATTTGTGTCGCGTGAAACTATTGTAGTGGCTTTCATGGATTAGTTGTCTTTGTCGACGACATTAATAGCGAAATAAATAAATGCAATATTGGCGTCAACAGAAGATAAAATTAACAACTATTCAAAACAATTGCATTGTTTTACTTCTATCTAACTAATGTAGGTTTCGATAAACTCAATAGTCCATTGATGTATTCGATTTACCAGCATACGTTATTTAATGTTTAGTTAAGCATTAAGTAGCCATTATAATAAAATTAAGTAGTAAAATGTTGGAGGTAATAAAATGTGTAACTTAGTGTCTCAGTGGATGGTAGGCTAACTGCTCGGCAGTCGGCAGCCGGCCGATTAGTAGGTCGATTAGCAAACGGCCAAGAATCGGCCGCGCCGTCGATATACGATTTATTTAAGTAGGGCTGGCGAATTTTTTAGAATAGGTAACCCAGTAAAAGTATTTCGTTTGTAATTCTAAGCATTACTTTGCTGACTGGTATAAGGTGAATTATGTCATGGATGTTACGTGCGGAGTTCGATGTTTTTATTGCTGTATTTATAAGTTTATGCATACTCAATAAACTTATTTACATACCTACTAAGCACATATGACAATAAATATGCGTGAGCATTTACAGCCAGTGCCACTGTCATATCTGCTTCGATTGGAAATGAACGTGATTTTTAATTGCAAAATCAATCAGTCTGATTTATGGATAGATTCTCTATTCAAGGAGTAACAATCGATAGTGTAATAATTGCGTGGATAGCTCATTACTCGAAGAGCAGTCGTGACAAGCCAGTAACGCGTCATTTGCACAAATTGCTCGGAAACTATCGCGATTAGTGCTAATTGCTCGGTTTACCAAATTGTTAGATCTATGGACCTTTTAGGGATAAGAGGGCTCGAAACCTATAAACGAAGCTTCAAACAAATGATGATTAACAACATTTACCTTCCAACGCATACCTATTTAATTCACAGCCCATTAATATTTTAGTTACCACATTACGATCATTGTAATTAATTAATTTGTTCTACATTTTAAGTTATTAACACAATTTTCACAGTTATTGGGTGACGATGTAAATATTGGGAGCGAATAGTGTAATAATAATATCCATCGTAGCTCGTAAACGTGTTTGAATAATGATGATATTAAGGTTATCGGATGTGCACCAGCCCTGCGATGCACCTGGCTCGATCGCTCAGCGCCACAGCGCCAACATCTGTCGAGGGCATGCACTTTTTATTTCTTTCTCTTCTTGTTTTCGCCGCCTAATTGCATAGCAACACCCGAACTCAAAGAGTTATCGCATTACGATGCTTAACGATGTTTTACGACAGCGAATTTATTTCAAGAACATTTGGCTGTTATAAGACGTTATCTAATAACTTGATCGGATTAATTATTTTATTTGCAAGGAAAAGGAAACGTTTTTTTCGTTATTTGGTGTATTTTATATTTTTCTGCTAACAGATATTTATCTTGGACATTTCTAGGACGGTTTCGAGAGTTTTGTAAAAGTTTCTAGACTCGTTTGAAGTAGACAGGCAATGTGTTATTATTGGAGTAACGAGACCACCTGTTTTACATTAGTATCACAGACGCGATAGTGCCGCCTTGCGAGTTTAAGAGGTGTTAATATGACGAATTATAATACATATTTTCGTGTACATTTTATTTATAATATAGACAAATTCCTAGACATCATTCTATGGGATTAATTTAATATTTGTGTATACTACTGACTAATTTGTTTATTTATTTTTTGGATGAACGCGTTAATCTCTGGAACAAGAAGTTGGATTTGATTCGAATGTTTTTCCTTGTGGTAGGGGCAGGAGCCAGGAGCTGTCTAATATCATACTTTTAGCAGCATGAGACAACTGGATTAAATAAGTGGCCCACAAAATAATATAATTTGAATTTGTAAAAGTTCTTTTCCGTGTAATGAGCCACTCTAGATTGTGTTAAAAGTAAATAGGTATACTTTAGTTGAGTCGAGCCGACAGGAAAAGTCGTTTAATGTATCGTCAAAAAGTTCCGCCTACGACGTATAATAAAGATTAATACTTATTCGAAAATTAGCTTGAAAAACACGACAAGAAACAATTAGCAATATTTCAATATTTACAGTTATTTATTTTAATAATTACGTTTGTCGCCCACAGTGAGACATTTTAGTCAAAAATTTTCGAACAAAATTCACAATATTGCGAAATGTACTCGCTTTTTACTGATGAAGCAAATTTAATATTCGGCCGAGACGGCTGTTATGATGGCTGAGGGGGATCCAGGGGAGGCAGGGCGGCTCCCGAAGAAAATGGTTTTCGTACGTCCTTGTGTATCAATCATTGTCTTTTTCATTTTATTCATCTACATCTTTTTGTTATATTCTACACCTGCTATAAAGTCCACGAGAATAGGACGTATACACAAAATCCGCTTACATTACCCACCAAAATGGTCCAAGGATTATGACCGTGTTTTTAAATTGTGGACTACGGGGATAAACACTGACAAATTAAATTTCATCGTGAAAATGTTTATATTTTTATTTGCTGACTATTGTACTCGATCCCCTTTGTTTCAATTTTCCATAGAGCACGCTTCCATTCGTACCGTTTCTTGGAATCCCTGATAATAATTTATTTTCCTTAATTGCGTAATTCCCGTTAATCCCGGTGAGGAATTTAATTTAGGCAACCCAAAGTGGTGTATTTTATCTTTTTTTTTGTTATATAGGGCTATTTGTTTTGTTAATATCAAATGTATTATGGGTATTCGATTGCTTGTTATCTATAGCCATATTTTTTTCAATCGCAAATAATTAAAATGAAATCAAGAATAAATTTAAAACTGGAACGTGGAGTTGCCGAAATCGGAAATTGAATAAAGAACAAAGTGACGTTCGGAAATTAGCTCGAAAAGCAGTTGAATTCGGTTCGGGCAACTCGAGATCCATGACCGGAATTGCGTCAATCGGTCGAGTTTCTAAGAAGTTCGTGTAAACTGAACGCAACACTGCACATATTTAGGTTTTTATTTTTTTTTAAGGGGGAAAAATCATCGAATGACTGCTCCCGCCTGGGTGAGGCGGGAGGGAGTGTCAGACTCTTACTGACTAAAAACCACCCCGTTCCTTCTCCTGCACGTCGAGCCGGAGCCCCGGTTACCCGTTACGTTCTCCGCGACACATATTTAGGTTTAACATTCGGCCCAGGTAACCACGTACTTTTCCGAGTGTGAATTTTATCTAAATATATCCTATCCTATCCTAGACACAGCGTGCCTATCTATTAATATTACTACGTTAAGATTAATGAAAATTCTCGCAAAATTTCTACAAACGTGTTTGTATATAAACAGACCAGTGAACGGTATGTAGTGTTATAATCGCAATAAAGCTAAAACCGTACAGTATTCGTACTTTGGTCCGATATTCAATAAATGTATTTCATATCCCGGAATCGTTGGTAAGCTGGTTTTATTGCTTACATCTGATCTATTTCTAATATGATAGAGGCGCGGGTGACATAGGCTAAGTATGTCGGGGGATCGGGTTGTAGTGTTGAATCGATACGACGTGCACACCCGATCGTTTTTCGTTCAACATGTGAGCTGGATTACCCTCCATAACGTCTTGATGTCCGACATCTGCTGCGTGCCCGGACGGCCCCGACCACATGTTTTTATCGGCCATTTTTTAACTTACGATTTCCGAATTGACAGATTCGATCCGACATTTTTATTTGGACTAGAGTCGCCCGCGACCGTTACATCTGACTTAGTGAACTTCTTTTTAAGTTAGCAGATGTCACAATGTGGCGTATAATTGTTTTTATTGGCTCTCTAAATTAAGATTTTGTTTTCGAAACTCGACTTTCTACATTACACAGGCACTTTTTTGTGAGTTTTTGTTAACTCGAAGATGATTTTACGGTTACTATTCAAGCAAAATTACTTACATTAATGTTCCATAACCAGGTAAACAAAAAAATAAAATTAAAAACTATTGTTCTAATAGTGCCAGTACTAGTGCTGAATAGCGACGACATTGGACCGTGAGATTACACTATTACACACAGCGAAAATATATTTAATGTGGAATGATATACGATTGAGAATGGCATGAACCGGTGCGCACAAATTCCGCATACAGTGCTTCTAACGTTGCGACTTACGATGCGTTTATAATGGGAAAATAGACCCGGTTTTGAATGGCCCGTTAACTTGTACCACGGAGCGTTTTTTGTTATACTTTTGTATCAAGCTGCTACTCGGTACACACTGTAGAAATTGCGCGGTAAAATCACGTAGGCGCCATTTATGTAGCACTCGTTGTGAAATGTATGAAAATGAAACTGGCTTTTTTTATGTGATTCTGCGTCCTATGTAGATACATACAATCTAGATAGGTTAATTGTTACCGAATTATTTTTGGTAGTAGATATTCACAAATAATAGAGAGTTACGAAATGAAAAAGCCTAAAAACTTCAAGAATTAACAATTGGCTCTGTACATGATTGACTGCTGACTGACGTATCAGTAGGTAAGCACTAGTTTCATAGTTTATTTGCTTTTTCAGATAAAAATACTGCGTCATTGTCTCCATAAATGTTACTCGACTTCTTCCAAACGGGTTTAAGTTTTCACTAAAGACATTTTCGTGAATATTCCGCTCGGCTCCTATTTGCATGAAACATTACATTAGTCATCTTGACTCATCATATTTAAAATGAATTTATGATTTAGTTTTTCTTTTTATCTCCTCTCCAAATATTCACTCCTATTATTTCAGTAATTTTTTTTTAACGAAATGAGTTGTTTTGATGCCTACAACATTCTTTTAACTAAAATCAATTGCTGTTTAACGTTTTTTTAAGAATAATTTTAAAAGAGAGTTAATATTTTCCGATGTACCTACAGACCAATTTACGATCTCACACTTTATTTTTGTTTGCAATATCATTCTACAGAGACGTGTGAATTTCTTTTGGTGGATGTGAGAAACATTAATCCATCCCAATTTAAATAAACACAACATTTAATATACCGACTCCTTTACGTAAATACCGTGAAATTCAGTCATATCATGCTTTCATAATGATCTACATTTGTATGTATTATAATAGCTAAAATAAAGTAACTGTTAACCGCAATATAAAAAGTAATACCGTACTTCAGCATACATTACTCGTTTCGTAAATATTTTATGTAATAGAAATGTCATACGCGGCAGTGGTCAGCAAAACGAACGCTACTCGCATTCACGTTTTAACGTTCAGAATCTGGACAACGTCCAACTATGCTCAGGTGCGAGTAAAAAATATTTTAATGATATTTATTACACCTTTTAAACAATTTCAAGTGAAATTTAGGATAATTTATGGCGTTTCTGAGATTCACGATTCATTTAATTTATTTTTCATGAAAACATTGTAAACATTTGTTTGTGATTACCGAATGTCGAGGGATTCTTCTGTGCGTGTGACACGGTAATTTATACTCGTAAACAATATATCCCTTCACTCGGTCTTAGAATATCCACAAGTATTAACGCAGTTGATTTCGTAATTTTAATTTAGAACTTTGACCTACTTTTAGTGAATAACAAGGATCTAGCGAGGTTTATTTCTCCCGAAATGTGCAGATAGTTTCATCGATTACTCGTCAGAGGAACCTCGTTTTGTAATCTCTTCTTTCTGGATTTAGAACTGTCCAATTTAAATCCTGGATCGGTTTTTCTCTTGACTCGGGATTTAGTTCTAGATACAAACATCAATGTCTGCTTCACCTACACAACTGTGTCAGTGCTGGATTAAAACGTAGCATGAGTAGGAAAGAATCACGGTTTTTCAATAGTTTATTTTACTTAGATATTGTTATTCTGGTTGTTATTTATTTTTCAATATCTATTATATTTCCTGAAAGCAATATCTGTTTCGTTTACCTTCTGGAATTTATATTTTTTGGCTCTGGTCGGAAATAATGAGGGACTTAAAGCTCTTAATGGAAAGAAATTATTTAAGGGACAACAATATTTTTTTAGGATAAAAGATTGTTAGAATATTTTATGATGAAAATCTCGTTAAGTATATCTACATGTTTTAGGCGAGAGGAAGAGTGGAGTCACGCAACCGACAGCCATAAAAAGTTACGATTTAAGTTAAACAAGATGAAATTTTCCTTGTAATGTCACTTCTTAGGCTAATATAACTAGGGCCCGTCCCAACTTGTTTTAAGAAAGACAGATTTTTTGATAACGTTGGCAACTTTTTAATGGCTTCTGAATCTGTTTTCTTTTCCTTGTATAATAAGTAATAAGTACTTTTGTGTTTTACCTCTAATTAGAGTTGTGTAGGAATTCATGCGTACATACTAAAATTATTCAGCCATTTTTAAAACGTGTGAGTAAGTTACGGGTTAAGTTTGGTGCAAACTCATTATGTGGATTTACAATATTTAAGAGTTTATCGTAAAATCATATGACCGATATGTTTATTGTGTAGTGTATGACTTGGTTTATTTGCAACAGTTCAGGGAATGAATTAGTCAAGTTTAATTTTATGTCGATTCTTTGAAATCACTTCGAGCATATGCTCTGTATTAGATTAAACATAGTTCATGCGCTAGATTCGTGCTTTTGTAGGCACTCATGTAATCTTTAGATGTTATTTTTTTCTGTTGTTCTTATTCAGGCTGAGGGTACAGGTAAACTTTTTTTGAAATTGGTCAATGTAGAATACAACCAGCAACAGTTGTCAAACTTTTATCTTCTCGACAGTTGAATCACTCATTCTTTTGTGCACCGCTTATTTGTTTTCCTAGTACCACTCTGCGCAAATTGTTTAAACATATTCCTACAAAACGGTGGTGTTAGTTACCATAACTCAACATTACGGAACCCGAGACAGTTAAATTGGCTAAGTAAATAGCACCATGAGCCGTTTGACAAATTGTATGTTGGCCGTGGCCATTGGGGACCAACATCCAACGTGTTGGCGGCCAAAGCCCTCGTGTATTCTGAACATAATAAGTTCGCTATTCTCACGTATGTTGAAACTGAAAGTTATATTCACATAGTGTTCGTATGTAGTGAGTCGTTCGCAGCCACAGTTGTTTGTAAACGCTGCGCTGGAAACTAACTAGTGCTTGCTTTTGTCGAGGTTTTCCCGTAAACAATGTCGATAAAATTTATCTTCGCTCCTAAATATATTTTACCCTGAGGCAAGGATATTAAAATGTCAAGATGTAATTTACTTTCCGCCAGATCAAAAATATTATGAAAATAATTCATATTGTGTGAACTTCAATCTTGCAAACATCGCGTCCCCATTTAAACCTCTCTGATACTATGTTTATTACAGTGTCATGATTTCATGATCGTTAAATTTATATTTCCATCGGCCGTCAATCAACGCCGGTCAAAACATTCCACGCAGTTTTTATGACAGAATTAATTTCTAATTCAAAATATATTGGAAATGCAAAAGACAGAAGAGATGCTACCGAGATGTTAATTTAATTAAATTTTTGTTTGTCCATTTAGTGAAATATTATTCCAATATAAAACTTAATTAAAATCATCCATCATTCTTGTTTTACAAATCCTGGAAGTATCTTTTGTATCTAAAATTATATAAAAGGCACTCGGTTTTAAATGTGGAACGGAAAATTGACAAAATTACTTTGGTTTTAAAATTTGAGTGAAAAGATTTTCCGTAAATAGGTTTGAGTACATTTCGTAGTTTGCCTAAATTTGTAAATAATAATCAAATTGTTGAATATCGGCGCGTTACTTCTTAACAGTTGCTGTTAATGCTGCCTAATTCATTCTTGTTGTCTTTATTATAGTCAGTAAAATAACATTACGTTTGGTTATTCAAATTGCCTTAAGAATATATTTGTATTTGAATTCATTGCATTCTACTTAACGACCTTTAAAATCATTAAGCATTTTGTCTATTACCAGGGGGATTACGTTAATTTTCTTCTTGCGTAACATAGTAACTAATAAATAATTTTATCGATACGTCTGTCGGTGCATACAGCACTAGTGGGCCGGTGCTTCCCACGGCCCGGTTCTAATGAGCCGTGTTGTGTTGAGTAACAGAGGTGAGGGAAGGGGCAGGCTTTTTGAATAACTAACTATTCGCCAGCAACAAATACCTCTAGATAATTAGGCGTGATTTTTCTTTTGTCTTGTTCCATTTGAAACGTATGTAAGACCTTTCAATCCGTTTAAATGTATGCTATTGATAGGCTGTGTCTTTCAGTATGTGGTTTGTTTATATTCTCTTATACTGCTTAGTTTGAATATACACACAAGGTTGAGAGGTTAAAGTAATCAAAATGTTTGTGTGTTTTTGTTTTAAAATTGTCTTGTGTACTAGTTTGCTATTGGCTTTTTCTGAATAGGAACGTACCAATTCTCATTGAAGACACTCGCTAACCGTTACAAATTACATTGTTCAAGAAATACCTTAAAAATGTTAACCGGAAAAGCGACCATAAAAGCACCACATTGCGAAATAAAGCAAAACAAGTGCGTCCTTTGTTTGGCCGGGGCATGTTGACTGTTCCTTATCCACTATCGCCTGAACTAGAACTCGGCGGTACAACGACCTGCCTTTACTATGGTAACTCGTCTCACAATCCGATTTGTCAACCTTTCCACCGATACAGAAACAGAGCTTAGAACGCATAAAATTTTAACAGACAGTTTACTGCCAACGCCTTTGAATGCTTCGTAGTTCCGATTTTATTTGCGAGTTCCATTCACGTAGATCGTAAAATCACTAATTATGCAGCGATCTTTAAATTTGTACTGTGCTTAATCTTGATTGGGTTTAGTAAAATTTCTTATGCATAAATTTTGGTTATATCACAGATTTCTTGCATCCTGAATTCCTAATAAATTGTATGTAGGTACTCTTCATTACGATCTTTGTGACTAAAGAGATTTCATCAACGTGAATAGCGGTCACTTTAATGCTTACGACTATTAGGTCGAGAATTAAATCAGAAGCCATACAATAGTAATGGTCATCGTAACTTTCTCGACCATTGTTCGTTTTTGCCGAGGCTATGTCGTTGAAGTGATTACGCGCATCTTTTTTCTTATTCTTAGCTCTATTTGATGCATTACGGCTGAAAAAGAAACATTATGAAAGAGTATTTGATTTACCGAGATCGCTTTTAGCTGAACATTCTTCTTTAATACGAAATTGAAGAATAACAGGCTTTTAGGTTTACTTAAACGAAACGATCAATAGTGTATTGTGTTGGAATAATTTTGTATTAGAGCTACAAATACGAAATCTGTTGGATAATGGAGTAAAGCTAGCTACTGATTGGCTGCAGACCGAGGTACAATAAATGGACGTTGAACTGGTGCAACGTTTCTATAAAAGAATCTAATAACAATAAACAGTTTAGAAAGTGCTCTAATGATTGATGCGGTCTTCTTTTTTTGAGATGGCACGATGTTGAAACTTGTTTCGCCGAGACGAGTGCCCCGGAGCGTGACGATTAGAGGCAGTTATTACTCTGCCGTAGTACTGCTGGCCACTGGCCTTACCATCAAGATACTACGTGGTAATCACAAGTCATTGTAACTGGAAGATCAAACTGCGTTAAGTACTCTTTGGTTTAAGTGCAAAGATATTTTGAGCAGCTACTGTTTGGCTTCTACATGTCAACTTGTAGAATATTTTAAGCACAGAACTTTCAGAAGTAGCTTACCTGCCGTAATAATTGTTGACGTCACAGTCAAATATGGAATCTCTACCCACGTCTTTAAAATATGTAAATTTAGAACGCAATGCCTGTGTCTTAACATTATTAACTTAATAATATTTACGGAGACAAGAGGTACATGATACGTACGTAGTGTAGGTAGCGTATTATATGAAAATGTTACGAATTTATGTACAGACATACCATATAGTTGTATAAAATATACGTCATAGCTGTTGACGTCGTCTTGGACCGTGTCAGCAACGTGGCTCTGTACACTCACCCACCTCGTACAGTCATTTTGCTCTAATGGTCTCGACTGACGTATGTAACACAAGAGAAAGACTAAAGCCCACCGCACTCACGCACTCCATACCCACCCTTATCCCGACGCACTAAAACTCAAACTGGCACACATGAAAAAGCAATAATTATACCCTTATGTGGTTGAACGTACGTGCAGGTACGCCAGTTTAGCCAAGTTAAGACTTGCGACGCACTGTTTAGCTTATTCAGATTTGAATATAATTTACGTCTTCACAACTGCGCCGCTGTGAGGAATAAATCTTGATAAAACTAACTCAATCTTGTAAAAGGAAATTGTTTACGAAAACGGTCGTTGGTTAATTTATAATCTTTGGGTATTTGGTGATTGAAATACGATACTGTTAAACGTTTAGTCATTTACTAATTGATGTAGAACAAGATGACAAATTCTTAAGAATGAATTTATGGGTTTTCTAAATTGGAGTTGAGAAATGTTATGTATTGCTTGCGTGTATGTGCAGCGCACTGTGCAGTATATTCACTCGACTTCGGTCTTGATTTTTATTATAAGAGTCGTGTTCCAAATCAGAGTCATGTTGCGCTCCGGATCACCTTACTTAGCTACCCAACAAATTTTCAATAAGGAAAGGAGGATTAGAATTCTGCTACCATTTCTCTTCAAACCTCTTTGCAGAAACGTACGGTAATCTCATGCTATTATAAGATAAACTAATGGAAAATTGTATATTTTTACATTTCGTCTTCAATAATGTAGCATCTAACAAGTAAAAGCAGAATGTAGGTACTGCTCCATTAAAAAGGCTTGTAAACAAATTTTACATCACTGCACAACCGAGGTCTCCTAGGGCATTACACAAATCCAACGTTGACTTAGTAGCTAATTTATTTAAATACGTAATTACTCGCGTCGTGAGAGGCAGCCGTGACTCTTCGGATTTGCCAACATTCCGTCAAACCTTAACCAAGTATTCAGGCTGCTACCCTCAGAGTTCCTTTATTGTAAGGTGAATTCTGTTAACGACCGTGACTCGGCGTTTTATTGTTCTTTCTCCTGATAATGACTGATGGCTTTCTCTCCGTGTCTTTGTTCGAATTTGACACTGACGTGAAAATGTAATCATGCCGCGGCATTCTGACCAAACCGCGGCCGATGTAAACAATGAAAAACGTATTAAAGTTATACAGGACGCGGCAATTAATACTGCGACAGATATTTATAACTTTCAGGAATTAATTTGGGTGCCGGAGTCATGCTGTTCACTGCGAAGGTCATATTTGGTCGTTCTATCTGAACTAGATACTTAAACAAAAGCTACTTTAATCACAACTTTTCATTAGTATAAAGTAGATGTGATGCACTGCTCGCATGTTTCTAGCAGAGATTGTGAGATACGTGGCAGCTCTGAAACGTTTATAATTTAATTTTGTGTTTTATATGCACGTGTTGGTAGCACGCCAGACAGTTAGTGTAGAAAGTAAGAAATTAAAGGAACGGTAGTGGCTAGTAGGTGATGCGTGCGCATTTAATATGTGCGTAACTGTTACCGCGCACGTCGCTTTATTTACGCTTCACAGCTTGCGCCGGCGCTCTGCGAATTCTGAGTCGTCGGTACTTTTATTACCATACAAATTATTCGCGATTAAATAAAATTATTTTAGGGTCTAGAAATTATGTAGTAAAATATATGAGTCCGTAGCCGTATGTAACTTTCTCAAAATTAAGTTTCACCTACTGAAAATGTTTGTGCCTTGATTTAATCTTAAGTACACTTATGAAATATTAAGATTATTCTAGCCAATTTCATTTTTAATTATGTGCGTCTGGAATTCAGCCAGCGATTGTGAAATAAGATATGAGAAGTTGGTAAAATGCTTCTCTCAAAAATAATATTGAGTGGGTTAATAGTGTTGTAAACACACTTGGGTATTTATGCGCCTCTTTAATAACATTGTTAAGTGAAGGCAGTAAAGATCCCCTTTGATATTCGTCGGGCTTATGATTTATTATTCAACAGTTCTGCGAAATATTGAATTTCTAAGATCCCATTTTGTTTCTGAAACATCCATTTGGGTTCGAAATTCTGTTACATATTTTTGGCACAACATCTACATAATCTGTTGTTTGAAAATGTGTATTTATAGTATTTGACTTTACATCAAATCTCCTATTAAAGGAATTTGATTACCTACTGAGCTAAATTCAAGCAATTAATTTATCGGAACAAGAAAGAATAAAATGTTAGAGTCTAGCTTTATATTACAAACTTGGAATCTCGCTGCTAAAATCGTGTAAAAGTAGGTAAAGACCTCTCGATAGAGAATAGAGAGATTAGTTGAAGGAGTAACGGGTCTGTGCAATGACAAAAACAGAACCAATTAAGTTTTTTCTTTTTGAACTGTTCGAGAGAGCGTCTTTAGTCGTGCGATTTGCTCTCGGGCGATAGAGATTGATTCGCTTTGCTCGTTTTCTTCCGATTTAAATTGTATCCATGCTAAAGGCGATTAAGGCTCCCGTGCTTGTAATGGTGAACATAGTGAGAAAAGAAAATTAGCTGTTGTAAATAGTAAAACATTAGCGCTAGTGGCTTGGTACTTACACTGTGGACCGTTGCACATGTGTTTTATGGAAATAAACTTTCTGAATAAAACGATAACCTGATCAATCTAATATTTATTACTTTACTCCATTTATCATTTCCAGCTGATCATCCCACTTGCATTACAAAAATAATCCCGTATACATTTAAATATCATTGCATCGCAATCATGTCAATACCAAAGCAGGACGCGCAGAAAATGAATTCAGCTTTTGCGGGCGACAAATGGAAAAAATTACAGCCATTTATTCGATTGTAACTACATATGAAAAAAGCAGATGCGTAATTTAATTTCACTTGTATTTTGTTCAATCGACCAATATGTGCAATATGTTGTCTATTTACCAGTTAAATATGAAACTGTATTAAATTTTGTGGAAGCTTTGTACAGTTCTTTCGTTTAAACTGTCGATACGTTAAACACATTGTAATGTGGCAGTTTGAAGCAAGTAGTGGCAGTAACTGTAAACACACGTGGAGTCGCGTTAACCTGGCCGTAGTGCGATATAAACAAAACGTCTCAAATAAAACAACCGCTAAGGGCGTCTCACATAAATAAAATAGAGAAAAAACAGTTTTTTCTCGTGTTTCTCACACAACCCTTAAGATAAAGTCATAGACTTCCGTTGAAGTTAAACATTATGTCAATCTACGCTTAGTAGGCGGTGAAGCACTGCTCCTAAATGTCTTCCGAACTATCAGGGTGCTCTAAAATGACGCTTCCCGTCAAATGGTTTGTGTTTCTCGCGGCTACAGATGTGTGTATGTGTGTTTAGATATGAATGTGGTATTGTAGGCTTAAAGAATTTGTTAGAGCGCCGTGTATTGGGATTTAAAGTCGAGTTATAGATTTGCGAACGTTTGTTGTATTTTATATTCGCTAAGGAATTATGGTTATTGAATTTTTTAACATGTTGATTTAATGATGCATTTGACACTATAAAAGTTAATAACAATATCAGCGGTGGACACATAATAAAATAAACTTTAAGAATGTCGTTAATGGATCTGATTTGTAACTTGGTTTTCTTTATAAAGAATGTTAATATCCGACGATTAAGCAATAAGCACGTTTCGAGCGCCATTTTAGCTTTCAAACCGCGAACAATGTAGTTTACAATGAACGACGCAGATGTTTAAAAAGAATCAACAGTTAACAACATCGTAAAAAAGGTCGGACATAAACAGCTACCGTTGAAATTTTACAGTCACTTTTGATTCCTTACTTTTTTGTTCCCGCTCTTCGCACTTAACAATAACTGTAACTATAGCCAAAGATTTATAGGCCACGGATCTGTTGCAGGGATACTGTTTATACTGCGGCCCTAGAAGTGAGCTCGTGTTGTAATTGTAATACTAATATTTACATTAGTGATATCATTTAAATAAATAAAAGTTCAAAGACTTGAAACGCACAGTCAAACAGATGCGGTTTCGTAATACATGGAACGCAATTGTAAAATTGATAAAAACCTTACGATTACAAGCGTGAACTAAACTAAAAATATTGAGGATACTGCATAAAAATAGTAAATGCAGCCTCCATAAATATTAACGAGAAGCTTACAGATTTTCGCGTCATTACACCAAAATTTACATTTAAATCTACATAAAAATAAATGGGTGGAGACAGCAAGTCTGGTGCGCGCTAACGTATCTCGTTACTTTGTTTTAGTACTGTACAGTCGGATAAAAATGAATCTAATCAGTTTGAGTGCACTGCATAAAATGTATCTGTGCATCGTCCCCGTATTCAAATTGTGCTGAGTCATTTCGTACACTTAAAACAAATTCTAGAAAAGAAACTGACTGACCGTGAACTTAAATAACTAAGAAATATTTATAGAGAGCTGTAAACATTTAGGGCGGATAGCAACCACAATATATTTTTAATCAAAGCTCCACAATATTGTGAAAAAGTAAATTTTATTAGATTGTTTGTTCGAGATAAATCAATTTAATTTTTCTTCTTAACGACACATTTTTTCAACCACTCGTTATTTCTGCCTCAAGGGTATTATGAATTAAATTTATTTGTTTTATTAATTTAATGCTCATGGAGATTAACCAGATTGATTATAAATAGAAAAGTCCATTTACGATTACCAGTAAAAATCATTTATATAAAGTAAGTAAACAAGGTAAAAAGTCCATTAATGGTTTTTAGCTAAACGTATAAATACAGCTGACAGCTTGCATACAAATACATACATATTTAAATGGATTCGAATGACGAAAATGAATACGAACACAATCACACAAGCATACGTTACATAGTATAATAGTTTCAACCTTAAAGCCTGACAGGCACGCTCTCAGCAATTTCATTAAATTACAAATTGGATGTCTTTACCGAACGTATTAGTGATTCAGTGCAGTAACGATTGCCAATGTGTTCTCTGAATTCATTGCGATTATCTAGCACCACTCTACAATCAAAACAAAGTCATTGGCTGCACTTCTGAACTTTCATTAGTTACGCTACCTCCATCTTATCGAACAGTAATCACGTCGTACTTTCATTAATTAGTCACACTTCTTCGAGAAAGTACTCAGACACTAAGATAAATACATTATTAGTTGTAGTTTGCAGTCGTGTAGTGCTTAATAAAAAATACTTCCAAGACTGCCTCGTTGGCCGAGTAGTCGCAAGTGCGACTGCCGGGCAAGGGGTCTCGGGTTCGATTCCCGGGTCGGGCAAAGTATTACTGGGTTTTTTAAAATTCTCAGTAGTAGCACGGAGTCTGGAAATGTGCCCGGTATATGGCAATAGGCTCACACCCTATTACATGGGACTCATAACAACTAGTGAAAAGTGGGTGTTACATTGTACTGTGGTAGAATGTGCACCTCTGCCTACGCCTTCGGGGATAAAAGGCGTGATGTTATGGATTATGGACTTTCCAAAATTTCGTGTCACTAGCAATTGGCAACCCGTCTAGATAGGTAGCTGGCAACGTCGCCACATCGGATAACTAAGTTAATTTTCTGGCAGAAGTGCCAACGTATTTTCACTAAGTGATTATTAACCCACCCAAGTTCTATCTATAGGTATCTAGTTTCAATCCCTTTTTCGTTTATTAGCCTTGTCGTTTCCTGAAATAGAGCTTTGATGATAGTCGTACAATAAAAACGTCGTTTCTCTTTTTATGCAAAACGTAAAAGTCGACAAGGCGAGTTTCATTACTTATAAACCTGTCGTTTGATTAGTGTTATTAATGATACGTTATTTTATATTCGTAGACAATAGAAACTAGAATAAAATTGTATTATTCTTTGCAACTGCATTATTGAATATTTTATTAGCACATTCACAACTCGTTTTGAATTAACTATAGGATTAATTATAATTAACACATGTCGCTGTTTGATTAGGTCGTTTCAAAGACGGCAATCGTAACAGATTGTACGTTGTGCGTCTCATTATCATCAAGTGTACTTAAACAGTTCCTGTAATCAATTGGTTCACAATAAAATTAATCATCCCACTCCGACCCACTCGTTAAAATAAATCTGTCTCGTTCGGCGGAAGGTGCGCTTAATTTACGGGCCTTAATGTAGATATGCGCGGGTGTAATGGCAATTGGTTCTTATCAAATATATTTCGTTTTAACATTGTATCAGTCGCATATCTTCCACCGATCCGCATCCAAAACAAATAGTTCGCAAGGCTGGTAACATTGCCGTTTGCCAAATAAATCAAGATGATCAAAGCATTCAATTTTCTTTTGTAATAAATTGGTGTGTTTATTAAGAGACAGTTGGCGCAATTAGTGTAGGCATTGCCTTCAACAATGTTACGTTTGGGGAACACAAATGACAGCTCATAATTAACTAGACCTTGTTCTTGCTTTACGTGGGGCATTATGATTGTAATGATTAACATCCGTATGGCCGTCACAGCATAATAATAACACAACAAAGAAATATCTAAAAACACCATTTTCCTGTTTCAGGTAATAAAACAATTTCATTTATGATGTGGAGCAGTATGAATGCCGTAGAGGTGAGTAATTTGTATGGAATTAACAAGCAGGCTAATGTCGCGCGTCCTACAAATGACGTACCTGCCTGACGACTATAAAATGTTTTCTGAAATTCGATCCCTGAGGGACCGAGGGGAGGCACGGGGTAGCGCGTGCTCACGGGCACGGCTGCGGTATCCTAGTTGTTTATAATTTTGATAGGTTGCTATTGCATGGGGAGTTCTTCGACCTTGTTTTGACATTTCTATTCTATTGATTTTCCTGCTACGACAAAGCTGCGGGCCCCTATATCATTTTTATTACTCCCGGAGGAACACAGCGTCGTGTGACTTTCTGTCCGTCCGCCCCCGGCACTTACTTATGTATTTTTTATAGCGGTTTTCGTACGTCTACGACAATATTAATCTCTTTTTCGTCAAATCTACTTTTGTCAACAATAAAAGTATTCTCGTTTCTTATTTTAGCTTTTATTTGTGATCTAATGTACAATATTATGTACTGTATATTTCGAGTTAATATGACGAATTGGTCTAGTAAATCATATAAGATTTATGCTATTCATAAATCATTTAAATCTTTGAGGAAATCGAATATTTATCATTGTAACCTGAAAGTTTTGCGAACATGCTGTATGCGTAGGTATTAAAACTTTGTGAAGCGGTAAAACGAACCAATTTGTTTCGTGGCGCTTGGTTAGGTGAAAACAATATCATAGAGGTAATTAGTTATTCAGGTGCAAAATGTAAATAAGGTGCGAGTTAAAATGTTGCATTAATTTTAGTTAGAATCAAACAACGTAGTTTACTCTGCATATTAAACAATTTGGGATTGTTGGAAAATATGCATAATTTGTTGTGAGAGTAAATAAAGGTGGTTATTAAATAATTATGATGTTAATTCGGTCGCGAGTGAGTTGGACGGACATGGAACCGCAGCATGGGCCTTCCTGGCGGACAGTCATCGGATATCTGACATGATGTGGACGGAAGTTGCATAGTGTACAATTTCACTTATTGTAACCAGGGCTCGCGGTCTCGATTTCACCACGCACCGGGTGGATTGGACCGTGTCGGTTTTGTGAGCTCGCTGATTGAGTTTCAGATTAAACTCTTGAACGCTAGTTGTGTCATTCTTTTGATCTCACTACAGATACAGACGCAATCCTGCAGTATTGAATTTTAAAACTTTGTGTTTAGCTTCTGACTTCTAGCGTGTTTCGTAAATTGAACTTTCGAGTCTGCTGGTTTTGATTTTGTTTTAAATTCTGTTTGGATGATTCATCTTCTGGACACACTGATAGATGGAAGTACAGTATTCCGGATTTTATAATAACTAACAAAACAATGAATTGTATGAATGAGTCAACCAATGTTTGATGCATTTATTATGTAGTTTTTAGTACCTGGGTACTAGATATTATTACACCAACACTAATTTCATAAACATACGCATGTAACCGCATTTGTTTCTCAGTGATTGTTCTGGAATATTATTCCGTCGTGAGCCACCGATGCTTAGTCTAACTTCGAATATATTGAATGAGCTCGTCTGTGTGTGACGTCATATATTTACTACCTGACAGCCGACAGGAAGTCCTAACGTTAAAGGATATTCTAAGATCTGATAGCTTAGCTACATTCAACTGGTGTTTACATAATATATTCATTTGTCATACTTGTTTGAACATAGGTTGAAACTAGAATACTAATCGTATAGTCATACTATGTATGTCTATGTATGTTGTTGTGTTTGTATTAGCATTACACCTACAAACAGTACGCTTTATGTAAAACACGTCGTTATCTAAGATCGTGTCTTACCGCTAGTTCTTAATGATAGTGGTTAAGATTAACCTGAGATTAATCTGTGAACTAGTTCAGCGGTTTGCTCCTTGCACAACGTCGGTTCTCACGACATTGGATAAAATTACTGTTATTTGCCGCTCCCGCCTCTGCACACAAGATAACACGATCATAACAATATACACACGGCGACAATACGTTATAACGTTTGTCAAACTACTTACGAGATCGTAAACGTTTACCCAGACGATAATACCTTCGGTACTCGGTAACCCGCTAGTTTGTAGACAACAATGATGTAGTAAATTAGAAGGTGCCTCCTCCAACAGTGATAGCACTTTACATTGAGACCCAGAAGTTTGCCAATGTATCTGAAGTACATTTATCAATTTGAAGCAGCTTTGTAGAAACGTTTCGAACTTGTGCATCCTAGGGACGATTGCTTGCGTTTGACTAATACCGTATTGTTTTGCCTTATTATCATAATTATAGGATTGGTGTTTCAACGTTTGCTATTAGATCGTAAATCATATATTTATTTCACTATTAAATGCAGTAAATGCATACAATAATTGATAATTATTATTAACTGAGCTTTAGCTAAGGTATATTTTTCTCAGATAATTTAATTAGTTTTACAATCAACCATGTGTGAATTAAACAAATGCTTAAATAGTTGGCAGTTAACATTATTACTGTTGAGTTGTTTATACAAATTAAGACTAACAAGTTTATAATACTAGGTTTTACGATCGGCTTCGTTTTTGAAGCACTTTTTATAACTGCTTCTATTTAGTTACTAGTCGGTATGTACTGCAGATGTTATTTGGGAACATAAACTTTATGTCAACAATTGAACTAAAACATAAACGTAAAGAATTTTATGAAAGAAAATTGCGAGAAATAAAAGTTTTAAGAGCTTGAAAGTCAACGGTGATAGCTTTATGGTTGCTTACTTCTATATTAATATGTAGTTTTAATACATTTCATCAATTGGTGTTGTTTTAGTGCACAAACAATAATATTGTAGATATATTCTATCCATTTATACTGCAGTATAAATGCAACAAATTGGTAACAAATTGGTAGCTATTGTGTATTCTGTGCACAGAATACACAATAGCTACCAATTTGTTTTACTGTATAGTGTATAGGCACCCAAGACCGATACGCCACAATCGCTTCACAAACTGCGTTCGTCGGCCGTCAAAAGCCTGAGGTTAGACGTCGACCTCCACGTACTCTCTAACTACCCTACGTAATAGTGTAGCCTTCGTATACAAAGCGAAAAGACCGAGTCGGTCAACAAGCCAGCTTGAGCCTACTCAATTCTCTTTCGTTTACAAGCTGGGCCTGTGCAACGTCACCGAAGATACTAGTCGTGTTATGTCTTACTGACAAGGACAAACAAGCCGGTCATCTACATAGATATCTCGGCTATTGTACTCGCACTGGCGAGAGCAGTGATTACTGCGCCTCGCCCAAGGCCGACTATTGTTCGAAGCTGGATTCTTGCACGTAATCCTTATTGTAGTTGTTGCTTTTTTCCTACTATTCATCATCTCGGGTCAGTTGCGTTTGTTTTGGATTATGTTCATTCATTTAGTAGACTATTTGTTGCGAGTTCATTTTTCTTGTAATTCTTTTGAAAAAATTACTGTCTGTTACCTTCACCTAAATGTTATCGAGTTTTCAATAAGTTTGAAATAACTTAATATACTAAACTAAGCAGCAGATCAAAATAAAATAGCACCATCTCTTGGTGATAATAATGATGGAGTTAGAGTTGAGCTTTTTCTCGTAGATAACAAAGAATATTTTGGTCCTATTTCCGAACAAAATCCTTCCTATATCTATAAGGAATTGACCAAGGGTAAAATATAGTGGCCAATAAATGGTGGTAAATTACCCCCTCGCATGGGACGCAATACCGTCAGTGAATGAATTGTAGCTTCACGACGACGGTGTGCTAACCCCATGGGGACAGGAAGCGTCGCGGTAGGATTATATTAAAATATACAGCCAAGTTTATTAACCTTTCACTTAATGTGTTCAAAGTTTAATATTAAAATAGTAGAATCATGTTAGTTAAGTTAAAAACTCGACTGATGTTCGCGAAATCTCAGCTCCGATCCTTAAAATCTTACCTCGAGTCAGTTTTTAGTCTTTTTTAGAAATCTAAAGCACTAATTCTGGTATTCAAGTTTATCGTAATAAAGAATGAATTGTAACACAAAGAGCGAAAATTAAATTGGATGTTATACCTACATTTCTATCTACCCTTTCTAGAATAACAGGCAGCAGGTAAACAATATAAATAATGTTATTTTGCCGCGAAGAATATTTTGCACAAAATACAATATGGCAAGCTGAATAAAGTACACACACACGGCTTATTTTTATACTATATAGATTTTAATATCAGATGTACAGTTCGGCACAAAAAGCTTCTATACGTAGGCATTAAATTTTTTACTGATATGGGAATATCTTAATGTATGTATGTATTTAGTAGGTACTCTATAGAGTACGTATTTCGCCAATTTATATTATTTATTGGCCTCACTCACAAAGTATATAGCATAATAGTAATACTAGGGTCATCCAACCTGCCGCGCCAAATAGGTGCGTGGCGGGATGAGCTCCGGCGCGATCTCATGGCGGAATGGCAGCAACGACTGTCGCAACCGAGGGCTGGGCTCGCTGCCATCGCAGCGGTAAGTCCCCTCTTTGAGGAGTGGCTTGAGAGACGCTACGGCGTCCTCACCTACCGCCTGACGCAGGTCCTCACCGGACATGGAAGTTTCGGGAGGTACCTGTGTCTGATGGGGCGGGAGGAAACGCCCGGGTGTCATCACTGCGAGGACCGCCCTGAGGACACGGTGGAACACACGGTGGGAGAATGCCCTTCGTGGGCTGAGCACCGCCGTGTCCTCAGGGAAGTGATCGGCGATGGCGACCTCTCGCGTCCGGGCCTAGTGCAGGCCATGATGCGGAGCGAGGGGGACTGGGATGCCGTCTCCTCCTTTTGCGAAGCAGTGATGCTAGCTAAGGAGGAGGCGGGACGCGTGAGGCAGCGAAGCGCTGCCTCCTCGCAACCCAGCCATCGCGAAGGACACACCGGGCGTCGGGGATCGCGAGACGATCTCCGGCCACCATAGGCTCCCCGTCCGACCAGAAACAGACCCGAGCGTACGGCGCGTTGCGTTCCGCGCGCGCCTCAAAGAGCCATCAGACCACCACAGATGGGGCCCAATACGGCCGATGCCGATTCGGAGTCGCGGAGAACCTAACGGGTAACCGGGGCTCCGGCTCGACGTGCAGGAGAAGGAACGGGGTGGTTTTTAGTCAGTAAGAGTCTGACACTCCCTCCCGCCTCACCCAGGCGGGAGAAGTCATTCGATGATTTTCCCCCCTTAAAAAAAAAAGGGTCATCCAACAATACAATTTCATAATATTCTTTTATAAATTATGTTTAAAAACCGTCTTCAACTCCCACTTTTTTGAAGTCGATAACTTATTATACTAAAACGTAAAACAAACACTATATATATTCACATATAGGTCAATCTGAACATTTCCTTTTTTTGAAGTCTTTTAAAAATGTTGGTCCAAGAATCAAACTTAAGATCAGCTTAACTTTACGAAGCCGTAACATTCAAAGTATATTATTGGAACAGTCCTCTATATTATTGGAACAGTCATACTTTTTCAATTAAAAAATTTTAACCTCTTGAAAAATATAAAGTTCTCCAGATCCAAAATTGATTTGTGCTTTATCTCCTCAATAATAAAAGGTCAATATTAGATTTTATTAAGTACCTACCTGTAAGATTCTAACTTACCAATTGTTCTGTGAAGAGCTTCCATCATTTTTAAGTGGTTTGCTTCTGAGAAATGGTCTAATAAATTGCTCTAACAATACTTTTGAAACTGATTTTTTGGAGAAAAATTAAATGAGTATATGAACAACCCCACTTATATGAGTTGTTTTTAAATGTTTACCTTATTTATTTATTTATTTATTTATTTATCTATTTATGCACAACACACAGACAGTACACAGGAGAACACATATATAAATATTTTGGAGGTACATAGGTACTACATATTCCCGAAGGAATCTCTTCCTGCAGTCCTTCGACAGGAAAAACGGTAAAAACAGAGACACTGTGCGTAACATGACATGAAATGTATTAAATAAATAGATCACAATAAAATACATAAACCTATACATACATATGATAGATACACATCAAATAATACACATATTAGAGTATATTACAAATAAACATATTATACATACCTATATATATATATATATATGACACTAATTTGAACAAGATGAGGAAAGGTAGTGCTCCCTTACGAGTCTTTTAAAGATTGGGATGGATTTAGAATCACGGATATTAGGTGGTAGGGAATTCCAAAGTCGCACTGCATGAACAGTGAAGGAATATGTGTAAAAATCAGTATTGTGTGAGACAACAGAAAGATTAGATTTAAGATGAGATCGGGAAAGAGCCTCAGGAGGGCGGGCAAAGGAAAAACGTTCACGAAGGTAAGAGGGATAATCAGGATTAAAAAGTATATTGAAAAGAAGACATAAGATGCGAGTGTTCCTGTGAAGTCGGATTGGGAGCCACTTGAGCCTTTTGCGAAATTCAGAGATATGATCGTACTTTTTTAAACCAAAGGCAAAGCGTATACAGACATTTTGCAAGCGCTCAAGTTTATTTAGAAGCTCCTCTGTGGCATCCAAATAGCAAGCATCAGCGTAGTCGATCAATGGACGGATCAGAGACTGCATAAGGTTGATCCTCGTTTTCAGAGGTAGAAGAGACTGGAGACGCTTCAGCGAATGCAAAGAGAAATGAACTTTACGACTGATCTCGTTCACCTGTTCACCCCACGAAAGGTTAGAGTTAATAAACACGCCCAGATTCTTGGCAACATCAGTGTAAGGGATAACATTGCCATTTAGGATCAAAGGATCAAGGGCAGAGATGCTCAATGCATTGCGGTAAAACCTACCGCCAATTATCATAGCCTTGGACTTGAGGGGGTTGATTTGCAGGCCAAAGGATTTGGCCCACTCGTCGACCCCACCCAGGTCACGGTTCATGGCTTCAATTGCAGAGTCGACCTCTGACAGCTTGAAATGACGGTAAAGCTGCAAGTCGTCTGCGTAGAGGTGGAAATTAGAAGTGATAACCATGGCAACGGTGTTAATAAAAATGGAAAAAAGAACTGAAGAAAGGACACCACCCTGAGGCACGCCAGCAGCGAGGTCACACCAATCGGAAAAGGTATCCTCTAGGCGAACCCGCTGACGGCGGCCCCGGAGATAGGAGTTGAACCAGGATAAGGAAGAAGATGAGAAATTGTTGGACTTAAGAATACCCAACAGGACATCAAAATCTACGGAATTGAAGGCGGAACTGAAGTCCAACAGAACAAGAAGAGTGAGAGATTTATTATCCATGGCCCAGCGAATGTCATCTGTAACTTTGAGCAAAGCTGTGACGGTGCTGTGACCAGGACGAAAACCTGACTGGAAGGAGGAAATTAGATTATTACTGGATAAATAGGCCGTTAGTTGTTTGTGAACAATATGTTCCATGACCTTGGAAAGAAAAGGGAGAATAGAAATAGGTCTATAGTGAGAGGGAACAGAAGGTTTGTTTATTTTAGGCAGGGGAATAACGTGAGCCATTTTCCAGGCAGTAGGGAAAGAACAGGAAAATAAGGAGAAATTAAAAATGTGGGTAAGAATAGGAGTGAGGAGATGAAGAATAGGGATAAACATACGAGAGCATAGTTTATCACTGCCCACCGCTGAGGACTTCACTGCCAACATGGACTTTCTCACGTCATCATCAGTGACACTGCTAAGGACGAACGGAGAACAGGGAGGAAGTGGTAAACTAGAAAGATTGGATAGGGTGACAGATTTAATGGAGCCGTCGAGTGATACCGGAGAGAGTGAACCTTTTACAAAGAGATTAAAAAGTCATTAGATACTTTATTATTAGCAAACTATGCAGACGATCTCTAAAAAGGCATTCTTCAGTTTATAATAAAAAATAGTAAGAAGTTGTGTAACTTAAGAACCAATCGGATATTTATGGATTTGGTCCTAAGGTCCCGCATATACGAGCAACAAGACATTTCAAAAATGTTTAAAAAAAAACCATTGTATTTGGTCAGGGTGTGAGTGAATAAATTTCCAAATAGACAACACGCCTTTTCATTCTAGAACCGTGAATGGTTTGTACAACAGTAGCTAGCCCTAGTAATCTTATGGAAATACGAAAATTTCGTATATTTACGGAAGAACGGACCGCGAATGAGATTACTGAGCAAAACGTTTGTATAATTAGGTTTAAATTTCAGAAAAGTACGCAAATATACGTATAAAGTAGAGTACAAAACTGACGTAGAACAGTAATTATTAAAAAAAAACATAACATAACATCACGCCTTTTTATCCCCGAAGGGGTAGGCAGAGGTGCACATTACGGCACTTAATGCCACTGTACAATGTAACACCCACTTTTCACTATTTATGTTACGAGTCCCATGTAATAGGGGGTGAGCCTATTGCCATATACCGGGCACATTTCCAGACTCCGTGCTACTACTGAGAATGTTTTAAAAACCCAGTAATACTTTGCCCGACCCGGGAATCGAACCCGAGACCCCTTGCCCGGCAGTCGCACTTGCGACGACTCGGCCAACGAGGCAGTCAGTAAAAAAAAAACATATTTCTTTATATGTTTTCAAAATACTAATTAAATTTTTATATTGGCAATAGATTGAGAAAAAAGGTATACAAATTGATTAGCCACTTTGTCAGTGAATGTACACGACTCATCGCACCCAGAAAATAAATTTTAATTTAACACAGAAACGTGGCACCTTATTGTTGAAATAAGCGGTGTTTTGTTTGCGTAACTTGGTTTTGTCTACGTCGCTGTTTGTCTAGTGCCTATCCAATTAAAGCCTGCTTAAAATATTTATGTTCTACAGAATGTTTTATAGAGATCTGAATTTAATCTAGACAATCTTTTTGAAATAAGACTAATACGAAATTTGCGTCTGTAGAAATGACGTGATTATGAAGTATACCTACTGCTGAATATTTTACTTTATTCGACTTTAAATAAATCAGAGCATAGTAAAATTATTTTTAAACCGAATTTAAAGATTAAAAGGAGGTTCTCGTTTTGACTTATATGTGGGCACGATTACGTCGCGATTGGCTAAACTAATTCTGATTCGAATTTTTTTTATAAAATAATTATTGCAATACATATTGATCATGAAGTTCAACAAGAGCGTCACGTCATTGCAATCACTCATCACTGAAGTCATAGATTTAAATAGACCGGATAGTCAGCTAGGGAATAATCGAGAATAAAAAATTCATAGTATCACTAGCCAACGGTACTGTCGTGCGGAAGTAGGATCGTCACGGACTATCCACGTTCAGTTTATCCGGCACGAATATTTGATGTCACTATCCCTGTGTAATGTGCGGGTAAGACGGCGTCACGCTTACAGAATTGTATATTACAGTGGGGAATGAACTCGTAACGTGATATACATATCAACTTTTTCGCCTTTTGTATATAGGTGCGAGTACGACGTTTTGTGACATAGGTCTTGAACCCTTTGATCAACACGCGAATAGGAATAGTCATAAAATATTGTTAATAATTTATTCTTAAATTGTCTGCCTTCCTGTTTTGAGTCAAGTTTGTTTAGCATGACTCTTGAGCGTCATTTGAGGCACTGAAAAAATTAACTCGAGCTCGGTAGTAAAATTTGTTCATACCATAATAGCTAACCAAACAAGATACCTTTACGTACCTGTGTAGCTAATCTTAGATGATCCAGGTACCGATATGAAACGTCCAAAGGTCTAGCACACGTCGCACCTCAGAGACTATATATTGTCCATACCTTCTTCCCATTGTTCTCTAGCCGGTACATGACTGGGAATTCCAGGAACATTCGGCCTACGTACGGTATTGTTTAATCCGTCTCAATGTCACACCCCTTCAGAGAAAGGATTTAGTCAATACGGGTATGTAATAGAGAAAGTGACGCGACCTATTCGAGACATGATATAGGTAACCCACTTCCCGCTCTAATTTGATTGTACTCGTACCAGAGCCAAACCAATGGACATTAATAAATATATTTTTGGCTCTTCAAAGCTTACAGAATTTCTCTTACGTCTGTGTTTAGACAAGTCTATTAGAGAACTTTATTTGTATGCCAAATTCGAGTTTTAACTGGTATTTGATATTACAATATTGGTATGATTCTATGTTTGTATCGAGAATCGACTACAGTTTATAAACCTTTCTCGGAACACTATCTTCTGTAGAAAAAGCTTTTCGTCAACATATTAATAAATTGTTGATGTTTTTGCGTAGTATTGCCGATAATACTACGAAAAAGGCTTAAAATTTTACAGACCCTGAAATTCCACATGACTTGTATTTATGACCTGGATATAGAGCCACTTATTGTCTGTATAAAATTGTATTCTTTCCGTACTTTCGTCACCTGTCTGGACGGTTGAGTGGACGGACGAGCACTCGACTATTTGCATGCAGCGACGCGCGACCACCGGAAGCCGGGCATGCCCCCAAACTGCTCGCTTCCGGCGCTACACGGCGCGGGCGATCCACTGCCGTCAGCCTCGTCAGGTGATATACCGTGCCTTCGGGTTTTAATAACCTGTTTGAAAGCTTCCATTAAAAAACACTGAGAAATAATTGTGTTTCACTCTAATAATGTAGCGATGGAACTTGTGCCTTGTGCCCTTCGCAATTTATAAACAGCTTATACAAACCCAGTTTTATAAAGAGGTTATTTTTAGCAGACTTTTAGGACTGATGTTATGATATGAAATGAATGATAAACTTTATGGAAATTAACGTGAACTGTGGCGTATCTGGAAAGTGAAACTTGTACGTCATCAGTAGGTACATTGTTCATTGTGTTATTAATGTTTAGTATTAAGGTCGGCTGTCGAGGTAAACCTAACAATTGATGTGCTCACTACAGATGATCTTGATATTTCTAATTATATCGCCATGATTCCAATTAATCTCTGATTAATATGAAACAATCATGTACACAATATGGCTATCGTATAGGTAGCAACAATACGTAATATATCTACGCATTTTAAAGTGTAGGTACCATGTACGTGAATTATTAAGAACCTTATTTGTGATATACAATTCCAACATTATTTTTGTCACAGTGCCGTGGTTTAGAAGACAGACTATACGTATATATTCATGTAATGACTGTAATTTGCCAGCTGCGTAAATTGCTTCGAAAAATGATCCTACAGTGTACTTAGGCTGATGACAGCGGTTAAGGCTGAGTCTCGAAGTGGGGCATTAGCTGGAGTTAAGCCGCGCACACACTCGCACCGCTCCGCTCGCCTTGCCTGTTGCGCAAGATGACATCCGAGCCACAGATTAGCATAACATCAGTGCTGCGACTAAATTATCGACACTACACTATTCAGTATATTCTGCAAAAGTGTTTATTTTCATATCTTTGTCTTGTTTCGTTACAGAAGTATACAATTTCTCTGAGCAACGTTCATTCGTTAATGTCTATTTTAATTTAAACTTGCATTTACTTAATTACTCCATGCAAGTCGTATCTACATCTGCTCTAAACATTAGCAAAATTTCCCTCCCAGTGTTGAACTTCACAAATAAATTGTGTAAAGGAAGTAATGCAATTGCAGCAATGTATTTAATAGCATAGCACAATGCAAACGTTTCAGCCATCTACCGGGAAGGCAATTTATTGACTCTTGCTGCATTTCCTAAACACACTTTGTTGTTCTGAATTAACTATTCAAGTGCTATGTAGCGTCGTAAAAATATACTTTCCTGTTGTACAATTCAATTAAAACGTATTTATTGTTGAAAAAACAAAGGTTCTAGCTGTGAAATATTGGACGCGGAAAACATTTATAACGTTACAAATTCTTGTAACAACAGTTTGAAAACAACGTTTTATAAACGTCAATTTTTTAGTAATGGAAAATGTTCTGTTGAATATAAATACGCATTAAGTCGCCAATTACGAGCCGGAATATAAATAATAAAGTTTATTAGCAGTAAAACGCGTCTATCGACATACAAATACCGGAGTGTGTCACTAGTGTTAAATTCGAGGTCGTAATAATGTGACATGACGGAGTGCGCATGATTCACCGGCGCACGTAGGAACGCGCGCGTGCGCTTCTCTATGTTCGCCCATGTAGGAACGCGCGCGTGCGCTTCTCTATGTTCGCCCATGTAAATGTGGTTCAGTGTACGCGATCAAGTTTCTGTAATACAAGGTATTTAGTGGCCGATTGCATACTGAACTTGGAAATAAAATGGACTCCGCTAAACTTATATTTTTTTTATTAATTTAATATAAATTTGTATAAGCTTTTATGCATTTTATTTCTACCTAATGCTATAAATTCCTATCTTGAATGCATAAATTAAGATGACGTATTAACAGTCCACTGTGAATGTTATTTTTTACATAGATCATTGTTTTAATGAGTAACGCGCGTGGGGACCGTCACGCGAAGTTTCGTCTGACGTCATTGACGGATATCCTTTTGCCGTGTACGGCTAAATGTTTTAACCATTAATAATAATTAGCCATAGCTCTTATTACACAGAATATTGTAATAGAGCTCAGCACTTCCAAGACTAAAATGCCAGTGTTCCACCAGACATTTTCACGTTTAGAATGCGAACGGAAATGTAAGAAAATTGAAAATAAACTGTAACAGTTAAAGGGTCTCAGACGTAGGAATGTATTCTTTTAATTCTAATGTGTTCACCCATCCATACGCAATATTTTATAATGGTTCCCGGATATTTTTAAATTTTATTTCGGACAGTATTTTGATGTGTTTTCGGCACAAATTTGATCGCGTCGCGACGACACGGGAAGTCATAAAATGCGGGACCGCGCGCGTTGCGGGCTTTTAAAGTACGGTTTCACCAATGCGAGTATTCCATCTTTTTAATATCCTTAATACTCATAAGTTCCGATTGAAATAATACTGGAAGCCCGTGAAACGTTTCCTCGTACCTAATGTCATTCGAATAATAATATTATCTTGTTAAGTATTTAACTGTTTTTCTACATATTTGTGTATACAAATACAGATATAGATATTGCGAGTTCCTCCACCTTGTTTTTACATAATTATGCTATACTATCCAAAAGGTTAGTGTAACACGTCCCAAAACTATTTGAATAAGCCAGCTTTGCTTGCCTTCTACCTGCGTGGACTCAGAGTGAATTTATCTTTTATTTCAACTACAATAATTTCATACCGTTTATTACAACCGGTTGACCCATTCTGTTTAGTATGTAAGGTACAGCGCTACGGGCTATCATAGTCTAATTGTGTCCCCTTGATGACAGAATTACGTCGATGGCGATTATATAGATCTTACGTGAATTTTGTTCGATATTTTTAGTATTTTTACGTAATCTTAATGACTGTTTTCTGGCTTGTATTCAGTTATCAAGTTTACTCTGAGATGGTTCACATTTATTATCTTAACATTTTGTTAGAAACAGTATGAATTTTCCTGGTTAGTTCAAGTAAGTAAGCCCTTAAGATAAGAGTACCTCAGTAATTGAAATATTTTTCTACTTAATTGCAAGTTTTTCAAACTATTATAATGCGAAGGAGATGCAGATAAAAGAGGCTAATATTTACCTCTACAAACTTTGAATTTGTGATTACTTAGTGTTTCATTTTCAATTCTATGATATTTAATATAATGCTTCGTTTCAGTTGGCCACAACGTCCGTTTTTGGCACAGAATAACAAAAAGTTTACACCTTTCTGTAGCTTTAATATTTTCTTTCTTGTATTTTGATCAAATACGTTGGAACGTTGCTGTTAGTATCTAATAGAATATTCCAGAAATACGTATTTATCTGCTACACGTTTTCTTAATAAACTACGTATTATTGTTTTATTTACAAATTTCTTGAAAATGTTTCGGTGCATGCGCAGTCAGTTACAACAGTAATTCGGCCTAGTTTCCAAGAAATTCGTTAGTACTCTAATTAATCTGGCGTCGAATCCTCATTAACGTGTGTCCTGACAGATATATTATCAAGAAAGCATTTATCGAGCGATACACACCTACTGCAAACATTATTAAGGAACCGTTTCGTGTGATTTATATGGCGTTTGATGTTGCTTCCAAATATTACAATACAAAGTAATATACGAGTAACGATTCTTTCGTACTTCGAAATTCATCAAATAAGTCATAACATTTAACTCCTACTGTTTTATGGCAAATTGATGATAATCTCGATTTTTCCTTCTGTAGCGTATCATTTACGACTTTGCTTAATATCAATGGATATCTAGTTTCTTATTAGTCAGTACCAATGTAGGCCAATTACGTTAGACCACACTGTCAAACTAGTGAAAGATTGACTAGACAGTGACACATTTATGACGAAAACTTGTGACAAATATTAGTCAAAACTTGGTTCGAATTTCCTTCGAGTTGGCCAATTTTCTTGAAAGCGTCTCAGTAGGCAACGATGTCAGGGATTTTACGGCCTGAGTTTTACGATGTACCGATATTTTGAAATTATCCGTCAAACGAGCCGGAAATTGAATGGTTAATAATTCAGGCCGCGACAAATAATATATTAATACAGCGGTCCGGCATGTTTTGACACACAACGTCGAGTATTTATGAATAAAACAAATAAAGAAAGCTTTTCAACGATAACCTGTTTATCTGTTGTGAGTTTTAATAAAGCTGTCAGCTGCGCGGACATCTCAACACGCAGTCACAGTCCGGATGACTGCAATGATTCCAGTCGATCGGATTGTTTTGACATAATCAATCGCGCGACAGGTCGCCGGCTCTGGAGCAAACTGGTGTATTGTTCAACTGTATTCGACCAATACTGCAAACTGGAAGTGCGCATATGTAATACGGGGACAGTGAAAATAGTGAAAAGGTATTCAAAATTCAAGTAACCGTCGCACAATAGGGTTAGTCGCGCTCGCCGGGCACAGCTCGACAATGTGTGGAGCGATTTGCAAACACCCGCTCGCTGCAATCGAAACGGATTTTATTACGTCCAACACGCGAATGTGACATACTTTCAAGTTTCTTAATAGATACCATGATGTAGAACGTTCGTGTAACCAAGCTGTAGCTGGCTCTGGTACGCTCACAAACCGACGACGTAAGGGCGACATTCTTTTCCCGTTTCTCAAGTCCATGATGTTTTGTCAAGATTAAATAATCTTTCGTTATCAGCCGCTTCGCAATACAATAATGAAACCCCTATTTAGATTTATGTGGAGATTTTTATTCCATGTGAACAATAAAAGATAGGAGATAAAACCTTCACCGGTTGTTTCGCTCAGAAAAGAACAGCTCTCATTTTATTTATTTCACTTATGACTGTGAAGAAACAACAGATAAATTTGTGGTATCTTTATATTATAGGTATATCTGTATTCAGTTGAAAAAATATAGCTAATATACTTTGGACATTCTTACCTACAAAAAGAAAGAATTTTGAAAAACTACTACTTCTGTTTTGTTGTTTGGACTGCTCCCTTTGGAACGGTACACCGCACTCGATAGTGGAGAAATTCCATCGAATATCGCATTCATAGTTTAGCCAGCACGTATTGTGGGTAGGCGACAAATATCGCGTGTAAAACGCACAAGCGTTGACGCGTGGCGTCGCGCGTCGGCGACACGGACCTGCAGTTTTGTGCAATGCGCACTGATTTATTTGCACCCGCATACCGATCGGTCGTTACATCGAATAGTCTTATTTTATTTAAAATATTTTAATACCTACAAACTTCCTCGATTTACGCTAGGCAACGACTATACAATAAAATATTGCTACAGGATTTCTTTTATAAAAATGTTTCTTTATACACCTAACTAGCGGCCCGTCCCGGCTTCGCTCGGGGGGACTTAGATTTTTTACATAGTTTTACGTTTTATTTATATTCATTCTCAGTTTTTTTTTATTTAGGAAGTACCTATTTACCTTTTGAAAATATTTTTCCGGACTTCATTTACTTATTTAATTTATTTTATTAATTATTTTCTTCTTAAATAGGAACCTACCTATTTTGTTGTTGTTTGTTTTGGTTGAGGTAAAAGTTTGTTTTTAAATTGTTTTTCTACATTTGAACCATTCATTAAATCGATTGTTATGGTAATTTATTGATTTATCGATTGTAAACTATAAAAGGTAGACATATGCTCTCGCGGACTTTTTTAAAAATAATGTTATGATGAACAATTCATCTATAGAGCATTTTTGTATAACTTTAACTATATGCTCAGCGTACGCCACGGAAGGCCTCAGAAACGATACTTTTCCCCCGTTTTTAAAACATTTCTGGTTACTGCTCCACAACTATAGGACCTAGCGTGATATTATATAGCCTATGTTACTTCTGAATAATGCAGCTTTCTAATGGTGAAAAAATTATTGCAATCGGTCCAGTAGTTTTTGAGTTTATTCATTACAAACATACAAAAATACAAATATTTCCTCTTTATAATATTAGTATAGATAGATATAGACAAACCCTGATGGATGATACAAATAATGTAATGTTCCTTACTACATTATTACAAATGACACATTTGTAATAATGTATGTTAATGTCCAATATTTCCTTTATAAGCTAGCTAGCTAATATTTAATCAATTACGTTTATTTGTCTCCAGCAGATAGCGCAGATGTTTTGTCAATTTTCCAATGTTTCTCGCCACAATGATCTTCCTCGAATCATCAACGTATTGCAAAAAATATACGGAAATTAGTTCGGTCTTACACTTTTTAGTGTGGCGCTTAATGTACCCGACAATCTCATTACCCGAATACGGAGAAACAAAACGAAGTGTAATAATTGTGAAAATTAAAGGGTTATGAATTTCATTTAAAAAATATTGGTAAATATTTAACAGCTCATTTTTTGTATTTCGTATTCTTCTTTCCCATTATACGCGTATCTCATACATTATCTCTTAAAACAGAACACGTGCGTTTCCGACTGTTTATCTAAACCATCTGTACGCATTACGGAGAAGCTTGCATTAAATTCGTACACAAATAAACACTTACACCTATACTCACCTCGTCGGCGGCGATGATAATCTGATTCACGTTACCGTTATGACACGAATTGCCACAATTATAATTAAGAGCATTAAGTTCAGTATTCCTCCAAGTATGTGCGTAATGCCATTGATATTGGTGTATGGTGTAATTCAATTTGATTTTTTCCTTTTCTTTGTGATTCTTTAAGTCACTATTTTCACATTCACACTATTAGTTCATAACATAACATCACGCCTTTTTATCCCCGAAGGGGTAGGCCACTGTACAATGTAACACCCAGTTTTCACTATTTATGTTATGAGTCCCATGTAACAGGGGGTGAGCCTATTGCCATATACCGGGCACATTTCCAGACTCCGTGCTACTACTGACATTTTTAAAAACCCAGTAATACTTTGCCCAACCTGTGTATCGACCCCGAGACCCCTTGCCCGGCACACTATGCTTAAAAACACAATACAAACTAAATCAATTGAGATGCATTGGATAAAAGATATGGTGAATTTTTTAGGGATTTAATAGTCTCTGATTACATTTTTTTTATGTTTGTTGGGCCGACGTTTGAACTATCTCGCCTGGTGGTAAGCGATGATGCGTTCAACGATGGATCACGTCGTCCCATAAGCAACCCATTCACTCGGATATTTACTTACAGATTTCCATGATACTTGGTGAAATCTATCCAACCATTTTTAAGTGTAACAAGTGTAGAGGTAAGTGTACAATACACTCATAGTTTTTTCTTCTTCTCTTCTTATAATATCTTCTGATTCACTTCGTTGCGGGAACCAAGACAGTTACTCATGTCCCTGGGACGCGCCGGACTTCAGTGTTCCGGTGTTTTCATGGTTGTATCTACTGTAGATCCTGGCTTACAGGAGTTGCAGCGGTTTTGGGAGCTTGTCCCATTAAAAAAAAAAAAAACACTCATGTGAATCATGTTAATGTAAGCAAATATGGTGTTCTCTGAAATATAAAACTTAATCAGCAAGCAAAAACTCCCGTCATCAGCTAATTAGCTTCAAAAGTTTTTCCGTGGAACAATGAGAGTTCCTGTGCCACCGCCGTAGGATATAATAGGTTAGGGTGTATAATCAGTGCACACGTCAGCCTCACTTCAATACACATCCGACTGGCGGAGGGACAACCCTAGATTGATTATATCATCCCCTTTCCCACTTCGCCCTTTTCACCCCTTTTTGCGTATCACCGTTAAAGTAAAAAGGGCCCCGTTTCAATGGTAATACTGAACGGAACATTTATCATGACTGCAATGAATAATATCGGGAATTTTCCAATAAGCGTCTCTCTGAGAAGGCAGTGTTACTAAGCACCTCTACTTATGTAAGGATATTCCTTCAACGCTCAAAACCGAATTTGTTTGTAATAGAATAATATAATAGTTATGTCTAAGAAGTTTTGCCTATCAATGAATAGAATTCACGTGTTAATAAATATGGTACAAAATTTAACCACCAATGCAAAAAGATAGGTGTTATAGTATCTACGCCAGCGTAAAATAAAAACTCATTTCTATAAATGCGATAGATCGCATTTATAGAATCTAGATCTATCTATAGATCTCTTAAAAGTAGTAGTAAAAGTTGTTCCCATTATAAAATTGATGCAAACTGATGAATACTCTTGGTATCATACAATGGAATTGTTTAATTAATACAATATAACAGCATAATATGAGTATTGAATCATGTCTCGCGCGTTTTGTAATAAATTAATTAGTGATTTACAATGATTCTTTCAATGTCTAGAATACCATTTTTATTTGATGAAGGGCAACAAAGTATACACTTATACCTTGAATTGAATGTGTATATGTTATGTAACCATGACAATACAGACGTTTAAAATACTAAAAATTAAGTAAAATCACGGGTTACTCCCGTGAATATACTGAGAAAAGCTCTACTAGTTTCGAACCATAGAGGAGTTCTCATGAGGAAGTGTGAGCTGCGCGACGTTAAAATACTGGCGAAAAATCCCAGAGAATACATTAAAATGTAAAAGAGAAAATATCCTATCCACAAAATTAAAAGTCCGTTCTCTCCATACCCCATAGCGGTAGGTTCCTTTACATCATTTAGAGAATGCACTGTCATTAATTTCGGAGCAGCTTTGGAAAGTGTCAGTCAGACGTTCTCATTACTGAACAGATAAGTCTACATTTCAACGATTCCGAAGATTTTAGCGTTAAATCCAGTCGTTCACTTAGTTTCAAATATCTTGGGGTCTGTTCGACATAGACCATTTAGTCTTCGATATTCTGCTTTGAGATAAAGGGCAATAGACAGAAATTCTAGTCTCAACTTAGTTTCTTATTAACACATTCTTGATCGGATCTCGGTTGTAAATTTAAACCTCCTTCGTACTGGACAAATTAATTTCTCGAGATTTGTAGGAATCTGTAGTCATTGGGGATGAACTAAATCTAAATTATTTGCGCAGCTTTAAAACGAACATCTAATCTTTTATTAGATCTGTGGGAGTTTGATTCAAATGGTCGTTATCATTTTGCATAAAAGAAAATTGTTATAGTTGGCATAGATGAAAAAGGGATAAATAGTTAGTTAAGAAATAAATATAAAATGAAAGATGTATTGAAATTTTCTTACAAATAGGTTTAGAGATAAAATAGTAATTCCACCATCTACTAGTTATCTGCGTCTAACCGGACGCAGGTGTGAGAAAGGATGTCATGGTGGTTAGTGGTCGCATGAGTCACTGCTTTTCACGAGGTTTTGAGTTCGAACCATTGATCATAAAACTCGGTATCTGACTTATTTGATAATCTACGTTATGGGTGAAAATTGAACATAGAGCAAGTCATAAGTAAGATGCGTTTGTTGATATTATATTTTTCATATAAATTATTCCGAAACGTGTAGAGAAAACTTGTACCTAATGAATTAAGAACTTCCAATACGACTTGAAATATAATGGAAAAATAGAGGTACATCCACGTCAACCCTGACGTGGCGCATTAGCTGATTACAAATTTGCTTTTTACAAATTGGATTTTTATCTGCTCTATGGACTGAATTTGTATATTAAGTACCATAGGTTATACATTATGTGTATCGTATGTTAATGTATTTGAAAGCATTTACAATTTCATTGTAATGAAACTGATGAATCTTTAATGATGTTGTACAATAAGTACTTGCGTGTACATTTTATATATTCCCAAGTGACTTAATGGATAAGGGTAGCAAACAAATAGTCTAAGAAATTACACCTTAATATTTATTGAAACTTGTACACTCTTTGAAAGTTAAATTGAACAACGCATGTGTTATAAAATAATAATAATTAGATCGATTAAAATTTCAATATTTTCACTTGTAATTAATTATATAACGTATTTATAGATTTATAATAAAATTACATATTGTATAAGTAATTTACAAAAATATTAGTTGTTTAAACAATCATAGAACACGTGTTGTGACGTATTGTTATTGGTGGGGCTGTGGCTATAAGTACGGCTAACAAGGTCAGAGCACCATTCTATGTCAGCCTGTTGACTGGTGCGGACCTACTCACTTTTGGAAGTTAAGTATTGTGTTATGTGATATTAATAAACTAGTAAATAGCTGAATTATGTACATTATGTAATGTTATATATTATGTACTGTGTTATATTAATACAAAATAAATAAAGATGTATTTAATTAGACGTGGGTAGATTTTATTAATAATTAATCTATACATAACTAGTACATAATGTACATAAAATATAATAATAAGTAAGTAAATACTAGTTAATATGATTTTAATTAGTATGAAGCCAAATAATTTTGTTTTACATAAATAAATATACATCATCTTCATTTTATTAGTTTTATTTTGATACTCATATTATGGAAGTGTCGCATATAAGTCTTGCCATTATCTAACGTAAGAAATCTTTATATTTTTGAAGATATCTTAAAAGTTATATAACATCAGAAGTGGGATGATTCTCAATGCTCTTTTAAAATATTTTAAGGTTTACAAAATTGATAAACACATCCTCGAGGGATTGCTCACTGCCATCCGTGATGCTCTTTCCAACAATAAACGTCAGGACGATGTAGCGCTGCCGACGTTCGATCCATCCACCAGCGATAATGGCGCAGCTATATGGTGTGACCACATTGAGAAGCTTGGGGAAGAGTTTGGATGGAGCGGGATAGCAAAAGTTGCAAAGGCAGGTAAGGCCCTAAAGGGCTCTGCTTTGACTTGGTACGAGACTTGGGAGCCCCAAGAAGGTCGTAATTGCGAGAACTTACGGAGTGAATTAATTTCGTTATACCCAGAAAAAAAAGAACCTTTCGGAAAAATTATCTAAAGCCGTTACATATTTATCAGATTTAGCAGATTCATATTGTGAGTACGCTAGGGAAAAATTGAGGTTATTGAAAAACACCAAAATAGTATTCACTGAAGTTCAACTTATTGAATTAGTTTGTGGAGGGATACGAGACATAAATGTAAAAATGGCATCATTCAATAGTAGCGTCAAAACCACCTCGGAACTGATAGCTTATGTTAAAACTCTAAAACGACCTGCTGACCAAACTCCTGAAACTTTGCGTAATACCAATGATTTAAAACGGTCTAAGCCCATAATTAATTCAAATGATATTTCGTTAACAAAGACATGTTTTAATTGTGGTGATAAAGGACACTTAAGGCCACAGTGTCCGAATAAAATAAAAGATACAAAAGATCCTTCTGCTGAGCCCGTAGTAAAAAATGTACCATTTGCAAAAAAAAATCGGTCATGACGAAACAACTTGCATCTTTAAAAAAAAATTAACTCTGAAAAGCAAAAATCACTATCGAGTGACACTAATTCTAAAATCTGACTATACTCGCCCCTTAATAACTTACCTAATGATACTAATATAATATTTACCAAAGTATCTATCCATGACATATCACTGAATTGTATTATTGATACCGGAGCCAGTTGTAGTATTATAAAAGAATCTATTGCCAAGCGACTAAATTGCCCCTTTTTCACGATCACCTGAAGGCTATAAATATATTTTACTCGTAGTAGATGGGTTCACCAAATTCTGCATACTGACTAAACTCAAAAGTTTTAGTGCCTCCGAGTTAGTACCTATAATTCGTGATATTATCACATTGTTTGGTACACCGTCATTAGTAATTACAGATCGCGGTACCAATTTCAGTTCAAATCTAATACGTGATCTATTTCGACAATTAGAAATAGAACATCACATGATTGCCACCGGTACTCCTAGGGGAAACGGCCAAGCAGAAAGATATGTTGCCACTATAATTAATATGTTAACAACAAAGTGTAATAATGTGTCAGATTGGCCGAACGAATTGTGTAATGTCCAGCTATCCTTAAATACTACGATACAGAAGTCGACAGGGTTCTCTCCCCTTCGTTTATTAATAGGTAGAAACTCTAACATTCCATGTGTTCAGGCGCGACTTAATGAAGCTCTTGGTGAGGATGCTAATATTAACCAACATTTTGATGTACAAGCAGATCGTGAAGTTGCCCTAAACCGTTTAAGAGAAGTTGCTCAAAAATTTAAACAACGTTTTGATGCCGTACGTCGTAACAAAAAAACTTACCATGTCGGTGATACCGTTTACGTCTATCAAGACCATCGGCGTCACGACAAACTTAGACCAAAATGCAGGGGTCCATATGAAATAGTGGAAGTCTTAGATAATGACCGTTTTAATTTACGAGGTTCAGGTCAAAGAAGCATCATAATATGTAAAGATAAGTTACGATATTGGCCAGGAGAATGGGTCGGTGATGACGATGCTAATAATGATGCTGTTTAAAAAAAAAAAAAAAAAAGAAATTAGTCTAATTATAATAGTTTTCTTCTTTATTTTTTTAAGTCAAATTAACGTTTAGAACATAATATATATTAACGTGACTGTGATTGTGCCTATGATGCTACCAATGGTTGTGTGATTGATTTATATTATACGGTTGTGTGATTGCTTGATTCATAAAATGGCTGTGCCTGTGGCCCTGTGGCTGTGCCTGTGGACCTGTGGCTGTGCCTGTGGACCTGTGGCTGTGCCTGTGGACCTGTGGCTGTGCCTGTGGACCTGTGGCTGTGCCTGTGGACCTGTGGCTGTGCCTGTGGACCTGTGGCTGTGCCTGTGGACCTGTGGCTGTGCCTGTGGACCTGTGGCTGTGCCTGTGGACCTGTGGCTGTGCCTGTGGAACTGTGGCTGTGCCTGTGGATCTATAGTTGTGCTTTTTCATACTATGGCTGTGCTCTTGATCCTGTGGTTGTGCTATTGATCCTATAGCTGTACATTTTGGTTTTACCTGTGGCTGTGTCTGTATCGTTCACGTATAATATTATAAAATAAAAAGTGATTAGGTAAATAGAAAACAATAATAATAATCTAGTATGTCTATTGTACTCCGAGAACGTAGTACATTTCAGAATGGCCGTGTTATAAAATAATAATAATTAGATCGATTAAAATTTCAATATTTTCACTTGTAATTAATTATATAACGTATTTATAGATTTATAATAAAATTACATATTGTATAAGTAATTTACAAAAATATTAGTTGTTTAAACAATCATAGAACACGTGTTGTGACGTATTGTTATTGGTGGGGCTGTGGCTATAAGTACGGCTAACAAGGTCAGAGCACCATTCTATGTCAGCCTGTTGACTGGTGCGGACCTACTCACTTTTGGAAGTTAAGTATTGTGTTATGTGATATTAATAAACTAGTAAATAGCTGAATTATGTACATTATGTAATGTTATATATTATGTACTGTGTTATATTAATACAAAATAAATAAAGATGTATTTAATTAGACGTGGGTAGATTTTATTAATAATTAATCTATACATAACTAGTACATAATGTACATAAAATATAATAATAAGTAAGTAAATACTAGTTAATATGATTTTAATTAGTATGAAGCCAAATAATTTTGTTTTACATAAATAAATATACATCATCTTCATTTTATTAGTTTTATTTTGATACTCATATTATGGAAGTGTCGCATATAAGTCTTGCCATTATCTAACGTAAGAAATCTTTATATTTTTGAAGATATCTTAAAAGTTATATAACACATGCATCTATTCAGGAAAGTTGTACACTATCTGACATCATGCTACAACGCTTAGGAGTCAAGCAATTAGGCCAGAATGCACAAGATTCTCGTGCAGACGATGTGAGAGATTGATACGGACGTTGTATGTAACCAGTAATGGGCTATGTACGGGTACTGGAGTAACACCGTGCATATATGCATGAGCCTCCTTACCCCGCCTGTCTTGCTTTACACCACTACGTCATTAGCAGACGCGTAATTAGTGAGTACAATTTAAAGAGAAACTTTAATAAGAAATTCAAATGATGGCTGCCTTTTACTATCGTTTACATGGCTTCGCTTTCCAGTTTTAAAATTGTGTGTACTTAGGCTCTATTTACGAAGTAATAAATAAAATTCGTGCAGATATTTCCATGCCGCTGGGTCCCTAGAAATACAAGGTAGCTAATGTTTTGGTATAAAGTGGTAAGGTCTTAAAACAATCCACATTATCTAATGACATTAAAATTAGTTGAAAACGAAGGAAAATATTATAGCACCATAATTGCGCACATATTTAAACGTACTTCACCTTATTTCCGCTTTATCAGTGCTGCGAAATTGTGAGTTTTACAATTTATGGCGCTTGCGCTTTTTGCTGAAAGCGCTGCAGTTGTTCAGGTGATAAACGGGACATAAAATGAAACGTAAATCATAAACCGCTATAAAATTTAAAGCTATTAAATCGGCTTGTTACCCGTTCGTAAGAGGCGGCTAGGGGCGTAGTTACAGTTTGTAAATGAGTTTAGTACCAACAGACTTGTATTAGAATTATCTGTCAAAAGGAAGACGAATAAATTATAGATAATGTTAGAAACTCTTCAGTCACAGCTGTTGTTTCTATAATTTCTCATACTTACACAAGATTACTTCTATATAATTGTACAAAACCTTGATTAACTCTATGATTTTAAGGTTTTAATAACATAGGGGTACATAAAAAGGTATAAAACTTCGACTAATCATCATATCTGCTAACAAAACCTTTTATGTAGGCACCCTATAATTCATAGTACACTAGTATTCGCAACGCGTACTTTCAGTCTTGTAAAATCCGTTTTTTTGTCGCCACCAAATATTAGATATCAAGTCGTGCTACGTGATACGACTGTTAAGTCCGATTGTAGCGACAAAATCTCAGTTTGTTCCACAACTGGAAAGCTCGCGATTTTTAGACCTACATCCTTATTCCCTAAGGTCATATCTTCGAAATAACTAGAGAGTTTTTGAACCTATTTGTTACATTAATTTACGCTTTTCATATCATAATTCTGCAAATCATTTTCATATTCGTTTCTGCTTTTATCGTTTCCAAGCTTAGCGTGTTTTTTAGCTGACGCCTCAATTATCATAACGTAGGTGTAACAATTCATCGCATCGATTTCCATTTCATTGAACGTGGTTTCCCTTGATCCATTTATTGTATTGAATTATGGAGCACTTTCCAGTCATAGCATTATTTTACACCGAAATGGAATCAATTTAGGTCATCGCTATAGATATTTACGCATTTATACTTTGCCGCCATTTTGCTAAGATATTTTATGTAAAAAATCTTTCATGATCAGACTACATTAACAGAAACAAACATAATCTCACCAGATTCCAACTTTATGTCACTCGAAAACATCGGATAACAATTTTTTGAAGTTGCTGGATATTTTCGGTTGGACGCACTCAGAAGAGCTGCAAAGGTAAAGATTGACATCACACAAAACAGGACGTCATGTTACTTTGGCCTTTCTTGCTTTACAATAACGTACATCGTACCAAAAAGTAAGACATCGCCGCCGGCAAAATTATTCCTTTACGAAATGTCTCAAGTTAACAAGGAAAACTTCTGTCATTTCCGTTTAGAATCTGTATTCAGTAAGCTTTTGAAATGATATATACTTACTAAATGAATGGGGTTCGTATAATTATTTTACTGAATCGTTACTATAATTTTTATGTTGTAAAACAATGTGACGTATAATCCATTAATTAACACTCAAGTTGAATGAGCAAACAATTTGATATAGAAACCTAATCGTACTCCAAATGACGTATTGACGCAGCCCTGCATAGTAAGTGCTGTCAAGCTACAACGCACTTGAACTTGTAACCCCAAAGCTATTAATAGATACAGGTGTGCTCAATGCAGTGAACTGGGGCTGTAGTTGTAGGTAGAGGTGCGGGCGTGTATACGAGATGTCATCTCATCTGAGCCCGCGGCGACAAAGCATCAGGCAGGTCAAAGGGTGGGGGCGGCCGCATTGTTAACTTGCGACTCACGCTCAAGGGCTTTTGATGACGACACTTGGCTCGTACACGTCACTCAACTTAAAAAAAAAATATTTCAACAGGTTTTTTTGGGGAGTAATAGTGAAAAACTCCGACGAAAGTTAAGAAAAATTGTATAGAATAAACATTTTTTTTATTATTGTTTAGTTTTTTTTTCAGGGTTCATTTGGTTCTTTATCAGGACTTGTTTATGAAGGTAGCATTTTATTAACTTATCTTTTGTGTATTTTTCGTGAATAAATTCAGTTTTTCTATGTTACACTTAGTTAGATTTTTTATACAGTTACACCCTCCTATTTATCTAGCAGTAATTTATGTGTGGATAGCTCTATAGAAGATTTTTGTTGAGGTGTATCATGTTTTACCAAAAAGTTGTACAAAACTGAAGATTTCCAAAACCCTTCTATCACAAAAGCCCTATGTGCCCCTAGCTACGCACGCCCTCTAAAGGGTGAAACCAGGTTACATTCTAAAGGTGCTATTTTTCACTCTATCAAAGGAAGACGCCTTTCCTTCCTGTCCCCAATGAAAAGGTCGAAAAGGGAACACGCTATAAAACACTTTTTTATTCTTAAAGGCTAACTGAATCGATGAGTCGATGTAAAATGGTAGAATTATTCATTATTATTCCCTAACTTTAATGTTGTTGGATAATGTTAAGAAATAATAAGAGAAATTGTATCTTTGAAACCCCATCCTTAGGGCAAACGTCCATTCCTTTGTAAATTATGATCATTATTAAAATTTTGGGCGTGTTTCCTGTACCTCACCTTGTTTGTTTATACTCCACGTCGTAATTGAAGACTGTAATGACTTGATACGGAGCTCTAATGACATATTATCTCCTTCATTAGATATTTTTTTCTTTTTTCTGTTCACTCAATACTAAACACGACACAGTCGTAGTACCACATCTCTGCAATAACATAGCAACACGTCTCAACAACCCAAATACTCCAATTGTGGTGACAATTTTGAACGCAACATCTGTTTTCTCAGGCGGTTCATAATTAACTCTATAGTTTTATCACGTGAATGGAATCCAACCGCAAATCTGTCGTCAAACTGTATTCCATCTCAGGACTAGTTTCAATTCGAACTTAGTCTCGAACTAAAGTAGTATTCTCGTGAAGGCAGAATTCTTGAAAGCGGGTGCGACAGACGGATCTTGACTTGGTGAAATTAATTCATCTTCGCTCTCAATAGCAACGGGAAAATGTATTAATGTCTGCATTTTGGCACTAAACGGAATACGTTCTTTGGTAATGCGGAGTTCTTTTATTTCACCAATTAGAATATTTATTTATTTTTCTACTACATTATAAGTATAATAGGGTAGATGACAAATTTTTATTTTAATGTCCGTCTGGTAGATTATTTAAAAACATTAGACACGTATTTTTTATTCTTTTACGGAAACGAATAGTTTCGAAGATATATTGATTTGAAATGTTGCGTGACGTCACTTCTATGTACATTTTATACGTAGAAATGACGTTTTAGCCCCCACTCCTAAAATTTGATTCGGTATTCTAAGTATCATTTTATTATACAACAAAATAAAAAAATGCTTGTGTAATATTTTTTAATTTTTATTATATAAATATAAATTGTCTAATATACATATATAAGGTAATAAAAAAATATTAGACAAGTGTTTTTTATTACCTAACTGACGGACGGACTTAATTTTTAATTTTTTAATTTTCATACCATGCCTAAATTCGGTTGCCTCCTCCACAAAGTCAGTCCTCCCTAAAATTATTATTCATATTGTCTTGTCATTATTTCTATTCGAATTAAGCCCACAAACTAGAGGTATATCCTAGACAACATAAATCCTACTTAAGTAGGTAGGTATCTACTTAGTAATATTCGATAGGCTAAGAAATAAATTCTGCTATTTCAGTTTTATTAATTCCATATTTCTATTAGAGGCTTAATTACGCATTTACACATTTCAGTCTTTAAATCTTAAATTGGAATAGATTAAATTAGCTCTAAAAATGGAAAATTGTGTGATGAAAATAGACTCAGACTTTTTTAAAAATGATTATTTTTATTAAATATAGTACTATAATTAGTACTACAGCGGTGGTACAGCGGTGGTTGAATATTTAGTACCTAATTAGATGGCGTAATTTAAGTTCAAATTTAATTAAAATTGTATCTAGTACATCTACTGAAGTACTAGATACGATTTACAGACTACTGTCTGTGAAAGTAAATTAAATTCACAAGCTCTACAGGAAATTTCAATATAGAAACTTGTTTGAATGTGGATGTCTCTTCGAAATCGTTTCAGATTTATTGAAGCGACTTTTCAGCGTAGGTAGTAATAGAAACGCTTGTTTGAACTTTTACTTCACTTAGGTAATGGAAGGCAAAGACCTTACTTCAAATAGTTAGTACGAATTCTATGAAATGTTAAACCTCACGTAATGTACCTATGTAATAATATTAAGTGACACAAATGCGTGCATATAAAATAGAACGTATTTATTAAACAGTCATTCATACGTAAGCCCCTGCAGCCGCTGCCTCGCTGCACACACATGCAAACAAGTTGCTCAATAAAATCGAGCAGGCGTTTAGACGACACCGCATCTTCTGTTCCAGCAATTTATATAGCGAAAGGACAGTTTTAAATAAAATGTTTTATGAACGCCTATAAAATGCTTTTAGTGCAACATGTGTTTACTCTTACGTCGTTAATCCAAACTTTGTACAGTAACATCGGTTTATGGGAGGAAAGTAGATATTTATGGCACGGCCTCATCTGTCATCAAGTATTTAAGTAATTTTCCGGCTCACCCCGCTCGCTTCTAATCAAGGAGTGCTTCGAGCCTGGCTGCTTTCCCTAATTTTCGCGACACCCTATTAACCAGGCTCAAGTTATTGCTCACTCCCAAAGGATCACAGCCTGGTTGCTATGGCAACGGGTACCCGTGTGCGTAAACTTTTCTGTTTGTGTGAGTGCGAAAGTTGTAGTCTGCGGTTCTAGAAGTTGTGGATTCTTATCTATCGGTTTTTCGTACACGCCGCTCTACGTAGTTTGATAGTGAAGCCGGAGATTAACCAAGCTTCAGAAACTGGGTGAGCGCGACGTTGAGATGTTGATCGTAGTATTCAATATCGTTTCTGAAATACTGTAGCGGATAAGACTACCTGTATGTTATTATATAGCAACATTTTTCCACAATATGTTAAGCTTAACAACCTAGTGTCATAGTATAAGTACTAAAATATATAGATAGGTATATTATTATTATTATTATCTCTTAGCAGAGATTTCTTAACACGACCTTCACCTTACAAATTTTGATGTCATAGAAAACACGCAAGGAATTCTCATGGCTCACGATAAGCTCAGTGTATCTATAAATACGACGCGTGAAGCATTCAGTGACGGGATCAAGACGATTCAAGTTCGACACGAAGTACGCAATATAAAGCAATAGGGCGGTCTCTGGGGATTGGGGGTGTATCGTAAGTGTTGATACGAACAGTTTTGTGTCCTCCCCGTGTTGTCGGATAATATGTGTTGCTGACGTTTGGACCGCTCTAAGGAAACTTCTTTCACCATTTTATCTAACGAATACAAATAAAGAACCTTCTTTACAACTTAATTCTGTCGACGCGTTGCGTTTTTCTTTATCTTTGGCTACACTAATGTACTGGTTACTCCTTATAAATATACTTTCTTGTCTTTCCTTTACTGCTTTATTACTGGACTCGTGTTGCGATTGAAATGAAAAGGCTTTCTAATTAAGTATATGATTATGATTATCTCTACATTAAATTATACGGTCGATAGAAACTTAAAGTGGCCAGTAGAGGCACATTTATATAGAATATATTTTTATATACCATTAAATACATATAATATACTATGCAATATATACTATACATATAATATGCAATTAAATTAGATAAGGTACGATAGGGTTGACGTATCCATAATTATGGACAAAAGCCCTTAAAAAAATTAAAGTGAGGAAAATAACTTGAGGCAAACATTTCTATTCTACAAAATGTCTAATCTGACAACATTAAAGTAAATTTAGAAGTTACAGCACTAATAATAACTCGCACCAATTAACCCAACAGCTATTATAAAAGAAGGTCGGAATAGTTCTCGTAAAATTGACAGCCTTCATTGGCTCAGATTTGAAAATTAGGGTTGGAAAACTCCGCTAGCCGTTATCCATGTCCATTAAAACAACAGTCCTAAGCAAACATCGTTGGTGTGTGGTCGTAGAGATAAGTCCAGTTACGCCCTCTATGTTTTGTAATTAGAAAACTGTATAGGTATATGTATGTGCTAGTAAAATTAACTACTTACACAATTTGGCTTGTGTTACGATATAAGCCAAAATGGTCCTTTACAAACAGTGTATTGGGTATGAAATTGTTTTTATTGCGTGGCAAACAACGATATTTTGTGAATACAGTACAAGTCGCTTATTTCATAGAAGGAACAAGTAATGAACTCTGATAGATTTTACGGTCAAGTTTACAGGACGTTAATTAAATTATACATATCAATTTTTATAATTATTTAGGTAAATCATTATCGTGAAATCATTCCCTGATCAATCATTAGTTTAGGTTCCAGTTTCACAGGAAATTTACAGAGCTTTCAGTATGTTCATTTAACATCAGTCTGCCTAACTATCAGCCTTTTCGTGTTTTTAACAAAATTTTACAAAACAATTGCTAAAACATCACTAAATGGCTGTATGTCAAAAATTGACATCAATAAATAGCAAAAGTAAGCGGTAACAATAAAATAAAGTCATAAAGACCGTCATATCTCAGCAGCAGGGAGCACGATTGGGGGGAGGGGTGCATGACCTCTCCACACTTCCAATAAAATTTCGCCATGTATGAAATTCACTGAAATCGTTTATAAAGTAAGCTTCATTACTTCCGTAAGAAGCATCTATTTTTGAATATTCCTTAAGAAAAATATGACGTAGAACGTGCTTCCTTGCGCTGCCGTAGTCTGGGCCTTTCATACGAGTTCAAAGGCGCCGCTCACGTCGACACTGTGACCAGATATCACGTCACCACGGGACATAGCGCCACTCTATTGATTTTTAATGCGACTGTACCTACTGTCAGTAAAACAAAAACTAGGACAGTTGTGCTGTCTACATTATTTAATTAACGTGGCTGGGTTTACGTAATTTGTTAGCCACTATTTCAGTTTTATGAGCGTAACGTCATCGTGTTTTTTTGCAAGTGATCTCATATTTTCTGTTGGTAATTTCCAAAGAGAATATACTGAAAAAGAAAGATCTGTAATAAATATTTGATTTACTTTCGATTCTGCTACGGATATGAGACTCTTGGACTGATAACAAGTTATAAATAAAACCAGTGACATGGCATTGTTTCTGGTTACCCTCCACGCAGGTTTGCTGTCAGACAGCGTCACACAAAACGCCCGCTTTGCCGTTGACTCCGCAAATATTTCCCATAAAGCCGCCGACGAAGCCCAGGAAACGCGGCCCGAGTGAAATATGGACGTCCTAGTATTGCCATTCCGTAAAATGATTCGTGATTTACGCGCCACGCTTTTGATACATGAGCGAGATTTGCGTCGCAGGTGACGGGCGTCGAGCCCAACACCCCGCACACTCATCTCCAATTGAATTCTCTCATATTGAATGCCGCCTCTATTCTACACAACACATTCAACTATTTTTCACATCATTGCTATTTGTACCTTCACTTAGGGTCGTACATTTTACAGATTGTGGTGTGAAGTAGGTACTAAAGTAATACATTTAATACGTTTTATGAAAGTTTTGAAAGATGTTTACCTGTACTAATTGAAAGTTGTCTAAAAACTAACTTTAGACAGCTATTCTCGTGCAACTTCCAAAAACTTATTTCACGTTCTCTTTAGGTACTTTTGTCATGGTAGATGGCTTTATCTATCTTCCATCCACCATAGCCACCAGAGTGTGATTAACTGCTATAATCATAAATCTACCATAATAAAAATTGCCGTACATCCTACATACGTGGCAAATTACCACTTAAGTCCATTCAATACTGTGTAAACATTATTAAGCAGTCTCTAGATTTCCTAAAAGCTGAATAGCGAGTCGTAAACTCATATGAGTGTAAGCTCTAATTTCCTAGGTGTTCCACCAGTGCCCTACTGTTAGTCTCCCCCAAGGAGAACAAACGCGACGTACAGCTAATGTACGCGGCGACCGCAGCGAGCCGTGGCCTGTACCTCGTACACTGTACAATACTCTCCTAAGGGGACAACGAGTAGAATAAATCCATGCTCGATGTACCATGGCTAACATCAACTTGTACCTACTTTGTATTTTATAAAAGGGTGAATAAATCTCGAGTAAGTATCAATATAGTAGGATGGCAGCCAAGTAGGTCGACATGCCGTCAGCCATGTGGTCTATATTAACCCGAAACTCCCTTTGATTTTTTTCCGCCGAGTGGTGTCTGAATGACGAATGTAACCAAAAGATTATATCAATAACAAAGTGCTAATTTCGTACGTCTCCATTCCATTATATTCATTTGTTTTGTCTGACATATACTCGTATGAAGTCTCAGTACTTGTGTAACATGATCTAAGAATTCCCGTCATTGGTTGTTGTGTTGCGAAGTATCTTTACAATTTGCTCCAGTTTTTACCGACCGCATGAAATTAAGGAAAGAGATTCTAGAATATCTACACGGCAAGCGAAGAGAAACGTGAACTTTAGATGAAATTAATCAACTTTCTAAGATAATAGCTGACGGTGAAATTGATACGGTCTATTTATCTCCTTATTACAACAACGTTCCCACCATATTGTTCAATTCTAATCACCTAAGAGCGAGCAAACACTGACGAATTAACTGACTCGAATTAATGACTATATTTAATCAACGCAAACTCACGTTGGCATATATTTGCCTAAACAGTTTGCGTTTGAAACCTTGCCCTGATGTGTATCTAATGTCAAGCTATCATTACAAACCACAAAGTTATGCCGGCGAAATTTTGCGAAATATCGAAGTGGGTCAATAAACGTGGTAGATAGTTTCTGTAATAACATTTGTCGTGGAATTTGTGGCGGACTGGGGGAGTGGGGTTTGGTAGCCGGAATCAATCCACTCACGTCAGGTCCGTTGTCCAATCAACTGACACACACTGTTCACTAGGGATCAGCGAGCGACGGCCGCGTGCCCACCATGTACGAAGATAAAGAAGGTTTTATTTTTCACGTGTCCGCCGCGCCGAGACGTTGATAAATGTCGCCGCTTAATTACGTGTTGACGTCTTATCTAAATTATTTTTGATGTAGGGCTGCATTGTTGTATCTTGTAGTAGGTACTCGTGCATTTTTATTTCAGTCCATTATAACTCTTAGATAATTGCTCATATGAAACTAACTTATGTTTTTCTTTATTTTCAGGTAAGTTTCCAAGCTGTAAAACTGCATATAAGTAGTTCGACGAAGTAAAAAGACAGAATTTGGTAAGCAATCACAACATTCAATACGCATGATAATTAAAAACACGATTACGCATGTAGAATATACGGTCTACAGTAAAAAGCTTCATAGTTCACCGTAGTTGTCCTCATACAAGCAAACAAGAGAGCGGCATCGCATCGTAGTGACAGCGAATGAGTGTAGCAGTACTAGCGGTCCCTCGCTCCGTGCGGCCGGCCGACCCCCGCAAACAATTAACTAGCCCCCAACCACCACACACTACACACTAATAGAGATTTTCAACAACTAAATGCGAACGAGATTGATAGAAATACAAAGAATACTCACACAACATACAAGTCTATCTGTCTATATAAAGTTTCTCTTTGCTGAAACGAAAAGTTGCTATATAATATCCAGCAAACACATGAAACCTATTTTTGGAAATCAACGTGTATTAACTATTGTACCCGCAAACTAAACAAGAACAAACAAACTTTTCCATTTAAAACGGTATAACCAGACCGGGTACACGAAAATTTCATCTCGACCCAAAACCAATATTATCCATCGATACCGGATCGCGACACGAAAATAAATTCAAGTACTGTTTATACACAATAAGGAGAGTAAACAAACCATGTCACCCCTTATACAATTCTGTCAGTTGGCCGGATGACAGGTCATATCCGGGGCCGCGCGGTCAACCGCCGCCTCTGTCGATTCTATTACACTGTGCCCGACAGATTGAGGTGGCCGGTACGCGTAAACTGACGTTCATTTTATTGACTATTAATAACATTTTTTCACCGTCAAATTATATTACGCCACTCACTAAAACTATACGTGAATATTCTACCAGGACAGGTTTGCGTGAACTGTATTTTCATTTTTCATAACTTTTGGAAATTGACACAGTTATGTGTTGTTGTTGTAGGTTCTTGTATAAAATATTTATAAGTTTTGTCCGTTTTTGCATAGGAAACTTGACATTCAATAAAAAAAACAACAATGTAAAATAAACCCACCCCCTACTACCTTAAAGCAGGTAGTCTTATGGGCTAGCAAGCTGTTCCCTTTGAAACAAAAGTACGGTGCGGCGTACTATGTCACCTACTTTATGATATTCCACTCTACTCATTATCATTTCATAAGACGAGTCGATATATAAGGAACTAACAAGGGGCAATACATTTATAAGCTAACAAGGCGATCGCTATAAATTCACTTCGTTGCCGCACTAGCACCTCGCACCGGCACGCTACGAGATCAAGAAAAATACTTCGGGAAACAAACTCAACTTTCATTGCTTTTGAAGTAATGACATTCAATGTTTCTTTAAAATGAGAATGTAAAAGTAAACAAAAAGCATCTCTTTGGCGCACTACACAAAATAAGGCTTATATCCAATGTCAAAATGTTAACTACAAGTTCATAACCACTGCGACGCGGTAGACCACAAACAGAATTTTCCCTGTGATTCTGTCTCCAACAATGACTTAACCAAAGGGTAATTAATCCATAAAATAGATACTTCCAAGTAACGAGTTGCCGTTAATGTTTCACTTTACGTCCGTAAATCTAAAGGGAGCAGTAAAAACCCGTGAAACAAGACGACAACGCGGAATGGATGTAATAAAGAAATCGCTGGAAGGCTGGAGAATAATTCGGAATGTTCGACAGAATAGTAACCCACATGCCTTTCATACATTTATGCATATAACAAGGGCGACATGACATATCTTCTCACCTTTCCACAAACCGATTAGGTTCTCACTCTTCCGATCATAATACCAGTTAAGGATCAAATGGCATCATCGATTTCTGTTTCTACATACATATTCATGGTTCTTGTATACACATTCGACTCAATTAAACTTTTCCTACGAACAATATACTCGGCATTGATACCGCGTTGTTTGTTCCGTAGCCAGTTCATCAGTTTTGTTAAATGATGTTTCTTTAATCCATGAATAATCCAATGAGTTTTGTTTGTGGTGGGATGGTATTATTTACAAAGTGTAAGGTTTCTAGTGTTTATATTTGGGGTTTAATGGGCTGGAATGAAATTGTATACTAATATTGTAAAGCTGAAAATGTTATTTACTTGTTTTAGAATGCAAAATTCTTGAATTAACATTTTAACTGATTTCAAGGGATGTTCATTGTAAAGAATGTTTTTATGCTATTTAACATCTATGCTCTGACGCTTAAACTGTCAAACACCAAGCGGTCACCGGTGACCGCAACCTATTGTTCTATAATTGTGTCTACAAAACCGGTACTCGACGAGTTAAACAGTATTTCAGTTGAAATACTTATTATAAGAATTCAAAATGAAGTTCTTAAAAATAAAATCAGTATTGAGCCCTTTCGATCCGAACAGACTATACCGACTTACCAATTTATATTCATCTTGAAAATCAGGCAAAAATATAGCTTTATTTGTTTGAAAGTAATAAATCGTAGCCCTATCTCTTGTACTGGACATTTTTCTACATAATATCTCGGAATTTATATCCTATTCGTTTACTTTTGTAAGGAAGAAGATTATATTTTATTAGGAACGTTACTGCTATTTTTAACGATAACGGCTGATTTTAATATAATATTTCGTGTTATTCAATGTTTCTATTGATATTTATTGGGATCGCAATTATTCTATTCTCGTGTTATTTTCTAGATACACTACAAATATTATCTTATATTTTATTGGAGTTATTTTTAGACTGGACGTAGTTGTAAACCAACTTAGCAGCTATAAGAATATTGATATATTTTGATGATGTATAAAATATTGTATTAAAAGATGCCTCATTGGCCTAGTGATCGCAAGTGCGACTGCCGGGCAAGGGGTCTCGGGTTCGATTCCCGGGTCGGGCAAATTATTAATGGTTTTTTTAAAAAGATGTCAGTCAGGCACGGTCTGGATTTGTGCCGGAGTCGTAACATTAATAGTGAAAAGTGTTACATTGTACAGTGACATTAAGTCCCCTAATGTTGTCGCGGAGAACCTAACGGGTAACCGGGGCTCCGGCTCGACGTGCAGGAGAAGGAACGGGGTGGTTTTTAGTCAGTAAGAGTCTGACACTCCCTCCCGCCTCACCCAGGCGGCAGGCACCCCTGCCTACCCCTTCGGGGATAAAAGACGTGATGTCTATATGTTATTAAAAGATGATGTCTAAAGAACTCAGTGACTTTTACCTATTGCAACAATATTTATTTTTGTATAACTTGTAACGGTATTAGTGTTACCTAGATGATGTAATACCTACATGGTAATTATGTAGACTGACTAGACTGGTAGCCAAGTCTCTGCACTGATTCGACAGCTGTCTACGTAATGACTTATTGAGTGGACCGGACCACTCCAGCCCTACAGCGTCGGTCGCCAATAATATTTAGGTAATTGAGCGTTAGTTATTTGATTGGAATGCCCTGTCAATATGGTTGATTAATTTGAGGTTATACTGACGTTACATCCGTTAAATTTTGGCTTTTGGTATGCTGTTTAATTAAGATTAATTAGTTGTGTTTTATTACTTAAAATTAGTGTTTAGTTAGTAATGATTAGTTAGTAGTTGTTTGGCAACTGGCTACCGCGCAACGTGTCGCGGGTTCGATTCCCGCACGAAACAACTCTTTGTGTGATCCACAGATTGTTGTTTCGGGTCTGGGTGTCATGTGTATGTGAACTTGTATGTTTGTAATCGCACCCACGACACAGGAGAAAGTCCTAATGTGAGGAAACGTTTAAAAAAATAGAAAAAATGACGTGTTCAGCTAATATACGTGTAGATGGTCTAGCCAGGTGTGTAGTCAAATCTCATTCTGTATATTAGCTGACGAGATTTCTCTGCATGCTGTACGAGTATCGAGACAAAATTACATAATATTGCTCCCTAAAAAGTATCTAAGTTTACCAAATTGGTCCAGCAGTTATTGAGTCAATTCAATGTAAACAAAACAACAATAATTATTATACATAAGATTGTGGTATTAAACATGTAAGCACGTATGTACTAAGCACACCTGCTGTTCAAACCTCCCTATAATTTATTTGTGAATATCGTTTGCTTTACAGCGACTTGTAAGCAAGTTTACAGTAGGTACTATAACCAGCCTTCAAAACACAAAAGACGTAATAATTAATCGCAAGCTTTAGCGGCAAAGAGTATCATTACTAAGGTTCGCTCACAATAACAGATGTTGTTTTCATGGTTCCTAAAATAAAAATATTCACCTAAAGTACTCTGGTTGATGAATGTAGGGTCTCAGCAATGAATAATGGGCGTCACTTAATAACGGTCCCGTAATTGCGTTATCTAGGCTCCAGTGGGCGGGGCACCTCAACCTCTGCTATCCATAACTGAGGACTCATAATTGTCACCGGCAGACGGATGAGAGCCGCTTCCCCGAATTACACCCGACATGCCGATATGTCTCATTGTCATTAAATACCTATTTAATCCTTAATAATTAGGCTTGACGCGGATTGCAGAACAATCAGACGGTTCTGATCAGTTTTCTCGTATAAATATTCACAAACACTGATGATCCTCAGATAAAACTATCTGCGATCCACCATTTTTAAATGATGTTGTCGGCTAGGTATGTGTTTATTCTGTTTAAAAGTCTCTTAGTCACGAAATATTAATATTTGATATCGGTGTACCTATCAACTATAAGTACTCTGAACTTAATAATTTTTAATTCATGACGTTACTATAATTTTCTCAGCTTTAGTTTCACATCAAAGGAACATGGCTGCGGGTGTTTCCACACAGTAGTATTATATAATTCCAAGTTACATATTAACTGAGATTAGTTATACGAACATCGGAACCGTATAATTCATGTCGCCCGAAGGCTCCTGTAAGCGGCGTACGAAATAACTCCTACGGTTCCAGTAAATAATACTATTACATATCTTTGAAATTAACACACCTGCATGTTTCGTGGAATTGAGGCTTTAGGCTCAACCTAGTGCTACTTAATTATTTAGTACTCCAAAATATTACAACTAATAAAACAAATTAATATAACCTTGTCGCTGTTACTAATTCATAAAATTAGTGAATGGAGCTGAAACCGCATTCAAGTTTCCAACTATTCAATAGAGTCGGTCGAGGTATCTAGTAAACTAGCTATCGGAGCGTCTGCTTAATTCCAGCATAGAAGATAGAATGCTTTGTCTCCTCCGTCTCCCTATAGAGTGAAAGAGACGTGAGTTAAGAAGTGCCGAAGAACGCAATTGATCACGCTAATTCTCGAAGCTTTGCGGAAAAAAATGTCGACAATTTGTCACGTTATAACGAGCAGTGGATTCTTTGGTAATGTTTTCTTTGAAGTGAAGACGGCGATTTTTCTTTATTACAGTATGCGTGCCCCATAATGGTAGATTATATTAAATTGTACATTATGAACTTCTTTGCTGCCCTAGTAGCCGGAAGCACCGTCATTAAGTGCAAGGTTCTTAACTCGATTTCCAAGTCACTCAACTTGCCATGTTTCGAAATTCTCAGTATCAAGTAATGTAGCATTAAGCTGATATATCTAATTAAGAAATAACACAAATAGTGAAAAGCAACTACAATAATGCATTTAAACAAAACATATGGCAACATTAATACAAACCACAGATACCTATATATGTAGATAAAGCTCTGCATTTACAATATCAAATATTTTGTTAAAATTATACCTAAAACATTGTTTCCCGTGGAATAAATATTAAAGTGAACCTGTAACTATTTGCAAAATTTTAATATTAAAATGTGGATGATGGTAAACACCGCCGATGCTTTTAAATTTACGTTTGGTTGACCGGTTGTATTAAACAATATGCATCCCGGCTTCCAGCGAATCCGTTTATGCTGAATTATCAGCTGTGCTATCGTAGCACTCCGAGCCGAATTTCCTAAAAGCAAATTTTGCTATGTGCAGTGACAGAACATTGTATTAGTCTGACGCGGTGAGAAATTGAAATTGGACTCTATCCAGCTAAGTGTAGGACTATTTTAATGTTGTAGGTACTGCACGCCAGCATGTGCACTCGGTGCGTTCGGGCACTCCAGTAGGTGGATGAAATATGAAGGCACAAAGGAAGAATCTCATTCCGTTCGTGCCCGAGGCGTTGTTCTAGGAGCGGGAATGAGGTGGATATTGAATGTATGAATGAATGAAATTGTACAAAGCAAATGAAGTGTATAGTCGGGTTACTTGGGCGTTGAGTGAGTTATGGAGTTCAATCCGAAGATCATTTATCTGAACAGTTACTACTTTTGTTACAGTGGTGGAAAACGAAAAACGTTTCCAACTAGAGAGTACCTTCGTAGTAATTTAAAAGACAAGATGTCGAGTCAATGCTTTTACGAGTGAGTCGATAAAGAAACAACAGAAAGTAGAAGTGAATCATAAAAACAACACTAATCCCGAAGCCCGATGTGTCCCCAAAAATCCCGCAACGAAAGTGGCCACCCGGCGTTACACCGAAAATATCGTCTGTTTTGATTTATGTGCCTTAAAAGCGGCCCTTGCTCTGTGCTTCGAGTTATTGTTTTTCCCCTTATGAAAATGGCGTATTTTTCCCACCCGCAGTCCACTGGCGAGGGAACTTTCTTCGTGATTTATCCACCATAAAAGTTTATGTAACGAAAATCCGACATAAACTTTTAATAACCTCACTTTCTTGACTTTGTTAATAACCTCACTAGATAATTAATAGCCGACAGGATTTTTTCATCAAATCAAGCAAGATTGATTGTTTTAATAATTCAAAGGCCCATGAATCAGTGTCATACGTATTTACCACAATATTCCGTGCCAATCTTCACTCACACCATTCATTTCTATATCGTTTACGAATCGATGATTTTATTCTTTCTAACAATGTCTTTTCCAAGTTTTGTTAGAACTGTTGTAAGCAAACTTCAATACTTTTAAAACAACATGTGGCCGTTATTAAATCACGCGCCACGTTGCGAAAATTTTGTGAAAGTTTGTCGCCTATAAAATATTTTATAGCTGCAAAATATAGCGAGCTATAGAGTTTAATGGTACGGAGATGCGTATAGTCATGTAAAACGTTTAATGTTGGAATATACGAGATACGGTTAATTTTATATTAAAGGTTTCTTCTAGAATTTTAGCCAGTAAAAGGATGGTAATTTCTTACTTTATTTTATGCTGAGATAACTTTAATTAAGTGAATAATAAATATATTCTTTCATGCTACAACATTATCGTCCACTGCCTTTACAGTATTAAAAACCTTGTTACCTACAAGCTACATTGACGTGATGCATCCATCAGAATCCCAATATGATCAATGACGTCACTCCCTTAAATAATTTATCTTTTCCTTTGATTTTTGACGCAAACGCATACCTGTCTCGTCTTCTCCCTGTTTCAAGGTGATAAATTTGACACGTACCCGTCCGTTGACGACTTTTCACGTAATTTCAGATGAATAATACTGTCACTCATCATTTGGAGACATAATAAATGTTCTGCATATAACGCTGAATAAAACTGGTTGTGTTTTTACATATGTAGAGGTATAGAATGAGCACTTTAAATTATTTTCAGTCTGTATATTATCAAGAGCTTGCTCACATAATTACTTTAATCGGTTGAGTTAATTGAAAACAACCAGTTTCCCTTTTTCCGTGACATACATTATTCAAAACAGCTTGCCCATTTCATATTTGTCTAAAGTTTTACTAAAGTGCTGTTGCTGCTCACCTCAACCACATTTTTTACATTTCATTTCAAATGTAGTACACATAATACTGTGTCGATGAGAGCTTATCCGTGTCTGGTGTGCATTCGGCAAGTGACACAGAACACTCGACAAGTTGGTTTTGGTCCAACCCTTTTTTGGCTTCACGCAGCAGAATAATTGGGTCTTTTGTGGTTTCCGGCAACGTGTGTCCCGTAATGGGCTTGGCTTTTTGTGCCTTTGAGCCGCCGCACTGTCTATTGGGGTCTTTACATCCAACATTGGCTCCTTTACTTTTTAGAAAATATTTGCTGAGGTGCGGATGGTCCCTGCACGTTAGCCCCTAAAACTTTTTATATTTTACTCCGCCCGAAATGTTTACATTCATATTGCGAAGACAAAGTTAAATACGAACATAAAGTAGCATCTGCTAAGTGTTTTACTTCGTTAAAGTTAAATCTATACTAACGGGGCAGATGGTAATTTTGATCCATGAAACGGTAACTTAAAATTGTCTTTTGAAGTAGTGTTAACAATTTTCTTCATAAACTGCGTGAAAAACTGCTGTAACTTATAGCATTTTTTTTAAGGTGGGAAAATCATCGAATGACTGCTCCCGCCTGGGTGAGGCGGGAGGGAGTGTCAGACTCTTACTGACTAAAAACCACCCCGTTCCTTCTCCTGCACGTCGAGCCGGAGCCCCGGTTACCCGTTAGGTTCTCCGCGACAACTTATAGCATGGGATGGTAGTGTACAATACACTATTTCATAAATTCAGTGGTATATAACAAGGGTGACAGTTTTTTAATAGGTGCGTGTTTATAAACGGTCAATCATTTTCGCGGACATTAACGACCTCACTTAGGTGACAATAACATTTCCATCTAAATAACGTAATAAAAAACAAGTAGAGGAAAGTTCGTTAATATCATAAACATTTTCGTTCCGCTCCCCAGTGTCGTGGCCTTGTTACATTAGCCTCCGTGTAGATAAGAGCGCACTGGCTTTCCGCTGCCGGAGGGCTTCTATCTAATTCTCTCTTGTTATGATAAATGGTTTACGCATTTCCTAAACATTGATGTATTATTCTACGTTTAACATTCCGTCTAAATTACTTGACAGCTTTTGTTTAAATATGAAACAGTTCTCGAAGCGATGTTTATATTAATTGCGTCTTATTGGAGGCTTACAAAGGATTTTCGAGATTTTGTTTTGTTAGACGGGTTCAAAACTTAATTTCTTTTGGTTTTATCTTTGACATTTCGGTGCTGCTTTCGTTTATTGAAATGGCAGGACTCGTTTCAGCCGGTTCAACACGATACATCGCGTGATGCGCTCCCCCATTGTACCTCTAATTACGTTACATCAACCAAACAACAAGGAGCAATAACTGTAACCCATTACTCTGAGTTCTAGTAAAACGCGCAAGTTTGCGTTAATGCCGCTAATGCCTTCTTACGCTGTAAAACACTGATGGCTTTTATGCTGTTGTTAAGTAACACGATATTCTGACGCGGAATATTAATAATATAGTAAGTTCTTGCGCAGAATGCACGCCCGGCTGCGTTGAAAATTTGACCGAAGAACACTTGGTGGTCTCTTAGGGTGGAAAATTTAATGAGGGCTTCTTTAGGCTTACTCTTATAATGGAGGAAGAGATAGATGTATATGTTAGTCATTATATCTTTATAAGTGACTTGAACCTGATAACCTACGCTTCATATCACAAATATTAGACATCAGAAAGTAAGAATTAGGACAGTCTTAAATCTTGGCTTAAACGATACACAATAAAGGCAACTGCATTTTATCATCTAAACGAACCTTGAGCAACATCATCTGTGGACTATTGCGGTATCAGTACTATATGCAGCTTAGTATTAAGGGTCCTTGGTAGATCGATAATGCTGTAATCACTATGCTTGGCAGGCGGATTGGTGGCCGGAGCAATGTTATTAGCACATTGATGAATGCTGCAGCCTATCCTGATATAATCCCTCAAGTCGTATATTACAACACGCACTTGCTAGGTATGGCTTCTTGGAGTCGGAAGTATACAATTGTTTCTATTGTTTATTCATTAACTTCAATGCTGCACTTGTACTATTAACTATACAGTACACAAAAAAGTACTCAAACAAGTAAATTATATTGAATTAGAGAAGTAAATGTCCGACTCGAATAACTCCAGTAATAATATCCTTTCTGTAGTTAAAATAGAAACGTAGAAAACAATTCCAAATATCAACGTAAAAGTTCTATATACACAACTTTACTTACTATAATTAATAGTACAATTACAGTTTACCAGCCTATTGTCTTTGAGGCATTACGTGGATGATTTGTGTGTTCTATATATTAAGTTATGTTGATGACAGAAGTATAATTTGAGTAGTGACTCTGTTTGTAGTCGGTCGCTAGGTGACTAGCCACACAGGTGGTTCACGTTCCATACTCTATCGATTCTAACCACTACGTAGCTATTTCTACCACACTTTGTGTTTTATTATTTCATAAGTTTGATACGTAGTTTTGTCGTGTACTTTCCAACTCGCTCAGGTATTCAAATTGCTTTTAGAATACCTATGTCGAATGGAAATTATAGTTCAGAAGTCCGTTCATTATTTGTTTGTGGCTGTTTTAAGTAAAACTACATAGTATTTGTCTGTTACTCGTAAAATGCTTTGTTCCTATCGTTAGAACAACAATTATAAGCCAAAAACAGAGACTCGACTTTGACTTAATCAAAGAATTATAAGCCTTTTCATTTTTCCCTAATTCGTGAAATCTGGAATCTTTTCTGATATATAGTTCACTTCTTAGTACAGGCAATGAGAATGCTACATCCAATATACTTATTATAACATTTATGCGTGATCATTTCATACCAAGGCAGTCAGTGCTAACATTCAAAATGTGCACCTGCACCTATCCATTCCGCCAATAATATATACGTTGTTAAGTGAAACGAAAAACAAAGATTGATAAAATAACAATGGTTGGCCTATACACAACACATGACTTAAATAATACTTGATCGATCTCCTTGACTAAACAATAGTGAAACGCCGAGAATTATTTTCAATACAAAGCCCCTTCAATGTTGAAAAGGTAAAGGTCTATATAAAACATATGTACGATATAAAGCTGTAAAATGTACGGGACTCCCCATCTGTTATCCTCGAACTGTTAGCTTCGTGGATCAAAACAATAGTTACAGTTCATTCGGTACGACAAGGGCATTTACTTCCACGCTCTACACTCGCGGACGAAAACATGCTTCAAAGGGCTACGGTATATTGACGACTTTAATAAAATTATAGGTTAGGTTTATTCGGTTATTTATAACCTTTTTACATCGGCTTGTTATTTATTTAGATTTTTACGTTTATACCTCTAGAAAGCTATTGTATAAAATATTCAAATTCCGAAATTGTGGTTGGTTGGCAAAAGCCTGACCAAAAACAATGAAACTTAAAATACTTACTTATAAAAGAAAATTATTAAAAAAAAGTTATTAATTGGAAAAACATTATATTGTATTATGATAATCACTTTATTAATTGTATTATAAAGTTCAGTTGACCTGGCATGATAGCGGGCCACTTAATTATTGCTCTTTTTGTTACCTTTTGACAGATTAAAAACTGACGTGTCGATATTTTTTGTCACCGATAAAGGTAGAGCTTGGAGGTTCGCATCGATCTCGAAAATCCCCCTTAAGCTAGGTTTACAAGGGTCGAGTGAAATGCCCTTCGAATATTCAGTAACGAGCCTTACAAATACGTTGTGCCAATTTTTATGTCCGTAAGTACATGAACGATATAAATGCCGCCATATATTACAGCCTCAACTTGTACGCAATTTTATTTCTGTTTTTTCCGAAGCAATTCAATGTATGTAATAATAACTCAACAGCTAATGGATTATTTTTAATCAGTAGCTTGACGTATTTTTATAAACATTTTTATAAAGTAAAAATGTTGCCTTCAGGCTCAGACATATTATTGTAATGCGAGATATGGAATAAATTGTTGAATCGATTTTTTTTTCATATGTTTTAATTATTGCAAGATGAAATATTACTTGGAATGGAGAGGGCAATAATAGGATTAATAATTTCAAAGTGCTACTTTATATACTGAACCAATTCACAATCGTTGATTGTGAATGAATCTGACGATAGACGTCAGTTGGTATTATGACTCTTAGGGAGGTAAGGTATGAGGGGTGAGAGCAAGACTACTCAGCACTTTATAACAAAGGAACAATATAAATACAGTTAATCACACACGCAAAGGAATGTAACGACACCCTTAAGGCGCTCCTGTAAGAAATTACCCCAAGTAGAGCAAATGAGGCCGAGATGAAGGGCCTGTCGTCGACAGAAACATACACATGAAAGCACCTGTGGCCGCTAACTTGAATTAAACTTGTTACGCTTATAACAATTTATGTATACTCCCACATAACTGCATATTACGCAGTGGCTGTTAAGCCACGGTATTCTCAGATGTTCTTACCATGCCCGCTAATGTGTAGGTGAACCGCCAAAGTCAGATTTTCGACGCCGCCAAATGAAACACTTTACGCTTCGAAGGCCCTTGGCGCCCTCCTAACGCTATTAAAATTAAACTTGATGCTCTTTTAATAGCAGTTGCTTTATACGAAACTAATCTTAAGTGATGACGGCACTCGAGTTTTCGGCGTACACTTTCGAGCAATTAAATAAGCTCACTTCAGAATTAGTACTTGGAATTGAAATAGAAGTATCTTCTTAATGTGAAACATATAATTTTATTTTTAGAAAGAAAATATTCTAAGTAATACGAAATTTCTTCGTATTCTCACAAATTAGTCACATAAACATTTATTAATGGTTATTAATTGCAACAAGCTTTTTCCAGTGAAAATATAACTACTAAACCAAAAACAGTCCAGTTGCTAATTAAAAGGAAGGCGGCAAATGAAATTAGAAAGAAGACCAGTCCTCGCAGCAAACTACCGCAACAAAGCCTCAAGATAATATATAAACAGGCCCTTTAATCTGCACGCCAGTGTATAAGTATTTTGAAGAGCTCTTTTGTTTCCCGAAGTATTGTTGCTCGGCTGCCGATCTGTTGTGTGAAAAGTTGGAGCCAAGTCGCCCGATTGAGGCAAGTTTCAGTGAATTCAGACAAGTTACATCGTATTCCTAGCGGCTTTTCACTTCCAAGTTGGCTGTTGCGTGACGTTGATGCGACCCAAGTTTGTTCTTTATCCACTGAGACTTTAATTATAGGCTGGAATCAAAAGCTCCCCCTAATGGTTGTTGTGTGGTTTTTATAAAATATTCAGCTTTCTACATTTTTGGACGTAGAAGTTGCTTTTAACTTTAGCAATTTAGACTTTAAATTGCTTTTAATTAAATGGCTTTCTTCAAATAAATCCATATTAATTTGGTTTACAATTCGTAAAACCTTACAAAAACGGGCGCTGAGATTTCTATAGATGTTATTTTAAAATTGCCGAGAACATCACTGCACCTCGAAACCTACGAAACTTCGATTTAGGTTATCAAACAACAGCTAAATTGGGTTGACAGAAGGTCCAAAGGTCATCCACGATATTAGACCGAATGATAAACCCAATCAATAAATATACCTAATGCTCCACTAACCTGATAATAAAAAATTCAAAGCTGAACGTATTTTCGCGGCCAATCAGAAAGAGTGCCGTCTGCCATTTGCCCCACCTTAGCTACGCCCATGCATTATGTGATGGCAAAAAGCCTTCTTCCGGTATTTATTTACATGTGCTATATGTGTTGTAGTTACCTGTAACGCTAATGCTAAACCTGAAAACTGGAGCAGGTCAAAAAGTTTAAATATCTGCGGCTCTCGTTCTAATTATATTTAAAAAGTGTATTCATCATCAACGTTTAACTTTCCTCTTACTGATGTGTCATTGCTGTAACGTTACGATGTCTGAAACATCTTTTAAATACCTTAGTGTTCAAAAGTTTTCAGCCTATGCTTCAAAAACAATATAGTAAAATTGCAAAAAAAAAACAATGATTATAAATAAAGAACAAAAACAGCATAAAATACCCTACAATATAAACGTTAGAATTTTCCACTCGATCACAATTCATCACAGCATAATATGAAGCTCAATCTAAAATATATATATATTGTTAGTCGATTGTTAGCTTACGATCTGCGGCATTGTTCGTTCGTGTCCAGTAATAGCGGACTAAGCAAACAAAGTGTAATCAGCATCATTTGCATACACACACAGCATTCAATGTGTAACTAATCATTGCTGGACAATCTATTATGATATACCTATTGTAGATACGAAAGATAAGGCTGAAATTAGGATACATGGTTTTGTAAATTTTCATGCTTTTTAGTAATTAAGGCATTTGAAATGTATTCCATCTCTAACAAATTTTTGTATTTCAGAACAATTAATATGTATTAACAAGTCTGATTGAATATTTTTCAAATTCATTAAGTGGCAACCAATTGTTCAATAGTAGGATCTTCACTTATATATCTTTACTTATATATATCTAAAACATCACAAACTTTAACTTCAATGTCGAACTAATAGAGTGCCATCAATAGATGGGCCGATAATATTATAATTGTTGTAGCATTAACGATAAATCGCTTAGCAAACATTAACAGGACGCTTGACAATAAATAATCAGCGTCGCCCACTAAATTATTTTAGCCCATTAGCACGACAGTGCCGACACAAATTAATCACGGAAATGACAGTGAAGGCGTTCAACACTTTCCTGAGGCAAACAGTCCAGAAAAGCGACACGATGTAATACCTATTACGGTGAAATAAGGTGCTTATACTCTGGTAATGTTTTCTCTGGGTCACATTCGCATGTTGTCACACTCTACGAAAATATAACGTATCGATTCAGATCCGATGCCCTTGTAAACATTTGTTTGATTTTTTACATTTGCCAATTAGTTTCGTTAAATTAGGTCTTTTCTTTGCTTGAGACACCTTAACAAAGAATGTAAAAGTTCGCTACAATAGGTATACAATGATTTTAAGATAAAATTCTACTGAAATACTTTCTTTAGATAAAGTTAACATTTGGGAATAATCTGCACGGCGAACAGTGAAAACAGCTATCTTTAGGTAAAGTTGAAGACAAATCACCCGTGCGATATGGCGTCTACGTCATCTGTCACTATCGTAACTGTCAAACTGGCCTGCTAAATCGATCACGAGCGAACTAATATCGAAGTTGTGTCAACAAGTTGCGCGATTTGGGCGACTGGAGGCCCGACTAGTCCGTACATGGCCAAACTTTTTACTTGCACCGGCGTACCATAGCACACTTCTTTTTATTGGATGTTTCCGTGCAAAGTTGGCTCTGTCGTCTTTTTACACTCCTTGAGAAATCGACGTGATCTTTGAACAGTGTTTCCTAAACTACTGTTTTATTGATAGCTATGTTCGTATCCAGTTACACGTTATTTATGTAAGCCATTTACGGTATCGTTATTAACTGATTAAGCACTTACCTATTAAATGTCACCTCCTGATAATCTTAAACGACAACATATAATAACTAATTAATAGATCATAATGTGTAATGCATTATGTACAAGCAATAGATGATTGGTTGAGAATGATCCAAGATTATACCATTAATGTCAGACGTCGTATTTATATATCTCCATAAGTGTGTAAAGAGAAAGCGATTTATTTTTCGTGTAGCCAATACGCATCCAATTAACTTGACACGAGAATCCAGCAACGTCGAAACATGATTGTTTCCTCGTTATGTCAATAATAGGAAACAAGAAAATTCTTGTAGGACAAAATGAAACAAACGGTAGGGCGACAATATAGGATTATCCCACGATGGAACAATAAACAATCTCCGCGTCCGTTATAACTATAACACGCACTAGCTCGAATACGGTGTGAGAAAAAAGACGTTTATATTTATATTTTTATATCCTTCAGCGACTCAACTCGGCACTTATGTAAAGGTCTAGTGAATCTCGGGTTTCGTCGATGTTTGCCGAAGGATATCCTGGGACAAACGAGTCCGGGGCTGGCGATCCCGGGATCATGGCCGCGTTTAGGGACAACAATAGCGACGGAGGCACCCTGATACCACGATATATATTATCTTTGTTGACACCGCATCATGTAGGTCGTTTTTTGTCGACAATTTTCTCATTGTTGTTGTAAAATAACTTTAGTCCCGGGAAATGGTGTTTCTTTTTGTAAGGTAAAAGGATTTAGGTGTGGTTAAAAACGGTACGTCGTCCTTTCAATCGGGATCAAAACGCTTGTACCTAAAAGGGAGATTCTATCCAATTTCTGCTCTTTGACCTTTACTGTTTTGCGGTAGAAATTATATCAGGTACAAGAGACTAGAGGAATATTTTTTTTCCACCTTTTTCTCAGTAAAATGCGTATCTCATTGAAGACATTGTGCCTCGTCACTCGTGGCAGCTGTAAGTACGTGGTTACATTGATCCGATCACTCGGTGTTTACTGTGAGAGATTTGCAAACATCCTTTGTGTGCCGATCCGAGGTGATAATACTCGAAACCATTTTTGGTCCCTTGCACACAATAGCCTACATGGAGTTATCATTCAATCAAATGTACGTTTTATAACTTTAATACAGATGATATCATCGACATTTGCTTATATGAGTGCAAAAATATACATACATACATACATAATAGCATACATAACTATGTAGAGGTAGGTAGGTACATATCATACATAACTATGTAGAGGTAGGTAGGTACATAGCATACATAACTATGTAGAGGTAGGTAGGTACATATCATACATAACTATGTAGAGGTAGGTAGGTACATAGCATACATAACTATGTAGAGGTAGGTAGGTACATAGCATACATAACTATGTAGAGGTAGGTACATAGCATACATAACTATGTAGAGGTAGGTAGGTACATATCAACAAGTATCAATAGTAGATATAACATAACATCACGCCTTTTATCCCCGAAGGGGTAGGCAGAGGTGCACATTATGCCACTGTACAATGTAACACCCACTTTTCACTATTTATGTTACGAATCCCATGTAATAGGGGGTGAGCCTATTGCCATATACCGGGCACAATTCCAGACTCCGTGCTACTACTGAGATTTTTTAAAAACCCAGTAATACTTTGCCCGACCCGGGAATCGAACCCGAGACCCCTTGCCCGGCAGCCGCACTTGCGACCACTCGGCCAACGAGGCAGTCAATATCAATAGTAGCTGTTACGAAAAACTGACGATGGAGGCAAATGTAGAGGTATAATTATATAGAAATTTCTGAGCATTCATATTTTATACCTAAACCTTAAATGATTTAATGAATGCGTCGTAGCACAGATGACCATACAATTAAAGCACTTGACCCGAGCAGGCCTGGCCCGTATGACGTGAGGTCAACGAAGAACAGGTCAAAATGTCTCAACCTCATTAGTCGCCGACACATTGTTGATTCATACAAGAATGTCCTCATTTAATTTGTTCGACACGCCATGAAATTGAATTAGACAGATAATTGCGTTTTATTTAATTCGGTTTTATTATGCATTCATTGAAATGTCCTAATTTGTCAGCGCAAGACTACCGAACCTGATAAATCATATTTTATCCTAAATGTAGGCAAAATATTTTTCTTTTAACATTGCGATTGTGATTATTTACGATTTCTCGATATCTCAATCTTCTGTGAACGTTGTATTTATTCGTATCTGATCCTGATTTTGTTAATATAAAAATTCGTTGTATATTAATGAGTTGTTATCTGTTCCAGGTACTGTTTATTATCTTAAGCTGGTTACGCACCGGTGAGTTGCAGAACATATTTCACCAAAACGCTCCGTTGCCCCGTTGGCCTTTCAGAGGAGCCTCCCAAAAATCTCATTCATAAAAGATTTTCGTATTATTCAGCGACGTATTCACAAAGTTATGCCTTATAAAGAAATGAAGAGGAATATTGTATGTTTGTACTGAAAAAATGTGTATTTTGCGAGTTGTAGATCAAAACAGCGGTCTCCTCCCTGGAGTCAGAGAAAATATTAAAATATCTGTTCTTAGGGGACGAAAACACACGATGTAAGAACAGATGAGGCGAGCTCAATTTTGTCGATTCGATGTCCCCAATTCGTTTGCTGAATTCTTAATAGCGCCTTGGGGTCGGTTCGGTAGGTAATCGCGACACTTTAGCATTTAATCCGCGTTTGCCGCGCGCCCCACTGTGCATCCCGTGTAACTTCAATTTAATTGAGAACTGTTTTATTAATTCTATTTAAATTCATTAATTGTAAAAGTTCTACATTTACCTTCACCATTTGAGAGTTTTATTTTAAGTTACGTGTTAACTAATCATTGGAATGGATTGCTTTTTCTTGCATAGCGTGTAGGGGAATCGTTGGGTACATTATCTAACCGCTAATTCTGTCTGATACCTACCTATATATGAATGTGTTGCTTTTATAAATAATTAGTTAATACATATTTTGTAACACAGATCATACACAAGTCTGTATAGTGTATAAATCAATCAACATACTACTCATGAAATTATTAATAAAATACGGATAAATTGGACGTTTCTGGAAAACATTCAAAGCCTGGGCTTACGTAATTTATGAAAATTATTTGTATGAAAATAACAGTAAGTATTCGATGCAGTTCAAATGAGTATAATCCACGGCTTAATTGAGGATTACCGTTGTTGATTAATGTCACTTGTTCGTTAGGATAACACGGGGAAATATTTATCGGGAAATTCACTAACAATGATGTTGCTAATTCCCCAAACAAACGGTTATAGCAATGTTAGCTTTTCATAATTGGTAAGTCAGTTTTTTTTTGAAATAGGTCTTTTGATTTACTGAACTGTTTTTAATTTTTACGCGCAATAATCAACTGTAAACAATATAATATGTATCTATATATTTAATGTAACGGTTTAATGCTTCCCTATTCTCAACTCCCCAACAAATAAATTCCACGCCATAGCAATGTTATATCTGTGTCATCGCTTACTCAAAACAAATGCAAATCGCAAGAATCCCATTTGAAATGAGCTCATTCTGTAGAGAATATCATCCGTCCTTAAACAAATTATAAATTCTCGCATTTAAATCTCCACCTACTTGTCGGTTTACCGTCCGTTCTAATTCCCGACGCTCCGTATAATTGATCTACATCGTCTCCACAAGATAATTTTGTTCCAACTCGATCCCGTCCTATCGCTTGTCACTGTTTTATTACAAACCCTCAGGATTGGAGCAACTCGCGTAAACGTCATCGTATTACAAACTCAATCTGTTGACTCTGTTCTAGTGATGTGAAATAACGATGCTCGTATTGGGATTGAGGGTTTTTAATTTCAAATGTAATAATACAATGCAATGTTTTATTTACTGTATGGCTTGAGTTTTATTGTTGCCAGACATGGTCGCACCGTTCGTTGCTTCCAAAATGAATATGTAAACTTAAGCAGCCACACAAGCACCATGTTTGTAAACACTTCAATATTTATTACGAATACTTAAACGTTGTATTATTCTAAGCATTAAACATACAGTCATCAACCGCAGTCTCTATTGACTCCCTCCACAGCACACAAGAATATGTGGGTACCATTTAACATGTTCTGAGAATACAATTAGTATTTCATTTGGAGCTGCGCGAAGATTACAAGACGAGTGGGAGTACTTACTACAATATATTGCTTCTGTACGTGAAGATTTATATAGACGCGTTCAAACATAACACTCATTGTGTAGCGAACAAAATGGAGTCTTCGCGTGACTGCGTATTTAGCTGCGACTGTTAGACACCGATGATCGACGACTATACTCCAACCCATATTTGTTTCATTTATAACTACACAGAGAAATTACGAGTCTTGATATTAAGCACATGAAACTAAGAATGATAACGAGGAGAATGTACTAGTAATAAAGGCAGAGGTTGAGTCTTTAAGCGGGGAACGAAACGACTGTCGTTGAACAACCTCCACTACGCCTAATTGGTCTTACGATTACAACCCTCGCACCAGCCGTTTTGAACAAAAACCAGTTTAAAATACGCAAGCGTAAGGTCTGTATTGCAAAAAACCGTGTTAAAATAAAAGTCTCCTGGAGAGCCGTCCGCCCTTTTTCCACGTGCTCGTTGTCAGTGTAATTGATCGTCTCTGGCGCTGTGAGATAATTGCCGTTGTGACGTGATCCGCATTGTTGTGACCGTTTTATTACGCCCTCACTGCTTCCGAGATGCAAGGGAAATGCAAAACAAACAGACGTTAATTGGACCAGATATGACTCAATATACTACAGCTAAGTCCCTGTTGGCATTTTTACAATATGCGAATTCGAGAAGAATTTTTCACGCGTTTGATAACTTTGTATGCCACACGAAACCCTCATTTACATAAATAACACGGAGATCAGATGAATGATGGCCGGATTATCAGGAGGGAAACCACGCATTTATAGATCCTTATGTACTGTTACGACTACGATAAGAACTTTTTTGACAACATTATAAATTCTCTTCCCTAAAGATACCAAAAGTTGAAAAGTTTAAAGCCAAAATGGAAGATAATGTTGTATCTGCTAAGTGATTTACAATTAAAGTGTCTCGCGCAAAAATGTAATCTTTATTAAAACTTAGCCAGCAGTATTATAGCCGTATACATATGTAGGTGTCGCGGAGAACCTAACGGGTAACCGAGGCTCCGGCTCGACGTGCGGGAGAAGGAACGAGGTGGTTTTTAGTCAGTAATAGTCTGACACTCCCTTCCGCCTCACCCAGGCGGGAGCAGTCATTCGATGATTTTCCCCCCTTAAAAAAAATACATATGTAGGTCATGGTAGGTATAGTAATATATAACTTAAAATTAGCTGTATTAATCATTTCGCGGATCATCGCTTTAAACCCTTTGAGGCTTCAGTAACACGAGCAGAAACAATTGTCTTTGAGTTTGAATACAAAGTTGCTCCGATTGAATTAATTCAATTGCTCTGTTTCATCTCGCGTAACAAATGTTAAGTTTAGCATTGTACACGACTCCCATAGTTCTTAGTTTGTCAAACTTGATGAACAATACCTTCGAACAACTTGTAAGGATTCCCTTTTAATATTCCATTTCAAATAACTAATAAGTTGAAATAAAATTACGTAACATTCATTTGTTGTTTTATGAAGGAAATGTTACCACCGTAAAGAATTTGCTGCATTTTCTACCGTTTTGTCTCTTTAATAATAATAATAATAATAAACACTTTATTGTACACCACTTACAAAAGACACGAACAAGAAAATAGTAGGTAGATAAAAAAAAATAGTTTTCAGCAATCTCTTCCAGGCAACCTTAGGATGGATAAATAACTGTGAGAGCAGATACCATGTGGGTAGCTCATTGTGTATAATTATACAATGGATATGACAGAACAGTTTAGATACATACATACAATATGTACACACATACATACATGCCTACATACTCATATATATATATATATACATACACATACATACACAAAATCAGATACGTACATACATACGGATATGCGGTAGCAGTTACTCTATTGAATCTGTGTTAGATAATGATCTTTTACTTGTCTTTTAAACGAATCCAAAGATTGCGCCCGTCTTATTGATAATGGAAGTGCGTTCCACAGTCGAATGGCTCCTACAACAAAGGATTTGTCATAAAAGGCAGTCGTATGTGTTGGCATCTCCAATCTCAAATTCGCAGTAGACCTCAAGTGTCTTGAATGTGCGTCATGAAGGAACTTAAAACGTTCTTTGAGATAAGAGAGCGTAGCAGGATTGTACAGAATACTGTAAAGAAGTGACAGGATATGCGTATTCCGGCGAAGACGGATAGGAAGCCACTTGAGCTTGTTACGGAATTCCGAGACATGGTCATATTTGCGCAAGCCAAATATGAATCTTATACAGAAATATTGGAGACGCTCAAGTTTGTCCAGTTGTGCCTCTGTTAGATCAAGGTAGCTGGCATCAGCGTAGTCCAAGATGGGAAGAAGGAGAGATTGAGCAAGCGCAGTTTTAGTGGCGATTGGTAAAAAATTGCGAAGTCTTCTTAAGGACGCTGCCGATGCAAAGATTTTGCGACTCAGTTCTTGAACCTGTGGAGCCCAGGACAAAGTGCTGTCAAAGAGAATACCCAGATTTTTGACAAATTTACTGTACGGGATTGTAGTTCCATCAAACGTGACCGGTGGAATATGCGTCCAGTTAATTCTAGCTATCTGTCTGGGGCTGCCGATAACAATGAGCTGAGTCTTTGCTGGATTCACTTTTAAACCGTATGTCGAGCTCCAGTTGGATATTGAAGTCAGGTCGGCATTTATCATTTTGACTGCTTCCAAGAGTTCCTCGAGCGGTGCCTGCGCGTAAATCTGCAAATCATCTGCATAATGGTGGTAGGAAGATGAGAAGTTGGTCAGAGATGGAATTAATAAAAGTTGCGAAAAGAAGAGGAGATAAGACGCCACCCTGCGGCACGCCAGCAGCAGTACTACGCCAAGTCGAGAAATTTGTGTCTACTCGGACACGCTGTCGACGGCCACACAGGTAACTCTGAAGCCAATCGTTTATCGCTGGAGATATGTTAAGGGAGCGCAGAATACCGAGAAGGACATCGAAATCGACAGTGTTGAATGCGTTACTAAAATCAAGTAGGGAGAGCACTGTCAGATTTCCATTCTCCATGCCGAGTCTTATGTCATCAGCAATATGTACAAGTGCAGTTGTAGTGCTATGGCCTCGACGAAAACCGGATTGGAATGGATTTAGGAGTTGATGACGGAGAAGGTAGGAGTTTAACTGGTTATGTACAAGACGTTCTAGGACCTTTGAGAGGAATGGTAGGATGGAGATAGGACGGTACTCTGAGTAGCATTTGGGATTAGGTTTTTTGGGCAGTGGCGTAATCTGTGCATCTTTCCACTGTGATGGAAAAACTGCGGAGGAAATGGAATAATTTAGGATGTGGGTGATGACCGGGAGAATCTCGTCGAGTATAGGTAGCACCATTTTACGGCTAAAGTTATCCGCACCTACAGCATTAGATGTAATTGTTTCTACACTCTTCCTAACATCACAGACGGTAAAACGATTAAATACGAAAGGAGAGTTTTCAGGGGTTGGTAAAGAAGAAAGAAGAAAGATGATGCTGGTTTAGCGACTCAATATTTAAATTATTTGGAAAAGGTTTGTCCATATTTATTCTTATTAACTATAGGCGCATGGTTACAGTCCAGTCCATTATCAATTCACAAAATAATATTACAGTATAATAGCGCTCGCGTCACGTGTGTGATGTAGCGTGCAACATTTTTTTAGAAATCTCGCCAATACAGGACGTGTTGGGGTCGCGCAGCGGTTTCCATAAATTATTACAGTGGAGGGTTTATCCGAGATAAAATTAAATTCACAAAACGCCCGTTCGTCGGAATTACACCCGCTAAATTACCGGTCATTGTGGTTCTCAACCGTTGTTGTTCCCTCGATTATTCCCGATGACGATTGTCATGCCAAATATTGATATAGATTTGCACTTCATTTCACCCCCAATTCGTTTGTTGTTTTTATTTCATCACAGTCTGAAAACAAATATTTCAGTGAAATATGAAATCTCCCCATTCTACACCACTACAAAATATAAACCCAAATATTTTGAGTGCTAACATTTAACCAACCATATTGTTATCAAAATGTTATTTCTGTGTATACAGATTTCAAAATGTAGATTTGAATTTATCCTCGGGCTCTGTGGTTTGTTACGCACTGTGTACCTATCTATCTAACTTTCCTGAAACCAAAGTTTGTCTAGATAATAATTGCACTATTAAAATTGGTAATAAACTGGACTGTTAAGGCTGAAAATGTATTTTTAGATAAAGGTCAGCGGCGATAAGTCGATTAAGAACATCTTATCGCAAAACCTCGCTCAAGTCCACTAAATTATATTAAGAAGAAAATAAAACCTCTTCCATAAGGCTGAACTTAAAGTCATTTCGTCATTTCAAGTTAAAAGAACAAACTTGAATATAATTTGTATTTGAGTCAGTTCGGCGCAGTTCACATCGTGTCGGCGCGCGTCGCTAGTAGACCGGCACCCAACTTTGTAACTGTGTAGCAATTATAATAATGGGTTACACATAAAGTAAATTGGGTGGAAGTTCATTCGATTGTTAGTACAAATGTGTTCTACATCGGAACAGTACGCGACCCACATAATTGCTTTAGAGGTGATCATACAAGATTGTACAAGTTTTATATTGTTCTATGCCATATCAACGTTAGTTGGCACATGTAGATTGATGGGAGTTAGTCATGAACACAGGAAAATGTCCATAGGTCATTCATACCAGATGTTTACAAAACATTCTCAATACTTTTCAGAAATATATCGATAAGAGCAATTAATATTAACCCTTGCACGATTGGAACGCTCGGAAACCTTGTTCACGTTCTCTGTTATGATTTACAAGTTTTCATCGGAACTTAGTAACGCTAAACGCACAAGGGAATTATTATTTATTACTACAACACCTGCGACAGGACGTGGAAAGTTTCCTTAAAAGTCTCACTCGGCTAGTCTGGGGTAATGGGGGGAATGAGTCTACGTTCCTCGCGCCTAATTTGGCAACCCGACGCGCGGAATTTATAGGGGTGGGGTCTCTACAGCTTGAAATATTCGAAGGCTCCACTCGACCGTGAGTTATGAATGAATCCCGTTAAAGAACCCGGAAAATTTCTAACGGCACGCGTAACGGTTTTGACATAGTACGGGATCACTCCGCCAATTATTACTAACTTATATTTTCTTCATTTTACCCTTCATTTTATATTAAACAATCATTGTTATTATTTTTTGTTTTTCTCAATTTTAAACTATTGTAGACTTATCATTCCTTTCAAACAATACTAAACTTTAAAAGTCGGTACCTATGCTAGGTGTACTACTATGATATTAATACGAACTCACATTAGGTCTGCACCTCTGCATGTTTAGTTTACGCAAATGTTTATGTAGGCGTGACTACAAAATTAGCGAAACAATGTGTTCTCACGGTTATTTGCTGTCGTAAGAACGAAGCCTAACTGGGAAATGCAGTAAGAAAGCGAAAGCAAACAATCAGTGCTGGCGACTGAAATATAAAAATAAAAGGATGAGCTTTAATGGGCACTACATCGGTAACAGCCGCACGACGCGGCGGTCCGCATTCAAATCTGTTTGATTTATGCGAAGTAATCGCTTCGGCGCTCCTGCCTGATGGGAAACTGGAGAAAATGGCACAGACTATATTATTTATGAGGGCTAGACTGCGTTTAGTCCGTTGGTCAAACCAAACAACATGCAAAAATAATAAATGAACTCATCGCACAAACTGAATACAAGTGCTTGATTCAGCGAGGTGGAGGCGAATTGAGATCGATATTTGGACTGCCGTTTCATAATAAAGTTAGAAATGCATAGGATTTAGTTGTAGTACTCTCGGCAAAGTTGTCTGTTGTGGCTACCGCCAACCTATTGTTACAACAAAACAGTCTGGTCAGTCGTCTGCTGCCCTTTGTACTTATAAAACAAACGGTAGTGTTCTTTACTCAACTTCTGGCTCCACAAACAATTCTTTTAGAGGTAGTATTAATTGTGTTGACACTCTACGGTCATAAAGTTACAAGACGAAAGTAGACGAACGACCAACTTGGTCGCAGTTAGTGTCAACTTAATAACAGAAGTTGGTTAAAAATGTGTTCGGCCGTAGTCTTGGAACCACTGCTATTATAATAGACGAATACTAAGCTACCTTAACAGAAATACTTTTATGCGAAAACTTCAATGAATTTTCAGTTGTGTGAATATTTCAGGATCTCGGTGTTGACTTTAGAACATTGTTCCCTCGACCCCACACATAATATTTACAATGTAAACATGCGGTTCACTTTTACATAAGTTTCAAACAAATTAATTATAACGTTGAAATGCTGGAATTTATCTTAATGTGCCGAGTTATACATTCAGGGCATTGTTCCTGCATTCTATGATGTTTAGTTAGTGGGACAGTTGAATAACATAATTTTGTGGAGTAATACGATTACAATTACTTTAAACTTTACAATATTCAGCAAGTGTTTATTAAAGTATCGTAGGTTTTAGAAGTTTACTACCAAATAATTACTTAGTTAGCGTCTCGTAGCAAGATAGAGTATCAGTCCAAACAGAATATTGAAACTCAAGTCGTACTAGTAGGTAATTTGTAGATGTTCCCGTAATGTTCCCGATGTTACTCGTACATTTTTCCTCTAAAATAGCTTTACAAAGATTATCTGTAGAAAATCGAGTCACGTATCACCTCTGCTCGCGTGAAGGTACTTGTCCGCGATTGGGTGTAGATCCATCGATAGATATAAGGGGCCCACACATTGAAAACAAAAATTGATATAGATTAACTTTCATAACCTTTTGGACGTGATCGTTATTATCGTCGATCGGTTGGTGCCAGACGCTTTAACAGATAATTCCTTTTTCATAGTTCAAGCCTTGATAGGGATAAAATATTATTGACATTAATGGTATTTCTAAATTCTTCTTAAATCTGTACCGTAGCACAAGCATAACTAGCGCAAAGTCGGTGTCCTTAACCTTTGTTAAGGACACCGACACCTCCACACCATATCTGCCTCTATATATCTAGCTCTTTGGATAATACAGAGTGTGACATTATGTCTTGTACTGTCTAAGCTTCGTCCTCTGTGTCTCCATTTTGATACAGCTTGAGTAGACTAAGCGTCATGACACGGGATTAGAGGGCCTGTGATTGCGAGTCGGTTGATCGATTGATTAATTTATTTTTGTCTAATGGAAGCATGTCCAACGACCGATTTTAATTTGTTAAGTGAACAGAAGTAATCGATCGAGTGCAGAAATTGATCTGTAAGTTAATTATCTCTGTTTATGTAAGAAGATTATAAAAAAAATCTAACGTGATGTTATTATATCTTATGGTATAGTACCTCTATAATGTCGTAATAACAGCGTTTAATGTGAATTTAAAGTTGCAACTATCGGACTTAGAAAAGGTCGAACGTTTAATTTACATTCATTCAAATTCAATAGTATTTTAAGCTACATTTACTCCACGTTCTCGTTCAACGGTGGCTTCCCATGGGCCATTTGGCAATCAAGTTAAAAATCGCCAAAGCTGAACGTTGCAGCGCTGAGCGTCGACTGCATTCAGAGTAAGGTGAAACGTAGCTTTAATTACCAAAACGATGGAGGTGTCTACACCAACACTGTAGTTGGTCCATCAATAAAACAAGCGACAGGCGTGCAGGGCAGCCACACGCCAGCTAATTTTCATACTAAACGAGCGGGTGCATTATTAAAATGCGCCGTGACGTGACAACCCTCTCGACCTGGGCGAGCATTTAAACTTGACTCGGTAACTGAGCTGTTAAGTATTTAAGGTGTTTGCTTCAGTGGGGTACTAGTTTATGGTCGCTGGCACCACTAGCGCAGCCGTAATGTACACGTAAATTGTGTACAACACTATATTGGACTTGTTGTAACTTGTAGTCTAGCTATCTAGTACAGGTATCAAGTTAATAATCTGCTTAGTAATTATAGATTAGTTCCTCGGAACTATAAAGGTACAAACACGGTCTAAATCAATGCTATTATTATATTTACATACGTAGGTACATCTGTAACTACGTATTATGTTATTTTTTGTGTTTATTCTATATTTTAGGGACATATCACTTACATATATGTATATTACAAATTACTTTTACGAACTACAATTTAACACTTAGTTAAAAGCTTTCCAAGTCGGACTTACGAGGGAGTAAAACAATACCTACATTCTTCAGGCGGCTCTCTCGACGCAACTTTGAAACAACTGCCTTTACTCTTGACATGTTTGTACCATCCATCTAGCAGCTGTATTTTCATACTGGCTGAGAGCAGGTGTCAAAACTAAGGGACGTTAGGCTAATGTATGCAGATTGCATCTTTCGCTACTCCGAGCAGGTTGCGCCACACTCCTCCCAACACTACTTGCATTACCGCATTATGCTTATACCACTATATTTAATGCTTTATTGCAGTGCTTTTGTTTTTATTTCACAGCAGCCACCACATAATTACTTGCTTTTACACCTTTTTATAATTCAGAAAATGGAATGGAACTCATTTGTATGGTGGTCTTATGCTTGAATTTTGTATCCAAGTACGCGTAGTACGAAGTATATTTATTTAATGATATGTAATAAGTAATAATGGAATAAATATACCACACTTCGTATTCCATTTCATTTTGCCACAGTCAATCATTTAATGTCCCAGCTGTCAAACATTATGACATTACGGACGCGTGTCACTTATCTGTCAAAATTCATAAATAAATGTAATATCGACTGTCTAAAACCACTACAGTTAACATAAAATATGATTACTGAAAAATTGATGTCTTAAAGCACTTACCAACATTAGGAACATCGTATAAAACTATGATATTTCTATTAATAGTCATTCTTAATAGACTTTGCCTAATGGTTTATAATCAACGTGACAGTAACAATATTTTTTTAACATTCAAATATAGAACGTAGCGTCATGCACCCACTGTAAGTAGATAATCTACAAAAACTGAACACAAAGTCCTGCGATAATAACTCTAACCAAAAATGTTAATGTTATTGTCACAACGTACGAATCCTGAATTTAATTAATACAATGTCTTTGAGAGACGATGGTTACATGAACACGTATGTTCAACAAGAAATTATACAATTAATTAAATTTTGTTACATTGTTTAAGTCGGTGTTTCGCTTATTTATTCTATTTACTTTTCCGTTTGTGTACTCTAAAGGTTAACAACAAAAGGTTTTATTGTTACAATTTTGGCTGGTCATAGAGTTAATAATACTGGCCGTATCGTCAAGACCACGTTCTATATTTGAATATTAAAAAAATTTTGTTACTGTCACGTTGACTATAAACCATTATAGGCAAAGTCTATTAATTAACGATGACACAATTAAACGTACGTTTTTATTAAACACTCTTATTAAAGCTTTTTTCCTCAAACGAGCAGCTTTTAGTTAATTTACTGTAGGTATATCAGTAAGTAGATAGTAGATCCAGTACCTCTTTTACAATTCGACTTTATTTATTTATTTATTTATATATGCTTTATTGTACACATTTATGTAGTAACACAAACAATTAAAAAAAAAAGAAATTCTTTAAACCCAATTCAAGTAAATATGCGTACAATGGGCGGTCTTATCACACAATGGTGATTTCTTCCAGACAACCTTTGGATGGAAATATTTGTAAGAAACCAGATAAGGGGTTTTATCTCATACTTAGGGACTTTTATCTCATAGTTAATACGCCACACACTCAAAATTGTTGTGTCTACACGTGACTACATATATACAACAATTTTGGGCATTTTCTACATTTAAACAAAAAATAATACTGTTATCCTACAGTAACCATCACCTTCTGATTTATTTTATACTCTTGTTTTTTAATCACATACGTCGCATTCAGAAAAATAATTAAATTGCAATGAATGTAGACAATACGAGCTGCCAGACAGGAACTTCTCATGCATCCTGGCAATCTCATTATAGATTGACAAAAAAAAACATGAAACGATCATAATCTGTGTTATAAAAATACTGTAATAATACATTTGACATTTGGTTAGTGGTGATTTGACTATTACAAATCGTAAATAATTAAGTACGCCAAAATGTTCTATAGTTAAAGTTATTGGATATTTACCTCTAATCCATTTGAAAAATTCACTAGAATTGTATTAAGATAATGTGAATAATAATCATAAATCTTTTATATATACTTACCTTCAATTCTTTCATCAGTACACAAAAAATATTACCATGATTTCATAAATAACAATGTGTTTTTTTTATGTAAAATTAAACCATCAGTCCATCAGTTTATCAAATTAATTACTTCCCTTGATTGAATGTTCCGAACGAACAATTTCGGTAAGTACCTATCTCTTCATTTAAAACTTTACCTATCGATCAACGTCCGAAATGCTAATTAAAATCCAAAATTAAGTAATACTATGGATATTACGGATTTAATTTTAAAATACGCGTCGGCCAAACAAGTGTATCGCAAACACAATTTACATTGACACTGTCAGTAATCACAGCTTCTCATTTTAATTGACTAGATATGGATTAAATTGAGTTTTATCTTGTTAATATTATTACAGTAACTTTGGCCGCCATATTATAATTGCGACAATCTTTTTTTATGGCATAAGCCGGTAAACGAGTTGACGGATCACCTGATGGTAAGCAATCAGTCGCCCATGGACACCTGGAACACCAGAGGCGTTACAAGTGCGTTGCCGGCCTTTTGGGGATTATGAGTTTGAGGATCGTTGGGGATTCAGGGATTGGGGAGATTGGGGAAGGGGAGGGTAATTGGGCCTCCAGCAACCTCACTCACACGACGAAACACAACGCAAGCGTTGCTTCACGTCGGTTTTCTGTGAGGCCGTGGTATCACTTCGGTCGAGCCGGCCCATTCGTGCCGAAGCATGGCTCTCCCACACTTAAAAACATAAATGACGTTATAATAAAAATGGGAATTGTTTGCACGTTTCTCTCGAATGTTCTATTCGGAGTGCGGATTAGTTTCTAGTATTTTTGGTTAATTTGTGCTCTTGACACGGCATTTGTTTTGTTTTTTTAGTCGTTTGCTCCGTTACTGCATATGACTTCTGTGAATTCATTTAAAAAAACAATATAGGTAGATACAGTTTTGCGACAAGTACCAACCAATACTATTCACATAATGTTGTATTAGTATCGAACATCATTCCCAGCTCTCTTTAATAGATCTAATACTTACTATCTCCGAAGTAATTGCCACAATATCTCTCTCACCTTTGCGTATAACATCGTGCCATAAAAAAGGTATAAAAATAACATAGGCCCCAAAGAAATTGCGTCTCGATTGGAGTTCCTTTCTTAAATATTAATAAAAGCGCCAGGGCACTTTTGAGACACTTTCGAGAGTAGAGACGGCGCGATGCATATTTAAAACAAAGGAGTTGAGGGGGACCTGCCCACAGTGTCCCTCAATACGTATAAGGTGAAAATGGTTCAAAATGTGGTACAAAAATTAAAATTTACCTTCATTGCTTACGAGATAACGATGGTCTGCTGCGGTTTTGTCTTTACAGAAGAATTATTGCTTTATATTTAAGTAAAATTCTGTCTCAGGAAGTATAAACTTCAAGATTATACAGTTTGATAAACAAACACCTCAGATCCTAACATTAGTAACAAAGCTACACAGACTAAACTATCATGATAACTTACAGATTTAAATCGTAGTGTAATCCTCGTGACGTGCGAGGTCCACACGATAGTATAAAACAGAGCTCGTGGCAATTTATCTCAAGATAAATCCGACCACGCGTAAGACACCTGTCAGATGGCGGGACGGGCGCCGTCTTGTCTCGTCTCAACGAACAGCTCGGGTATTAGCTCTCGGGGTAAATTAGAATATTTCCAACATAAATAAAACGATAATTAACGTTTAAACAAACCGAGTTGTTCGGATAAATTTTGTCAAGATGTCGTCTCGTGACTTTATTCCTTGTTTGCTGTTCTCGGTGCGGTTTTGATGTCTTAACAACAAATTAGGCTTTGATCAAAATATTGACGATCAACAGATATTCAAATTAAACATGTTTTGTTCGTAATACAACGTGACATTGTTTGTTTTTCATATTGTAATTTGGTTTACTTGTACTTTATAGTAGGATGGAAAACTAAAATACGCTTATTATTAATCTTTCGTATCTGAACCGCACCAAGAACTCAACTTCCCTATACTCAAGTATTACGCCCACGTATCCTCCCCTGGGGGACCCGTCATATCAGGAAGCAATAAATGAATCTTCGACGAGGCTTACACGGAATAACGATTTGTCATGATCACTCTAAAAAGTGTCAATGAGCGAAACATCAAAAGACTTTGTATCAGGCAAACAAATTAGTCAGTTACTGTAGTCACAAGACGAGAAGTTCATGAATCTTGCCTCATTTCCTGACTCGGATCCAATTTACAGAATTTAAGATAGTGCAAACATATTAATTTAGCGAAACCATTGCGCTGTTGTGTGTCTCATTTGTACAAAGGATAGCAGTACGCCAGTGCGCCGACTCGAGCGTTGCAATTTGTCCCGAGATAAATTCAGCCGTAGACAGATGTCGTATGTACCGACCTCTCGCTTTTTTATTAATACCGTGCTGTTGTACCTAATATTTAACGAGAACTATTCATTTATTTCAATTGAGGTTTATAGTTCGTTTCCATGTTTACATTTTTTCAGCACTTCGCATACATAAACTTCACTCAAAATTAGCATTCATTGTCAGTAATTTGAGGTTTGTTAGTGAAACATTCATCTCAGCACAAACTCAGGCAGTAATCGCCATGCCGGTTTCCAAAATAGCTTTACGACCATTTTCTAACACTTCAAAGGAGGTCATTAAATGTCGAGGGACGCTCATATAAATTTCGATTTCCGAGACGTACGCCGTTTGCGACCGCCACCTGGCAACTGTCAACATGGTCTGCCAATTTGAATTTGGAGCCACCTAATTGGCTGACAGCTCGTTCCAAATATAAATATTAAAGGTCAAAAATGGATATCGCGTAACGATGCGAACGGGGATGGTGGGAAGGGTCGCAGCGTGAGTGCCTGCGAGGCGCGTGCAATTTTTGCACACCGAACTCACCCGTGCGTCAACCAGAACATTTCGGATGCAAACAATCGGGAATTTTCATGCTCCGATTTCCCTTTGAGTTTTATTCATATATAGAGGTAATGCATTTTAAAATGTATTTTAACCAAAAGATTCTGTGACAGGTAGATCAATATGCAAAAAATACAACAATAATAATAATTTTCACTCAAGTTCCTCTGTAGCTTAACGCGGAAGTCGGAACAATCGTGTTAAAAGACAAACCTCTCGTGGATCCTTCAAATTACGTAGCATATGGTAGTGTGTAATATTTCACATAGGCCGGGGTCCGAATAGGTAACCTTTCCGATTCACTGCGACCACTGCTCGTAAAATAGGGGGTGGTATTCTCCAAGTCATGAATACGTTAGTTCGTTGGGGCGGGCTGGTTTAATAGTTAAATAGGCCAGCTACAGAGAAAGGGGTACATAGTTATGTATGCCTAAGTCACCCCGTCTGAAGGAGGTTAGCGGAAAAGAGGAAATAATCGTTCTTTAAGATTCTTTATTAGACTTTTGACTTCTGTATTCTTCTAAAAATATTTATTTCCTCTTCCATACCATTGTGCCTGAAAACAACAGTCATTATATGAGCGAAGATATCATGATGTTATAAGAACAATAAACTGAAATGGCATCACATGCATGTAAATATATGTACAGTAGCAATAGAATTTTGTATATAACCAAAGTTTAGTCGATATTAACTAATTGTAAACACTCGTAACCAAGAGATCGGAATGCGTGAGTGGCATCCGCAAACAGACCCTTTCGGGAGCAGTTTGCTATCGAAATTCTATTTACGAGGGCAGCCCGAGCACACACACCCGCACCCGATGAAGATTTCCAACTCCTGCTCAAATATTGTATGCTAACGCAGCGATTTGAATGCCCCGAGTAATACCGCCAGATCGCACACTACTTGCTATGGACATCTTGGGAAAACCCTCACCTACGTTTGCTCGTACCTACTATTAACTTTTATATAAGGTGGGCTGAATTTTTCTTGTCGTTATCCCAACATTAATACTAAACGAGATTACCTAAAATATGCAAGTTTTCTACCATACCTTTTCCACGGTAACATCCCATTACATACGTTTTATTGGATATCTAAAATAAGGCCGACCTTTTTATGCGTAAAATATAAGCAGAATTATTTATAAAACCAATTGCTGGTTGAATCTTACAAATAGCAATGTTAAGTGTAAACTTTTACGGCAGAAGTCGCAATGAAGGATCTATTTCGCTGCAATAGACAAGACAAAAGTACATCGTAACAATAGAGACATCGAAACAGATAAAGTTCAAAGTGAAGTCGAGTTGAAAAGAGAGGAGCCTATCCTTAATACCGGTTGAAATGAGCGAGTAACAAGGAATGAGAGTGGCTTATAAAGGAGTTTAGAGTGTTGCAGAGTCGTGGAGAGCAGTGGAGTATGCTACACGCGTTCGACACTCGCAGTCCGGCACTTGTACTGCTACCTAGTCAGCCGTTGTTATCGACGATTAATGAACTTCTGCTGTCTATGTATCTTCGTGTTCGTGTACTTGCCTCGAATTATCCATGCTTGGTGTCCGTATAGGAATACGTAGCTACCTTTAAAGTAGCGTACTTTAACTTAGCTATCTTTATAAAACAAACTGTTAGAGGTTTTTTCTTATTTCATATTGTAAAAGCTCAGTTATTAAAAATATTACAAACAAAAAGTTAAAAATAGAAGCAAAGAAAGCTAAAGAAGGTAAATAAACAGTGTAAAGAGCCAAGGAAAATACCACAAAATCTAATAAAAACTCGTTGCCCAAGTGGACGCGTAATATACGCTTTTTTATTAAAGTTTTTAAAGACTTTCCCTTATGTAGGGAAATTCAAATATGTACTCATCCACGAAAATAACCACATCAGTAAAGAGATTTTCATTTCAGAGTTTTATAACGTGGCGTGGTTTTGACTGCAAAATTCATAGTTTTATATTTTTTACACCAGCCACTTAGTTTAGAATGACTATTCAAGTAATTTAATATTATTATACTATCTTTGTAACACGAATATTACGTTCAACGATTCTAATTTCATCGTGAACTTTCTACAGTGTATTTCAAAATGTCACATTCTTAGCAATATAATCAATACATTGTATTTACTGAACTCTATCAAAGAAAAACTATAAATTCATTTAATGAAAATGTGTTACTCGTTACATTTATGTCCTCTCAACACGCTAGTAAATTCATATGCCAACATAATGACAACATAATTTATTTGTAGTGCCCACTAATTCACATCAATATTATAATTTAAGACTTATCTATATTGAAATAGAAGCGTGTATTACGAAGCAAAGTATAGTTACTTACAAATTCATTTCCCTAAAGACGTTATGCAGTGTGGGTCTGAATCCAACTTATATCGTTTATCGGGTTCCGTTCCAAAACTTTCTGCCCCTAATAAAATTATCTTACTTCATATAAATAATATAATTACGTGGAAGTTCCTTCATTTGTTATTAATCGCGTTAAAACTGGCAGATGGATAAAATTCATTAAAGGGATCTTTAGTTATGAAAAACGCAAATGAAATTATGGAGTACCTAGTAATCACTTTGTATCATAGTGTCTATGCAGAAAGTCATATAAGTATATCATTTTTTGAATGGTATAAAAATGTATGCTCTCATAGAAAATGAAAATTGAATACAATACAGTCGCACACGTAAATTTAAAGACAATAAATAGAGCGTTGTTAGCACAGCTAGTGTTAATTACCCGGCGAGATTTAGAGCTTTTCGAGGAGTTTATGTATCTCGTGTTATCTGTTTAATTGCCTTGCAAACTATTTTAATGTAATTACGTGACACAAATATTTGTCAATTCACGTTTAACTATCTTACCGTGTCGAGTTTATTTATGAATTCGTTCGTTTTAATAAGTAATGAGACTGTAACGTTAATGTTGACTTACTTCTGTTTACTTCCAAATTAAAGGTAATAGGAAAAGATGGTTACGTTAAATAGATATTTTTTAGACACGGTTAAGTACCTAATTTAATTGTAAATGATACTTAGGTATCCAATAATGAACATCACAACACGGTTCAATAATTTACTGCTGTGGTAAGAGAACCAATTTAACTCTAAATTCTTGCTTTTTGTTTCTATCAACAAAAGCAAACAGACCAGGATACTATTCTGACCCCAGTCACATACACCGACCGACAAGCAGACAAATCGAGTGCCAACACTAAACACATTCGTTACCTGAAAACCCACTTAAAACAAATACAGTTAGAGTTCCTTTAATGCGTGTGTAGGACACAAGAATCCCGCAAGGCAGAGCCCATCTCATGTGAATGATGCCGAGTGCTCGGCGCGTTGTTAAAACTCAAGCCGTGTTGAGTCGCGCGCGCTAATTGTGCTCCTAGGTGGGGCAAAACCCTCCCCCGACTCTGCCTAGTGCTCTACACTTCTTGTTTCGGAGACTTATTGTACAGAGAGAAAAACTTTACAACTGTTGACATTGAGCTCATGTTCTCTAAGGTCTGCGTGTTAAGGGGAGTGCAGCCTAGCTAATTGTGTTTTATTGTCATTTCGATGTCAACACCTCATTAGTGTCAGTTATTAGCTGAAGAACTCATATAGATTCCATGCATATGTTCGCGTGTTTATGTTACTAGTAAGTTCTAGGCGTGTATTTATAAAACTTAGTAAAATAAAAAACGCGTAGTTCCTTGTTCGATTGAGATTCCAAAGGTACAATGTATAATGTAAGTGAAACTATCAATAAGTTCCTTATCACCAACTTACTAATGGCTGCCAATATTACTTTTTGTGTCCCAAAATGTTACCAGCGAAACTAATAAATGCCGGACAAGTATTGCTAGTTTAATCGCAGCTGCACGGAGCGCGGCGACAAAACCAACCTCGGATTCGAACCACAACAACCGTGCCGAAGTTTAATTCAATCGGTGTGCCCCAGTGAGTGTTGGGAGGGAGGTTGGCTAAGGGGTAGTCGGGTGCCGGGCGTGCGTGCGGGTCGGGGGCGGGGTGCTCGCGAGGCGGTGTTAATTACTACTCATGTGGCAGGCCACATATCGCGAACTTTGGCGCCCAACGTGGGGCCCCCGCCACCGTATTTATCTTTTAATGTCAGCTGAGGGGGGCTTGTTTAATCTTGTTTGTTAACAATGTGGGATCATAGAAAAACTTTTATTTCATTTACTAAATTAGTTTTCGACCAAAGTTGATTTCATCAAATTATGAACACTTCAGGGAGTGATCAGTCACAGTTCATCGACATTTCATTTATTGACATCAATATAAATGATAATTCTTTGTACACAAAAAGTCACGTAGACGTCTTTGTACCTCGTCATGAATAGCTGTCTACCTCTATATTTAGACTCGAAAAATATATAATCAATAAAAAATTCTGTATTAAACACGTTCACGATTTCAATCAAATATTCCAGTCGTAGTCCGCGTGCTTGCTTCGGATACCTCAAACATTCCCATCCCTTGTTAGAAAACAGCGAGTCCCGAGACATCTCTAGGAACGCAGCCCTCTTTCCACGACGCGTTTTCATGTAAATTTTAGAGATTTTCTCCCCAAATTCGATATATAAGTTAAACGGTACCAGAGCTTACTTGCCCCTTATATGTCATCGCTAACATTTGTCAGAATTTCTTCGAGCTCGTATACATCTCGTGAGTTATGAACATCATGTGATATCACGCTTGTTTATTCTTAAAGAAAGAATTCAAGTTATAATGGTGACTACAGTATTTTGTGGCAATAAGATTCGTACCTTTTACCATGATCGTCGTACTCAGTAAAAGTGTATGAAGAATCACATACTGTCTAGAAATTTTGAAGAAATTGAAACTATGATTTAAGAATTTCTTACGTTCAGTATACAAACAGAACATAGTAGATACTTTAACAATACGGAAATTTGAATGAAACTACAACTGCAGTATTTACGTTTTTTGAACAAAAACTGCACACTACAAAAATAAATTATTCTGAGAGCTTTATAACTTAAATGAAAGTATAATATAGACTAATGTACGGCGCCGCCGCCCACTATGGGATGGGATTCTTTGGGCTTTAGCTGTGGAGACAGCACAAACGCCAAAAATTCTCAATACTAAAATATATAATGGTTAACATAAAATGGGCGGTTTGAAAATTGAAACATTTATAGGCTGTAGGCGAATCGATATCGTGCAGAGCGCCTCCGTGGGTCCATCGACATAAATTCGTATTAGTGCCACCTCAGATCGACTTTACGACGCCTCTGGCGTACTTATTGCTTGGTCTAGTTATTTACCCAACACGTTTAATGTTTAATGGAAATAAAAATAATGTTATTTAATGCGTTTGCTCGTAGAATAGTTATTTGAGCCGAATTTTAAAATGTACTTACCTTGTTTTATTTGTATTTTACGACTTCCTATCCCAACTAAAAAAAAACGTGCGTGATTTGCGAACCAGAACTGTTCGTAAGTTTTCATTGAAACTGTTTCAGTTTTGAATGAATAGCATTCATTTGTAACGTAAACAAACGTATGTTATTATAATACCGTTAATGTTATTCAATAATAATCAGTTTCGAACTGCATCCACAAATAAATTGAATATTGAGAGTTAGGTCTGCATTTTCGTTTTTATTGCACAATGATCATAAATAACATGATAAGTATGTATTTTATATTTTTAATACACATTTTTAAGGCGTTCGATTCTGCCGACTGCTGCTGTTTTTAACTTCGAGTGTCACGAACGAACACATACACGGATACACAAAAATATATCAAGAAGTTTCGATTCCAAGATAATACAAATCCAGTCAGCGTGTAACTTATAAGTCGACACCTTCATAAACATTTTGACAAACTTTCACAAAGCTATGAATTAGTTTACAAACTGGAACGGTATAACAAATTAATATCCCTCCTAATTCGCCTGTCAGATTTAGGCCGTCCACTATTCAACATTTTGGACAATAAATATGGCAAGACATCGGTCGGTGCGAAATTAAGTGAGTTTGTTAAGTGTAAACAGGGATAATCCTTGGCTTGACTATGATTAGCATATCGCGGCAGTCGGCGTTCGTTCCCGAGGGGCATCTGCAATTTAAATCAGGGACTTGGCCGGGACGGGCCGCTCCTTAGCTGCGTACTCAGAATTTGAGATTTACTACGATTGGATGATTTGGGGTTCGATTTTCTGCTTGTTTGGACTGATTGAATTCGCTGTTTAAATTGACTCATATAACTGATGTGACTCTCAATCTGTTATAGAATTGACCTTCTCTGTGAACAATGTATCATGAAAATATATTGTTTGCTGTCGAAAAGGGACGTCTTTATCTACCGTCTCAATATTTTGACTTCCTTCCGCAAACATAATGTACAAACCCCCGGTGCACGGAGGTTATCTATCTTCGTACAAATTCTATAGTTGTGGAGATTAGAGCCATCAATCAGATGGTCTGAAACGGTGGCTGAGATACAGTTATCGGTTTGGTGCAAGTTATGAACAGTTAACCGATCTAGCTGCTATTAAAATATCCATCAAATATTTCATGTTTGTATATTACCTATAGAGTCTAACCATAAAGCATCCAAGAACCATTAGGTTTTACTACGGCAAGTTTTATAAAGACCTTGTCCTTTATTACGCGCTGTGTTATATCGGTCTTGTACCAAAGATCTTATACACGATATACCAAATACCTAAACACGGGTTTTTCGTACAACACAAATGTTAAATGAAGCCTGAAACAAAGCACTTTCTTACAATTTTTCCAACTGATAACCGAATTACTCAATTTCTTGGCAAAAATAAAAATGTTCCAAATAAAATATGATAGTATACGCCGTTATTTATCGGCGTACATTAACTTAAATATTGTACCAGCTCACAATGCCGTGCGTCCACAGATATACACTTGTGAAAAATTGCCGTGATGTAGACGTCGAGTGGAGGAATTTCCTCCCCCTTCCTCAAGAATAAAGAATTTAATAGTAGCCCTCATAGGAAGTTACGGCTCCGTACGCTACAAATTATATCTCACCCGATAAATGATTTAGTGTAATACCATTCGGAATGTTGTACGTAATGAAAATCATGTTTTATGATCAGCGGGGAGAGTGGTGCTGTCCCGGCGCTGTCGTTTCAAGGGAATTTATTATTTCAATAGCAAGTTATGAAGCTGAAAGTTTGTTTGTACTGCTTTTAAGTTAACTACTGTCTGACCTTTAGCATACTTAATGTTGATTATATCACCCTGCAAGTTAGTAGAGCTTGTAAGACAAAGGGCATGTTATAATACATGCGGGCGATGGGTTACAAAGCTAATATTATTTGTACACTAACACCCTCTGTAGACCCACGAAGACACAGGTCGTCGATCTCAACGGAATTTAATTAGATAAAACTTATAAAGCTAAGTCATACATATCAATACAATATAGATTTTCTAACTTGATATCAGAGAACAAGATATCACGACGACTGCTCCCTGAATGGAATTACAGAGCTATACTTATTGTATACCCGATTTTCTCTATTTATGTTTTATTCCTAATATATTAAGGTCGAATCTACAACCAAACAAATATTAATATTTTACGAGGGATTGCAGTGCCTTTTTCATTGATGCTAAAAAAGAACAAAAAGTTTGTTATTCAAGAGAACGTGACGAAAAGGGTCCGTATGATAAGCTACTTTGTCAAAAGAGACACACAGTGCAAGTTCCCCAGCTAGATTCAATTGAAGCTGGTAAATCTAAACCGTAGAGGAAGTTGGGCCCAATCGTATCCTCACCTGCAAACGGATTTGAAATTCAAATAGGATGAGACAAACCCAGTTTCCTTGTAACCCTGTGTGTTTATCGTTGCCAATAGTTTTCGACTGTGACACGCACATAGCCACACACCTCTGTTGCCTATCTCACAAAGGGATTATTTCGCTCTGATTGAATACGTAAACAAACCTGAAATAAGAAATCAAAGAAATGTTAACTTTATCATATTAATTTTATTATTTTAGATCTTTGTTTCTAAACACGGATTTGACAATATAGAATATCGTTATATTTGCATAAGTAAAAAGCTTAGTGAAGTACCTACTTGACGTACTTGCCTCTGCTCGTTAATTTAATAAAATGGAAAATTTTAATTGCAAGCGACCCTCTCTTTGGGGTTCCATTAAAATAATACTACCGTGCTCAAGTATGTTTCTCTTGAGTATAAAATAGCAAGAAAGTTGGAAAGTTTCTGCAATACCTGTCATAGTTGAAAAATGTTTTAATACACTTAATAAAAAAATCAACGGAATTTATGTTAAGATTCTGAGCGTATTATATTTTTCAAAAGGTCATACTGCAGTTAATTATCGACGGAACTACGGTCCTGCCTTTATATTATCAAGCGTCTATTCTAGCGGAGCAAACAAGCGCGGAAGCCGGCAAAGGGCAAAACAAACAAAGCCATAGTCCAGGTAATTTGAAAGGCCAAGAGTGAAAAATATCGCATCATTAGTCGTTTAAAGGTCGTTAAAATGATATTATCCGTGCAATATAGCTTTATAATGATCGATCTATCTCGATATGGCCCTCCATTGTTATTGAAGTGAACAGGGACGATTAATTATCCATTGAACATAATTTGGGCGGACCAGCGGGCCACTGCTGTAGCGGACCGGTCCCTCCAATTTGAATTGATATCGGCTGTTGTCTCTTCATTATACATTATCATCGGCCATTAGTGAATTGTCTAAATTAACGATAAAAATTAGTATTAATCAAAATATTTTGTTCATTCAATTGGTTCTTGGTATTAAATTCAGCATGCATCTGAGCATTAGGTGTTTATTTTTTGTTAACTATAAATAAAAAAAAACACTAACCAGCTTCTGAAGACAGCTGGTCATCAGTAGACGAACTCCTAACTAAAGTCTACAATATAGAATAACTATAACTATAATAAAAATACCAAATAGTAACAAAGAAAAATAATTGTACATTGAGCATTTAAAATTAGCAAATTCTTTCGAGATTCTTAGCTATCAAAGGAAATAATAAATTGTTTTCCACCCACCTCCCAACAAGTTTTGTCTGCTTTCAAGGCGAAAGGCATCTTTATCGCTGTAAAACTTTTTCTTCCTTGTGTAGAGACGGAGAACCCCTTTTAATGAAACTTAAACCGGCCGTCTGCAATTTAGATAAGTATCCTACTTGCTTTTTAATTAAATATAACTGTTCATCAACTATCATTGTTACACTGATCCCATGAACTACTTCTTGTAACCTAACGTTCGAAACTTTGCTGCTTGCATTTTCATTCTTGATTTGTAAAAAAAAAGTAGATATAGAAATACGCATCTAATTCACCTATGCCCCTTATAAGGTGACAGATGATATGATGCAATGCTTAGAAATTACCGCACCTAATTTAATCGATATTTTTAAATTTTGTGACATTCACATGTCTTATTACTTGTTACTCCACGTTTAAGTTTATTTGATAATCTTGCAATAAGGCATTGTCGAAGAGCATACACTGTCTACAATCTCCCTTATTATTTCTTCGAATCCTTAATTCCATATGGGGAAAACATCCTCTTCACCACAACGTTTTCTAATCACATCATTCCTGTAAAGAAACTCCTTTGTTACGGCTTGCCTTGAATTTAATCACGCGATCAATGAATGCTATATTACATGTACATATTTACTAAGCTAATTTGAATAAAAAATATACCCTACAGATTAAAACTTTCACAAACTTTGGTACTTACTTGATGTTTTCACTGTAAATCGTCTCCCCTGACTTGTTTTCCGAGATCTTTATAATCAGCGACTTTCCCCAACTTAGTGTCGGCGACAAAATATCCTTTTAATGGTTGGCGGAGTGTTGGGTCGTCTGCAATTTAGATTAGTCCTTTAATTAAATTAACATTATGATCCCTATCTCGACGGAGCAGGTGGTCGGCAATATTGCGCCGTTGGAACTCTTTCTTTACATTTGTTTCTTATTTTGCTCTTATTACGAATGTTTTATTTAAATGTTGTTCAATTTGCGTTAATGTACGTTCTCTTGATTGAGTTTCTATAAATACGTTGTGATTTTATTTTTCTATAACATTCTTCTTCCTCGATAATATTCTTTTGGTACGAATGTTAAAAAAGTAGAAGGTACCTACCTGGCATTTTGATAGTGAGTGTACGCGTATCTATCCATTTGAGCACAATATCCTCGATCGTATTTCTTGCAAGTAATCCTCGAAAAGAGGACCAAGTTATTAATGGTAGTGGTTAAATAGACGTTTTTGCGTCCCCTGCAGGGAGTTCTCAAGAAAACACTGCTTTAAGACGAGACAAAGGGTCGATGGAGTCATTAATATTGTGATATCGGCAAATATTGTTTGCTGCCAGTTTACAAGTCACAAACTATTTATCGACACGACATTATCAGCGAACAATATTAAATTGGAGGAGAGTTTGAAGATTTAATCAAAGTTGATGAAATATTAATAAAGGAGCGGCTAAGTTAAATATTTGAAATGGATTCAATGATTTCAATTAGCTGGTATATTCCGCTTGTTCATCGGGCAGCTCTCGGCTCTATTTCTCAACTTTTCCAGTCTGTTTGCGCTCGCTTTATCTATTTCTAGTGCCACAATCTTGGCGGCGCAGGTCAACCGAAAAATTAGAAATATCTCTATCGCGGCCAATCGTTCAATTTAAGTAAAATGTTTCTTTTAGCAATGTTTATTGAGGAAAAGGGCATCGAATCGTTTAAATACACCACAGTATCTAATACATCTCTTTAAACATGTAATAATATGGCAATAAGGTACTAACATTAATTCAGAACTAAAATTTTCAGCTCCAATTTAACGAATGTCTAGAATAATATTTCTGGGAACTATTAACACCTAAATTGGCTTAGTTGGCAGCCCTAGGAAGCGTTCGGCCGCGTCCATCCATTCGGACGGGGATTCCCCACGGCCATCGATATCTACGCGGCGGCTGTTAAACTTGTGAAATATTGCCTCTGACATTGACGGCTAGAAGAAAAATTGGCCTCGCGAAGTTTCACCACTTCATTTTGCAAAGTTTCGCGCCATTCTGCTAACGGTACGCTCTCACTTATTGATTTAGGTCTTTTTAAATTGCTTTATTATCCGCCTTGAGTTTGTCTTTCGTGAATATCATGCGTTCATTTTTGTCTATATGAGGAGTATATTTATATTTATGTATATTATCGGTTTTGCGTTAATTAATCGGTGATTAATTAATATTTAAATGGTGCCTTGAAAAACTAGACACAGTGTGTGTTCTTGACAGACATTTCATTATGTTACGAATCAGATTACAATATCTGATCCCTATCACATTAGGTACCCAAAAAAAAAAACCTCGAACCCAACAGTTGAATTTACCAATGAAGTAGTATTGTGCAAAGAAAATAAACTTAAATCATGTCTGTAAACTTCCCACAGTTCCAAATATATAGACAAAAGCTAATTCGAGTTGCAACTGAAACAACAAACAGAAAACAATGCGTCAGCACTGGTTTACTTTTTTCTTCCGCGAACCGTAAAAGGTTAAAACAAGTGAATTGCCAAAGTTCTCGTTAGAGTGGATAAAACAAAAGTTAACCACCGATTTTCTGTTCAGCGCTCCCACTGTTTCAATCAACTGCGGGAACCGAATCCAAACAACACGAACGTTGCTTAGCATCGGTATACATACGTACACAGAAAAGCAGGTAATTTAATTTCTTCCTTAAGGCACACAAATGCATTATAATATAATTATAATTGATAGATATAGAAAAATTATGATTGAACTTTTTAAAAGTATATTTATATACATAATTTTTCATGGTAAAATATTAGTATAACAAATAAACTATATAGAGGATATATAAAGCTTCCTTTTAAATTCTCACAAGTCTTGTATAAAACAAATCGGCTTTTTACTTATAGCTAATCAATTAAATTGATGCAGTAAAGCAATATGTAGAAAAACAAACACTCTGTATCAACCCCAGTGGCCAGGTATGAAAGTTGTCTATTTTTAACTTTTGCCCTTTCACTGAGATCTGTCCGCCATGACATTTCATTGCTATTCCACTTTGTACTGTTCTGTTGAACCTCGCAAAGTTTAGTTTTTTTTTTATATTGTTCTTTGTGTATCTATCATAACTGTATGTCTTTGTTTGGGGTGAAAACAACAAGTAAATGTAACACATAACATAATTAGGTAGGTCCTAGTGTGTGTACATTTTATTTAGTGCCAAACTGTTGAGTTGCTTCAGGAGTTTGTTTATATGAAAATTGCTTCTTATTGAAAACTTCATGCAATATTTTCCAAAACAAACACGTTTATCTCACATACAAAATTAGAAAACCTACTATGAAAGTTTTCATCGCTGAAAAGTTTAAAATAAACACTGAAATCATGGCAGAACTGTCATATCCATATTCCGTCCTGTATACCCAGGTAATAGTTATTAATCACAGTTGGTAAACAAAGTACTAAGCGAGATTGCACGTTGAAAGTTAGGTATGTACACACTAACGTATGATAAATTCGCTGTGCAGTGCCCCGAGCGTTTCCGCTCCAATCGCTTCGGATGCACGCCCGTGCGATCGATTGTGTGAATACACCTTTATCCGTATTTTATTTTTATTTTCATTTATTTATAGGCGCTGTTTATTGAATGTCAACATGGCCCGCTTGTTTTCCAGGTTGCTGTGTACATAAATGTGATAAAAATAGAAGTATCTTTATACTTTGCCACATTGTATTTTTATACTCTGTGTTAACTACTGTTATAACGGTGCCTATTAATTATAGCTATAAAAACTAAAATAACGATTATTTTACTAGCGCTTTGCACATGTCATTAAAAGCACTTTTTAAAAACTCAAGATCATATTCTATCCCTACTAGTTCTGACGTAGCAAACGTCTATTCGTACATTTATAAAGCGTATAAAATTGTTAATTAAGACACCAATAAAGAAATAACTTGATAACATTAAACTGTTACAATAACGTATCAGTAAAATTTGCAATTTTATTTTGGAAATCGTCACTGCATGCGATGTAATTGGCTCGCCAATTGGAATACGCAATTACAATTATCATATCGGCCAACAGTCGTATGTATAAAATTATTATTCGAATGGTCAAATGGAATCACTGATGTCCATGCCGATCTCCTGGTCTTTACTCACTCATCAAGCTCCTATGTAAAAATATCCTTCACACTATTTCTAGCTTTATTTTATTTTGAAATGTATAACAGGTACCGGTTGTCCCTCCTGAACGCATGGTTCAACTTTCAGATTTTCCAATTTGATTTTGAAATTCTGCGAATGTAACATACTGTGGAGTGTGAATTGTACCTCGATATTTTGCAGTGTGGGAGAAGGTGAAAACCAGAACACGATTTACTTATAAAAAGTAGTCTCTTATACGAAAATAAATAATAGTCAGTAAACCCATTATAGAGGTACATAAGTACATGTAATATATTGTCAATCAATGAATATTAATAGTTTTAATAACACTTCTGACTATCCTTTTTAGTGGTAAATTGGCATGTTGTTATGTTTTATCCATATTCACTTACGCTTGCCAATTTACACATGATTAAGCGCCATAGCTTGCAACTACCCATTGTGGGGTGCAGTGAAACGCTCACATTCCTCTTTGATTACTCATTCATGATCTAGTGTAATGCGATCATTATGTACCGCTCAACATATTATTTATACCTTTACAGGATCATCAATAGGGAATGAATATGACGAGGGGAATTATTTCAAAACAAATCATTAATCACTGAACTATAATTTGCAAATTATGCAAGGCATGTTGTATTTACATATTTGTCTAGGGTACGTAGGTAAAAACTTGTTCAAATAAAAATAAATGTAACCACATTGTGACATAGGTAGATAATAAAATATGACAGTACCCTACTTAATATTATAGAGGAAAATAATTTATTTTTGTGGCTTGTCGTATTAACGTCAACTCGAGACGGTATCGGTCTCTCTGGACAGATCAAATTGTTCGTTCCGCTTTCAAAACCGTAAAGGCGTAAAATTGAGATAAGCTCAAAATTGACCACTTATACATCACGACCGTTTTCCGTATCAGTGATAAAGAGAAGTTCTGGATACGGAAATTTTCATAATAGGAAAATTAATGAGATTTAACATCTGTTTATTGATGATTATTATGTTCATTTTCTTCTGGGGCGTAAGTATTACTTAAGTAGCCAGTTTTTTGTAACAAATCTTATTAGTCATTTACGGAGTGAATCTGTATTATAATTTTATACATAAAAAGTAACTATATCTCATTAACTACATTACATATGTAATGCAAATCTATATTTACATACTGTTAAACTAACGAAGCCTATCACTGTCGCGACTGTCAGCAAACAAATAATCACACAGTGTTGTAAATAAAGCTTCACTTCTATTTTATTTTTAATGAACCTTTCTTATAGTCTTATATGAAATCACAAATAGCGCAGACAAATGGATGAATATACATCTTTGATCATTTATTTTTACTCAGATGTTTAGGAGCATCTTGTCTACATATTTAGCCTTATGTTTATTATGCATAGAATATAAAATATCTATGTATACATAAATGCGCAAGAAAATTAAAGATAACCCGTTACTTGCCGAAAAAAAACTGATAACAGCGCGCAAACTTTTTCAGTGTATGTGTTATTCGGAAAAACCTCTCTACCATCTCGGGCCGAGTATGAAACATAACTCAATAGTGAGCGTAGGGATTCAGGGGCAACCGAGTGTAAAATGGTCGACATGGAGAGGCATTTTCAAACTGACCGGACAGTACCACCCTTTGCCTCCCTGAAATATGTTCGGTGCGCCGGTATTTGACATTCTTATATCCACACTCCTTGCTTTCACAAGTGTTAGATTGGAATTCATGTTTATTGATTTTCTTTGGAAGAGCATTTAGGATCTATATATACATTTTCGTTTTATTCTTTTCTTTTTTTGGTGATTTTTGTTATCTGCTACGAATCCTGCCAGAATCTATAAAAGTACATCATACATTACTATAACTGAATCTCTCAAAATGAAATTTAAATTACTAAAAAATAAGGCTAAACGTACGAACAGATTTTTTCTGATGTATTCTTAAGTCAGTAATAAAAAGAAAATTTACATTAAAAAAACGTTACATGTAAATGTTTTTCGAATTACACTGATATTGCACAAAAGACGTTGAGACTTAAAAACTCTAAGAAAGCATTACAATTTGTTAGTCCACAACCGTCGCTTAGAAGCCGTTCTCCCCCAATTGACTTCCCAACTTCCGAATGAAGTTAAGAAAGTGATATAATCTACGTTTACAATGTCCCGGGAAAATAAGTAATACTTTGAAGATAAATTTATATCTCCACTAACATCATTCTTCTTTTACCCTTAGGTACATTCATTTGATTTTACTACATCCGAGCTATCATTCATGCTAGGAAATCCAAAGTGACTGCATATAACAGAAACAGATATTTATTAGTCTCCAGGGAACCAAACTCACGACTCCCACGATAGTTTCGCCGAGGATGATATATCCTACAGCTACCTATCCAACGTGATCTATACAGATACATTGTATATTTCGAACTGACGTTCTTTTAACGTTGCAATCTTAGTTTTGTTCTCATTTTACGCCATAAATAGTAAATACATTGCAAAAATGTTTTGTACTTGTAAATCAAAATGGCCTTCAGCTTTGAGCTTTCCACAAAGAAAAGTCGGTTAGTCTGTCAGTCAGTCCGTCAGTGAAATTAGGTGAAGCCAATCTTCATTATTATTATTTTCATATTTCTTTCAGCGTTTCATAATATTTGTTGTCTGTGTCTTTGTTATTGATCTTAAACTTTGCTACAGCTTCCATTTGATCGCCCTGAAAGGTTTCGCTAATCACGTTTATAATACAGGGTTTACCTACCTACCATTTTCCAAAATCATTAGCATCTAACTACACACTGGTGTCTTATCAATTCCTCATTAAGAATATTAAACTCGTATTTATGTTTTAATTTCCCTGAAAATGATGTTATAAAAATATCGTGTTTCGTCGAAACGGGGAATCCCCGCGCATTCGACCGGAAAATAGCCGACATAAAGGTCCGACATTCTGCTCTGGCCGGGGCACGGACGCCGATAAAATATATATGAGGACCGCCCTTGCCGCAAGTGTCCTAATGTTGATAAAACCTGATAAATCAACACTCCCCGACCAAATATGCTGTCAAATCTTTATTTGTTAGAGCTGTGACACGTTTCAATGACTTTTTTATAGTTAATATAAATGCTAGAGATTTCCAGAAAATATGGCATAACGCATTTTACTTTCAACGGACTACAATGTACTCGCTTTTGGGTACTTTTTATTTTGAAAAAAGTCAAAGCTCGACTTCAAAGCATAATCTTCTTATCACATCACTGAAAATACTGAAACCGACCGCCCCCACTAACTAACTCAACTTGGTGATCAACAGTTGTCGATTTAACTCGTCGAGTACCGTCATCATAGACACAATTATAGAACAATAGGTTGCGGTCACCGGTGACCGCTTGGTGTTTGACAGTTTAATTAAACTTCACTCGTTTTAATTTATAAATATTTTTACCTACCACCACCTTTAGGTACTAATTAAATAAGATTTTAAAATGTAAGGTAACGTGAATCTTAACTCAGACGCATAAATAAAGCACGCAACAAGATGGCGTCAGCGTCGGCGGCGGCGGTCGGTGTTGCCAGCAATTAATCTCCATTTCCCGCACGCGCCAAATCGCGCCGCCATTACTGGCTCTGTTTTATTTCATTAAATGGACCCGTCGAATTAATGCGCTGCATCGTTTACAAAACCGATGGAAGAATCGAAAAAACGGCATTGAAAGTTTTCTATGCCTCCTTTGTGGCGGTTTGTGGAAATTGTCCGACATTTTCTTTGTTTATTGAGGAAAAATAGTCTGTGAAGTCATTCAGCGATTCTTTTGATATCCTTTGTGTTGTTTTCTGAATATATTTGAACCTATAAAGTAAAACATGAATATTTATAGTATTTTTATTCTACTAATAAAACAATTGTAATAAATGTATTTGCAATCCTTTTAGCGGTTTTGCCGGCTTTCAATCATAGTACGCTCTATTTAACGAATTTATTGAATCGCCAATCGTTGAGTTTGTAGATACCCGTTATTAAAAGTGTAAATTGACGTTCCGGTTTACATTTAAATTTCTCTTTCGATTTCAATATTTTTTTTTATTTTTGATGGGGCGACGTTTGACCACTATCTCGCCTGGTGGTAAGCTATGATGCGGTCTACGATGTAGCACGTCGTCCCATAAGCAACCTATTCACTCGGGCCTTGAAGACTCCCAGGTTGTACCCTTCAGGAAATACAAAGAATTCCACTCTTTAGCAGTACGCACAAGGAAGCTTGAAGCGAAGCGCTTCGTGCGTTGGGCGGAACATCTACCATGAATCGGTGACGCTTCGCCGATTGTCTTGTGGTACGATGATGGAAAGGACTAGGGGGAATCAAGTTGTGCAATTCCCCCGCACACTCACCGAAATGTATCCGGTAGAAAACCGAAAGGCTTGCAACCTTACGCCTGTGCTCGAGGCTTTGAAGCCGAGCCTTCACAAGCGCATCATCGTCGATGAGCCTCTTGGCACGCCTCTCAATGTGCTCTAACGCGTCCAGCTGATATTTTGCCGAGCCGTCCCAAAGATGAGAGCAGTACTCCATACAGGACCGAACCTGTGCTTGGTACAGGCTCAGCAATTGTTTCGGCGTGAAGTACCGTCTCACCCTCCATAGGATACCCAACTTCCTACCAGCCAGTTGCGCTTTTGACTCTATATAGGAGCCAAAGTTGAGTGTGGGCGTCAGAGTTACACCAAGAAGCTCAAGATGATCGGTTATCGGTACGGACAATATCTCAATTACATGAAATACAACTGTTACAAAATTATGTGGTTAACAAACTTTTTGGATTTTGAATAAAACATAATTTTATTTCAGTGTTTCGGACAGCCTTACACGAAAATATGCGATGATATAATTTTAAGGGACAAAAAGAACACATTTTAGTTTCGAAAATAGCCATGTATGTAAAGCTATAAACTGAATGAGTTACATGTAACCAATATACCTCTTTGAGAGAGGGAATGAAATAAAATAAAACAATTGAATGAGCGTTGTATTGTTGCAGGTGCGAACGTTGTTCGTCAGCGGTCTGCCCATGGACGCGAAGCCGCGAGAACTCTATCTACTATTTCGAGCGTACGAGGTATGTTCTCAATTAATTACATTATTTTGTTGTACTTACATTGTGCAAAGACACACAAGCTATTTAATTAAAGTTACATTGCAGTTTCATTCCCAACTTTCTTTTAATTTGGTAATTAAAATGTCCAACTCCATACGTTATGGTTAATGTACCACACTAGGTATGGTTAATGTACCCACAATAGGTACTTTTTCAATTGAGCATTACATTTATCCCGAAAAGCCAGCCAATAAGAACGAGTCCTAACAAAATATCCGGAACGGCAGAAATGTCAAAATATTTATCGAGGGAAAATAAAAACCGAAAACACCACCGTTTTCGTCACGCGACTAGATCTCGATTCGGATTACTGTACCGTAAATATCAAATGTCATGCTCCGATTCGTAATATTCGGATTGAATCGATTCTGTTTACCGATAAGGGGGATTACACTCGATCCTCGGCTGGCACGGATGGCACCACAAACATAAAGGTGCCTAAAGTTAAACCGGGGGTTAGTTTTAGTGTGGGTATCGCGTGACTACATCGCGCCAGGCACCGCCACGTACTACCTTTTTTTGGTAGTTTTAAACATTATTATATGACTGAATAGAATTTTCCTGCGACATGAATGACATAGACAATTCTATTAATTTGATAATGTAGTTCCATCTAAAAGTTAACCTCGTGTAGGAAAGTTTTGATAGCAAAGTTAAAATAAGTATTGTTATTTGATTTGCACAGGGCTACGAGGGTTCCCTGCTAAAGGTGACCAGCAAGAATGGAAAAACAGCTTCGGTAAGTTATTTTCTGTTATTCGAATAATATACTTTTACAGCCTTATCTGGTGTTCTATCAACAAGTGTAAAAAATATACTTAAGTAAATTGAAAACAGGTAAATGGCAGCTTCAACTTCTACCGCTGTTATATGATAATTTTGTGAAGGACAGACGCTATAGGTACGATTTGCATAGTTTATCGAGTTAAAACAATTGAGTATACTTACCTATTGACCTTAATATTACAAGAAAAAACTACATGACGAACAATTCTGTAATAACATCATTTATTAGGATTTTTTTATATAGTTACACTATTTTATATGGCAAAAGTCATTCTTATGAATATTTATATATCGTGAAGCGCGGAATTTGTGCATTAAAGTGACAGTATGGTATGTGGTATCTATACTATCTATATACCATAAAATATTATATCTATGAGTTACATAAAAAATAATATGACATAAATATTATGCGTTACATGGTACATTTCTCTTGCAGCCGGTCGGGTTCGTCACGTTCCACACTAGAGCCGGCGCCGAGGCAGCCAAACAAGATCTTCAGGTTGGTATTGTCACAATAAACTCTCATAGCTCTAGATCTTATTGTAAACCGCTACTACTAAGCATTGAGTTTGAACCAATATTACGACAGAACGTCTTCAAACATATTGCGTCGGCATATTGGGACGAACTCAATAAAATATTTTATCCGTAGATAACTTACAGATAGAATCTAAATAAAATCTTACTAAAATGGTTTTATGTTTCCTTCAATGCGGAAAATCACACAATAACAAAAAATATCCACGAACACTACAACGCCTAATCAGTTTGAATGGCTTCCGAACACAGTATGATAGGTTACACAAGGGCCGCAGTATCTCAATGAAAGACTGAGATATGTCCTAGGTATTCGAAGCTCAATACGCTATTGTAAATACTAAAACATGTATAACGCACGGTGTTACTAAACCTCTTCTCATCACATGCCTCAAACACAGCCAATGAGCACTATAGTTAATATTCTCATTGTAGACTTGGAATAACATTTTCCTGACTCGAGTAACCGCATCGTAAGTTATGCTAAACCCATGCACATACAGAATAGACCACGTCGGGTCATCAAGTCAATGTTATTGAGCTGTGAGGAGCCGGACTCTGATCGGTTATGTTACGGTGTAAATACGAGTTCGCAATGCATGTCACTGTTTGACAAGTTTTGATGTCACATCCCGAGCACTGTGTTCCGTCACCTTAGCAGGCGCAGGCGCGGACCTCTCGATTCTATCGAATCTATCCGAAGTAATGACAATATTGACGAACTTGCTCTTGATGTCCCTTGTTTGAACCGTTACACATAAATTGTCCTGGTCTAGGTTACTTATTTTTTGATTAAAATTATTATATTTTGGCAAATATGATGAAGAATAATTACTAAAGACATTACAATTGAAATAATGTGGAACCGACGCCCTCCCAACCCGCGCTATCGTGTTGGTACGCTGGGAGCTCGCGGCAGCCGACCTTTCCATCGTCATTATATCGGAGCGCCGCACCGCTCGCGGCTGTTCACAGCAGGGCGTCCGGTTCGACCCCGACATGCCGCAAACGATTCGGCTGGAGTTCGCTAAAAGCAACACGAAGGTCAGCAAGCCGAAGCCGGCAGTTGCCACAGCCGCGCCAGCTGCACACCCCGCATTGATGCACCCACTCACTGGACGTAAGTACCGCCGAACGCACACACCGCCCGGCGCTCGCTCGAAGCCCCCACATCCATACCGTACCTCTACACACTAATAATAGCACGACCTGTGTCTGTGCCATCCTCACACTATAATGCTCGTATCCTCACTGGTACTGCCGGAACGTTAGGCGATAAAGAGGATCTAAATAGACAAGTGACGGGTACGACCGGGGCGTCGAGCAATCGCGGAGGGCAAGTATCTGTGACCGCTTACACGTACCACGCAAGGCCTAGCTCCGCGAAGCTATTGATTGATCTATCGGGTTCTTACCACTGTTGTCAATTTTTACATGTTTTCATGATAAGACATAAATTATTCTTCAACAGCATTATCGTTGTAAAAGTACATAAATAAAAAAAATATATTGGCATAATCGTAAATTCGCCATTATTATAATATTAATCAACTTTTTGATTTATTCTCATAATAGAAAATAATAAGTAAGTAAAGAAAGTTTGAAGAACCGTGAAAACATGTGACAAGCACATTGTAAATAATAATTTTCTCTAGCAGTATTCTAATATCACATTCCTAGTTACGTCGTGCGAACGTTGATCTGTTTAACACACTGACACAGCTTGTATTTGTGCCGTGCGGCTGGTGACATTGTGTTGTGGTGCAGACCTAGCGAGTCCGTTCTTCCCGGGCGGCGGCGCAGAGCTGTGGCACCACCCGCTGGCGTACGGCGGCGAGCTGCCGGCGCTGTCGCACGGACTGGTGCACCCCGCCATCCACCCACAGATGGCGCCAGTTCGATCCTACCTCTGACTAGCTGCCGCCGATAGGCCACACCACGTATGTTGTCTTATCTCACTTCAACAAGGCTTCTTCTGTCTACTCATCAGGGATCCATAATAGCTAATAACATTGATCACCTTAATGTTTGTTAAATATTGCCACAAATTCAATCATGATAGCCTCTAGAGGAGGTTACTGATGCTGCTGCTTTGCTAAATGCCATTATTTTCTTTTTAGTTACCTATTTGTTCGTAATTTAATTATTACTATAAATGTATCAGTTTACAATGTATATATTTTCACATTCTTATTTCCATATTTGCTATGTTAAACTAGTAAAATTAAGAGCAGTTAAGCATATTGCGTTCTACAGAATGTGCAACATAATTGAAGATGCTGAAATTATTGCACGCTCTTAAAATATTCGGGATATAATCGTATAACGCAGAATGCTTTACCGCGTATTGAAGAGCGGTTTCTTATATACTTCCAACTTTACTAGGAGTTTGGACCTTATTATCATGGTAATAATGTCCAGACCCCCCTGACGCTGGGTGCTTGCGTGCTGCCCGCGCCCGCACTGGGGTCGCCCGGCGCAGCGGTGCCGGCGCACACTGGGCCCGCTGCACATCCCGCGCATCCCGCGCCTCCCTGCTCGACGCTATTCGTCGCCAACCTCGGACAGTTCGTCTCAGAACATGAACTGAAGGAAATTTTTAGCAGGTAAACCCACAATACTACTCGTACGCAAATCCATGAGCAAATCTATATGTGCAAAGCTTCAAGTTTTCGACTGCAAATAAATCATGCTATTTACATCATACAAAGTAAATTGGCAAATTTTAAATAATTTTCAATCCAAACGTTACAAATATTTCCAGTCGAAAAATAACACGATGTTATGTGCATGATCACGCAACACATAAGGTAATAAAATATATAAAAGCATTCAAAAATGTATGAAGTTAATAAAATTTAACTTTCCACAGTGCATGTTGCACCGAAAATCACAAAGTCGTCCACATAAAACATTATTGGGTTAAAATTTGTTTCGATTTTAGCTCTACTCTGTCTCACACAAACTGTTTCATTCAAAGAGAACATTAATATAACATTAATAATAAGAAACATTTGCTTGAGCTACATTGTTTGTGTGAGATTTGAAGCCTGCACCCGTACCACCCTAAGCATGACGAACGTCACTATATCTCCACAGTTGTCACAACTAGTCGTACGTTAGCACTATAACACCACACAATATGAGCGCCGTGAATATTACTTTTCATGTTGTACGTATCGTGCCGCACACACCCACCGCGATATTTATGTCTCGACCATCAAACAGGATGACAAAATATCGCGCTGTTTAGTTTTACTTTAAGAATTTAGAAGCAGTATACAACACAATATAACATTGCTTTCTAAATATTTGTACGGTCGAACATTTATAACGAGTGCAGTATTCTCGGAAATTAGTCACAAGATTCCACAACATTAGGTTTTTATATCAAAGACACACATGTCATGAGGGGGGTACGAGTGGGCACAATAGAGTATGATGGTACAGCTGCCCGGGGTTCACTCGCCTGCGACTGCTGAGTGGCGGCAGCAGCGGCGGCGGCAGCTCGGGCCCGGTGGCTTTCGTCGACTTCGCTAACCCGTCGGACGCGGCCACCGCGCTAGCTCGCCTGCAGGGCGCGCTGCTTCTCAGCTCTGAAGGCGCCATCCACCTCGAATTTGCGAGGCATAAGATGGCTCACAACGGCTGGATTCTCGCACATGAAGTATGCACGCGCACTATGTTTAGTTACAAGTTCATACGTTTCATTTTCTCGCTATATCGCGCAGGGTACATATTTAGCGTAACTGAAATATATTTTTCTATCCTTAAATGAAGGACTGTGATAGATAAATTCATTTCAAGTCCATGGAGCCTAGCTACATAATGAATTCTTAATTTCTATGTGTTGATAACAATACTTCAGCCGTCATACACGGGACCAACTAGACACATTCGTGTATGAGGGTCGAAGGCAATAAACCTATGTACTAATGTCTCACCTGCACCTCGCACTATAGTTACATAATGCCTGCTAACTCGTAAGCTATAGAGATTGCCGCTATGAATGTTTGATCACCCATTAACGTGTGCTGCATTACGCAGGGAGCCAAAAGCGGAGAAGAGGGCGAACAGCATTAACTCGTTCGTAGCTCTCGGCACTTGACAACCAGCTCACTGAGGGACGCGCTATCTGGATCCTCTGCATCGCATCGGGCCGGCGGCACCAGGAGACCGGGCAGACCATCACCCGCAACCCTTACGTCCTCACTAGAAGCTCTGTCTCCTATTTTGTTATGTTTACTGACTCCCTGCGTCAGAGGTGTGGTGTTATTCGTTTATACCAAAATTAGCAAGTGTTAATTGTATTATTATTAACATTCCAGGTTATTGTTTACTGTTCATGGTAAAATAATATAATTTTAATCTATTAATTTCCTATAAATGTAGCATGTTTATTTAATTTTATTATTCGATTTATTATGTAACATAAGATTTATTTACAACTAACTTATTGTACGGTAAAGTTTGTATATTTGTTTTTACAATGCCGATGTATACAACTGGGAGGATTTATTATGGATATAGTTTATTACCAGAAATTAAACATTTTAGGATATATCTCATTCGAGTAAGCTAAAAACCAAAGGTGCCCTTCATAGAAAGATTACGTTTTGTTAAATGATATTTCAAGTTGAATGATTTAAATGAATTTGTATGTAATGATACGATACTTTTGTTTTAGCCTCGATAATGTTAGCGTATTTAAATGAATTTCATGACTATTTCAAATTATATTTACCTAATACTTTCTTAGTAATGTTTATAATATTCAATCACTCGTTAAAGCGCTGGCACTCTAGTGTTGGTCTTACGATCCTTTCTATCTGTAAATTAAATAATTGTAATGTTATAATGTTTGACTAGGACCTGATGCGATAGGACGGGGAAGCCCTCGGAGCCGCTTGTCGAGTGCAACAGGACAGTGCCGCTGAACAGTCGCGCGACGTGCGCACGCGCATCCTCTCCTACTTGTTATGTTATCTCTCTGTTCGATGAGTTTGTTATGTCCTTTCTCTACTTAGGTGAATACCAAAATTTCTTGTGCCTTGCGAAAAAAAAAAATCTTAAAATCGAATTTAGATTTTACTCCAGACATGGTGGTCAGTGAAGTTTTGTTTATTTGTACGTTCTGTATTGTACCTACCACTACGGGTTCCCTCACTCTTCGCGGTTAGTATGCGATGCGACACAATCGAGATCAGTTCAGTCTTGTCTCTTGTTGCGAGAATTTAGCCTTGGCCTTATGAGAGTTAAATAATTAAATGTAATCATTATATTAATAATTAATATATATAGTTGAAACTAGTCGGCGACGTGCGCGCCGACGCTGAATAGTAAAACGTTATTCTACTATCTGCATGCTTTGACGAGCTTTTTGGTAATAATCTAATTTAAAATGTAGTAGTTACTTTTATTGTGTAATCGTTAGGTGAGTAATATAATGTTAGATAAGGGTATTTATTGTAGACAATCAGCATAGTTACATTACTATTTAATGAAAGTTATTCATACATAATAATGAAACAATGTAATGAAAATTAAATTTACTGAAATGTTAGGATTAATCAAAATGAAGATTAATATATTTTTTATTTTTAGCTAGTTGACTATCGCATTCAGAATGATTACTTAGTTACCTACGTGTCGACATAAGTACACTACAATGCGAGATAGCAATAAACCAAAAATGAAATATTAATGTTATTATAGGTACCTATTTAGTGACGTATTCTGCTGATGTAAACGTAAAATTTACAAAAAAAAAGTAAAAAAAAATCCCTGCTTAGGCTATAAAATAAGGTTTTGGATATTTTGGGTTACAACGTTGACGCGACAGAAATCTGTTGAGGTACTCATGCGACTCTCGTCGGTCGCCGGCCAGAGACCCCGCATGTGAATTCTTATGAAATCTCTTAGTCAATATTTAATAGAAATTTCGTCAATTTTTGACTTAGCAAAATTTTATACATTGTTTATAGTAACTGTAATATCACAATGTACCGAACGTCGTGGCGTATAGACCAAAGATAAAGGATTATACATAATTTTAATACTAACCTCAGACCGTACCAAACTTGTATTTTGTAGGCTCATTGTACTGCGACGTTAAGTGGACACGACAAATATATGAGAGCCACAGCAGTGCAAGCAGACATCATTTGTTACGACACAAGTAAGGCTGATGCCGCGGTGATACACGAAGACACCTAGGATAGGCATCTTATTGTACTGTTTTCATTGTTACCTACTTTTGCTAATGTTAGAGACGAAACAATCAATTTATTAAATTAAATATACATTTCGATTCAGTTTTATACCCAAGCCATTAATATCAAATGTAAATCAAATATATATAATAATGTTTTATGTCACATGAAATCTCCAGACAGCTTCAGATTCTCTTATATGTATATTATTCATTATTCATTGTGAGTTATAATATTAAGCTAAGTCAATGTTCACTTATTTAATTCGATATATAATGCTAATTCGTGTGTAAGTAATTGTGTAATAATGTAGTAGTGATCTCCCATACCTTCGGCGAGCGGCGTCCTCAGGCGCATACTGAAATACAACGAAAAGTTTATTTTTTCTTTTCAGTTGTCCTGCGTTAGTCTGTCGATGTCTCTATTGCCTTTTTGACGATAAATTTTAAGCTCTCTTCTGTCAAATGTGTGTCATCTCTTTGAAATCTCTATGATAGTTTTATTGTAACCTGTAGAGACACCGACAGGCAACGGTTAGTTTAGCGAGGCCCGACCCGGTCGTCGCACGCGTACGTTGCGTGGCGAGGGCGGGCGGTGCGCGCAGGACGCCGTCGCCGCCATGATTCCGTCCAACAACCTTAGATAGCGAGTAAGAGACGTCCAGTGGCTGCGGACACGGCTACGTCACCTTTTGCGGGACTACTCGATACATATCATCATGTAATATTTAATGTGTAATTAGGAATTAAAAAGCGGTTTCATAGAGGCGTTTATTCTGTATTTCTCGTCTACTACTTATAATGCAATCGGCTATGTGTCACGCTAACCTACTATTGCGTTTCCGACATAATATATCATTCGCTTTGCTGTCGTTTATCCTTTCACTCGGAATTATCTCTAGTTCTGATTAATTTTACCTGTAAAGGATTTAACACAAAACTAATTGTAAACCTCAAAAGATATTTTCTTAACGTTTACTGTGAAATCGAGTAGCTAGATGGAGTTCGGATCGTCGTTGTTTATATAAAGACGCGTGACATTGGCCCGCATGTGATAGGGTAGTGTAGGGGTGTAGCGTCGCCTTGCAAGTTAGGTTAAGTGAAGCGGTATCACACAAACGCCGTGCATCGGAAACATATCAATTCTGTGCCCCTTAATAAATTTAGTTAAATACTATTCTAAGAGATACAATATGGATAGAATAAAGAAGACAAAATAATCGGAGTATCAAATACCTGCTAAGTGTTGTTTTCGTACGTTAATGGTTAGATTGTGTTAAATAAACGTGGATCGTAACGCATAGTCCCCGAGTAGTGTCGCGCAACTTCCCTTGTTTGTCGCCGCGCGGCCGCGGGCCGGCCGTACGCGGCTGTCTGCGCGTGTACGCGCCCGCGCCGCGCCGTGCGGTACTTTATTGTTATTTAGATATATTGACATGGCTTCTTTACCAAATTAATTTAACAGTTCGCTTCGTATTCAGTATTAAATGACATTTTATTTTAATTTCGGCGACAAAAGTTAGTGCGTTGCTGAAAACTGATTTGTATATCGAGCAAAATAAACCATACAAACTATATAGTTAGTAATTAATTGTTAGATTTGTGTGACTTGATTATTTAATGCTTTTAGAGCAGAGGTAAAGTGTTATTGTGGTTTAAGAAAAACATAATGACATTGTAAAAATAGTGATAATATTAGCTTAATTATCATTATTACAACTTTTATAGATGTTCATTAATTTTCTTTTCTTACTTCATGGAGTATTGTGGCATTGGAGACGTCATTGTTAATTCAAATAAATTTGAGCTCATCCTCAATCGAAGTTTTTATTCATGAACCCTGTCTGCGTCAGCCCGCTACTGAGCTACTGTCTCCAAGTCGAGTCCAGAACAACCGTACGAAGGTACTCAGACCTTATAGAAAAATGTTTTATAAATTAGCCCGTAGGTAACAGATCTTTTATTAAATAAATAAATATAATCATTGTTTTCTTGAACGATCTTATGTTCAATATTATGTGTCTAATAGTTAATAAAAATAGTACTTTATAGGTGTCTAGTTTAGGATAACTGAAATTAGATATATAATTAACAGTTATGCTTTTAAAACGTTGCTTTGTAGACTTGTCTGCTATAGTGCCTCTTTTTGTAAATTGAATTCAAGAAAAATGTATTTGATCACAATGTTACTACTTCAATTTAGTTTACAGAAGAGGCACAATACGATGAAATATGAAAACTCTTTATTTCCATAATAATTATTGCAATGTTGTATTTATGTTATTATTAGTTTTAAAGCATTATAGGGTCCAAAGATTGGGAATAAACATTATGTGACAATTAATGTTCTTGTTTCTTTTATTGGACTTCTGAATTACCTGATGGTGTGGGGTAGGCAAATCATAACCAAGCAAGACTTAGATCTGAGTTTAACTAAATGCCTACTTGACCATAGCTACTTAGACATGAACTCAAGTTAAAAATATCAACTCATTAATTCTGAATATTATGTAGAATGAAGTAAGTAGTTTTTAATGTCAACTAACTTGTTTAATCTAGTAACAAAGTACATAGGTGTGCAGAACGTCATTGGGGAGTTAGTGCTTAATTATTTAGACAGTCGAAACTTGGCATGGCCTCATTCTGCGGCCCCGGCCAAATTAGTATGAATATCATTAATATCACATTAGCTACGACCGACGTACGTATGCCGGTTGAAATTGCGTTACCAGTTAATTTCAGGATGGATTTGAACCGGATTTACTATATTACGAGATTTTTTTGTAAGAATGCAGTAGACTTTATAGTAGTAAGTGCATAAGAGCGATATTTCAACTGAGTTTTGATATTTTTTACTTAAAAATGGTCGTAGTAAAGTTCGTAGCGGTTTCGTAGCAATTGCTACGAGACTTGATATCTGTAAATAAGGATGGGTTAAGCTCATATCTCTGCCCACATTGACGCTCACACATTGTTATTATGATGGAGTTTTTGTATACATACGATTTCTGTTATATTTCGACACAATATTATGAAACATGAAGGTAATATTGAAATGAGTTTGTAGTTAGTTCGCAGTACTCTTAAGTGACATGTCTAAGCCTTTGAATATAGTAAACTCTTTGTGCTTAGTGCTACGGTAGCTAATATTTCTCAATGATATTCCAGTAAAGAATATTAGATAGATTGTTTGCTACCTACGACTTTCAGTAAAACACATTATATGCTGGAGAGACAACAAGAGAGGATCATTGGAACTTGTGGAGTATTTAGTAAGTATTTAGGATCGAAAATAGAAACGAATACTAATGATTATATATAAGACTAAATATTCTTAATTCTTAGACTGCCGAGCAAGGGGTTTCGGGTTTCGAGTTCGATTCCCGGATCGGGCAAAGTATAACTGGGTTTTAAAAAAAATCTCAGTAGTTGCACGGAGTCTGGAATAGTGCCCGGTACATGGCAATAGGCTCACCCCCTATTACATGGGACTCATAACATAAATAGTGAAAAGTGGGTGTTACATTGTACAGTGGCATAAAGTGCACCTCTGCCTACCCCTTCGGGGATAAAAGGCGTGATGTTATGATTCTTAGATAATTCTTAGAAGATACTTTTACCAGTTATGTTATCGATTTCTCGTGATGTATGTAGAGTGAATATATAAAGTATATGTAACGTTACGTGTCATGTTGTGTACATGTTTAACACAATCTTTGTTAGAACGCCTGCCAAAGAATACACTTTACTTTACAAAGAGATTCCAAATGTAACAGAATTCAACTCCCCACTGAAAGCCAACGAGAAAATACAGTCACACGAAGAGAGCAGAGAAAATATAAAAATTAAAATAAGTTTAAACTTTATACAGTTTCAAATAAGGTTTTAACTCGAGTGTAGTAATGTGAATAAAACAAGTCGTGTAAGCCATCTTCTAGCGGTTATGTGTCCCTTGAGAGTAAAGTTTAAAAGGACCTAGTGTTCTCAGCAAATTGCCTAGGTTCTGTTTGGTAGACTCGTTAAAACTATTTTACTGTATGTTAGTGCCTAAATTGCAGTTTTTACTGTAGTCCGTAAGTACCACAATATACACATCGTAATTAAATGTGGGGTACTTTATGTCAGTCAAAATTAAAGCATTTGTTTCAATTAAATCACAATTTGGTTCCTTTGAAATGTCAACAAATACAAAATAAATAATAGTTTGTCAGTTAGTCCGTCAATGAAGCTAGGCTCAGTAATAGATATGATTTAGCTACATTGTTATGATATAGTATCCTAAAACGTACCTAAGTTTCAGGCACAAAAAGTAAGTTATTAATGAAAAAGCATTGGACATGATGAATTAAACATTAAACATATTTTAATGCTTGTTATTTACCACAATTCATATCCATAATTACCTAATAATATAATCCAACAAAACTACACACACTTTGTCATATTTGGTTTTGGTCCGGGTAACCGCACACAGGTGATCGCACTCACTAGGCCGATGTGGTTATTACTAATAGCACTCAACTTTACAATATACAAACCACACATATTTTTTGTAACATTAAATAATAAACAGATCGGTATTTGCCAAAGGGATAGGCAGTTTTGTAATCACAAAAACACCCACTTTTCATCAATTGCAAAATTAAATATAATAGTAAAAAGAAGCAACTGGTTGCTAAAACTATAGAGAAACCGTCGCAGATTCCATGTTTCGTCAGAAAATTTCGCAATAGAAATGTTTAATGTAAAGTATTTTGCTAGACTTGGCGATCGAACAAAGACTACTCGATCAACAAAGCTGTCGAGTTGATTTTTACAGTGTAATTTATATTTATATAAAATAGCTTTACAGTTCAATTTTATAAAGAAGAATTGATCTGCTCACTCAATTCCCAGCAAGAAATCTTGAGAAATGCTTTTATCGCTTCCTTTGTTAAATCAACAGATCGAAGGTAAAATGTTTGAATAAAAATACCGAATGTATAATTGTATATATTTGATATAATCAAAATGGAATCAATAATATTAATAACAGCTTGACTGGAATGTATTTTATTTGCGAGGGAGAGAAGAGCACACGAATCATCTCATAGTACGCCATCAGTGTCGAACATGGACACACTGGACACCGGCAGCACCAAACAAGCTACAAATGCATTGCCAACCTTTTTGGGGCCACTGGCAGTGGAAGGCAAGGACGTTGAAAAACAGACGGACACAGTCTCTTAAAACAACGACTGTGGCACCTGGTTACTATAGACTCACAGGCAGAACATACACACATTGACACGAAGGACATTTGTCATTATCTTAAATCTGGTAACGTGGTTACCCATTACACATAAATAACCCACCCGAGCGTACGGCGCATCGCGTTCCGCGCGCTCCTCAAAGAGCCATCAGACCACCACAGGTGGGGCCCAACAGGGTCGATGCCGATTCGGAGTCGCGGAGAACCTAACGTGTAACTGGATCTCCGACTCGACGTGCAGGAGAAGGAAGTCAGGAAGAGTCCGACGCTCCCTCCCGCCTCACCCAGGCGGGAGCAGTCATTCGATAATTTTCCCCCCTTAAAAAAACACAAATAACCCACTGACATATTGGTGCTTCAATTATTTCTAAGTGACATTATGTATTTTTTCAATGCCTTTAGTAGAAGGCTCCTAAAAATATTGAGTTTTAGCCGACGCTATGTAAAGGTTCATAATTATTATTTACTGACACACAAATCATACAGTAACGATGATACAGCAAAATGAACTCAAAGTTGCAGTCGTTCGGGACTAAAGATACATTTAGCGATATCTATTTAAACAGAAGATTTAGATAAAATACCAACATAGTAAGTTTTAAATAGATGGTAAGTACAAATTATGTGTATTGTAAACTGTGGCTCAGGAACGTTATGAACACGCTATTTTATGGTTTATCTCTGTAATGATATTGGCACTAGCACAAAGTATTTTGTTTATTTATAATTATCGTAAAGAACTGATATACAACAGATCGCAATGTTTTTTGTACCTACAAACATATTATATGTGTGTATGTTATTGAACTTGAAATATACCAGTGATTCATAGCGTTACTAAGAAGTCTAGAATATATCTGAATTTGTTTACATAATATAATTCGAACATTATTCTTAGAAAGATATTATTATGTGAGTACTTGAAGCTCAGTTCTTGACATAAATAGTTGATGCTTAGCAATAGAATTATTACTTCGCTACTGGATTATATGACAGGTTTGCAAACGAGTAAACGGGTACCCGGTGGTAAGCAATCACATCGTCATTCGCAACACTAAATGAGTTACAAATGCGTGCGTCGCCAGTCTTAGCGAGATAATCCTGATTTGAATTATTCTAATGTATTAGAGAATTTTGGAAATTGGTTCACAAATGGCGGAGTAATCGGCGAACAAACAAAAAAAACAATCAACTGAACATAGTACCTCCTCCTTTTTTTAAGTCAAACTCAAACTCAAACTCAAAAGCATTTATTTCAATTAAACCATAATTTGGTACTTTTGAAACGTCAACAAATATGAAATAAATAATAGTCTGTCAGTCTGTCCGTCAGTGAAGCTGGGCGCTCGTTCCAAAATGTCGATTCGAGTGGAGAAGAACGAGCAAGAAACTCCATTCGTTACTCTTTTAAAAAAAGTCTGTTTTACATTGCTCTGATACATATTGTACACACATGTGAGAATAATGTAAAGACATACCTGACGCAACATACAAATAACAGAACATACTAAAATAGAAAAAAAAAACAAAACCAAGAGATAACAAATATCTTAAGTCTGACATGGTCCTCACATATGTATACTGACAATCCATATAAAATAGTGCTTCTATACACGAAAAAAATAAAAAATATACTCTTGTTTAAATAAAGAAAGAAATGCTCGATGCCACAAGAAAAATAGATTGCCTTCATCGGAATCAAAGTATTAAATTACCTATTATCGTAATCTGAACTAGGTACTGACTACATTTGAGTATTGTCCAGTGGAGCCGAACCAACACGCTGCCAAGCATTTCTATCCTCAAGATAATCAATCACCCTGTAGTAAGCTTGTTTACATAATTCGCGCTTAATATATATTTTAAATTTACTTTCATTGAGATCTAGTATGCTATTTGGTATTTTATTATAGCATTTAATACCTAACCCCATAAAGGATTTCTGTACCTTGGACAGTCTGAATTGCAGTACAGCTAACTTATTCTTGCCTCTAGTATTAAGATTGTGTCTATCGCTTCTTTTTTCGAATAATTGCCTATTCTTTCTTACATACATTATATTTTCATATATGTATTGACAGGGCACCGTTAAGATATTTATCGTTTTAAACAATTCTCTTAGCGATTCGCAACGGCGTAAGTTATATATTGCTCGGATAGCCCGCTTTTGAAGAATAAAAATTGATTCTATTTCTGCAGCTCGACCCCACAACAAAATGCCGTACGACATAATGCTGTGAAAGTAACTAAAATAGACAGGCCTTGCCGTATCTACGTCCGTGATCTGTCTAATCTGTCTAACTGCAAAAGCAGCTGAGCTTAATCTCCCCGAAAGCGCTTTTATATGCGGGCCCCATTGTAGTCTATTGTCTAATGTAATGCCTAAAAATACCGTCTCGTCGACAAATTCTAACTTTTGGCCGTTTAAAACAACATCACAATCATTACTTCGGACGTTTGGGATACTAAATTTAATACATTTTGTTTTTTTCTCATTAAGCGCTAGATTATTAATGGTGAACCAGTTTTGCACTCGAAGAATGGAACTGTTTACGTCGTCAAGATTCTATCTATTTTAATTAGGTATCATCTGCAAAAAGCACCATTCTTGGTTCATTCTTGAATATAAATGGCAAATCATTTATATAGACTAAAAAGAGAAAGGGACCCAATATTGAACCCTGTGGAACGCCCACATTCATCGTAGAGCCCTGCGAGTTAATACCGTTAACATGAACCTTTAATTGCCTATCTTTCAAATAAGACTTTATTAGACAGAGTGCGGTGCTTCTGATCACGGGATCAGAAGCACCGCTGCTGCTGATTGCTGAAATTAGATCACTACGGAGTGATCTAATTTCAGCAAAAGTGTCTCGTGGTCAACGCAATCGAACGCTTTTGAGAGATCACAAAAGATACCAATAGCATCTTGTGCTTCCTCCCAAGCACCAAATATTTCTTTCATTAAAATGACACCGGAGTCAGTTGTACAACGACCTTTAGTAAAACCGTATTGTTGTTGGTGAAAGATAGAATGTTTATTAAAATGATGAAGCATCCGAGACAGCATTAACTTTTCAAATACTTTGCTGAGAACCGGCAAAACAGATACTGGCCTATAATTGTTTGGTTCTTTAGTGTCACCACTTTTAAATAGTGGGATAACTTAGTTAGTCGGTAAAAATGATGCTTTGACTCTTCAGTCAAATCAATTTGACAACTGTTAACTGTGTGAATTTGGTTTTATACTTACATAACAATAATAAATCAATCATAATGTTATGGGTACATGTATCATAACATCCTTTATTACGATGTTTGAATCAATACGTATGGTAAATATGTATTATAATTACAAATCAATCAGTTATAATTAGTCCGAAATTTAATCATGACTTCAATATAAGCATCGTCAGTAAACATCAATGGGTTTGTAAACTATTAACTTATGAATTCAATGTTGATATTACCTACATTCTTTTCTACTTCCTTATAATTATACGTCAGCCCATCAAATATACAAACAAATAATAAACTATTATGAACCCGAAAGTTTGAGTATACTGTAGGTGGAGTACGGCTCCCACCTTTGGGGTGGCTCGGCTAAATACCAGATAGAAGCCCTCGAATCCATCGAGAGGCGTGCCAAGAGGCTCATCAATGACGTCGCTTGTGGAGGCTCGGCTTCACAGGCGCAAAGTCACAAGCCTTTCCGTCTTCTATCGGATACATTTCGGTGAGTGTGCGTGGGAATTGCACAACCTTATTCCCCCTAGTCCATTTCACCACCGTACCACCAGACGATCGGCAGGGCGCCACCCTTATATGGTGCACATTCCACCCATTTGAACGAAGTGTTTCGCGTCGAGCTTCCTCATGCGAACCGCTAAGAAATGGAATTCCTTGCCGGAGTCTGTGTTTCTCGTCAAATAAGACTTGGGTTTCTTCAAGTCCGACTGAACAGGTTGCTTATAGGTAGGCACGCTCCATCGTCGGCCACATCATCACTTATCACCAGGCGAGATGGTGGTTAAACGTCGACTAAAAAGAGTAAGTGAAGAATGAATGTTCGTTACTATTTTACTCAAAGACTATATAAGGGATCATTATCACATCAGGCAATTCTGTAATCAGTGATACTTTTTATCCTGGTAGCGCAAGTGAAGCCACTGTCCGCAGTCAGTACATAACATGACATCACGCCTTTTATCCCCGTAAAGATAGGCAGAGGTACATATCACGCCACTTAATGCCACTGTATAATGTAACACCCACTTCAATAGACGGTGAGCCTATTGCCACATACCCGGTACAATTCCAGACTCAGTGCTACAACTGAGAATTTTTTTAAACCCAGTGATACTTAGCCCGACCTGGAAATCGAACCCGAGACCCCTTGCCCGGCTGTCGCACTTGCGACACAACGACGCAGTCAAACAAAATACCAATATAGTAACGTATTTCGCTGACTATCAACCACTAGTATGGTTCTGTTAACTAGCAAAACTATGAAGATTGTGATACTTATGTTTATGTTGATTGCTAATTTACTTCACCGAATATATATAGGTCGTTACCAAACAGTACTAAATTACATATCAGTCGTTTTCATTCCACGAACTGGTGCTCATAATAAAATACCGCCCACATTTCGCCTTCTAATATGAATCCAAATCTATTGCCAAGTATACATATATCTACACTTATGTATATCGGAAACCTTGTTAATTATACCTACTGATTTTTTACACACACATGCAACGCATTATTCTAACTCATTATCGCAACGCAAAAATCCACAACGCACGCACGTAAATTTCGTCTTAGACATTTTTTATTAACCCAAGCACTTACTTAACGATTAAACTAATTACATTATTAACAATTACAACATGGCAGTAAAACATGACCTATACGGATGTATTTTTATAAACTTTTGGCCCTTTTTTTTAAGGGGGGAAAATCATCGAATGACTGCTCCCGCCTGGGTGGGGCGGAAGGGAGTGTCAGACTCTTACTGACTAAAAGCCACCCCGTTCCTTCTCCTGCACGTCGAGCCGGAGCCCCGGTTACCCGTTAGGTTCTCCGCGACTAAAAACTTTTGGCCCTATCCCCACTGTGATAACCCGGTATTAACTGTCACACGAAATTGATCGGAACAGTTTTTAAAATCCTACCAAATCCGAGTTTAACTTCTTTATCCGATCCGATAACCTGTCAAACCTTACTTGAACGTAAAACTGATAAATCGAAGTAAGATATTATGTCCACAGAAACTTATATGTACCTGAAACACCACAAAGTGTTTTGAATAATTTTGACGTGAAACCAGATTTAAATACAAACTATTTGCTAATTACCAAGGACTCCGGACGTGGCTTCCTGCGTCTCACATGTAAGTAAGTATGAAAACTCAAACAAGATGAAATTGTTCAAAGAATTTTAAAGTTCTTAAGGACGTGACCGCCCGTGGATAGAGTTTCTACTAATTAGTCCTATTTAGCTTAATTCACAACGTTGAGGACGTCAGTTTGTTCCAAATAAACTTTTTACTAAGTTGGAAGCTGAGAATTCTGAAGAATCCGCACCGAAGACGATTCCATTACTCAGCTACGGTAGAGGAATGTGGTGGAACTTACGAAGTCCGTACTTAGAGGCACAACAATACTTTACTCGACTGTAATAATTTTGTGAGGAATGATCATATTTTGATCATAAGGAGAGATGTCGTCTAAACAATTAATTAATCTTTATCTTATTGTGGCTATTAAGTCAGCTATTTCTAAAAAAGTTTATTAGAGATTGGGTTGGCATTCAAAAAGAATAAATAAATAAGGTTAGGTAGGTATATTATTAGTCTAAAAAATGTCGTGATGGCCCGGTTTCAGACACCCGCTTCTCATGCATAAGAGGGCGGCTTCGAAACCTATCAATGGCAAGTAGCAATGTGACTTTTTCCGAGATAAATGTACCTATAAGATCATTTAGACACTTCATATCACATAACATCACGCCTTCTATCCCCGAAGGGGTAAGCAGAGATGTACATTACGGCACTTAATGCCACTGTACAATGTAACACCCACTTTTTACATTTATGTTATGAGTTATTGGTTATAATTTATTTACAACAGTAGTCTATATTAGATTTTATAATAAGTACATAACAGCTAATATGAGACTAGATCACTAGTCTCCGATCTACTCTTAAAGTATTAAGATGAACCTTTTCTTGGACATCATTACTCCAAATGTTAGTTAAACGTTGAATTCTCCGTAGCAGAACACCTACATGAAATCAACGGCAAAAGTTTAGATGAAAAGTGGGTGTTACATGGTACAATGGTATTAAGTGCCGTAATGTGCACCTCTGCCTACCCCTTCGAGGATAAAAACGTGATGTTATGTATGTAACCTTACCATTAGAGATCTTCATTACTTTGTAGAAGGTATATAAGTATTTATAGAGAACTATTCCCGTCGAATATTTTCCCAAGAGCAACTGTAAACAGTTACATTGATCCGATAAATCGCGTATCATTTCTGTGTCTTCGTTCGACATGTGAGAGACACGGGCCAGATGTTCAAATGTTTCTGTGAACGTTGCCACATGAAAGGAGTGCCCTCTTTTCGTTCGCTCCATCTCTTGGAAAATTTGACGTTTCAATTTTATTAATACTTACAAAACGTCCTTTGAAAAAATTGCCGCTGTCGTATTTTTAAAGAGAAAGCAAAGACGGAATGTCTTTGGTTTATGTAAAGACTGTTTTAATTTTGAGAAAATCGTTCATTTTTGTAGTATTCGTTTTGTCTCTCAACAATTCCCCTTCCCCGTGCTCTGTTCTCAAACCAATCTCGATGATGGATAGCTTACAACTTTACTACGGAAAAGAATTTACTTTAAATTGTCAAACCACACAGCAACTATGAAACTTCGTTGTACTTAGCTTATATGAAAGTTGCTCCTACGTCAATAAGGCCAGGACTTTCGACTCCGGAACTCTTACGCATACTTTATAATACTTTCTTATAGTGTAGAGTATTATAGAACAAGCAACAATAAGTTAACTAAACAGATAAAAAGTTCCTCTCTAAAAGTATTCGTGTGCTCTCCCCTCCTCAACTACTTTTATTAGTTTCAGATCAAAGCGCTGAAAAACATCTCAGTACATACCAACGACCAATCATCTTAGATATTGTTTATTTTTATGTCAATTGTTCATTTCTGCCAGCTGTTGGTTCCAAGTTAACAGGTCTATTGCAAAAAATTCTTTAGGCAAAATTTCCCTTTGGTACCTCTTAAACTATTTTGTTTCATCTATAACAATTCTTTGTGAAAATTAGTCAATATCACGTTTACAGTTGCCAAATTAACCTATCTATTCATTCTAGAGTTTATAGTTACCATACGGATATAAACGATATTCAAAAGCTAAAAACTCGGCAAGATTAAAAACCCACTTTATATCTTTCAGTATAAAAAGGCACGCAACAAGAAGCTGTTTCGGGTGTAATTCACAAAGTTTATACATAAAAGTTTGAAAGCAAGCATGTTTAGTGCATGGCAGACGGAGGAACGGAATTAAAGTTGTATTCGTTGAGGAACTAGGAACACGTTCATATGTTTCTTATGAAAAAAATACCGCAGTAATAGTCGACGTATCGTAAAAAAGGTCAGGGTGATACGGAATCGAGAGCGTGTTGAATTTTTTATCGCGCCTTCTATCTTGTAAAGCGAGTGTTATATGGATGTCTTGGTTCTTTACATAACGAATCGTACGCGAGGGAGATTGCTCCTACTAAATTTAGAGGCGTTTAACTCGTTCACTGTTCGACTTCGTAGATCTGTATTTGCATGTTGAGACAATAACAATCTGGCCTTTCCCACTGATTTTAAGTATATGGAAATTATTTGAGAAGAACTTTTAGTTTTCTTATGGTATTGCAAGGTGGTGGAAACAGACCAGCACATTAAGTTTATTTTTTGTATTCATAATGAGAACAAATTCGCGGGCGTACCGCTAGTAAAATCTCTGACCTTCTTTTTATTCCTCAGCCAACAGTTTTTGTTTTGTAATTGTGCAAAAATAACCGAACAACTTTCCACTTCATGCGCACAACAAAGTTTTTGTTAATGACTGCCATTTTCTGTTTGACGAGCCAAATATTTTGGCACATCATAATTTACAGGCAACCTAAATAGTTTCGTCTGTCGGAATAAATAAGGGTTACGAGGCGGGTCGGTAACGAGTAATAAATTACCACAGTTATGGCGACTACATCAAAAGCGAACTGTTCCAAAAGAATCTGCTAACACCTCGTAAAGTTAAGTAGATGTGACACGACCTAATAACATTCACTAATTACACAAACTTGCTCAGCAAATCTGTTTCAGATTGACGAGTCATTTTGTGTTCACAGATTTTTAACGTAATGTTAGCACATAATGGGCATGACAGTCTTGTTTATTAATCGCTGCAGAAAATTCCAGCTCATCCTCTTGACACATATCACGTCATGACATGCTTCACCATTCTCCATGTCTACACATGTCACTCATGCGCACTAGCCAAAAAGCATTCTGAAATGTTAAAAAATTGGAAGCAAAGGCAACTCGCGATATGTGAGATTTTATTTTATATTCCGAATACTGTTGGGGTTCCAAGCAACAACTACACAAATCAACTTGAAACTAAAAAAGCTAAAACAAAAAAAAGCAAAATACGCGAGGATACGATGTGGTCGGTGAAATCGGGGTTAACGGGAACGGTTTGTTTACATGTTTGGTCGGTTTTCAAACTGGAGAATTGCGGACCACTGCATCGGGATATTTTAATTACTGGTGTTTGTTTTACAATTTATTAGCCATTAATGCTAAATGGAAATATGTTCGCATTTTAAGGTAACGTCGACGATGGTGTTCATCGTTACCTACGTACCTTTTTTCTTTTGTTTTTCCCTGGGTATCATACAAAATTACAATTCTACAACATAGGCAACGAAAAAAAAGGTATGTGAAATAACAAAGTTCAGGATCCTAAGACCAGCCGGTACCAGGGTGAAATGTGGTAGAGTGCGCGTACGAATATCAAGTAGCGTGCGGCATTACCCGCGCACATACAACTAGCGGCGCACGTGTAATGGTGGGCGTGACGTCACGTCCGGACACGGAACAACGCGGTCTCATGCTGTATCATGAATTACATTACCCTCTACATCTACAAAACTTTAACATTGACCCCTCACTTCATTACTTAAAAAGACTGCGCAACGCACTGGTTACTCCTCTAGTGTCCCTTATTCCATTTAAAGGATAATATTTGTGACTTCACGAACTCTAGTGACATTTTCAATGCTTCAAGATGTCAACAAACTATGAAGAGTTTTCAAGGCGCCCGGCATCAAAGAAACTGTAAATATCTAAAAGATGTACGTCCACTACAATTTCTTCAAATAATTATGTGTGCTTGAAGTACTGCCTACTAGCATAGGTACATTTCAATAGTGAAATATTTAATACCACCAATTTAAATAACAGTCTAATCAATCCGAACTCTATTTGTAGTTCCCGGGAAAATGTTCACGAAAGCACAAAACAATAAATACGCTAGCAATTGGTGGATTCTCGAATAACAACGTTTACTTTTTCGTTTTTTAAAAATTGCATTGGCCGCACTCGCTCGAACAATTTATTGACACTGACTGAGCTTGGAAAAACAAAGACTGTCTGCTCCGTTTAATTTTAAATAAGTGTACAAGGAATCAGTACCTATACCATTACAACTAACTTTACCGTGTATACCTATAGGTAGTATACATACTATTTAACAATTAAGTAATACACCCTTTCTGATTTTGAAATTGTGTTCTGGTTTAGCATCAACCGCTTCATTTCTCTGCACATCTCTATGGATGACAATTATACCTCTAGAATGCCTTAAGGCATTAGGTCCTCCATTCACTGTAATTTTGTTTGAAGAGAAAATAAATATATATAGGGAATTAAGTGGATACGACAAATGGAATGCATAATGTGGAAGTGTTATATAAAATTATCATTCGTTCAGGCGACGCGACGCGACGTTGTGATTAGTTCGGACGTAGCACTAATTAACAATCACCCCATTCACTGAGCTCTCTTCAGCCACTTTAAGATTCTGTTTTAGCGCCAAACAATGTTCTGCGTCACTTTCATTTTCCTTCTTTATTCAACTCTTTTCATTGGAGGAAAAAGTAAAATTCTTCCGTTCTTAATTTTTCATTGTGCTGTAACATCTTCTGTTATTTCAACTGTTTTTGATATTTTATAATCAGTTAGACTAACCGATGATTGACCTAATTAAGATTTTCAAATAACAATACTGATATCAAATTCGATTTAGATTATTTAAGTCTTCTTCAAGTCACGAGAAAGTCCTACGCAGTGCCTTTAATTCTAATTCAGGTATTACTACGTCCAGTGCCCATGACAGTGTTACGGAAAATACATTTAAATTAGGTAAAAACTTAAGTATGATTTCATTTCAAGTTATAAGTTTCATTTAACGTGCAATATATATGTATAAACTAACTGTGCTCGCGACTTCGTTCGCGTGGTATAGTGACTATGAGCAGCGTTTTTTTTAAATATATACTTATTTTTATTTTTTCACAGTCATTTTGGGTAGCTAAAAAACCTACTTTACTGTAATGCTTCTCTATATACAATGTTAGACGTATGGCCATCGGGGGTGAAAGCATACAGGCTGCTGGGATTGCTAACACGGGACAGAGCCACATACAATTGACCGTGCGAAAACAGCTGATACTTAGATCTACACCCACAACTTTTAGAGTCTGACCTTGAGCTTTATTAATTGTCATGGCGAAACATAGGCTCACTGGAAACTGAATTCGTCTAAAACTAAACGGAAAATTGTTTGGAATGAGAGGAATCCGAGGAATAAAAACACTATCACCTTTTCCGCACCCTGTTAAAATCTCGCCTTCTATCAGATTTCGTTGTAAATTTTAATCTAGTACCGTTGCAAAGTTTTGATGGGCTTAAATTTCTAAGGAGCATTATGGGTACGCCGATTTTTAATTTTATTTTGTGAGCTGGTAGTCCAGGAGCACTAAGAGATTCTAAAAATTCTACTGGGTAGCTGGTAGATTCTCCTTCTTCCATAACTCTGTTAATAGAGATATACTCTACATTATCCCCCGAAACTAAGCTCAAAATTTCAGCGTTTATTGCTGCTGCTTGGTCGTTTCGTGGAGTCAAAATTGCTCTTTCGCAAAGCCAGGAATTTTCGCAGGTTAGTATTTGCGTTGGGTTTCCATACACCTTTGTAATGAGGTCTCGTATTGATGAAACTTTGCTGCATAAGTTTTCATTGAGAACAACTTTTCCTTGTTCTTGCGGATACACACCGTTACAGATCTCCAGTAATAACTCTGAAAACTCTTGAGCATTTTGATTGCCTCCGATTTGCGCTCGCATATTTAAAGTCAAATGCAAAGGGATAATGTAATGCCACAGATGAGAACTCTTTAGACAGGCTCTAACTTCATCAGCCCTTGTTCCGCGTGGTATTACAGGGAGAGTCTGACGAAAATCGCCACAAAAAAGTACAGTAATGCCACCCATAGGTTGGTTATTTTATTTGATATCACGCAACGTTCTGTGTACTGCTTCAACTGCTTTTTTGTTTGCCATTGTGCACTCATCCCATATAATAAGGCTGCAATCACGAAGAACCTTAGCTTTATCGCTGTTTCTTGAAATATTACAAACAGGGTTTTCTGTGTGGTCTAAGTCGATGGGAATTTTGAACATTGTATGTGCAGTTTTCCCTCCTGGTAATAAAGTGGCTGCTATGCCCGATGAAGCGACAGCAAGCGCAATTTTACTTTGGCTTCGTACCTTCGCCAAAATCACTTTTGTAAGAAATGTCTTGCCCGTTCCACCAGGAGGATCTACAAACAGCATTTCCCCCAAAGCACTTTCTACGCTGTGACACACCCGGTCGAATATTGAACGCTGTTCTTCAGTTAGTCTCGATACATCAGTTTGTAAAATGTCTGCCAGATCTACTGGATCATAGTTAATTTCCATCGCGTAATCTCTATTAATACATTCCCCCTCAAATGATGGCTCGGGCATGGCATTTTGAGAAATAGGATTACCACCAATTGATATAACTATATCTTGAATAGCCAACAAACAACGATTCAAGTAACTTTCACGTAATCTCTCACTAATTTGGTTGTCATCATTTAGTTGCGCGTGCCTGAAAAAGTCTTCAGCTAATTTGTTCTGATACTTATGCCATAATTTTGAAGCATCAGAAAGTGCACAGAACACCAGCATGACTGCAAACAAATGGCGCAATCGCTGTGGGCTTTCGCTAATAATTGCTTCAGACAAAGCATCATCCCATTGTTGATCCCCATCCAGTAAGTGACGTGCCCGGCAAGCCGCTTGATATGTAGGGTGTACGATATTATCAACCTTTCGGAGCTCGGCAAGGGAAGTAGGCCCTCGAACAACATGTAGAAGTAGGCGTAGGTAAAAGCATTCGGAGTTATTCGGATGCACCGTATAAACCCTACCAATGACGTGTTGTTTAAAAATACCCGGTTCACCTACTACTGCTGTTCCACGTCTTCTGTGGTTAAAACACCCTGTTGTTTATTATAGGTATAATACGCTGGAACTTCTTTGTATAAGAGTGACTTAGCAAATGGGTCTGCTTCGTATAGATTAAAAAAAGCAAGCAGAGTGGTTCGTCTTGGGTTTTCTAAACGCTCCATCACATTGTCAGGGTTAAAGTATATCCTTTGTCCACCTTCAAGATGAACGTCAAGATGGATAACGGGTGGATATCTTTCTTGAATAGAAAAACTTAAAATACGCCAAACTGCCTCAGAGGAGCTAATATATCGACCCGACTGAAACCTCGTAACTTCATCGTTATCATTGTTAGTGAATCCCACAGTTGCTTGATCAGAGCCCTTGTTCACATATTTGCAAATATATTTTATGGATTCGACACTAATACATGCTTCGACATTAAATTGTCAAACACCAAGCGGTCACCGGTGACCGCAACCTATTGTTCTATAATTTTGTCTATAATGACGGTACTCGACGAGTTAATGTGAGCTTGAAAGGTTCTTGATAATACCGGTGAATAAGGTACCACCCATCTATTGTCTACATCTATTTCCTGATCATGTAACCTTATTTTAGCTGTGAACCCACCTTATTGAGGTGATTTTCGACGATATAGTGGATATCCGTTTTCTCCTGATATTGTTTGCTCTGAAAGTGCCCGAGGGAATCTTTTACAGCAATGACCATCTTGCATACAGGGAGAATTCCTGTTTAATGTGCGGCATGGTCCGTGTATCATGTGAGTCTTTACAATATCAAATAATATGGGATCTTCGTTCTTGTCAGGAAATTCAGCACTTATAACTTATATGTGGGCATGTGGCAAGCCCCTTTTCTGCCACTCAACGCAGTACATATAACAGAGAGATGGTCCGAAAACCTTTTCTTTTGTAATTAGGTCAACGATCAGCTTGAGTTTAAGGTGAAACACTCGGGCTATTTTGTCATGTCTGTCATGAGATGCCTGACCTGCAAAAAGCTCTTGTAAAATTTCGCCCCTCTTTGGATTAGTGGTGAAAGTTATGAAAAGATCAGGTCGACCGTACTTGCGGACATAGCAAAAGGCGTCTTGCGTTCGCTCGTGCATGTAACGTGGACCTCCTACAAAGCTTGAAGGTAAGATAACTAATTGTCCCATATTCTCCACATTGGTATCCTGCTGCAATGCGTCTCGCAGATGCACATAATCCTCGGCAGGTAAACGTGTCTGGTTAGTGCGTATATAAATTAACCTCTCTGTTTCTATTTTTGCGTACATATCTATGATGAATTGACTGAACAATCCTCGAAATCGTTGTAAATAATTAAAACAATTTCGTCTTATTTGCATTTGATACGAATAAAACTGTAGGGCAGATAACTTTTTATTATAATTTGTTATTCTAGTACTTGGATTAACTTGGTAGAGTCCGAAATTGTACCCATCCTCACCATGAACATATATTAAAGGATACTGCAGGGCATCATAAGCTCTATGTGTTTCGTAAATACGTTGTAAGCGATCATCATGAGTACGCAGCACGATGTCACGTCAATCAGATTCCTGATCGACTAAGATTAATGCAACTTCGTCTGCAACGGGAGCATTGTACCTTCCACGATGTTCTCCGACAGGACGTCTATCTGCCTTAATTATAACTTTGTAATTGATATTTTGGCCTTGTGGAATGGAATCTATTGCCGCTTTGAAACTTCTGACATACGGATTAACTTGATGTAACATATTCTGAAGTTGAGATATAAGATTGATGTTCAGTCCAGGAAAGTTATCATGTCGGATATGGGCCTGTTCATTGTAATTAGATACGAAATAAATTTGAAGAAATTTTGGCTCATTTTGTGGAAGCAAAGATCCAATAAGGTGATAAACTTGGCCCTGAACCTTAAAAGTTGGCATGAATGGGCCCTCTGTTATTTGTTTGGCCCCAAAAGACGTCATTTGGAATGCACTGTTGTATGAACGGACATTGTCTAAAAAATGTTTCGATTGTGGATGCTCACCACTTAATAAAGCTTTAATAATATCAGGGGGCTCATGAAAATTTTCTATGCGCACTTTGCCACCTGAACAACATATGCCATTTGGCTCTTTGCGCCATTTTAAAGCATTACAAAACTGACAACATACCACCATATCTCCTATAACGGCAAAGTCCGAAAAATCAATTCTGGGCGAATAATAATAATAATAATAAAAGCCCGCAGGGCACCTTGAGGCGAGGTGACGGGCATTAGCGATCCCGCGGGCTACCATCATCCCGAGTGCTCCAAGGAGAAGTCACCATTCCTTCTTCTCCGGCTTGCCTTAATTGGCTGGCTGGAGTGAACAATGACAAGGAACAGGTCTCCCACCTCTGGCTTGCCTTCATTGGCCGTCCAGAGTGGAGTCGCGAGAGCAGTGATCCTGCTCGGACGGTAAGAAACTATTCGTAAGTCGCGAGTGGGCCAGGGATGCAGGAGGCTTCGGCTGGAGCAGATGATCTGAGTAGAAAGCGGTGGCAGTTTCTTAACCCTTCAGCCACTCACATTCTCGTTGCCCCTATGTTGCTATATCTAGCAACCATTCCCGGGGCTCGGTCGGTGAGTTGGCGAGTCTCCGCCTGCCATTATTACGTGTAAAAATTACATTGTTTCGGCAGGTGCCATAGTCATACATAGTTCCCAATTTACCAGTCCACAGCAACCCATCCATATCCCTATCATTTTTTTTTCCATTATTCACAATAGTCCTACACTAACCGGGGACTGTCCTTGGGTGCATTTCCATAGTGCATACAGGGATAGTCGCCGGTTTGTGTCTCCATTACATTTAGACTAAAGTTGTCTAAAGGGCCTCTGCGCAGTTGGCTTCGGCCCCTCGTACGCCTCCCAAATGACCGGGACCCTGTGGTCCCGTGAATGGTAAAGACATACATAAATAATAATAATAATAATAAGCCCGCAGGGCACCTTGAGGCGAGGTGACAGGCATTAGCGATCCCGCGGGCTACCATCATCCCGAGTGCTCCAGGGAGAAGTCACCGTTCCTTCTTCTCCGGCTTGCCTTAATTGGCTGGCTGGAGTGAACAATGACAAGGAACAGGTCTCCCACCTCTGGCTTGCCTTCATTGGCCGTCCAGAGTGGAGTCGCGAGAGCAGTGATCCTGCTCGGAGGGTAAGAAACTATTCGTAAGTCGCGAGTGGGCCAGGGATGCAGAAGGCTTCGGCTGGAGCAGATGATCTGAGTAGAAAGCGGTGGTAGTTTCTTAACCCTTCAGCCACTCACATTCTCGTTGCCCCTATGTTGCTATATCTAGTAACCATTCCCGGGGCCCGGTCAGTGAGTTGGCGAGTCTCCGCCTGCCATTTTTACGTGTAAAAATTACATTGTTTCGGCAGGTGCCATAGTCATCCATAGTTCCCAATTTACCAGTCCACAGCAACCCATCCATAGCCCTACCAATTTTTTTCCCATTATTCACAATAGTCCTACACTAACCGGGGACTGTCCTTGGATAGTCGCCGGTTTGTGTCTCCATTACATTTAGATTAAAGTTGTCTAAAGGGCCTCTACGCAGTTGGCTTCGGCCCCTCGTACGCCTCCCAAATGACCGGGACCCTGTGGTCCCGTGAATGGTAAAGACATACATAATAATAAAAATCTTTATTTTCTCAAAAATACTCTACGAATACAAATAACCTGAGTTCTCTTTATTCAGCCATGGAAGGATTTCAATATCCACTTCACTTTCTGGGTTTTCTGTCGAACTCGATACCATTCTATTGAGCGTATGCGCAAGTCTATCAGCATTTAGCCGTAACTGGCGTTGGTCTGCAGTTTCTTCACGTCGTATTTCCCTTACTCGGTCTCTCTCAGCTAATAAATAGTTTTCCTGACTCTGACGGGATAGCTCATAGTTTTCTCTAGCTGTTTGTAATCTTTGTCGATGTTCATTTTCACTTTCGAGAAGTTTAGAATTATTGTGTCGCTTTCGATCAGCTGTTAATCGAGATTCACGATCAAAACTACTTTCCAGCTCTCTAGAATGCGAAGTTCGTACTCTTTGAGAGTATAGGCGATTTTCCCTATCAGTGAAAGTCTCAGATTCACGTGTGAGTGCATGAGCTTCACGATCGGCAGTGAGACGTGTTTCCCGCATTTCCTGTGTCTCCTGAGACCGGGCATTTGCTGTCCGAACTCTCTGAGAACTAAGGCGAATTTCCCTATCAGTAAAGGTCTCGGACTCACGCGATAGTGCATGAGCTTCACGATCGGCAGTGAGACGTGTTTCCCGCATTTCCTGTGTCTCCTGAAACCAGGCATTTGCTGTCCGAACTCTCTGAGAACTAAGGCGAATTTGTGTATCTGTGAAACTCTCAGATTCACGTCTGAGTGCATGAGCTTCACGATCAGCTGTAAGTCTTGCCTCACGATCTTCTTCAGATTCCTGTGATCGAACTAATCTCATCCTTTTAGCATTTCTGCTGCACTGAGAAAGGTTGGACCTTTTTCGTGGCATCCTTACAATTAATAGTACTTTACACAATATTATTTAGTAAATATGTACTATCATAAACAATTCAATTATAAATACTTACAGATGATTATATAGTTTAAGTAATAAGTTTCAACTTGTAACCCTAACCTTTTCACTATCTAAAACAAAAGAAGAGAAAGACGAAAGAAAGAGACGTGCAATAAGATAAAGGTATGTATTTTAAACTTCTTCCTATATAATCAAACAAAACTTCCCGATTTTTAGAAAGAAAAAATAATTAAACCAGCAAAGTAAAAATTTACTTGACCTAACTTACCTATACGTATTTACAGTTTAACTAATGACTTGTGATAATACAACCTAAAAAAGTACTTTCTTATTTATACACATCAAAATTAAGAAATGATGAAAATCAAGAAAAGAAATAATTAACCTATACTAAATACATACAATTTGTATTGACGAACCCTAGACAAAAATTTTGATACTTTAAGACAATTTTAAAGAAAAAAAATACCTCGCCTCCACAAAATATACACAATTATGAATTTACAAACCCTAAAAATACAAATAAATGAAATGCTAACAGTCAGTGTTGAATCGAATTGCAAAAATCGAAAACAAATATTCGTCCGTGCGCCTCCAGAATACGTGCGTTCGCTGTGAACAGCTGATTTGGAATGGCGCGGCGCCGTCGAGTCTTCTCTGCGTCCCCGGCAGGGGGCGCGAGGTCGCACGTTCCAGGCCGATGACTGTCTCGGCGGATGCGCTCGCTGCCTGCTACAGCAGGCGAGGGGTTGGGTTAGTCGGGCTCCTTGCGGGGCCCGATGCGGTGTCGAGTCCGGTGGTTTGCCCCGCCATGGGCCGCGCTCTAGCCGGGCAAGCCCGGCGAGCAGCACGCTGTTGGCGGGGCATGGTCGTGTCCAGTGGGGGCGCCGCTAGGGGCCGCGCTCGAGCCGGGGGGAGCCCGGCGAGCGGCGGGTTGGTAGCGGCGCGCGGTCGTGTCCGGTGGGGGCGGAGACTCTACCGACCCGCCGGCGGGCGGGCGGGAGTCTCACGCGGTGTCCGATGGGTCGGTCGGCGCGACCAGGTCTCTTGGGACGCCGAAGCCGTCGGGAGGGCGCCGGTGGTAGGGCGCCAGCTCCCGGAGGTGGTCGTGCCGCGACCGATCGGAGCGCTCGAAGAGTGTGGTGCTCAGGCGCTGCACGAATGCGTCGACGCTCTCGACGCCGAGGTCTCGAGCGATTGTCGCGTTCCGTACGAAGCGCAGGGCCTGTACGATGGTGCGCAGCGACAGTGACTGCTGCGCACGGAGGCGTTTCTTGTTAGTTTCGGACACGAGCGCGTACCATGCCGGGGCGGCGTAGGTGAGCCGTGTCCGAATGTAGGCCTTGTAGATGCCGAGCTTCGCACGGAGAGGTAGCGCCGAGTCGATCACCGGGCGCATTGAGGTAACGCGCGGTGCGCGCCTGAGCAACAGCCTGCTGCACGTGGGGCGTCATTGAGAGCGAGCGGTCGATGGTCACGCCGAGGTATTTAACGCTCGGCGCCCACCGGACCTGCTCTCCCATGAGTGTCATGGGTGTCGGCTTCATGATCCCCACGGCGAGCGCTTGAGTCTTGGCCACGTTCACAGCCAGTCTCCACTTCTCCAGCCATTCAGGGAGTGCATCTAGGGCGCGCTGTAGTTTAACTACTGCGTGCCTCGGGTTTAGCGATGTCGTGTAGTAGGCGGCGTCGTCGGCGTACAGCGCTAGTTTGACGCCGCTCGCGACGGGGATGTCGTCCGTGTACACGCAGTAGCACACAGGTGAGATGCAGCTTCCCTGGGGCACGCCGGCACGGATGTTCCGCTCGGTTGACAGAGTGCCTTCCACTGTCACTTGGAAGGTTCTGCCGTGCAGGAAGGTGGCCACGATCTTAACTAGTCGTCGAGGAGTAGTAGACGGCATGCCAGACGCGGTCGAACGCCTTCTCCATGTCGAGGAATACTGCCGCGGCGCGCTCGCGCTTGTTGCGCGCGGCCGCCAGGTCGTGCAGTACCCTCGCGACTTGCAGGGTGGTGGAGTGTTCAGCCCTGAAGCCGAACTGTTCGCCGCGTGGCTGGAGATGTGGGCGCAAGTGCAACAGCAGCAGCTTCTCGAAGAGCTTCGAGACAGTATCCAGGAGCGTGATGGGGCGATAGCTCCCCGGCAGCAGTGTGTTCTTCCTCTGTTTGGGCAGCATGATTACTCTGCCGGCGCGGCGCGGGTCTCGGCGCGCTTTATATACCCGCGCGCAGTCGTCGTATGCAACCGACAAACGTCCATCCTAAGCTGAACCGCGATTCCTAAACCGATAATTTTTATTTAACTTCTCTATAAAGATATTTATTATTAAAAGATATTTATTATTAAATTAAATTAAATTAAAATTATTATAAAGTTTCAGTAAATTCTACTAACAGAGAAAAAAAGTAGTTATTCATAATAGAATTAACTCTTACTAATAATATAAACGCGAAACTTTGTATAGACACATATTTGTTAGTCTTTCTCCCAAAAACTACTGAACGGATATGGATGAAATTTGGCAAACAGTTAGTTTAGGCTTGGAAATAAGAACACTTATGTTACTTTTTACCGCGGGATAACATCTCAGACCCACGGGAAGCTGGAAGGAATCTGTTCGACATTATTCTTAAAATTCAACAGCTTACAAACTACCTTCAGCCGTAAAAGAACAATGTTTTTTCATTCCCATGGGAGTACTATGATTTCCCTCGGTAAATTATTCTTATAGTATATGATATCAGCCTAAACTAACTTAAGTAGAAAGAATTTAGATGAGCCCTTTTAATTTTTTTCCCATGGTAATCCAGTCAATTCTAAGGTAATAAGTAGCTATAACATATTCTATTAATGATTGTAATTTACCTATCTAGTAACAATGATCGACGTCGTTCGTTGACCAGAACAGGCGTTAAAAAAATAATAAACTACCGATTCCCATGGGAAACGGATGTTTTCCCGCGGTAAAAAGTAGTCTTTTTGTTGCGCCAGGCTCTAAAATATGTCGGTACAAAATTTCAACCAAATCCGTCAAATAGTTGCGGAGATTAATGGAACCTATGTATGTATAAGCATAGAATAGTGACAGACAAACAGACAAAAAAAAGTTAATTACATTTTTGGGTTCGACATCGACATAACAATAACCCCTGCTATTTTTTTATTTTTATTTTCAATGTACAGACAGCACTTTTCTACAATTTTATTATATGTATAGATAGATATAGATTATAGAGCAATTAAACTTCAGTTGATTTCATTTCATCAAAAAACAAACTATAAAAATAAATGATTTCATTAAGAAACAAAATTTTTACTCTTGAATTTTTCAGATTCCATGAATTCGTTATTATCTTCAGTACAATAAATAGTACGCACGAAAATATCCGAACGAAAAACAAATTCAGTATTAAAGCAACATGAAAAAAGAGACGCTATTTTTTCATTAGGATCAATTAACGAAGTTCGATAAGTAAACAAATGTGATGCTGGAATATATCGTGTTCCATTTAAACTGCTTCATTTTGGGCATCGAGCCGATATCGATTCTTGAGGATAAACTAATATGAGCCTTCGATAACAACAATAAGGTGCAATTTCCAATGCAAATTTAGTTTTCTCCCCAGTACAACGAGCTCTTGCTAATTCCAATTCGCATGTGGCGATGACGGCAACTTTTATTTTTTGGTACTTTTCTACTGCAAAAGTAGAACTAGGAACGCTTAGAGTTGTTGAGTTGGCTTCCTCCAAACTTTTGTCGCTAACAGATTTATAAGTTTCGGGATCTTGCTCTCGAATATTTTATTCTGGATAGCGTATAATCGGAACTTTAAGATTGCCTTGTTGATCCAACGGTTCAAACACAGTGGTGTGAAGCCATGATTCAATTCTAGTATCAACCATTTGGTTTTTGAAAAATTACTACTAGATTTTACCTCTATTGTGAAGTTGTATATACCCATAATTTAGCTTAGTTTTTGTGTTACTTATTGTTGATAATTTTTTGGTGCCCAGAAATAAGACAAGATTCAATCTTTTTAGGTCTTAATCCTGTCTGTCTGTTATCGAGTAACTTGAAAGCTACACAGATTCATCACAGGATCTAAAAATTAAAATGAACATCTTATGGTATAGTATAGTCCACCTCTATCCTTGTTATGGCGCTAGTGGTTGCGCAGAGGCACGGAGTTGTGCGCAATCGGCCCTCCCTAATTACCGCCAGTAAAAACTAATTGCAAACGATGGAGCGCCGCCGCCCTCCGGGTAACGTATTCACAAATATTGTGATTAATGCACTGTTTACTGTGACTTTCAAAATTAGCTGTATTAACAAAAAGATTGTTCAAAAACTTCCTTGATTCTGAAATGAAAGTGATAGATTGTGAACGTGGAAGTAAATTGTCGAATGATGATTAGTTTAATAAATTATATTATTTGTAGTAAATAGTTATTTCTCTATTAGCAGGTCATTTTGTTGTACTTTCATGTACGATCAACAAGTCTTTAGAATAGATACTGTAAAAATAAATAAAAAAAAATCCGAACACAATTTTCTGGTTGAATATTTTCTTTTTCCTTTAGCGTCATTATTAACGTGCCAATGTGGTTTATAAATATACGATATACACATTAAGTAGTTTTAAAAAAACACCGACAGCCATTGTTTTCTAACAAATGACTTAACAACCACTTATTAAACCTAGATAGAACTGGTTCCAGCAATAAATATAAAATCCAAATAAGTCTAATAAAACTTCCAGCACGGTTGTTTAAAATGACCCGAAAACTGGTAGAAATTTGACACCATCCCGCAAGTTTAAAAGCTCTCTGAATTCAATCCTTCCATGTAAATGGATTCTGAATGCACTGTGTACATAGATAAATAATTTATTTTACAAAAGGTAAGCAACACCAAACACTCAGTTAATTCTAACGGTTTAAATGCATTAGCGTAATTTATGCAAAGTTTTACCTCAATGCTTGTTTTTAACCGATGTTCAGTGTTGTGAGTATTTCACAGAATAACGTTTTGTTAAACATCAACAAAACACAAGTTTTTCTTTTTATTTTCTCTCCTCATCTAAGGTTTCCGATCTGTATAAGTAAATTCCCACGCAGAGTGAATTTTTTGAGATGGAACATCAAAGAACATTTCCACATAAAAACGGATTTTCTCAAATGAATACTTGTAAATGTTTGTATAAAGCAGCTTACGATGTTTTCTTTAAAAGAAAAAGACGGCTGAGATTAAATAGATTTTAGTTATAAACTATTTTGTTATCAGAAATGAATAAATAATGATTTATGAATAGATCCTAGAGTATAAGAATTTCTAAGAAAGACTCTGGGTCTCCGATTGAATCCCCAATCGTGTAAAGCTACTGATAATTATCAGAAAGGGTTTTAAAAGGATCTGGGCCTTTCCTTATCTAAGGAACATTAGAAAAGCAAGGATGTAAAAGAAAAATGTGTTTTGTAAGTAACATCCTACGCACCCATTAGACCAGGGATACAAATGGCAATACAGGGATAAAATATACACAGTTTGTAGACATTCCTAGATATACATTCCACATAGACACCTTTAAAAACTTACTTGACACTTTGCTTGGCACTATACGTATTTGCATTGGTGATACGTGATTATATATGCATGGTGTTAATTACCCTTTCTAGTTAATAAGGAGATTTTTTGTATCTACGCAATATTACATAGCTGAACGATGTTAAGTAGTTTCATAGCTTGAAAGTTAAATGTCCAATCTTCGTCACCTTATTATAAAATAGTGTACTTAATCCATCCAGTATCATGACTGTACAAATTTGACAAGCAATGTTGAATTAATTTCATTCGTGCGTATAATTCGACGGCCGGCGATAGATACGGTCGTGTTCGTAATTAAAAACAGGTGGTCCCGTATGTACCTGCGAATGATTAAACGGTCATTGCTATTTTGTAGACGAATCCCTTTGACAGCCAAATTGTTGGTCACACAAAATAAGCTTTCACGCTTTGGTAGGTTTCAATTATTTTAATTTGTGTTTGTTACCTAGAGGTACTTTAAAATGGTCTCGTGTGGTAATGGGCTCAACCCTTTTCAAATGTAGTATTTTTAATGCGTTAGGGATACCCCTATCAGGAGCTAATGTCTGTGTTATTAGATAAGTATGTAATTTCATTGGTCATGTTTTAATCATGTTTCCACGAAATGTTCGGTACTTCGTTATCGCAGTGGGTGGACTGGTAATCGTGGGCTAAGTTGAATCATTGCGTGACATGTTTCCAAGTTTATTACCCGAATATTGAAACGCAATGTTATAATGGTATAACATTGCGTTTCAATATTCGGATAAAATGATACGACAAACATGGGTTTGTCGTATCATTTTAGGGGGTAAAGTAGCAACAGACAATAATAGCAAGGTGAACTTCATAAAACGTTATTTAAATAAATCCCAACGTTAGTTACCTCTTTAGACATTATCCAATCAGCTATTGATATTCTTGAAAATTTTAATAAATACTATACAAATACACCTACGATACGGAACACTGAAAAGCAAATAAATTACGTATTTCCTTACCTGTACTATAAATAATCCAGTAGTTTAAAAAACTGACTGCCTCATTGGCCCAGTGGTCGCAATTGCGACTGCCGGACAAGGGGTCTCGGGTTCGATTCCCGGGTCGGGCACAGTATTACTGGGTTTTCTAAAAATCTCAGTAGTAACACGGAGTCTGGAAATGTGTATGTATATAGCAATAGGTTGCCCCCTATTACATGGGACTCGTAACATAAATGGTAAAAGTTATATTGTACAGTGGCATTAAGGGCCGTAATGTGCACCTCTGCCTACCTCTTCGGGGATAAAAGGCATGATGTTATGTTATGTAGTTTAAAAATCCAATAAGGAGTTAGCAACACTAACATTACATAAGGCCACCTACACACGATAAAGTAACATTACCCTCCACAGAGTACTATACCAAGTAAGCTACCGAGTGATCACTAACTTCATAGAGGTATAAGGTAAACGTACAAGATAAACAAAAGTAGTTTACCAAGTTGCTGCTCTCATATATTTACATTAATAACCACGCATACAGTTTATACCAGATACACTTGATAGCTACTGTTCACTTTAAAACATAATTATTGAAGCTAGTCGCAAGTTCTGCTGCTAAGCATGAGTCGCGGAGAACCTAACTGGTTACCGGGGCTCCGGCTCGACATGCAGGAGAAGGAACAAGGTGGTTTTTAGTCAGTAAGAATCTGACACTCCCTCCCGCCTCACCCAGGCGGGAGCAGTCATTCGATGACTATCCCCCCTTAAAAAAAGCATGAAGAACTGTTAGGTTATCGTGCTTATCAAGCAGTATTCCAAGGTCCGGACTGAGAGTCGTGGTTTTTATTACTCATCAGAAGGTGTCGATATTGTATGAGATCTGTTTGTCTAATTCTATAGAAGTCAAAAATTTAATGGTTTGACAATACCTTTCTCAGTAGCGCTCATTGTATAATGGACTGGTAAAATTAAAATTAAGAACAGACTTCATCATCATCATCATCATCATCAACAGCGTATAAGTGGTCCCTGCTGACCAAAGACCTCTTCTCGCACGAAGAAGGTTTGAGCATTAATCACCACGCTTGCTCAGTGCGGGTTGGCGATTTCAACTTATAATTAGAAATTATAAACCTGGGTTTCCTCACGATGTTTCACTTCACCGTTTGTCAGTGGTATCTTGATAATCTTAGAACGTACATACAACTCGGTAAAAGTCATATGAGTACTTGCTGTTGATAGGTTTCGAGCCCGCACTCTCATGCTTGGGAAGCGGGTGTCATATACGTACTTACCCCGGGCCTTCACGACATTTTACACACCAATAACATACAATTACATATTTACTCATCCGGACAATAAACAACGAAACAATAACATTTCCTACCATGACCATTAAAGATTATTAACCAAACCACATGTTGATCAAAAACATTTTTTTTTAAATCTAACAGTGAAATAATCCTAACACCTTTTACAAGCGTCAAGAGATGAATAACTCTGGCGCAAAATAAAAGCCCATATCGTGTGGACTCGTAAAATAAAATGACCGGATTTTTATAACATATTGTGTGGACGTAAATCTTGACACCTGGTTATGAGTTACAACCCTATGGCCACGTTTTACAGTGTTCCTGGGAATTAAATTATCCGTGAATAGGCGCTGTGTCCATTTCGGACATTCCTCGCGAAATGAAATAGAGTTAATGAGAGTTTCGTAGTATGTTGTATTAATCTAGTTGGTTTTTACAGCTTAAAAGCCTAAATATGTTTTGTTTTAAGTTTTAAATTTTTTTGAAAATTTGAGTACTTAAAAAAGTATGGCATTTTCGTTAACATGTTCTCGTATCTACATATGTAGGTATAATAAAGGTGGATGTTACAAGAATGTTATTCTGACATTTCACCGAATCATGTTACAACAGAAACAGGTTACTGTTCAAATATTCTCCTACACTACTACAGAAATCCGAAAAAAATAAATTCAGCACAAACACTAACAAAATTACTGTAATGAAAAATAAATTAAACTTAGACACAACTCACGCTGACTTCCAATTACTTATGAAGTTACAAATTGAATATAAACATTCATATTTGAACGTTTCCCTTCTTTCCTTGTACATAATGATAATCTCGAAATAAATATACTTCACAACTTGTAATCCCGGCTTCGCGTGAGTACAAATCCCGACTTTGTGGTGTAGTTGCTAAAGGATAGAATTAATTATAAAGCACTTTAGTATTCAGTAACAAACAATATTTTATTTCACATCATGATAACGTTTATAATACGTAGAAAAATGTAACAAATTAATGCTGCAGTAACAAATACTACTTGAATAAAGGTCCATATTTAAAATGCAATCAAAACAATTCTACGGATGTTTGTCATAAAAAAATTGGAAATTGTGAGTACGTAAACGGAAATATTTAAACGCGTATTTCTAACCATAAATAAAATAGCCGCAATTTTTTTTTTAATATTATAGATTATTTCTCCACGGACTCTAAGTCCGTGCCCTTGTCATACAGTTTTTTAATTATAATACATCTAGTCAATTTTTATAAAGTAAAGAGGGAACCTAGTTACACACTACAATTAACTACATCTATAATTATTACCAAAAGTATAGGTTACATAATAATTAGGCACTATTTATTTATTTCTATTTCAAAGGCTTTATGAAACCAGCCCACCAACAAGATGGGAGAGCCGACCTGACCCAGCAGAAGGCACCTGTTCACGAGTATGACGTGTGTGTCAGCAATTGGTCCGGTCAACCTTTTTATTGGGAACGGAACAACCCAACACAGAGCGCCACCAACTGTAGGACATTTATGTGTGCATGACGCCTCAACCCTTGATACGTGGGCCGATTCCAATAAAGCGTACAATAGTCCAAAGTCAATTGGTTATATTTTATTTCTACATGTTTCTGCACACACATTTCCTCATGTTGCATTCGTTTCATCACAAGCAACACTCCCCGCCCAAGAGAGCACCCATGACTGCCGCGTCCCTGTGTTTGATAGCCATTTTCAGGTTGTAGTCCTTAATACCTTGCTCACCCTCATCAGCCGCCTTCCTGATTAGTTTGCTTATCGCGTCTTCACTGTTGTCTGTGTAATAGATGCAACCATGCGTGTGACGCGATATTGCTACTACCGCGTGTGGTACGCTGTCATGTATTTGATGTTTCTTCGTTGCTGTGTTGACAACAATCACATTCGCACACGAAAGTCCCTGTGCCTCGTGTATCGTGAGCACGCGTGATCCCACGGTCGACCCGTATCCCTGGTTCTTAAGGGATTCCTTCTCTGCCTGAGTGTGTACCAGGTATAAAGTGTCGGGGAGTGACTTTGGAATCATCGCCCCCGAGAACCTTTTTATCTCGAGGGATCTCACGAACGACCTGGACGAGTATATGCCACTGTAAACTGTGCTGAGGGCATACGCCACATCCATTGGATTTCTGTGGGTGCACATCAATTCCTGGCTTATGGGCGTGATATATGTAGGGCGGCTGTAGAGTAGAGGGAAGAGGTTATCACGATCTATAAACGGAAGCTGATTTATGTCACCAATTAGAAGGACTTCCTTGGCTCGAGTTATTCGGGCGGCCATCACAACGGCTCCAAAGTGGTTCATGAGAGCCTCATCTACCATTAGTCGATGGCAGCTCTCTCGCTCCCCCAAGCCGTTTACTAGGATGGACGCCATTGTTCGAATCCTAGATTTGACGAGTCCTCCGATTCGGCAGGATAGTTTGCCTCTGAGGTCATTTGCTGCTTCGGTTGTCGTGGTGACAATTAGATCTTTGCCCGTTTCAAATTGATCTACTATCCATGTCGTTTTTCCGCAACCAGGGACGCCATTTGTCCAGCGAAACGTCGGAGTATGCCAGTCTCCAAAAACTTCGCCGTCTGATCCAGATTCAGAAATGGGTCTTGCCATCTCTAATATTCTATCATCCAGCATAATTCTGGTGCATTTGGCAACCACTACTAGGGAATCCCCTGGAGGAGTTTTAAACTTTAACATTCCGCATCGATCGGATTCCCTCTCGTCCAGAGACACAAATCCTGCAGTTGCGTTATAAGCAGCCATACTTCGAGTTATAGAGGTTCCTCTCAGTACCCTCGAGGTGTTGTTGTCGTATATGACTGCTTCTGCTGCTTCGAGTCTATCGTTCAGTATAAGCTCGTTTCCTTGCAGGTAAGTCTGCAGAATGGATTCGCATTTCCGCATGTTGACCTGCCTGGTTGCCTTTTAATATAGCCAATAGCCGCCATTTACCTAGTATTAAAAAATAAAAACAAACCTTGAAAATAAAATTAATAAAATTGTTATTATAATAAAACCATTAAAAATATGAATTGCTCCGTACCGTTTAACATTCACTACATCAATCGAAATTCAATATGACATCGACGTTGATTGCGGATGACAATTTTTTGTTGACTGTCGACTTTTGGCCCAATTATTGTAGATATTTTTGTTAGTAGGTTAGTCCCGTTTAAAAATAGAACTTTTTTATGGATTTTCATTGTATTTTTTATTAATAACAATTGGCTTGACCTCAAATAGTTGATGATGTAACAAGCAATAGTTTTTAATAAATTCTTAAACTGACTAACAACATAATAACTAATGAAAAGCAGATTTAAAATAGTAGCTATCTATTTAGGTATGTTTTGTAAGGTATCTTAAACTTAGGTATGTTATGTTTTCCCAGTGTGGGCTAGCCATGCTTCGACACGAATAGGCCGCCTCAACCGAAGTCATACCACGGCTTCACAGAAAACCAACGTAACGTAACAAAACGTAAAAAAAAAATAAAACAACGTAAAACAACGATTGCGTTGTGTAACTTCACTCACACGACGAATCGTGTGTGAAGTTACCAGGCACTTCTCCCCGATTTCATCAATTCCTGAATTACCAACAATTCTTAAATTCGATAAATTCGGTAACCGGTAACGACTCTGGTGTTTCAGATGTCCATGGGCGGCGCCGATTGCTTACTATCAGGTGATCCGACAGGAAATTAACCGGCTTATCCCATAAAAAAAATAAACAGACCTATACACCCTTTTGAAGTAAACAATGTTGTGATATCAAAAAGTAATTAAAACCAACAAAGTAAAACAGAGAAAGTATGTATATAGAGGTATGACCATAAAAGTGAAGTATGGTACTTTCTCTTCATAACCCCTCGATAACCGCATAACTTACTGTCAAACTACTTATTTACAGTGACTCGTAAAAGAACTTTCTACGATAAATTTTGATGTTCAACCCCTAGAGTAGAGGGTTGTGACACGAAATACTATGTATAGTATAAACTTGATCAGTGCCTGCAACTTCTATATCAGAATCGAGACGGAAAGCATGAATTTTATCCACCACATCATCAACAACAGCTTCAACAGTTCTTCGGGAACAGAGGCCTCATCTTCATATAGAATACCATAATTCCCACGTGTGGCAAGTGGATTGGAGATATCAATTTTAAAGTTTCTCGGTATCTGTTAAGTCTATGGTCACTTGTAGTGCTTACAATACCCGAAAGAAGAGTTGAGATAGTGACACGTATTTTTTATTATGTCGTAACCATAAGCCATGTTCTTTCTGTCACAATTAAAAGTTCATGTCCTAAGCTAAGGACTCACGGCGCGATTTTCTCCACCGCGGTTGCAGATATGTAGGTATGTAAAAAATCAAACCAATTTTCACGGCGCGTTTTACGCCCGTGGCAGTGGCGATTGTTTGCGGCTCTTGGAGACGGCGCGATTGGAGAAGATCGCGCCTTCTTAATGCGCTGCACTGGGACACCATGGTGACACAAGCAGTAACACCACCATGGTGTCTGTATGGTTTGTCTATACGGGCCACCATACAGACCACAGACAAACACACCAGAGTCCAAACAGTACACTGCGACAGTATCAAAATGAACCTCGAAAAGATAGCACTGGCGGTTGAACTGGCAACTGAGTGAGTGAGACACCATACAGTGCCATAGTAATAATTATGTGGCGGCACAATCAGCGTTGTTGCGCGACCAGTAACATTCCAATATCATACCTAGGTAGGTATGATATACACATGTACAGGTGTACATATTGCCATTTGCCATAGGTCTTCTATTGAATCGCTTCACGATTGTTGAATGATATAATGTAACGACTCGTAATGATTTAGTTAGGCACAGCTAATTCAATGCATGAATATCAATACTATTACAGAATACTTAAATTGTGAATGCCTCATTATTCCGTGAAAATACCCAGAATTTCGGCAAATAACAACGAATGACTATCATTGTACCTTTATGATACCCGTGACAGTATAATAAACCCTGTGATATACCTGTGCACATAATGAATGGTTCCTGATATTCATATTTCTGGCAGGAATTTTGAACACTGGCTGCATAGTTCCGATGCATGTAAGTGCAGCTCCAACATTCACCAAACGTAATCCCTTAAGCCGAGAGAAGTGCATTACGTAATTAAACAATATGAATGCGGTAAAACCTATGAGAAGTTATGCATACAAGTATAAAACGAGTAAATATGAAGTCAATATGTAATCGGTGCTTTAATTTTAATTCATTCGAGAGGATTTCCGTAAATCATTCCACTGTAGTGATCATAACACAATGTTTTTTAAATTATTTTATTCATTAGAACTCAGAAATAATATAACATCTTAAAATATGTTTGAACAGTATATCTGAATCTATTAAAATACAATAAAGCACTTGTGTACTTGACCGATATTTATTGTGTTAAGCGTTAGCATTTCTAGAAACTCGTCATAATTATTCTAAATGCACAGTCCGTTCAAGGAAAACTGAACGATTTTCTCAGAAAACAAACCCCAGTTCTCTGAATCATTAAGCTGCACCCTTTGTTTACTGATACAAACTATGACGGCCCCGATTCTTCACTCCCTTCTTTGTAGTGTTACATGTCTAACAAGGCGATTACTTCACACTTATCCGCAGAAAGTGATTTGGAGTTAGAAACAAAGTTCTTTGAAGAACATTGGGGCCAGACTCAGGTGCAAAACTTACTGTAGGTAGGTACTCAATCAAACATCAATCTAACGTTACGAACACGTCCATCCTCGTTACTGGAGGAAAAACTTTTTAATTAGATACACTGTTTGCTCACTAACTACGTTCCGGACTTCCTAATGAACTCAACTAATTGGTGTAATGCGTAAAGTGAAATCGAGGTTCAGAGGTCGATAACAAAACTTACGAATATCTCTTTCTTTGCTCTCCTAACGCGCGGTAACGTTTACTTGTACGTTTGCCAACATGTAAGTAAGGACTCGGGACGCTCCAGTGAACTTGATTCAATTGAAGACTTCGCCAGTATGAAACACTTTTTCTGCGCGAGTAATGTGTTACGTTATCGTATTTTCGTTGATTCTCCGAGATCATGATCAAAATGTCCGTTAAAAGCAGACGTGTTTTTACGGAAATGGAATGAGGTATTTATTAAAACTCGCGTCCAACATTCCTCTTCAAATATTGTAACAACGTGTGTTCTGAATTAGCCGACAATGTGTCGAGTTCATAATAACTTTTCGAATCCTGTTCTAGCGGCACGCGTCGCTCTCAGCTTACAGAACTTAAATAACTGACAAATTGTTGGTTAACTATGAACATATTGAAACACCTGCTTGTTGTATTCACGAAGATGCATTAACCTTGAGATTAATAAATAGTTTGTAACCATGAAATATTATAATTGTTTACAAATTTTTTTCTATGTGTGTGTGCAATAAAGTATAAATAAATAAATAAATATATAAATAAATAAATAACATACCTAAATACACCTTATACACAAAGTATTCGTCGTCACTAATTAAACATGCACCTACACTGTTTGTGTTCTTTCTACGAACTTAGCTTATACTGGTTCCAGTTCCAAATAGATATGTTGATAGAATCACCTAGTATTAGTCTTACGTACGTAGATAAAAGAGTAATCTTGTCTATGGCCATAGTTTATACCAAAAAATCTTGTAGCAGCATATGTGATGAGTAGGTATACATTACACACACGGCGCCGACTCAGTTGCTGAATTTTATACAGCAAATATTGCCTGAACGTGACTTCTGTAGTGCTCACACACACATGCGACCACATTACATATGTACTCTCTATGTACATTGCTCTTGTGTGTTTTTATACCGACATATCCCAAGCGCCGCTGTTAAACAAATTTTTCCATATATCCATTGTTTAGGCACTAGAGGTACAGTGAGACACGTACATTTTACAAAAATTTTTTTCTGTTCCCACCAAAATAAGGTTTTATTCATGAAGCCGGTGACCGATGCGGGATCGTTTTACGATCGTCGATTTGCAAGTGTCTGGTTCGATTCCTGATGCAAATTCTTCCGTTTTACTGCCACACAATAAAACCGCTCGCTTTCATAATACATTTTCTTATGGTAGATATATACCCAGGCGCCTCGCCAAGAAATTTATATTGGTTTTCGAATTGTTATTAGATGACATGCCAACATATTACGTGAACTGGTAGTGTACTGTTTCTCAATATTAATATCAAAATATAAAATTAGAGATAAATGTTAGTGAAATCATTACACACGTTGTACTTTTTACTAAATCCTACTGCAGAAACCATGTTATCAAAACATTTCACTTTGTAGTGGCACCGCAGACTATGATTATACTCCACAAAAGATGAAATGAATGAGTTCTGACCACATGTGGTGTCACAGGATAATGCACGCTACGAGAACGCAATTTAGGCGCAGTCGGCCCCACGTTGGGCGCCATTCGTTCCCCTCCATGCTAATAAACTCGAAACTTTGTAACGCCAACCTTAACTCAGGTAAAATGTTAATAGAATATTTTAGGCCGGTTTAACATGCTTTTAGATTATCACTTGTTCACAAGTTTTTTGGGAATACGTTTAAATATTTACAATGTAAATAAGAATGGCATAAAGGCAAAAGACAAATTAACAAATTGACAATAGAAATGTTATGTACACGAAAGGAACAGCAAAGTGAAAAAACGAGACAGAAATAGCATGTATTTTATTCACGAGCCGCCAGCAAAGCTATCAGACATGTCCAAACTTCGCTGAGTGCAGCTTGCTTTATTTCCGTTTGACCTGTCTCGTTCGACTCGGCGATATTCCTGGAGCACCACGACCCAGACATGTTCAATTCACCGACAAGCCTGCAAGTCCTGACACGTCTCTGCACTACCCAATTTGAATATTTAATTGCGATTATTTTAGCGCAACTGTGACTAATTTATAAAGCAAATTGACGTGTCTAGTGTAGATCGCACGCCACTAATGGGAAAGGTTTATTCCTGGACATTTCCGTTTCGAAATGAATCAATTGAATTTTAAATTGTGCGCATTTGCATATACGGTGGCGACCGGCTACTTTACGATTGCCGACCAGTTTCGTATTCTTTGTTTGGTGTTTTATTTTGTGCATTTCCGAGCGAGAAAGGTACGTGATACGGCCGCGCCCGGCTCGCTCTTGCCTCTTTTCATGAAATATTTTCAGCTTGACATTCTACAATTTCAATTGCATATCTCTTCGAGCAAAAGTGTTTGTTAAAGTATCGTTTTGTTTTATTGTGTTCACGTTGGCGGGATCATTTTCAATTTAATTCCTGTGAGCAGAGTAGTTTGGTCGCGTTGCAGTGAATATGTTGACCAAAAATTTTGGATGTGTCTCTCGTGACACATAGAAAGCGACAGAGCTAGCTCTAACTTAAAGTTAACTTAGATGTACAGCCTCCAGGGGACCGCGCTCCCGACCCACAGTTGACATTATGTACGCTAGGAAAACAAATTCATTGCGAACGAAATATATTGAATCATTTTGTTAAGTTGTTTTTCATCTGTACTAAAACATCACGCCTCTTGTTATCCCAAAGGGTAAGAAGAGGTATGCAGCTCAACCATTTTTCACCGCTTATGTTTAATAGGCACAGATGGGACCGGGCTGGGACGGGTAAACATTAGGACACATGTAATATTTTTTGTCCGCATAAGATGCGCCTAATTATCGTGTCGCAACTATGTTGTACCTCTACATACAGTCGTATTCGTAGGCGTGTTGTATTATTATTATTATTACTATTCAGGCTAATTTGAGAGACCTTAGCGAATCCCAATACTGAGATCATTAAATTTTCACGGAACAGTCGCTTGAACTTGTAAATATTTGATGATCTAGTTTTAAGTATATTTGTATCTCCAGTTTTCAAGCGACGCCCACGTCTAAGTGGTAAACAAACGGCTCGATTTGTACTCGGAACACTTGTCAAGCTAAAATCGACTTTATAAACACTTCGCATTACTTGATTGGTAGATTAAAACTTTCTTCTTCCCCTTACTTCTATGTTTTCACATATAACAACGAAAGGGGCCAGTTATTCCCCAAAGGTAGAGGTGTACCTCACCTTTTGATAGTTTTCCTTAGTTTTGTTGTAATGAAGAACAAATGCCTTTCTAGATTCAAAGTCAGACTAGGTTTTTTCTATTTCTAGTAATGATCATACTTGTAGCTCAATGAGTAGGTTCAAGCGTAGTAAATTTCACATTTGTTTTTCGTATACCCTATTTCCTAGTCTTTCGTTCCTGTTCAGTGGAAGAATACACTGATATTTTTATTTTTCTTGGAACTGATTCTATTCTGACAATAGGTGGCTCGTCGGGTAACCTTATTTATTATGCTGTGCCATTGAGAACCAAGGAGCTTGTTTCAAAGGCCACGTAGGTAGTGTTTAGAGCGCTGAAATAAAATTAAATAAAGGATAAAGCCTTGTGATCCGTGCTTGATAATAAATACCTCACCTTCTTGATAAATACCGAGAATATCACGACATTTTGCGCGGTCGATACACTAAGGTAAATATGAAGTCTCATGGTGTCATGCGCGATACAGAAATTCTTGGAAGACGAGGATCAGAACTTCATAAAGTATTTATACTTGATTGTTTTGTTATTATTGTCTGATTGCAGAACTTTTGGCCATTGTGATGGAAAAGAAACTACAAAATATTTTCTTCATATATACTTACTAATAATTTGTAAATATGTCACGCCTATTGCTACGTAGGGTCCACGAGCTTTAAATATTCTTGAAATACATTGTTTTTCGCTTCGAACTGCATTTAAAAAAGCAATAATAATTAAAAAAGTACATTCACAACGTGTGTTATAGGCAGCTCTAATATTCCGACCACAGTTCATTCATCGGGAATCAGTAGTGCGCGAAAGAGAGCTGAATGTGTGCTCCGGTCGAATAGACACCGCGAATGAAAACCCTCTCAATTGAAATGTTTATTCAAACACAATACTCAACTTATATAGAGGTATATGTACTGAACTGCCAATGTTAGGAGAGACTAACTATATCTATATATGGGGTACTTCATAACATGTAGTTAATTTACTGTCAGATCAATTTATTTTAAAACCATGATAAAATTGTATTATGAGTATTTCAATGTAACCTATTAATCACTGTTAAATTATGTCGTCTCACTAAACAGCTAAACATTTATTTAACAAGCATCATTTTTCACAGATAAGAAAAACATGCAAATCATTTAATCAAAACAATATCCATCAAAATACTAATAAGAGTCGAGTCGGCTGACCAATTAGTCGAGTGAATTTAAATTAAGAACTTCACTGACGCCACGACGTCGACCAATCGGGCGCGTAATTTGACAAGTCTTTAGATTCGGATCAAGAATTTCCGTAATAATATTAAAAAGCAACTTTTCACTTTTGTGTTTCGTTAAAAACTCCACTTTTGGAAGTTTATATACTTACGTCGCTATTAAATGAAGGACTTCTTTTTTGTTTGTTTAACACAAATACGACGAAGTTGGCGTTGTTTTCTTTGGCGTTCGTACTTTAAATATTGAAACGCTGTAAATATTTCACAGTTGAAATAGTTTTTCTTTACGGTTTTGTTTGCCTCGCGTAATTTTAAACAACATAAAACCTTTACTGCTCAATTTTATGTTTAGCCGTGAATATTTTAATAAAAAAAATGAAGAAGGCATTTCTGACGTTTTATTTTGGCCTATTTTTCCGAATAGGTTAGCAACCTATCTGGAAATAATGACGACCTCATTATCTTACTTAAGTAAAATATGATCCGTTGAGGATATTCGTTAAGATCGTCCTACTTAATAAATTATGTACATTATTTTTGTATTGAGCCTAAGAAATTAGATGGGGATGAACATGGTGTCTTCCAAATATATTTTAATTAAAGTAGCTCGTAAGATTTAAGCAGCGATGCGATCAACGCTTTAAATTTACCGCTCTAATTAAAACTATAAGCTCGTGAAACCGATAGCTATCTGCGATACTTACCTTGTTATTACGTTCAGCTACCATGCGTGAATTTATCTAATATTCCACAAGTGGATATTAATATCACTGTTTCTTTTTGAAAATATAAATTTCTTGCAATTATCTGCGTTATTACTAGGTACTCGTAATACCTTTATTATACGAGACAAAAATTAAAATCAATCAAATTTGATCGATTGATGGTGATAAGTACCGCAATAATACATTCATTCAGTGACTGAAAATCTCATATCTTAACAATGGCAAGAGACGTCTCGAAACCAACAAAACCAAGCCATCATTCAACGAATACTTTTAATTTGACAAAAACAGTATAAAATGAAATAAAAAAGGCAGAAATTGCTGACACAAGGGGCGCCATAATGAAAGGTAAAGATAGAGTTGTTCAAAGGTTCCGGTCATCGCACAATCCCGACGCCAGATGGCTCTTCTGTATACCTAATTTCCTCACTCGCCCCGCTCACGACTTCTTTGCTAATTAACTAACTGGCTCTTAATAGTTTAATAAAGGTTTGTAAAAAACGACACTTCATTTCCTTGCTGTAATTAGTTGACCGCGGATGATTGCTCGAAGCTGTTCGATGAAAATCCACTCCATTATTCCGTCGTAGTCAGTCTTTGATTAATTTAAATTTAACCTTTTACCGCTAGTAAGAATTACTTACCTCTACGAAAATATAATATTATTATAAACCAGGTGAAAACTTATGTTTCAAGAGGAAAAATACAACGGCAAACTTTAAGAATAATGTAATTAGAACGACTAAATAATAATGACAAAATTATTAAAACCTCAAATTAAGAAACTATCAAAAAAATATTGGTTGCCAGAACAAACGTATTAGCGGTCTAATGAATGTCGAACAAAAAGGTACGGAGGGACGGTTATGCACTCCACATGCCTTTTATACAGACCTAAATTTTCTTCTACCTTCAAAGATTCCCATCAATATATGTATATTGTTGTTCTACTAGCTTATCTACACGTGTAACTTTAATACGAACTTGACGACAAATAACAACTTCAGTGTTTACCTATTACGTGGAATTGTAGCCATTGTAGGTACATTGTTACTGTCACACACACACACACACACACGCACGCACGCACACATACACACTGCCCACTGTTCCTTCTGCTAAATAGATTACAACAATGCTAGGACTATTTCTTATCGCGTCACAAATCCACGTTATACAAATACATGACAAAAACGAGTAGGGGTTGATATTTCAGAGAAAAGAAAATGTTACTCCGAACGGCCTAGAGCAACGATCCGTAAAATAGTCTTGTGTCCGTTTTAAGGCACATCCACAAAAACAGACATATTTCATGTGAAGGGATAATGCCGTAAAACAGGCATTTTGTACTCGACACGGATCGAGGAAAAATCAATTTTGTGTACTTGACTATCTTGGTCCTATATCTAGTCCTATTTATTACTTGGTCTTGGATATTCGATTTTACCTAGATTTTACTTAATTCTCAGCCTTCGCTTCTTTTTAAGGATAACACATAAAACCACTGGTCCTTATAATATATACAAACATCTAGGTACATAAGGTTGGGCTTTAATCTCAAAAACTGGTTCAAATTTTAATAACCCTTTAGTTGTTTTGAGAAGGTAGCGGTGGTTTTGATAATTTACTGTATATTAAACATTGTGATGTTTATTGAAATTTGTCATTTCTTAACAAGTTATTACGAATGGGTAGCAAGTTTAGTGAATTTACAAAAAAATAGAACAAAACGTAATACCAAATTGGATATTAACAGGAATTTCAGTACTAAGGTACGTAAAGCAAATGTAAACATACAAACGTAATCTTATCTTAACTTTAAAGGAACACTTGAACTAATCACCATTTTATGACTTAAGTACTATAAATACGTATCTACTATTAATATAACCGACACTGGATACACTTATTAGGAAAAATCCGGAAAAATTAAACAAAAGCCGGTAGGAAAAAAGATTTTAATTATAGTACACAAATTAACTATTTATTACGGCCTACTCGCTGTTTGACGAGGTAACTGGACTGGTTTCAAGCCACACCAAGGGTTCATAACCAAGCATCGCGCAGCCAAATGAGTTGGGTGAATAAGGCATTTTTATATGTAATAAGCCGGTAAACGAGCAGATGGATCACGTGATGGTAAGCAATCGGCGTCGGCCATGGACACCCGAAACACCAGACTTGTTACAAGTGTGTTACCGGCCTTTTGGGGATAAGAAATATGAGGATTATTGGGGTTTTATGGGTTTGAGGAGAGGGTAATTGCGTTATAAAACATAATTGGTAGATTTATAACAAAAAATACTGCATAATGATATAAGATAAACATAATTTAATTAATCATTTTAATAGTAGAATTAGTTTTGTTTATTTATATTATATTAAATTACTAACAATAGGTTAAGCTCATTGTTACTAACAGTTTATGGACTCTAGGTCTGAAATAAATGATTAATAATTAATAATAATAATACTGTATGGATTAGCATCACTCTCAATCGCCATTGGTGAGGCAAACCAGCCCTGATGACTAGTGTGGTGGTGGATGATGCGGTGGGTGGTGTGGTGGATGATGCGGCGGATGATGCGGCCCGGGCGGATGATGAGGCCCTGGTGGGTGGTGTGGTGGCCCATGTCCCGGAGGATGGTCGCCTGGGTGGTGCGGTGGATGGCCTGGGTGCGGCGGTGGTGACATTTCTGTTAAAAAATACGTATTGGTTATTTTTCCACGTAAGAAGGTTATAAACGCAACAGCCACTTTTCACTGATTGCTATGGTCTCATGTAACTGGGAGAGCATTCCATACATCAGGAACAATTGTCGGAACTGAGAATTGTCGGAAACTAAAAATTTGAATCACCGGCCTACCGATACCAAATATCGTTTGTAACCACCTGGGGGCTTAATCTTGAATCCAATTCCGATCGATCGACATTGGTATTATGAAATTTCGTACTCTCGAGTTGCAACACTAGCGCCCATTGCATCCGTATTGCGTGGATATTGAATGAACTAAATGGTATTGAGTTTGTCTTTATATTCCGTACTCTGAATGCTATTTTAACAGCTACGATTTTGGTTGTATAGTTTTGACATTCAATAATTATTGAAATTATATTAGATTGAAATTGCATTGACATTGAAATTGGTTTCAAGAGTAAGCACCCAGGTTTGGAAGGAAATGAGTAAGGCAGTGGTAACATCACTAAGAAATGAGTACCCAGGACGTGTCATCGCTAACATTCAGGCAGTATCTTCCACACCTACTGCGAATAAGGTAATGTATGAAGTACCTCACACGCTTATAATATTTTTGTATTTAAAAGTACCTATATATATTTTTACTTCCGTATAACACAAATCAAGAAATAAAAAGAGGACTGTTTTAACCTGGCAAAAAAGAGAAAAAGTTTATTCTACACTGTTCTAAGATATCTATCATTTTCATTTAAATTTAGTTCCTGTTTTAAGCTCCTATACATATCTACTACATATTATCCACGTACTACAAATCGGGCTCAGTTCCAATTCCAAGTTATAATTTCTAACTTTTGTAAGTTAGTGGCTTGGCGGCCATTTTACGAATATACGTTAGAATTAGAGGGCGCCATGATTTGAGAGCTAACTACCACCATGGGTACATGTTGTGGCAAGATGAATGGTCTTAAAGTTTTTATCAAGAAGAAAGATATTATATATGATGTTGTCTTATTTAGGAATTCTTTAAAGGACTTCTTGAGGTCTAGATTTATCATACCTACTTTTAACAGTAGCTTAAGAATTGTATACAAAAATTAGGCTTAACAGAATGTAAAGGTACTTAATATTGAATTGAGTATTTATTTTGCAATTTCAATGGAAGAAATCAACTTTATGTTATAATTTAATTGTTTGTTTAATGAGCGTCGCTAGCCATCAAACATTAAAGTCTAGCGAGTTAAGATTTAAGGCGTATGTAGAATTTCACTAAATAAATTTCATCAAAAATAAATTAGAGTAAAATTATACAGTAAGTAACTTACCGTAAAATAAATCTTAAATAATTTCTCACAGAGTGTTCCTGATGAAGGTTATCGTTAACATTGGACTACTAATGAGATCGAACGATGAATATATACGGACACCCTTATCTAAACCAGCGAGCGGGTGAATTGATGTCTTTATCTTTTACAAGCGTTATCCAATACAACAACGTCTAATTCAGGTTTTACCACATCATACGTGGCTCACTTCATGTCTCGGTACCACTCATAGTTCTAGCAAATCCTCTGAATCATAACAATACGTTTAAGTTTAAAAGAAACAGTTATTAAAACGAGAAGAAACAAATGAAGCCCCAAAAGGACAAACTGTAAACAAAAACGAAATAGGTAGCTGTTACAAACATCCTTTTTGAAAATCGATTGGGAATTCCGCCCCTTCTATATCCCAACAGGAAAATTCCATTTTCCAAATACAAAACTGTGAACAGACGACACAAACCTAAATACCTTGTAAGTAAACGAAGCGCAATAAGTAAATAGCATTTTCTGCTTTGAGGAAATTTCAAAACAAACGGGCTATGAAAAACTCCGAACAACTTTTAACGGATTGCCGTTTCGTTGACGAAGTAAAATTATTATTTAGTGGCCTATTGCCTTCAATGAGCCTTGATAGTTTGCCCTTCGTTTGAAGAAATATTTGCGGTCTCTTTTACTGCAAACTTATTTACGTTTTAATAAACTGTCTTTCCTGCGGTTTGCTTTTAAAATCAATTTGCTTATTGACTCTCAGAGTTTTTATCTTAAAATACTATCTCACCTTTTGTTGGGTTTATCTGTTAAGCATACTTATCAATCTCTCAATGAGCCCAATAGGATTATTGTTATCGATTGATTATTATTATTCTCCTCAACTTCAATTCGAACTAATCAAATATAATTTACCACCTCCGGCTAATAGAATACTGATTGCGATTATTTTAATATACTTTTAACGTCTCATAATTTTTAAACATTTATTAAATGCTGCGCATGCTGTATACACTTAAAATCATCCCACATTTGTAAATTATTTTAATTAATTTTCGGTGTCGTAATAAAATGGACAAAACATAACTCACGGGCGTAAATGAAGCTTATTTCATAATACAACTTATTAAAAATTCACGTAATAAATGGCGGATACATATTGTAATTTATTAACGAAAATGTGAACTGATTATATTGTTACTTATAGTTTAAATGCCGAGTAAATATTGAGCTGATTTATTTTAGTTACTATCACACAATGCAAGTCATGACACAAGTCTATTACTTATTGAACATTCAATATAGATGTTATAAAGGGCTTAGCAGTTCAATATGTCTGGGTAAAAGTCTTTACTAAATAATAATTGGACGTAAAATCAATATTTACTTTATTCAGGCTATAATCATGACTCACGTCAATGAATTTTACTAACTCGATAGTACAAAAAGCACTTATAAGGTCTCAGAAAATTGCACTACAAGCGTACTTTAAATATATTTCTTTCTTTAGATAAATTTATTTTTAATATTAAAGACACTGCCTCATTGGCCGAGTGGTCGCAAGTGCGACTGCCGGACAAGGGGTCTCGGGTTCGATTCCCGGGTCGGGCAATGTATTACTGGGTTTTTCTCAGTGGTAGCACGGAGTCTGGAACTGTGCCCGGTATATGGCAATAGGCTCACCCCCTATTACATGGGACTCATAACATAAATAGTGAAAAGTGGGTGTTACATTACAGTGGCATTAAGTGCCATAATGTGCACCTCTGCCTACCCTTTCGGGGATAAAAGGCGTGATGTTATGTTATGTTATGTATTAAAAACAGAAAGTAATGTAGAAAATTGAAAAGAAGATTGCTGTCGGTCGTATTACACAGCGCGTTTGGCACTGCAACTACTGAAATAAATAGGTACGTACTTACATGTAGTTTTTCATATTTTTTTTTCCTGACCACCTAATTATTACCTGATCACCTGGCAATGGACGCCACCCGTGGATGCTCGGAACTCCAGAGGACTTACACAAATGTGTTGCCGGCCTTTTGAAGCCTATAGAACCTCCGATCTCACTCATACAGTGGAATACAATGCATAAAGTTCTAACCAGATTTATCTAAATATTATATACTGTTTTACATATCATTGTAAACTAAAAATAGGCAGGCTGATATATTATACCATTATTGCGATGTTATGTGATAGGAAACTGAAGTACCTGTCCTTATCAAAAGATTTTAAAGTGTTTGGTGCTACCCAGGTATCAGTAACCACTGCGTTTACTAGGAAATACATACTTGTTAATATATGTTTATGCTATAGGAGTTATTTGCACTAGTAAGAGTGTCCATTAAAATATGAGATATCAGTTGAGCTGTCAGCTGAGTAGTATCTAATGCGTTTTAGTTTCTTTTGGAAAGTTCATAAGTTCTTATATAATACGCACGTTTTCAGGACAGTGGCTTAGGATATGTAACAGCTTTAACTGACATTAATATAAACAAAAGGGAAAAGAAAGGTGTGCAACACCTGCAATTGCGTTATTGCAGAGTTCTACTTACAATTTTGGTACAGATAACTAAAACATTTTTATGTTTGCTTAACCAAAAAGTTGGTATGAAACCCACATTGCTTATATGCTTATGCTTATTGCTTATTGCTTATTGCTTATTGCTTATTGCTTATTGCTTATTGCTTATAATATTATAAAGAGGAAAGATTTGTACCTATTTTTGTATGTTTGTAATGAATAGGATCAAAAAGTATCGGGCCGATTCAAAAAAATCTTTCACCAATACCTCTAGAATGCTACATTCTTCTAATTTAACATATAGGCTACATTTCATTTTGAAAAAAATTAGGGATCCTTGGTAAAATTTGAACAATGTAACCGAAGGTGTAGAAAAATGAGTCTTAAAATGTCTTTCGTCGAATGCGCTGCCGAAACTATTAGCGATAGAACAAAATAATGTACAACAATATTGAAGAACATCATAATGTCTACAAAAAACTCCGTAGCATATGTCCAACTATTGTAGTTATGTCACTACAACAATCCAAATGTCCAAAAATAAATAATTGTCTGCCCCGTGCGAAGCCGGGACGGGCTGCTAGTTGCTTATAAAGAATATTACAAAGAATAGTCAAAGAGCAGCCATTATTAATACTTAATCAAAACTGAAATATGAAAGAGAAATAAAACAAAATAATCCTCTAGACGTAGACAATTTTTATTCAAATCAATATAAAATACTTCAACAGATCATCTGAGTTGCTTGGAATAAATTAATAGTTGAATCTTAACTGGCCTTTAATTAAATTACCTACAGCAACAGTTCCGAGTTTAATTTAAGACAACATTAACATTTTTATCTATATTCCTTGGATCTTAATTCACCGTGTTCACCGTGAAGGCAGCGATTAACTTATGTAATTAAAAAGAAAACTTTCACAATACGTAGCTAGGATACGACTTTATTGGAATATCACTTCCATTTATATGTACTTAAGATTAAAATTTCCATAAAAGAATAGGCGGGATCCATTAGGACCTATCGGATCCCTACCAATGTGGTCCATGTGGGCCAGGGGGTCCGTGGTGGTGTGGTCCATGGTGATGGGGCGGTCCGTGATGGAGCGGTCCGTGATGGGGCGGTCCGTAATGCGGTGGGCCGTGATGCGGTGGGCCGTGATGGTGAGGTCTGTGGTGATGAGGTGGCCCGTGATGGGGTGGACCGTGATGGGGTGGCCCGTGATATGGTCCGGCATGGGGTGGCCCATGATGGGGCGGCTCGTGATGGGGCGGCCAGTGATGAGGTCCATGTGGTGGCGGCATGTTATCTAAAATAGACGGATGTAGATTTTATACAATTTAATGCACAAAAGATTAGTTATTTAGTAGACACGAATCCACATACAGAAAACTATTTGACACAAACAAACTCTAATTCTGATAGTCAGGTAAAAAAAGTAAAATCACAAATCACACAGAATTTTCTCATTTGGACGATACGCTATGCTATCATTGAAATATTTACCTCCACACTACATGTCTTAATTGGTCTGATATCAAGGGATCATTCGATGTCAGTCATTAATTAACTCGTTATTTTTGGGACAATACTATATTTTTACGTTTCGATTAATTACACTCATTTTAAATATTCTTAACATTAATCAACAGTTCCATTATTGGACCAACTTACGTGAGTTGCCCATTTGCACAAGAAATCTGGCCAAGAATGTTATCTAAATACAAAAATAAATCATTTAGATGACCACAATCCAAAAAAGGTTTTAAATAAAAGTTGATAAAACTTACTTTTGTTTAAACTAATATTTCAGTTGAAAGTTGACCGTTTCGTAGCTGTTTTGGCTGTAGAATGCCGTTAATTACCTAAGTACTCACATGTTATCTCGTTATATTGTTGGCTTATCTTTCATCGATATCCGAGAAATCGATATCAGGTTTTGTGAATGTCCCGGCCATAACACAAATAGTTACATCACGTGTTTGTACTTAATTTAATATTACATTTTAGTGTTTGATATTTTTTGGGAAACTGTTTTTGTTCTACATATAGAGGTATATATAACGCATGTTTGTAATCAAAGCCATTTCATAAATCAATCACTTATTATCGTTTAAAAATAGGCAATTTATGATAAGTTATATTTATCGATGTAGATTATAGAGGTAAAATATTCGACAATTTGAATAAGTAATTCATGTCTAGGGAATGTTAGTTCTTAAATTATATTTGTCTACATCCTTACAACACGTAATGGGGGCCTTGGAATAAAAAAGTATCATGGATAACTCGATTACAATAATAGAATAACGTCAAATTACAGACATACATAATGTCAGAAAGAGTGAAAATAAACTAAGACTAAGAATTATTTAACTCGTCGAGTACCGTCATTATAGACACAATTCTATAATTTTTCTATAACAATAGGTTGCGGTCACCAGTGACCGCTTGGTGTTTGACAGTTTAAGAAGTATTATGTAAGAAGAATCTATATCAAATTGATTAAATTTTTTTTATTAAAATTCATAGCTTTCTACCTCTATATAGATATTTTTCAATTTATAAAAATTTATTTGTGAAATTTATGGAAATTTGAAAAACCCATTTTCGTATTAAAAATAATTACATAACTAATATTATTATTAGCTCTGTGTCTAGAGCGTTGAATTTACTTACATTCATGTCGTTAACCCCGAAAACTGGGAGGGTGTAGGTACATTATTATCAACAGTTTACATGTCTGTATCAATATTCAGAGTGCCTATTTTTGTCATCAGATATCTAATTGCATTTATAATGCAGTAATTTTAGTAAAAGTCACGAACTATAGAATATAACTTTACTAATCTAATAAAAACACGGACCAGCGGACCAGATCCAGCAAAGACCTAATTTGTACCATTTCCAAACAAAATTTGATACGGCTGCACCTGTCCTTTTCTTATTTTCCTTATAGATCCGGTGTTAACGAGAAAATACACATTTTAAAGTAATAATTTTATTTGATACGATAAATATAATTATGTATTTCATCAGCAGTAGACGAAATGCTAACATCTTATCTTGACATTAATGATATTTAGCGAGAAAAATGACTGATAACATTTTGTAAAATTAAAACGCACTTATTACTGACGTCTATAGGTATTAAATAAGGAAAATGAATAATTCTTTATGAATCACTTCGCTAAACGGATTAAAAACCATCTTATTAGGTACTTCCTACGGCTTTGCACACCGTTATTGAATAGAATTAGGAAGGTGGCACTTAGTATCTTTTAACACCATATTTTAAGATTTTTTTATTAAGGGCGGAAAGTCATCGAATGACTGCTCCCGCCTGGGTGAGGCGGGAGGAGTCAGATTAAATCTGACTAAAAACCACCCCGTTCCTTTTCCTGCACGTCGAGCCGGAGCCCCGGTAACCCGTTAGGTTCGCCGCGAATCCGAATCGGCATCAGCCCTGTTGGGCCCCATCCGTGGTGGTCTGATGGCTCTTCGAGGCGCGCGAAGAACGCGACGCGCCGTACGCTCGGGTCTGGTTCTGGTCGGACGGAGAGCCACCCATGCTCACCGTCCGCAGGCCCTCGCTTACGGTGGCCGGAGATCGTATATTTTAGGAATAATGTTTTAATTTAATATGTAGCTATATCTACATCTACATAACATAACATAACATCACGCCTTTTATCCCCGAAGGGGTAGGCAGAGGTGTACATTATGCCACTGTACAATGTAACACCCACTTTTCACTATTTATGTTATGAGTCCCATGTAATAGGGGGTGAGCCTATTGCCATATACCGGGCACAATTCCAGACTCCGTGCTACTACTGGGAATTTTTGAAAAACCCAGTAATACTTTGCCCGACCCGGGAATCGAACCCGAGACCCCTTGCCTGGCAGTAGCACTTGCGACCACTCGGACAATGAGGCAGTCATCTACATCTACACTAGCTATAATAGTATAAAGAGGAAAGATTTGATTTTTTGTTTGTTTAATTGAATTGAATAGCCTCTACTAAATTGAAACTACCAGATAGATTTGAAAAACTCTTTTAGCGTTGGAATCCTACATTATGAATGATGAACATAGGCTATAGAAAGAACGAAATCGTGTGAAGATTTCGATAATGAAGAAGTGAAGTTATTTCACATATATCGGGTTAAACGGTGTCGGAAAAATCTACCAAAAAACTGCCAATATTGCTTAAACCTTTGACTGCCAATAGTTTTCAAGGACTAATGATAATAGTTAGCTGCATCAGAATCAGAGATTTTATAGAATAAATATGAATTCAATACACTGAATACATTTTATTCATGAAACATACCGAATTAACTTTAAATTCACCCGTTTACTCATGTGTATACTGAGAAAAGCTCTACTAGTTTCGAATCACAGAGGAACCTCCTCGTCGTGACGTCCACAGCCGATTGTATTGTTATTTTTGATTAATTAGATCTACTATGTAAAAAATAATGAGACTAGGTACCGTTAACACCCTGGGTATACGTATACACCTAGTCTTTGCTCGTCTTATTACGTTTTCTATTACAAATCAGTAGGTAAGCATCAAAACAACAGACTAGCTACAATTATAATAAAAGCCCCCTATATGGTAAGCAGTGTAGGCACAATAGGTAGATGAAGGTGTCACTGGTTGAACCAAAGGATTAGTACCAGACAAGGCCTTTATTATGCTAGATTGACAATATTGTTATGCCACTAACTTGGTAATAATGACGTGTCGAGGTAAACATACCTATGATGTATATATATTACTAGCGACCCGCCCCGGCTTCGCACGGGTGCAATATGCATGTATTATACATACAAACCTTCCTTAAGAATCACTCTATCTATTAAAAAAAACCGCATCAAAATCCGTTGCGTAGTTTTAAAGATCTAAGCATACATACGGACATACAGCGAAAGCGACTTTGTTTTATACTATGTATTGATGATCAGTAGATGACCCCATATACAATAGTTGTCTAGCAAATATATCACATTTTATGCATTAAGTTAACATAACACTATCAAGGCGTAGAGATGTAGCTTCGTTGTGCATCTTCTATAGCTTATACCACGGGGAGAGCTCTGAGGAATTGTTTGGTCTCATACCTAGCGCGTCTTTTCGCCATCGACCCTCATGACAGTATATCCTACATCCCCATCATATAAACGGTTGGTAGGCCACAACTGTGCGATTTTCTCGTAGATTTCTGCCTCGCAGAGGAAAACTGTGAAATGAACTGTCGTCAGCGGTATTTCCGAACCGATACGGCCTTCAAACCTTCAAGAAAAGAGCGTATTCCTTTTTAAAATGCCAGCAACGCACCTGTGACTCCTCTAGTGTTGCGTGTGTCCATGGGCGAAGGTGATCGTTTACCATCAAGTGATTCGTCTGCTCATTTGCCTCCTATTCCATAAAAAAAGAAGTGACAAAAGTTAGTGTGATGTTAACACTTAGCAAGACTGAAGAATCGAAAGTAAAATGTATTCCTGTAAAAAAATAAATATACAGCTAAATTTTGCACTAGACAGGAGAAATTAGTAGAAATAGATTGCCGTTATAGCATAAAAAAATTTTAATACCAATAAAAAATTCCTTACGGTCGGACATATGTCCGCTATGCCTACAGGACTGTCCGTAATAAAATGCTATAAAATATAACAATTTTAACGTCTCTGTGAAGGACAAGGCTCCATTCCAGAATATAACAAAATTATAAGGAGACAGCTAATGAAATTGTAATTATGACGGACAAATGAAAAAGGAACTGAGAAAGGTCGCAATCAATTTTTAAATACCTCGTTAACTCAGTTCTAACTGGGATGCCAGAAGACGATGGCAAGTTCATATTTTCGAGGCCCCAAAACGACAAAGAAAAAAAATTCCATAAAAGGTTACCAAACCAATGATGCATGATTAAACAAACATTATTCTTTATAAACACTTTTATGGGATCAATATGAAAAGTCCTAATCATATGATTATAATTACAATTATAATTATAATTACATACGGGAAGCAAAGGTTAGGTTAGATCAGATTCCCTCTCACACGTACGAGAACCACAGCGCTTCAGAACCCACAACTAGTAGGCATTCAGAGATGTGATCTTCGAAGAAGAGGAAGTTTTAAAGCCATTTTTAAGTGTGGGAGAGCCATGCGTCGGCACGAATGGGCCAACTTGGCCGGAGTGATACCACGGCCTCACAAAAAACCGACGTGAAGCAACGCTTGCGTTGTGTTTCGTCGTGTGAGTGAGGTTACCGGAAGCCCAATTACCGTCCCCTTCCCCAATCTCCCTGAATCCCCAACGATCCTGAAACTCCTAATCCTCAAATGGCCGGTAACGCACTTGTAACGTTTCTGGTGTCCCAGGTGTCCATGGGCGACGCCGATTGCTTTCCATCTGGTGATCCGTCTGCTTGTTGGTAAGGCGGAAGCCTTATGCCAAAAAAAATGGAAAAGACGTGGTCTTCTCTCTCTGCCTCTCCTTGGATCTCAAAACGAATGACTCACAAACCATAACAAGCACAAACTAGTCACCAACGTTCCACATCCCGGTTCTTCACCAAAACAATACTTATTAGTCATTCCCTGTCACGTTTCGGCTATCAGTATTATCAGGCTGAAATGATAAGGGCCTACGCAGCTTACGAAAAAAACGATAAATAGGTACAACGATAGGACCCTTATCATTCACTTGATTTCACTTGCAGTACACAAGCTATTTTATTATAGTAATCAGTTTTTTTGTGAACAAAACGAGTGATATCTTGAAGGTAAGGATTTTTCGGTAGCAAAAATATTGTTTATTGTCGAAGAGTTTGTGTTTAAGATAAATCCTCTTATGAGGTTATTCGGTGCGTCAAACAGTCATACTTTAATTTGTGTTGTAGCTGTCCCTGGAAATTTAGCTTTTAGTACTTTTGTGGTTGAGTTTTTCGAGGTAACATTTTATTATCTGATCACATGACTAAAGCCAATCTCATCCAGTTAGTCCTAACTACCTATAATTCAATGTTAACTTATGAGGACGTGTGTCTAAGTACTAGGTAAGTACTAAGTACTACTCTCCTTTAGTTTAACATATTAGTTTATTCTGCAATGTCGGTAACAATGAAACGTTGTCTTCCAGCTATGCCGCCTCCGCATGCTCTTCCTTGCGGGCCCACGTGTGGTTCCTACTGCGCCCCGCACTGCAGACATCGTATTCGTATGGAGACGCACTACCCGCCGAACCACGTGGTGCCGCCGCCGCCACATCACTACCCGCCGCCGCCGCCGCACCATTACCCGCATCATCCACCGCCGTACCAACCCCCACCCCATCAGCCACCACCACCCCATCATCCACCACCACCGCACCACTACCCGTACCACGGAGTCCCACCAAATGCGCTCCGCTAATCCCTAAAAGACTTCGAGCCCATGCAACTCAACGTGTGCGGGAAGATCCAGCTTTTCCTGCCATCTCGATACGACACTGTGATCGTTTTATATGTATTTATGAACTCTACAAAAAATTCTTGGAATTATAAGATCTGCGTTGTTTTTTTATTATCTTTCTAAATTGATAAATCGTTATTCATCTTATCGTGCACGATAATTAGTGAATGTACCTAATGAAGTACTCAATGTAAAAGTGTAAACAATTACGCTAAATAAAAGTTTAGGAATTTTGAACTGAAACAGTGTTTCATTTCTATTTGAAATATTATTAGAGCCTACATGTTTTTTGTAATAAACATAATGTCTTAACAACTGTACATAACATAACATCACGCCTTTTATCCCCGAAGAGGTAGGCAGAGGTTCGCATTACGGCACTTAAAGCCACTGTACAATATAACACCCACTTTTCACTATTTATGTTATGAGTCCCATGTAATAGGGGGTGAGCCTATTGCCATATACCGGGCACATTTCCAGACTTCGTGCTACTACTGAGATTTTAAAAAATCCCAGTAATACTTTGCCCGACCCGATAATCGAACCCGAGACCCCTTGCCCAGCAGTCGCACTTGCGATCACTCAGCCAATGAAGCAGTTGTACAACAACTGTACATAATAATAATATACAATGTTTTGAAACATTGTATATTATCCACTCATAGACGTAGAACGAACAAATAACATAATTACTGCACTCGATTAACTATCGAGTACACGAGCAAAAAGAAAATCAAATCAGGCAACAGCAGACAGAAACACGAGTAATTATTTCACCGTTTCGTCTTCAAAGCTATGAAGGAAAATAGCAAACCAAACAGCGTTCTTATTAAGAAAGTTTTTCTTCATAACAAAATTACGTACGCCAGATGTGTTTGGTGTAAATGTTGGGAAGAAAGCGATACTAAGCTAACGATATCGTGCCTGTTCTTATGTACAAGCTTCGTTGAATATATTTAATCAACGTTTCCATTCGCGTACATTGACACCTAGGCTGCTTTTGGTTCCAACACTAGTGTTTTACACTAGTTACTTAGGAATGTGTTCGATAAGGAAAAGTAAATAATTTAAACTGTCAAACACCAAGCGGTCACGGGTGACCGCAACCTATTGTTCTATAATTGTGTCAAAAATGACGGTACTCAACGAGCAGACTGTAATATTCTAAAAAATGCACGTATTGCGTAATCTCTTAACGACAATTACTAACTGCATAACTCAAAGTTAATTAACACAACATTTAAAATATTGTTCAGTGTTTTTTTAACCCAAGCAATGCAGTCTTAGGACACGATGACAACACAATAACTTATGTCATCGTATGAAGTCGGAAGTCGCCACGACAATTGTATTGTTACTTCCATCACCACATTGTTTGATCATAAACCTTTTCGTGCAACATTGAATTCTTTTTTCCAAGTCAAAGAACACATTTTACAATGTATGAACATAAAAGTATGTACATAAAATCGATAGTTATTTGTACGCATGACTGGACTATTACACACACATTACTAATACCAAACATTTGTATGAATAAACAACACACCTATGAGTACATACTTCAATACTATATCTCATAATAATCTATAATTTGTCAAAACACATTATCATAAAAACAAACCCACTAGAAAACAAAGACAATAATGAACCAATGGAATATTCGTCATACTAGTAAACAAACTTGGGGATCTCTCATCAAATTTGGTACTACATTACCGATACCTACTGATATAAGTCAGAATACCTTCAGAATACCTATATGATATTTACTACAGCGCTATATAACAACTGACATGAAAAGCCATGCATGACATAGGTAATCAGCCGAACATAGTACCTCCTCCTTTTTTTGAAGTCGGTAAAAACTAACATGAAAGCCTCATATAACTTGAATCCGTAACAATCATTATCTAAGTACCTAATGACTAAAGGTACGACTCAACGTAACTGTGGCAACTTAATATAGTAAACAATACAACAAAAAATATTTGGACGAAGAAGTCACACAAAAATAATTACACATACTTGCTTTGACCTTTAGGAGGCAAACGTGCAGACGGATCTCCTGATGGTAAGCGATCATCGCCGCCCATGCACACCTTAACACCAGAGTTAACTTAACACAAGTGCGTTGCCAAGAAATACGCTATTTTCTCGAAGGTTTGACGGTCGTATCGGTTCGGGAATACCGCCGCTGGTGACAGATCATTCCAGTTTTGCTGTTTTTAATCTATTATGCAATATACGTTTTATAAGACCTTGTATGTTAGGTTACTCAAAGGTTTGCAGTGTAACATATTTTATAAGGCAAAATAACTGCAAAAGTAAAGTCTAGCCCAAATATATTGAAAAAGCAAATAACATTTACGTTAATTTACTAGTAAAGCTAATGTGCAAATTATGAAAATCACGATCTAATATATAAGTACAATCATGAAGATGACATGATAATACTTAGAAAAAGTACCTACCCAAAGTACTTTCCAATACCAATAGGTAAGTAATCTGAAAATAGAAAGCAAGGCATCTGGATTCACCTCCTTTGTTCGTTCAGATCAATTTTATAATTATGTTATTATATATATATAATTTTTACTTGGGAGAACCATGCTTCCTCGCGAATGACACGACTAATAAGAAATAACATTAAAAATAGATAATTGTTAGAAGAGATTGTTATTGGTTATAATTAACTTGACGTCTCAGAAAATTATAGCTAGATTAAATTACATGTATAATTGATTAATACGGAGGATGGTATAGATGATCAATAGAAGTATTCAAGGATCATATATTGGGCGGTTCTAAGTAGTTTTCACCTATGACTTATTAAGGTCGTGCATTTATTTATATCAACGAGACAAGTTGAGCCAAGTTATAAAGGTCGTTTAACCTTTTAACCTATTTTTTCAATACACTAATACTAATACTCAGAGACCCCGAGCATACGGCGCGTCCCGTTCTGCGCGCGCCTCAAAGAGCCATCAGACCACCACGGATGGGGCCCAATAGGGCTGATACCGATACGGAGTCGCGGAGAACCTAACGGGTTACCGGGGTTCCGGCTCGAAGTGCAGGACAAGGAACGTGGTGGTTTTTAATCAGTAAGAGTCTGAAACTCCTACCCGCCGCACCCAGGTGGAAGTAGTCATTAGAAGATTTTCACTCTTTAAAAAAAATACTCAGCGACAGCAGACAGAATCAAAGAACTAAATATTTATATTTATACTACTCAATCAATTTCACTGCTTATTATGCTAGTGCTTATACTAGTAAGTCAACACTCAACAATTACCTCTTTTATTACCAAATATAACAGATATTTTGAACATAACGCAACGATATCTTTTCCAAATTCATGTCCAAAATTTTAGTTTCTAAGTACCTTATTAATTCCTAAGTTCTATTGAACTACACCACCCATTAAAAACAAATAAGACGTATATAACACGATTACATGACCCCGTACAATAACAGTAAAACTGTTTATTATAGGTATGTAACGTTTTACTCCTCTAAGCAATAATGTTCTGAGGAAAAAGAGTGAACGAAAAAGTCCATAAATATCACATTCGCACACAGTTCGTTACCCGGCCAAGGAAACGGAAGAAAAGTCTTAACTCGCGGAAATTTCACCCTCAGCTTATTCAGCCAATGTTTTTTTTTACAGTACGGCTGAAAATATTGGTTGGATTCACTTGCAAGAATTTGACAAGTTCGATATTATTTCCCGATATTGGAATGAACAATATTATGACACAGACATAAGTTGACTTACCTTATCTTGATCTTAACCCCTGAATTGATCTGGATTTCAACGGTTTTTTTTAAATTATCCAATAGCAAAAATCTATTTTTCTCCGAAGACTTTAGATTGAAATCGGTTAATGTTACCTACCTGTCGCTAGAAACTCACAGTTAACATTTCACACCATATTATTACTTCCATTGCAAAAGGGTCGAACTTATTCGCATTGATCTGACCCAACAAAATAATCTTTAATATGAAAGTATAAATTGAAATGAAGAACTTGGTCACAGAGGACTCATGATCATTTAACCGATGTGTTCATAGTCCCATTGAAATCGTACTAATGCCTGCACAGGTGCATGCCGTGCCCTTATTTTGTGGCTAAATCCCGCCGCCGTACCTTACAACACCCATGGGAAGAATAAGGGCATTTTCATGGCTGGGGAACTCGTACCACTAATATTATTCTTTATGGGTAATCAATAAAACGTATTACACCTTATATTACCAAAAATAAGGATTCATATTATTGTTATACTCTTATTCTACACTGCATATGGTTAGGTTGTAAATAACTTGTTGTGGTACCTAATAAACCAATTTACTCACTACTTTACCTAGCTTGAATGAAACTGACAAAGCAGTTCAAATATATGTATGTTTACTTACCAATTATGAGCCTTGTAATACACTCATAGCAATAAATATTGTAACCTCAAAACCAAAAAATATGTAAATCACAAACTCAATTTTCAACTGCAATAACATTGAGCAACAAAAATAAATAATTTACTCAACCAACTGTATTTAATATTCAAATGAAGAACCAACATCCTAAACACGTTTTAATTGGCCAATAAATTGTCAGTAGTGACCTGAATACGTTAATGTTCTATGTTCAAAGTGAATCGCCATCAATCGGGGTTGAGGTAGTGATGTACATACATTGGTACATAAATAGGTGCATATATAGGGATGTAGCATCACTTTTGAACGCAGTCGGATGCTGGTACGTGAGTTACGGTTATGGCGGTCCCCGGCACTTCCGATGGCGTTCACCCTCTAGCATCCGCTGCGATTAAAACGCGCCCCTTAAATTTTTTATACACCCTTAATAAGAAATAAGGTACCACTGCAGAAAGTACGTTTCGCTTCACAAATAAGATTCAGTTGAAGAAGCTGTTAAAATAAATTTTATTGGAGGAAGTGTTTATACGTGATTGCGTTTTAAACAAACAATATCATTGCTGTATTTGTTCTTTATGCTATGTGAAAAAATACTACACTATGCGTCTATTCACTGGAAATTTTCAAATCCTATCAGGAAAAGTATTTTGCGTAAATGTCAGTCATATTTTATCAAAGTAATAAACTAAATTACTTCCAATAATTTCCATGTAACACATTGTAATAATTTTGTTCCTTCTTGAAATAAGTTCGACAAAAATCAAATCGATTTATGTGTACTTCAAGGTTATTTGTATATCATAGAACTTCGAGGAGACTCCATCGCTGTATAACATTAGCTATGATTATGTGTATAAAAATAACAATCCTGCAAGTATGAACAATACCCCGCTAAGTCGTAAAGGAATCTCGACATAAGAAATTAGAGCATTACACGGTATTGTAGCGAGAGACGTATCAAAACGAGTTCCCTCACGTTCCTATTCAAGTAAATTAAATTTTGATGAAATCGCCGTAATGACTGAGGACGTTATAAATTTAATATTTCCTCGGCTTTGCGACGTGAAAAATATGGGAAACGTCTTATGGCTCCGTTAAATTAACATTTATTATTAATGAAAAGAATTGAACAGGAAGCCCGTAAACTCGTATTGTCTGACGCATGTAAGCCTGTTTATGGTTCCTGTTAACGAGTGTTTTGAGATATTTGTATAAATCTTCTCGATTCTACATAAAGACGTCATAATACCTGTAACTCATGAATTTGCTACGCCGTAGCCACTGCTACGAATGCTACGCAGTTCTACGATACGCAGTTCTATGCTTTTCTTAAAAATAATGTAAAGTAAACGGTATACAAACCTGAATAGTTCGTGTTTTCCTGTTTTATTTATGGCACAACAAACAACAGTACTTTAAATAGGTAGTAGACGGCGCACAATATGGAACTTGAAGCAAGCCTTTTCCTTTGTAAAGTAAATCCGATCATAAGTACTTCCGTTCGACATAATATTTCATAGAAGCAAGAGAAAGAAGGACTTGCGGTTATGCTATATCTGGAACCCTTTGCGCTAAGGTTGGTTATCATTGGTAGATCTTGGAACTCCTTGCTTCGGAGAACAAATCATTAAGGTCGTTAGTATTTGTTGTCATAGAAATATGTATGACTCGTTAGCAGTATTTAACTCGTCGAGTACCGGTTTTGTAGACACAATTATAGAACAATAGGTTGCGGTCACCGGTCACCGCTTAGTGTTTGACAGTTTAAATATCAATATGGATGATAAAACTTTATTTAACTTAGTAAAGTACAAGAAAATAAATACTTCTTGGAAATTAGCAACTTCAAAGTGCAAATTATTACCACAATGACACCATGTTGCATTAAAGTATAAATAATATAATAAGCCTGAACAGTACGACATAAGATAATATTCTTCATACACAAATTATGTTCTCAATTTCCATTGACTCACGAACATATCTGAAGTCCTCATACAATTGAGTTGCTAAGTAACAAACAGCAATACAGACAAAACCTTAATATATTTACATAATCAATTGATACCGACGAAACCAAATGCCATGAGGCATTTCGTGCGTAAACTATCGAAAGAGCTTATTGGTTGCTGAATAATATAACACTACTCGTATGTAATTAGCAGACCACTTCTGTTCGTGTTGTATTGTTTGTTGTAAGTATATTTACGTATAGGAAACTCAAGGATTTGCTGTACCGGTGAGAAAATAGAGATTACTTTAATTCAGAGATAGTAATTATTAACGGTTACAAAGCAGATCATGATCTACGTTTTGACTCGATCAGAAATAAATTAATTGTCATTATCAGATACAATTCAAACCACCTGTTTTCCGCAGAGGGCGCTCCACGGTGGACGCCATCATGCGCGTTAGAGACCTCACGACGGGGACTGCAGTGTCCAGGGGTAAGGTCGTAGTGGCGGTGTCTCTGGACATCGCCAACGCCTTCAACTCCCTGCCCTGGAGCTGCATCTTGGAGGCACTCCGATATCATCGGGTGCCTACCTACCTCCGTCGTGTAATCGAGGCTTACCTGACGGACAGGTCCGTCAGCTACCCCGGTCACCGGGGCGAGTGGAACCGGCGAGAGATGTCACGCGGTGTTCCACAGGGTTCGGTTCTGGGGCCGCTCCTGTGGCACATCGGCTATGACTGGGTGCTGCGCACCGACCTCCCGAACGGCGTTAGCACAATATGCTACGCCGACGATACGCTGGTGCTAGCGCACGGGAGGTCACACCAGGCGGCGGCTGACTTAATGGCGACAGCGGTTGCGACAGTCGTTGAGAGAATCCGGCAGTTGGGACTCGAGGTGGCGTTCCACAAGTCCGAGGCCATGTGTTTTCATGGCCGCGGGAACGCGCCACCTCCGGGTGGGTCCCAAATAACGGCGGGAGGAGTTACCATCGGCGTCGAGACGACGATGAAGTACCTAGGACTCGTCCTCGACAGTCGGTGGAACTTCATTGAGCACTTCCGACGTTTGGCTCCAAAGTTGGAGAGGACGGGGGCTGCGTTTAAACGCATCCTCCCCAACCTCGGGGGGCCAAACGCCTCCTGCCGGAGGTTATACGCCGGGGTCGTGCGGTCCATGGCCCTCTACGGCGCCCCTGTTTGGGCGCCAAACCTGTTGCGGCGTCCCGCTCGGACGCTGCTCATGGCACAGAGGGTCATGGCGATCCGAATGATCCGCGGATACCGCACGATCTCTGGGGAGTCGGCGAACCTCCTTGCCGGATTACCGCCGTGGGATCTGGAGGCGAAGGTGCTCGCGCGCGTGTACAGCATGCGCGCGGAGGCACGTCGCCCGGGCGAAACTCCGCTGCCGCGCCAGATAAGTGCGTGGCGGGATGAGCTCCGGCGCGATCTCATGGCGGAATGGCAGCAACGACTGTCGCAACCGAGGGCTGGGCTCGCTGCCATCGCAGCGGTAAGTCCCCTCTTTGAGGAGTGGCTTGAGAGACGCTACGGCGTCCTCACCTACCGCCTGACGCAGGTCCTCACCGGACATGGAAGTTTCGGGAGGTACCTGTGTCTGATGGGGCGGGAGGAAACGCCCGGGTGTCATCACTGCGAGGACCGCCCTGAGGACACGGTGGAACACACGGTGGGAGAATGCCCTTCGTGGGCTGAGCACCGCCGTGTCCTCAGGGAAGTGATCGGCGATGGCGACCTCTCGCGTCCGGGGCTAGTGCAGGCCATGATGCGGAGCGAGGGGGATTGGGATGCCGTCTCCTCCTTTTGCGAAGCAGTCATGCTAGCTAAGGAGGAGGCGGGACGCGTGAGGCAGCGAAGCGCTGCCTCCTCGCAACCCAGCCATCGCGAAGGACACACCGGGCGTCGGGGATCGCGGGACGATCTCCGGCCACCGTAAGCGCGGGCCTGCGGACCGCGAGCATGGGTGGCTCCCCGTCCGACCAGAAACAGACCCGAGCGTACGGCGCGTCGCGTTCCGCGCGCGCCTCAAAGAGCCATCAGACCACCACAGATGGGGCCCAATACGGCCGATGCCGATTCGGAGTCGCGGAGAACCTAACGGGTAACCGGGGCTCCGGCTCGACGTGCAGGAGAAGGAACGGGGTGGTTTTTAGTCAGTAAGAGTCTGACACTCCCTCCCGCCTCACCCAGGCGGGAGAAGTCATTCGATGATTTTCCCCCCTTAAAAAAAAAAAACCACCTGTTTCAAATGAAAAATCGACACTTGAGAATAAAGAAACATATTAAATTAACTAAAAATAGTAGGTTACTCACGTGACTATACTGAAAAACTCTACTAGTTTCGAGCCACAGAGGGGTTCTTCCTCATGAGCAGCATGCGCGGTCGCAGCGATATGTCACGCAACCTACCAGCCAGTTGACTAATTCACGTGAGTAATCCGCGATTTTTAGTTAAACACGTTACCAATTAATAAAATACTTGTATGAGAAAATATTTATTAAGAAATGAGAATGATAAAACGCTAGTGGCTCCATATCTCTGCTCCAAAAACAAAGTGTATTAAAACCTGTTTAAGGTGACAAATCCATCAACACGAAGAATCGTGTATTATATTAGTATAGAAATACTAAAAACCTAAATTCATAAAATAAATAGAAATCGAAATGTGTAGTAAAAATCTTCCCAATTAATTAAATGCACCTCTCAGCGCCTTCCCAATTGATAACTTAAGTTTTACGTGGCCATTTTCCGGCTGCATAATTTTTATACATCGGTTCAGTTTCCAGGTCCCCCGCACTATTCATTTCCTTCCTCTGTGTGGGAATAACATCATTAATTAAGAACTTCGAGGAAGACTATATTTACTGAGTTTTTTTAGACATGTGTCTTTATTTCTTGGAACGTGTAGGTAATAACTTAATAAGTATTCGCATAAATATATTTCTGTGAATCCCTTATAATATACTTAGGCTAAAATTGATGTAAAACGTTTGTGAACAAACCACAAGGGTGGAAGTATCCACCCTACCACAGCGAATAACACAGTAGTGATATTCGCTCTATTTAATGTTGATTCTGAGTGACAGCAAAAGGATAAAAGTAAGAATAATAAAATATAGGACTGATTTTTTAATCCACAGATAAATCTTGGCAGTAGAATGAAATTGACATTTGACAGTTTTTAGTATGAAAGAATTGTTCAAGAAATCATCAAAATTATTCCTCGAGAATGGAAAAAAACCAAATAAAATGTCAGCGTGTTAATTTCCGTGTATCTGTAGTCAGACACATTCACCGGGAGAGTTTAATTAAAATATAGCCTAAAGGTATGCCTGTCAAACTACCTCTAGTAAAAATAAAAAACTATAATGAACTTTTCAAGTTATTTCTTTTTCAGAGATTCGTACGTAAAGGGTAAAAACGGTACCCTAGTGATAGGACTCTGCTACCCTTCTGTATATCACCAAACTATTTAGAAAAAGTCCAACTTACAAACTAAACCACAAAATCTCGAATCAAACAGTTGCAATAGCACTTGATATAAACATTGAATTTTAAAACAGAAATTTTCTTATATCTATAATCGAACAACAAATCCGGCCACGACAACTCGACCACTACCATTGTTGTATAAAATAACTTCAAACAACTAGTAATAAACAAACAGAATATGAAAAGCAGTCTCATTTGCTATAAAATGCATGTAAGAACCAGTTATTTCAGTTGCAGGAAGAAGCAAAAAGGATCACGGAGCAACGCGACCCCACACTTAATTAAAACTTCACAACAGGTTGCCTCCCGTTGTTTGAAGAAAAAAGAATGCTAGTGCAAGGTGTTTATTAATAACTGAATACCGATGCCCATACAGAACACAACGATCAATGCTACCTTTGTGTATTCAACAACTTCAGTTGTTTCTAGTATTATGTACAGACAGATAAAGGAATATTCGTAAAAATCCTTAATCCTTCTTTTCATTTGGCGGGTAGATATAATGCTTAATCTACTTTCTATCCTCGAGTGATCGTTAGTGCAATTACTTCTGACCTCTTGACCATCAACAAAAAGTTGAAGTGCTTTATTTTAGACAGTCTTGGTAATCAAGGTTACTAACTCAATAGTACGATTCTACTAAACAATGACTCACAACAGCTGTCAAAAGCAATATACTTCTTAGTCGCATTTACAGTATAAATTCTCTATACATAAGCAAAGTTGTACAGCAAATTAGAATTTTTATATAAAGAGAAACCGTAACGTAGGCAGGCGCGTAGCCTCGCGTAACGTCGTAGCACTGCAACAGTTACAAATGTGTGCTACGAACCACATGCACAGAGTCGTAGCAAAAGACAAATCTTAGACCAGATATGAGGGTAAGCATATGAAATTAAAGTAACGCTTGCAATACAACTGAATTTATTGAGCTTGTAAGGAACAACAAAGCGAATCCGGTATGTTATTGCGGCCCGTTTCGATGCAAAATGGCGCACAAGTGAAATATGCGACACTAAATGAAATCATAAATTCAGGTAAATATGAAAGCATGGCGAGAGGTGCATCACAATGTCGTTTTACTTTCTTGTAACATGCGTACGCCTATATATTGATCTTTTTATTAAAGTAACCAAGTTGTATTGAACAAAAAAATGCTCATAGTACTCGACTTTTCAGCGTTTTTTCACTTTTAGTTTTTATCACTTCCTATTAAAGCAATATGTTTTTTGATCAAAAAATAACGCTTTGCAAATAAGCCCTTTAAAAGAAAAGTGAGCGAGTTTGAAACATTAATTAAATCAGTAAAACTGTAGGAAGTTATAAAGCTCTTAAAATTTCAATTGAGACCATACCCTTTTTGTGAGGCGGCCGCTCGCTGTTAGTGCACTGACTTTTCATTACAACAACTATTCATAGACCTTTAATTACAGAAAATTACATTAAAATCGTGGCAAAATAAACTTAAAAGCAATAAAAGCTTTTTCGATAATGTGTAGGATGTACATTTACCTTTTATTGGTAAACTTGAAACATTTCATCGAGCTACTAGTTACAACACGGTGGTACTCATAGTCCTGGCTTTAGACAAGCAAAGTATATACTTAACACATTGGATGCCGTACCGGACAATGATGTCCGATGCTAGCGGAGACTTAGCCTTTAACAGTTTTTATCGGTTATAGGCTTAAATATTTTTCCCTTTTTTTTGATATTTTTCCCGAACCGGGAATCGAACCCGAGATCCCTCGCCCAGCAGTCGCACTTGCGATCACTCGGCCAACGAGGCAGCATTTCTGGTAACTATAACATTAATAAACGTACACAAAGTCTACAGGAAACAGGAGCGTTATAGTTGTGACTTATAATATCGCATTAATATCATTCCGTTTTAAACATAAACAATATTAATTATACAGTACCGAAACCAAAATCGCTCGGGTCAGTTCAGAGAGAATACCATTTTCATATTCCCGAGATTATAATGTTCAATATCGCTTGCGGTCAATGTCCTCCTTTGAAGCTTACGTAGTGAAATGGATGTGGTCACAATGACGGACATAATTGTCCCTGTAGAGCAGTGATATGCGATGGCAAACCACAATGTAGTGGTCGCCGGCGCCGGCCGGGTTGTTCGTGGCACGCCGAACTACATCTTGGAACTTAAATTATGTTTTAATGAAATATTATAATAATAAATATAAATCATTTTGATATTTGAGAGGTTTTGAGTATAGCAGTGAATGAATATTGATGATGTCTGATGTCCTATATGATTTGTAATAATTCTCTTTCATATACTACGTTTAAAGAAGCCGGTTTCGACCACCTTTTTGTTTGCAGTCGGTTAGGTAATATACTAAACCCTTCTTCTAAGTATAACAAATCCTTTTCTGAAAACTGCTTCACAATCTGGCCAACCAATCGCGAGATAATAAACATATAGGTCAAATGGAGAACCTTCTTTGTTAAGTCTATTAATAAGCGCTTCGATTAAGTATGACAACTATTTAATCGAACAACGACAATGATAAGAATACAACAAAGGTAAAAGAACCACTAATCCACTATGTAACTTCTCAAAATTATTATTGAAATAGTTAATGTACCTACGTGTATCTTATGGTTTGAATTCCAGTACAAGATCTCATAAAGATTTATTAAATTCCTTGCTCGAAGGAGCTGTGGCTCCACTTTAAATTTTTAATAACATCATTTTTCACACTTTACCTTCATAATGTTTGTTAGTAGGAGTTGTAATTTCATATAGTCTAATTGAGTCTACACTTTTAATACTTAGGTGAGTGACTTTGGCCTATGGTGACGAATAATCGTTTTTTGACAAGATAGTTAATCTACATAAATTGTCAAATCTCAGTGCAAAAAGTAGATTGTAGATAAAATTACAATCACAAGTGTGGAAATGGATATAATTTGGTAAGTAGTAAGCCAGAAGGCACAATTTCAGTAAGTAGTCTATCGTATTAATATTATGCAAGAGGGCAACGTTCAACACGTCCGTAGCGAGGTCTGCGCTGCTCTACAAATGCGAATCTAATGCCACTATAAATCGTGCCCCCTCTCCTGCGCATATCCCCACCCCCTACCCACTCCCAAAGCTCCAATAAGTAGGAAAATGTAGCGTGAATTAATATCGATTAGGAACCGAGCATTTCAATCTCAGCCAATTCTATAAACTAGCATTTCCATGGGGCTACTTAAGGTGTCCGGTAAATGTGCCTTTTGATATTTTGTTCCTACAAAAAAACACTTTACTGCGTAACAATTATATCTGCAAAATACGGTCCTAAATAAATTACTCCAACAAAAACTGCAAATCAAAATACGTAGAACATCTTGATTGACAACTTATTTTAAATGCCTTTTGCTATTTATGAGGGATAATATGATTCCCAACGATATTACACGGCACCTTACCGAGGCCTAAGTGACAACGTAAAAAGTAACGCAATTTACAAATAAAAGTGAAACTCAACACACCATTGCTCTCTGCGCGAGAATTTATCAAGCATGTCAGAGATTATCCGTTACTTAAACAGGTAAAATATTGAAATAAGGTGAAGATCTAAATTATTTTACTTTTGCGAGACGGAATCCCGTGGCGTCCTAAATGAGAAAGTGTTGGAAAATGTGCAGGTCTCGTTACTGCTTCGAGACGAGACCAACTAGGAGCTGCGCGCATTCCGCATACATTACAGAGAGAGCGCTTTCTATTAAATTAAATTTTGATGTCGGCCCAGATAACGCTGAGAAAGCAACACAGTTTTTGCAAACATCCATTCTTTAATATTTTGTCAGCGTGCTTAAAATACACTGCTGCTTGCCGACTGTGACATTGCCATAAAATCCCTGAGATACTTTTGTAATCAAACCAGAAAGTCATAAAAACTCATTTTTCTGGCATAAACCTTAATTAGGTTCTTTTTCACAACGCAATGTAGCTGCAATGGGTAAAATTAAACTCGAATGGAGGACAAAAATATTTGAAAACAAAGCCATAATACTTTTGTATAATAATTACAATAAACTTGATATTTTAAAGCGTGCGGCCGAAATCCCGAAGGCTGTAACAGTAGTACAGTTAGAAAGCTTCACACAGTACCTTATAATGTTTATTTGAAATTTAAACGGCAAGGAAGCTGCCTGGATGTTGCGTCGAGGCAGAACTAACAAGTTTCCCAGGAATTAATGTGGCGCCTTCAGCTAAGTGTCGTCGTCCACTGTCTGTTTATAAATAGTTAAGATTAAGAAAGATACCTAGTTAACATCGCGTCTATAGTAAACTGGAAATGATATTGGCATTTCAAAATCCACTGATGGTTGAAAGTAATTCGTTGGTAACAACTCAAAAACACACCCGACATTTGATAAATTTTACAACAGAAAGAATAACCACAAGATGCATAAAACAATCGCAATAAAAACAACTGCCAATTTGCATTTCTTAGCAGAAAACCTGTGGCACAACCAAAGGAATACTTTTGAAGAAAATTCTCGATATTTTCTTGAAAAAAAATCTGCGTTTGTCGTTTTAGTTTTGCAAGCAATCCGACGTCAGTGGAGAACGGGCCGGAAGTCGCAAATGTCCCGCTTTAGTCGGCACTCGGCGCCACCGCCTAATCTTTATCCTCGAACAGTATTGCAGTGTTCAGTTAGCACACTGCTGCGCCAGCTTATTATAACTGCTTATTGCCTCTCTGTTGCAACTCTATAGCATAATTATGAAACTAAATGTGTGAAAGGAATTGATATGATAGTATGCAAAACGAGTTAATAAGTTTATCTTTTTGGGAGGACTTACTAAAAAAATTAACGTTTATGAAGCCCAAATGCCAGTTACTCTATGTGAAATAGATCAAGATTAAGTGTCGACCCTAAAAAAACAAATAGGCAAAAGAAACTAATAGTATAAAATTGCAAACTAAACAATTTTTACTGATTTGCATATTATATCTGATAAAAAGAAAATATCTGTTTATATCATATACTTAAGTATTTCCAACCAAAATATATTAATAAGAACCAGTATATTAAAGAACTTGGGAAACTCCGTTAATTTCCTGTCTTTATTCCTCATTCTGAGCGCGAGAAAGGCCAATTTAAATTAGTTGTTTCTTTGACTGGCAAGATTGATGAAACTGTCGCGAAAGTCGAGTTCAACAGAAATTATTTCCTTCTAAACTTTGGGAAGAGGTTGCCTCATTATTACAGGCCAAATATAAACATATTCTGATTTAACCATTTTAAATTACACCGTAGCTCCATTCTTCAAGGATGAATTTCAAATAAGTATAATCCCTGTTGAGACGTACTTGATAGACAATACCGAAACAACCTAAAACAGTTCTATGTTTTAGGTAAAGTAGGGAATTACTCAGTAAACAAATTGCTGGATTTTTCGAAGGCTTTGCGTGTTACCTTGATCAATGAAGGAGCTTTATATTTGTAAAAGCAGCATTTTACGTCTTGTTCTAACACAGTAGTCAAATTGTGGTTTGTCTCTTTCTCAACACTTAAATTCTTAGAGTATTTCAAGGTATGTAAATAACCGAAAATGGGGCATAACAAAGGTCCCGTTAAATAAATATTGAGTTACATTTGCCACTGTTTCCTACTTTATATGTACATATTATTTTAATTACTCAAAGATTTTTTTTCGAAAGATAGATAAAGGATCGAGTTCAAACAAATAAACGTATACGGTATGCATACTTATTTTGAATTATGCCATACATATCGGCTATTCGTGATCATAATGAATAAATGCAAACGATATTCCATTAGCCAGCGAGTGTCAAAATGAGATCTGAAACGTCGCACACGATTTAACTAAAAGCATCCAAAAGCAGAACAATCAGAATAAATATGAAAACGACAACAAATTTTGCATTCGTTAACTTTTCAACACACAATATCACTTTACAGAACTGTCTAAAAGCACGGAATAATAGTTGAAATTTTAAATAGATCGAATGGAGCAATACATTTAAGTTAATTAGCGACTTCGGGTGGAAATAACCTGGTCTATTAAAGATTCAGATGGCAAAGTGCAAATCGGTGTCGTTGCAGTCGCCGCTGCATTTAGCGCGGCTCGGCCGGACAGGTCGAGGCTGTGCACACTTACACATGCCCCGTCTGCTCCTCAAATAGACGGCCCACAGCGCGGGAGCTGTACACCGATACAGGGCATATTAAATTAAGCATCAATTTTTAGGTATTTCATATGTTGATAGAACTTATTTTTTATTCGTTTTTAGTTTTATCTATTTATGGTTCACAATCAAGTAAAAACGCGTGTTACTCACGTAAATATACTGAGAAAAGCTCTACTAGTTTCGAACCACAGAGGGGTTCTTCCTCATGAGCAGCGTGCGCAGTCGCGGCGACGTCGCGCAGAGCTTTTCTCAGTATATTCACGTGAGTAAACCGCGTTTTTACTTAATTTAGTATGTCTCACGATAGTTATTATAAAAACAGTTTACAATCAATTTATATATCAAACGCCGGAATATTGAAAGGCTACTCAATTTTCAATTAAACTTAAATATCGTGCCATCTCCGTCATTTTAATGTTTAGTTTCTCTATTGTTTTACGACTCGCTTTACGTACTTGGTAGCCTATGTTTCCCAAGCTATAAACTATTTCCAGTATAAAAATCAAGGATTTTAAACTACCACGTTCCAACTAAAAATATTCAACGGACGTGAAAAATTGTGATCCAGACTCCCGAGCTACAAAGGTAGAATCCAGACTACACTGAAAATAGCGACCTGTAAACGTGAAAATTGATTTTGACACATAGACTCTATATCTGAACTGAAACTCGGAGAGCCTCTTGTATAATGCACAATCTATTCCCGGAATTTACCTGTCTGCCCCCGAATATGACAATGGAAATATTGATCGTCCATTAACTGGCAACATTACTTTTAGATTGTCTGTGGAACTTCACTTCACGGCACGATTGGAGGGAAGACATTTAGACAAGTCTATTTTGAACCATGCAATACCTTTGAGTAGCTTTTGTTTTCTTGAACATTTTAAAGTAACAATGTTACATGTTTAGGTTTTATTTTTCTACAGACCACTTCACTCGTCAGATTATGTTACGGACCTACACTTCTGATCTGATACGTAATTCTTTTCGGTCCGTAATAAATGATGATATCTGAAGGCAAGCGGGTTTTTGTTTTCTTTGTTTAGGAGAAGAAAAACTCTGAACGAACTTTTACAAAGTTTTCATCAGGGGATATTTATTTAATGATCCTGCTTCCAATTTATCTGAAACTGTCGAAGTAGGTAGCTAATGAAGTAAATTAAGTATCAGTGCAATGTAAGTAGTAGTAAACAGAATAGGGAGCATAAAAATAGACTTATGCTTACGTGATATGACACTCAATCAAATGTAATATGATTTCCTTCTACAATTTGCATAAATTTTAATATCCTTAAAATAAATGATATAGAGAGATGAGAAACATACAAAGCATTAAAGTTCAAAGTATGAAAATTGCTGCGTACATACTTGGTGTCACATGTAGAGACAGATTCCGCCGACGAAGTTTCGACTTGCTAAAGATGCAATGGCAAAATATTTAGGTGGTGGGGGCTAGGGGAGGGGAAGCAGACGTGGTCGGGAATCATTGAATGTTTCCTGCTCCAACTTCAGCGGCGAGCCGATCTTCTAAAGAACAAGTCTTATTTTCATTGGTTTGTTGTACTTTACCGCGACTGACGTGCCATTCCAAACTTGGTCGGTCGACTTGGGACTCGAATGATCACTCGTTGCATTGTACAATTTATATATTGTTTTCCCAACTTGTACTCGTCTTACGTATGAATGAACTAGGACTAAGACTTTCCAATCCGTCATCCCACAATGCCCAATTGTATTTTGAGTACACTATCTTATCTTTCTGTATTGTTCATAATGAAATTGTACAACTTTTTAGTTTGTAGATCTGAAATGGAATTGTTTTTACGATGTATTATTTAACTGGATCTTGACAAATTAAAGAAGTCGCATGAATCTATTACGTCTAATTGCTATTCCTTAAAACAGTGAATTAGAAAATGAAATCAAAGTTAAAACAATGTACCCGCATTTCCATTTACAGTGTAGGTACAGACCTAAACACATCTATCTTCCATTAATTGACATTTAGCGAAGTTAGCAAAGTTATTTCATACTATTGCTTTACATGAAAACTTGGCGAGCCATAAATTAATAAGTAGACCACCATTAGTCCATTAACAAGGCGACTGGTTTGGAATCTATTGTCCGAAGGCTTGAAACGATCAATGTGAGGTTTGTAGGGGGCTCTGAAGTTGGATAATTAATTATGGTGCTTGCCTTGGTCGCGGCCGTTATAGTGCCCAGGAGCGTCGTAACCAAACTCCGACCATACAATACCCTATTGAGTCTAGGTAATACGTTTTTGAATTACTAGCAGAATGGATTAGCGGCGGCAGAGGGGACGTGTACAGGAAATAGGAAGAGCGTCGGCAACACAAGTTGGATTACCGAGCGATTGATTTATACGATGTCAGTGCGACATTCAATAGACGAGACTGAGGGCGACGCCGAACGTTACGCTAACAAGAAATCCGATTTTTGAGTAAGTGCGTAATAGATTGAGAGTAAGTTGGTAAGTACGTAGGGTCGTAGGTACTTATTCCGTAAGTAGGTAGTGTATGAATGTAAATACGTCTATTGTCTTTATGTCATTCCTTTATAAATATCTATGTAACAACTTATATTCATTTTATCCACATGTGCAAGCTTGAAGAATCAATAAGTAGGAATTTTGTTTTTAAGAAAAATTCTTGTTGAAGAAGAATCATCAAGTCATCAATCATAGAGGTGTAATAACACAAATAGTTTTTTAATTTATTTCAACTGGAAGTCTTATGAGTAGAGACTTAACTGGAACTGAGGATTTTATCAAACTTATTGAAATCTGCAAGCACTTGGTGATGAATGAACGTCGCGGAAAGACGTTAAAATAATAAGTGTGATTCTACGGTCATCTGAAAAGCACTTTTAGTTCATTACCGAATTAAAGAAGTAACATAAACCTGATTGTTGCACCTTGGAAATAAAAGATCTACGTAGAATTTAACTATTATTCGTCATCACAACCACATTGTTACCATATCACATTGTAGTAATAGGGTCATTTTATTATATATACGTTTAAAGTACACGCAGCAAAAAACAACAGCCTTTTATAATACAAAATAATTTTAAACTAAAAACCTTTTTCTAAATTGCCTACGTTTTAAACTGAAAAAACTAAAAAAAAACTAAAGTTTAAAAAATACTAAACACCACCTTAAAATGAAATAACATTATACAAATGAAAGCTTAAAAAATATATTATGAACACCGTTATAAAGAAGAAAAAAGTATTATTAAATTTTTCAAACACCTTTTACTTATATCTAAGGTAAAGTTAATTATGAAAAATGGAGTCCTGCGTCGTTCGGAGTAAAATTTTGTTATACTTGTTATATTATTATTTAGTCAGGGAACATATTTATACAGAAATTAAAAGGTGGCAAGAGGAAACGGGCTGGAGGCAAATGGCAACGTGCTCTATCTACATCGTAACGAAATTAACTGGATACTACCATCTAACCTCAGTCGCCTCCCGTGCTTAAATGCTGTAACCGATTTTCATAACAGTGTAAACTTTATTTATTTCAACCAGACATATTATACTTCGGCGTCTTTTCTCACTTTAAAGAGGTTTGAAACAGGTTTACTACCTTCACGATATTTTAAATGGAGAACTAATTTACTGTAGCAAGACGGTTCACATGTTTGCCATGGATACTTGGGTCAGCAATATAGACTTATCAAATATCATTAAACCGGTTTTGAATTCTATTGATAAGCCAAAGCATTGTTTTAAACTGTCAAATACCAAGCGGTCACCGGTGACCGCAACCTATTGTTCTATAATTGTGTCTGCAAAACCGGTACTCGACGAGTTAATATTCATCAACTTATATCACTTTGTATCAAATCTCTTAATTTGTCATATCACGGTTTTTGCCCTATTTACACGGATGGTTCGAGATACGAAAACAACTTCGGCGCAGCTTTCTATGATCCACAAACAGGTGTTTCTGTCAAACTCAAAATTATGTCCAGATTATCTATTATGCACTTAGAATTGATAGCTATAGCAGAAGCGTTAGCTTATATAGAATCTTTAGACAGTGATCGTTTTGTTGTATTTACTGATTCAAAAAGTGCTCTTCTCCATATTACTAAATGCACTTCACCTTTCAGAGGGCTTCCACTGGCGTACTCTATTTTGAAATCCATTTGCAGAATTGTGGCTACTAATAAAATCATTGTTCTTCAATGGATACCTTCTCACGTTGGACTGGAGGGTAATGAGATTGTTGATCGTTAGGCAAAAGAGGCTGCGTCTGATGGGTATTTTTTTAATTGTTTACCCTGGTACACCGAGCTTTTACCCTCTGTTCGAGACAGATGCTTTCAAAGTTGATCAGAATATTTCGACATAAGGTCTCTTACCAAAGGCATCTGGTACAAAACTATTCAACCCTCACTTCCTCGTATGCTTTGGTTCAACGTGGGCAGCATGAGTAGACAAGAAGTCGTGATGGCTTTGAGGCTTCGATCCGGTCATGTGCCGCTTAACAGCTTCGGCTTTATGATGCGTAAAGTGGACTCACCCAATTGTGCTGTTTGTGGAGTGGTCGAAGACGTGTATCATATCCTTGCCGAATGCAGCCGTATTGGGGATCAAAGACGTCACGCCTTTGAAGTCGGAAATTGTAATGTAGGCTACTATAATAGCATTCTGGCGTCGCCATTGTCGGATGAGGCCAGAATTCTTATTAATATTTACATATATTTATTTAAAATTCTCTATAAATTACATTTTTAAACACTACTTATAATATAAAAATAATATTTAAAAGTATAAAAAATAGGAGCCGACCAGTAGCGGGAGCATGGTCCAAGCTACCGGTGGTTAGGGCTCCAGAGACAGAAACCTCCTCACGATACGTGCCGTTTCTAGGAGAACTGCCTTCTGTATCAGGCCCTTGATCCATCCACCTAACGCCAGCCTCCTAAGATGGATGTCGAGGCTTTTAGGGATTAACCCATTGGCCGACACGACTATCGGCACAATGATAGCCGAATCCACACTCCACATGTCGACGACCTCGTGAGCTAAGTCTAGATATTTTATTTGTTTATCTTTCTCAGCTTTCACGAGGTTCTCGTCATGGGGAATGGTGACATCGATTATCATCGTGCGGCGTACTTGTCGGTCTATCACCACTATGTCAGGTTTATTGGCTACAATAGTCCTGTCAGTAATAATAGACCGGTCCCAGTACAATGTGATATGGTCATTTTCCAGAACTGGGTCGGGTACATACTTGTAGTACGGTACCTCAGATTCAACAAGTCGATAGTGTAAAGCAAGTTGCTGATGGATAATCTTGGCTACTTGATTATGCCTATGCAAATATTCACTGTTAGCCAAACGACCACAACCAGAAATTATATGTCTAATGGATTCACCAGGACTATGACATGCCCGACATATGTCAACCGTCCTATCCTTAATGATATATTTCCGATAGTTATTCGTTCTTCGTCCATTATTGCACAGACAAATCCTTCAGTTTCTCCAAAGGGATTACTGAATCGTAGCCAAGATACGGACGCTAGAAAATCTACACTGGGCCCATGAAGGGCCCGGAAGAAGCGTCCGTGGAGCTCCTTGCTATGCCATACCTCCTTGCGATCATTGACGCTCAGTACCACAGGTTTGCGCCAGTTCTCTTTTGCCAAGGATAGTGGAGTGAATCCATTGTCCACCGCTGCTACTTCTCGATGCATACCCTCGTTGACTTTCAGGAAATATTCCCTGAGGTTGCACACCTCACGGTTGTGAAGGGTCTTAGCATTTTTATTAATATTATTATTATGGGTACTAGGTTACGGGTAGGTTAACTTAAATGTAAGTCTAAGTATAAGTGTTCTTTTTGTTATTTTTGTATTCAATAATCGGGGTGACGTTTTCTATTAAGAAAAAATCCTGTAAATAAATAAAGATAAAAAAAGGTTTACTATTAAATATTTACATTTATACATATGCGTCAAATGTAGCAGTAATAAACAGTTGTTCCATGCACTGTCTAAATTAGCCCTTTTTATTTATTTCCTTTTTAATTTTAGGGACTTTTATATCGCACAGCCTATGTCAGTCCCATCATAACCTAATAAGTATATAAATTAAACAGAGATCAATGAATCAAAGCCATAAAGTTGCACAACATTCTCACACTATTAGTACAAAACCCTTACATTTATCATTCAAAATTTTTTCACCAAGTATTTTTAAAGCTTCTGGCTACTAATATTGGTACCGTAATTTAAACGTAATAAAGTCACAAACAAACAAAATCGCTTTTATTTTGTCTTAAGGGTACTTCGTATCTAGGTGTGTACCTGAAAATTAATAATACAGAGGGAAGAAAGGGTATTGAATTGTTTAGCCGTCATCTTTACTCAGCAACGGATCAAAGGAAACTGAGCTTTGTGGTGGACAGGAAACTGATATAATTAATCTGTAAACTTCATAACTCTTAGCTCAATTCAACATGGCTTAATTTACGATACACAATATCTTTGGTCATCTACAAGTTTTTGCAATTAAATGCAACAACCTTTGCTACACTTTATTTTAAACTAGCCAGCTATTCAACGAAGTTGGCTGTCTTTTCTTGTCTGCATTTTTCTTTATAAATAACCTTCATTTAATTAACGTTTCGTTGTTTTCTTCGCCTATGTATTAGTTTGTTTTGCATCTGCAAATTGATTAGATATTTTATGTATGTAATAATATCTTCTTTGAATATTATAAGATGTGTGTTTGTGAAATACCCTTACAATTAATAATGAACGAAAAATATAATTTAAAAAAGTTTTTAGCAACATAAAAACATTAATTAACGTTCCATCGTAACTAGCAACGAAATTGCCATGACGCGTGGATCATATTTTTTAAGCAACCCTGCATCTGGTAAGGCTTTATTAAAAAAACTTTAATTAAACGCGTAGAACTATATGGAATTATATTATTGCAGGCTGGAAACACATTAATTTTTAATCAAGTGGAGTGCAGCTAGTGGTATTCTAGCTCAGTGGAATTGACAGGGCCGTGGGGAAATCAACGTTGTAGCGACATGCGAACCAAACCTAATTCAACTTTGCACCTACGTCTAAACGATTTCAACGTCACCTCGTTTTAATTGCTTTAAATACGCAATGCTTTGCCAACTAAGTATGGGTCGTTAAGCGCGTACGTAAACGAGCCAGGCAGAATTCCTGGCGATATTATTAACTGGAAACTTAGTACTGCTACAGACACCGAAAGGTAACAATGTAGTATGGAAATACATAAACGTGTTTGCTACTTGATGGAAACTCCCCAAGGTCTAAACATTGGATAATGTGAGACATTCCCTTAGTACAATATAACACTGTAAATTAAATTCAACAAACGTATTGCCAAGGTGTTTCGTATTTCCAGGTTGCTTGCTATTTGCATTAAACTGTCAAACACCAAGCGGTCACCGGTGACCGCAACCGTTCTATAATTGTGTCTATAATGACGGTACTCGACGAGTTAATATGTGTATACGAGCAATAACGAGTTGATCGATTCGATTAAACCGACCTATCATGGCGACCAGATAAATTACACTAGCTAACTACGTAAGATACAACGTGAACTCTATGTTGCTCTAATCTCATGATATGATACGACACCGATGCAAGTTGGATGTCGCTCTAGGTACCTAATTCGTACGTACAATCTAATTTAGAATCCTAATTTACCTAAATCCTGTTTTTCCAAATTAGAAAGCAAGAAAGAAAGGAAAGACATTTATTCAGCACCAGGCATGATGCAGCATAATTAAAATATAAAAAAAACAATAAAGGTGTAACAGTGGAAGTAATAAAAATATATAATATAACATCATCATAACATCACGCCTTTTTATCCCCGAAGGGGTAGGCAGAGGTGCACATTACGGCACTTAATGCCACTGTACAATGTAACACCCACTTTTCACTATTTATGTTAGGAGTCCCATGTAATAGGGGGTGAGCCTATTGCCATATACCGGGCACATTTCCAGACTCCGTGCTACTACTGAGAATTTTTTTTTTTAAAACCCAGTTATACTTTGCCCGACCGGGAATCGAACCCGAGACCCCTTGCCCGGCAGTCACACTTGCGACCACTCGGCCAACGAGGCAGTCAAAAAGGGTCACCCACTCATTATAAACCAGGCTTACAAGTAACCCAGCACTGATTTTCCTAATTAATTTCTAGATAGTTATTCCTAACCCCATTTTTACTTGGCGTATTTTCCTGTTTTTATCTAAATGCTAAATGTAGCATAAAATATTGAATGCTTTACATCTTGTTCTCGTAGCTGTTGATTCAAATTCCAGCGAGTTAACATAAAAAATAAACATTGTTTTCGTTGTGACTTGTAGCACTCAACACGGTTCACATTTCCCAAGACAATTGGTTTAAAAGCATCGGAAACATGACGCTGCCGTGTACTTATATTATTCCTACCACATATCTGTTTACGTCTGACGCCTTATTTTCTAATAAAAATGTATTCGTTTTTAATGTCAAAGTTTATGTGTCTAAGCACTTTAGAAAAACAAGCATTTGGTAAATGGGTAAATGGATTTACTTTTAACATAATTGAAGAGCTTCTAAGTGTTTGCAGAATCAATGAAACCTTTCGTCCAAGTTCAATAATTCCAAACGGACTGATACAAAAGGGCTTAAAGTCAAAATTAAACAGTCGTGGTGTGGAATGCAGGCCCTTTGCGGAATGTTGCGGTCGCGCTTTGAGCCCAAGCCACGGCTAAATGGTCCCGTTTAAATATTCCACTTACATACAAAATGTTCAATGGTTTGGTACATTTTTCATCCCAACCGTATTTCCAAATTTTAAGTACAATGTAAATAGTCCCTAAAGGCCTACAAAAACTACAAGTGTTTATAAAATTATATCTTAATATCACTTCCATTTGTTTATGTCTTGTTGATACTCGTGTAGGCCTTACACTTATGATAGAAACATAACAGCAAAAGCAATATATAATCCTACTTAAATAATATAATAAGATAAGTTCAAAGCATATTTTTGATTTGACAGTTAGTATCATTACTTATATTAAGCTAGGTGGGTATATCCTAAGAATGTATTTATTGATGACAAAATCTGAAACTATTTGCCTCATATAAACAAAATTCGATTTACTCACCTTTGTTAAGCGTCCATACAACATAGCAACGCTTTAACAAACTTTAATAGATCCCTAACAAACTATTTATCCAATACAATGCGCATCCCTTCTCATATAACACATCTATATTTTACTAATTAACACATCGTCCTTACACTAATCCATTAAAGGGCAACAATACTGGTGTAGATTGAGTTTTCCTTTTGTTCGAAGCTATGCGAGCGAATACAATAAATTGTGGTAGCAAATCAAAGTGGGATTCGAGCCTTCCCGAGGCCCAAGAATCCGTTTTAGCATCGTGCGGTCTCAGTGACAAGACCCGGGTTACGTAATAGCATTGTTATAAGTCCACCCTAATGAGACCCTTTATGTCAAATGTTTGGACACAGTTCCTCGAATCAACTTTCATTCAATTCAACACTAGCTTTCCAAAAACGCTGAACGTGAAATGGTGTGTGACTAATTATTTATTAATTAACCTTATTTTAGACCTACTTTGACCTAGCCATCTTAGTGTTCATAAATTTATTATCATAGGTTGATTTTTACATAAGCGAGTTACGTTTGTCATAAAATGAGTCCATTAAACTAAATGTTATGTAATACAATATAGATTAATATCAGTTACTAAGTAGAATCTACAATTTGAAATATTGTCAAGACTTCTAGGAATTTTAAACTAAATGTACTTCAACAAATCAAATTTTGAGCAAAGACTTTCGACGTTCCAAATTATTATACTCGTAAATAATAAAATCAATTCATTATAATTTTAGACTTCTATATTAAAACAAGAATCCGACAGTAAGTACCTATTACAGACTTTGAAAATATACCTAAACAGAAACGTTTAAGTATCTTAAATTAGATATTCCTTTGACGAACTATTTAAACTGTATTTCATTTGTAGATTAACTACGACTGAAGTTTAATGTAGATATAATAACATTAATAACTAATAATGTCAAATGTCTAAGGTCCATTGAAATTGGAATATGTCCCAGATAGGTACTTGTGTACCTACATTACATACATATCGGAGTGACAAGGTCGAGAGTGTAATTAACGCTATCACTCCTCGTGTACCTGATCCAACGTTAAACATCAAGTACAACATCTGTTTACTTCATTTAATTATTGTAATAAGCAAGATTCACATTTATTGTCATTTCATTTCGACCTAAAATTGCCTGTCTTGTAATTACTGGCATAATTATGGCATGCTAGCACGAATAATCACGCTTTTTTCTCTTATCAAGTTTTCACCTTCAATAACTCGTTAATTTTATATAGGGACACTGCACATCCACTGATAATTAAAATAATACCATTTAAAACTCATTGAAACACCGATTATGTATTTCAGCTGATTTATTGTAAAGGATACCCGCGCCATAATTCACAACACCCATTTATTTAAGTTCCAACATTTTATTAACTTTGACGCCATTACACGGCTAATAGTGAATCAAAATGACATAATTAAAAGTTTAATTAAGGCACTCAGAATTTTCAATGATATTTTAACGACTCTGTATTAACTCTGACAATGATATTTTATCGTGATATTTTGTTATAAAATGGAAATCAAACAAAAATGTTATAACTTTGTCCAATAGACACGATGAATAAAGGGATTTCCAATAACAGTTTACGAGGTCTCAGCACAATGAGTCATCAGTCACACAAAGCCGGTAATTCAACCAGGGCGTCGCCATGTTATCCGGATATAACATAGCAGCTAGGCTAGACTAGCTACTCCTACTCTGCATGTCTCTAGCGACGGGAGCCACTAATCGCACGTCGTCAATAAACAGTAAGCTTTCAATCTGTCTGATAGTGGAATACTGGCTGCTGTCGCGCACGCACAATAGCCCTGTTTGGCTGTTTCGCATATCTCAGCTTTACTTTCCAGCCGACATTTTGATCGGATCAAGTGGAGTCTGGGTTTGTTCAATTAATAGCTAACAATCATACTAGGATTGTCAATTAAATCAGTAGAAAGCGCTTTAATCCCGGTCGGATACTGGACACAATTATTCATCAGTAGAACAAAGCCGGGTAATCCGGGCATATTGACCGGTTTGGTGGCGTTGCCTCATTCCTTCTGTTGTGTATATTCGCCCTTATTTGCCATTCAATAACGATAATGACAGTACGTGTCCACCGGCCGCGGCTACCCATCGTTAAATTTACTTTAATCCAAATATTTTCCGAAGGTTAGGTACATCCGCTAGAACCATTTCATTACATAGAAATACATGTTTGGTTGGTAATTTAGGTCTGATATTTGGGTAGATACTATTGATTTTTCTGAAATATGTTCCTTTTATACATATGCACTAATAAAGAAAGAGTGGATTTTATCATCACCGCCATTACGCAGCCGTAAAATATCCCACTATTTGTTTGTTTATAATTATTTCATGGAATCTCGGTTAATTAAAAACTTAAAAATCATAACTCTTTGTCGTTGCGCTGTAAGGTGTAACGAAGCCATATCCATACGTTACACGAGAGCTATCTTCACACAACAGATAAATAAAAAATTACTTGAATGTTGCTCGAGGTGGAAGCCTTTCTAGCAAATGACTTTAAAAATATTTCATTTCTGGAATTGTTTCGAGTCAGAAATAGCGCGAAGTGACAGAAAAACTGATGTGTTCTGCTCTGAAACTGGGAACAGTACATTTATTAAATGTTCAGACTGAAAAACAGAACAACTGCAGCAGATGAACATTCGGAGAAGTGATAAGTAAGGCTTGAGTTTGATAATCATTGTACTTAAATGAGAAATAACTAATGTCGGCAGGTGACACAAACATGTTTTATGGTTTTACTAATACCTGGCTCTATTTAACATTACATATTTTCCCCGACACGACAGCCTGATATTAGTTAGGTGGCACTCCCACTTTTAGTCATTTAATAGGTATGTCGTTAAGCTTATGACATAGTTTGAAGCTATAAAAAAATGAAAACATTTAAGAACTATAAAAAGAAAGAAGATTTCTTACCTTGGTACGTTTTGTGCCTAGAAACTTCAATACTGAAAATGATTTAATTAGAAAAATTTGAAATGATTCAATCAACCTAGCTTGAAATTTTCAAAGCAGAATTTACCTTAAAAATATCAAACCTTTTTAAATCTATACCATTTTTTGTACTAAAAGAAAGCGTTTTTTTCGCCAGATCATTCGATCTTGTTTCATATTAAGTTGGGAGTTTAGAACACATGTAATGTATAGCTATATGAAACTATGTTCCATCATATAATGTAGCAGGCAGGACCTTACGAAGCAGAACGTGACTAGACTCTGAAGAAATTCGATTGCTCGCGCGGTTGCCTCGGACGATCATCCCGAATCAATTTAAGATTGGATCTAAATTTCATATGAAATCGATACTCTGTTATAGCTTAAATTAATTTCTGTTTGTGTCTCACTACTGCACTATTTTTACACGTGTGTAATTTACTTTGATTGAATAATTGTTTATTTTAGCCCTTTTAAATAAAATGTATGAAATATCCTGAAAGTTACAGCGCATTTGGTTGCAATTTCAGATTAAATATTTGTAGGAATATCAATCTATTTAGATTTCTTATATTTAGGTGCACAAATCGTCTGTGTTACATTAGGAACTTACATGCATATATTATATAGGTATGGCAATAGATTCATCCCGTATTATAAGGGACAAATAATGTTACTGAAAATGGTCCTATAGAGGCCAATACTGCGTCAACCAATATAGCACTTAACCTGTCCCTGTATATGTTTCTGTACATAATATGATAGAAAAAAAACTTAAATATGTCACTTTATTATATTTACCTATGTTACAGAGGATCAATGAATTAAAAAAAAAATAAGATCCAGGTCACCTGATGGGCGTGCTGCCTAAGTGCCGCTAGATGAATAAATCAGGATAATATGTTTAACGGCTGATCTCTTGATTTACTCGACGAAACTATAGCAATGCAATATATATAGTGTCTGCTCGATATATCCATAATATAAAATTAGTATTACTAGTATTTTGTAGTATTACTTATAAAATTATTTACCTACTACCTACCAATTCTAATTTTATGTGATCGCCGCTCCATCATTCCGTTTACAGTCGTTTCGTGTTTTCAGCGTCCATTTCCATTATTACATGATAAATGATGACACATTTAAAGTAATTTCGACTAAATACATTGATTCTATTATTGATTTATTTAATTGACATTATGTATTATGTACTAGGTGGTAGAGTTTTTAATACGTTTGTCTTTTTTTGTGTAGACTAGACTGTCAGACTCTTACTGACTAAAAACCACCCCGTTCCTACTCCTGCACTTCGAGCTTGAGCCCCAGTAACCCGTTAGGTTCTCGGCGACTCCGAATCAACATCAGCCCTATTGAGCCCCATCCGTGGTGGTCTGATGGCTCTTTGAGCGTGTGCGGAACGCAACGCGCCGTACGCTCGGGTCTGGTTCTGGTCGGGCGGCGAGCCACCCATGCTCGCCGTCCGCAGGCCCGCGAAATAAACCGGTTAGTACCCAAACATGTATTTGTAGGCTGTTCAACTGATCAGCCATTGTCTAAAATCAAAATAATAATAAAAATTCCATTCGTATTACACAAATCATTTCTAACAAATGTAATTTACAGACACCCGTGTCTATCCGTCTATCAGAACATACCTTAATACAAAACACAACTGACGCGTCATATCTGATTGTAATTAAAATAATCCAACACTTTGCTTGACATAGACGGTCGGTTAGTAGACGTGGTGTCGACACTCCAGTATCAACTTAATAAGAACAAAGGGTTCCAATATCCATTATAATATCTGAACCAGCTGTTTCAAATTAACCCCATAACTGTTTTATTAATTTTCATCCCGCTAGACCCTAGGGAGGTATAGCCCGTGTCAAGTTTGTCTATATCTAAGTATCTAACTATATACAATTTAATATATTTTGTTTCAATGAATTCAACATGGATCAGCGTGTAATTTAGCATTTGTATTAAATGCTTTATTAAGCGAATGATTATATGATTTGCAATGTTATTCAATGGTTTCCGAATCAAGTGAAAATTTGCGTAAATTATCAGCGGATTTTGAATTTGAATAATGAGTATGTACACACAAACCTTATTTACAAGTTTGTTCAACCTGGCTTTTACATCTGACATGCATCTTGGAAACCTAAATTGAAAAAATTAATAGATGTTTGTACGAATGTCTGGAAATATGATTTCATTGTCGTCGTGTTTCTGTTCACTACTAGGCTTTCCAATAGCACACTGATCTCGATTCTTCAGCTCTTTGTGTAACGTGGACCACAACTTGATGGAACACATCCAGTCAAAAACAAATACATGACATTTATGTACATAATATGAACTACTGTCAGTCAATTTGTGGATATCATCACTCCAGCACCCGGAGAGCGTGCCTCATCGTCATCATCTTTAAAGGAAGAAGATATTTATTTATTTATTTATACATTTGGGAAACCACAGCAAAAATAACCTTATTTTACAGGATCTCATCGACTGCAAGGTTGGCGCTATGGCTGGGCAACCGGTCTCCGCGTAACGTGTAGCGGGTTCGATTCCCGCACAGAGCAACTCTTTGAGTGATCTACAAATTGTTGTTCCGGGTCTGGGTGTGATGTGTATGTGAACTTGTATGTTTGTAAAAGCACCCATGACACAGGAGAAAATCCTAGTGTGGGGCAACATTTAAAAAAAACATCTACACAACAGACAGCAGTGAATGATTTTTCTGAATGAATGATGTACTTATGTATGGAATCCCGGGTAAATCCATTTTGTTGCTTCTAAATCTGAAGGCGTGTGTGTGGGTATCAAACTAAACAAAACAGCACGTGACATTTGCATACGTAAGCAGGTTATGTAATATTTATAAACTTATTGTTATTAGTTATGTACATAGAAACACTCATTTATTTACATCATAACTGAATATTATAAATAAAGAGCGAACGAGAGACTAAAGATATATAGGTAACACAGAGAAACATTCATAGGTAAGCAGCTCCCATAGACTACAAGATTCTGAACTGTCAACAATGGACAACATGCTGCAATATTTTTTGCAGCATGTATTTGACATAATTATGTAAGTAGGTAGGTATTTCAGCCCCAGATCACTTTCGTACTGTAGTACCTACGTATTTTTGCGCTGCTTTAACTGTTTTATGATACCCACACCAACGTCTTTTTTTTTCAAAATCTAATCCAGCAATTCAATATCTCAGATCCAGTTTTGTACGGAAACAATAAACAACGAGGTTACATTTTAATCAAAGGGTACTAGCAGGTAGAAACTTCTGTAACTGGGTAAAATTCTAGGTTCAGAATCCAGATTGATCCAATCAGAGCCTTGTAGCATTCAAAAACTCGCAGCTACCTACCTAGGTATGTAGGCATCGAGGTACGAATGCGAACTACGGCAAAGCCTGGGGGCCTAAATTGAAAAGCATCATCGGTTTTACGTACATACAACGACCGAGGTACCTGTTCCCTTTGTTTCCAATAAAATTGTACAAATCCTAAAATACTGGATGAAAAATCAACTTTCTGCAAATGAAAAATTACTTTCTGCAAATGAAATTAAACTTAAAAATACTTTATTCCATGAATTTATTGAAATAAGTAAATTAACTAAACATTTTAAAAGTGAATATTTTCCATTTCGGGTTTAAAAATATACAGCAAATAAAAATTGAACCGACATTAAGCGAATAGCGATTTTTTTCACTAATTAACTGTCACTGAAATCTCTCCACTAGTTATCTTTATTTACAGATAAAAAAACTACGGACGTTATCCATTTTCAAATATTTATCTATAGTTGTCATAGCCATACAGTGAAATTATCGAATGATATTAATTATTAGGTAACATAAATGTTCAGTATAATGTTTGTAAGAATTTAGAAATGACGCATTAGTCTTTACAGCAAATAAAAATTGAACCGACATTTAGCGAATAGCGATTTTTTTCACTAATTAACTGTCACTGAAATCTCTCCACTAGTTATCTTTATTTACAGATAAAAAAACTACGGACGTTATCCATTTTCAAATATTTATCTATAGTTGTCATAGCCATACAGTGAAATTATCGAATGATATTAATTATTAGGTAACATAAATGTTCAGTATAATGTTTGTAAGAATTTAGAAATGACGCATTAGTCTTTGGAGGTTTTTATTTCTTACCTTAGAATATTTAAATTCTTTTTGAGCGACAAAATTAGGCGTCCCTTAAAAGCCACGGGCGCGAACGCAAATGTGATTTGAGTAATGAAACGAGACTAATTAAAAAGTCGTAAGAACAATTATGAAAAAACAGGGCTTTATCTGAGAAGCTGTTTGTATTTTGGGTTCTCTAGGCGTATAATGAAAAACGCAACGCTTGTGTCAGCATTAATTAGTGTATTCAAGTGCCCCTGAGCTTCAACCACAAAGTAGGTACTGAGGACGGAATATTATTTTAGTGACGTGATACAGGTACCAGCTATGCTGTAGCTGTCAATTGGGCCTTTCGAAGTGAGCTTTATCGCATTCTCGCCCATTTTTGGTTAAGATTTTTCTTACAATCAATGACATGGCGAACCGTTGTCGAGTTCACTTACCTTTCGAATTGAAAGTTACAGATTAGCCTAGCAGTACGTGGTTGCCTCTGTGCCACCATGCCATACCTAGTTTGTCCGTTACACTCAAATCGAACGTAGGCAACATTATGTCCAATGTCCAGTCTACAAACTACCTCCATTTTGAAAAAAAATGTTAGCTATGAAACTCAGGTTAAAAATCGTACTCGTTCTTGACCATGATATTTGTGACTTGTAGGTATTGCCTTTGAAGTAGGTGTTGGAAGTCCAGATTTTCATACTTAAGTTCTTGGTCATTTCTTTAGGCGGCAACAATTTATGATAGCCTCGGCATAACCACTGCTCTCGATTTCAAATGTCAACAAGTATCTAGGTAAAATACATTAACACCACCAGTTTGTTTGGTATTCTATACATGTCAAAGGCGTAGGTAGTGGTACAGTAGATAATCGTCATTCAACCCTACTACAACCAACCATAATACAGGACGTATAGCTAATTACATATTAGGCACCTACTTAATTCCGGACGGAAGACCAACCCTTCCCTTAGGGAACCAGCGTGCTAATACAAGCAGGATATAAACCAACAAAGCAGGTTCGAGCTCGATGCGTGATTTTATGTCGTGACCTTACTGAATCGACGACCCGTCGACGAATTACAGTTGAACAAGGAAGCTATAAACGCAAAGCCTTTCAAAGCCGACTCACGAAAGGTGCGTGCGTTAGATCGCGTGTAGCCGGGCCTTTACGTAAATGCCGCCTATAACAATATAACTTGTTCACCTTGTTTTGATCTTGCTCAATAACTTTCGATCAAAAATCCCCTAACTCATATTATCTATCTACATATTGTTAGCTAACTTAATAATATGTCATTTGATGTAGAATTACAGCTTTTAGTAGTCGCAAACATATTTGGTAGTTAATGCTTTTGGTTGAATGGTAACCTTTTATCAATTATTCTTTTCTGGCCTTATTTAATAAATCTATCTTTCTTATCTTCTAAGATAGATTTATTAAATAAGGCCAGAATAGAATAATTTATAGGTATTTAGTTAGTTCCTTCGATGATAAGAAACTATGAAACTAAAAAGTTCGTTGGAAAAATAACATTTGAATACCGTAAATAACACGTTCCATGATTTATACACGTAATTAATGAAATATTGTACCCAGTTTTTATCGTAAAAGTTCGTTTACATGACTAGTCATTACGCTATTTAAACGAACGCAATGGGTATAAATATACAGTAGCATAATTTCAGAAAAAAATAGGTAAAGCTTTAAAAAATCCAAAATGGTCGGTAATCGTGGTAATGTACCTACACGAACGTTTGTCACGCAACGGGAACTTTTATGTAACGACTAGTGATTTATTTTATAAAATGAAGTAACAATTTCTGGTTTACCTACGGAGCCACAATTGAAAGTAATAAAATCCATTATGGAGGAAATGATTGATGATCGCCGTGTTATATTGAGTGATTGATAAGACTTCAACCGATTACAGAAGGTGCCGAGTGAGGAACAATATTTTTAGTATAATGTTGCTATTTATAATACTCTACCCTCAGTTTAATTTTGCTGCATTTCATTCCAGAAAATCATAGTTTTTGAGTGTTTAAGTTTTGTAGAAAATGGAATTTAAAAGCTCTGATAATAAAACCTTAGTTTTTAGATTGCAGTTTCAGTTTAGATGAGCATTTTCGTATTATAGCGTATATTATAAGGAATTTGCATCTTAGTTTTATACATACATAACCGCACTTCCGTCTCCCAAGGCACAGAGACTATGGAATGCCAATTCCTACGATTCTTACATACCTCTTTCGCTTCATTAACAGTCACCAGTCTTTTCATTCATTCTCGTCGGTTAAGGGAATTTTATACTATGATGCAAATATTCTCATGAGCCTGCTTTCATTGTTACTTGGCAGTAGTTTCACAAGGATACCGCTGTAGTCGTATTTTCGCCTACATTTTTACGAATATAAAGAAAACCTAATATGAGGGAAAATTTGATTTGGTTTTATTAACAGAATAGATTATTCCATCGCTGACGTATAAGGAATGAATGTAAAACAACAGTTTGAAGAAGATCAATAATATTTATATTTATATAATATTATTTTCGTAGGAGAATCTGCACTTACAACTTATCAATACTTAAAAGTTAAACATTATAGCTAAATCTTAATACAATCTTAAAAGTTCTGCTCAAATTTTGTATTATGCGGTTCACAAAAATAGCTTCCTCATTTTTACATTTTGTTACAAAAATATTTAAAGTAAGTCTTAAATTTTAATATACTTCCAAAATTAATTACAATTTATATACGAAAATACGAACTGACAAAATTGAACACGATTTATAATAAATAATATCACATGTATCTTCAGAAAGTGTCACACATTATTACACACTCTCAGAGAATTCATTCAAGTACAAAATAATGATACCGACTATTACTAAGATGTATGAGTCACATGATGTTGTTTTATTAAGTTGTTATTCTTATTTATGAAGGGCATATCAACTTTAATTACATACAATATCAACGATTTTAATGTTTATGTATCTCTCTTGTTGTTTTATGAACATAATTATGGAAAAATAATGAAAATATCGGATGAACTAGGACAGCAACTATATCGTATGAACAATTCATAACAAAGAAGTATTCTGCAGTTAACTCGTCGAGTACCGGTTTTGCAGACACAATTATAGAACAATAGGTTGCGGTCACCGGTGACCGCTTGGTATTTGACAGTTTAAGAGGTATGCCTAATTTTAATGGAATACATCAATATTGTTCAATATAATAAATTGTTAGAAAATTAAGGTAACCCAGTTAATAACCTACACTAAATCTATTTCCCGATACAAATATAGACTGTAATTATATTGAACTTACTGCTGCTTATCGTATAAAATTGATATTCGCCGAACTACTTTGAACCACATGACAAAACCCTGTAGTAAACTTAAGTCACAAGAACTATGGTTATCAGAAAACTGTTCTGCATAACTTGACATTCTCCGTGGGGTTCGTACGCTATTGTGCGTCAAGACACGTGTACAGAAACGTGTATAATATATTCCTTATAAGCTTAGACCTACGCAATAAATGTGTCCATTATACAGCGTAACTCTGCAGCATTATAGTAGTTTCACATGGAAGTGGGCGACCAGAAATTCATTTCGCGTAGTTCTGACGGTTTGGGACGATAAGTAGTAGGTTTCGCGGGCTTGGTTGCCTGGGCCACTGGTTCTTGTGGTACATTATTGAGAGTTTCTTTCCTCTTAGGTGCTGGGCCAAGATTTTCCACTGATTCCGCGAGATTTCTGCGTGAAACAGAGAGTACGTCAAAGCTGTCTTCCTCTGCTAACGTGGAGGTTGACGTGGCGAGGTCTTTCTTCAATCCCAGGAGGGCCATAGACAACCACGAACGTGGCGCATTCCCATCCTCCACTGGTTCGTACGGCGATGTGAAGAAACTGTAACAAAATAAATAATTGTGTTATTTTGGTCGCCGTATTAATGGAGGTTAATCGTATACTAATGGAAGGAACCCATTAATAGAAGATTAGTGATTAGTGATTAGGCCTTTGTTTATCATATTATTATTGATCAGATTTGGTTCTGATTACACACAAAAAAAATATTTTATCAGTACATTTGCCAATGTATTACTAATGTCGCAATTCTTTTAATAAAATGTAATGTTGTTTATTGATGTAAGTTTAAAAAAGAGCAACAACTGCTTCTCACAATAAGAGGTAGTCTCTAAAATACTAAAATACTCTGACAGCTGACAGCTGACCTACTTACAAACAACTCGTCAAGATATTTCGTTGGTAAAGTATGCCATTGTCATACTAGATAAGCCATGATTTTCTATCACCTTCGGATCAAATTGAAGTTGATACCATAGGTAATGGCTTAGAATGAACTTTCTTTGGCAAAAATATTATGATTGATTTTAAAGTGCATGCGATATGGAAATGAAGCGCAGTATCTAACACGTTATTTGTTTCGTAATAGTCTTATCTTTGAATTGAATTCTGCGCGTACATTCGCATGCGAAATTCATCACTAAAAGTCGACATAACCTTGAAAGTAATCAGATAACAAACAATCGAGAATTGTAAAGTTCATAGGACATGTACTCCGACAAGACAGAGTAAACAGATATATTTCTGCAGATATAAATTTGGTATCCAAGTGTACAAAATTCCGAACTGGCGAACCGGTTCTATCTAGACCTAGACGGTATACAATAATTAACATAACCAGAACAACAGCTAGGATGTATTGAAATAAGACACTTGAAAAATATCCTGTATAAAAAACATTGTCATTTAACTGGCCTTCAATCTAAATACCAACAAATTAGAATGGAAAGTTACATTTAAAATGACTTTTTAATATCTAATAAGCTCCACTGTTCAAGACATCATAGCCAATTCTATTTTCTGATTCCTTTTTTATTGTAGGTTTAGTAGTAGAAAAATTGTAGCATATGTGTTTGTTTGCAAAAGCAAATTTGTTTGTTTTGTAGTATTGGTCCATCGATTTTAGTGAATAGCATTTCTAAAGAAGACAGCGCATTATAAACTTTAAAGTATGACATAGGTAGTAGGTACATACCGGTTGCCGTTCATCCTCCTACGGCTTGTTGGGCTGCCTGGCGGTGAGTGTGCAGGAGTAGCGGGCAGGCTCTTACTGCCTCGGCGGTGCATCAAGTTGTACTGGTGCAGGTCGGGAGCCACGGCGTGGTCCTCCTCGGGCGATGCCACTGTGAATCCTCGCGACGACTTCGAAGATATGATTTGATGTGCTACCTAAAAATGGATGATGAAAATTGTTTAGTTATACAATTATTGCTTTGAACTTTTTTTACATCAATGTTACTAATACTCGCCCTACTACGATTTTCGTACTTATATCTTAGGCGTTTAAGTTGAGTATCTAATTCTTTCAAATTTTTTAATGAAGTCTTTGAAAAAAGTGGACTAAGAATAAAGATAACAGTTAAAACAGGTATCGAGTGAATGCACGTCACTCAATACAAAACAAAGCATCTATTTTATTAGACAACTTGCATGAGTGATGCTAGTGTGAAATAGGGACAACAAAGATGAGAATATTTCGCACCCTAACCGCGTAGTGTTTAAGATTATATGATAGTGCTATCTTCACAAAATAAACACGCAGTCATGTTTACTTGTTAGCGCAACGCTACGCCATAGTTTAATTTACATAGTGTAAATAAGCAAATCAAAACTGATCAGTTACAAAATGATGTAACAACTGCGAATTTTACTACGACTAAATAAGTGGGTGGATGATAAGAGCTAATTAAAAACATATTCGTTGCTAATCACTAGCACAGGACGAGTTATCAAACTGTTCGCGCGATACGAAGAGGTGCACAGACCCGACAGATTAAAATATTATCAACGCGAAAGTTGACAAATTTGTGCCTGTGTACTGCGTTTTATCAAACAAAATATCACATGCACAAACATCCGTGTAAGCCGTGCAATATTTTCTTTCCAGTAACTAGTTGTGGCGTCAGGATGTAAACTAAATAGCTAATCATGAAAGTCAACAAACTACAGATAACAGTCATGTTGACTCGGAATTTCCAACTTGTACACATCATAATAATGGAGGCTTAAGTTGGTCCCACTTAGTGTTTGTGCAAAATACTCGGAATTATTATTGCGAATTTTCAATAAAAACAACAATGAGTCAATGTCCATACCAATACAAAATGAATTATAAATAAACCAATAAATATTATGCATTTTGTATTGCCCAAATGTTACGAATATTTGTATAAATACGTCACAAAATCTGCCGCTTGGCTATTGGCTATATACCTTGACAATCGAGTTGCCGCAAGCCGCGCCCTCGCCTTTGAAACCGTCGTCTGTCCCCGCAGGCTTTGGCTTTGAAGTAACAGAGTTAACTGAAAATAACCAAACACAATCAATACCATTTATAATGCAGGGTGCTATTACTAATATTACATTGTGTCCATTCTACTATGTACGAAATGAGAGCACTTCATGGAGTCATCATTGTGTAAGAAAGTCATTACTTATGACATCATTACCAAATGAGTACATTACTATGAGTCTTGCCAATTGACTAATAAACGATATTAGTAAATGTAATTGGCCCCACGTCGAATATTTTAATTAACTAATATTTTTCATAATTCACAACGATTTTACTAATCACCCGATTCCATTTAAACACATGTGTGCCATTTACCGGGCAATGTCAATGTCACGCAATAACCTTTTGAAATACAAAGCGGTCTTACCTGCTGTGTTGATTGGTGCAATGCCGTGGAGCACGTCTTGGCACGGTTTCGTATGCTTCGACCAGTCTTTCTCCTTGATTATGTTAAAAGCTGAGGCAGCTTTAACTTCGTTCGTTGGTTCAGCGAACACCTTTGGAGCGTCTTGATTGATCCTCGGCTTTCCAAACAATACGTCGGTTCTGGGGTACCGGATGTAGAAGAATGAGTCCTCTGGAGCTGGCGGCGATCCCGCGAAAGGTTCAAACTCCCTGCAAATAAAACAATTATGAATTAGTGCATTAAACAACATCACTCATCGATTAGATAACTAATAAGAATTGTACCATAACAAACATGTTATAATACAACAATAGATAGTTATTGTTTAACAGTTAGATACTATTGTCGGTCAATCTGAAGGTAAGGCGTCGACACTCACGATAAGATGTTGTTGAACTGAGCCACCATATTCCTCTTTTTGTACATTGTTAAAAAATTATTATATTATTTGTATTAAACTGGCAGTTAACCCACACAACACTTGCTACGATATCACAGAGTTGTAAAGTAAATTATCACAGAAAAACTTTTAAATCAAGAGATGTCGTTATTCAGACAATAACAAAATAACTAAAAGGCTACACTCGAGTTTTCCTTTTTATATACCCTAGAGATAGCATATGAGTTCACGATAAGCACACAGCGACTGCCTACGTCACTTTGAAAATAAGTGTAATAAATAACAAGTCGACGTGACGCCACGATAAAACTAACCAATGAGAACGACTGATTAGCGCACTCCCACTTTTAAAAGAACGTTACTATCATGGAGAATGGCGTTGTGTAGCTGTCGATGCGAGTACCAGAATCTAAGAATAGCACAGTTCGTAGCTACGTACACACACACCAACACCTGCGTATGAAATGTTAATCTTGTGATTTCTACGAATCGAGTTTTCATGACGATGTCATTAACATTTTAACGGAAAGAATACGAAAGAAAACTTAAAATAGAAGTGGGCACGGCGCGATAGTGACGCTAGCCAATATCCGGCAAACTCCGACACAAATCTGTAACTTTCTGATACAAGCAGACATATCTGCTTCAGTCTCAATCATAACTGAAGAAGACATTTAGGTAGATATACAATACAATTTTTGGGGTTACAATAATAAGATTTTCCTCACAACATTTTAATATGTCAATGAACCTTTGATTGTCAACCTTTGCCAAAATGCGCAGGGCCTCTCGCCAATAAAGGCTAAAATACAACACCAAATATTTAGTTCACAGGCCGACAACTTTGTTCAATGTAACGATAAACTGAGAAAATATGCAAAAAAACATTGTCTCAATAATGATAACGTAAAATCATAACAAAAAAATATTAAGTATACGATAATATAATTTAGTACAAATCTAGTGGCTGTAAAAAAGGCAATCTATCTCCATAACAAAGTTATTATAACATAAAAACAGATAACGCTATACGTGTGGGCAAGATTACAAGAATAATTAAGTATATAATGTCTTAAAAACATTGACATTGCGATTAAGAAGTCAATGGAATGAATTAAATAGTCTTAGGGATCGAAATGTTGGGCTATCGACTAGGTCCCGTCTGTACATATTGAGCGCAGATTTAGCTTATTTAAGTTAAATATAATATATAACTTTTGTATATATATTTTCCTTTTGTCAGAGTAATCATATGACACTGGTTGTAGTAGTACGACTATAGTATTATAAACTTGTAGTTGAGACAAATGGCTAGTCCAGGTAATCTCAGTCAGAACAGCATAGGTCTTACAAAATCAAAAAGTATAATGATGATAAGCCTTTTCATTTTGTGATAATGATAGAAAATAAACAGCTTTTTTTTCTCAATAAATCATTGTACCTATCGGACAAACCCTGATCATGATAACGATAACATATTTTTAGTTTAGTGACAATGACAAAAAAGTATGACATCATGTACAACCGAACGTACAAGTGAATGAAATGTAAATTCTCAAATGAAATTCTGCAAAGCATATCAAAAACTGTGACTGTAGCCCTTCCTCAAGTTCGACTAAGGAATGAGATAAACTAGCTCATCTCTTAGTCGTAGAATTATATGACATATTGTTAAGCTGCTGAACAATAAATGCTTGGCACCATTAGAGCGCACAAGCGACATCTACTATAAAAACAATCACTGCACGAATTAAAACATGCTTTTCTTTGATTTCACAGCATCGAAAAACTATCAAAAGTCTATGATATTTGTGGCTATGTATGTTTACAAAATAATATTCGTGATTAACTTTTCATTGAACAAGATTTTCTCTTGACCTTTTCCCAAATAGATTGACGTCGGCATCAGTGCAGAGTCTTAATCCGATTGATTGAATGTCTCAATACGACATTTATGTTTAGTTTTTAACTACTCACAACGACTAACACAAATGTTAGAATGGGTCGTGTAAAGGTAAGGTTAACCTTAGCCCATAACGAGTCCACGCCTTCTGGCCACTGGCATTGGAAAATTGTGCAACAGATATAAATGCATAATTTGAATAAAATATTTTTCCCATAACTACTCAAAGTGCGTACTGAACAGTTTATAAACTTCATTCAAGTGTCGCCTCGTGGAATATTTCCGATATTGCAACAAACATAATATTTATAATCATGTACTTACTATATTACGGACACTGACTGCAATGCAATAATAACAATCTGATCCTATCTGTTCCGCAAATTATATTTGCGGAACAAATAGGGGGGACTTGAGCATTATATCGATAAAACGAGAATTTTCAGTCACTTTTGTGTTTGAATGTACTAACCACCTGCACGTAACATAAGGCGACATATCGAAGAGATTGATCGTGCCACGTCACAACTATTTACAATACCTTACAAAATATTTACTGATATGCTAGAAACCAAATAACATGGATTTCTTGGTGACGTTAAAATGTAATTTTGCAATAACAATTAACGAAGCATTTAACTAATTGCAGGTTTAATGAGCAGAGGGTTATGGACATGACAAGTTGACTTTACAAGGAACTTAAACGTATTTGTTTACGTATACGCCTTTATACTGTTGACTACATTCACGTTGACCTCACAGCCATTGACTCCAGTGTTTGTAAAACAAATTTCCGACGTTTTGTTATGAACTTCTATTGATTTTATAATGAAAATAGATGTAGTGACGTCAATGCAAAGTTATACCTTCTATTTATTTCTAAATATGTGTTTAATATTCTAGCTACTTACTTTGTTGTGCACACACAATACAATAACAAAGATAAGTTATTCAAATAATGCAGGTGCATAATTATGTACCTATGTCCGAAGATGTAGAGGTAGAATAATATGAACCTGATCGGATTTGATAGAAATGTTAAAATAAAATAAAATATAGGTAATTAAAATCTTGTTAACATTGAACATGTGATTTATCCTTAGGTTTGTCATTTTAATTTAATAGTCTGTTTTTATCATTTCCACGCACGCGCATTTGTTCGAAAAACTTAAAACATCTTGTTATGTAAAGTACATTAAACTGTCAAACACCAAGCGGACACCGGTGACCGCAACCTATTGTTCTATAATTGTGTCTATAATGACGGTACTCGACGAGTTAATGGCATTATGACGATACTTAATACATTTATTCAAAGTATTCCCCATTACTGGTACTTATATTAAGTAGGCACCTATTACGTGGTCAACCAGTCATAAAGTTTACAAGTTAACAATTGGTAATTTCAGGAGGCATCTACCTACCTTACCTTCTACTTTAACACCTACCTTCATGTTTATTATAATAAATAAACAATTCGAGAACATTCCTTCGATTATATTTCCTACTAATGTAAAAAACTGTATTATTTATTGAGTTTTTATTAGTTTTTATAGACATCCTTCGCGACATTTAATTATTTTATCCGTCTGTGTCTGTAATGTATTGCGTCAGTCAAAAACTGTTATTGTAAATATAACAAGTACAAATCCAGAAATAATTTTGTTTGTACCTGGTACCTGTGTGAAACTGAATCAACTCCTTTTGTGCTACAACGGCATAGGTCAACTAGGACAAGTCGCAAACACAAACAAGTGAAACAGGTATGTCAGTGACGTCGAGACAAGCCCCCGCGCCAACCAGGTATTATTAAGAAATCAAAACAAGTTATTGCTATAAGCAGAGGTGCTAATATTTATGCAAATAATCGTGCCTCAGCAATATGCGATCAACGATGACGAGAACTAAACATACTGATTAGATAACTGCAGAATATTCTTCACATTTTAGTCATTACTTAAAAGAAAGTGACGCGAACGAAATTACCAATGCAACTACATTAAAATGTTACGACATACAACTTGAAGTTATGAGTAATTAAACATGGATTTATGTTACACGCGAAGGGCATTCATTGGTCATAGTACCTAAGTACTTGAGAAATCCTCGACCTCAGGTTTGTTTTATTCCAGACTATAAAACATGTAAAGTTAACATAAAACATTAATAATGTTATCAAACCTTATCAAATGCGTCTAGCTATGAAAGCGTTGTCGATATCGAATAGTACCTATAATAGCAGTAGCACTCGGTAGCAAAGAGTTCGATTCTTTGACGACGACGATAACAAACGCTGTAAACAAGGGATTTCCTGGTGCCGTCGAATGTAAGAGACATGTAGAAGTTTGTAGCATTATGATTGTTTATTGAATATACAAATGCTATTTTGTGACATATTTCTGACTACAATACATATATTTAACTAAATTTTCACACCAGACTTTTAGTCTTGGTGGATATCCAAGTCTAATTTTAACAGACTAGGTACCTTTCTGATCCTGTATCTGTAATCTGTAATTTAATAAAGCTGAAGTTTGTATAGTTGAATGCAATATTATCACTTATCTGGACAAAACAGTTTTAGATGAATTTTTAAGTCTGTAAGTCATTGGAGATCTACGCAATATGTTATGTGTGTCTCTATCAGATATAATTTATCACATCTCGAACTCCTATTTCTTTTATTTAATCTGTCCATCGTTTTAATTAGATGTAATACTAATTTAATTTTGTAGAAAGCAATCTCATTTTAATATGTCTGTGTGACGTCATATCTTATCACTTACCACGGCTGCCACACATTCAACTTCACGCGCTTGGAAACAGTTAAGCTCCTTAAAGAAATTACGAAATATACGAATCTATACTTTTATCAATGGGCAATCGCAGATTTGGACTATTTGGGTTTATTGTGATATATCGCTGCATGTGATTACTTTTTAAAAGATTAAAATTATAATAAATTATTTGACAGTACAATTGTACAAAAGTACATTGAATTTTATTGTTTATTAACCCGTTGAAATCCACCCCCTAAATTTGGTCATACAAAAATAGTCTCTAAACATTAGAAAAAAGCTCTATAATGTAATGTAATATTAGTGAAAAGCGGTCACCGCTTTGGGATTTATGGGTTAAATAATAATAGAAGAGTAATGAATTGAATTACCAAATGAATAAGTACATACTTTGTACAACAAAACTAATAGAAAAACTTATATAAAAATGCAAGGCTAAGAATTAAGAATATTTCTACAGTGTTCTAGGAATGTTTTTAAGCTACGTGCACGTGTTCCGACCGCAAGACCGGTTCGCGCAAAACGTACACGAGAATGTAATCTTATTTCCAAGGCAATAGAATATTCTCTTAATTACCCAGGAAAACTATTTAAAGTGTGCCAAATACGCAGTTGTGCATTCATTATACAATCTATTTTAGTTTAGTTATTGCATACACTTTAGAGTCTAAAAACAATAAAAACTAAGTTCTAAAGACACATAATTTTAGCAAACTCTAATAAGATGAAACATTTTATAACTTCAGTATAAATGTTAACTACAATTATTTAACTAAGATAAAACTTCACAATAATATTAACACTCTGCCAAAATGGCATCAAATCAACAAGATGTTAGTCAACAACATTCATTATCCATTCCTAATCCATTGCACTCAAGAATAAAGTGCTTTGGCATAGTGTTTATATTCTGTGAACATTTATTTTGTGGTTCATTATTCGAAATAATTCCTGACTGATTTTCTAATGCAATTCTTTAGAAAAGAAGCCTGTAGTGACTTAATTATAAAACGGATATTAAATTACATGAAGTACTCACTTGGCTGGTTTAGTTTTCATCCAAGCAGGAAGTGTGAATCCATCCTTAATCTCAGGGTCACTTGACGCCATTATAATGTCAGTATAATAAGAAAGGGGCAAAGGCAAATAAATTCACTTAACTACTGAGAATAAAAAGACAACTGTCTTGAACATAGACTAAAAACTGAATGATGTTTTATCTTGAGCAGAAATGATAAGATTGTTTCAGTTGGCAATAACAAGCGACAACATCATGAAACAAGAAAAAAATTGAAGAATTTGCTTTAATAATAATAACAAGAAATTATTAAACTAAATGAATTAACTAAGTAGTGCTCAAGACACCTGGGGTTCACTAGACTTCATTAAAAGAGAAGATGAAGCCATCTGAAACAAAAATGGCATCTTTTTACCCAACTGTAGTTATTTCAATATTGAAGATTGTTAATTTCTTAGTTATAGTGTTAAATTAATATGTTAAATTATTACCACATGATGATTTAGAAGAATTAATGAATGAGTTTTGTTGCATGTTATTTTTTTAAACCACACAAAATCAATATTATATTGTTTTAGTTGAATACACCTTGGCCTGGATACACAGAACTCACTAGCTAGAGTGACACAGATGAGTGTTAACATGTGACTAACTTCAGTACACATTACATTTTCCTTGTAAATAGTTTGTCAGCACTGCTTATTAATTTATGGCCATCAAAGTATCAATATAATCCCACTCATTATTTAGTCACATACAAAACAGAACTGAATCAAACAACAATGAAAGTACTATGTGTAACTAATAGCTTGTAAGTTAGACATCGGACAGTCTAAAATGTTGGGCATCAATATTTACAAACAACCTGCTCCACCACAATAGACAATACAATTTTAGTAATGAACCAAATAAACAGTTTTATTTGAACCTATCTTTGAAGTTCCAAATGAGCAGCTAAATCATAATACTTAAAAAATACCACATGCAATAAATTAACATGCAATGTGGTGTTTTTAATATTTTTTTAGTAATTTAGGAACATAATAATGCCACTTTCCTGTTTAGAATCACTAATTATTTTAAACCTAAATGCATTTATTTGTATTTAAACACTGCCTCGTTGGCCGAGTGGTCGCAAGTGCGACTGCCGGGCAAGGGGTCTCGGGTTCGAATCCCGGATCGGGCAAAGTATTACTGGGTTTTTAAAAATTCTCAGTAATAGCACGGAGTCTGGAAATGTGCCCGGTATATGGCAATAGGCTCACCCCCTATTACATGGGACTCGTAACATAAATAGTGAAAAGTGGGTGTTACATTGTACAGTGGCATTAAGTGCCGTAATGTGCACCTCTGCCTACCCCTTCGGGGATAAAAAGGCGTGATGTTATGATGATGATGTATTTAAACATAAAGTTTAAATACAAATAAAGACCCATGTCGAAATATCCCCACACTTCCCTATTAAACTACAGAGTTTATATGAACAGTTACTGTTGATTTATACCTATGTTCATTGCATTAGAAGTCCCCATGCTGTTGGTAGGTAGTTATTGTAAGTGCATTGCATAACTGCAACATATGTACATCAATATAATACATATCAATCACGAGGCAAACCCACGAGACGGTAACGTTAGTTTCAATGTCACGACAATTACAATCTAATTATTAGTTAGTACACGCAAAATAACACATGTTCTAGTTACGAACACATATATAACCACGTAGGCAATCGTCACCAATAACATTATTTAGTCATTAGATAGATGAAAGTAACTATTTGCATTATAATACCCAAGCATTTCACGTACATGTTTATAAATAAAAGATACTACTTATGTTACGAGTCCCATGTAATAGGGGGTGAGCACCCCCTATTACATGGGACTCGTAACATAAATAGTGAAAAGTGGGTGTTACATTGTACAGTGGCATTAAGTGCCGTAATGTGCACCTCTGCCTACCCCTTCGGGGATAAAAAGGCGTGATGTTATGATGATGATGTATTTAAACATAAAGTTTAAATACAAATAAAGACCCATGTCGAAATATCCCCACACTTCCCTATTAAACTACAGAGTTTATATGAACAGTTACTGTTGATTTATACCTATGTTCATTGCATTAGAAGTCCCCATGCTGTTGGTAGGTAGTTATTGTAAGTGCATTGCATAACTGCAACATATGTACATCAATATAATACATATCAATCACGAGGCAAACCCACGAGACGGTAACGTTAGTTTCAATGTCACGACAATTACAATCTAATTATTAGTTAGTACACGCAAAATAACACATGTTCTAGTTACGAACACATATATAACCACGTAGGCAATCGTCACCAATAACATTATTTAGTCATTAGATAGATGAAAGTAACTATTTGCATTATAATACCCAAGCATTTCACGTACATGTTTAAGATAAAAGATACTAGATGATGAAAATATAACCGAACCATCAAGATGAATTTGTTACACCATGAAATACATTTAATATCTCAATATTTCGTTACCAATGTTATATTACAATAAAGATACATAGTATTATATATTAAAATTATATTACTTACAGTTTCAAGAATAATCTCTGAGGCACAAATGATATTCAGCATTCTAATGCGTTTACGAAACACCAATGTACGAGACGAGACGACGAGACGACAGACCTATATAAGTATATATTACTATACTCTTTGCGACAGACGACTTCAAATAAAACAAAGACAATTCAATATGGCAACCTCACCTGGCATTTTAGGAAGTCCATAGACAAGGAGTGTCAGTTTAGGCGGTCACCTGAAGAAGTTTGAACTTTTATTTTCATTCATACTAAATTATATTCTAAACAATTTAAGTGATTTTTTTTTTATTAAAAACAATTTTTCGTCGGACCATACCCCATACCCTCGAGCATACCCACACCCCCATTCCCATAAAAATACTCGATCGACTCGCTTGTCGCTTTTACCCACAGATATATAACATTACCCCATTCGCTCAATCACTCAGAATTCAGTCATATAATTTTAATCTTAAGTTGTATATATTTTATTATTAATTTCGTAATAGTTAATTTTAATCTTATTTAGGTTTTTAATGGAAATTTAATAGACGCTAATCTTATTTGTCAGTCAGCTGATACTGATAGTCCAAGTTGACACTGACATAAAGTAAATTTTGACATATATTGTTTAGGTTATATTTTTATTCTTTGACAAATGAAATTCTTCAGTTGAGATGCAATAAAAACAAACTGTTGTAACTCAGATTAATACTACCTCATTTAAATTTTAAGAATTCTCCATGATGTCTAATGATGAACCCACTGATCTGGATTGGGTGCAGCTCCGAAAAGAGATGGGAGCGCACCAGCATGTTGAAACATCAAGTGAAAAATTTGGAAGAAAATTTTCTGAGAATCCTTTCGTTCCTATCGGTATGACCGTAGAAATTTTTGTTGAAAACTTATCACATTTAATATAATTTTGGAATAATGGCTGCATTCGGTTGTATTCATCCTGTTGGAAATAATTTTTTGTAGTACCTTTTTATGATATACATGCAATAGCTTAATTTCGGTAAACAGATTATTGCTCAATGTTTTTATCTGCAACACAAGAAATTACTTCGTGAAACAAGAAATAAAATTATGGTGCTAATGTAAACAAAATACATTGTCATGTTCCAGGATGTTTGGCCACAGCAGGTGCTCTGTCATATGGACTTTGGAGCTTCAGAACAGGGCGCAAGAAGATGTCTCAACAAATGATGCGGCTCAGAATAGTTGCACAAGGATTTACAATCACAGCTTTAGTGGTTGGTGTTATGATGACAACTGGGAAAGGTCTAACAAAGTAGTTTCTGCGATTCATTTGATATTATTGATTTTACTACTTTCAATAAGACACAACGGATATTTAAGTAGTATTTTTATTAAATAGAATAATCTCACCTGATGTATTTCTAATGTATGTAAACATAGTATAATAACATGTTGACTATTCAACACATTGAAATGTAAAAATACACACATTTTTTAGTCATTGTTTTAGGAGTTTGTAAATAAAAACTTAAATTCTTCTGCTTCGGTGATTGTTACATAATAATTTATTAATATTGCCCAGCTCTAAAAAAATTTTATTGAGTTGTAAAAATATTATATACATTTTTAAATTGTAAATGCATAATGGTTGTTTTCACTTTCAAAGTTAAATCTATGCGCCAGATGTAAATCATGATATAAAAATATTTTTAGTAATATGTGTAAGCCTAAGTCTTTCAAATTCAGCATAATAAAATCTAGACCATATTGTTTCTCCTATTATGCACTCTAAATTCTAAGCATTGTCTGTAATTTAGAGAGTAAGTAGGGTAGGTATTCTTAGATTCAAAGATAAAAGTGGCAATAATCCCAAAATTCTTGGGATAAAAGCAAGGCAAAGAAAAGGATGCATTATTATACAATTAGAAAATAAATGCTTAAAGATTCACCCCACTTTGCTTGTTACTTGGGTAAACCAGTAGGAATTCATGGTGCCTCTCCTAGTCACTTGATAGATTTTTGTGGCTTTTTCTCAATTAGAATTTAAAATACTATGCATTTCATAAAACTTGAGAAGAAATGGTCACAAAGTTCTGTTAGTAGCCACTCAAACCCGTTGCCGTCCTAATAGTACTTTAAGAATAAACTAAAATTGATAGTTTTTATTGTAATTAATCTGCCAAATGACCAGTATTCAAACCTTTAAAAAGTTTTGTAATGCGGATCGATCGTTTACAATTCGTTCATTTTTTATAATTCATTCACTTCACTGTCATGTGTAAGGTTCATGTCAGACAGTAAAAGTTCAATCAATCAATTATTTTTGTTTTTGTTGACGCTCTCCCACTTAGTTCCTATTATTTTTACACATTAAAAACATGAAGATAGTGATTATTTTAGAAACTACGAGATGATATAAATTGATGTTTATTAGGCAGTGTAATCAGAAAAATATATTAGTTTATCAGAAATACCCACCTATCTAATAATGAATGGGTTTATAGCTGTGCATTGTGGTAATTTCTTTTTCTACAATAAAAAACCCAAAATTAAAATATCAGATAATGATCTTATAACTACTACCATATTGTAGTCGCTACTAAGTTCTGCAACGAATTTCAGGTGCTGGTTATCACAGTGATACATTGAAAAAAGAGTATCAAAAAACTTGTTATTTAGCATGCAGGAAAGCTGCCACTGCTCTCCAGCAAGGTGGTAATGCCGTAGATGCTGTAGAGAAAGCCATAATAGGTTTGTATTACCTATTGATTTTTCATTTCAATAGTAATTGGAATCCATTTATACAAATTTGTGATTAATAAACTTACCTACCTGACCATCAATTTTCCTTTCTTTTGAGTATTTTATAATATTTCCAGAATTAGAAAATAGTCCACTAACTAATGCTGGCTATGGATCAAACCTAAGTTGGAATGGCACTGTAGAATGTGATGCATCTCTCATGAATGGCCAAACTTTACATTTTGGTGCCTGTGGGGCTGTTTCAAATGTATGGAATCCAATCACATTAGCCAAACAATTGTGCATTAAACAATGTGATAATTTGTCTTTGGGCAGAGTCCCTCCTTGCATACTTACTGGACATGGAGCAAGATCCTGGGCACAAAGACTGGGTTTGGAAATTGTAGAAGATCACAAAATGGTCTCAGCACGTGCATTTCGAAACTATAAACATTGTAAAAGAAAGCTGAAACGATATTCCATACAAAATGATATTAAATTTAGCCCATTAGACACAGTTGGGGCAATCTGTGTGGATTCTAATGGTGTTGTAGCTTCTGGAGCAAGTTCTGGTGGTGTTTCTTTGAAGCATGAAGGCAGAGTTGGGCAGGCTGCTTCCTTTGGCAGTGGAGTTTGGGCAGTAATGAGCAGGGATGGCACAAAGCCTTCAGTGGCCTCTTGCACTTCTGGATGTGGGGAACATTTGATTCGAACACAGCTAGCTAAAAATTCTGCAGAAAGTTTGCTTGACCCTTCTCCAGTTTTAGGCCTTGATAAATGTTTGAAAGAGAATTTCCTACAGTCACCTTTTTTATGGGATGTCCCTGATAGGCTTGGTGGAACATTAGCTTTGAAATTTGATGCACTGAATGGTGAAGGAGAATTACTTTGGGGTCACACTACAAAAACAATGTGTATTGGATACATGTCAACTGAAAATGACAGACCAAAGGTATTGTATGACTAAATTTTGTTTTATTAACAGGTTATTTGCATGGTTATAACCATTTATTTTACAAATTTTTAGTGCATCATTTCTTATCTGCCACAAAAAGTGGAACCAGGCCAGAAAGCAGTTGTATCAGGACAGTCATTCAAAGTGTCCATGCAGCCCTGTCCTGTGAAGTGGGAGGTAAAAGCAGAGCCTGGTTGTAATGGATCTCTTCTAGAATAATGTAAAATATTTAGATGTAAGCACAAATAAATAAAATGTGTGAAGTGCAGTTGGAAAATAAAGTTCTTAGTACCATAATAAGGTTTTTTTATTTAGTTATTCACTCTACATTGGCAGAAGTTATCCTCAGTTACAATAAACAATGAATTTTATAAATGGACAAAGGTACCAGGGATGTTATGGATATGAAATTTCGGTTACGGATTGGATACGGATATACGAATGATTATTATACCGGATACGGTTACGGATACGGATAATATAATATTTCGGATTATCCGTTAGTTTCGGTTACGGATATTATATTTTTAAGGAATTTTAAAAGTAAAATAGAGGTACAAATAGGTAATAAACTCTTTCATAATTATTCGTGATGCTATGAGCAGTAAGACTAAGTAACGAGACATTTGCGCTGGGCTCGGACCACACATCTGTAGTAAATGATAACTTCTCAAATTGTTTCAAAAGTCCAGAATCTTTAACTTCATTTTGTTGTACATATCATTGCACAGTAAATTAGTCAAGTACTGCCGACCTCTAAGATTATAACGTGGTAAGGCTGCCTGCACTAATCTTTGAAATCCCACACCTTCTACAAAATTAAATGGCAAGTTTTGTAACGCTATCATTTCAGCCACTAATTTATCAATTTTTTTTTGTTTGGTATAAGTTTCATCCTTCATTTTTTAACGAATCTTTGAGTGTCAATTGTTTTTTACACTCTTGTAAAGGTGTCAGCTGCTTGGCTGTTTGTAGGTTATTTTGTTGGTTACCTTTTTCCAGTAGCAAAAGTTCTTCGTACTTATCACTATGTTGTGATTTAAGGTGAAGTTTTAGCGATGTAGTCCCACCTCCTTTCCTTGCTACAAAAGCTTTTACCACACTCTTTACATTTTGCGGAATCGGTAATTTCATCAAAAAACGACCAAACTGCACTCGACTTAGGACGCATTTTGTACAAATTCAATCGATTCCGTAACACAACCAACACATTTGTCAAAGAAGAAAAAAAACAAACAATGCGCGCAGCTTGTGTGTCGGCACTGGCAGCGGCCGGCCGATCAAAACAACTTGTCATAACGTGTCTCAATTAGGCTCCGCCCCTATCCGATACTATCCGAAACTTTAATTTCGGATTCGGTTACGGTTACGGATGATTTTTTGTATCGGATATCCGATAGTTTCGGTTACGGTTACGGAGCTCCCTAACACCCCTGAAAGGTACTATGGATATATAAAAGAAAAGACATCACACAATGTTTAATAAGAACTGTATTCGAGAAGTTAAATGTGTGCTAAAATATAAATTCGGTGAGAGGCATTTATTAGGTACCTTACTATAATTAAGTAAATTACAAATAATATCAAATAAATGGAGTTAAAATCATAAGTCATTGTATGTCCATGGAGAAATAATAAATCAGTACATATTTGTGCTTCACCTAAATTAGTAAAAAGTAAGCCTTTCCTTCAATTATTACAAAAGAATATGGAAGTCAGGCAGTTTTTGTCAAACGCTGTTAACTTTACCAAATAAATAGTATAATTACATTTTAAACAATTTTCTGTAATGATTTCATCACAGTGATGAAAAGCACCATCTTTAGTACCAATAAACGAATACACTATTAACAATCAATTAAATCAAATTATGGGGCATCAAAAGGCACTAGTCTATAACAATAATGTACTTGCTGCTATTAAATAACTGTTGCCGAGTTCAACTGCTAAATAAATTCAATGAAAAACGAATATACATCTTCCAATTTATAATAAATTGAACAAGAGGAAGATTCAGTTTTTAAGTAATTAACACAGTAAACTTATTCTACTTATGATCACAAAGTACGACAATGCAACATAGTCTGTCATATTACGTTTGTTTGTACTGGACAAAATGTGTAATGAAATATTAATAAAGATTTCTGTAACTGTAATAATATCATTAACTTCTTATTAAAGGAAACTAGAGATAAACATACACAATAGGTACACTAAGTACTTGTACAATAATAACATACAAATAAAATATATTTGTACATAAGTGCTTGACACACAAATTATAGTAAGTAAAGAGATCATACAATATGTACCAAAAGCTGATGGTTAACTTTATAATCATTAGTATAGAACATATCATCTTGACTAATAAAATCAAGGTAAAAGCTCTGGTTTTGTCATTTTAGTATGTTGCTTAATATACAGATGTTAGACGAGAAATGTATTAAAACATTCAGAACCTGTTACAATTTTCGTCGCAAAGTTTGCGAAATTTAATTAATTCTAAGAATTAAGTACAAAGAAGTACAGAAAATTCTATTTTCCCATCTTTTAGGCAATTCAGCTTGGTACATAGTGTACGGAAAGATCGCATATTAAATACATGCACTGAGAAACGATAATACAATAATATTATGTATTTTAGAATTCACAGATATCACTGGCAAGGTAAAAAACTAAGAAAAACATCACAAAGTGTAGGTATTGTATTAATCAAACTAAAAAATTAAACTTATATTTACATGAATAAAAAAGATTTACATACCATATAACTTTATAGATGCATCATGCATAGCCTCAAAATAAGTTTGAGTATTAATCTCAAAAGTAAAGTAAATAAAATTGATATAATCTAAAATAGTAAATTATTTGGTCCTGTAAAATAAAATTGATCCATACATTACATTACAATATTATTCCACTGTTGAATAGCACGCAATGCTATTATTTTGTTAGTCTTTACTAAAAATTACCGTAAATTAACTTTATACTAAGGAGAAATGTTCCTAAAGAGAAAATTACATGTTTAATTACAGGTTTGATTCTATTTGTAGCTATTTATATTTTAGAACAGCTGCTCTAAATGTTTTTTAGTGTGTAAAGAAGTAAAGATTGAAATAAATATCAAGCAACATAAAAAATAAATTAAGTTTGTACTTAATTTTATTATTTCAAAATAATAATATAGCTGCCTTATAAACCATGATTATCGATGCATCGAAACTATGAAAACTTAATTTTACGTACTATGCTGTCTAATATTTACTGATATTCGTGTCATAGATGTTTACGTTACAGTTTTTAAAGCTAAACAGGAAATTTATTGTCACCCATATCAACAAATTAAATGCCAACTAATACTGGTTTCAAAATAAAATAATAACGTATTTTATCACATTATCAAAACATTGCCAATTTGTCGTAAGTATGTTTGCAATATACCAACCGCGCGATCATATCGAATATCAAAATACAAGGCATCTCATCAGTCTGTAATACATTCCAAACATCCATCCTAAATTAGTTAATAAACATTCAAAAAATACCTCATACGCAACCATACTCGTACCAAATTGCCGATTCTTTCGAGTTATCCGTTTTCTCATTCCGATTTATTGATCTTCTATCATTCCTTACATCATCTCTTTCCGGCAAACTCTCTTCTGCTGCAGATCTCGGATGTTCCGACATTGACCTGTGTTGGTCTGTGGCTGGTCGATCATTCATGCTTTGACAGGCACCATCACCAATTACAGTGGAAATTCGATTGTATACCAAGTAGGTTGGGTTTTCTTTGATAGGTGTACTTTGTGGCTTAGTATTCAGATTAGCACTAGCATCTTCATCTGCTACGTACACCGTACGCCTGGTACCTGCTGTGCCAAATGGTGTTGGTGTTGATGCTAGAAAAATAAATTAGGTCACGATCAAGCATTTTTTTTAACAAACTTAAATTATTTAAAAACACACTATTTGTAATTTACCTGCCGGCAGCCCCGTGTCACTTTCTAGACCTTGGAAACTATTTCTGTGGGTAGGTGGAACTGCTTTATGTGGTCGTCGTCTCAACGATGCTCTGATAAGCGCATCATCGCCTCCACCGCTGTGTATCGATGTTCCAGAAAGCCTCCGCACAAAATTATTTTCACTAGTCAACCTAGTTGAATCCAAACTTGGAATTGATCCACTCATGTCAATATTATCCGATTTTTTCAAAAGTTTATCATCAAACCTTCTCGTGAAACTAGAATCAATGCTATGTCTTGGAGACTCAGCACTGGGATTTGAAGAACCTTGATCTTGGTCGGAATTTTTCGAAATTTTTTCTAGCTCTTGGCTACCAGGATCCGATTCACCCGATTCCGATCCAGCTAACGTAAGCTGAGATTTCGATCGACTGGCGTCTTCAATTCGTTTGTTGTTTCTTGTTGGTACTTTATTAATCAAATCTGTTCCAGCTTTACGCACCCTCTTCACAAATGACGCACCAAAACCACGTCTTTTGGTGGTGCAGTTATCCAATTTTTTGTAATGTTCCATAATTTTTTCTTCTAATTTTTCTTTTTGGCGACACAACGCATTTACTTTATCTGCAAACATCTTTTCTTCTTCATGGTAATGTTGTTTATCTTTTAGTGAGTGAGCAAGTAGTTCGTGATATTGGGTCAACAGTTGTGACACATGATCCATCAAAGAACGCCTGTCTGCATCTAAACTCTTATTCATTTGAATTAACATTTCACAATGTTGGTTGGTCTTATTAATTTCTAATTCCATACTGGTTATAATCTCAACCTTTGTGTTGATTTCACCAGATATCTCAGTATTTCTTAATTTTAGTTGAGTAACTTCACTCCTAAGATTTCTATATTCTTCTTGCATATTTCTGTACTCATTCTTCAGTCTATCACTTGCTGTAAAGAGATTCCTGAAGTCATCCTTGAGTTTAGAATGCTCAGCTCTAAGATTAACCAGGTTTCTGGATTCAATTTTTAAGTTTTCTCTTTCGGCTTCGAAATCGGACACCTTCTTCTCATACTGTGTCAATTTTTCTTTTAATTCTCGATTTTCAAGTTTTAGATCTCTAACAACGATTTTAACAGGTTCTCTTTCACTGAGCAGAGTTTCGTATTCAGTGTTAAGCTGTTCATGAAGTGTCTGTAGAGCCACTTGATCTCTCAGTAGGTTATCTTGTTTATCTTTCAAAACTTCTAACTGTTTGATAATCTCTTCTTTTTCAGCAGCAAGTTGGCTATTAGCTAGCTGTAGGGTCATTTGTTGAGATATCAAGGAACCATTCTGAGAGTTCAAAGTTGCAATGTTTACTTGTAGTTTAGCATTTTCGGCTTGACTACTTTCTAATGATGCCTGCAATGTCGCAAGATCTGAAGTGAGTTGCTCTATTTGCGGATTGACTATATCGTCATTGCTGTTTACGTTAACATTGTCATGATTACAATCACATGGAACCAATTTCATTAGATTGGCCTTAGCTGCAATTTCTGATATCAATCCTTCATGATCAACATTTGTGATAACTTTTTCTAATAAATCTTCTATACTAACATCTCTACTTAATACTTCTGTTGCATTAATACCAAGTTTATCCATACAATTTCTTAGTTTATCAAAATTGACCTTTTCCGAAATAAGATCTTTTTGTAGTGTTTGAATAGTTTCAGAATCTACTTTCTTTTGTGATTTAAGCTCTTGAGTCTTTTGTTCTAAGTCTTGAAGTTTACTTGTCATTGTGTGGCTTATCTCTAGTTCTCTTGTTAATCTCTCCAATTCCTTCTTTTTGAGTTCAATTTCGGTTGTAAGTTTATCAAGTGATACATCCTTTTCTTCAACAGCTTCTCTTAACTTGTTAACTTCCCTCTGCAAGTTATGTGTGTCCCTTTCACTGTATGTTAATTTCGTTTTTAATTCCTCAGTTAGAATTATGAGACCAGTGACCTTATCAGCTTCAGGCTTCAAAATGTTCAGTTCTTTAGTTCTAGCATCCAAAGACTTTTCTAATTCATCTGCTCTTCTTTGAATAGAATCACATAACATTTGAATTCTCTGTTTATCTTTTGTAATAGATTCCAAATGCTTTTCAAAATCTTGTAATTTGTTCTTTTCTGAATCTCTATCAATTGCTTGTCGATCTATAAATGTTTTTTGGCTATCGAAAGAATCTTGTAACTTTCTATTTTCTTCTAGAGCATTTCTGAACACTTCTTCTAGCTCAGAGTTTTGTTGCATAAGCCTGTTACAGTTTTCTTGAAGCTGCTCACATTTTAATGTTAACCTTTTCTTTTCCTTCTCTAGCTCAAGCACTTTATCACTACTTTCTAGTAATGTTTGTTCTCGAAGGCTATCTATTGTTGATAAAAGTCTCTTATTTTCAAGTTCCAGTTTTAAGGCCCTGGCTTGAGCGTTACTCGTTAATTGTTCTGATAAACTATTTTCTCCAGATTCTAGAGTACTCTCTCCTTCGTTGTCCGTATCTAAATTACTATTATTGCTTTCACTTAATACTGATTTTGTTATGTACTGCAGATGATTATTTTCTTCAATAAGTTCCTGGATTTTCTGTTGATCTGCATCCCTTTCCTTTAAAAAATAAAAACAGTAGATGATGTGAAATGTATCAAATCTTTGGCTTTTGAATATTCCTATATAGAAATGATAGACTACTTACCAATGCAATATCATTGGCTTCCCTCTTCAATTTGATCATAGCTGCCTCTAAAGTAAGACATTGTTCGGCTCGTTTCCGCGCTCTTTGTAGTTGTTCTTCTAAGGCATCTCTTGTTTCCATTAAAGCTTTATTATCTTCGCGAAGTTCTGTAACTCGAGTTTTATAGTACTCCGCATCCGCTAGACGATCACGGTACCGCTGAATTTCTTGTTCCAGCCTATGAACATAAATGATTATTATGTTCCCTATCTAATACAATATGTTAGTCATGTAGCGTAATTATTTACAAGTATGTTAGACTTACCTATCACATCGCTCCGCTTTTTCCCTAAGAGCATCAACTTCATCTCGATAGCCTGCTGATTTTCTAGCTTCATTGAACCATTCTTGGCTGTCGGAGCGTAACTTGGCTAACACTAGCTTGGTGTGTTCTAATTCTTCACGACATTCGGATAACTGTTCTGATTTTTCTTCCCTAAAAGTTGAACAATAAGATTAGTAGTTAGTATAATGCAATTAACACAAAAATATTTATTAAGTAACATTCTTAATATATTTACAGACAATCAAATTAGGTCAAGCAAAACTGTTATCGAGAATGTACCAAAATTAAAACAGTTTTTAATAATTATTATTACACTTAGATACTGAATTTATAAGTGTAGTTCTTACATGACACAGTGAATGTTTATGAACTTATTATTTAACTCGTCGAGTACCGGTTTTGTAGACACAATTATAGAACAATAGGTTGCGGTCACCGGTGACCGCTTGGTGTTTGACAGTTTAACTAGATAAAAATGAGAAATGACCTAATTCAATTGTCCACCAGTAAAGTTTTTATCGCATAACTACTCACAATTCTTGTCTTTGCTTCCTCAGACGTGCTTTCCAATCAGCTAGCTCCACAGCAAGATGTTGGCTGTCGCCATTATTTTGGTTGACATTCTGTGTAGACCTATTCTTTCCATTTTTGTTCTCATTGTCATTCTCACACAAACCTTCGTGAAGTACTAGTGAAGCCCAGTTTTGTAGATAGTGATCACGTTCTTTAGCTAGCCGACGCATGTGATTAAACATCGTCGGTGATTGAAAAAGATCGATGGCGTCTGGCGTCAATACCACAGTCTGCATGTCTGTAACCTTTAAAAATATTATAATTTGTATGGTGTTGACTTGTTGATCAGGTGTTGTACTTCAAGAGCTTTTGAAAAAAAAAAAACAAGTTTGCTATAATTATGCTGAGCTAGAATGTTACTTCAGGTATTGTTATTGGATTGCGAAATCTCAGTATCAGCGATTGTATACTTAAAATTGTGTGACTACAAAGTTGGCCAAACTCTGAACATAACTAACTAGACAACCTATAGGAATAATTTCATACTATTAAACTGGTTTTTGTAAGGTCTCGTATTCAATTTGTATGTTCTAAGTGTCATTAGAACAGACAACTTTGCGTAATATTTGACAACCAGTTAACATGAGCACATGTTGAAGATTTGTCATGGACATTCTACTTCACAGTTTATTGTGACTTTGTAACATTTATTTACGAAAGTTCAATAAACACTGGTATGTGTGAATATTTTTATACTAAGCTCAAGGTGTATTAAGCTTTTTTGGTTGCAGGAGTTGTAAGTATGGCATGAGTGTCTTGACAACTAAGGACCTACTATTGCATTTTCGAATATAATTTTTGTTTACAGCTGGTCAGGTTAGATTTATGAACAAAAAGTCTGGTTAAAACTGACCCCGAGGTCTCCCTGTGACGATCCATCATCCATAGAGAGAAAAATAATTTTCATAATAATTTAGTTCTCCTACAAATATATATTTATTTCTCATCCAAATATAATTGGTTACTTCATACAAGTAAACATTTAAAGTAACTGTAAAATGTCAACTAAAACTTACACAAGAGACAATAATTGTGAGTCAAGTCATGCTTGACTGGTTCTATTATCAGTTGTATTCTAACTGTGAGACATGCTTGGCTTATGTATGTGTGAACACTTCCTTATACATAGATGACTGACTTCTTTATCCATAAATTACACCTTAATGGAACCTCAAAGGGCCTTGGATACATGACAAATGGCTAGGTATCCAAATTTGTGGAATCATATTTCATTTTCTTTATTAGTGACAATTATTTTGTTCACTGGTTGCTCATATTTCAATACTAGTAGAGTTACATAGCTAATGAGTTTTCTACTGTCAATAAAGTGATAAAAAACTGAATTTAGATAGCTGGCAATATATTTAACAGATTAATAAACTGGTATATTTTCCCTATTCCTACAAAAAAGGGCATGATCAATATACAGCATATTTTTATTGCATTGAACAAAGAATATTCATACCTGTTTGATGCATTCCACAATGTTGTGCTGCAGATCAACATTAAGTTCCTTAATCCTGGTGATGAACAGTTCTTTATTAGGACACTGTACTGCTGCACCAAGGAGAAGCAAGATCAAAAGCTTCATAGTTTCCAGACCCTCTCTAGATTCTGGTGCCTTGCCCAAGCATATACACTCAGGGACCACCAAGAGTGTCATACCAAGCTCTTCTTCATACAAACTCTTCACATTTTTGATAATGGCATCAAAGTTCTTCACTCTACCTAATATCAGGGCTTGCTCTTCCAGCCCAGCAAGCTTTGTGATATGACATGATGGCTCTGGGTCTATCTGAAGGTACACTTGATGTAAGATGTCTCCATTGAACAGAGATGAATACTCTGTGACAACATCTGGACTTGGAAGACATGATTTTAGCTGAAAATATAATTTTAAATACCACTTTAGACATAATATAAGTACCTAGTTTAAATATTGTCTGTCATATAATATGTAGCTTTATATTATAGGTACAGTCTATTTATAAAACTTCACAAAAGATAGAATCATCTGCAGTAAAATAGAATGTTTGATTTATTAGATTCATGATCAAATGAACATTCACAAAAGATAATAGGAAGTATGTGAAGAATTTCTCTAACAACAGAACATGTGTGTTCTTGTATCAATGGTAACACACCAACAATGCATCAATGAACAGTTGTGGGAAGTATTTTTATTATATTATTATTATACTTTTATTATACTACACAGATATTAAACTCAGCTCTCTTTTACAATACCATAATAACAACCATAAGAAAAACTTTAATTAAGTATGATTATCATATTCTTTGAAATTGGTTCCAAGTACATTTATTTTTAACACAAGAAATGCATGTCTATTTTTAACTTCCAAAATGATGACGAATCTTTTTAGGTCACTGCGTTAAATAACAGCTGGAGGAACGTATATATAGCCAACATCCCATAAATCAATCACTCAATAAATGAAAAGAATATCATAGCATGTACAATCTTACAACCATCCATTACAAAACAACTTGATCACTCGAGTATAACAACAGAGAATCACAACATACTCTGTTCCATGTATGGTCCTAAAAATAAATAACGATTACAAACCATGCAAAATAAATAAATACCACATTCATTCACAAGAAACGCTTAGACAAATTCATCTCACGCTTGATATTTACGCGCACAGCTATAAAAACAGAGGCACGAATCGTTGTGCACTCACCCACGAAACTAGAGGCCCGTTCAAGAAGTCATCAATTTCGGAACCAGACGCGGCCATCCTTGCCATGCGTTAGGATGAACGAAACCTACTCCTCTGTGTTTGTCCGGAACGCATTGCATCGAAGCAGTGCTCAGTGCTTATAAAAGTAGTAATTTCACTTAACATCTGCAGTAAACGAGAAAAATCCGTACTACCTACTGTACCACTTGTTCTAAATCAAGTTGACAATTAAAGATTGTCAGTATTGTCACAGATTAAAAACAAAACGTCTCAAACAATAGAGTAGCCCTTTATTACTATTTATTCTCTTCGCAGTAGAGTAGTGCGACAGCAAAGTGAATTATTGTTGAAAACTTGGTTGAAAGAAAAAAAACCGCAGATCTAAATGCTAGATCATACAAACGTCTGGTACAAACATTAACTCATAAAATTACATTACACTGAACTAGCTTTATCTAACTATTTCGATTCCACTTTGTATTATAAGGAAAACACAAATTGAATGATGAATGGGGGGTTTTTATGAGGTATGTCAATGTTACCCAAAAGTCCTTTGGTAAAGCTCTATGCCCTGTAATTTGTCAAACAAATGTCATTGTGATTGATCATTTCATGTCAAAATGTCAATGAAATGAAATCAGCTATCACTTGTCTTATCAGTTGTGAATGAAAAACTGTTTCATGGATAATGTTGAGTTTATGTGCGCTCCGCAAGCAAAGAAAAAATAATATATTATGAAGTGTTCTTACTGTAGCAAAAGTTAAAATATAAAATAACAATGTTCCACAAATCATCTCTGACCAAAGTCAAATTTCAAGATCAACAATTAGACGATTATGTTCTTGAGGTAAATAAATATTTAATAATTTATTTAAAAAAAAATGCTCACTGACTGATATTTTTTTTACTATCCAAAGATCCGTTCATCCATGAACTCCAAATTAGAACATAATGCATGTATACACACTACACACTTCAACTGTCAGACTCATTTGTATTTTTATTTCAGAATTCAGTTTTAAAAAGTAAGTTACAAAGTAAGATAGATGCTTTATCAATAATGAGCAGAGAATTGGACAAATGCAGCATGGAGAGGGATAGATTCAAGGTGTTAGTAGAACAGTTGATGTGCAAGAAAACAGTGCCTATGAAATCTAGTCCAGGTGCTAACAATGTATCTTATAGACTAACTCCTACTAATACTATTACTGGTGGAGAGATGCTTGCTAAAACACAAGACCATAACAATATGCTGAAGTTAGAGGTAAAATGGTGTTGATTTTTTGTAACAAATATCTATTATGGTTTCCTTGATTGATTAACTGAAATAACTAATTCTGTATTATATATTTTTATATATAAAATGTAAATAAATTAATGGTACTAAAGGGATGTTCCCTTTTAAAAGTTGAGCCAGCCCATTTGTGCCTGAGCATGACTCTCCCACACTTAAAATAATGTCACTTTTAGGTTGAATCTCTTAAAAGCAAATTAGAGGAAGCTAAAGAGGATATAGTAGCTCTAAAGAAACAGCTGCAAAAACGAGACAGTATTACTGACGAAATGAATGGACACAAAAAGTCTTCAACTATATTTAGCTACTCTCACAAAGACTATGAACAGCTGGTCAATGAACTTGAAAAGAATCAAAAGAAGGTTTGTTAAACACAATATCTTTACTACAAAAAAAAAAAATATTATCTTCATCTTCATGGTTTCAGTACCAACAAATGCAGTTGGACTACAGGGCAACATTGGACGAAAAAGAAGAACTGGTTTCTGATAGAGATTACTATAAAAACAAAGTACAAAGGTTGAGCCATCAGATCAGTTATATCTTGTCCAACAGAACAAAACTACAAGACAGTAATGACGTAGATCCCCCAAAGCCTATAGTTGACATTGATGCTTTAGTCACTGAAAATAAATACCTTCATGAAAGAATAACACAGCTTCAAGTAGAAAAGGAAATAATAAAGAGAACGCTAACAAAGTATAAGGTTTGTTATCCTTTTAGCCATTAATTCTGGTTTATCAGTATGTACAGGATGCTTGATAAATATAGTAATTTTATTGTTTTTCAGACATTGCTTGACAATAGGAGTAAAAATTACTCTTTGCAGATGAAAAAAGGTTTTGCAGATGTTATGACACAAAAACAAGGTATTTAACTTAATTATAATTAGTCACATCTATGCATGTATTTTTATGAGATTTGTGGCTAAAAAGACATTTTTGTACTGTTGCAGTGAGAGAATTTCTAGACAACATTTATTCTAAAGCAGGATTGAAGCAGGGATCAGCAGCAGAATTGAAGTCTCTCTGTCTTGGCTTGTTTGAGGCACTCAATGATAAGTCAATTGCCTTGCAACATCAAAGGAAGACTAATCAGTATGTAGTTTTTGTCCCTATATCCATTTTGAGAATAGAACTTTTAGCACCAAATGTTAGTTTAGTATCCTGGTATATTATGAACTGTTATCTAAGTTACATATCCATAGATAGTTGTTCATATCCGGTATCAAAGGATTTATCTTTTTAATGTTACACAAGTAACTGGGAATATTGTTTTATATATACAATTGCCTGCCTCATTGACTGTACAGTGGCATTAAGTGCCGTAATATACACTTCTGCCTACCCCATCGCGGATAAAGGCGTAATGTTTTTATGATATAAATTCATTTAATTTTTATTTACAGAATTCTGGCTAATAGAATAACTGAATTAGAAAAAACTTTAGAGAGTTGGTGCAATGGTCAGAAATATATCCCCATATTTCCATCACAAATGTTGATGGATGAGTTCCTGACAGACTCTGGGTCTGTCAAGTCTAATGATTCAAAGGAACAACTAAAGTCCCATGACAGTTCAGAGAATAATAGAAATAAGTTTTCTGATAGTGATGATGAGATGAATAAAGACACCAGTGATGGGTCATCAGGAGACCTAAGGAAGACATATGATGATGATGAAGATGAGGATGACGTCAAAGAGTGCCAAGAGCTGAGAAGGAACATGTCCAAGACAGTTCTGCCGCAAAACTTACAAGACTTAGTGAAGGAAGCTCTTGCTGAACTAAAACCAGCAAACTAATACAACAAGTTATTTGGTATCTGACAATGGCTGTAACATAAGAGTACAATTTGCAGAAAAATATTATTAAAACAGGGTGGACATTAGGGTGGCGAGGCACAACGTTGAATGGGACTTCAACATTCATTAATTTTATTATCAGATTTGAGCACTAAACAAAAATGCATCACCTGGTGGAAACTAGTTTTTTTTATTACATCTTTATTATGTAGTAGGGGACTATAATTACTTTTTAAAAATATATTAATATATAATTTTGTCTCTATTCGCCAGCAAGTTCCTTTCGACCCATTACTTATTACTTTAGAATAAAATTCTTCATTCAAAAGCTGTGAAGGAATTCTAGTCTTACCAAAGCAATTATCTAGTCTATGTTAGTATTGATGTATGTTTAATTAATTGTTATTGCGTTTATGTCGAATTATATTATTATTGTCTTGAACAACGTATTTTATTTATAGGTGTACAAAAAGAAAGCTGAATATGTCCACAAAAATAATTTATTAAACTGTCAAATACCAAGCGGTCACCGGTGACCGCAACCTATTGTTCTATAATTGTGTCTGCAAAACCGGTACTCGACGAGTTAAATTAATAACTATTTTAATATACTTCACATTTTAAAACTCTCTATACATATATCAAAATTATTTTCGCTCTCATACACACTTTTATTCAAATTCATCAATGTTTAATGATAATCTGTTACAATGTCTAAATAATCTAAGATTACTGTTTAAATATGTATAATAACTTCTAAAAATACATGGCCAATAATATAAATAGGTATACTAAGCATCTAAAACATAATTTCAACATAACTTGCAATACCTATGAGGTGTTAAGGCTGAAACTTAAGCTTGTGTGGTTTCATACAAAAGTGCTGCGTTGGACAGGGTCCGACGCGGTACTCAAGCCATAGTGCGCCGTGCCCGCCAGTCGTAACACGCACGGTTGGAGAAAAATGCATTTGACACTTTGCGAATTAACTTTATAAGGACCGTTTAGTAAAACGTAACAATATCTACGATTTCGCCAGTTACATTTATCTTGTAGGGAAGGATGATAAACGAGCAGACGGACGTTATGGTAAGCAATCGGCACTGCTCTTGGACACCCGTAACACTGGAAGAGTTCAGAGGGGCCACAAGTGCGTTGCCTTTGGGATGGGAGAGGATTGGTATTGCTGTAACATTCTTAAACAAAAAGTAAGCGTTTTTCACACATTTTTCCTATGAGACAATGTATATATAGTCCTCCCTGCCGATTACGGTAAGGAGGACTATACATATAGATACGATTTCTAAGCACGGTAGTTCAAAAGATTATAACAAATACCTTAAGCTATATTTTAAGAATTCATAACATCAATTTGTCACAGATTTTTAACACTGTCACAATTAGGTACAACTTAAACGATATGGTCTAATTCTAAGAATTCATATAGGCAATTTCTCACGTTTAACAAAGAGAACAGTAGATAGGTAAAGTTAGCACTAGGAACTTGAGTCATCGGTTATCCTTATCGCCAACCGTCGCGTCCCTTCAGAATCTACGTTTCTCGCTTAACTCAGTTTCAGGCCTCAAATTACCACGTGATGTTTGTATTGCAGTTTACAGTCCCCACATTACTATGTCAAACATTTTTTCCTATGTATTTGATAGTCAGGTTAATGTCTTGCAGTAATAGTTGTTATTGACGAATATAGATTAATTTAGTTTAATGCTCGTTCGGGTTTACACAACAACCAAATAGAAATACTAAATACTAAACCTTAAACTGTCAAACACCAAGCGGTCACCGGTGACCGCAACCTATTGTTCTATAATTGTGTCTACAAAACCGGTACTCGACGAGTTAAATAACATTCAATAATAGTAAATAAAATATAGGAATACCTTAGAATACAATACAACACTAAAAATAAACTTATATATATTTAAGTTATAGTAAAAGACATATATCACTATAGTAATTATCTTTATATCCTTCAATCTTGTCACAACTGGTATTAAATTTTAACTTTGGTAATACAATTTAATTATCAGTGATATCAATTCACATTGATATGATCTATCTATGCCATCTAATGACCTTACAAGTAAAAAAAGGATAGACTTTTAAAATTAAGATATCATTTTATAACCATTCTGTATTCTATAAAGTTTAAATGCTAGCAACGACTAGGCTTACAAAGATGTAAATAAATACATAAGTGGGTACATAATTTCATAATAAACAATCAGTTATAAATAAACGATCAGGGACAGCTGATTCTGCTACTTATCACATACTCATTCAAAATTTGAAATGTCCTAAAAGTGCGCTTACCTTGACAACAGCCATTTTTTTTTTTGTAATTTATGTTAACGTCGCTGGCCTTAACATGTAGAATAGTCTATCGACGTTGAAGATTTTGCGGGCGTCGTAAACAGTGGTGTACGAGTTTGTTTTACGTTTAAAGTAATAGAAACAAGACCGCGTTCGCGTTCTAAATTGACTCGTAAACTAAACTCGTACTATGGCTTCAACTGAATCGTGCGCCCCGTGAGTGTGATATACTTAATACTTTCAGGAAATGCTGGTGTAATGTTCCAATGCAGCTGCAGTGTGATGATGTAATGCCGAGTTGTCGCTCCTCTGCCGCGCGGCCAGCACTAGACGCGACAGGAGGGGACGATGTTCTCGTTCTGAGTACCGCTCGTACGATTCTAGTCCCTCTTGTAGCTTCAGGATCAGACTGTCATAGTTCTTTCTGACTACTTCTAGAATCTGAAATGTTAAAAAATGGAATTTTATCAAACAATTCTGTTCAATAAAGAGAGAGTAGGTACAAAGCTTTATAGGATCTTCTACAAATACTGACCTGATCTTCAGTGGGTGTGGAAAGGTTTTGCATGGCCAGCCAGGCCTCAATTTTGGGCGAGAAGTGTTGTATAATAGCTCGAACATTTACCAAACAGTTGGCTAGGCGCAGCGCCTCTGCCTTAAATTCACCATCACTGGTCGAATATCGCAACGCTGCGAAATAAAACAAAGCCGTCAACGTCAATTCTAGATAGATGCATGGTAGAATGGGTACAAAAATAAAGTGTTTCAGTTAGTAAACTTACCCATATAGAACAGATTATCGAATACTTGATGCATCCGGATAAGTTCGTAGTACAATTGGTCATAAGATACAGGGGTTGGCAAGAAGGTATCGCCAAACGTGATAAACACGTTGAAAATGTTCACGACCTAGAAACAACACATTAAATACTTAATGGGAATGTGGTCTGTAATAAAATAATCGTAACAAAACAACTTGAGTTGCAGATACTTGGCTCTAGGCGGTTTATTAAAATATTGGATAGGTACCTGTTGGATCATGATGAAAATGTTATGTCTTCTCAGTAAAGTGCTCTCGTTGGTAACTAAGAACTTTAAGAGGGCAATCAGTGCAGCCCATAGAGGTCGCCAGTCTCTAGCTAGTCTCACGCGACATCGCTTTTGGTAGCTAAGTAGTCGCAATAACACCCCTATGCACAACTGATAGAGTTCCCCAGGAAACTTCTTTAGTAAATGACACATTATGAACTCGACGAGGAGATCTGTAAAATAATACTAAGTTATATGGATAATTAATCCAAGAAGCATTATATATAAATGTTTTATAAATTTGTATTGTTTACCTATTAGAGTAGATGCCAATGGCTGGGATGGTGGCTCTTCGAGAACTATTTTCCTATGACGCATTGGGAGCCTATACAGTTGTACCTAAAATAAAATAGTGAAAATAATTTTAATCAAGGATCGAGACACGTGTCTTAAGACAAAAATACCACATGTTTATTCATTACATAGTTAATATGTGGTATTTTCGACAATTATTTGTACCCCAAATATTTTTAGTATTTTATTCCTTACTGATGAAGTATTTTTTTTTTCAAATCGTACTCGTAGGAATGGGTTGAAGCCTTATTAGAACTTAAACATAGAATGCTTAGATTATTTTTGTAATAAAAATTATTTTACCTTAAAAGTAAGATTCTGGTCATGCATAATTGAATTTGCAAATTGTTCTTCCACTATACAAGTAAGTATTATGAAACATAGACTGCATTTATTAATGCTAGCTTCGCTGCGTGTGTCTGCCATTACAATGGAACTGAAAAATAGAACATTTATTATCGAATTTAGACATTAAATAGAATTCTTTAATCTGTAATAGGTACGACGTATCTTTGTTTATGTGAGACTTACCAATATTGGAAGAATGTGACTAGCAAGTTGGTAGGTTGCTCATTATCAAGAGCTTGTATTTGACTTAAATTTGGCGGAGTCTGAAACAATTTATTCATACCTTTTATGTTATGAATGACATATCATCACATGGGTTTGTTTTCAGATGGGTAATAGAACATCAAATTACTTTTTTATAAAACTACGAGATCAGTGCGCGAATATACGATGAATATTTTAAGCTTAAGGCAAAAGAGACTGTAACTTTAGACTGTGCGGTTTATAATCATCTATCTACTACATACAAAAGAAAGTCGTGTTTGTTACACTATTAACTCAAGATAGGCTACATCGATTTGACTGAAAATTGGTGGGAGGTAGAACCAGGAAACGGACGTAGGATACTTTTTCCCCGAAAATCCTACGGGAACGGGAAAATACGGGGTTCCGCGTACAAAGTCGCGGGCAGAAGTTGTATCATATTACAAATATGTCAAATAAATTATAGCATATCTTACCTGATGAGGTGGTAACGTAGCCGGCGGAGAAGGCGGCGCTGATGAAGCTGCAGCTGACGAGGAATGGGCCAGTGTTGTCATAAAGTTGCGATTCAAATGAGCTGCCTCATACAATGCCAGTAACATCCCTTCTTCAGCACCGCTGTGATAAAAATGGAGGGAATTTAAATGTGTTATGGTGTACCTAGCAACGTGTCCTCAAAAAAATGATAAAGAATTAAAATTGGTATACTTTGCTGCCAAATGTATTTCAAAATTTCATTTTGTCTTCAGACAAGATTAAGGCTCAATTTATACCGCAAACGGAATGGAAGCGTCAATTTCGTCTCATGAAGCGGCAATTCTCGGGCATGCTCGAGAGTTCCAGCGAATTCCCGCGCACGCATGATCACATCTCATTGTTTTGTCTGTATCTTTTACTTGTAATTCTTTATAAATCAATATCAATATAAATCAAAATTTGTAAATAAATTATATCCAGTGACATGTAAAACTGCATTGGTAAAGAAAAGTTTTTTTGGTATTGCACCTCGCATCTACAATAAGGTACCAGATGTTATGAAAAGTATGACTATAGTGAAATTTAAAAAGACGCTAAAACAACTTTTGCTTGACAAATGCTATTATAATATTACGACGACTTTCTTAATGATGACTTACTGACTTATTAATAATATGATACCTTTAATTTCATCTTTCTTGACATTCAATAATTATAATTATTTCAATTCTTAATTTATTGGTAACGTATATTGTATGAGATTGTATAAGCTAAACTTGTAAATAAATTGATTAGGAAATACTTGCATGCCATAATGGCAAACTGTGGAGAACCATACCATAAATATTAAACACCTTTTGTATATTTTATAACCCATGTTTGCAACCGAAATAAATGATTTGATTTGATTACTTGACTAGAATGGCCGTTCGCGCCGCTTGCCGCGGATTCCTCTATAGAAACGGCACCAGGGAATTCTCAAGAATGCGCGAGGATTCCGCGGACGACACGCGTCCATTTTTTTGGCTCGTATTTAATTTGTGTGTTATACAGTTGACATATTTATTTATTTATACGAATTGAATGGCACAAAAAACCAATTACACTACTCAATACATATTCAATTGTAAGAAACAAAACATTGAGAAAAAAAAATATTTATTAGATACTATAGTTCATTCATTTCTTTCGCAAAACTTCAAGCACTCCGACGAAAATAATCTTCTTTCACTCATATAGAGTTCATTATGCTACGTACAGTTTCCTTGCATTTCCATTCCATTCCGCCATCCATTCCAATGTAAATTGAGCCTAAGTAATACCTACAATATCTTGGTTGTGACATAGCCAATTTAATTTTGTAAGGCAACAGACAAACAAAGGACTAAAACTTCCAATGAGTTTAAGTATTTTGATTGGGATAACAATGGTTCAAATACCTACATATAATGTGTCCTAATCTTATCTGATCAAATTTTCATGTCTATTGCACTATTTCGTTTATCACTTACTTAGTTATCGAATATCTATGGTAGGTATATCCTTGTATAAACAAGCATAACGCATAGTTAATCTTTACTTACATACGTAATGGTAGTCGCCATCGTCGTTAATATTGCATTACTATTACGTACGCGCATTTACATAGAACATCGTAGTAAGAAGCCTAATAAAATCATGTACTCAATATAATAATTTTATTTGCAATCACGTTTTCTGTTTCAAACATCGTAAAGTTTTAGCTACCTACCCAGAATAGATAACATACGCTTTTATGGATTATCAATTGAAAATAAATTCTTCTTATTTAACCATGTAACAAATTTTGTTTTGATTGTATAATAAAATCTTCATACCTGCCCCTCTGTCCTCTGATAACCGGTTGTGTCTCATCACTGGTCATGAATATCCCACCAACCATACTTGTGAAGGAAGAGAGCCAACCACCGCCACTTCCACCTCCCTGCATACTGCCAAATGTTGACATCACATAGTCATTCAGAGCTGCCGTAATAACTTGTCCGTACCTAAAAAATAAATCAGTTGATTACTAATTGTATAGTTTCAATAGGTAGTTCATTTTATATTTTACTAGCTGTTGCCCGCAACTTTGTCCGCTTAGAATATGAATTTTAGGACATTTGTTTGTATCAATTTTTCAAAATAAAAGTAGCCTATGTTACTCCTTGGTACATCAGCTACCTGCTAATAAAAGTTCCATCAAAATCGTTCCAGCCATTCCAGAGATTAGCCAGTACAACTAGACAGACAGACAAAAATTGTAAAAAATGTTATGTTGGTATGTGTATAGTATGTATGTATATTATGCATGCATGTACCAAAACGCGGTTATTTTGATATTACAAACAGACACTTCAATTATTTATCCGAATGAATTACAATACATACCCATTCAAAGCTAATTCATCATCTAGTATGGATAATTTCACAACATAAGGATTAGCAGATTCTTGTTTCTTATAGTTTACTAAAAACATCAACAGCATGACCACATCATACCCTAAAAAAGAAATAAAAAAAAAGTAATTTTAATCATAGAACTTTTAAAAATATTTACAAAGCTGGTATTAATAATAATGCAAGCTGATACAACAAACATTTAGAATAGTATTACAATACAATGCAGTAAAAAATGAAATAATAATAGCTATTTACCATGGTGTTGTCTTTCTGTAGAGGTGCAAAGTAATTGTATTAGGGACTCAAACAATGAGTTCTGCATAAAATACTCTACCAGAGGATTTTCATCTATGTTGTCAAGTCCTGTTGCTATTACTAGAAGAAGCTTTAGAACCATTGACTTTAAACTGTCTGGAACATCACCTGCAAATGTTCATTATAATTACTTTAGGCAAAAGTTGTTTTCTTAATCATAGATTATTGTTGTACCATTAAAAATAAAAAAGTAAATACACTATACTAAATTTTTTTTGTTTGTGATACACTTCTAACTATACTATAAAGTCCTAGTACTTCAAAATAAGATATGATGTATTTTTCTACTACTAATTTTATTTAGTAAGACAGACATATTTCTTATTGTTTCGTATTTTAGTAGGCAAGTATTAGCAGGCTATTAAGTAATAGTGAATTACCATTGGATTGACAATGGACCACTGGTGGTAAAAATTGTAGCCTTGTTTATTTATTTGACTTTATATTACAGTTCTTATTAGTTATTGGTAAACTATGTATTACCTGATAAAATGGTGCTACAATGTTCAAACAACTTTTGCATTTTCATGTCAGGATTATCTGATCCAATTAACACTGTTTTAATATTGATATTTGAGTCTTGGGCAGCTCTTTGGTACATTGTTATCAAAAGAGCACTGAGAGTTTGAAGTGCATACACCAATCTGAAATAGTATTAAGTCAAATTAATAATTACACTGTAAATAATTACTTTTTACTTTCATGTCACAAATAAAATGTTACCTTATGTGATGTTCTTGCCCTAACATCTCAATACATTGTGATACAAGTAAATTAATACTATCTTTCATGCTCATGAGCTGTTCTACAGTCAGCTTGTGAATCTCAGCTTCAAGTTGTGGAATTTTAGGCTTGAGGAGAAAGAATTCATCCCAGAATGTGGCATTATCAGTGGTTAAATCTTCACCCCTAAAGAAAGACTCATAGATTTGTACAACTTTCTCCTTCAGGTGTCTTTTAGACCCAGAACCACTTCTTTTACGTGTAGCCATATCTTTGATAGGGTGTAACACAATTTTACACTTTTAAACACTCTATAAAGTATGCCAACGATGCTTTATCAAGCGACGTTCTGTATCTACAATAAATTAAACCATAATACAAAACATGTATTTGGTGGAATACTATTGCTTTTCTTTGAGAATATGTTGCACGATAATATATGTGGTCAAAATTATCGTTTACAATATAGCACCTATAACAAATATTTGTTCAGTAAACTCAAAAAATTATAAAGTTTCCGACTTTCCTCCCTCACTTGACACTTTCACTCTTTTGATCATTCATTGACATTTTATTGAAAAACGTCAACTAAAACAATGACATGTTGTTTGAGATGATATGTCTAAGGCACGCGCAAGCACTGGCAGACTCGTAGCGGTATTCGTAGTCGAATCCTTACAATAGTATTGTGGGCACACCTCACGATAGCGATGAGGAAAAATTTTTTTTTTTTGATGCCTAAAGATAACTTTTTTTATATTCCACTAGCAGCCCGTCCCGGCTTCGCACGGGGTAGACAATTATTTATTTGTGGAAATTTGGATTGTTGTAGTGACACAACTACAATAGTAGGACATATGCTACCGCGGAGTTTTTTGTAGACATTATGATGTTCTTCAATATTGTTGTACATTATTTTGTTCTATCGCTAATAGATTCGGCAGCGCATTCGACGAAAGACATTTTAAGACTCATTTTTGTACACCTTCGGTTACATTGTTCAAATTTTACCATGGATACCTAATTTTTATCAAAATGAAAAGTAGCCTATGTCAAATTGGAGGAATGTAGCATTCTATTGGTGAAAGAATTTTTTTAATCGGCCCGATACTTTTTGAGCCTATTCATTACAAACATACAAAAATAGGTACAAAATAATCTTTCCTCTTTATAATATTAGTATAGATATAGATATATTTATTTAAAATTATCTATAAATTACATTTTTAAATACTACTTACAAAGTTAAAAAAAAAATATTTAAAAATATAAAACATAGGAGCCGACCAGTAGCGGAAGCATGGTCCAAGCTACCGGTGCGCGGTGGTTAGGGCTCCAGAGACAGAAACCTCCTCACGATACGTGCCGTTTCTAGGAGAACTGCCTTCTGTATCAGGCCCTTGATCCATCCACCTAACGACGACGACGATGTCGAGGCTTTTAGGGATTAACACATTGGCCGACATGACTATCGCAGGGGCGTAGCTAGTGCCGTATCTGCCGTATCAATTATACGGGGCCCCCGGACTACGGAGGCCCCCAACGTATTTAAGCAAAAATATAAAACTTCTCATATTTTATTTCAGTTGTGGCGACACATGTCACAAGTCAACGGATGACGTCATAAAATCCTACATCGCACATGCGAAGTTTACATTCGATTTAACACGGATAGAAAATCCCAACGAGTAACTGTTGGGCAGAAAGCCCGCCAGGCACGATCACCTCGCCTGGTCGGAGGATCCTCCTTTTCCGATCTTAGGGAACTATACTCTCTGTTCCCTAAACAGTGATCACAAAATGCATGCGTTCAAAGGTTGCCAGAGACCATGCAATAAGGAAATCTATTTCATGGCAGAAAGTTTGGAAAAACTAAAGTAATCATTGTCCGATAATTTGGGCAGAGGCCTGGCTCGACCTGAAAAGTTCTCCGGTTTTAACAAAAATTATTACTACTTATATTAGGTATGAAAAAAAATCTCTTCTGAGAAATTTTTAGGTATCTTTCATAAGGGCCCCCAAAAAAATTTGTATACGGAGCCCCGCCAAGATACGCTACGCCACTGGACTATCGGCACAATGATAGCCGAATCCACACTCCACATGTCGACAACCTCGTGAGCTAAGTCTAGATATTTTATTTGTTATCTTTCTCAGCTTTCACGAGGTTCTCGTCATGGGGAATGGTGACATCGATTATCATCATCAAAGAGTATAATAAGTATTAGGACGCGCGCGGAACCACGGTGCGTGCTTATATGAATAATTAGTGGGGATTTGTACTTTCATCATTGTCGGTCTATCACCACTATGTCAGGTTTATTGTCCTGTCAGTAATGATGGTATATATGTTCTGTGGTAATGATAGACCGGTCCCAGTACAATGTGATGGTTATTTTCCAGACATTTTTATTATTATTACTTTATTTATGGTATGGTATGGTATAAATATGTTAATTTTTAGTTATTTCTATTTTAAATTGTATATATATTTATTTAATTTAAATTCTTATCAATGTGATTATTTTTAAGGATTTTGAAAGATTCGTTGTATTGAAAATTTGTTTAAGGTTTTTTTTACTAAGTATAGTAAATACTTAAATAGATGAATAAATAGGAACATACTTAGTTTACGATATACTTACAGGAACGGTCTGTATATAATCGAGGGACATTCTGCTTAATCCACAGTTCTGATAGCCCCTTCTGAGGAAGCAATCCTTGTCAAGTGGACCACGCTTTGTGATTGTGACAAGATTAATTTAAGTTTAGTTCAACCAAGTGTTTACCTAGTTAATACATACATAGATGTAAGACAACTTGGACACTACTGACAGATGGTAGGATGATACGACCTTTTTTTTGTATGGGAGAAAATCATCGAATTACTGCTCTCGTCTGGGTGAGGCGGGAGGAAGTTTCAGACTCTTACTGACTAAAAACCACCCCGTTCCTTCTCCTGCACGTCGAGCCGGAGCCCCGGTAACCCGTTAGGTTCTCTGCGACTAGAAATCGGCATCGGCCCTATTGGGCCCCATCTGTGGTGGTCTGATGGCTCTTTGAGGCGCGTGCGGAACGCGACGCGCCATACGCTCGGGTCTGTTTCTGGTCGGACGGGGAGCCACCCATGCTCGCCGTCCGCAGGCCGGCGTATAGATACGCCTAGCGCGAGCGTGGTGATTAATTTTCATTCCTTCTGTAGGTAATTAGTACTTGAAAATATAAATTTAGATGAATAAATAGAAAATATTCTATTTTAATGCCGATAATAATAATGCATTAAGTTTTTCTATATTACTATTGTTTCTAGAATATAATAAGCTTTGAAGACCCCCAGAGGCCTTAGTGCAAGTTTGTTCCACGTTTAAAGTATATTACTTTTCGGGTTATACTCAGGTTATACTTTTCGGAAAACACAGAGTCTGGCAAGTGGTAATGAATTGGTTCTGATAAAAAATATTTTATTTTAGTGTCCATGTGGCATTTAATTTTTCTATATTACAATTGTTATTAGAATGTAATAATCCGTCCCACTTTGTACTATGCAACCATACAGTACACCCATGTTCTCCCATTATTACCCACTTAAGAAAATATCGCTTTTGAACTTGATAATTCTGTGCTATAGGTAATAAAAATAAAATACACACTCACTAGCTTTGACGGCAGCTTCGCTCGCGTTCCCGTGGGAAATTACCTATGTGTTTTTGCAGGCCGTATTGTCCCGTTAAAGGATTGGATGCGATTTAGTATTAATATAGAATTAAAAGAAGACGAATACATCAATGAAAACCACATAAGAACCGGATAAGTAGTTTTCATGACGAATGCACAATTAATATACAGACAGACAAACAACAAATCTAACCACAATTTTGGGTTCAATTCTAAAACTATAGTTATATAGCTCTACCCCTATATAGGTATAGAACCTATTTATGGGTGTTCACCCTTGGTAATTCTTTTAATTGTGTTTAATGTTATTTAATTTATTAACTATTATCCTAGATTTTGCCTGCGGTTTCACCCGCGTTTCCATAGGATAAAAAGTAGCCTATGTGTTATTCCAGACCAAATTCCTGTTCCAAATTTAATTGATTATAATATATTCTTTTTACTTTTCAATTATTAATTTGAACAGGAATTATTATCGAATATTAATATATACAACTTAAAATATGATTAATTTAAAACTAAAATATTGACACCTTAAAAAAATTAATAAAAATATATCATAAGGCATCAAAGAAAACATTTTCCTCATCGCTACCGTGAGGTAGGGTGCCAAATTAATTAGTTATAACTAACAAACATGGACACGCAAACTTTCGCATTTATAATATTAGTACGAAAAGAATAAAAGATGAAGACCCATACAATTTCGGTTGGGAGTAGTATTAGGTGGCAACATAAGTAAATAACGCTGAGGTTTGCCAACTTAACAGCGAGAGGGGTAGAACGCCTGAAGTGAACTGAATGAACGAATTCAACGAACTGTTCATTATTCATTCACGCTCTGAGCTGTGTGGACGTCAGAACATTTTGTTTTTGGTGTCGTGGTATCGGTGTGTTTTTCAATCACTCTACCATTTTTTTGTGAAATTATCATAAAATTACATAAATAATGAAATCCAAGAAGCGTCATCACACATCCTCTGAGGATTCTGAGGAATCTGATGCAAGTGAAAATAGCAGTTCTTCGGGTAGCGAGAGTGATGATTCTTCAGTGTCGGAACACCGCTACAACAAAAAGAAAAAGAAACGTGCTGAATCTAGTGAATCGGAGAGCGATTCTGAAGACCAGAAACGCTCAAAGAAACGGAAGCATAAGAAAAAGAAGAAGAAGCACAGTAAGAAAAAGAGGCGTTTAGACTCAGTGGAAGAAAGTGGATCGGGCGCCGAAGATGTGTCTTCAGTTAGTGAAGGTGAAATATCTTCCAAGAAGAAACGAAAACATAAACGCAAACATAAAAGACCACGCAGCACTTCCGCCGATGCACAAGGTTAGTTTCTTCTTACTATGTTTAGTGAATTTTATTGTGTTGGAATAATTACAGGCTCTTTTGGTTATATGCAAATGTGTAATGTAATTTTATTTCTCAGATGAACAAACACAGCGCCGTTTACATAGTGTCGTTAAAGAACGTCGTGAGTCTTCAGAAGAAGCAAATCCCCCAATACGGTCATATTATAACCAGTAAGTTGTTGGAGATTCTTATAATATACTAGTTTTCACTAGACTTTGTATGATAAAACATATTATAATACTTTATGTATCACTTTTAAGGAAAGAATACCAAAGATCAGTGTCTCCTGAAGATTATGAAAGAGAACGTGAAGTACAACGTTTTTACCGAGGATCCAGCAAGGAAAGGAGGCAACAGTATCAAGAGCAGTACCAACAATATGACAGGGAACACAATGACAGGTAATTAACTCGTTGATATTCATCCCCTAAATTTGGTCATACAAAAGTATTCTCTAAACTTTAGAAATAAAGTCTATAATGTAATGTAATATTAGTGGAAAGCGGTCACCGGTGACCGCTTGGGGATTTATGGGTTAAAGAATGTTTTATTCTAAAATGATTATGTGTAATACTTCATTACACTATATCATAAAATCATTGCAGATATACACAATATCATCAAGACAAAAATGATAGATATAGAGAGAAATTTGGCCAAAGCTCCCAATATCATGATCCTAATGAAGAACATAATAGACGACAAAGGGATTATGACTATAAAAGGTACATTACAAGTACACATTAATGTTTGCTTGTAGGATACTTAAATGTGCTGGTCGTAGTTGGGGAAACAAGTCATTATTATTTAATTCTAATGTTTTTATTATATTTAGGAATCACAGATATGAAGACCATAGGTCTCCTAAAGAAGAATATCTAAGGAGACCCAGAGAACATGAGGAGCGCTTTCATCCAAGGGATGATTCTAGAGGTTTGTGTCTAATTGATTATTGGAAAATTAAATAGTACATGGGTACTAAAGTAGAATATTTTCATATTGGTTTAGAAAAATATAAACCACATGTGGTATTTCATTAAATAATGGTATCTAATGTGGTTATTTTATTTTTATTGAATTTTTGTTATTCCAAAATGAATGTTTTCTTATTGATATTGCTTTGTTTTAGGGTTAAACCGTTTCAATCAGTTTGAAGAGCGCGGAGGCCCAAAAAGGCGGGAGTATGAAGATAGAAGAGATTATCGTGAAAGGTATGCTTTGTTTATTCATTTATGTTATGTGTCAGATTAGAAATATATATATTTTTAAGTGTTGTTTCACTGTAATTGTAATTTTAGGGCTTTCCACATTAAACTACTTGTTATTTTAGCTAAACTAATCTTTTTACTAGGCGAGGTCCACCGGACAACGACCGCTACCGTGAGAGGGACTATCCAGACAGGAAGGAGAGGTTCCATGAAGATGGATTTGTTCCTGAAAGGTATGTAAACATATGTTCCTTACTGCTAATTACAATTAAGTTGACACTGAGAAGGTTTACCGTAGTTGGTAATTGGTTTTAAAAATGATTATTTATCTATTTAAAACATTATCACACATAAAGTACAGTGTTATTGCATGCGTGTGCTGGTCACAACTGGCCAGTAACAGTGTACCCGCAACGTTAAATAACTATATTTATTTTTACAGTGTCCACTCTACAGAAAAATATAGTGATCAGAGCATGTCGGTGTTGCAAAGATATTTTAATATTTGCACCTTAAATGATACTTGCAATAGGCATGTGTGAGACAATGAATTGTTATAGATTTACTGGAATGCTTATTAGCAGAGGATAATTGTTTTCATTTTTAAATAAGCACTGAAATGCTTTCTACGAGGGATTCCAACACATACTATACTCAACAAACAGTGAATTACTATTAATGTAAAAGATACTCAGAATGAGATAAGAACAAAACGGTATGGAGCTGAAGTATGTTGCAGTCATGGAACTCAAAATGAGGAACAATACAAATTACAACTAACTGGACAACCATAGTACATTAGAATTGAGAAGATGAAATGATTTAGACATTCAATGAACTGTTAATTTGTAATGACTGTAGTTTTATACTCACAGGAAATAATCAATATGGAAAAATATTAGAATGATGGACATTTGGACTTTAATTTGTTTGTTCATTCAGATAAGGAGGTACTTAATTTGTTGATTGGTTCTCAAAATGAGATTGATATTACGAGACAAACGGACAATATTACAATATCTATTGAATAGTACTTTTGTCAAGGATTGTTTGGAACTGCACTTGGAGTAGCTGGAACTGCAAGACAGCTTTACTACCATTTATGTAGTTTTGAAAACTGTTTTACCCATGGATCACTGTGGATCACACCACAATCATCATTCTATAGGAATTTAACACAGAAAATATGTTTGCAGCGATTTTGAGAACTGCTTTTATTGCATTGATAAAATAAAAACGCTTATCTAAAGCTTTAAAAAGAATGCCTAGATTGGCAAAATGAAGAAAAACTAAAAGAGACTTCAATGGCAAATGGGCAAGAACAAAAAAAACTTCAAGAAATATGGACAAATACTATTTATTTTAAGGTCAAATTTTAAAAGAAAATTAACTGATTTGTGTCAGATTCTAAGAAAAAGATAGCTTAATCCTTGAATACAAAAAGCTGCCTCGCACATTTTTTGCGCTACTGTGACGAATTAAAGAATGCCTTTGTAATATTGAGTCTTGGCTTAGTTGAGATGAGATCTATTTGATTAATATCATCATAAATTATTCAAAACATGAGGAGATAACAAAAGGTCGAACAGTAGGTATGCTCGTGACACAACATTGCGTTTCAAAAGTAATGGTAAGTGTACGATTTAAAGGAGTGTCAAACATAATTGGTTCTTCGTGTTGAAGATTAATTAATGAATATATTGTTCTGTTACACAAAAATACTAACGAAAATATGCCAGTACCATAATATTCAATACTTTGAAAAGTATAGTTTCGATACATTTGTCTTTTCAATTTTGCTATACAAAAATATATATTTATTGTACAATTGAGGTTTGAATGTCACAAGAAATTGAATACCTAAGCTACAAAAATATGAATACAAAATATTTTTGTTGTACAGGGTAGGGCACTTAAATTGAATAATAAATAAATTCACAATATATTTATTATTATTTTTGTTGTATTTTTGTTAAAGCTTGAAGTAATTTCATTGTTTGGTGCACCCAATTGCAGACCAAGTGTTTTGTATAATTATCTGTGTTAGGAAACAATAATGCAGTTGATCATGTTCGATGTTTATCAATTACAGGACACGTGAAGTTCGTCGTGAGAAGGTGATGGGAACAGCTGGCAGACCCGACAAGCCTGCGTCGCACAGGTAAGTCATTTATTCATGAATAAACAACATCATTAATACAATGAATTTGAAATATAATCAACAGACTCTTAATACTTAGGCAAAAATCCCACTCTTTTAGCTTACATAGACATAAACATGAATATTAATAAAATCTGAATTTTCAGGGATCGTTCCAGATCACGAAGTCAAGAAGATCGTTTTAAGGATCGCGGGCGCCGATCAGAAAGACCAGACGCGAGAGAAGATAGGTTCAGAGATGGCCGTGCTGACGAGAGAAGAGATGGTCGCGGTGACGAAAGGCGGGATGGCCGAGGAGACGAGAGAAGAGACGGTCGGGGTGAAGACAAAAGAGATGGACGCGGAGAAGAAAGAAGGGACGCGCGGCCTGAAGAACGGAGAGACCGAGGTGATGACAGGAGAGACCGGCCTGGGCGAAATGAAGATCGGAATGCCGACCGTGGCCGACCTCCAATCAAAACAGAGCCCAAATCACGTGATCGAAAATCCAGGTTTGTTGAACCACCGAATTACAGAATGTAATTGATTTAAATGCTGTCTTATTGTGATTTGCTTTTTGTGAGTTTCTTTATTTTGATGCAGACTTTTACCTCACGTGGTATTAACTTATATCATAAATGTCTACAGATTCGCCGATGCGGATGACAAGGAATACGACTGGGGTAAAGCAGAGGTTAAGAAAGAGGATGGCAAGACTTCAGCAGATAAGGAAAAGCCTAACTTTGGTTTGTCTGGTAAACTGACGGCCGACGCCAATACGGTCAATGGAGTTGTGATCAAGTACACCGAGCCTGATGATGCTAAGCAGCCTAAGAGGAGATGGAGGTAAATACATATAATTTTTATTCCTCAGAAGTTAAATCTTGAGGTGCACATTTGAGATGTAACACATTTGAAATATACTTTTCTCTCTATATATTTTAAGTGTTGTTGTAATAGGGGCGAGCCAGTTGATAGATTCCGAGCCGTACTGCAAATTTTAGAAAACTGAGGAATGAGTCTGTTGGGCATGACATGTGTTAATATTTATACCACCTTTTTCAGTTAACAATTACAAAAAAATACAATTATCATTCCTTTTTTCAGATTCTATCCCTTCAAAGGAGATAAAGCATTGCCTATCCTGTACATACATCGTCAGTCAGCGTTCCTGATCGGGCGAGACAAGAAAGTGGTGGACATCGCATTGGAGCACCCTTCCATTAGCAAGCAACACGCCGCGCTACAGTACCGCGCCACGCCATTCACGAGACCCGACGGCACGCAAGGACGCAGGGTTAGACCATACGTCATAGATTTAGGTAAGTTTCAGTTTACTGTGCACTCTGCAGTCACTATTTATAACATATCTTAATGATTCGAGTACTAATCTTTATTTATGTTTTCAGAGTCTGCAAACGGTACTTTCGTAAATAATAAGAAAATCGAAGCCCGTCGGTATGTGGAACTACTTGAGCGCGACGTAGTGAAGTTTGGGTTCTCCCAGAGGGAGTACGTGCTTCTACACGAGAACAGCAAGGACGACGCACAGGACGATGACCACCACGACCCTCCCGCTATTGGTGGCAATGTCACCACCACCGAACAGTTGAAACACGAGAAACGGATGAAGCAAGAAATTGCCGAAGACGGCGAATAGATAAGTCTAGTTATGTAGTACTACATAGAAGTTATATAGTTAAGAAAGTTATATTTTATTTTTATTAAATTAGATAAAATTTCGTTTGTAGTTTTAATCTCTGCGAAAGCAATATTTTTTCGAGGATATTGACATCTTAATGTTATTGACTACCTCGATTTTTTCACAGAATTAGCAATGTAATATAATTTTGTCTTACTTTAACCGTGTAACGCGTCTGTCTTATTCTTTCTTTCTAAATAATCATTGTGTTTTCCAAACTATACAAAATATCAATGATATATATACTTAGTATATAATACTTCTTGGATTTAGTATCAGCATAATAATTATACTATTTATTACATGTTATTTAAATTCGTCATTTACTACCACACTTGTCAAAAAAAATACAGATTTATGGCGATCGGGCGTCACCGTTTGATACATAGTTTTCTTTAACGATGGATTCAAGTATTTTGTTATTGTGCTGAGTTTAAAGCTCCAAGTTTGTGATCTATCCTAAAGTTACAGAAAAAATGAGCGTAAATGAAGCAAGGGGGCAATAACGTTGTGAGACTTAATAGTTATTTAGCTAATTTTTAAGTAAGTGGGTGAGCCTTTTTGGTAATGTATATTACCTTATTTGCTTTTTGTTTATACAGCAAATAATTATATGCAAAGGAACATATATTATGCATTGTAATTTCGATATACCATTGTTATGTAATTAGTCAACTAAAAAGTACATTGCATTTAGTGCACTTAACATACCAAAATCTATAACACACTTAGATACTACATTTTTGTAGAATTTATCTAAATCTATTTCAATTATTTGAAATCCACTTTTGTTTCGAAGTAAAACTAACTTAAGCTAAAAAATTAATTGTATTGTATATCAAATAAAAATATTAATAGGTATATACTTGTTTTAATGTTACCCTTCTCGTAGTTTCTATTGTAAAACATTTATTATGTAAGTAAAAGAGAAATAAAAGTTCACAGTACCAGGCGATATATTTAATTTGTTGGCTTTAATAAATGCTATTATTATGTTGTCTTTTGATGTGTTCTAAAGATACTTAATCGCAACACGGTAGATTATTTACACTAATATTTACAACGAATTTATTCATCTCTATTTACAAACTGTACTCTAGACAAAATAAATAATATTAAATATTCACTTAATTCTAAAACAGTATCCTCATTCGGTGGAAAATTTACATATCATTATTGCATAATTTATTTTTTCTAATATCACAGTTCAAAATGGAGTCTTGAATACGTGTTTATCAAAGTCTAAGTCAACTCGCGGCTGTTCTCGAGACGAGGTGGGGCGTGGCTCCCGGGCACGGATCTCCTCGCATAGCGAGGCGCGCTTGACCAGCCCGTTCCTCAATGGAATGATCGTGGCGTTCGGCGGCCGCGACTGGGTCCGCAGGGAATGTGTTCTGTACAAGGGAGGCTTGACCAGTCTGTTCGGGGCCACGCCCACGATGCTGTGTCTAGAGAACGCAGGCATGTACGTGATTGGTGCTCTCGGTATCTCGTAACCATCACATATAGTGCCTTGAGCAGAGTCGCTGTCGTACATAAGTTCTAAGTATTTCGGGGTTCGCTCTGGAAGTAGTCGTGAGGGCTCCATGTGGTCCGGGAAATCTTCATCTGTAATATTTTGGAAGTAATGAATTGTTAGAAATATAAGAAGAAATTAAAACTTGGTAATGTCATTCAGTGATTGTTATCACGAACCTAAGCAGGCGTTGTCATTCTCGTCCAATAGGTAGGTGCGGTTGTCGACGGCATCTGAACATGCAGCCCATGCACAATACATCGGTTAGTTTGGTTTACATGAAATGAAGACATTTTTCTAAATAAGTACAATATCCACTGTATAAAATAACCACTTTTAATTTTCAGGACATGCTGATTGCGGATGTATGATTATTGTGATTATTGTGCTAACAAAATGAGTCACTATGAAGAAATAATGCATTGTTTCCGGAGTAAAGTAATTTCCAAGAATTCCATCGGAATATTCTTTCACTTCATAACAATACTTGTTATGTCACATACAACAGGAACTTTAACAACGACATTATTTGAAGTCGTTCTGCTATGAAGTTTGTTGCTACATGCGATCATTAATAAATGGTGGCTGCTGGAGTAGCAATGCATGCCGAGCGAAGAGAGTGAGTGTATGTTACCGTCGGGCAGTAGGGTGAGATAGTGCGGCGCGGGGCTGGGCGTGGCGGTGAGCGAGATGTTGGGCGAGGTCTTGTCCCGCAGCGCCGTCACCACCTGCAAGCACTGGCGGAACGACGGCCGCGCCTCCGCTGCGTAGCTCCAGCACTTCTGCAGCAACTCGTACCTGACACAAACATACAACCGCTCATTAATCAGTTTTTAAATCGGTACATTTCAAGAACACACTGCGAATATTCTTGTAGTTTTTGTATTATTAATTCTTGTAATTTTTAAGTGTGGGAGAGCCATGCTTCGGCACGAGTGGGCCGGCTCGACCGGAGTGATACCACGGCCTCACAGAAAACCGACGTGAAGCAACGCTTGCGTTGTATTTCGTCGTGTAAGTGAGGTTACCGGAGGCCCAATTACCCTCCCCTTCCCCAATCTCCCCAATCCCTGAATCCCCAACGATCCTCGAAACTCCTAATCCCCAAAAGGCCGGTAACGCATTTGTAACGCCTCTGGTGTCCAGGTGTCCATGGGCGACGCCTATTGCTTACCATCAGGTGATCCGTCCGCTCGTTTACCGGCTAGTGCCATAAAAAAAAAATTATATAGAGTTCAAATAATACTTTTAAAATTTTTGAAGTTGGCCTTCTTTATAAATCGGTGTTGATTATCTTCTGATAGAATATAAATATAATCACTGTAAAACCTACTTACAGGTAACCAACTTTTGTTCTCAAGACAAGGTTACTTACAATGCAGAAGGACAGTTGGGTGGTCTATCAGGCGTGCCACCGCTTCGGACGTATGACAGCACTTGTCGGTTAGTGCAGGCAGGGTACGGTTGTTGACCCAATGATAATATCTAGAAACAAATCGAAATAATAACAAAAAACAGTAAGCACTAATACTTAGTACCTACAAGACTAAATCTTAAATAGCTGTCAGATTTTTTCATTGTCATTATTTTTTTTTTCGTAGTGTGTGTCTTACCTCCCAACAGAGTACTCCCCACGCCCAGACGTCGGACTGACAAGAGAACACTCCATCCACTAAGCACTCCACTGCCATCCAACGCACTGGCAGCAATCCTGTTGTTATGAATCAGGTTAGAATATTACAAATACATATGATGTAGTAGTTAGTACTTGAGACTTGTGGCGTAATCATTTTAATAGTGTTTTCACAGTCCGTCACTTCCTGTATGCTAGGATCCCCTATGCTACAGATTTTTTTACAAAAAAAAAATATCATCACGCCTTTTATCCCCGAAGGGATAGGCAGAGATACACATTATACCACTGTACAATGTAACACCCACTTTTTACTATTTATGTTATGAGTCCCATGTAACAGGGGGTGAGCCTATTGCCATATACTGGGCACAATTCCAGACTCCGTGCTACTACTGAGATTTTTTTTTAAACCCAGTAATACTTTACCCGACCCGGGAATCGAACCTGATACCCCTTGCCCGGCAGTCGCACTTGCAACCACTCGGCTAACGAGGCAGTTTTTTTACACTTCTTTATAAAATAAACAATGGCGGACTTAATGCCTTTCTTTGCTTTAAGGAACAGGACAATACGCCTTCTTCGTTCTATCTATTGTGACCTCAGCAGTAAAAATTATGTAAACAAATTACCTTCCCCTTCCTTCCTGTAGTAATCATTCTTGTAGATATCTCTGGCTAATCCAAAGTCACCAATCTTAACAACTCGTCCGTTAGCTCGGTGGGCTACGAGGCAGTTTCGACACGCAAGGTCGCGGTGGACGAAGTGCATCTCTTCTAAGTAGCGACATCCTTTCGTTACGTCCACACACATGTTCAAGAGGTCCAATAGCGTTAGAGATTCAGGGGTGTACTGTAAAAAGAAGTTATTTATTATTGAACATCGTGGAGATGTTCTGCCGTCATGTTCAGGCTAAAAGTGTATCACTTTCTACTTACAAGTGAAGCGCGCTTAGCCCTCAAATAACTCAGTAAGTCGCCTCCCTCCATAAGTTCCATTATTATGTAATTGGGGTCATTGTCGAGGCATACTCCCAAAAGACGTAGAATATGTTCATGTTTGAAATTCGACATCAAGGCAGCTTCTTTTAGGAATTCAGTCTTTTCTTGTTCTGTTGCACTCTTGCGTAATGTCTGTAAGACAAATATAATAAGATTTCTTTTCTCTAGTACAGCCTCTACAATTTTCCATTGATGATAATAGTATAGATCATAAGTCAAGGGATTATTTACCTTAACAGCCACTTTAGTGTCAGCAGTACTACCATTAAGTTGCCTGGCTACTCCTTCGAATACTTCTCCAAATGCTCCAGAACCCAGGAACTTGGTCAAAGTTATCTGTTCACGGCGAATATGGGGCAAGCTGGCCAGTTCCGCGTCCGTTGGGCAATGCACACCCTAGAGTGAAGTTAATATTATTACTCCATTTCAGGTGTCAAGTGCCATATTTAAGTGTGATAAAAATTGCAATAACTTCAATAATTATGTGGTATGAATGATTAATTTGATTACTTACCTGATTGTAAAGGATATTTGTGGAATGTCTAGTAGGCAACTGTCTCAATGTTGCAAGTTCAACGTCGGGTCCTCTTCTTGTGGGATTCGTTGTAATTTGATTTGCAACAGCCGCTTTCTTCCGAGCGCGGGCGTTGTATGCTGCTAATATTGGTTTCAAGGAATTAGTTAAATAATAACACACGCTAAGTTAATAAAGTTACATAGACTGTCTATTTGAAAAGTGTTGGCATATACAGGAACATGTGAAAAAAAAATTCAGCTCTAATGGACTGCATTTAACTAACTCTTCGATGGGTATTGAATGGTAAACTTCTTAGTTTGATTTGTTGATAGAGTAGGGGGTAGAGTTGATAGAAAATAGAGTGATAGTAGAATTGTTGAGTCGGTAGCGACGTCCATAGAGTTTTGAGAGACCATTTGTTTTTACAATGTTGATAAATAAATGTATAATTGTGTCCAGTACCGTAGAAGACGGCGGCGGCGACGGCGAGTAACGCGGCGAGCGCGGCCAGTAAGGCCAGCGCCAGTGCGGCGGCGGGCGGGCGGTGCGGCGCGGCGGCGGCGGCGTCCAGCTCGGCGGCGGGCGACAGCGCGCCCCAGCCGTACGCATTGCGCGCCTGCACCCGCGCCACCCAGCCCACGCCCGCGCCCTCGGAGCTCAGCAACCAGAACGTTTCTGTACAAGTAATACAAATCACTTCATTTTTACATTTGAAAACGTCATAATCATACGCGCCTTTGTCTAATACGGGATCACAGTCAATGGTAACTACCGCATACGCATCTGTTAGGGAGGCGGTAATGAGAACTAAGGGCTGTTGCTTAGTAGAGAATTTGCCAGTATCAAACTAATGGACATTCAATATTTGGGAGCTAACGTGATTGGACATACAGAGCCTTATATTAAGGGGTATCTGCTGAGCAGAAAAACGATAGCATTCTTTGTTATGAGATCGTATCAATTGTGATGGACCATACACCTTTTAAATACATCTGAAAAATACAAAAACCTCTGTCACTTACCGGTACAATTATGAAGTAACTCCCACCCTTCCCTTGCGACGCGCATTTTCATCTTGTCGTCTAAATCCGAGGGCAGGTTTGCTGGTAACAGCTCACTGAGATTCTTGGTGATATTTTCGCTTCCTTGGCTTACCCTAACGGATCATATTAAATTGAATAAAATATTTTTCAATGATATTCTAATACTGACATCAATCGATATTTGCTTTAATATTGAGCTTTATTTACCTATGTTGTGGTCTTCCCCAAACGCGGTAAGATAAAATTGGGGAGCCTCGCGAGTCCGGTTCATTCCATTTCACCTGCAGCACTCCACTACGAAAACTCTCTACTCGTAAAGGTCCTGGAGGGCCAGGAACGTCACCTATTAAGCAAACAAATCTTTGGTTAAGCAGTATGACAGTTCATTGTTGGAAATTCATAAGAGGAGTTTGCCATAATTTTTACCATGCTGCTGCCTGATCTCTGCCAAACGTAACTTTATAGGTAAGAGATTATTCTATTAGTTGGTTATACCGACACTCGCGGGAAAAGTAGGAGTGATGATAAATCTATTCTACTTTGCCATCACCTTACGGCACCGTTCACAATCAACATGAATACATTCCACATATTAACTATTTATAGTTTGACTTACCAAGTGTCCCGAAAGTGAAACGGTCATCATGCGGCCAGTAGTAAGGCGGTCCACTGGTAACGTATTGCAGTCGCAGACGGAAGCGGTAGCGGGTTAGAGGCCGTAGATCAGTAGCCACCCATTCATTCCGCTCGTCTCTGGTACAAGACTTCCATGTCGAGCTGGTCGGCGTTGCTTCTATATACTCCACTCTATACCTAGTGATAATTAAGGGTTATTATTGAGATAATGTTATTATTACCCTGCTTTATTTGTTTATTTACAAATGAAGCAGGGTTTTCAGGTTTGGACTTTGACTTTTAAAAGTTCTATGTTCTATGTTCGACGCTTAATTTTTTTGTCTGTATATGACTTTTTAAAAGAATTTCCCAGTAATTGTAGAGCCTTATATTGTGCACGGTATTTGACAATAGACTGAAGTTTCGGTTAAGTATAGTTTTTGTTAGCCAAGTTATTGGACGCATCATAGTGGAATTTGGCTACTAATCTACTAATCAGGCATTTGGAAAGAACCTAAAATAAAGGTCAGTTAAGAAGTAAAGAGGATAATTACTGATGCAGTTGGTAGGTGGTGGGTGGCGGCCACAGGAGCCGTATGTCTGCGGGCGAGGAGGCGACGGCAGCGAGCGGCGCGGGCTGCGGGAACGTGCGCAGGCGCAGCGGCGCACTGTCGGCCCACACCGCCGAGTGGCGCGAGCGCGCGCGCACCCACACCAGGTACGCCGTGCCCGGGGACAGACGCGTGATGTTGGCTGCGCGGTCCGAGGATACCTCGAACGTGTTGTGCTCTGGGGAGATATATTGAACCTTAGTCATGGGCATATCGCTTTTATTGCTCATCAGATGGCGCTAGAGTGGACTTCACACAGAGGTAGCTAGACCTTTTTTTGTTGACGGGGGAAACCTTCCAAAGAAACTCCCTAGTCTTTTTCCCCAAAAAGCTAGGCAGAGTGTGGAATTAGACCTAATTCTCTATTGAATAGACAAACCGTTGGACAGTTACAATTGATAAGTTGATTAGATAAAAAGACTCTTACTGCACTTGTTCATCTTTAACATTCCATCCTCTACAAGACCTCTTTGATACAAATTATTCTATTGCGTTTGCTGAACCAGATTTCTCAGGTTTTATTTCCGAGTAAAGTATTATCGACTATTCTTAATAGTATCACAGTCTATATAGTATCATGGAGTATGGACTACTATTTTCGGGAAATAAGAGCAAATATTGAATAATTGTCAAATAATCCACAAAAAACTTAACATTTGTAACAGTACTTACCCTTAAACTTATGTGGCAGTGAAGGAGAGTCATCAGTGCTCCAATGTACTTCGTATGAGAGTCCTGGGTCAGGCTTCCATTCTATGTGCGCTAGTACCGGGCTTAACACCATTCCCGTCACGTCTTTAGGGGCTGTGGGGGCTGAAATGAGTTAAGAAACCTATATTTTTTTCTGGTTGTATTCTAATGGGTATCTAAGTTCTGGAATCATCTCTTACCTTCAGCCGCTGTTTGTATAATCATTGGAGAACCAACAAGTGGCTTCACCTCATGTAATTTCGCGTAGTAATTAGTAGCTTCTAACATGACTGTGTAGTTTGTGAACGGTTTCAGATCATTAATCACTACTTTGGTGTTTGTAGTAGTGACGTGTGCACACGATTCTTTATCACACAAAGAAGTGTCGTTTCGTTGTTGTATTCTGTAAAATATTGTGTATTCTGTCGTCGACATTTCATACTCCAAAGAGTGACATCGATTCGGCTTCTCTACATAAGGCATATGCAACGTTATGCTGTTCGCCGAATTCGCAATAAGTTTCGGCCTTAGCATCAGTATTTTAGGAAACAAACATAATCTCGGTGGGTAAGGCTGGTTACCCGAATCCAAAGCCATGATCTTGTATCCATACGCAGTCTTTCTTTCTTCTATCCTTGTCTTGTGATGTTTTGTCGTGTAGAATATTTCTTTTTGTGTTGAATTAAACCAGTAAACGTATCTGCTGTCAACTGTGATAGACATTGGTGTAAATCCGTATTTTTTCTTTTCAGTTGCATCAACAACTACTCTGCATTTACAGGCATCCATATCTGTAGCTATGATGTGATGTAGCCAAGGATCGACCCAATACAAGTCATAATTCTTACTCCTAGTCATGTCGATGACAAATGCTTTCGCCACATGTGGGTTTTCGGGGCAGTTACACTCACGTCCGGTAGTTTCGGAACTTCTAAAGAAGGGCTTAACGTCGGAGCCATTTAAACGAGATGTCATTATTGTACCTAGCCCTGGATGTTCCATTTCTTCATACCAGAACAGCGTCCTAAAGAATAGTTTAAAACTTATAGCAAAATATATAAAATAAAATACAAATAGAATAGTATAGTAGTAGTACACTTACCGATGCAGAGGTGCTATTTGCAAACTATAAATCGGTTGTGTTCTGGAAAAGACCCTTGTGATGTGAGGTCGAGTATTGGGCATGCCCAGATCAGCTCGGTATGTAACATATGGCTCGACGGATGTAATTTCCAGCTGAGTCCAGTATACTGACCTGCTCACCCAATCCACACACATACTGCTCGCTGATCCGTTGATCGACGTGAGCTATAGAATAAAACAAAAAATTAAATACCAAGAAAAAACTAGAAGAAAGAAAAAAGTCGTTGTAACTTAAGTAAAAAGTACCTTAAAATGTCCACTGCCGTTAATCCTCGCGGAAAATATTTCTTCCAAGTCGTTAACCCAATAAACAATGTTTTCCTCGGTAGATACGGCAAAGTCAACCGGGATTCCAGTACTTTTAGGGATTGTTTCACTTTCACCGGAGTCGAGATCGATAATTTTGATAGATTCTTGAGAAGAGACCATGAGTTTTGGGATGGGATTTACATCATCGGATGATGCGGATACAACTTCGGAATATTGACCAAATCCTGCATCAGTGTGAGCTCGAACCTAAAAAATTGAATTGTCAATTTAGTCAGGCAAAGACAAGTTTTTGTACTAAAGAGAGTTATTTGTCATTGATATGTTACCTGAAAAAAGTATTTAGAAGCAGGCGTCAGGTTTCTCAGCATGAGTTGTGTGTGCGAGGGCGATAGGTGAGCGTCGGCGCAGGCGGAAGGCTTAGTGGGAGAACTGGAGTCCGCTCCCACCACCCAGCATTGTGCTTCATACCCTCGTATCACTCCGTTAACACGGGCCGGGCTGCCCCAGCGGAATATAGCAGATTGAGGACCGCCGCTGTTAAAAAAATACCTGTCGGTTAGCTGAGATCATCCCTTCTTTCTCCTGGTCTTTTTCCAATTAGTATTTATTTTTGGATCGGCATTCCTACCAGCTATTGAATGTAATAGCATATTTGAAACACAAGTGACTGCCCTCACAAACCGATAAGGATTGGTTGGCTGGTTTTGAGTATCACAGCTTACAAACAATAGTTAATATTACAGGCAATAGATAAGTTTATATAGTACCTGATAGCAGGTTGCACGTAGATCCGTGGCGCGCGCGGTGCGGAGGGCGGTGCTTGCGGCGAGCGCAGCGCGGCGCGCGCGGCCGGCCCGCCGCCCCAGTGCGTGTGCGCGCGCACTGTCGCCTCCATGCTACTGTACGGAGCCACCGACACTGATACCACCTCCAGCCATGACTCCTCCACTGTTTTCTGCATCACAAGGACGAAATTAGCTGCTTATAGTCCCAGTCAATTAATTGAATCTCATCGTTACGTATACCCAGTGTTTGGGCGGTTCATTTAGAATAAAAACGGAATTTTTATTATTGAATATAGATCGATAATATATTTATATTATAATATATATTTATATTATAAATTCCAATGGATCTGCGCATGATTGGATCGTGTATAAAGTATATCATAAAGATACGACGAAAAATCTCGTTAATGATGTCTCAATTTTTTTACTTCTATCTATCCTTTTAACTATTAACATTCACAAATTCTTACTTCAATCTTGTACTGTCCAGGAAAATGCAAGCTGACGTCATAATAAACTCTGCTATTGTTGACATTGACACGTGTAGCTGGATCCCATGTAACGTTGAATCTGTCCCATTCACCCGCCACTGTTATGGATGATGGATTTATTGTCTCCGGGATTGCTATTAATGATTCTGAAAAAAAAAATGTATACACATTCTGCTACGAATCGAAACATAGATTGATATTTTGAGTCTAACGGAATAGGTAAGTTTGATTTCAGCAATGTATTTCTTAATTATTCAATGTATTAATTACCACTGTCTGCATGTAGGGTGGGGTCTCTGACTGCGATGACATGAACTCGTGGCACCAGATCTGCGGTGTATCTGCCAGCCAGATCCGATACAACGGCCCTTGAAGCGTCCTGCACCCATACTAGACGGCCGCTGAAGTAGCACAAGGGACCTAAGGTCGCTGTTCCGGATAAACGGGTCACAAGCGATCCAGATACCTTTAAGAAAGAACATGTAAGTAGACATGATTAATACTTAAAAAGATAAGGTTTATGCTATGTATAACATACTTTAGTAACAGTAATAGTACAGTGGTAAAATTACTTAAAAATAAATAAAACATACCTCACTAATTCCATGGTTAATTTGGTCTGCAGTTGGAGCACGGTGTAGTTCAGACCCATCATAGCTTCTTACTAGCCAATAAAGCCATTTCTCCTCTAAATCCGCCGTAAGCCCCATTACTGAAAAAAGTAACAAATTCAGTAGATTTTACATTTTAACAAAGACAAAGGATTTAGTTTCAACAATATTTAGTACCTACCTTGTTTCCCACTAAACAGCTGGGCTGGATAGTATATCATCTTATTCTCTCCATTAAGTCTTGCCGCTTCAACTGCGTGTCCCGTGTTCCAGTATATGTATGCGCCTAACGAGTCTATTGTAAGCTCTTTAGCAACCGTCACAATCGGTACTGGCTCCCGATTCCCACCATCTAAATTGCCTCGTGTTATCTATAGACAAAAGTTTTAACATAACCTCAGTTTATACTAGTTTGATGTTAATTCAACTTTAAGCTATCGTTAATTACTTACCAATTGCTGTTTCGGATTAGACCAGTAAATTTTCTTGCCCACCCAATCTACAGCTAAACTACCAACATTATCCATATTAGACATTAAACCTCTTTTGTGCGTTGTGGTGTTATACCACATCACTGTAGAAGCGTTTGTGACCAGGTACAGCAAGTCACGATACCAGGAAATGTCGGTGATGTGGAGGTTTTTTAAAAGTCCTCTGAAATTAAAGATTATGTGTAAAAATAAAAGAAAATATTACACTTACAAATGATGTATTAAGCGTAAAAATGCAGATTTTCACCTATGAATTAGTATTTGTAAATTGTCGCCTGTTAGATCAGTTTGCAACAGTCCATCTGGTCCGGACCACAACAATGTGCTATGTAAAGTGTTCGGCGACGACGCTAGAGTTTTACCTACGAATTCTGAGGACCATGGGCCTGAAAACATAAAACAGTGTTGTATTAGAAAATGCAGAATATAGAAAACGCCAGTAGCATTTAGTATAATAATTACCTGAACCAGACTCCGTTACAGCTGCCACTCTGATAACATATTCTGCGTCTTGCTTCAAGTTTTCGACCACACACGTTGACTCTGTTATGTTCTCACTAAAAAGAAGTATATAATATAAGAAAGAGGCAATCCAATTTACTTTGTTGTTTACATAAGTGTATACTTACATATCTGTGACATTGCCGGTTTTGACATGTGTAAGTTGCAAATGGAAAGTCCACTGTTGCCAAGCACCACTGCCCTGATGACCCAAAAGATGAGGTGGCGACCACGAAACTTTCGCACGATTGATACCCATTACACTTTGCAAACCTAACGGTGGGTTTACAGGCACTGGGATCGGTTGACAACTTCTCAAAGCGACCAAAACTTGTCTCGTTGCTATTGTCTTTGTGTTATAAGCTAAAGGGTACTCGTTGTGAAAATAACTGTCACTTTGTGCATGATATTCCTCCGTCAGCATTTCTTTGCCATTAGTCCAGTAGAAAAGGCCGCCGGCGTAAGCTATCGAACGTGTTGATAGAAACATTGGAGTTTGTGTGTTGGCTCGGAAATCGGTTACTTCTCGTCTGCAAAAAAATTAATTAAAATTTTTTAATGTAAATTTTCTTTGGCATACTGTAATATGATAGTTTATTAATTACACTTACCCATCAAGTGACACAGCTAACACTGTGTTCTTTCTAAGATGCGCGACAAGTATCCTAAAATCTGCATGGTCTACGGTAAAAGCTCCAAGGTGTGCATCACGGACTATAATTTCTGGACCCGCGTCAGGGTGAACACCGTTTGAAATATTTGCTAAATCTAATCTATAGAGACCGCCGCGGTCACCTCCTTGTTGGGCCCAGAATAAATAACTGAAACAAACAAGAATAGAATGAAATAATGAAACATTTATTAAACAAGGAAAGTAAAAATTTGAGAACGTCTTAAATAAAACCTACCCATTATAAGCATCAACTTCGAAATGTATCGGTCGAGAATTAAAGCCAGATATCGCAATGATCATATTCTTGCCGTCGAAATTACACCGTAGAATTTCCCAGTTGGCAGTAAATGTACTATTTGATCCGTATGCTGTTCTGTGGTGCACTTCGCCGAGCACATACAAGTGACGATTTAGCCAGTCGACTGATAAGTCTTGAGGCTTGAAATTATTGGGTGTCAGTATTGGTTCAGAATCACTCTTTTTGGAAAGACTACTGCGATATACAACACCGTTTGATACTGAGGTGAACAGAGAGTCACTTGAAATATCTAATCCGACACCTGAAAAACGCAAAAAGTTAATCAAGTATTTGAACTTTTTTGAAACAATGAAAGATAAAATTGATTTGACTTGGTCATACCAGCAATAGAATATTCCGTGCTGTACAACTCTACAGGATCGGATAACATATCATTAGCGGGTGCGGCTAAAACATTTTGCTCTCCTCCCAAAATTAAAATCGGTTGTTGACTAGGAACGGCTGTAACAGATAAGTTGTCATGTTAATTTTAGCCAATATTTAAGAGCTGTTTTCTTCCGAAATAAAGACTTACAGGTAGGTAAAGCGGGTGTGGAAATTTTAACATAAGCTCTCGGTCCTTCACCCACTGCGTTTCGCATTGCAACCGACACTTCATATTCGCGTGCAGGAGCTAAGTTTTGGAACATGTAGAATAGAGTCTTGTTCGAGGCTGGCATATCCTAAAATAAAAATAGGTCATTAGAACATTTTCCTTCTGGATTTCAAATATCATCTGCAAGAGACAGAAATCTCCTGAGATACCTCAAGTGCATCATTGGTGTTCGGTTGTGTATCTGCTAGTCTCAGTACGTATGATATTAGTGGTCCATTAGGGAATGGGCCGGGCTCCCATGAGATGGCCACTCGACTGGGGTCAGGGGCTGCGGCACGTAGAGACGAGGGTGCTGAGCTGGGTTTACCACTTTCTAAAGTAGATATTACCACTGATGGCGCAGAGTATACTGGTTCTCCTGTACCACTTCGACCAGATAAGAATATGGCCACCCGAAACTGGTAAAATAAAGACAAGTAATTAAGTTTTGGTACTAATAAATATCAGAAAGGATTGCTCAAAGAATGCAGCAATAATTATATCATTACAAGGACCGATCCATAATTTAGTGTAACCTCTTACCCTATATTTAGTGTAGGGCCGTAGACCGTCCACGTGTATTATGGACTGATCGGAATGACTAGAGTTAGAGTAGTATTGCCACGTGCCGGGTAGTTCTTCGTAACGCCATTGTACCATGTAGCTTAGGTTACCCAAATTCGGCGCCTCCCATACTAACGATAGTGACGTAGCTGTCAAACTATCTGCCACTAAAGCTGGTGCAGTTGGTATCCCAATCAATTCTGTGAAAGAAAAATGAATCATGAATTTAAAAACGGAACTGCAGAATTATGACGTGAGTAATATGCTAAAATACTTATAGGTGTAGGCAATCATACCTCTTAATTTTTGGAAGTAAGTATTTAAAGCTTCGTTACATCCCATAACACAGTAGAGTTCCCGTGAAAATACAGTTTCTGATGTGACATTCTGAAATTAATTTACATGTTAGTTGCATTATATTCATGAATATGATGAGGTACTCAGTACTGAGTATTATATACTATGATTGTGATTACTTACGCAAACGATTTGACATGAATTTTCCAATCCTTCTTGCCATAAGCTACACCCAAGTTTGCACTAGAACAACAAATTGTATCTGCTATTATTTACTTCAAAATATGCAAAGCGATGATGACAAAATAATAAATTTATTTTAAAACAATAATCAAGCAACTAAGCGAAAATATGAAAACCCATTCAGTATTGCAATATTTGCAAACATGAAGATGTTAGCCACCCAATTTATTATTAAGTATTATCTTTTGTTGGTCTTAGGATGTGTAGTTAATAATGTGAATGTAACCCATTATGAACTCTTCAGAGCCACAACTCTACCTCCTCTACGTATCCTACCGTCCGGGAAGCTTTTAGCAGTGGACATTGACATTTCAAGCTTTCTTTGAATCTCTCCCATATTTTTTCAACTATGTTGATTTTCCCTATGATAACATAATTAAAGAATTACCTCGACTAGTAACTAAGAGCTTCCTTATTAGGAACATGACTTGTGTTGTCATATAATTAGTGGTGCGGGTTTTAATTCAATTAAATGTTCAAACTACATGCATTGTTTACGTTAATATTTAAATTAGTTTTGAATGAACCATACTCGTTTTATTGAGGAAGATCAATCAAGACTTTGATTTAGTCCTCAGTCTCAAGTGTAATCCCAAGACCAGAACAATACACAAATACATTGATCGTAATTGAGTGTTCAACGGTAGTAAGTGGAAATTTGGTGTGTTTATATGTCAAACATTCACACGTGTAAGGAATGTTCAAGCTCGTTCAATCACAGCTTCTTCGGTAACGTAAACAAACATCAAAATGCAGACTCCTTCGAGACACGTTTCAAGTGCGAACAGCAGCCGTTTCGCTGTTGTTACATTTTGTGATTTATTGTAAACAAAACGTCTAAAAGAAACTAAAAATAAACTTATGCAATCATGTAACGGACGCATTCGTTCCCACGGATGAAGAAAGTAAAAAAAATCAACAGGACTCGTCGTAACGAATTTTCACGGTTCGACAACGTCCTTTACGGATCGGTAGTGACCGGAACCCGCAGGTGCCACTACCTTACTCTTTTATTAAAGATAGATTTTAATTAAAACAAACATCAATGATCTGACTTTACACTTAGATTGTTTAATGTAACCAAATAAAGCTATCACAACGTGAGAATAATTAGGTATAAACCTAATTATTATTTAACCGTGACATCTAATTATTTAGACGAATTAACTTCAAAAATGCAACCGAGTTGTGAGGGGCTTTCATTTTAGTAGCATTATCAAATGATCTATCTATAAAATTAATTACTAACAGATTTTCGGCAACTCGTTATGGGACATGTGTAGCCAGGTTTTATTTCTCAATAGACAGCAGACGTTAGAACTGTTGTTGCTGAATATCACAGATCATTAAAATACATAGTAGGACTAAAACGTGACGCAGACAGATCTCATTTGAGTCATGTCCATTCAGTGTGATGAACAATACGCGTAACAATTAAAACGGATGCACAGGACCGGCACGGACGCGATCTGTGCTGTTTGTTTCGGGTGTATAATTGCGGGTCGCGGCTTGCGCACGCACAACCATCAGACGGATTAATACGTATATAGGACACTTGTTTCATGTTTTAACTTCATCTCTGATATATTTTGACGGTGTTACGATTCTTAGAATCTTGAGAAGCGATGTGATCGTTTGACAGATTACGGTTATTATTTAAATGAAACAAATAAATGCTCAATGTAAAGGCAAAGCAAAGGTCGTGAATTTAATTGATTAAACACAGATATACAATTTGTGTTCCCTATAGTTAAAAAATGCCTGTCGATGCGTGTTTAGAAATGTTAAAATACCTAAATCAATGGTCCAAGTATTAAGGTAGCCCTTGCTAACACGTCTCTTCCGCCATAGTTGTCACAACACCACGCCCAAATGCACCCTCCGTGTGATCCGTGTCCAATTTATTAATATTTGTGACAGACGGATGAACTCATTTTTGGACATGTTTATCAGATAGTTGCCATTGCTAGATGTCAGTTTTTATTAAAAGTTGTTATTGTTCTGATAAATGAAGGGTAAGCCATGTTCTGTTTCAACTATTGTCACTTTTCAACGGAACTTAGCACAACGTCCTGTTACTAAAAACCTTAACCGATTTATTGCATGATGTCAAAGAAAAATATCCCTGAATTCTTTTTTGAGCTACGTGAGAAAGTGCGCTCATTTATTTTGCACTATTATTACTATCAAGCGATCAATAGAGCCAGCTATAAAATGTAACGTAATTTCTAGGCTTTTTGCAATAACTCGCAAGTTCAAAGTTGTCTCGTAAAGGAACATCTAAGTAAAATCCTAAATAGCACATTTAAACTTTAAGCTAGAACAAATACTAAAAACTGTAATCCCTCAAAATCGACATGAAGAGGGAGACAAGACGCATCTGAAATGAACGCATAATACGAGAAAGTTTAATAAAACTAATAATGGAACAAAGTAAATTAACTCCTAATTACCGAGTTTCCTGTCTCGTGCCGTAATAATAACAAAACAATAACTACTCCCTTTACAGTCATTAAAATCGTCGCGTCAGTTCATTGTTGGAGCGATTTCGGAAACGCGCTCGGAAGTCCAATTGGGAGCGCAAGCGCACGCCGGACGCAGGGCGCTGTGAAAGCACTCACGGATAATTTACTTGTTAATTGCTGCATAGCAAAGTATCCTCCTACGTCTGTCATCTGTCTTTGTTTGTGCAGAGTACGTATCATAAACAGTTGGATAACAGTTGGATTGGATTGACTGTTCAGGTGGGCGGGTTAGGTCGGCAGTCTACAGAAACTACACACGTTTGATCTACCTATATTTTTTAATGCAATTGTTAGCTTTATTTAGTCTATACTTAACTCTACAAATTGTTGTAATGATCAATATAACACTATGATTAACGAATATAATGCATAAGTCAGTGTGTGTTTGTTACGTCTCTATATCTTACGGTTAAGGTACACGATGTTTTCATTAAGTAGCTAGCTTTGATCTGTTTTCTTCGTCTAAATGCTAACTATCCCTTAGTGAGGAACTTGTTATTGGACGGTTTTTATTCAATACATCTATTTCTGATAAGAATAACTTTGATAGGAATAAATAACAAAACGTAGGCGGAGGCAATTTAGTCTAGTTGCACTAGCAAACTTTGGTCTAAATATGCTTTCGGTTCATAGGCATAGTATTTGCATTTTCATAGTACAATTTAAAAATAGTAATGAAATTCTATGCAGATGTACCTACTATCAAATTTTTCTTTCTCACATTGTCGCCACCTTGGTTTCTGTGAGCCCGTTGATAATTATTTGGGAATGTACTTATAATATTATGTATATTGAGAGAAAAAATAAACTTATTTGCAAACCTATTTATGTAGAAAATAGTGACTTGGCAACAAAATCTGGCCTGTGACCTTCGTAGATTACCTAATGGATCGCCTGGTGCGATACTACATAGTGCGAAAATAAAAACAATTGCATTTTTATTAAAATTAATTAATGTCAAGTTATCTTGTAGGTTTGTAAATAGGCGCCAGTGGCTACTAACTTGCGTTCATGCTGTTTTTCTAATTCCGTACGTTACTGACCTGAGATAAACTCTTAGATAGCGTATCCCACATTTATTTCACAAATTGTTTATTAGCAACATAGATTAATGATTCTTACACGAGTTGGTCAGCTGCCGATGACATGAAAATGTAATCGCTTTGATACAATTCTGGGTACAAGTTAAGGGGACATTAAGGAAATGTTCTAGGTTATAAAATATCGTCACTATATGCCACCGTGCTTGTCGGTTTATCGTATAATTAGATAATATAGTGATCAAGTGTACTGCCTTATCTTTGTCTACTGCAAAATGAATAGTTACGTGTACTGCTCAAGTGACCCTCTGTTGCTGCTTGTAGTTGTGAATGAACAAAATATGAAACTTTAAATCTTCAATTTTCATTTTGAGACTTTTATTCGAGTCATGTATTAGTCCTTCCTAAGTTCGTATTCAATTTCTGTAGATAAGCATAAATTACATTAAATTATCGTTCTACTTAACCTAAATACACTTCAGTACCACATATAAATAGAATGGATCATTTGCATTGGACCTGTAAGTATTATAAGGTCTCAGAATTCGAGCAGGTCACGCGCTGGCCCACGCCAACCATTTTATTCTAGCAATTGGATAATGCTGAAGCAAATTGGGGCCCACCGGCATGCTTCCCGCCGCCTCTGCCACACTCTAGCTACAAGAGCACTCCTCTCAATCTACCACCCCTTTGCTAGCCTTTATCAGTCGAATACATATTGAGTGATATAAATGTGTCGGAATTCAAATTATCGAGTTATATTTTATGAATAAATAGGTATACCTTTAGTCGCAACATAAATATGGTCACTTTAAAAATGTTGCGCAGAATCCTATTAGTTTTAATCCGATCAGACGGGCGTTCAATAAAAGGACAATAAATCAAAACACTTAGCAGAAGCTGAGTGCACTCTAGGTAATTTTGCTCAACAGATTGGTATCGCAGCGTGTTGAAGGGGCAGTCGGGGGATAATGGCGTAGAGGGGAGGCGAGGAGACTTGTTGAATGAGCGCAAGCGCAGCTCGCAAGCGGGGAACCGTTCACCTAATGAGGAAATAAGAATTAGCGGGCGACGACGACGCGAGTGCAGTTCTTTATCATAATTCAGTCTCTTTATAAGATTGTACAATGTTGAAATTTGATTTAATGCATTATTTTATACGTTTACACGTTATTTAATTATGTTTATTATTTGCGATAAAATATGTGGCTAAAGTTAAAGTAACAGCTATAAATATTTTATTTATTAAAGTGGTAGCGGTCTAATATTCTTTTTATGCAGCACAATAATATATATATAAACTGTAGAAGTCAATTTTGTACATGAAATATATTTCCAAAATAACCATCAGTGGGTGATTAGGGATCGATATTGATGCCAAAAATGCATTATGTTTACGCATCACGCAGAAACTACAGGTTCGATTACGATGAAATTTAGTATCCTATAGTTAGTACTTTAATATCCTGACCATCACACTGGGTAATTTTTGTCCCGAAAAAGTATATACACTAAAAACTAATTTATTTGTGCAGATCAGATACAGTTACTGTAACAAACGCAAATATAAGTTTGTCGAATGTTAGGTTGCTCGCTGAGGACCTTACGCTGTGACTGTGGTGTCGATGGTCAAAATTAGCTTGAACCGCTATTATAAATGGGAAAAATTTATGAGTTTGTGTGTTGTGTGTATATTTGTTACTCAATCACTCAGTCACATCAAAATGGCTAAAGAGACCAGGATGAATTGTGTGACAGGGGTAGATTATGGTCAGACGTAATACATAGGCTACTTTTTACCCTAGGAACGTGAGCGAAGCCGCTGGCATAAGCTAGTGTTGAAAAATTTTTTTAATAGTGAATTGATATTGGATACCTCCACATGGTCCGTCCATTGATGTTAGTGCTCAAAAAAGACCAAAACACCAGGCATACGAAATGTGTTACAAATTTTCAAATAAGCCCTGCCCAATGATGGTTCATTACAGCAATGGACGGTTAAATCGGCAATAAATTAGTTTGGGGACACTATTTAATGTATAATGAAATTAACAATAAATTGTTATCTCCTGCGATTGCCAATCATGTGTCCATTTTTTCCTTATAAAAAATTAGCTTTGTCTTCTTCGTTTAACATTTCATTTAAAAATTTGTCAAACAGTAAGGTGGTGCTTTCGACGTTTTAAAGAGATGCCTATTTAGTTTGCAGCCCTGTGTTAAGACGTAACCGTCTGGCTTCCAATTAACTGCTAGACAGTATATCCTAAGATAGTGCTACCACTTTGCAAGTCGAATAGCAAAAATAACAATTGAATTAGGACAACGTTAAGTGTTGCTAAAATTAGCACCTTGGTGACTTAAAAGCTGCAAGGTCTTTGTTACATTTAATTGATGGCATGCCTTGCTTATGACGTTATGACTTTTTAACGATCTCAAGTATGGCGTTCACTGTCTACATACAACTGTACATAAGCCTAAACAAAGAGAAAAAAACCAGTACCAAACAAACATAATCAGCGTTTATTAGCTAATTGAAGGGCCGACTCGACTTCATATTGCACTTATTACAATGAATCGCTTAATTGTTACTTACACGATATGAGTTCTTCGTGTGTGTTACAAGAAAGTTCTTGTGGGAATTCATGGATAGGAAGATTTAGAACTTGCGCTTCAACATGGATCCTAATAAACGTAACTTTACGGTATTATTTTAACAAATAACTTATGTGGATGACTTGACTGACTAAAATAATGAATTGACTTTCAAATTAGTTCTTTCCCCCATGACTAAATTAATGTGTATCAAAGCCCGCGTGGTTTAGTATAATTTCAAAATTTCTCACAATTACATTTAAATATTCAGAATATTCATGAATGCACCTGACCCTAAATGCGGTCACATTTTTAGTACCGATTTGAGAATAATTAAAAAGGTGTTTTTGTTATGAACATGAATGAAATAGAACAAATGGAATGTTATTATTTGAGACTTGCGTCTATGAAATAGTTTTCATGTGATATACGTGATGTTATCTAACAGAGCGTCAATTAAGTATTCCTAGACATTTCTCAATGATAATCTTAATTGACCTATATCCAAGTTACGTATGATTATTTTACGCATTGACTGGCTGGCGTTTTGAATGACGTCCTAGTGTCCTACGTCAAAAGGGACGGTTATGTCGTACACAGGTCAACAATAATAATCTTATTCAAGTTAAATGCCAACTCTAAAACCATTAGTAACTATTTTATTCCTAAGCTGAACTTGTCTGAAATGAAAAGTCATACGTTGCAGTGGTCTAAACCAGACAACTTTAGTTCTCTTTAAAAGTCAAATGAATAATAACAAGTCTGTGTATTACTAACAGGTCCGTTAAATAAATATTAGAACAGTTCACACATAAATTATAAAGTACCTGATTGCAAGTTTTACCTGACTTCCGATAGATGATTGTTCATTTCCGAACGCACCGCAACGCACCGAACCGCGGAGCACCGCGGCGTGGCGCACTGAATTCCCTTACTACTCAAATTCAATGGACACACGTTGCCCACTTTACGGTTCACTTCTCTCCATTACAATAACTCTCAACATAAATATTTTAAGGTATTCTTGTTATTAGCTTATTTAAATCGGAAAAATAAATAATATCATGTTCTTGCAGTGTAAGAATCGTCTTCAATTCTACTTAACACCTTTATCGCTAAGGTCACCGGTAACCTATATTAGGAGGATTTACTTTCTACACTTTTTAGGTGGTAAGGAAGGTAGGCAGGTATTAAGGTACTAAGACCACACTGCATTGAATAAGAAAAATAAATAGACAGGCCTTTGATCAAAATCTTGGTAACCGGCTAAATATTGCAAAACTGTTTCGAGCTCCATTCAACTCCATTGGTATGGTAGATGAAAGTTAGTTGCTTTCAGAAGGTTTTAGTCAAGATTTTTTTATTAGCAGATTTCAAAATTCAGTGAATGATAGAACAAAACGAATGAACTCTAAAATAGATCCGAGGGGAGCAGGCTGGCAACTAGAAGCTTCCTTCCTGCGTCCATCCGGCGTCGAGTCTCACGCGACCCTTGCGCATGCGCAGCTCGACAGCCGCACCATGCCACTGACCACGTAACACTCCATAACTACATCCCTTGCAGGATGAAGATTTACGTTAATCAAATTGAGATTGTCCCCACTTGAAGCTTAGCTAAAAAATAACCACAACGTAGGTATTAACATGCTGGCGGGTTGTCAGCAACCCAATAGTTGTTAGTATATTGTTAAATATTGCACCATCGTAATAATTAACTACTTAACTAAGACAACAACGGCGCAGTAGACGACAAGACGTTTATTCATATCAACTGACAAAGCATTCTCTATTTGAATTCTTTATAACATTCATTTGCAAACACGGAATACCCAAATACCAATTTTAAAAATCATATTATTCAGTAGAAGATAAGTACATAGTTAAAAACAGACTTGAAACTTATCTAACAAATCAACAAGAACACAATCATTACTAAAGATTTACATTCTGTTAAGTAAGGAAAGTTGTCTGTAATGTAAAGGAACTTCTTCCTTTACATTACTTCAAATAATTTCTTCAAATTAGATTGTTTAGAAATAAGCAAGGGGAAGGGCGATGCATTCTGTCTGCCACACCTTACGACTTGACGAAAGATGTTGAGCAAAGCTTTGCAGTTCATTCAACGGTGTTGTGTTCAGATATAACCATTCCGTTTCCATGCATTCATTTGCTCTGAAGGTGTAACACACACTTATTATCAGCTATACTAAATCACCGATGAATTTTACTAAACTTATTTATTTTATGAACCAAGCCAGCAGACTAAGAAACTTCACATGTAGAGATAACTAAGATTATGTCTGCATAATAGAGTCGTTAAAATGAATTACTATGTTATTATTGTATTTATATTAACTGTCATAAGTCAGGATAGGATAGTTATTGAAATGGTTACAAATAATAATAAAATGTAAGCAAGTCAATTGAGCGACTTCGTCAGTGCAGGGGAGCGCCTATAATTTCTACCCGCCCGCCTCCACTTGAACATTTTTTGCGATGCACAGGGGCGTAAATTGGACATAACTGATAATTTTGACATAAACCAGTAGTAACTGTCATGGTCACAAATGTATGCACCGTTTTATGTCAATTTTGTAACATTTTGTGATGGATGTATTCGGAAACTATATTACTTAATTTACAAGCAAAACAAATTATGGAAGTATTGAAAATTACAAATGCATGAATAAGACAATAGTTGAAAATAATTATACATAATATGGTGTGCGCTTAAAATGCGTTAATTGTAGATATATGTGATTTATTAGAGTTAGGTTCAAATTAAACTACGAACTCTGGTGGTGGTCTCTACATTAAATACTTAATTTAAATTATTTAGCAACAAAAGGACTAGGATAGTGCGCACGAACTTGTTTTGTCCATAGTCACGGTCTAGCTAGCTTCAATGGGTTTAGTTAACAAATGCTCTTTTGTAATGTTCCTCTCTTTTCAGTTTACGTTGCGGCATAACAGCAGTATCTATAGTACCTAACTAAAACTGTTTCAAAAGTGTTACGTTGTAAAAATTCATAATCTTAATGTGTAACTTATCTCTGTTTTGGAACCAGTATTCATTAAATACCTTATATCTCAAAAGAGGTTATGGGTGAAACTGTGATTTAGTTATCGTATAGTAATTATAAACTTATTGTAAATTATTTTTATATTTTGACTGCGGTGACGTAAACCCAGAAGAACCTCAACAAACGAGAATAATAGCAGCAAATATCATATTAAATCAGAGACCATCACAATTTCCGTTGCGTAGCCGTAAAAACTGGGTTACCCAATACCAGGAGTACATAAATGTTTGTAGTATAAACAAAGTTACTTATCGGATCAGTAAATTTTACGATCGTTTGCGTAGTTATTGCCGATCAGTTTTGAAGCGTTACAATGTAAAACAATTAAATATGTGGGCGGTAAATAACTTCGTACAAAAATTACATAATTACTGGTGATAAGTTTAAGACAACTTTAAACTATTCTCTATTGATTACGTAATTAATAAAATCAGTTCCAGGGTTGGGGGGGGAGCTGAGGTTTTCAAAGGACACAATATTACATAGGTTTGCATGTAATATCTTTATAACAATTACTCGACCATAAAAGAATGCAACTAATTAAATGACTAGGGTACGGACACAAATCCGCGGAGAAATATATATTTTTTTAATTTCAAATAAGGACACATTAATGTCTCTTAGATTAAAACTACGGATAATCTACGCAGCTGTTTAGAATACATTATGGTAATATTTTGTTTAATTTTAGAGAACTGCCTAGTTTGTACATTAAAGTTTGATCAAAATTTTCTTTTAGTCATAGAAGTTAGACATTTTTAGTAAGAGAATAATAAGAGCTTTTGTAGTAAGAGAATAATCGCGAAATGTTATCAATAAAAAGCCTTGCAAATATGTTGTGTGCTCTGCGAGATCAATTTATACCGTAAGCGAAAAATGTATAATGCTGAAGCCAATGAGCACCAACTGGCAACTGATAGCTGTTTTTGAAGTATGATGAGGTTCTGATTTAGTCCATTACAGTTTTAAAGGACTTACCTGTTGCACACTGCAATCAGATCCGCAACTCACGTCAAAGTGGTCGTTGCCGGTTCGGTTCTGTGAACATAATATATAAATATGGTTTAATTAAAAAATATATTTTTTTATTTAATAGGGTCATCACGGGATGTTCGTCGAAGTCACAGTCCTGATAACTTCCGTTACGATGCGGTCGGTGCGAGTGCAACCGAGCGTGTTAGTCATTAGTCCTACCTGTACCCGCTATTTAGGTGAGATTGATCTGTTTTATATCATTAAAAAATGTAGATAAGGTAATATTTATAGTTGGACGTTAGTATTTTTGCAATCTGGTAGTTAGGTGTTCCTTTTTCCGGCTGGATGTTGGTGTTGGTTCCAGGTATTTCTTAGCACATCTTTTGAGATCGAATACGACAGTTTTGGTGTGTGTTGAACTATCTATCGACTAACTAGAATTAATAACTACATCATCATCATATCAGATGCAAGAGTTTTCCGAACATAGGGATTTCAAACTACATAGTACATACATAGGTACGTACTATAAAAAAGTTTTATAAAAAAAACCTAAAAAATTAATTACCTACTAGGATTTAGGGACCACATAGTTGATCTCTTGCGTGAACCATATTAAAATGGTTTGAAGTAACTTATAAAAGTATATTTTTATATCCACCTCTGTTTAAGTTTTTTGCAACCGTGGGACCGGATCATCGGACTTTGTTGGGGACACCTCAAAGGCTTCACATTCCGAAATGTGATCCATCCGCGGTTTTCGTGTTTTGGTTTTTTTCCCATGGGGTATAAATTTACCCCTACCGGTAACGCCAAATCTGCCTAGAATCGTTCAAATTACACCGAAGTACAAATAAATCCTAAACGTATGGTTCAGCTTTGACTGTTTGTGCATTAAAGTGAAATAGGTAGGTATATAGTATGTATGATTATACCCTGGCTATGTTTAAAAACAAACTTAAATAATACGAATTCCGTGCCTACATTGAATTACTGCTTTGGATTATGTAAAACTTTGGTAATTTCTTAAAGCATTAACAATGTAGGAATTGTTTAGACAAGATATCAATAGTGATATCCCGAAAGAAAATGTGTAATTTATAAGTACCATATATAAAAACTGATTTACTGTCAAACAACAAGCGGTCACCGGTGACCGCAACCTATTGTTCTATAATTGTGTCTACAAAACCGGTACTCGACGAGTTAAGTATTTTTTAGGGAACTGCAGATCCACATGTTTATGTACCCACATTTTTCAATAGGTATACGTTGAAAAATAGCCGTTAGTTGATTGTAGAGCCAGAGTCTGTAGACTAAGGCAATGAGAGAATGTAAAATTTTAATTTTGTATTTATTTTCCTGATTGATATACCTCTAATATGGTAATAAATAAGGCTAATCCAGCAACAACTATAAGGCTAATCCAGCAACAACTGACTCGCTTGACGTTTGGGTACGCTGATCTATATTTAGCGCGTTTGCGTTGATTATAGTGGTTCGCTAATTGTCGACAATTACTTAGATGTGCGTTGAACCTGCTCGGCAGCCGCCGCAAATAAACTACACAATAAACTAAGATCATCATTATTATCACCAACCAATAAACTATTAATTGCAGTCTTTATCAATGAACGCGTACAGCGGAACGTGCATATTTATTATGTTTGTGTCATCTAAATATTGTAGTCAGTCAGATAATAATTCCTAGAAATAATATTTTTCGTGACATAGAAGTCTTGGTGTTTTCTGAATTTCATAGAAGGAGTTTTGCTAACCTGGAAAGGACATTTTTCATTGCATCGAGCCACGGCTTCCGCTCCAAATTTCTCGGTGATGGAACTGTAATCGCAGCCAATTGTGCGAGCGGACAAAGCCAATCCGAGCAGCGACAACACTAGCCATTTGTGCCAATTCAGCGGCGCGTTCATTGTTCCCGCCAACCACCGCCACCGTCGCTGTATTTACTCTTACGCACCTTCATACGAATCACACATTTTTCTCCAATGTTATTTCTTAATACTACCGAATTCACTTTATTTATCATAAAAATATATATTTATTAACAAATCCATATTTAACACGTGACTGATTTTAAAATTCTAGATAAACAGGAACAGTTTTGTTGCGCGGTTTCGACTACGCGTCGAGTTTGTAAATTCGAGTTGTGAAAGAGCGGCGAGGCTTGTATGTGGCGCGCACGCAGCTACAGCTACTCATGAACTGAGTCGCGCGCATCCGCCCACAAGCGCACGCGCTACGAGGACGAGGACGGTCCGGTGGCGGTTGGGCGCTACAACATTAAAACTATAGCCCCCTACCTGTCGACAACCGCACTTGTTCCACCCAAATGTACTCACACATTCATTCAATGAATCGCAATGGAAGTTTAGGACATTTTATTAGAGTTTTATTAATTAGGAATCAAGAAGACACGTATTACGATATTTTAATAAAGCATTTCTATATTTTGCCGAGAATATTTGTTATGGCGAAAAAGAAAACTCAATCGACTACGTAATATAAAATTCTATGTTAGAGCAGAAAATATTGTCGTGAATAGTGTTGGACAGATCTGTAGAAATTGAATGTGTCATGCCACGACTTTCTAACTAGGTACTTTACTCTTGATTTTGGTGGTCACTCAGTAACCCTTGTTAATCTTAAAGTATGTTTTATAACGCCGTATATCAGCGCAAGGAGCAAGGCCGTCGAATGATACGAGAACTCTGCGCCATCCATGAAGAGTTCAATTAATTTAACTACTCTCCATGTATGACTTCCCACGCTTAGCAACATTCCATTCGTAAAAAGATTTTATTTATTTGAAATAGGTAGATTTCAATGTTATATCTAAAATATTTTATTTAACTTAAAAGTAAGTATACCTAAAGCAAATAAAGTTAAGATAAATTATTAAAATAAATATTCTAGTAAATTATCGAAATCCAAAGAAATGAAATGATTTTGCTGTTTTTTCGGTAGGTACAAAATATAACCCAGGTATAGAAAGGATTCGTAGTAGTAGTGTGAAACTGTATTCAATGTTGCTAATACATCTTGTTTAGACTTCGGTAATAAGACTGCAGGAAAAAAATAACTGTTAGAACTCAGCTCTTTAATTCCGAAAATAAGTATGGCGATGTACTTGGTTTATTTTTTTAAAAAGTTTCCATTAATTTGGTTATGGTAAGTAATAATTATAATCCGTTCACATTTTAAATACGTTTAAAATTTGGCCAATGGCCGAAAATGGTAACCGATCTATAGAAATCGTCCTTATTACCTACATAGTATTCAGATTTAACTGAATATACTCTCCTCATTACATAGTTTCATATTTAACTGAATTAAAATGGTTATCAATAATTTTAATGAAATTTCTATAAATTAATTGCAATAAGTCATTGCCCACTTTAATATTATAAGTAGGTCCGAGTATATCGTAGTACCTATCCCAAAATTACGATCAGCAAATGATACAACGGCAACAAGAGGTTTAAAATTTTCCGTATCTCAACTTGGATCTCCAAGTCTGAAATGCCCAAAAGATGGGTGACAATTTGGTTAGATGTTTTTTATTTAAAATTTATATTATTTAAAATTTAAAATTATAAAAAAAAAGCTTAGTATTTCAAAATCTATGTAATATTCATGTTACAAAATAATTACCGGGAATATGTAGCGCCATCTGTATATTAACTGTATAAATACTAAAGTATGCAGTGACAGCATTAGTTATATTATCACTAAATTTATTGCCTAGATGTCGCTATTCAAGTACATTATACTATATAGGGGGCGCTCGCGCAGATACTATTTTGATCCTCAAGTGGTTCTGTAGATGGCGTTAGCAGTCTATCATTAGATATGGTCATGGCTAAGGCTAACTTGTTAAATATCATGAACACTCATAATTTTTGTAGTGTCATGCATTATAAGCGTAGTAATGATAAGTTTACGTCACTTAGCTTTTTATACAATCTTCGGTCCACAAAATAAACTTAGACAAAAAATTGTTTTGACTAACAAAGATTTAGTAATCGCCATCTACTATAACTGAAATTAACTCTTTAATTTTTTTATATCTCTTGCAGTTGAAAGTATGTATACTTGTACTTTCGAGGTCTAAATGACCATGAGAGAGGTCATATTACATTCTAAGTAAGTACATAATATATCTATTACGCCAAAATATACGTAGATAATTTGAAAGAGCATCGCGCTGCCCTTAAGTCTAATATAATATTCCCCCGGTTTTATTAAAGTAATTTATTCAAGTTAATTATAGGTAATATCGACGCAGAAAATCTTAAAGATACGACTATACGTAAGTAAATAGGTAATAACTGGGTTATGTAAGCAAACTTAAAAACAGTCACATTATCTTCCATCGCTATCACTGTCATAAAATAATAAAAGGGGTAATATCAGTGTGGATAAACAATCTCTATAATTTATTGCAATACCAATACCCACCCAGCTAATAAACACGACACATTCATAATGGCTGATAAGTATTTTTTGGCATTAAGTAAGTGGTGTTGTTGATATGTACGATCGTACAGACTTCTCAAGAACGACAGGAAATGCCTTTCAAAGAAATACATCACTGCAGCGGAATAACGCACGTCGATTGAAGAACGTTTGTGTCATAAAGGAAATTACATTTCCTGACAAGTACTTGGTTAGTAATTAAAATGAAATGGGGTTCATAGATCGCAATCTACACTTTGGAACGAACAAGGAAAGTTTTAAGGAAAAACAGCATTTTTTTTATTATATCTTAAATTTATATGAAACGAAGAATTATGATCTATCCCGGAAATCGGATTAAAAAAAACTTTAACAAGTTTAATGCACGGGATTTTTGAAATGGCTTGCCTCAAATTTGATTAAGGATAGGATAGGCCTTGTCACAGCGGATGTCTTAGATTCTTCCTCTTATGTATTTCTTCTCCTTATTACTAATGTTCTGAGAGGAAGGCCCATAGGAAATACAGAACACCGATGTGTAATATTGTATGAGTCAAGCAAGGAAAACAATAGACGATATTTTTTCTAATTTACTACTCCAATATAATTCTTTCATTTGCAGTTATATCTTCGGACGTGTAGTTGCTGCGTAGCCCTCGAAGCTGTTTCATAGTTTGGGAAAATGTCGGACAATATCGCAAAGGTAAGTTAATTGTCTCTAGTTCTCTACCGATTTGAAAACTGTTATTTAATAGCGATTATTTGTAGACAATGTAGTTGATAATGTTAAGCTATTTTGCTGTCTATTTCTTTAAGGATAAGGTAAGGTAAGGATTAAAGGTTTGTTTACATCCTTAGGAATAGAATTTTTTTGGACAGTTAAGTAACAATTTAATATTTTCAAAAGCCTTTTGCGTCACTTTGTAGAAAACAACAAAAGTAATATCATAATGCTCACGAGGCACGACACACATTAACTTTACAAATCACCTCCAGCTCTCTATTTTTCGTCCAAGAGTCGGAAAATGACATGATAATAACGATTATTATTTAAATAAACTATCAGTACGTTGTTAGTACGATCATGTAAATGGACGTGCAAAATAGATCAGTGATACATCGGACCTAACTGTTATTGCTAATGCCTAAGTTTGGAACTTTGAACTTGTACATTACCATAAAATTATTTTTAAAGTAAACGATGGACCATTCGTGCTTTATATCATTCCTCGGGAACAAGAGTTTTCACTGACGATTATTATTTAAATTCTTCTTAGGAAAAAGTGTCGGTTGTAAATACTATTTGTCCTATGCGTTCGAAGTGTTCTGAGTCTCATCTTCCCACATCTAGTTTGGGAGAGCTCCAAGTTTCGTTATTTTGGTGCCAAAGTACAACCAGAGCAGTCATTGTTACCTAACCATAATAATACTTGCTTTTTTATTAATTTTCCCAAGATCATTACGGTCAAAACCCTTATTGATAAATATAAGTGAATTCGTGAATTGTTTTATAGATCACCAGCGGTGTTTTGATGGCCGTTGATAATTTTATAATGCATGCGTGTGTACTTTTATAAGTAGATATAATTCCACCGCAATTCATTGGACGTAATTTAGATAAAGATTATACTGTGGTAAATGTCAAGATAAAGGATTTTATTGTGGAGCTTCATAGAAAAGACGTGTTGGAGAAATAGTTGACTTATTTCCATATTAACTGTGAGACCGAGTGCGTCGGTGAAAACTACTACAGCTGTCAAGATCAGAAAAATGGCTACGGACTTGGTTGACTATAAGGTATTTAATTAGATTAGTTCTATTGTGTATTATACCTTTTACGTAATTATTATAGGTATATATAGTAGAAGTTTTAAAAATACGTATGGGTACAAATCGCTCAATTTCCGTTACGTAACTCTCCACTCTATTAACTATCAAGTCGGTGATGCTTACGAAACGTGTTTATTAAGTGGTGGTTAGACTCGTTGTAGGTACTAGTTAGTAAGGTGACATTTGGTATTAACATCTATTTTCACTGCACTAGAATAGAAACTAATATGTATAATCTCAATATTAGCATAATTATCGAAATTTTACAGGTGACTAAACGATTAAGCGTATGCTAAATACAATTTAGAATAATAAGGGCCGGCAACGCACCTGTGACTCTTCTGGTGTTGCGGGTGTCCATGGGCGGCGCTGATCGCTTACCATCAGGTGATCCGTCTGCTCGTTTGCCTCCTATTCCATAAAAAAAAAGGGTAAAGGCTTAATTGATTTTTCACATTTTGAAATTGCAAGTGAAAACGATTAAAAATAATTGGATGTTTTTTTTTTCAATTACATGATTAGATCTTAATCGTGTAGATTTTAATTGACTTCATTTTGTTGACGGGTAATCCCTCAACATAAAATAAGGAAAATAGAGACGAACATGAAACACGTCGTACAATGAGTAATATATTATTAAATTAGCTATACCTACCTGCGTCTGTAGATATGATAGAATACTTAGGTACTTTTTGCCTTTAGCGCAATAATATGTATGTACGTATTGTAAGTACAAGGTAAATCAACAAATTAATAGGCGGGAAACACTAACGAAAGTAGTTTGTCCAAACTGTTACCTACTATATTTACTTAGATATATTAAGTACGTATTTGTCACTATTTATTTATATAGTCTCATGTTGTAAATCTTTATTAGTTATTCCTTTTCCGTACAATTTTAGTTACAGCTAAACTGATAGGCAAACATCAATGGCAATACCAACTATAAAAATATATTAAAGACATTAACAGACAATCTATTGAATAACTAAGAAAATCAATATTTGTCTAGCAAATTATCAATATTCTGAGAGTATCTAAGATCAAATGGTACAGGGTCCAGAGGTCAGTCAGTCACAATTATCGATTACTTTATTGTACCCAATAGCGATAAATGGTGTGTTGATGTTTAGGTACTCGTTTCTGTGACCCTTTGTATTGTTATCGCAGTTGATAGATAATCTATGTCTATCAGGGGATGTACAGCATTTGTTTGAAAGTGATAACATAAATTGATCCTTATTGTGGTAACAATAGTACATTAAAAATAAAAAAAAGTGTTTTTCCGCTGCTTAAAATTACAGCGAAATATACTTTTCTGATACCATATCAGGAAACATTGCGCGCTGTGACGTTCTTGCGTTTATTTTATTAAACTGAACTGACGAAACTTGTGCAAGAATTGTTCAGTTTAGGTACAATATTACAATATTACACAAAATAGGTTTAAAGAGAATTTGTAGACGATATGATATGAAATGATAGTATGTTTATCGATGTGGTGTGGATAATTCGGTATGCTGCAGACGTGCGCCTTGTCACGCATTAAGTTACAGAACACTGCACAATCTTTGCGTGTGTTTGTATTTGGTTGCGAGTTGCATGGAGACTTGTACGTATGACTGCTTCCTCAACCTACATGTTAAGGGGCACGTCACCTCGTAGTTGACACACCCGTGAGGCCGTGGATATTGCACGCCCAGACTTAATAACAAGCATCCCATCCGAAAATCCTGCTTTGAAAACTAAATATTATATAATCGAGGATCATTTAATTTTAAATTATAGACAGCCTAGTTAAATTGGTATTTATTTTGTTAAGTTTATGAAGTACTTACTTAATACGACACTGATTTAATAAACGATAGAAAGTAGATAGTACCTATTCATGAAGCAAAAAAATCTGATTCTGACGCAATTATGACATAGGGACGTGAAGGGCATCACGTGAGCAATGTATTATAGCTGTATTGTATATAGTTAGGAAGGAAGGGGGGCGTACGCGAAATGACGTCACATTCGGCGCGCCGCGGTCGCCCGGTGCGGGGTGCGGGCGGCGTGTTGGAGGGTGTGGTGCACATGCGCCGCAGCCCGCGTCGTCTCAAGGTGACCCTCGACTCGCCAAGCAAGTTGTTCTGCGTGGCTCGCGGCACTATACTCGGTTCCTTTCACTTCTATACGGCTTAGCGGTTACCAATACCGGTATTCACTAGAACGCGGATACGAATTTTATCTTGTGCCCAGTTTAATATATGCTAGCATCCTGTGGACTCCAACGTTACTCGTCCATCACTTTTTATCTCAGTCTTCGCGACTGACAAGACAAATCGATATGCGTCAAGCACGAGATGTTGTGAGTATTACAAATCCAAATATTTGCTCCGTAGAACTTTTTAGAATCAACCCAAACAAAAAGATGTCCTAAACGTGAATGTTAGGTACGTATCTTAGGCACTTAGAAATACCTATAAGTAACAATGTTTAGAGTAGTCACAAACAAGAATATCATAATCGTTGTAAGTACCTAATGGAAAACACTGAGTCATGCCGGTCGGTAATTTACCGCATCGGCATTTATTTTCTAGTAATAAGATATGCAAGTACAAGCCCTTATCTTATAATAAGCAGTCTTAGTAGATAACCTAGTCCATTAATTATTTTAAGCAGATTTAGTGCATTTAATTTCTAAGTAATCCTGCTTAAAAATAAGTTGTAGGGATTTACCTGACCGGGTGTATGATGATAACCTTCACGGTATTTACCTCAAAGGAATACTATAAACCACTTAACAGATAGGAAAAGCCTTTATGTCACGTTCATTATGGCAGTACGTCAGAGTTTAAGTCGTATAGGGTTTTTCTGTAGAATCTATCGATTAGGACATTATAGGTCAAATACATTTAGGTACGTAAGGTCGTAGTGCCTCTACTGCCTAATGTAAACTTAACTATTAATATGTAATGAAGACTAAAGTAATAGTTTCAAATAATTTAGATAGGTATGTTATTAGTTAGTTTATTATTTATCTTTGTGGCAAAATAAAACAATTTATTAAAAGGGTTAATGACACTTAAAGTAAAAATAAGCGGTTATTAAACTACGTATTAATCGCAAGAATATAAAGTTTTGGAGACATTGGCATAATATTATGTCAAAGTTTTCGTTAGAATTTAAAGGTTTTTATTAAATTAGTTCATGACTGTCAAATAGCTTATTTAATTAGCCTTATTACTTATGACAGTTCGACAAGAATATGACTATCGAACAGTTTTTGTCTATAAGATTTTCTAATTTTTCCTATATTAATAAATTTGAAAAATTAACATATTCAGAAATGCAAATTTAAGTAAGTACATAATGTCTATTTCGTCGCATCGTGGTCTTCATGTGTCGTGAATGTTGAACTCGATTTGTTTATAGAAAAGATTATCACATTCCATTAGCAAAGTTTTATCCAGATATAACTGGTTTCGGTCCGTAAATTATAGTTTTTAAGACGATTATATTATCTACTCCTCACGAATACCAATCGCAACAAACAAGGTTATTAAGATATTGAAAATAAATCTTAGAAAGGAAAATTAATGTGAAAATAACAATAGTTCCGTCAATTTCTTTTATAAATATATATTTGGTACTTATTTGAGTCACGGATTTACTTTTGTTAATGGAAATTCCTTAATAATCATATGTTAATAAAATTGCGTATCTTATTATTAATAAATTGGTATGGTCACTTTATATGTTCTAAGTAGGTAAGTTGTACTTTTCATTTTATTATCCTATGCAAGTTCTCCACATTTTTTTTCATGATCGTCCTCTCCATTTCTATCACCAAGATTGATCAGTATTTTTATCAGTAACAGTATTTTTTCTAGTTATCACGCCTTCACGCGAATCTTTAACACGATCTTGGTTATATTCTTTTCTCTTTATTATATTTATTTTTGTTTGATATTAAAAAAATGAAATTTCGCTCTAAAATTTAATTAGGAACTTATCATTCGAAACTGCTTATTATATTTTATCATGGAGCTATGATCAATGAATCACTATAAATTGCTATCTAAAAGTGATACGGTACTTTATCGGGATACTCAGGCTGAAGTAGCAAGATAACACTGTCTGGCTAGCGGCGCACCCTGATTTATTTGTGTACAAGAATATTTGGGCAATTTAACAAAAATAAAGTCCAAAATTGCTATAATCGTTTAGGGATGTTCCACCCACGTGAGTCAAGTAAATGTATGTTAATGATTTTATTATCGCTTTTCATTGTTAGTATTTCCTTACGTCACACGTAGTGGATTATATAGTTACTCGTGCTGCGTTGCCGTCACTGTAAACAACACTCGAATCTCAAAAATAAACAGACACAGTATGCCAAGAAAATTGTTGAGCATGCGCTTCCCATGACGTCAACGGCCGTAAATTATTTATAGCTTTTCCATAAATTAAAGATGTTGGTAATAAATTGATGTATTTACGGAATGATTACAGCATTTTTATCCTATAAACTAGCCACTCTCGTGCGGTTTCGCTCGCTCTGCTCCTTTTGATCACAGCGTGATGTTTGATAGCGTATAACTTTCCTCGATTAATGCACTATCCAACACAAAAATAATTATTCAAATCGAACCAGTAGTTTTGGAGATTGGCGCGTTCAAACAAACAACCAAACAAACTCTTCTGCTTTATAGAGGTACATAATACTACTACTATAATAACTACTAGTATAAGAAGTATAAGATATAAGTACTTATACCTGATAGTATATATTTTTTTTTATTTCTTATATAGAGGTATAAATGTGATGTTCACTGATTTGAATATGGAAATATATAAACAACTTTGTTTATAGTAAGTAGTGCACCGCTCAAGGGAACGTTCGCCCGCCACTTCTAATATTTTTAATTTCTTTTCCTCAACAAAATACTTAACTCTGTTTAGAAAAAAGTACCCGAGGTAAATACGAAGAAGTTTGGAATTTTGAGAATACATAAAGACAGGAAAATCATCCCCTTTTTTTTAAATAATAGAGTTGAAATTACTTCAATAGTACATAGTCATATTATAAATTCTAATATAAGGATTGTGCTAAAGTAGTTACAACACAGTAAAAATTGTTATGCAAGACTTCGTTTTGTGAACATACAATTTCAGAATAGGTACTTACGTGAACTTAACCGTCTTTTCGGTTAGTCACCAAATCACAATGATCACATTATAAGGGAGTGATATTTATATTCTTTGACAGATTAGTATTTTTCTATAAAATACCTATTGATAAAAAAACAAAGAACATTTTCATATGGGAAACCAATTAGTTCCTACTAGTGGCATTGATTACCTAGGTTTAATTCTTAAATGTTTTCGATTTCAGTACTAGCAAAGGCCCTTCAAAATTTAGCATTTCAAGGGTTGTCGATTCGCACACCGCACTCGCCGCTTTGGCCACATCAACCTTTACTTTACACACATTGAAAAGGAACAAGTCACCACTACTCATGCAATGTTTAATGTGAATATCAAGGAATGCCATGACGTCAAGAGCGAGCCCACGCGCTAGCCAATGAGATTCGTACACTGAGAGGCACGCCTTAGGAAATACGATAAAATGCCTTTTCAAATGCCTAAAATAATACTAGTCTAAACGTTATGAAAATAAGCCTTTTACAAAAAATTCCTGACTAAATTTAATATAAGCTAAGGCTTTAATTTCTGTTTTCATGGATATAATATTATCTTTCCATACTATTCATACGCATACAAAATAAGTTGATGAAAAAGAGACAACAATAGTTTACTATCATGAATGAAAAAGACCGCGTATGTAAGCGCGTTCAATGCAGCAGTGCTGACGACGAGTCCGTTACTAGCTAGCTGGTTGTACGTATTCATCATTTTCTTGCGGCCCCGGCGAGACGTGTCGTACTTAAAATTATAAATCGCATAGCGTGTAGTTTTGTTTATTCCAATAAGTAAACAAGTGTTTAAAATGGGCGTGTTTAATTTACCAAAGAAGGTGAGTGAGAATATTTAAGTACTTAGTTCGATTACAAAATGTGCTATTTCAAAGCCGGCTTTGCATTGGAAAGCAACGGTAGTGTTGCAATGACCGCTTTGACCTTGTGAAACTCGCACGCGATAATGAACAACTTGTCCATACGTCTACAAGTAGGTATTGCATATTTTATACCACACAAAAATAGGTATACAATTTATGTAATAGGAAAAAATATATAAAAATAACCTATACTTCAAATTGATAGGTTTGCCCATGATTACATGAAACATACGAGGAACGTCGAATAAAATATACACATACATAACTCGTTAAATTAAAAGGACGTTTAAAGCATTGTTATACTGATTTTTGAACCTCAGATAATGTGTTTCGTCTTAATATTTTTAAGTAACGGTTGGCGAATATATTCGCACTGAAATCAGTAAAAGAAAACGTAATCGACATACAACAACCGGCTACAAGAACATCTAAATTTAGCACCTGTGTCGTCTGTCACACGTCACTTTGGAATAATGATATATTTTTATTGTCTTTTTTTATTTTATTATGTTACGCCTGGTATTACCCGGATAAATATAAATTGGTACCTCCACTAACTATTTGCCAGTTATAAGTTCTAACATAATAAGGAAGCGAATCCATCCAACATTCGAACTCGAATTTCTGCAAATCGAAATTGAAGTCCTCGTACTCAACACACCTAATTTAGCATACTAGCTTACCTACCTACATATTAAGTTTGCAATATTTTTTACAGATTCGCGAAGAATGCGAAGTTCTACACTTGACAGATAAACAGACCAAGGAGATTATGAGCAGACTCCACAATGAACTGGTCAAGGGACTTGGAAAAGAAACGCATGCCAATTCCATTGTTAAGTGCTGGATCACTTACATTCAAGATTTACCCAATGGAAAAGGTGTGTACATACACATTATGAATACGTTTTATAATTTCTTGGTAAGGACTCGTGCCTTTCGTTATAATTTACTCGACTGTTTGCATAATTTTCTTCATATTTTTTTTCAGAACGCGGTAAATTCCTCGCTCTGGATTTAGGAGGAACTAATTTCAGAGTATTAATTATAAACTTAGGAGCAAATCACTTTGATATGCAGTCCAAAATTTATGCTATTCCAAATCATATTATGACTGGTACAGGTGTCGCCTTATTTGATCACATAGCTGAATGTTTAGCTAACTTTATGAAGGTGGGTAATTGTAAATTTTACTTCTAGGGAAACACAAGCAAATAAACTGGTTGTATTCTTATCTAATCGTTGTGATATTTTTTATTCTTACCAGGAGCATGACGTTTACGAAGAAAGACTAGCCCTCGGATTTACGTTTAGCTTCCCTCTTAAACAATTGGGACTCACAAAAGGAATTCTGCAGCGATGGACAAAAGGCTTTTCTTGTTCTGGCGTAGTAGGAGAGGATGTCGTTCAAGGTCTCAAGGATGCGATTGCTAGACGAGGGGTGAGTGCTTTTGAAACTTATTTACAATCACGTTACCATTGAGCAGATTATTGCGTACAATCCTTATCTACGTAATATGATCACTATTATACACCTGATCAAATAAAAAAGTGCTTAATGCAACATGTATGTTATTTCCCTTCAAATTGTGCATGAGTGGTGGTCCAAATTATGTAAAAACAGACATTTTACAGGACCTTTCCTTAACTGTGATGGGTATTCTTAATGATGCAACCGGCACTCTTATGTCGTGTGCACATAAGAATCCAAATTGCCGAATAGGGATTATAATTGGTGAGTTGATGATGATAACAGCTCTCTATTAGTGATATAAGGCATGATTATTATTGGAGTCAACATAAGAGAGCCAAGTAGAGGCTTTCAATATGAGAAACAGCTCAGTGGATTTTGGAATCACTTTTGTCTTGGAAATAATTTCATATTTTTACATTCATTTAAAAAGATAATTTTATGACAAAATATTATTTCTAGCAATGTCTGTTGTTTCTTTATTTCTGTAAAGAACCCGAGACATTACTTCATGAATATTCTTTTCAAATGATAAATATTTAGGTATGGTTGGAACACGCTCATAATAATTTTCTCACAGTAATCAGATTTCGCTATGTCATTTATTTTTCTGACCGCATTTATTTTTAAGAAAGGACAATATGAACGTGAGTTCATTTCAGACTTAAAGTTCATATGGAACCTATAAGTAAACATTGGAAGCTAAGTTAGCAAAATGTTTTGCTACTCATCGTATTTAACAATCGGCTATTCAAAGATATGTAAACACATTATAATAATATGCCTACGATACCATTGTTATTTAAACGTGTACTTTTGTATCTGTATTAACTACGTTTTCTGTTTAAAACTGATGATACAACAAGTGGACGATCAAGTAAACGATACGTCCACGAGTAAGTACCGAGTGCACTGGCATTAGCGTTATAATGGATTAATTTTATGCCAAGATAGTGTTTAATTATAAAACCGTTAAGTGGTCATAAACACACATAATCATTTTTATACACAACATCATTATCTAACGAGTTGACTCGCCTTCCTTGAAAGCCTCTACGAATCAATCATCTTCAACCTAAACAGGTGTATCTAGTAACCTTTCATGTCTGAAACTCCACTGTTTTCTATCTCACATCTAAAACGCATGTTTTCTCACTCTTGTAGGATGTTCAAATTGACATTTGCGCTATTCTGAATGATACAACGGGTACATTGATGTCATGCGCGTGGAAAAACCACAACTGCAAAATAGGACTCATCGTTGGTAGGTTTACCTTATTATTATTGTGTCGGTGTGGTGTGGCTGAAACTGGTGTTACGTGTTGATTGGGATGGGATTTGTTTAACCATAATTATGTTTAATGTACTATATTGGAGTTGTTACATTAGCCATGGGATTTTTTAACCATAATTATGTTGAATGTACTATATTGGAGTTCACATGCCATTAATTCCATTTAAAGCGGGTCAAATCAATGAGAATACCTTATATTGGTTTGTTGGCATGTGGCATGGTGTGCGGATATAACTTATCTCTAGAGGTAATAACTAGGTGTGCTGTGTTTGTGCCACGCTCATCTAACAATATAACAACTAATTTTCACTAACCAAGTTTATGCTCGTCCTGATTATATTCTCAGAACACCGCCCGCTATATTACTTGCAAGTACGACTCCTGAGCACCATATTTATGTACTGGTTCAATTCCCAGTATACACAAGAAATATTGTAAACACCACTTCATAAACAAATAATATGTAACTAACTAATATAATTTAATGAAACACTGAACAGTTAGAAACAAAAACAACACGTAAATAATAAAAAAATACTGTTATCTGTGTCGTAGCCACCGAAACTGCCTTTAGCTAATTTTTTTTTGTCTGTCTGACATAATATTGTGATTTCTGTCTGGTGTAGTTGTTTATAAAATTACTTATTACTATAGGTACTGGAAGCAATGCTTGTTACGTAGAGAAGACAGAGAACTGTGAAATGTTTGATGGCGAGCCTGGAAAACCCGAACTTCTTATAAATACCGAGTGGGGTGCATTCGGAGACGATGGAGCACTGGACTTCGTCCGCACAGAGTTCGACCGCGAAGTCGATAACAATTCCATCAATAAAGGAAAACAAATGTAAGAACTCAACTATTAATTACTTGAACGTCCTTAAACGAAGTCTTTACTGTTAAACTTGACATTCTCAAGTATATTATTGATACCGTGTTATCTTTTTATGATGTTTACCTACACAAGTAGCTAACTATTACGCAGCTTGCATGTTTTCCATATTAATAGAAGAAAATTTGTGATACATATTGGTCTGACAGGAAAATGATTTTTAAGAATTCGTCTAGCGATTATGAAACATAAATAATCGAAAGCAGATTCAATAGCTGGAGACATCAAAATACAAATGTGGAGGTGGTATTATATAGTTTTTGTGCTAAAATAATATTTATAATATTTTGTTAGAAATGCTAAAACATTTTTACACATACACTGTCAAGTTAATGAAACAATGATACCAATTCGATTTCGATTGATTATAAAAGTACAGCGCACAATGCAATTAGCAAGCAAGCCAAGCAAACACAAAAGCAATAAAAAGTAAGCAAAAATTACCGTCGCAAAAAATGAAAGATTGAAAGAAATCCGGTTAAAACCAATTTAGCAACTTATCAAGTGAATTAGATAGCAGTGTAATGATACAAGCGATAGTGCGAAGCAGTATTATTAGTAAACAGCATAAAGTACGCTAGCATACATGAAGAATTTATAGCAGAAGTAACAAAAAGTTTAAAGAGGAAATTATTAAACTACATGATTATAATATTTTGAACGAACAATAGCTAATTGTGGATTTCAGGACACCAAACATGAATAAAATAAAACAAAAAGCAACAAGTAGGTAAATATAAGGTCAATTTAGTGCAAAATCGTCAAAATTTGCTATTAAGGAAAACAGGTATTGAAAAACAGGCTTCGCTTAAAACTTTACAACCTTGTACGTTGACAAATCAGAATTAGTTTTATAAAATTAGACGAATAATGTCTAGAGAAAAATAAAGACTTTGTCACCGTCACGTTACAAAAGGCGTTTAAAGGCGTTTACCGAGAAAACTGAAAATTGCATCAGCTACAAACCCGTGGTCACGCTACGTAACGATAACCACTGATATTAACTGCTATATTTTCCTTCATGGCATCGACTTTATTTATTAATTTATGTTTCCCGTAGAGTGCCGTTACTATATAAGTATCAGTTAATAATGATATTTATTGTTATTACAGACAAGAGAAGATGATCTCTGGCATGTACATGGGAGAGTTGGTTCGCTTAGCGCTAGTAAAGTTCACAAAGATGGGTCTACTGTTTGGAGGACGAGGCTCAGACCTGCTATTCCAGCGTGGAAGCTTCTACACCAAATACGTATCAGAAATCGAGTCCGATAAACCAGGAGACTTCACCAGTTGCATGGAAGTCCTGGAAGAACTTGGTTAGTAATACAAGCTATTTCCTAAGACTTTTAATCAAACATATCATAGAGGCATTTTAGAGGTTTCGGAAGTCGATTAAAATGCCTTGGTGTAAATATTAGTCGCACTTTCTCATTTTAATTAGGAGCATGAGCATAATTTGTTTATCTACTGTTCATATTTATAACGAGTAGGATTATCACTGATTGTATTTATCATTTTGTTTACATAACACGCTGTTGGCACGTAAATTAAATCTTTTTCTGTTGATGGAAAAGTTTTTATCTGCATAAAAAATTATATAAAAACTATCTCTGTTAATTATATTTGCCAATTATGTATACCTAAATCTGCGGATATAATACTTTATCATATTTGTGAGACGCACAGCCAATAAGCTTTAAACTGTTGATGGATTTTACTTTGTAGCTACCGAAAAGAAAATATGTATTTAAATAATATTCTAATCTAATTCACGTTTTGGTATTTTTCGGGAAGATTTACCTGTATCGCGACCTTTTTGCAAATGTTATTATTCAAATCAAAAACTAGCAAAATATGAATTAGACTTGTTAAAGGTCAATGGAACCTTGAACGTCTATGATACTTTATGTTCGAGCGACGACATTAATATGGAATTAATTAATAACCGGATTCAGTATTAATCTTAATATCAACAAAAGATAATAATTATATTTAATTACCCAATATTGTTATCTTAAACCTCGCTTAAAAAAAAACCTGAGGACAGTATTAAACGGTAAAGTTAAGATATTTGTTATAATATGTATGATATAATTGTTAATTGAATAAACGATGGAACTTTCATCTCAGTCTGTCATACTCGTGTCGAAACGGCTTATAACTTCTTATTTCAGTATTTGCTCATTATTTGATAACAAACCCGTAGCCATTAATTTCTAAATTGCAGTGACTGTGAAGATATGAAGTCTAAACACAGCGTGACAATTATTATTAATGAGGAAATAACATCATGCCTGTTTTTTTCCAATTAGGCAGGCAGATAATAATATAACACTGTACCCTATAGTGTTTGAGCTAAGCAATTTCCATACTTACCAGCATGAATTATGGCTGACATTTCCTTGAAATAATATCTCTAGCACCTGTATAAACCGCTATGGCCATGACTATGTTAATTAGTCTTATTTAGCAGTATTGACATGACAATGTAAACAACTGATAGAAAGGTATCGTATAGAAACAATAGTTGTACGATAATTACTACTGTCAAACGTCATTATAATCATATCGACCTACCTAATGTATATAGGTAGGTATCACACGTTAGCACGCGAAAAGCATTAGGTTGGGTACATTCATGTATGTACGTACTTACGTGTCGATAAATGACGTCCAATTTTCACTGAAGCCGATAACGAATGTGCTTCGTCAGAATTTGAACGCAACAAGAGGTTTATACACGTGATGAAAATAGCAGATTTTTATTTATAAATCACCCGTCATACCAAGATGAAATAATACTAATGTGGCTGTAGCTTATATATTAGTTTTAGGTATATTAGCACAAGCAGTATCTGATTTAATAGTTTAGTTTTTTGGAGTGAACTTAGAACTGAAATCATACCCAGTGGCGTGTTCTTCCCGAGCGTATCGCGCGACTCAAAGAGCCATCAGACCACCACGGATGGGGTTCAATTAGGGCTGATGATACGGAGCCGCGGAGAACTTAATGGGTTACCGGGGCTCCAGCTCGAAGTGCAGGAGCAGGAACGGGGTGGTTTTTAGTCAGTAAGAGTCTGAAAAAATGGCGTGGAATACCACGCCATTTTTTCAGACTCTTTCAGACGACATGAATGTGTTCAATAGAACACATTCATGTCGAACAGGGGATGGAAACGAATCGTCGGGTGATGGTGATAATATCTATTAATTTGTGGCATACCTTTATCTGCAGGTCTATCTCACGCGACGGAGGCTGACATGGCGGCAGTGCGCCACGTGTGCGAGTGCGTGTCGAGGCGCGCGGCGCACCTGGTGTCGGCCGGTATCGCCTGCCTGCTCAACAAGATGAATGAGCCCCGCGTCACCGTCGGCATCGACGGCTCCGTCTACCGTTTCCACCCTCATTTCCACACACTCATGTGCGAAAAGATCGCGCAACTTGTACGGCCTGGCATCCAGGTTTGTTACCTAATGATTATTAAAAGAATACAATATAAGACTTGCTTAGAGGTGAGACTGGTGAGCATTAATTTTAATTGCGATTGACCAAAAATTACCAAAAGTTCAGTAGCCGTTTGGGTACGTACGTATATGGTCTGGCCTCAATTTTATACCGAAACTAATAATTCGTTTATAACTAATTATATTCGCTTCCGGCAAAGTTATTTGAAATTATCATTATCTACGCAGACTTACGGAAAAATAACAAATAAGACCCTTTGAACCTGACTTACATTTGTTACTTTAATATCGGACATGCTGCCAAAACTTCTGATCTGACGATTTACCTCTAGTTATTAGTTTCCATTGGGTTGGAATCTAATCAAAACAAATATTTGTCAATTTTTAAGAATGGCGATCTCAAAGTGATCTTTTTACATCTTTTCTTCGTAGTTAAACCTATTTTGTACTATGTCTATTAGAAACTCAATCAGAAAATATCCGGGACGACCAACACCCACAATTCAACGAAATTTGCGTAAATAGAGCTTTATAGATAAAACCACTATCGCGTGTTAGTAATCAACTAAATTATGACGCGCTGTTGTATTTCTAGATTAGGTACTTTACTTTTTTATATAGCGCGCAACGTTCAAACTCCCAAACTGATAAATCATATTATTGTACAATAATACATTGCGTGTGCTGATATTAGTGTCAAAAGGAGCACGTAATCATATAAAAACAAACGACACACCCACTTTAACGACTTGATCTCTCGTCTATTTATGGTCTCATTATGTCTGAGTAAGTTTCTGTTAGTCTAACGCCTGAACACTGAAAGGATACTCAATTTTAAGTTATAATTCATCAGTCATTTTAGATTTGAGCGACAAAAATTTGTAGCGACAAAACTATAGAAAGAAAGAAAAGAAAAAAAACATTTATTTGGTTGTAAGCACGCACACAAACACAAAAAAATATAAAATTTAAAAAAAGAATATAGATACTTATATTGGTAATAAAAACAATAAAGAGTAATGAAAAGAATAAAGAAACAACAATGTATAAAATGTATAAAAAATAGTGACAATACAAGAATAACAGAGAAATTAAATATTAATAAAACAAGATACAAATTACATTAAATAGCGCGTGCCGTTGTCAACAGGGCCTCCATCTCTGCATTAAGTTAAGCCTACATGCTATACTTAAGCAAGACTTAAAATTTAGTGGCGTTCGAGATTTTGGAATATTTATTATATAATATGAATTTTTTCATAAGAAAAATCTCAAATAATGTACCAGTGAATCAATCAGCAACTAACTAAATAAGACTTTGCGAAATTGGCTCCTTTTGAAAGAGGATAGAAGCATCAAACTCAAATACTTTCATCAAATTTCATCCATTTTTGAGCTTTACCAAAGAATATTTTTTATTTTGTTTGTAGGTACCTACGCGCTGTACCAAACCACACATCTTTGTCTTTATTTACTTAGCCATTACAAGACAAAAAAGACATTCAGAATAGTCGCACTGAACAATTTCATAATAATTGTAATAGACCTAAGTATAAGTAATGCCTGGTCGATAATAATCAATGTGAGATAACCTTATATGACCTTATTTTTTAAGTAATTATTCTTTCCTTACTTAATGATTAAAATCGTTTCTATATTCTGACACAATAGTTATAAATAAAAATGACCGAATACTTTAGTATCTACTTGGGTGTTTTTTAAATATAAGATTGTCATGACAAGACTTATCCACAACAAAATATTGGAAAATCCATGTAAGACATCCGTTGATGTATTAAATAAATAGGCAACCTGGGCCCAATGAAATCAAAATATGATAACTATGATAAGTAAATAATACAGCAATTTTTTCACAGTATTTCATAATGTTTTTACTTGATTATGTACGTTTGTCTCTAGGCTTGTATAGATAGTTCCTAATGATCGATAATTTCCACTCCACCTGATCGAGTCGTGATTTGTCTCCGATAACGATGGATCTGACTATCACATCAGCAAACTCATTCCGATGACTACATCAAATGACTTAGCTTAAATTATACGCAGTCACTATTACCGTGTATATGCTTTGAAAAGTCGTCCACTCCAAAGATATGAGTGGACAGTTATACCTATATACATCCAGTCATATAGGAGACTTAAGATATATTATCTATCTATTTTAAATCATTTATCTAAAAATCCAAATCATAATTAGTGCTCACCAGTGGCCCCACTGAGAACAAAAATCGTTTGATGGCTAGTTATTATTAAATTAAGTAATGTTTAATTGTGTTACAGTTTGACCTGATGCTGTCAGAAGACGGTAGTGGTCGTGGTGCCGCCCTAGTAGCTGCAGTGGCCTGCCGCCAGAGTGGCTCCGTCCTGTAGACAACATCTGCCTGCACCGCACACGGCGAACTCTCCGACGACACGCGTTCCCCGCGACAACGTAACTCTGAGCCTTCGCATGTAAGCCGCCTAAGCAAACAGACACTGCAGTGATTATCTCCTAAATACTAACAATATATTTTTAAAACAATATTTACACCTACGTGTACCTTCTATCTCTAAAAAAGATTTTAACTGTTTTACAGAGTTATATCATACCCACGATATACTTAACCGTTTAAAATATGGATCCAACTTGCGGTTAATTCAGTAAATTTAAATAAAATATATTAGGCCGTAGTTTTTAAAAACTCCAACGGCTTTCATGCATCTGCTCTCTGTTGGACTAAAAAAAATGTCGTTGCTAAAAAATATTTCTGTTCCAATCTTTTGGCACGTTAGACACTAAGATTCAATATTTCGCCGAATACGGGAATTTAAATTTACTTAAATGCGATTCGTTATGTACTTATAATGACTTAAATTTAGTCATGGGATTAAGAGCTGGCCTTTATAAAGTTCTGTATTTATTATTTTTGTATATTTTATTAAGGCTCTTACAAACCTAATTTTGAAATATGTAAAAGAATAAGACTGATGTATAGATGATAACATCATCGATAAATTAGTCTACAAAATTAAAATTGATCTTAGTGTCGATCGGAAAACCGCGATACCGAGCATTTCCTTGCCAGCATACTGTAATATGGCTCAGAATTCTTTTCAGTGACTTGTGTTAGCAATAAGTAGTTAGTGATATAGTTATGTATATTATATCGGAGAGATAGCTCTTATATTGTTAAGTAGGTATGTAATTTTATATATTAATAGCAACTGTTAATAAAATTAGAATGATGATATTAAAAATTACTTAAAAACTGAACACTAATTACGAAGTACTTCTTTAGATGCATTGTTTATTCATATATAGACATATTTTATACATCGACGATGTCGACTGATGTATTTTCTATACATTTATCCGTAATTTTGTTATAATTCAAGTGCTGAGTACTTAAATGACACCATTATATAAGATTCTATTGAAGTTCTGGCTATACTAACAAGGACCATTCACTATATTTGTAATTAACTAACTTTTGCCATTTAATGGGATTATCCTGATATTGATCATAAAATAGACAATTTAATTTTGATGTGAATCTCAAAATCTTCTTGGTAAATGGCAGTTAAAGGTCTAATTAATGCGCATTACTAATATGTACTATGGACGTACATAGTTACAGCACATTTTTAATAGCATCATTCCAGCGAGATGTTGTATAATAGCTATGAGAACTTTAAAAGATTGCCTAGCCAGTTTATGCAATGAAAATTAATTTTAATAGAGCTATATTAGATAATAAAATTAGATCAATGAAATTAAAGAAGTTGCTTAAGTGTTTTGATATTTTACTGTGATAGAACTAGGACTAGTTCAAGTATATTATTTTCTACAAATAGTTTATCAACCTTTTTTAATAATTAGCACTTCAAGCCGTTTGGGCGCCTATAATTTGGTCTGAATTGAATAAAATATGTAACAACATATTAAACCAACAGCAGTGTTATTCATAGTGTTCCAATAATAATCGGGTTCACGATTTCCCAACATACATAAAATGTTTAAATCAATAACGCCCAATCATAGTTCCTAGTTTCATTATATAGGTGCATTTTAATTTATGTATGATACGTTATGTGTTGTTACATGTGTGTGCTATCGTACTGTGACGAACACTCTTAGATTTATTTATAACTACTGCGTTATTTATTAATATCGGTGAATTAAGTATACAATTTTAGAATTTATTAAGTAGACACTTTTCTTTTCTTTTAACAAAAAAGTAAGTACATTATTATTTAGTAGCACTAATGTATAATAACCTTGTCGTCATAACAACAGTTTTATTTTTCATAAAATTATGGATGAATATAAAGTACAAGAATATTTTTCATGAATTTTATTGATGTAATACAGGAATATGCGATAATAAAATATGGTTGCAGTTTGCTATGCTCTATTAATTATAAACAATTCGGCAATGAATATAATAAAATACGTTTACTTCACATGCTTTGCTCAAACCGAAATTGTATATACAATATTATATTTATATAAATTATAGGAATCTAAGAAGTACCCTTTAGGTTTCTTGTTTCAAAAGCGTAAGACCATTAATTAAAGGTATGGAAACTTTCTGCAATAATTAACAAAATGCCACATTCCATTGTATCTGGAGGGTCAAAAATTGTGTGTTGATTTTATTACTACCAGCAGAAAATGTACATATCAATAAGCCAAAAATATCGTATGGCGTACATATATTTATTTATGTTTAGAAATAGCTATGTATTTTGGATATTTCTTTATCAAAAAATATTGATTGTTATTATTATTACATGCTTATAGATATTTTTTGTAATAAGTTCAATTATGTTTGAACCTGTGTAAGGTAGTAATCAAATTCATTATATACCTACACACTAAAGTATAGGAGCCCCTAGAAATGTTATTATTTCAAAAATAAATTTGTATAAAACCTAATGTTGTTGTTTTGTTTAATATTTAGTGAAATATGTGTATTCACATCCATGTTTAATCTCGGACATAGTAATAAACAAGGACAATTATATGCTTATGTAAAATGCTTGGAAATATGGAAACTGAAAATGGTAATCCTTACTACAAGATCTAGGTTCTGGGAAATTTAACCTGACCATTACAACAGTATTTTAAATGTTAGTTAATTATTTAACCAATTGGTTAAGTAGTGAATTACTTCACACAGTGTATATAGCCATCTAAAAGTGATTTCATAGCATTAGCAACTTAAGGCCTACTCGCACACTTAGCAGCCTTGAACTCCTGGTTGCAATCGCCATAACAAACTTCTGATTGCATTTGTTGGCTGCGCGCCTTTTCGAGTAACGTTATTTAAAAAGAGTATAATCATTGGATTATCATCTTTTTTTAAATTAACATTGCATCTTGCAAGTGACCTGTTTAACAGGATAAGTAAAATGGTTCCACAATCACATCCTTCACCGAGGAGATCACAAATGGCTGTCCTTTGGGTGCCATTACTGGCTGCTCAAACATTTCGGCCCCCGCAGCGTTCCTTCATAACCCTATCATTATTTAACAATAATTAGTAAAGTGAAATAAAATCCAAAAGTCAGAGGAATAATTTATCTTTCTCAATCTTAGAGGTGTGTGTAGTGAAGTGACATCTAGGACAGCAAAAAACGTGAAAGAAATAATTATAGGTAGGTACATCAATTAGTCATAATTTACGATTATATTAAAATAATGCAGTTAACTATTCACAATATTTAGTATTCTAATCAGTATTCTGATCTCATAAATAGAGAACAATTTAATTGTCTTCATCATACTTTTCACACTTACATAGGTAGTTACTTATTTTTAAATAATAACGATTAAAAAGTGAGACCGCAAATAAAACATAAGTGTTTATATGAATTTAGTATCTGCCTGCAGATCGTGCATTCTATGTAAACGAGATTAAAAACACTTTATACATGACAGGCACAATCAGACGGATTTCTAGCAGGTTTCTTGGGAGTGCTAAGCCTCTTAGATGTGCCAGTACCATATTGTATGCCGGAACCTATCCTCTCAGGGTCTAATTCACCTGTCTCAATCTTAGCTAAAATGGTTTTAGAACATTTTAGGAAAGCTTCCTCTACATTTTCTCCTGTTTTAGCACTAGTCTCCAGGAACATCAATTCTGTAAAAAAATAAAGTCTATTGTCACAGATGTAAGGTTTCACAATGTATAATAGGATGACATATATTTTACAAAGTGTTGAAACTACTGTACGGATGCGGGAGGGAGTTACTTACCATTTTCTTGGGCGAACTGACTAGCTTCTGTAAATGTGACTTCTCTTGATTCTTCCATATCTTTTTTGTTCCCCACAAGTAAAATTACAATATTTGGACTAGCCAAAGTTCTAGCGTCTCGGAGCCAATTAGACAGAGCATTAAACGAGTCTCGCGATGTGATGTCGTATACGAGCAGGGCTCCTGCGGCACCTCGATAATAAGAGCGTGTGACTGAACGGAATCTTTCTTGGCCTGCCGTATCCCATATCTGTAATTTAGTAGACTTTCCGCCTATGTTTACAATTTTTGAACCAAACTCGACTCCGATTGTGTGACATCTGTCTTCTTTAACTGTAAAAGACATAATTATTTCAGCAACCACTTTTATTTCACGATAATGTTGTATGAGAATAAGACCTCAAATTACTTCTGAACTACTCAATATCAGGACTTGCGTGTCAATATCTATGTGATATGTGGAAGATTAAAAATTTTCAGTGCGTGCTCTCGTAATTGCTCTTTTAATACGATAATCCCATAAAACGCAATAGTACTGTTAGCAATTACCACAATTTCTTATGATGTCAAAATATTGCAAGTCCTGGAACTGGATTCTACTTATGTAAATTATAAACTAAATATCTATATTGTACTAATTAATGTTGGATGACAATGCTCTTGTATAAAATGTTGTAACTGTTCGCTGTGTTTAGTAATCGGAAGAAATTTTTTATGTACCTAATAACATGTTACTTGATAATAAATTAATAAAATAAAACTAAAATAGATTAATTAGCTTTTATCCTTCTGAGGTTTTAAAATATTCATTTATTTCTACAATTATAAGATGAAGGCTTTGTTGTTTTGAACATGATAAATCATATCAATACTAAAAGACATTTATAAAGGTTAATAGCTTCATATTCTTACATATCTTACATTCCTTCAGACAAATAAACACACATGCTTAACAATAAATAATTCATATTATCTATAACTAGACTACCAAGTGTATGGATAATGACAGACCACCTCTTCAGAAGGAGGCCTTTGTTCAGCTGTGAATATAATCTGCCTGATTATAATAATAATGATGAAACTACCAATACCAACATTACTAAAGAGAAAGGAACTTACTTTAATAGTGATTTATATGAAATATGAAACAGCTCAGAACAAAGTTGATACAATAATCAAGTTTATAAAAGGTCGAAGAAAATATCAGATGTACAAACTTAAACGATCACAGTACAAACTTTTTAAACTGTGTATAATTTTATTAACTTTTTAACAACTGCATAATAAGATGTATTTTATTAGATAATTAGTTATACCTCAGCTGCCAATAAGGGCATATGTATCCGTATACATTATACAATCATAATAGACAATCTTTCAGACAAGTTCACACCAAAATTCCCCTTTTGTCTTTCCCAATTGGAGACTTTTCCAATTAGTTTTTGTTGTAAGCAATGGGCTGTAAGCACTTTACAAAAAGTGCTGTCATTTAAACAATCCACTAATGTGGTACAAATTTGTATTATCCATATAAAATAAATAATATGACTTTGAGACGACTGGTGTGCTCACGCTATAGGGACGCAGGTGCAGCTACGCACTTCAAACCAAAGTGTTGACATTTTGATATGCCACATATGTTAAAATTTTGTGTGCCAAATATACTATAGATACAAATATGTAAACTACTGACTAATTTTGCTCTAAGTTGAAAATGACTTTACCCTATCACTCGGATCCAGGAATGTAATGAAAAACAGTGGTCTATTTAAAGCTCAATAACAATAACATTTTTTATACAGACTGCCTTTGTGTTAGTTGTCGTCCGATAAAATAGGTTGAGGTATTTTTTTTTTCATTTATTTGAGTAACATTATCAAGTGTAAATGATATGAAAGTAAAGTACAATGAGTTGGTTGTTACTCTACAAACAATCATAATTGATATTGCAAAATTTGTAACGACATCGAAAATATGGGTGTATAGTTTGCTACTCTTTTCTCGGATCATCACCTAGCTCACATATACATATGTATTATAGATAATATTTCACTTACATTTGTTTCCAATGAAATTATTGAGAAGGCTCGATTTTCCCGTTCCAGCACTTCCAATTACTAAAAATTTAAACAAGTATTCTGAAACAAATAAAATTTATTGAATGTAAACAGTGTTATAAATTTTAATGCAATTACTGTTTTACTTCCACATTCGCTTAAAACAACATGAATATGTACCGTAGGATTCAGACATCGTGTAAGTTCGTGAAAAAATGGACAATTAGATCACCAAACTGCCTTAACTTAAGTAAATAAACGAGCACGATCATAAAAATTTACACTTTTTATGCTAAAATAAGATTCTGATCGGATTTTACGCGAAATTTTTGCTTTCACAACACAACATCCAGTGACAATGACAAGTCCGAGACGATAACACAAAACACAATGACAATGACATTTGTTTCTTCAAGCACTAGTTTTAGATATCACGATGGTGCCAAGTCTTTATGCCTGAAGTATCTCTGATTTTTGCTTAAGAGCTTGAACAAAGTTTAAATAATAAAATTATCATTACTTATTCGCTTGTTAATAATGGTAACAAACTAATGTCTAGTTTTATAGAAAATCACTTTTCACAATCACAAACATCATCAACAGCCTATAAATGCCCACTGCTGAGTAAAGCCTCTTCTCTCGCACTACACCAGGGTCAAAGCCTACAAAAATGGTAAAAAATGAAAAAAAAATTACAGTAGGATGAAACGATGAAACCCATTAGAAAAGGAGGGGAATATGATCAAAATGAAAGGAAAAATAAATAACGGTCGATCCGAGTTCGGGAAGTGGGAGGGGGGGGTTAAGGGTCAAAAATGGTTTATCTTGATTTCCGGCAAAACTACAAGTCCTATGGAAAAAAGTTAAATGGCAAAATTGTAGGCAATAAAAAGATCTACAACTTTTGTATTTGCAGATTTTTCACATAACCTCAAAATTTTGGTGAAAAAATCAAAAAACCAAATTTTTGGTTTTTTATTTATATCTTTTTCAAATAATTTTTTTTTCTACGAAATTTGGTGAAAACTTACCTTATTATGTCCCAAATACACTGTAATTTATTTGATTAAAAATATTTATTTTTTCGCTTCATTTTAATTTAAAATCAAAAAAGCACCCTAATTTTCAATCGAAAATTCTGACGTCAAAGTATCAGCTTTTTTCAAAAAGTTTGGGGGTTTTTGTTCGTTGAAATATCTACTTTCTGATGGTGTAAAGAAAAATATACATTACTATAGGAAATATTCTTAGAAAATGCAAAAATATGAAAAAACCTCAAATTCGAAAATTTGTTTTTAATCATCATGTACAATTTTGAGGTATTTATTAAAATTTATATTTTAATTACTTAAAAAACGTAAAATTTAATATTTTATTAATAAACGAAAAAAATACAAATCAAAATATCCTTCTATAATTAACAAACAAATAAGTTAATAAAGTTAATATTTAATAAGACATCTACAATATTTTTAAAAAGTTGTAGAAGCTTCTTTAAATAATATTTGTAGTTGCATATTCATTACTGTTTTAAGGTAATTTCTATACCTGAGTGACATTCTAATTAGTTAAAATTATTATTAATTATTTGGAATTCTAATTAGTTACTCATTCGTTTTTGTCTCTTTGGAGGCATTCCTTCATCGTCAGATTCGACAAATCTTTCCAACTCTAGTTGATCGTCGAAATCTTCAAGACCATCATCTTCGTCTTCAATGTTATTTCCAGTCTGCATTGGTTCTTCATCCATAATTTCATATTTCATTAATTATATATATTTCATTTCATATTCTTCCATATTGGAGCAATTTTCAGAACCATGACAATTAGTGCATAAATTTTTGCATTTTAAGCCATGTTTTCGGCAGCCACATTTTAAACTGTTGCATCCAGTTTCACATGTCAGTGAACTTAGCTGATCATTGTGCAGCAGATCAAAAATAAATGAGAGTACTCATTGCATGCAGCCGAGTTCTATAGTTCCTGACACCTTTTAGAAATAGTTCCGGCGTTTTTACCTTAAAAAAAGACAATTAAAAAAATGATCTGCCAACTTCCGGCAGCAGATCAATTTCTAGCAGATCATAAATAAACGGTAGTTCTTACTACATATAAGTTAGTTCTACAGTTCCTGATAATTTTTAGAAATAGTTCTGGCGATTTAACCTTAAAAAATTCAATTGAAAAAAAAAATCCAGCAGACCAATTTCAGCACTTCAAATGATATTGTAAAGGGCTACAACTGGCCCAATCCCTAGAATTCTTTTGTTTCTCACAGAGTCGTATCAGAACTACAATTTGAAACTCTAATCGAGTCCAGAACTCCCTTTAATGTGCCAGCAGAGCATACCTGAAAGTGCAAAAAATCGAAATTGATCAATTTCAGCACTTCAAATGATACTAAAAAGGGCTAGAACTGTTCCCATCCGTAGAACTCTTTTGTTTCTCATAGATCCGCAGTAGAACTATAATCTAAAACTCCATTTGAGTCCAGAACTCACAGCTGCAGCAAATAGTTTTGAGCAATACTTCCGGAATTAAATCCTTATGTGTAAATTTGGGCATAATGCCATGCTGATGTTGCTTCCATCCCCAATCTGTTGCTGTCAATTCGTTACCCAACCAAGTTTGAAGCTGATAATATGCTCTGTAACAATGTTGTTCTGCTGCTCCTTCTGTGGGTGGGAGGTTTGCCAAAACGAAGGATGATTTAATTTTTGCCAATTGATATTTTTGAAACCTTAATTGATTTAGTGTTATTTTTTCTTTTTTACATTTTTAGATAGATTTGATTAATTGTAATCCATTTTTTTTATATTTTCTTTACTTTCATCTTTTTTTGTAAAAAACATTGGCCAAATTTGACAAATTTTTCGCATCTAATATAGAATTAACGATACTTTTCTTTCCTTTTCCGGCAAATCCAGATGTTGTATCGCAACCAGAAAAACAATGCAGAAATGCAACAAAATTTTTGAAGGATTCGTGTTTGAAACTATTAGACGTGAAAAATAGATCCTTTCCATTTCCAGAGCCTGGTTTGAGAAAATAAATGTCATGATTATTTGAATTTAATTGATTTAAAAGAACCAAAAGATCAATATCTTGACCCACAACTATAACAGTTTTATTGGTATCTCTCGCAACTTCTATCGAGGTCTTAAATTCTTAATGTCCACGTATATACGTAGTATCTCTAAGTAGTCTGTGATTATGTCGGCATCAGCATCTTCTTCAACTTGTTTACAGGAAAATCCTTGTGACTCTAATGTTTTCATTAAACTTTTAATTATTTTGTGCTTGTTTTTCTCGTTACATAAAAATTTTTCGCGAAAATGGTATTTTTGTATGGTTTTGATAATTGAACTCTGGAATATTGTCTGAGGTTTTTCTACGATTACGTTCTCCTCTTTTAGTTGAAGTAGCTGTTGGTACTGTTGTGACAGTACCTGATTTCTTAATCTCGGGGTACCCATCAAACACAATATAACTGCTTGCTGCGTAATGTTTTTGTACGTAGCGCAAATATTTATTAATGATCTCTTCCACCGTTTCATTTTTCTGCCAAATTACTTTGTGCAGTAAAAATCTACCGTCGACGACATGCATGCTTTCAGAATGCATTGGTTGATTCACACTCACAAATAATTCGTAGAGTTGAGATTTTACATTTTTCCTGAGGCCATTTTCTGTAAAAAGTGACAGTGGAAAAGGTGCAAGCTCGTATTGTAAGTAAGTTATTTCCAACTACAAATATTATTTAAAGAAGGTTCTACAACTTTTTAAAAATATTGTAGATGTCTTATTAAATATTAACTTTATTAACTTATTTGTTTGTTAATTATAGAAGGATATTTTGATTTGTATTTTTTTCGTTTATTAATAAAATATTAAATTTTACGTTTTTTGAGTAATTAAAATGTAAATTTTAATAATTACCTCAAAATTGTACATGATGATTAAAAACAAATTTTCGAATTTGAGGTTTTTTCATATTTTTGCATTTTCTAAGAATATTTCCTATAGTAATGTATATTTTTTTTTACACCATCAGAAAGTAGATATTTCAACGAACAAAAACCCCCAAACTTTTTGAAAAAAGCTGATATTTTGACGTCAGAATTTTCGATTGAAAATTAGGGTGCTTTTTTGATAATAAATTAAAATGAAGCGAAAAAATAAATATTTTTAATCAAATAAATTAATGTGCATTTGGGACATAATAAGGTAAGTTTTCACCAAATTTCGTAGAAAAAAAAAATTATTTGAAAAAGATATGAATAAAAAACCAAAAACTTGGTTTTTTGAATTTTTTTTTGAGCTTATGTGAAAAATCTGCAAATACAAAACTTGTAGTTTTGCCGGAACTCAAGATAAACCATTTTTGACCCTTAAACCCCCCTCCCACTTCCCGAACTCGGATCGACCGTAGTTTATTTTTCCTTTCATTTTGATCATATTCCCCCTTTTCTAATGGGTTTCATCCTACTGTAATTTTTTTTTGTTTCAAAAATTATCTACTCTGGTCTACACGGAGAAGATTTGAGCATTAATCACCACGCTTGCTCAATGACGATTTGGCGATTTCAAACTTATAATTAGAAATTATAAGTCCTGCAGCTGTAGCCAAATGCCATTTAGCGCTTGTCTACATGTAGGATAAAAAACGAAAATGTATGGAATTGACGTAAATTTTGACACTTGTCAATGTCATCCCTATATATTTTGATTTCTACTCCTATACTTATTATACTCTTTGTTCTACTCTCTCTGTAGACAAACGCTAAAGTGGCGTTTGGCTAGATCAAGAGAAAATCCATACCGACTTCTATAGGCCCCTGGTTATTTTGGTTTCCTAACGATGTTTTTCCTTCACCGTTTGTCACTCGGAAAAAGTCACATTGGTACTACTACCTTGCCGTTGCTCGGTTTCGAACACGCAGTGCGGGTTTGAATTCGAATCATGGTTGCCAACCGTACGAGCGAGGTTCCTCGACACAATCACAATCATTAACTATATAACTTAATTTAGTCAAAAAAAAGACGATGAGATAAACCATGGTGATTAAAGCTCTACCATCTTATCTGTAAGAGAAGAAGCTTTTGCTCAGCAAAGGGCCAGTGGACACCTGATAAGGATAAGGATATGATGATAAGGAGATGACCATCATATCATATCAGTGGAGATCATAGAGATGATTAAGATCATGATGAACTGAAAAAGCAGCAAATCAAAATGACTTCTCTGACTGCTTTGATCATTTGATTGATTTTGACATTGACAGTTCAAAAATCAACACAACAATAATATTGTAACCTTGTAAATGAAATTTTAGTGTATTTTTCATTACCGAAACCGATTAACAATATTCTTTGCTCTTTACCGGTCATGTTGTAGAATTAAATTTCAAAATTATTAAAATGCAGTGCTCGGTTCGTCATGTGAGTTATATTCCGAAATGATATATTGTTTTGTTAATGGTCGTTTAAGTACGTATGTTTTGCTTTTAGGTTTCCCGGAAAATTATTACTCCCAGGATATTAGTTCCGAGGAATAACCAAGTTAGAACTTTTTGGGAGTACGTAAATATGACGTTTAATAAACCAGATCCTGATCGAATTAAACAACTTGGCCCAGATCGTGCCTGCGCAGAATGGGTATTACGGAACGGTGGAAAAGTGGTATGGGAGAGCGGAAAGAAATTAGCTGATTACAACTTATTACCACCAGAGGAACAAGCGGTTCCAAAATTAGTAACAATTGATGGCACGGACTCTTCCATTTCACATTATGGCTTTCCCCATTTAAGTGTGTAATTCTTCAATAATAATTCTAATCATTCATAGGTTGACAACATTGGATGAGATGTTTTTTTCATACATAATGGAATGGTGTTTGGCCACCATCTCATCTGATGTCAAGTTATTGGTAGTTCTCTTGGCTAAACTTTTCTTTATTAGAATATGTTTTTAGATAAGTACAAATCAAGATAATATTGTCATTGAGTAAAATAACTATATTGATATTGAATTACTCTGCAGTTTAAACTGTCAAACACCAAGCAGTCACCGGTGACCGTAACCTATTGTTCTATAATTGTGTCTATAATGACGGTAATCTCAACGAGTTAAGTTGATCACATTTTTTTTTATTTTTAGTTGGATGTGAGAAGTTGAGCAACATAATCCTTCACAATGCAGACTACATTGACGACAGAGCCCTAAAAGGGCTGAGTTTTGGACAAAGTACATTAACACATCTTCAAGTATCCAAGTGTGTGAATGTCACAGATGCTGGATTGAAAAGCTTAATTTCACTTAATAAATTAGAACTTCTAGTTTTGTTCAATTTAGTAAGTGTTGAAAACATAGAAGAATGTAAGGAATATATTCGGCAACATTTGTCTAATTGCAAAATAAAAGATTTGAAAGGTAGGCTAGCTAATATTTGATTAACAGCTGTTGTACTTTTTTACGATTATAACTGTAAGTACCTTGTTGCTTATTCTGCAACAAAATACATTTACTGTTTATACCTTTTGTATTTTTTTTATTAATTTGTTTTCAGATGCAACACCTTCAAATGAAAAACCACAATAAAATCAAATATGTATAATTATATTATAAATATAGTGTGAAGATAAAATTGTATATTTTCTTATCTTGAATAAAATTAAAACTAGTCAACTGTAAATACAAAGCTGTAATATTGAGGTAGTGTTTTTAAAATAAACTTTTACTAATTATTTTGTGACTCCTTTTCCAACAGCTTCATTTACATTTTTATAGCCATCCCGTTGCAAGAGTTCAGCTAATTCATTTTTTATTTTTGACACAACAGGTGGGCCGTGGTATATCAAAGCTGTGTATATCTGAACAGCACTTGCTCCTGCCAATATTTTATCATATGCATCTTGGCCAGTAAATACTCCTCCAACACCAATGATGGGAACTTTACCTGAAATTAAATTGATAAAGAGGTAGAAAATTGAGTTCCCATACAAAGTACTTAGAAAATGAGTAGACTCAAAGCTGATCAGAATGTTATCATACCTTTAGTCAATTTGTACATTTGCTTAATCATTTCAGTAGATTTATTTGCTAGTGGTTTCCCACTCAACCCTCCAGATTCCTTTGAAAACTCTGTATTCTGGAGCTGGGGTCTTTCAATTGTAGTATTTGAGATTATCAAGCCATCAACTTTGCTTTCAGTTTGCAAAATTACTGATACAATCTCTTTCATTTCATCTTGAGTTAGATCTGGAGCAAGTTTTAAAAGCAGTGGAGGTTTATTATTTGAATTCATTGAGTTTCTTGCTTCATTAATTTTTTTCAGAAGTTGATACAGTTCCTCTTTTTTCTGTAATGATCTTAGGCCTGGAGTGTTCGGGCTGTAAAAATAAATACCTAATTAGTAACAATATAAAGTAAATTATAATGACAATAATCTTAAATGCATGTATATGTAGGTACCTGCTTATATTTATGACAAAATAGTCTGCTACATTTGAGAATTTCTGTATACCTAAAATATAATCCTCAATTGCATTTTCTGACAACTTATTTTTGCCTAAATTGATTCCCAATAATCCTTTATCCAACAATGCCTTTTCTAGCATTCCTATTTTCTTGTGAACTTGTTCATGCCCTTCACTATTGAAACCATATCTATTAATAACTGCCTCATCTTCAGGTAAACGAAAAACTCTAGGCTTAGGATTCCCAGGTTGTGCTTTTGGTGTAACTGACCCAATTTCTACAATAGAAAATCCTAAGTTTCTTAAGCCTATTATAGCATCACCATGTTTGTCAAAACCTGCAGCAATTCCAATAGGATTACTCAGGTCATAATCGAGGAATTTTGTTTTCTGAAAATTCAATGTAAGTCTTTAATTTTTTGTAATCGAAAATATCAATGAACATCTTTAGTTCATCTGTAATTATGTAAATATGGTCCTCGATTAGTGGGTACTTACCAATATTTGAGGATCATCACCTTTTTCTGAGGGAAAGATTCCATATTTTATAGCTTTAACTCCAAGATTATGAGCCAACTCTGGGCTAATATACTGGATAAGTGGTTGCAAAAAATTAACATAGTAATTGTTAAAATCTTTCGTGTAGTAAATTAACTGGTAAGCTACAGCTCCGCCAAAAGTTACAGTACATAAAGACTTGAGCTTGCTCTGGAAAAATACAAAACATAAACATTTAATCAAAGATTTTTAAGTTTTACAACAACAAGTTATTAATACTCACAATTGCTTGTTTTTTGCTTGCCATTGTTGATAAATTATATAATAAATTACGATAGCAATGATATAAGGTTATATGAGGTTATAAAATCTTAAAATAAGCAGTCAATCATAATATTTTAGGTCTCCTCTCAAAAAGTATAATAAGTCTATTCACTGAGCCCTAGGGTCTCGTTCCAAAGAGTACCTCTTTGTGTCAAGGGGTATCAATAGCATTCAGTTCAGCTAACTGATTATAGGTAGTTATTATTCATAATAAAATAAAATAGACAACAGTTCACACACTGTCACATATATATTACTCTATACTTACTATACTCTTTGACTATACTCTTTGCACTGTCACTTATATCCGTCTGTCAGTAACTGCCACTGAGCGAGAGCGAGACAGCGAGTGCAAAGACTACAGGGTTGCCAAAGCTAATTCATCAAAATCCCCAAAAATCCTGATCGAATTCCCCAAATTTGGGGATAAAAATGCGCTGATTCCCCACAAATTCCCCTCAAAAGTTTTTTTTATGAAATGATATTATAACCAATGAGTTAAATAATATTTAGTTTTTATCTTTTATATTTTTTTCCATATATTAGTTCGAAAGGTTAAACTTAATACTGTCGGCCAGTTTTTTAATCCCTTGCAATCTATTGCGATTTTCAGTTTTTAAATTTTTAAGGAGACTAAATTTACGCTCGACTTCTCAACGACTCGATGCATTTGATAAAGGCAATACCAGCAATAATGAAATAACAATTTTTATGTTTGAGAACAGGTATACTCCCAATAATGAAATAACAATTTTTATGTTTGAGAACAGGTATTCTCCCGCAGCGTTTTTCATGCAAAACAATAGGCGTGTCGACAGGGTAAAAAAATCAAAAAAGTAATTAGTCCGTCATTGAGGTCGCACGAAAATATCAGACACGTATTTTTTGTTTTATCAAATTAACAGAAGAATACGTAGTTATTCCGCATTAAAGTTAGGGAGTAGGGGGTGTTGACGTCACACTTACGGAGAAATCGTACCTAATTGTGACGTCACGCGTCATTTTAACTCAAAATATCTGTATGTTTTTTTGGATTCGAGAAAAAAGAAAAAATACGTATCGAAGATTTTTAAAATATTTAAAAGACGGACAAAAAATTAAAAAATAGTCGCCATGCCTATAGCCGCACGAGGTACAATTTAATCTTTTTTCAAATCTTCCATACAATTCAACTTGCGGACCTTCATACTTTATGATTCAAAAAATGTTGTCATCGATAATAAACGATGAAACATTTTCCGATGAGAATATGAAGTCAAAATCCCCACATCTTCCCCACATAATGCCAATCCCCAATAAATCCCCAACCAACTTGAAATTTCCCGCAGTTTGGGGAATTCCCCACAGATTGGCAACCCTGAAAGACTAGGTAGGTATAAATCAAAGAGTATAATAAGTATTGTTAGGAGCATAGACAAAAAGAAACGAAACGTCATCGCAAAGCGGGAAAATATAATCTGTGGTTCGAAGAATGAAAATGTCAAGATGGCGGGAACTCGGAAATTATTGAGACGGCCTATTTGGTGTTGAGGGAATTTTATTCTATTTGAAAGTCAATTTGCCTATTTATGTGTTGTTGTTGTTGTTTTTCTTTCCAATTAATAGTTATGGTTTAGCTAGTTCTGAATTTGTAATTTGATTTCGATGTTAACAATATAAGGTGAATTGTAATGGTGGTACTCTTTAATTTTCCTGCCTCCTGAGTTTCTAAAATCCAATCTGGATTAAAACCAATATGTTCCTAATGTCAAAGAGTAAGGTGAACTCTAAGACAGTTTTTAAGTTTCTAATAGTATAGTTATATAAATGACCGAGTTCTTGTGCATACTTATTATACTCCATAGACTATACAATATATTTATACTCTTTGGCTTGTGCCAAAGAGGTATAGGGGATGCTTGTGCTGTGCTGGTGCTAACTGACTGACAGTAATGACAGGACAGACAGATTGTCGTCACTGGTCACTCAGTCTGTGACAATGACAAGTGTTCCCAAAGTAAGTTAAACTGATTATGGGGTTTTCTCGAAATAAATTATTCATTTTGTATTTTTTGCCAGTTTTGGTCTGTTTGGTTTTTGTGTTTCTCTTTTCTTACACAATAGGCTAAGCTAGTTTGACAATTTCTTTAACATTGACAATTTATAACTTTGAAAGATTATACTTATAATCATGACATTTAAAAGTTAAATAATACAAGGCAAGGAATAAATATTTACCACTTAGGTTACTTACTTTCTTTAACTAAACTGGGGACCGAAGACTTTTTTTTTGTAGCTTACATTGTTTTTTTTTTGCTTAAGAGGTAAATATTTTCTAGAGTTGGGAACAAGTACTATCTACGTCATTGCCGAGGTAAAGTGTAAAGTGTGTCAAGCAAGAATTGTCTGTCGCTGTCAACTGTCAGTGTCAGACAGTCTTATCTCAACTTTTCTCATTTTCTGTTTTCTGTCAGTTGTGTGCAAAGTTGTGTGAAAGCGAAAGTCAATCGAATTTGTAATTTGTATTGCAAAGAGTTCTTGATTTTGGTCTATCGTGCCACCTTTTACAATATTGCATCAATGTTTGATGCTTTTAATAAGAATTAGTGTATCTAGAAAATAATTCTTAGATTTTAATCAAAATGAAAGCTGCTCTAGTGTTTGACAGTGTTAATGATTTGGTGTTTGGAAAATGGGACGATGTTTTCATTGAGCGTATGAAGACGTTTAGTGTTCAGGTAATGGGTCGATTACACCTACCGAGTACAGCGGCGAGTCAGTGTCCTCGGCCGAGTGCTCGGTTGGTATAAACACTTGAACGAGTGGTCGGCCGAGTACTCGGCCGAGAAGAGAGGCGAGAGAGTCACTAGAATCCCAATTTGTTTACTAGGCCGAGTACCCACCACCCCGCTTCATTCTTCTGCCCCCGCAGCGACTCGCTATCCCGCTCGGTAGGTATACACACGCACTCGCTTGTCACTCGGCAACTCGCCACTCGTTCGTTATTCGTCATCTAGCAGTGTGCGTGTTTGTGTATTTTTTCAAACAATTTATCAAAATCTCAATTAAAATGGCCGCTAATTGAATTAATTCAATTAATTAATTGAATTCTTTGGGATCTTCTAACTGCAATTCATTAATCAGGCTATTTGTTGCTCCAAGGGCATTTTGCCTTAAAATCTATTTTCTGGTCCAAATTCGTTGATCTTCCTCTTCTAATAAATCCCACAATTCGTTAATAATATCTGGTAACAGCCGATTTAAAACCCGTTTAAATTTTTTTTTTCGATCCATTGCAGTCGTCGTGATCAAAACTGAACTCACTCGCCACTGGTGTAAATACGTGTAAACACCCACTCGGTTCGGTAACTCTCTCGGCCGAGAGCTTATTTACTGACTCACCACTGTACTCGTTAGGTGTAATCGACCCATAAGTTGCAGTTACCTCTCTTGAATTTTTAATCACCTACCTATATTTTTCTTGTATTCTTTCCCATTAAAATTTTCCACGTAGAACATGTTTTTGCTGTTTCTAAATTATCGAGCCTTTAAACAAGTTGCATGCCACTTTAAAATGAGAACCTGAGCCTACTTTATATAAGTACACAAAATTACTGACTAATTGTTTTTCAATTAAGTTGGAAATCAATGAGTTAATAAGACATCCTCACTTCAGCCTAGTCTTCAATGAGATTCTTTGTATATGTGCTTATAGTTCTTAAAAAAAAGTAGGTACAACATTGAATCATCACAACATAAACAAAGTGAGAAATACATAATTGTATCATACTTGAGAATCAATCGACTGCCTCGTTGGCCAAGTGGTTGCAGGTGCGACTGCCGGTCAAGGGGTCTTGTGTTTGATCCTTGGGTCGGGCAAAAGTGTGTGTTACATTGTACAGTGGCATAGTATGCACCTCTGCCTATCCCTTCGGGGATAAAAGGTGTGATGTTATGAATGTATGTTATGTTGAGAATCAATCTTATAATTTTTAATATGCTATTTGTGGCTTTTGTGACAAAACAAATTGTATACAGCTTATGGTGGCTGAAACTATAAACATCTGACTACAATAATATCTTCCACAGGAGAATCAGAATGATGTTACAGAGAACAATACAGTGTCTCAACTCCTGGCCCCTATAATAACATCCCAGAGAGTGATGGCTGCACAGTTTGGCAACACATACTCATCCATGCAATGTAAAGACAATACAACTATAGTATTTGATGAGGTAATCACTCATATATTTATTTATGAATGCTTCTTACAGTAGCTGATCAGTAAGGGCTCTCAGTTTCTATACCTGGGTTGGTAATATTATTATTGGTTTTTTGAACATTTTTAACAATAGCATGGGAATTGAGAATTATGCTAGATGTTTTGCAATGACAATAGGTTCATCCCCTATTTCATAGAACATTATGTTGGTATTGCAGTGTAATTTTTAACTTTCTGCCTATGCATCAGGGATTAACAGGTGTGACATAGGATTAAAATATGTTTATATTACTATGGTAGTAATGGTATTGTATTGAACTAATCTATCAATATTGTCCTACAGTGGCTTGATCACGTGTTTGTGATAATCAGTGAAGACAATGTTGATGATGCTCACCGAGAGCTGTTAGATTTCAAAACATTTGTTCAACACATTTGTGGCCAAAATATTAATCTGTGAGTCTTAAACACATTTGTAAATAATTATAATTAGCATTATATCGCGTACTTAAATATAGACTTGATTTGTTTAGTAGTCATTATTTTAAAACCTGTCAAACATGTATTACAACTTATCTATGTAACATTACAGACTGCATTCCTCAATATATCAAGATTGGCTCTCAGTTCTCTTGGAGAGTCGCACCAAAGGTGACACAATACCTGGTGCTAATGGTGTGATTGGAGAAAGTGGCGCCACTATGGCTGCTCTAAGTGCCCTCAAAAGCGCTTCCAAAGACATCAAGCTACCGTACCAACACAGCCATTTAATGTTGTTTGTAGGGGACAAGCTTCTAGCTTTATATTCCAGGTAATAAAGCAGTAATAATTATGTTTTACTCACCATGTCGTAACTCGACTAATTGTAAGCATAGCCAGGGTCCCATAGTCTTGTAAGGCACAAGTGACAACTAAGTCACATAGGTTGATCCCGCCGCATGTCTTAATTAACGTGCCTGGAAAAAATCCTTCCAAGGAATCCTTCATTCCTTTTTTCTGTAATGTGTGTAAAAACATTTCTTTTATCATTTCCCGTTAATCTTTCAGTCGCGGAAGCGAAGACTTGTCACCGCCTGATTTAATTTTACTAAGCATTCAATGCATAGCTGCTCAAGAGTACTGGAAAGAAGTTGGCGATGAAGACTATGATGAAAATGATCCTCAAATTGTCCGATTACCTTGTAAGTTGCGAAAAATTGAATATATTTAATGTATGTACATCTTTGCCTACAACATATACCTGTGACTAAAAGACGTGATATTTGATTGTGCTAAGATTTGCCTAGTCGCAAATGATATGAATAATTTACAATTGTTGTTAAAAGAATTAAAATATGTGATTTACATTTCCAGGGTTGTCAACGGAAAACAGTGCCGTCGTGAATCTATGCGCGGGACCGACAGGCAGCCCTTGTGCTCCACATTCCATACACCTCGCTGAAGTCGCACCTAGAATCACTTTCGCTGTCGTTGTTGATATGGATTTGAGGTAATTGCTAATCACTTTAACCATGTAATTGTAGAAAAGGTGAGGGGACAAGTTCATTATATTAATTCATCTGAATTAAAAGCTTTCTTATGTAAAAATTTCACTTATTACCGTTTTTATTGTTTCAGGGAAGTTGGTGTTTCAACTTATATGGCAAATCAAATTCTCTCTAATTTAAGAAGACTTTTGCTGCAAAGGAACTTGGAGCTGTTGCCTAACACTCTTGATTCGTTAGAAACAGCTTTAAAAAAGGTAAAATAGAGTATAATAATATGTACTTGTAATTAGTACTAGTTGAGTACCAATTGTAATGAATAAAAAACTTATATATTCCTTCAGACAACAGACGCACTTCGAAAAAACAAAGCAAATGCCAATTTGTGTGCTCGTCTAACTAGTCGTATGCTGGAACTGCGTAAATCTTGTACTACTACGACTCCGTTAACTCCAGAGACAACAGCCACGGCGATGCACACTGCACTTGAAGCAGTAATCGAACAACTGAAGCCAGACATACCAAGTTTAAAGATGGAACAACCATTGAAGAACTTAAGAACAACATTGTCTCCCTATGTGGAGTTCCTTTGTGTAAAAGCAAAGAGATACTTCAGCTTGGGATCATATCCTTTTCATAGAATTACCGTAATTTATTTTAATTTATTTGCGCTTTGGGTGTTTGGTACTAAAACTTGAACAAATCGTAGCAATATGAAAACAGAATTACCCAGAATAAAGCTACATATTATATCGATGTTTCATCGAAAATCAAGTTTCAATGTTCTGGGACAAAACAATACATTTAATTTTCTTACTTTTGATGTAAGAAGTAAGTTTGTCATTAACAAAATAGCCAGCCATAGCTTGTAAAATAATTAGCTCAGTGTTTGCAGATAAGGAACGTATGTAGGATTTCAAGTGTTATTTCAGTTCACTCAAACTGATTACCTTGTTTGAGTAGGTACCTATGTTTTGTATCTACTTGAGACGCATTCAAGGTGGAATGGGCACCGTAACCTAAGTCATACCAATATGTCTGTGGTCATACCTGTTACCTATACTTTATGCCTGGGCTCGCTGCCATTGCAGCGGTAAGTCCCCTCTGAGGAGTGGCTTGAGACACGCTACGGCGTCCTCACCTACCGCCTGACGCAGGTCCTCACCGGACATGGAAGTTTCGGGGGGGTACCTGTGTTTGATGGGGCGGGAGGAAACGCGCGGATGTCATCACTGCGAGGACCGCCCTGAGGACACGGTGGAACACACAGTGGGAGAATGCCCTGCGTGGGCTGAGCTCGACGGCTCGACGTGCAGGAGAAGGAACGGGGTGGTTTTTAGTCAGTAAGAGTCTGACACTCCCTCCCGCCTCACCCAGGCGGGAGGAGTCATACGATGATTTCCCCCCCCTTAAAAAAATACTTTATGCCGCGTTTTTATTATGTTTATCACAATTAACTTCAAATAAAGTGATAAGGCAGTAAGGTCGAACTAACCATACCTCTACATAACTAAGTATAATTCAGCAGATACACTAAGTTACAGTCCCCGTGCCATAATGTAACCCATTTAAGCTAATCAATAATCATCATACCTATAAATTGATTTGTGACAGAAGTTTTTACCTCATTTAATAAATGCTTCTTTAATATTCATATTGTGACTAACCCAGCCCAAAAAGGGGACCACGTGTTGGAAATATTGTAGCTATGTCACAAATCAATGTTTCATATTCGAATCGATTATTTCGCTTAATGTGAAGTGTCTGCAAGAGCACGGGCGAGTCAGATGCGAGTTGTTCCCTAACGCTGCACAAGTATGTGGAGGAGTTCCCTGGGCTCATTCACTTTATCTACGTGGACCGTACTGCTGGAAGATTCTTGGCTCCCGATATGGCTGATTGCGCTGACATGCTGGCACCAGAAACGGTAGTATTCAAATTATTAAGTAAAAAAAATGTAGTATGCAATTGGCATCGCCCATGGATTCGCAACTCTAGAAGACGAACAAGTGCGTTCCTCTGGTAGGAGCGTCACACACGGCAAACGCAGCCCTTGTTTCACGCTGGTTATCGGCGATGGCGAGGCTGTGGCATCAATGTCCGAATTTAAGAAATCTTAAGCACAAAACCCTAGTTGAAGAGTGTAGAATAACGTGTATGTGTTGGTGCGCCAGGTGCGGCGCGCGGTGTCCCGCAGCCTGTGCGTGGTGCGCGAGGGGTACTGCGCGGGCACGTGGCGGCGCGGCGCGCTGCACGCCTGCGCGCTGCAGTGGTGGGAGCGCCGCGCCCAGCCCGTGCGCCCGTCCGCGCCGCCGCACCCCTCCGCCGTGCGCGCGCTGCCCCCGCCCGGGGACATCCAGGGCTCCTTCTACAGGTACCTCATATTTACTACTTTGCAAGTTACTAAAGAATGGGTCATGTATGGGTGAAGCGCAGTAAGTTACTGTGGCCCCGGCTCGGAGCAGGAGTTTAAACAGGGATATATGATGAAATTCCATCTCAAAAAAAATAGTAACAAAAATTTTTTTCAATTACATGAACACGGTAACGAAAGATGTTCCATTGTTGTACCTATTTGAAATTAGATTAGATTCACTGCTAATGTTAATACTTTGTTGCAGGCAACTAACAGAGCTGGTGTTCCCGGGCGACTCCCGTGGCATTACAGTGAAGGAACTAATCTGCATCCACTTGGGCCTGTTACCGGCATCCACCGCGGTGCAGCAGGCACGACGCCTCGCACACTCCGTGCATGAATTGGCTGGAGAGATGGGTGCGGGAGCGGCCGATCTGCTATAAATATTTTAAAGATATTTACGTTCCCTATAACTTTCCTTGTATACCGACTATATCTTGCCATGATGTAAAATCATATATCAAATAATTTCTTAAGTTTATTAGAAAAATAAATACTGTATGAGTTCCACATACCTGTAATTTGCAACTATTGCTTCTTTAGTGTTATAATAGGAATTTATACTAATCTAAGCAATCAAAGTTGTCTGTCTTGTCGTATCAGTATGAAATTGTCATTTATTAAGTCGTTTGCAGTGTTATACTTAACATTTAAGTACAATTTGCTGTTATTCGTGTAGATTATCGCTAGTTTGTGAACAAACTGTGAACAGACAGACACTGAACAGTGTGATGACAATATAATAAGGATTATTACAACATTTCCAGTTGTACTCATGCACAGACTGTATGCTCTGTATACTTACTTACTTATTTACTAATCTAATGTCAGTAGTATAATATTAAGCTTCTCTTCTTTTTCTATTTAAATGTTGAACCTTTTTTGACTATACACTCTACAGAAGTGGAATCATTCACTCTGTGAAATTAATAAAACATATTGAATATCTAGTTCGAATCTGGTTAACATCTAGTGCTGCTAAAAATGCACATCCAAGTTGGTTGATAAGTCATTTTAAAAGTGTACGAAAAAACACTTGTAACATGACATTCCATAAAACATTCCCATTTTACATCATAGATGTAGGTATGTACTTTATATTTATATTATTTTAATGTTTGTAATTTCTTGTGTGCAATTATAAAAGATGATATTATATGTGAGTGATAAGGAATTTATTGAGCATTCAGTTCTTAAATTTAATATGAATGTAATACTCATATAAGAATTTTAGTAAACAAATGTAGAATTCCAACAAATCCTTTTCACTTTTTAAAGAATTTGTTTAATATTTACATAATTAAGTTTTAATTTTGATGTGCCATGTTTATATGATTGAAAATTAAAGTATTTATTAGAAACTTGGGATAATAATTATTTTATCAGACAATTTTCTTTTTAGTATTGATGTAATATTAGCCCTACAAGAAGATTAATTGATTTACCAAAAGTCCTATTTTGCTTGGATACATTATATGGATATTATATACACACATTTCATGTTCTCTATTCAGCAGACCGTCTAGGATTACATAAAAAAATAAAATTTGAATAAAACTAAATGGCTCAACTGCTTTATTTACATTTGTATTTATGAAATCCTAACATTAAGTTTAAAACAGAACAATAAAAATAGAAAATATTTAAGTCAATAACCCGATGCTAAGTATTTAACATTATTATCAGCCAGCATACTATAACTTAAGATAGAATTAAGTAAATGAGATAAAACAACAATAAGAAGTGAATACGGCAATAGATGCCTGTCTGCATTAAACATAAACAATGTGCATTGAAGAATCATAATGTATACAATAATCTTTACATAACATTCTGAATATTATTAGTAACAAACAAGAGACGGAGGCCTGAGTATGATTTTATTTTACGTTTAAACTAATTTAGACGAGATTGCATTAGGTTGGTTTATTGGAGCCGACCAATCATAGCAGTGAACACATTCTCGTTTCGATTACTTTAAATATAAAACAAACTCTTACTAAGCCCTCAGAATAGTTACAAGATTCACTTATAAGGTAATTTATCCTACATTTATTTAAAAACTTAAGTTATAAAGGCACTTGTTAATATTCCGGTGAACTATCACCACAGTTTATTTCTTCTTTCACTTTCACAGTCTTTTTCACATGGTTATTTTCAACATCAAAAATTATCAAATCGTCACTGTGGTTTTGTTCTTTCTGCAAAAAATAATTAAAATTGATTAATTTTGATATGTTAGGAGGAATGCTGTCTAACGTTGGGGTTAAATGCTTTCAAGTGTGAGAATTTTGATCCCTAGGTTTACACATTATTTCCGGACTTACTGTACAAACTATCAGTGCATAGTACCTCGTGTGTTCATAACTTTTGAAACAAACTTTTTGCTTATAAAAATTACTGGCTGCAGTGCTGTATATTTCTTTTTCTAATTTTGAATTTGGAATGTTAACTTTTAATATCTATGATTTCGGATTATTTTATTTAAATTTTCTCGTAATGGAGGGAACAAAAGAATTACGTGCGACCGTCATTTCATTATTTAAGGTGGGAAGAAAACCTATGGACATTTTCCGAGAACTGAAAAGTTTTGGTGTGAGCCGTAACTTCGTGTATTACACTATTAAACGATACCAGGAGACAAGTTCTTTACATGATCGACAAAGAAGTGGTCGTCCACGCTCTGTGAGGACGCCTGCGAACATTAAAATCATCCGAGAGCGACTTCGTCGAAATCCATGTCGCACTCAGAAGAAACTCGCTCTGCAGACCAATATTTCGCGCGTTTCAGTCAACAGAATACTGAAATATGATCTCAAGGTTAAGGCGTATAGCCGTAGAAAAGTACACTTTTTAAACGCTCGCTTTCGTCAATTGCGACGCGAACGTTGTCCAATACTGCTTAGGAGACACGATGCGAGGAAGATACTCTTCACCGACGAGAAAATCTTTACCGTCGAAGAAAAGTTCAATCGACAAAACAATAAAGTGTATGCCAAAAGTAGCAAGGATGTCCCACCTTCAGCACGGAATGTCTCGCGTACTCATCATCCGGCTAGTGTCATGGTATGGTGGGGAGTCTCGTACGAAGGTGTCACTCAGCTTCATTTCGGCCAACAAGGCGTCAAGGTGAAAGCCAAAAATTATCAAAGTGACATTCTAGAGACTGTTGTGAAACCCCTGTCTAATACCCTATTCCATAACAAGTATTGGGTTTTCCAGCAAGACTCGGCGCCATCCCATAAGGCTAAAACCACCCAAGCTTGGCTGAAGGAAAATGTGCCGGCCTTCATTGCGGCGAACGAATGGCCCTCCTCCAGCCCCGACCTCAACCCGCTGGATTATTCTCTATGGACCGAATTAGAGCTCAGAGCCTGCCGAAAGTCCCACCCAAACTTGGAGTCAATTAAGCGAGCTCTTGTCCGAGAAGCGAAGCGAATTGCTCTGGAAAAGATTCGTGCCGCCATTGATGACTGGCCAAATCGTCTAAGGGCATGTATTAAAAACAGGGGTGGTCATTTTGAATAATAATTATATTTAATTTTTACTTACTATCTACTTAATGTTTGTTATTGTTTTTATAAATATAAGTTTATTATTTAAAAAGATATGCAACTTTTAATTTGTCTCAAAACTTATGAACACACGAGGTACACTTCAGTATGTTAGATTTTAAATAATGGTGGTTTAAATACTTACACTTGTAGATGCTGTTTCACTTTTGCTTTTTAAAGCAGCAGCGTAATTAAGCCCTTGTTTAGATGAGCCGGCTTGTAGTAATGAGGGACTTAAACCACTAACATTCTCAATTAACTGCACTGAATCTTCAGAGTTCATATTATTAGAGTTTCTGGGAAAATTTTTTGCATTTAATATGTCTACTTTTAAAGGAATTTTCATTGCTTCTAAACAAGCTTTAGCCATTTCAGCCTGCCTGTTCATAGCTTTTTCCTCCATGTACTTGTTGTATGTTGATTGTAATTCAAATGATTGTTTATCTGATAAAATAGTAGCCATTTGCTTAATTTCTGCTTCAAGTTCTCTGATAGTACATTCGTTTTTAGCCGCAATTTTAGCTTCTTTTACCAGTTTTGCATCCACAGCTTCTTGAATAGTTAATATTGCATCATTTGTATTGTTGACCTGTACTTTACTATCCTTTACAATCTTACTAAAAATACTGTGTGGAGGTGACTTATGTGCTTTCTTGTATCCTGTGTATTTTTCCCCTAAATTCGCTGTTACATCTTCAATGTATTCATACATATCAAAACAATTAATTTTCCCAAATCTGTACATGAAAGTGTGGGTAGATCCAGAAGATGATGCCTTGTTTGATATATTACATGAAACAAAATTCTTCTTTCCATGGTGTTTTTCAAAGTATTTTTGTAATCCTTTTGATATTAATTTATCTCTAAAAGTAGGCTTGATGTTTGCATTTTTCCTATATTTGTACCAACCCACAATTTCACTGGCAGTGCTAGCTAACATATCAGAAAGGATGTCTTCCTTTATTCTGCCTGTAGGAAAATAAAACAGGGATACAGAAGGTAGAGGGAGTACAGTTTTTATATTAATTTGAGTGTCTAGGCGGGTGTTATCACTCTGGGTGTCAGAAATATGGTTGGTTATTTCTGAAGTCACATCGCCAATTAGGAAACCTTCCTGGAAGTAAACGCATAAGTTTAGATTTATAATATAAGTTTAGATTACAGAAACATAAGATGATATTGTAAATTATCTTAAAATTTATTATGAGTAGGTACCTGACTATTGCCCGAGTTAACACACTCATAAAATAGAAATGACAGAGCGGTTCCACTCAATAACACCTTTTCGGTATACGCCATTTCTACATTTATAGTTGGGGCAGAAACCAGACCTCAATATAAGGATGCACGCAAAGTTAAAGTTACATGGAAATATTAACTTTACTATTATTTACAAAAATCGTCACAAGTCCAAATTTTTACTTGATAAAACGTAAAATGTCAAATTATTTTATTAATTGTCAAATGTCAAATTCAACCAACTTTCGGTAATCTGTGCTACACAAATGCCACAGATTAAAGCAAATGTCGGTTCATTTGTAAGGTCCCTAGAAATCGTAGAAATATGAACCCTTTTGCCTAGATTAAATATACAATTCTGACTTGAGTCTCTGAGAATGAGATAGTCAATACCTTCATCATTATCATCGTATCAACCATAGGACGTCCACAGCTAATTATAGGCCTCCTTTCAATGGCTTCCATATAGGCCAGTTAGAAGCAACCTGCATCCACCCATCAATACACTACTTACATTGAAACCAAAAGTGATACCCTAATGTATATACAATATCAGTTTGCTTCTGCTTAACATATTGATTGATAAGACATAGGAGCCCTTATCGTAGCCAGCTTAGCCAACCCTGTGTAATATAGACAGCACTTTGAAAAAAGCTGTTCTGGTCTTTATTCTTAGCCTTTATTTTCATTAAAGTCATGGAGTATTAAATTATGTGAGTGTGAGTAGCTTTTGTGTCGAAGTCTGTGTTTCCTAAAAATACAACTTGGGTGTCTTCAAGTCCTGCGTGAACAGTTGCTCAGTTGCTCTTATCTACAGTTAGGATGTTAAAAAAAGGCGGACGTAATGTCACTTAGAAATGATTGAAGCACCCAATTGTCAGTGTATATTTATGTGTGCGTGTACTTGCAAGTGCAATACTGTAATATATGAAGTATAATGACGGGCCTTATCACGCGACAGATGTCCTTCTTGTCAATGTGTGTGTTTTCTACGTGTAAGTCAATAGTAGCCAGGTGCCACAGTGCCCACAGTCATTATTACACTAGTCTATGTCTGCCTTTTTTTAACGTCCTTGCATAGGTAGTCGTGCTCCATCGTTGCTTACCACTTTACCAGTCCACTAGGCGAGGTAGCCAAAAAACACCATTCTATTAAGAATAAAAAAGTTAAGGTAAAGAGCGTTTTATTTCAAGCAAAAATCCAAATTGTTTTGACATTTCACAATTTGGTGTTCCTTTAAAGATGACACTTTCTTGACACTCTTGACAGTTTGTCAAGATCGTTTTCGTTACATAAACTGTTTCGGGTACAGTACATAATTTATTTATTTAAGTGAAGAGGCAGGTACTGAAACTGAAATGTAATGCACCAACCGATACGATTCAATTATAAGTTACAAAGCATCGGAATTGCACCATTTGATGAGCGATTTTGGTTATTATTAAATGAAGTCAATTTTTATTTTGTATGAAGAAAAAAGTGTACCTACTATGAAAATATTCTAATTGGATTGGATTTTATTGAATACCTAGTTTATAATTACTAAGTTTGGTGGCTTGTGAGTAGTTCAAAGAAGTTTATTTATATTTCCGTGCTATAATTAGTGTTTGGCACTATAGATTTATTTATTAGTTGTGAGAACTGATTCTGTGCCGTTTTTATGATTAGTTTAAATAATTTCGTATAGAAACTGAAAGATTAGCATGTTTCAGTTTCTATACGAAATTATTTTCGTGAGGTGGTGAGTGTTTATCTAATACATACTTTATTTTTTAATGGTTTAATAAAATTATGTCTTGGTTTACGTGCAAATTGATGGCGTGTAAGTACTTTTTTTAAATGCGGTAATTTATTATTTGTATTGTATTTTTGTCAATGGGTGATTAACTCTCACCAATAACAAGTTCTAATTGTGATCTACTGAAACAACGAAAACCAGGTGTGAGATAATGTGGGTATCAACTGCTAAATAACACATGTCAATATGTTTGTAAAGTTATTAAATATGGCTATATATTTCATGTAATAAATGTATTGATTAAAAGATGAACTGATGAAAGTGGATAGTGAAAGGTGGCAAAAAGACACTAATTAATTGAAAAAGTGCTATTTTAGACTTGCTAGTTAGTAGTTTACTAGAAATATGCAAACACAATTTATTTTTGCTACATACAGTGTTATTGCATGCATATACATAACTAGTTATAGTTTAATCTAAAGTGTTTGACAGTTTTTTCCTTTTTGATTCACAAACAACTAACTACCTCACAATAAAAATAAATTACTTTTTTTACATTGAATATTGCATGTTAGCTTATTAACTCGTCGAGTACCGGTTTTGTAGACACAATTATAGAACAATAGGTTGCGGTCACCGGTGACCGCTTGGTGTTTGACAGTTTAAAAGAATGTGTATTTTTAACCAAGTATTTGTTTTTTAGGATAGGATAGGTGGAAATCTAATCCTGCATGAACGGGTACAAGCTACTGGATATTACTTTAAGACATAAAACCCTAAGATACTTCTGTTTAAGTTTCAATTTATCAAATAACAACTTTAAACCCCACAATAAAAATATGGAGTGTATACAAGTATACAAGAAATGTGAAGTTATTCCTGAAAATCAGAAGCTCCCTAAGAAATACTATCGCCGTGCTGAACACAGGTAAGAATATTTTTCCATTACTTGTACAATAACACATTTAGGTACTATTGATCAATTAACCTGTTGAAATATCATCCCCTAAATTTGTTCTTACAAAAGTAGTATCTAAACATCGGAAATAAGGTCTATAATGTAGTTAGTGGAGAGTGTTCACCGGTGACCACTTGGGGATAAATTGGTATTATTATAATTGCTTATCAAGCCTTTTAAACATGTTAGTTAACTGGCTCACTTATGTTGGTGGCTGTATTTATTGATTATTTCCAAGTTATCCTACCACAATAATTTTTAAATAAATATCTATTTCTACATTTTAATTACATAATGAAAAATATAATGTGCAGATGTGAAAATGAATGAATAACAGTAATACCTTCTTTATTATTAAATTATATATTAATTTTCCATGAAGTAAATTATTTTACGACATTATTTACATTACAACCTTCAGTATCGGTAATTAATAATCATGAATTCAAGGCGTAATAATGACGACGAACTACCTAACAATCTGTTAGATTTGTTTCTATTGTTTCATTTTCCAACAGGTGTGATAAAGTCATCTTTAGGTTGAACCAGAGATCACGTCTTTGTATCGTTCTCTTTACCTCTATATATATGCGATAGGTATACCTACATAATGATGTACATAGTATATAGGTACCTAGCAAAATTATTTTGTTTTGGATAGGCGTAGGTAGGTACGTACATACACAAAACGTAAGCTATATACTGCGATTATAGTAAATACGAAGGAAGCATGTCGAAAACAATTGTTCTCAATATACCTACGGTTATTTATTTCTTCTATAATTTAATTATTGCAAGGTTTTTAACAAACCCACAGTATTCTAACTTAATATTTACATCACTTGTTGGCCCGGTCAAGTGTTATCATCTCGCGAGGTTATCTTTATCGTCTACTTGTTTTCAGTGTTATTCTGGTGACGCCAGTTGTATTTTAGCGTCGGAACTAGATTGACTTATCTATCTTCGTATTACATTACAATAAAAAAGTAAAATGCCAGACGCGTTCGAAAGTGCATATCCCCTCTCACCACCTCTGAACCCGCAAGAATTGCGCGCACGCGCCAATTCTTCCTCAAAGAAAAAAAAGCCAGTGGTTACTTTCCTTGGCGATGAGGCTGTTGAGATACCTGACAAATCAGAGGTCGGTGTAGACAAGCCCTTGGCACGAGGTGATGTTGAACTCGATAGTATCGCAGTATCATTTAACACAATGCATACAGCCTTACTCGATAAAAGAGTGCTTGAGCACAGGTATGTATCAATTATTTTACTAACGCAACGTTAAAGGTTGTAACAAACGCATTTTACGGGCTTGCTATGCAGTGACCTATCGACTGCAGTTTTTGAACAATTTAGCAGTTTTAATAACTCCTTAGTGTTATTTTTGTGTGTCTTGAACCAATCAATTTAGTCGATCCAATGCTAATCCCTTATATATAAAGACATTTTACGAATAATTGTCTTTAACAGAGCAGAATATATTTTTTATTACTTATATTTCTCCTTCCTATGGCCTGTTTCTGTTTCACTATGTCTGAATAGCCGCTATGTACTAAAAATAATTAAGAACGTAGTTTGATCTGTCGCATAAGTTTATAGCATACTTAAGTATATGAAGGCGATGAAACAGCTTAGTAGTATTTGCTTCGGTTAAAACCCCGTTTAAAAATAGCATTTAGATACTTGCAATAAAAAATGGATGAACTAAGAATAAACAGTTCAAATCAGACTACCACCCACAACTCTACAATAAATTAAAGCTATAAACAATATTTTTTTGTGAGGAATAAAGTACATAATGCCTCGGAACATAATTTTCAACTTCTTGAAGAGAATTTATTTGTCAATATTTTGGTAGCTCAACAATATTTTCATTCTGTAGTTTTCATCATATTCATATCTACATTACCAAAAATCTGTTTTTACCGCCTAAACTGAATCGACTTTGTCTAAAATTGTATGAAGATACGAAAGACACGAGTACCTTTTATTCGAACAACAAAATGCCTCAAAGGAATGAAAAACTCGGCTTACATTTTAGCACTGTTTATATAACAGTGCTAAAATGTAAGCCGAGTTTTGTTCCAATTGGAATCCTGTGATTCTATTCTAATCTATTGGATTAAAATCATGGGTTATTAAATAAAGAACCCTAAACGAAACTAACAAGCCCAAACTGGACTATCTTATAATTTGCTATTTACGAGTTTCAAATATACTCTTTCAACTTTCCGCGCGAGTCAACCGTGATTTCACTGAGAGAGCCAATTATGTATCAACTCGACCGGAGAGATACCACATCATCATATAAAATTGGCGTGAAACTCCGCTAGAGTTTTGTTTCCCTGTGTAACGAACGTCTCAGGGTAACACATATATGTCAGTCTTCTGATGTAAACGGTTGTCCACGAGCGGCATTGATCTCACATCAGGTGATCCATCTGCTCGTTTACTCGGTGTAAGAGTCAATCCTCACTAAGCTCCATCATCAGAATATGATGATATATTGACTGCACGGTTGGTGCGGTGGCTGGGCAAACGTTGCCCCACACTGAACTGTTGAACTTGTATGTTTGTAAACGCACCCACGACACAGGAGAAAATCCTAGTGTGGGGCAACGTTTAAAAAAAAATAAAATATCAGAATACTTCAACAGCTCCCAGGTTATTTTCAAGACCACATTACAAACACGTATCCATCGTGACTTAAACGAAAGTTGGAAAAAATACCCAAACCACTGCAAATTACTTATCATGTCATCAGATTTTTAACTGAACTTTACGAGAGAGACTATATTTTATGAAATAGCTATCCATTCAAAATTCAAGATATAAAAATTCTTCTTTAAGCTGACCACGTATTCCGTCCCAATGACGTAGGTAGTTTATATTTAAGTATATTTTTGAGTAGCAGTTAGGTATAATATGTAGTTAATTCACGATAAACTGTTAGCTCGTATGGTCCGTATGTTGTGCTTACCTTACTGACTACTGAAGTTGGCGAATCAGCTGTTAGCAGTGGCCGCGGGGGAAGTGATTGTACTGTGGGGCCTTAAATGTATAGCCGACCGTCGACTCCGATAGAGCGTCAGTGTACGCGACGCCCTCGCCGATCCATATCGCACGCATATAAACTCTAATTAATTGATACTATTCGGTTATCGCCGCGATTTTTAATACGTGACGTTTACCTGCTGTGTATGGTGTGTTGTCAAGATTCAATGTCATACTGCGTTCAGTGCTCTTTTACATCTGTTATAGACTGTAGGCAGTGTTTTCCGTTCTATTTATGATATAATAAAATACCATTCACATGAAACATTTATTCTGACAGTAACAAGGTTGTTATTTTATCGCGTAGGTGGCTAGTCACTCTTAATGCGGTGCGTTTAACACTAATTCGGAATTTCTATTTGTTGTGTAAACTATTTTATCCAGTTTGACTTGTTTGTTGACCGTCCCAGATCTCTGTGTTAGTAAAATGGAAAGTGTACTAGCAACATGTGTTGGAATAACTAACATCGATGATATAATTTTCGGGTTGGTGCCATAGAATTATGACATGGCACTAACGCGCAATTTATACGATTACATTGTCAATATGTTATTGTTTAATATTTGTATATCTTTTCCTCGTGTTTCCCAAAACGAGGAAATGCTGTCTACGCAGATACCTAAGTACATACTGGTTCCTGGAATCATTGATTCGTTTCCTGGCAGCCTCTCTCCCATGCGCCCTGAGCAGCTCTGAACCCCATCTCCGACACTTAACAAACTTCTAAAGAGGAAGCATAGTAATAATTTACTTATCGCATGTAGAAACATGATTAAAGTTAAATAAGTATCGAATGGTGACGATTTACCCAAATGCGATAATATTGTTGTTTCCCAAAAGAAATTGTGTGACCAGTAAATGTTTATTATACATTTACATTACTCATACATATTTAACATTACTCATATATTGATAGGAAGTGAGTTTACTTTCTTATCGTTTAAGTACTTAAAATTTACTTACCTCTAGAATGTAAACATAATAAATTTACATTGCTAGTTAGTACAGTACCTACATTTATTTAGAACTATTACATGCATGTTTGAGAAAAATCTAAAACGCATGTTGTATATTTCGTTTCTGTTGTTGAACTACAAATTTAATTTGAAGTTCCAAGTTCCTACTTTGAATTTAAACGTTTAGTTTAATATACTACTTACACAATTTCAACGAATGTCTGTTTATTGTGCAGATTCACTTATCGTGTAGATTCATCGAATCCACATGAGAAACTTCTAAACCGTCTATGTTTTCGTACTTGCTGACTGAAATATGTCAAGATTCGTCGCCATTCTGTATTAGCTCTGTCTAAAAGCATATCTTGTTTATATTTGCTATGTTATTGAACTTCGCAACGTTAACATTTTTTTCATATTGAAAACATATTACTGGTTGTCCATAAAATAGACAGCCTTTTGTGTACTAGATCTGTCGGCGGCTTCACCCACGTTACCCGGATAAGTCTGTGTCTATATCCATATCAAGTTTTATCAAAATTTATTCAGTAGTTTTTGAGTGGAAGAGTAACATGTGACATATCCATGCAAACTCAGAAACTTTCGCATTCATAGGAAAAACATATTAGTAGAATAATATTATATTCATAGAATATGGCAACAGATAAGATATTTTAATCTGATAATCTAATTTACTAAAGTTCTGAAACAAGGAATTCAAAAAATTATTTCCTATTCAAATATTCTGACAAGATTAGTTTCTGCGAGTCATGTTTGCTGTAGATACAATGTTCTGTTTGGCAATGCTAACATGGTTTAGTATGTGTATGTATATATGGTCAGAAATAGACATGTGAAAACGTTTTAATTTGAATTGAGAGTTTCCTGAGTAGACTCTACGCAGTATCAAGCGAAAAACTGTTGAATTAAAAAAATTGATATTATCTTTATAAAGTAGGGCACAAAGGACCGTATAGCACTTTCTTTCACAGTCGTGCTATGAATGAATCATTAGACATATATATAGTTAATGATACGATAATGATGCACACAACATAACTATTGTTTACGAACTCACAAATGTCTCATAAACAATAGATGCGCCGTTGCAGTGAGTGCTACTTAAGTCATATAAAATCTAGCACTAGCTCATGTTGTTGTGAGGACCGGTCTTTTTAACCTTGTTACTGTCAAGGATATCCACTCAAATGCTTCCTGCGTTTCACTAAAACGATTGCAGTGAATCATGAGAGACGTGTGAACGCAATTATTGTGTAGTCACTGCTGACTGAATATAAACATTTCGCTGGAATTAAAATACTTTGTAAACGTTTATGTGTATAGTGTACGATTATATAGACGAAGTGTTGTTTATATTTTATGTGAATAGTGTTATAAATAAAAATTGAAGTGTTTTACAATGAACAAACAGCGAACCATGGCTAATGGATCGAAGGCTCGATCCAAGGCCCAGCCCATATCCAATGGTTCCTCTTATGGTACAGGGGACAGATATACGGCAGCACCAAATGAGTGAGTTAATACATACTAATATTAAAGTTATATTTACTTGCAAAATAACGGATAAAGCGTATTGTTCTCATCTAACGGAAAAAAATTCGCGGACAATGTGAGACACCAAGATTAGTATAATATATTCATTCAGTATAGGTATCATTTTTTAAAAGTCCTTACAATACATAGTATTCCTTTGTGTTTAAACACGTAAGCTTGTGACGTAGTGTAGCGTCACCGTTGACTTCATTGTTTGTACACTTTGGAATGTGTTATTGTTTTAAACAAATCAATAAATTCCTTGTTGCTTTTCGACAATTTGGTGCTAAATTTACACATTGTATATATACATTTAAATATAATTTAATAAAAAGCTGGTACTTGGTTAATACATGGGTTATCAGGATAACACATCGTAAAGTAGGTAACAGCGCCTTCTTTTATATGCCGGATATACGCGCCAATTACACAACAGAACAGACCTATCGCTTGTGTAGACATCGGCTGAGACTTAATTTCTCATTCACAGCAACAAGTTCCCTGTTTTCGAAAGTATTTTCAGTTAGTATTAAATGAGTAAATCAAATAGACAAAATCTTGACAAGTCTGCAATTATAGAAACGAGCCTGGTTGTCAACAGTCTTGATTTAATCTTCAAACTTGCCTGATAGTGTCCACCATAAGATAAATTGTCCAGTATTAATAATCTAATCCATTATTCACAAGTGTTCAAATACCTTACATATTCAATGAGAGAAAGGGCGCTTTAGCAATAGAAAAGTCAAGGCGAACTATCTGTTTAAAACAAGAATGTTGTGTCGTAGGTTGATCATTAATGATGGATTGTATAGACACTAAAATGAATAACTAATAACGACTTAGTATTTGTGACTATACTTTACTGATTTCCATTGATTTTCAAGATTTGAGAGTATATTATTTATTGTCAATGTTAAAAAATCGCAATAGGTTAAGTGACCGTCTTACTGTTGTTTATGGGCTTGCAAAGCTGTGAGCACCTAACTCAACACATTCTTGTAATTTTTACAGTACTAACAAAAAAATAGTAAAATTACTGAATGTGTGAATTTTTCATGATTTCCCTTAAACTATGACTGGATTAAAATTCGTAATGTAACCAAAACAAGCGATAAAATATTGTACGTACCTACGTAGCGTAGATGCCAACCCACATCTAAGAATAACATTTAACTGCGAACTTTGTTTTGCTCTAATTATGGACTTAGCAACGATTTACCGGTTCTTTTACTTTGAGGAAAATGACACGATCAACATACAAGTTCCACGGTTAGCTACCATATGTCTATCATATAGTTTATGTACATAGATATCCATATACCTAGGTATAGGAATATGTCTGGACTCTGGAATTATCAAACGTATTAGTGTCGATGTTGGCATGTCGCTGAAATTCCAGTCTGTGAGTGCGTGCTTCGTGTAGGCGTGCAAGTCGCAAATTTAAAACACGTTGCATTATGATAATGATTAAAATGGACATCGAACTGGAGCCAACAGTGTTCGTTCTGGATTATCGCCTGACTTGCATTAAGATCTTCACCTTGTACGACATGTTCCAAAATTAGCGAAATACTGTTTTGAATTAATGTTGATATCAGTACATTAATTTGTCAATTTCATTTATAACAATCAACGAAAATAAAATCTGTATTAACTCAAATAAGACAAAGTTGGAGATTGATCGCCTTTGTCTCTCATACAATATTCAGTTTTGAAATATTTCGTTCCATTTGTGATTTGAGTGTACAGTCGTAGAGAAAGGACTATCTATCAGCTGACACCCTTAAAAGCGGAACATGTGGGTGGGACTGCGACTATGAGGCTACTGCCTCACTATTTACTAATAGCAATTATTATGTACTAACATTATTATCAGCTCTTTTTCATGAATGAAATACTGAAGTAGTTACCCAATGAAATATACACAGTTTACCGAACAACAACGAAGGACTTAAATACACATAATTATGGAAATATATCAGTATATATTTAAATACACATACAATGCCATGGTATATCACAAATAGTAATATTGCTTTATTTCTCTGCACTTCCCTATGGTTGACTGTCAGAAAGGAAGGCGTTAAGTCCGGCATTGTAATTAGAAATAAATAAATAAATAAAATAGTTGGTGATTATATTCATTTTGAGTGAATGTTAAATCTTCTATGTACTCAAACACAAAGTATAATTATTGTTCATGTTAACACCGATTATTACCGACGCCCTTGTATTTCAGTTAACAGCCACGTCTGTTTTATTCTCAAGTTGAGCATTCTTTATGTAAGAGTTTTACTTGACACGTTACTTTCATCTTAATCCGGAGTGATAGAAGTAATCTCTTTGATGAGATCCAAATGTTCTATTGATAATGGCTTAAGTTTTATGTTTCAAGTCATTCAATGGAAATATGGCTGTCACGCATAGGCATATTTCGTTTCTTATCTTGTAGCACGTCTTAGGACTGACGTAATTCTTATCTACGCGAGTACTTGAGAAACAATGGAACGGATGTGCGGGTGGCGTGTTAGCATTTGTTAGCCGACTCTTCATAATTACAAAAAAATCTTCTGAATTTCATAGAAATTATTTTTCCAGCTTTTAGTTTTCAAACTTTCCAATATTTTATAGTCAAGCACGGGTGAGCTGTCTACTTCCTATATGGAAAATGACATGTTTTATTACCGACTTCAAAAAAGCTCATATCATAATGATTTAATGACCACAAAATTGTTGAATACGTATATCTATCAAGGTTTTAACGAATAATTTTGTATAGAACTTATTGCGCCGACTTCTAACCTATCAGTAGGTAGGTACCCTGTCAGTACTAATAATAGTTATTTTTTGCTTTTTAGTTTTTTTTGAGTAATACGTAGGGGTTCGTTGAATATGAATAACTATTGTGATTAAGTCTTGTAGGTATCCTATCTCAGGGAAAATCAGTTTACTGAAACAATATAATTTCGTTTTTTTTTTTATTATTGATACCTTATTTCTTCTTTCGTTCTTTGTTTGAAGAAAATGAAGTATCTCGTGCAATCGCGTGTCTAGATTAACAGATTTGTTTTATGCGGCTATTGTCTAACTCAAACAAATTAACTTTCGAGGTAATGAAACCTGTTTTAAATGAGATTCTCAGATTATCCTCGGAATGATTTTCTTGTTTGGAAAACGTGATAAGTTTTCTATTGGTGACCATATTGACCATCGATGGCCGATCTTCGCAGTATTTCAATATTTCAATAGATGAGAAATATTCTAAGATTTCTTTCGAAATAGTTCTTGTATATTTTGTTTTCGGTTCAGCTAAGCCTAGACCTGTGGGTGTTGTTGCTATCTAAAAAGAACGATCAAGAAAATGTCAAAATGACAAAATGTTTTGACATAATGGACATATAATGAGCACCGTATACATTTTCTTATAATTTATTTATATGTATTTTACATAAAATTTATATTTCAATGGATATTCTTACTCCTAACTATTGGGATAGGTTGGTAGAGCGCAATGATTATAGTTTTCATTAATTACTTAGGATTATCAAAAACACACTTCTTGATATCTAAGAGGGTATGAAAACAGAGCATGTTTGTCGCTAAAAATAAGGAATAAATTTATCAGTAGACCAGAATATACGTAAACAATAACCTTGGAAATGACTTTATTATTTGAATGTGTTATAAACAAAGGGGTTAATCACCGATGAATATGCCCACCTCATGTTTACTTTTTCTTTGTTTCAGAATCTTTGTCAACAGATCGCTGCATCTAGAAAATGTTAAATTTTATGGCTTTGATATGGATTACACCTTAGCTGGTATGTTTAAACTATGCTCCTATGATTTCATGTAGCCATGTCCATACAGGGCTGGCAATAGCCATCTATTGCCAGCGTGAATTTATAGTACCAAACACTAGTTTACAAAAACGTGCATTTGCACAATACTCTTATAAGATTGCTACATACATATTTGTTGTAGATCCTATTTCAGACGCCCAATGCCCATTTTTAAAAGATTTGAACCAAGTCTGATACAGAGAACGTGAATAAATATTTACATTGACTACTCATCATTTAACCGAATGGTCTTTTCCAGAATATAAATCACCAGCGTATGAAACATTAGGTTTTAATTTGACCAAAGAAAGATTAGTGCACAAAGGTTACCCTGAAGAAATATTAGAATTTGAATATGATCCTTCTTTTCCAGTAAGGTAAGCTATGTTTAAATAAAATAAATGTTGAGGCGTTAATTAATCTTTACCGAATTTTATTAAATCTTAATTTGTTTTCAGAGGTCTATGGTTCGATACGTTATACGGAAACCTACTAAAGGTAGACGCCTATGGTAATATTTTAGTGTGTGTACATGGATTTGAATTCCTAAAGCAGTGAGTATATTTATGATAATAATTTGTAACTAGTTTTTGTCCCATACACAATTGTATAGATTTTAGCACAGTGTTAATTCAATGTAAACATTGCCATGTATATTGTAATTGTATACGGGCTCCTGTGGTATTTAGCGCTCGAAACATTGTTGCTATCTGTACGTGACGTCAGTCGACCTTTCTGCATTATCAATTAATTGTACCCGTATAGCTCTTTATTTGCACCAATACTATAGTGAGTACATAGTAAATTAAGAACCCAGTATTACCTAGTATTCATATTGAACTTAAATATGGAGTTTCTGAGATCACATCTTTTGAGAAAATGTGGTTGTAAAAATTACGTTGTTTCGTTTCAGCTCACAAGTATACGAATTGTATCCGAATAAATTCTTAACATTAGATGAATCTAGAGTGTATGTCCTAAACACGTTGTTCAACTTGCCAGAAACTTATTTAATAGCCTGCTTGATAGACTACTTCACTAATTCACCACAATACACAAGGTAAGCAGTGATTTTACATTTTTGTAGTCTACCAATCAATACCTGAAATGTTTTCATTAGTATAATTAATGTCTCCATAAATTACACAAAGTTTCTATTAACAGGTGCAAAGAATAAAAATAAAGGCAATTTATTTGCGCGCTTTGTGACGAGTCTTCTAAACGAAATTCCGTTAATTTGACTGTGTAATAATTCAACGAATGTGGCAATAATTCTGTAATAGCTCTCAGACTAAAAGTGAATGGTCAATAATGTTCACACATATTTGTGCGTTGCGTAGTTCGCATATCAATCTTGGTTCTGCAGATGCATTACTCTCCGAATAGCTGTCCGTCCGTCCATCCCACGTTATTTTAGATGAAGGCCAATTTGTACCTATTTATTTTGCACATATCTTAAAGCATTTTCCCTCAGGAATGTTCTTACTGCCATGCGACATGGAAATTTTCTTCTGTAGGAATACAAATGCAAACATCACGCTACTAATGCTATTATCGAAATCGATTTTATTCGTATTACACCTACCTGTTGAAATCGACGACTCGTGTTCAATCTCGGTTACAAGTGTGACCTCTAGACGTCGACTCAGAGTTCGCATTTTAGTTTTACCATTATTTACAATAGGTTTATTTATATTTTCGTCCACAGAACAAATTACGGAGTACGATGTGGGGATCTAGCTATGTCGTTTAAGTCAATCTTCCAAGATGTAAGAAATGCTGTGGATTACGTTCACATTCACGGAGATCTCAAGAGCAAGACCATAGAGAATTTGGACCTATACTTGAAGAAAGACGACAGACTGCCAATGTTCTTGTCGAGGATAAAGGAAAGCGGAGCCAAAATCTTCATACTAACTAACAGCGAGTACAACTTCACCGACAGGATTATGACTTATCTATTCGACTTCCCATACGGTGCTAAGGTAAATAAAACCACATACCTACAGTCAAACACTATATTTGCATACCGACACTCTTATTACATCACGTTCGAACAAAGAAAAAACGAAATCATGGTCATGCATTGAGTGGCGAACAGCTGACATTTATACGCTTATCATTCCTACCTACTGCTATTCAGATAATTTACAGTTACCTACGGTGATAAAAGATTCTTATTTACATGCGTATTTTATTTATGTAAAAATCTCTTTATCACTTTGGGTCAATCAATATGAACGATTTCGAAAGTATGCTTATCCTTGTTTATAGCCTGGCGAACCTCACAGGAACTGGAAAACTTACTTCGACTGGATCGTAGTGGACGCTAAGAAGCCGTTGTTTTTCGGTGAAGGTACAACCCTACGGCAAGTGGACACAAAGACTGGGGCCCTGAAAATGGGTCACCACGTCGGACCCCTGCACGAGGAGCTCGTTTACTCAGGAGGTACTTACATCACTTCCTTTATTATTGACGTCTAGAATACGCTTGGTATCTATACTTACTGTATGTAAGTTTGAAAGTGATTACCTTGTCTCGTCTCCACATCACCTAAAGGTCGACTAGCAAGAATGCGTAATACTATTTTCTAGTCGACCTTTGTGTATTTATGCCCGTTTCTGTACATCTGTGCACTTTTTCTCGAATTACCAATCTGTCCATTGTTTCGGGATTGCTATTCTTCTGTTGCATTAGATTTATTTGATATTGTTACATATTACTATTTTGAATTAGTCAAGTTTAGTAAGAGCTTTTTCTGTGTGATTTCTCTATCCTGTAACGTATACAGGATGTATAGGTAGATAGTTTAGGACATGTATCAAGTATGTATATCTTGATACATGTCCAAACTTGACAAGTAGATAACGCTAAAAGCCCATGTCGGTTAACATTAGAATTCTCATAAATTGATATGATAACCATCAGATAATATGTATGATTAGATACGTGTATTATAACCATGCAAAGATTTTTATATTTTTTAAAATACGAGTACGTATATTATCCATACATTATTCAATTACTGTAGATAGGATTAAATTGTATCAAGTAGTTTAAATCAATATTACAGATAATTCGGATTTAATATGGCAATAATAAAGCGCGTTAAGATATCGCTGATTGTAAAAGATAACAGGAAAATCGATTTAATAAAACCAATGTTTCATGTGGATTAAATTACCGAGTGACTGGCAGACAACACACAATGGAAAACTATGGAGAGTGTTGAGAACACTAAGAGAGGATTTATTTAAAATTTCTGATCGAAAAAAGACCCTTTAAAAAGATTTTCGAAGAATCTAGTTCAATCATATATTATCTAATTAATTATAATTATTGTAAATAAAATATAGATAAATCTAATATGATTGTGAGCGTGTAAGTTAGTAACCTCTTTTTTGTTGACACTACTGTGGGACATGAATGCTGCACAATTAGATAAAACATTATCTTATTCCGAACGCTATATTAAGCACAAATAATATTACTATTAGCGCTTAACGATAGCCGTCACGAGATTATTTACTATCGTACATATTGTCGTAAATAGTGGAAGATTTTAGCCGAACCTTACTTGATAGTTTTGTGGAAGTTTTTAATGGGTCGGAATTTTTTTCCGCCGATATCAAATACGAAGATCTACCTAGATGTTTACCGAAATTTAAAAAAATGAATGAATGGATTTTTGTATGATTTGTTTGTATATTGCTAACAAGCAAAATCAAAATGTCAGTGGTTTTATTATGTGTGTGTGTGTAATGGGTTACCACATTACCAGACTTGAAACTGACCGATGTCCTTCGTGTCAATGTGTCTATGTTCTGCGTGTAAATCTATAGTAGCCAGGTGCAACAGTCGTTGTTCCAAGACACTGTGTCTGCCTTTTTTTCAACGTCCATAATGCTATAGCTAATGTAATGATCGTCAAAAGAGTTTTTATGTGTCATCATTTCATCATAATTTCCATATAAATTAAAAACGAATTTACTCTTTTCGCACTTAGCTTCTTACACAACAAGATCTTAACTTAATATTTGTATTTCACTTTATCTAAATATTATATAGGACCTAAATGAGTAACCACTCACTAGGTACTTGTATTATTTTACATCATTATTATATCTTCGCTACGTCAATATTCACAACAAGATAATGATGAAAGACAATGAAGCTATGACGCGGATAGTAACCTCATGCGTTTATCAGTATTTTCGGAGCATAATGATGAATAGGTAAAGATTTCAATGGAATATATTTGGGCTAATTTCTTGGTATCACTTTTAAGAACTTATTCTTGTTTTTGTCTACAGGTTTATTTAAACATACGTAAGAGTTATAATATAATAATAATAATAACTTTTTATTCAGATAACAATGATCCAATTTGTTAGTATTACAACGTACAATTTATGATAAGAACAAAGTCAGTCACTTAGCTTTATCTTGGTAATTTCTAGGATGTGTGCTCGAGTTGACCCACGCTAGCCATTATTCTCTTTCGTCTAAATCCGTTTGGATAAGCGTATTAGGAATTAGGATTAGGTTCATGTTATCAATAAATTCTATAGAATCATACCCAAAGCAGGTACTTAGGGATTATGATCTAATCCAGTACGGTTCATGATAAAAAGTATCTTGGTTGTTATATTTTAGACGATGTAACATTTTATTCAAATGCGATAAGAATTGCTCATGTTCTTATTTTCCAGAAATCTAATGTGACATTTAGTAAATGTGCTTAGGTATCGCTATTCTAAGAATAATTTCTGTGATAACTCAAAGTTTCCTGGTTGATTGTAAAGGAAACTAGACGAATAACTGGCGAAAACTGGATATTTGCACCTGCTAAATGTACTTCTGATTTTTCCTTCGAGAAATTTATTTTTCTTTATATTCTCTTTAAAAAAAAAACGTTGCCCCACACTAGAATTTTCTCCTGTGTCGTGCGTGTGTTTACAAACAGAATTTTACATGCACATGACACCCAGACCCGAAGTAAAGATTTGTGGATCACACAAAGAGTTGCTCCGTGCGGGAATCGAACCAGGCACACGTTACACGGCAGCCAGCTGCCCAGCCACCGCTCCAACCGTGCAGTCAATATCAAAAGTATACGAAATATAAATAAAATACATAACGTTTTAATAAATAATGTCATATCAATTTTTAATTAATCTTTATTTTGTAATATTCTCAGGTTCCTGCGATGTGTTCACCGATATGATCGGTGCCAAGGGTAAAGACGTGTTATATGTTGGCGACCATATATTCGGTGACATTCTAAAGTCCAAGAAGATTGGTGGATGGCGCACCTTCCTCATAGTACCCGAGCTGGTTCAGGAGCTGCATGTGTGGACGGACAAGTGCCAGCTGTTTGAACAGCTGCAGGACCTTGACGTCAAACTAGGACATATGTACAAGTATGTATTGCTTTAATTTTTTTTCCGTCAGTTTATTTTGGACGGGGTTTTTATCCTAACTATAAAAACATGACAACGCCATTGTGTCCATCATTAGCATAACTAGCTTTAATTTATATCTTACTTGCGACCCGCCCCGGCTTAGCACGGGTGCTATATACGTATAAACCTTCCTTAATATTTACTCTATCTGTTAAAAAAAACCGCATCAAAATCCGTTGCGTAGTTTTAGAGATCTAAGCATACATAGGGACAGACAGTTTGTTTGTTTATTTGACCGCTCTAATCTCAGGAAATACTGGTCCGATTTAGATAATTATTTTTGTGCTCGATAGTGCATTTATTGAGGAAGACTATAGGCTATAAAAATCATGCAATGCTACAGGAATCGAGCAGAGCGGGTGAATTCGCGCGGCAGTAGCTGTTAAATTGTTTTACAAAAAACTTAAAAATAACACATTCTTTGGCATTATTGTTGCTAGTCCTTTTTTGACTCCTGTTTACAAGGCGAGTCTGTTCTCAACACTAAACGAATCTCCTTATTCATGTTATACAGAGGAGCTAAATAAAAAATGAGTTAAATTCTTCATAATCTATTCATATTATATCATCCCGAATCATCCCGCCTATTTATAGTAGTTTATTACTAAACTCAGTCTATCTGGCTCCTATATAATTCTTAATCACGTTTTAATGGAGGTAATTTATGAAGTTGTTCATAAAATGTTATATTTACCTACATAATTAACTTTGTAATGATGCATTGTTTTGCAGAGATTTAGATTCTGGTACGAAGGTTAAGCCGGATATATCGAAGTTGCGAATTTCTATCCGTGACGTCACACATAAGATGGACTTGGCGTACGGTATGCTGGGATCACTGTTTCGCTCCGGATCAAGACAGACTTTCTTCTCGTCACAGGTACCTACAGCCTAATAATATTTTTATATTACTGCTATATATGACTGCCTCGTTGGCCGAGTAGTCGCAAGTGCGACTGCCGGGCAAGGGGTCTCGGGTTCGATTCCCGGGTCGGGCAAAGTATTACTGGGTTTTTTAAAATTCTCAGTAGTAGCACGGAGTCTGGAAATGTGCCCGGTATATGGCAATAGGCTCACCCCCTATTACATGGGACTCATAACAACTAGTGAAAAGTGGGTGTTACATTGTACTGTGGTAGAATGTGCACCTCTGCCTACCCCTTCGGGGATAAAAGGCGTGATGTTATGTTATGTACCTGCGGATATTCAAATAATGGATAGTAGGAGTGACGAAAGATTGAAGCGTTAGTCACGGGGAGGTCAAGTAGATCGGACCCTAGATGAATTTACGTCGCAGAACACGTCGATCAAGTATATATAACTCCTTGTGAAACTACTCCTCGGGCGAAACGATCCCTATTGTAGACAGTTGTTTAAGTACACTGTAGTTTGTAAACCTGTACTCATAGACGTTTGGTTTCCTTTTTCTATTGTGTCGAAGTTAATCAAAATATCAATATAAACTTGCGAATACGAATATATATAGTAAACAAAATTCCTCCTAACGGTCATGACAATTATTAGGTCGTTGCCCTTAGATACGGGCCTAAATAACAACATTAACATAATAAACACATTATATCTACATAATAAAAATTATGCATACATAATTGTGTAGGTATTTCACATGGCAGTATGACTGTAACAATAATACTTATTATAGTTTTGTTTGAAATATCTCTGCATAATATTCGTAATTCGTAGTCAGTTAGGTACCTAGATCTTTGCTGATTGAAGCGTGTACGTGTTGTTCATTATAAGATCATCTAAGAATTGAAATATAAACTGCATTTTACTGACCATTAACGAATAAGTTCAGATTTCAGGAGCATATAACTTTATTAAAATTCTAGCTAGGATGAGAAAATTACTATATATAGACCTATCTTGTCATAAAATTACGCCGATTAATAATAACTTTGCATTTTTCGAGCAGCTCTCCAGATATTCTGTAATTTTGCGATAAAATTGCGGTCCACCATAATCATTGGTTGGTTATGAGAATAATACGACCAATGACGGGCGAGAATTTGAATTCAAATTTACAGTTATAGAATAGCTCAGGTGGTGTGCATTTTGTTATGTTCTTAGTTCTACATTGCTTTTACAAACGGTTAATTAAACATATCCCTTTATAAATTTAACATTATATTTGCAGGTGGTAAGGTACGCGGATCTATACGCGGCGTCATTCCTGAACCTGATGTACTACCCGTTCTGCTACATGTTCCGCGCGCCCGCCATGCTCATGCCGCACGAGTCCACCGTCGCACACGAACAACGCTTCACCTTCGACAAACCCACCATAGACAGGTAACTTAATTCATTGCCGCTCATAATTTTTATACGATTTCTTTATGCATAAATTATTTTATTTTAGTGAAATTCAATATTATTGGTATTAATTACATGTTGACTTATAACTATCGAAGAATTGCACCATCTGTTCTCATTCACGACACCAAAGCAAAAGGGAGCTCGTTGCAATAATTTTATTCGGTAATGAGGTCACCGTTTGGTATTCAGTTAGTGGCCTCATTAGCGAATGAATATGCGTCGTCAACACTGCGATATCTTTAGAAGTACGGCGCATGTCCGCGCATAACTTTAGCATAGTGATGATTTACGACCTCCAATCTCCATTCTTTTGTATGTGCACTAATATTATAATTTATAATCTAGGTATTAAAACATTATTTCTATAAATCACTCTAGAACCTTGCGCTATTGTTATATGCTGTAATTGAGTTATACATTATTTGTAACTACTATAGAAACCATAGTAAATAAAACAGATAAATTTAAAACATAGGAGCACCTATACACGCATGAGGCAACAAATCCACTTATGTAGAGACCTAAGGTCCACCGTGGACGGTCATTGTGAGATCTACATTATATCTAAAGACACTCATAATTGTTACATTAGATATTAACGCACTATTTTGACATTCTAGGAGCAGGACTTCTAGCGTGCCCCTTATCATCGGCGTAGGTGACCTTCCCGAAGAGATGTCCAGCGATTCGTCAAACGAAGCCATTATCAAGGACAGGCAAAAAGAGGGCGGCGTAACCGTAAGTTAATGCAATTGTTTTATTCACTGAGGTTTGACTAAAATAATTAATAAAGGGTTCCAGGAACAGATATTATAACTATTCAGATATTGACTGCACGGTTGGTTCGGTGGCTGGGCAACCGGCTGCCGTGCAACGTGTCGCGGGTTCGATTCCCGCACGGAACAACACTTTGTGTGATCCACAAATTGTTGTTTCGGGTCTGGGTGTCATGTGTATGTGAACTTGTATGTTTGTAAACGCACCCACGACACAGGAGAAAATCCTGATGTGGGGCAACGTTTTAATAAAATAAAAAAAAATTATAAAGAGTTTTCAATATTCCAGTTCCAGTCAACATCAGTGCCGCACATGCGTCCAGAGACCCCGCGCCAACTGACGCACACGCACGACGAAGACTGTTCAGACGACGAAGAAGTCACCAAGACTGCGCAAACTAAATAATTCTTTCAAAGTTATTCTCGCACCTACATATAATACATATAATGAACATATTATTCCATATTAATTTGTGCGATCACCATGGTCGGTTTACAATGATAATGTAAAGTTACTGATCGTACCGTGTCGTCGCGTTCCGAGATCGAAGGTTTTTATAAATCATTTAATTTGATTATAAAACGAAAGTAGTGCCTAAATTGTATTTATATGTTTAAACTACATGATTGAGCAATCAATGGCATGTTCAATTTAAGCACTAGTGCAAGCGAGTCTGTACGTCGATATGAAACTACTAATATTGAAGTATCAGAATGGGGAAGTGAAAAATGTCTTACAAATTGATATTAATTAATTTATAAGTAATTTTTACTATAGCAGTTTCCAGTCGTAATTTAATTAAATGAGGCTTTGATTATTATGGAGACGAATTTTATTATACTTATGTTTTGTTGAATATATTTTTAAATGGTTTTTATTATACTATATGAATATGATAAATCTTTTCATTATAATACTTGCAATTATTTAGATTTACTTTATTTACAGTGTTATTCGTCTAGAGATTGCAAAAATGCACAATTTAATGAAGTTATTTTTTTGAAATTATTGAATTGTTATGATTTTATTTATTTGTTATCACTTTCTAGGTAGGTGTCTATGAATCAATAAATTTTCAATCTTCAAACCAGAAAATGTAACTAGGAAGGTCTTTTTCTCCATGATCTAGTGCAGTAAAAGTTTAACTAACAAAGTCAATATAATGTCCATTCGTCGGTTGTGTATTTATCGTAACAATTTGATATATAGGTACGTCTGTTTTGCATGTTAATATAGTCATATGAATGACTCTTGGCGAAGGTGAGGTGCGATGCGGTTTGTGTTAGTATTTTCGTTTCGGTCTTTTTTTGCTTTGCTTTCGTAATCATTTTTCGTCAGATGCTTATAGTCAGCAACATTTCTAGCTCATGGTACAATCGCAGCGAACCGACCGCTTGATTAGTTAAATAAGTATATTGATTACCACGAACCGCACCGTACCATGCCCTGCGTAAAGAGTTTGTCTGTTTACGAAATACCTTTGAGAATAGCTTTTAGTTATTCCAACAATGCATTACTTCAAAATAGATTGGAATAAAACAATTTATTAAATTCGTGTATTTAATTTAATATACATTCCAGTTTACAATAACAGGTCTTCCAAGTACTCCTCAAACTCATCCTCCCGCGACTTCTCCTCGATTTCTTCTGAACCTATTAAATAGTACAATATAATTTATTAAAATACATACATAATTGTAAAAATTATGTGTCCAAGTACCTACAACATAAACTAAATCAACTAAAGACCTTCAAACGTAACAGAAGCCAAGTTATTTCTTGCCAGTTTGCTATTTCATTACAAATTGGCTTGTTTTCACAAGTAAAATAAAAGATTTAAGCAGCATTTTGTGAGACAAGAAGTATTTTTTAGTTACAAGAATCAAGACAACTACTTATTTAGGAAAAAATGTGGATGGACCATTTATTCCGCTAGATCTGGGTGCAAAAATGCTTACACAACACTGGATACAGGAGAAAACCCTATTGTCAGGGGGAGGGGAGAAGCAACATTAAAAATAATATGAGACACCCAAGTCGATAAAGAACGTAAAAAGTATTACAAGTAAAAATATGACCGCCTCGGTCAGTTATGGCCGATGAACAAAATGTATTCATAGAAATAACGTATTCTTGGCTATGGCCAACAGTGTATATGGCTGATTAGGGCTTCTCTTCGGCTATTGCCGACCGTGGTAGCCAAAATGTTTAGAAATAGCAAATGGCGTCATTGCCAAAAAGAACGAAGTTATAATACAAACCTTTCTTCCACAGAGCTGCTTCATCATCTTCTGGAACTGTGGCTTCAGCTGAAGTGGAAGCCTCTAAGGCACCTTCTGGAGTGCCAGGGCATTGGTCCTCGTCACCACTTTCTTCCTTGTCTGGTTTTTTAGCCTTTTTTGTTTTCTTCTGACTTTTCTTAAGCCTTTTTACTTCTCGTTTCTTTGATCGATAGTTTAATAGCTTTGAACATTCTGGGCATAGACCTAATTAAAGAGATGGATCTGTTAGATATTTGCTAGAAGTGTCTGTCTATATACAACCACAGAAATCGGTACGCTATGACTGGGCAGGAAATAAGGTGACAAATCTGCAACCTAGTATCTGGATTATACTAAGCTCTCCCCCAGTGTTACATGTACGTGCATTGTACAACAGCCAATTGACGTAATTACTTCACATCCGCCTCCACAGGCTGACCGGTCAAGTAGGTACCTACCTATTACCTACTAAAGATATACCTACAGTAACATATTTAAGGGTTAGTAAGGATAATGCTGTACAATGGTTTATGTAGGCTGTATAAACGTTCTACACGTGACGGTCTCTACGCCTAATGCTGACTTTTACCTTTCTGTAGGTATTTCGGTACTTCTCAAAACAAAAGCGTATTTGTTCGATACATAGAACAAGCGTATTATCATATCTACCAACAATCTACAAATAGGATCTTAACTAATTTTCTTAAAAAAAGTACCTAATTTTTTTTTTGAACTGTCAAACACCAAGCGGTCACCGGTGACCGCAACCTATTGTTCTATAATTGTGTCTACAAAACCGGTACTCGACGAGGGGGGACGTCGACGGGGGGAAAATCATCGAATGACTGCTCCCGCCTGGGTGAGGCGAGAGGGAGTGTCAGACTCTTACTGACTAAAAACCACCCCGTTCCTTCTCCTGCACGTCGAGCCGGAGCCCCGGTTACCCGTTAGGTTCTCCGCGACAAGGTAGATAGATAGGTATTACTCATTGTTGTCACATATCCTCAACAATTGTATGAAATCCTTCGTCCCTTTTTATTTGTAGGTACCGAGGGGCAGAGGACCATTAGCGATTGTAAGAGGAAGGTAGGTAGGTTTGAGTAAGTACTTAATTCAAGCTGCAAGCTATGTAGGTAATGTAGATACCTCTACACAAAAAATTTTGTTTTTGATTCTGAATTTCTCCCAAAGATTAAAAGATACTGTATAAATGGACAGATAAGTGTCCTGTATTCTATTTAAATGCGTGTTGTGACAATGCGTATTGCGCAGGTACCTACCTACTTACATACAATTATGGTTAAATACTAACAGACTGTTTAACAGCTTTAGTGTAACATGCAATCAATTAATAGAAACCTAGCTGAAAATCCATTGCACTACATAGGTAGTTTATCTATGTAATAAAGTAACTGTAATGAAATAATAATAAGGCGAAGGCAATGTAGAGGTCATGACTCAACTACAATATTCGTTAAATAGAATACTCTTAGAACCTAACGGGTAACCGGGGCTCCGGCTCGACGTGCAGGAGAAGGAACGGGGTGGTTTTTAGTCAGTAAGAGTCTGACACTCCCTCCCGCCTCACCCAGGCGGGAGAAGTCATTCGATGATTTTCCCCCCTTAAAAAAAAAAAAAATGTAGTTATTTGACACAGGTATCGAACCAATTTATTGTCTTCCATTGTAGGTTACTGTGGGTAGGTAATAAAATATTGCAGTATCGGACTTACGAAGCTTTACGAGAGCATTTTTCTTCTCGTTATCTTCCATGTAAGCGAAGTTGACCTCCCAGGACTTGAGATCGCCATCATTGTTGCACACCTTATTGCCACATTGAAACTGACCTTTCCCCAGTACTACTTCTTTCTCCACACGCCAGCGGAGTGCTACCTAGTAGGTATTTCATACATACTTTATATGAAAATTTCGGTATCTACTAAACTAGGAGCATATTCTAGTGGGTAAGTACTTTACAATATTTGCCTCAACCATAAAAGCGAAAATATATCGCAAAGCACATGACTCAAACGAAGTATTCTTATTGATGAAGACGTCTTCTGATTGATTACATAACGTACTTACCTACTTGACCTATCAGAGCATCCTATTAGTTTACAAATTATAATTGGAAGTGCATAGTTTGAATTACCTACGATATGGGCTATAGTAGGTAGGCGTTGTTTTTAGGCAGCAAAATGGGAACCTACATACATAATTAGAAAGAATTATTATTTTGGTACCTACTAAAAAAAATAAAAATAAATACGGATCTTAGATAAAACTTATCTAAAAAACTATCATTAAAACCGTGAGAATGAAGCGTGCCTTCTTGTCATTGATTTTGTGAGACAACTGGGGATCGGCGGCTGCGGCACGAATGGCCAGATGTGCGTTACTGTGTATCAATGCGGGTGAATGTATAGAGCTATATTTAGCCTACAGAAAGGCAGCATGGCCTTTGTTGCACTCCCTATACAACGACACAAAAGGTCTCGAGCAAAAAATGAGTTACATAAGGGACCGTCCCCATCTCACACAGCCATGTTGTGTTAGGGGAGAACCTTTATCAGATATTTCAATGTGACCTTTGGACCCGTTAGAAGGCAGACTTAATTTGGTTCAATGTAATTTTCAAGAACGGGAACTTGCGATAAATCTCTTCCAAAGCGTTTATTAGACCTTTGAATTCAAATTTTAATATGTGGAATAATACAATATTCCTTGTGTTGTCCGACTTACTTTGTTCTCTTTATATCTGCTTAAATCGCAAATGCAATATTCTTTGAATAGTTTATCGCAGTACTTTTTAGCTAGTTGCTTCTCCCAAGTATCAGCAACGTCATCTTCATTCCATAAAAATTTGTAATTCTCTCTTATAATGTCAAGGTCAGTTCTATCTCTGGAAGCGTCCCGTTTCAATGTTCCGGTAGAGCCCTTCGTATTGAGACAATACACATTAACTAAGTATTTATGTAATTCATACGGATTAAGGTTACGTAACCTTGCAGACATCTTTAGTGCAACCTAGAACAAAGGGAAAAATATTATTTAATTCTGAAATAAAACAGAACTTGCAACAAACAACTCTTTAATAAAATCGCAATTATTATTACACATTTTCATAAAATATTTTTAATTTATATATCAAACGGAACTTAATCTAATTGTCATGATGAGTTTTTAACAAGGTGCATTTTTGATAAATAGAACATTGTAAATTGTAATTATAAACAGTATGAATAAATAATTGATTTTGTGCACAAGTTTATACCTACTCTGAATATTATCGTCAGTCTTGTAGATTTTGCGTTTTTATTTCATTTGGCTCAATATCGATTTCTTAAACTACAAACAAGTCATGCAAATTTAAATACTTAAAACATTAAATATAATATATAATAAATATATATATGTTTATTGTCTATTTCAGTTAAAATTAACCTAGACAATATAGTAAGGCATTATATTACAACCAGTATATGAAATCCAAGTGGCACAAAATAAGTTAATAGCCTTTGGTTTTATAGCCAATTATAAATTAAGACAGTACATTATTCTTTGGGATTTTTGTTACTTATTTTGGTCTAAAAGTCTTATAGCAAAGGACCTTGTCTATCAAATAGCAAACTAATTAACTAATGTTCCTAAACAGTTACAAATAAATATGTGCACTGTTAAACATTTGTGATGTTTATTGAAGGTCTCATTTCATAAACCTTAACTTATGTATCATTAAAGTTGTTCATTATCTTATCTAATATATTAGGAGACCAATAAGGAAATACAGAGTAAATTCCTTAAACTTCATTCAAAGTTGGAAAATAGTAACTTACTAGTTACCTACAGATTTTCAAATATTAAATCTATGAATTCTAAATAATTAAATTATTTGGTATACTTGTATTTATAATAATTATTATAAAGAATAGGCACATTATAAATGTTATTGCTTTGGTTACAACACAGTACAGTAATTAAAATCACTTGAAATACTTATCTAAAAATTTGGCAAAGTTTTCATCAACTGGTGGTTTAGTACCTCATACCTCGTGTATAATTTGTATAATTATGTAGTAAGGGAGCCCATAATGTTAAATTGGTATTTACTTTTGATCTTAAGTCTTATGGTTGATCTTTGATCTTAGTAAGGACATGTTGGCCACAGGGATTTTGAAGACATGATAATATTCCCCTTAAATTCAAGTTAGGTATGAAAAGAAACCTGATAGTTGTTTATTTATCGATTTTTCATTGTAACATTCGCGAGTGTCAGGTATAGATACTGTATATAGGTGTGGCGCCATGCTAGTACGTCTGGCATTGGTTAAATACAAAGAGCTAAAGATGTGATCGAGTGGTAGGGTAAATACCCGACCATACATAAATAATATGAAGCTTAAAGTTCTTAAAATATAAACTGGCTAAGAGTTAATGGTTTAATAGATAATCCTCCTATGTCCATCTGTCCTGTTTGAGTAAACACCAAAATCCCATAATGGTCATCCCTACCAATAAGCTTACAAAAATAATTGGTGATATCTTTTCAAAGGCCTCATAATTGAATAAACAACATGTTTGCCTTTATCTAATGTAAACAGTACAATAAGGCTATCGGACCTTTGGACATTCCACCTACATAAATATCCATATATTAAAATATCACTTTATCATATCTAAAAGGCAACATTGGATTGAGATATGTGTGACCTTATTGTAGAGCACCTGCAAATACATTTTACTAATTTACTAGTATTAACCCAAACATACAGTTGAAAATAATATAAATAAAAAAATTGCAAGCAGTTACAGCAGCACACATTGAGTGTGTTAAAACACTCGCATAAACACAGAAACACACCATAATGACTAAAATATGAACTAGATCATGATTGGTTTAAATTTAGTATAAACAATGTAAAAGTTCTATTCTTAACAAACATAATATTATAACTAATTTTTTGGCAATAAGAGAATCAGAAATTATAGCTTGTTGAAAAGTAATAACTACAATGTTTTTGGCAACAGAATTGACCAGACATTATTGACAATTTTGATTTCAGAATGCAATTGAATTGCATATTATATTATGACATTGTTCACAGTTCTATATTCTCATTTAATTTTGTCGAAAACATTTTATCCATGAGTTTTCTCATGTTTCTTCATATTATCTGAGCGAGTGAAGGCTTTGTCACAAACTCCACAGTAATAGGACTTTTGTTTTGTGTGCACTGTCATGTGCCGGGATAGTTCACTTTTGGTTACAAATTTCTTTTCACATACAGTACATGCATGCTTTCTTACATTGAGATGGAATTTCATATGTATGGAAAGTGAACTCGACTGAGAGAATGCCTTATGGCAAAGTTCACAAACAAATGGACGCTCACCCGTATGTTTACGTAAATGATTCATAAATCCTGTTTTTGTGTAGTCTTTTTGACAAAGGTGACAAAAGCTTGACTTGGATTCCAACATTCCAGGAAAGTGGCTGCTTAGGTGTTTCCTGAGGTCCCAGGAGCTTGGAAACTTTTCTGAGCACACATGACAAGGGTACTTTTTTTCTTCGGTGGGTTTAGCACTACATTTGTGCGAGGCCAGAGAATTTTCGTTAGAAAACATTTGGTTACATTGGTTGCAAGTATGACTAGCCTCAGAGTCAGTAGATAAAGTGACCTCCAAATAGTTTTCAATAGACATAACATTACCATTTGAACTATCAGCGTCATCGATTTGGATTTGTGTCATATGCTCCCTTGAAGAAATATCTTTAGTATCAATCTTTTCGACATATTCTCTGTAATCTAAAGACTCTTTGCCTGTATTGTTATTGTCGGGCTCTATGAGTCGTAAAACGGGTGATTCACTTTGTTCCCTATCGGGGGACGTAGTTTTTTCATTGTCGGAATGATCGGGTCTGGAGGACACATTATTATCAGACTCCCAATCATTTTCGACTATTTCTACATCCGAATCAGAATCTTCAGCGCTTGAAACAGTATTGTTGACTAAGTGGAATCCGATATCATCAAAGCGTAGTACATTTGGTGGAAGTTTAACCCCGACGATAGCCTGAATCGCCTGCCATGAAAGCTCCTGGGGGTTGTTCTGCATATTAGATCGCACTACTCTAACCTACAAACGAGTATACATCAATTACTGGTTGATACACTTACAAGCCACTAACTACCAAAACAAAGAATAAAAATATAAAATATTTACCTTTTATGTTCACGATCGATAATATTTTAATAATTATTCAGATGACACCTTTGATTTCTACATCTAAAAATATTATGCACTATTGCACTTCTCTCTCTTTTGATGAATTTATGGTAAACTTTTTACTGTTTATTCCTGTAACTCTATGGTTTGGCTAATAGATGCATAAAACATCCGATATTACTATGAACTAAATACCAAGTACTCCAATTATGTTATAATATTTTGATTCATAATTAAACATAATAATTTTTAAAGATATAATTATTCCTAAAAAGTGTAAACTATTTCCGTATTTCTCGAATTATATCGGATAAATAATAGGGCCGCCTGTCAGCACTGTTTCTGGGTCTCACTTGGTCTCACTGAAAGTGTCACTTGCTGACATATGTCAATATTGTCATATCCAAATGACATGGCGCGAAATAAAACAGCTAATGGCATTCTGTTCCATGAATTTAAAGTTTATTATTATTTATATTTATGAACTATCACAGTAACTGAATAAGGTTTGGTAATAAAGAAAATTTGTAGATTTACTTACTAAAATCATCCAATATGATAAAATCATTGCAAGAACTTCAAGATTACATAAAATCGAAGGATAATTTTACAAATTTTACAAACTCTTCAGTTGTTCCTGATGTGTGTAAAACTGAACCGTGTATGCTTGGTGTTGACGAAGCTGGACGAGGACCTGTTTTAGGTAAATTAATAACAGTACCACTGTGATCATAGATCATTTCGTAACACTAGTAAGTTTCTCTGACACCAAGGCATAGAGAATAAGGGCCTTGTTCACCAGTCACCACTTTCATAATTATTAAATAAGTACCCAATAAATGTTGCCACTAAGTTCTTACTCTTATGTTCATACAAATAACGTTCAGTGTTCCAATTTATCTGGTAGATACCTAGTAGATGCTATTGAGAGTATGTGAAACTATGTTGTTATATTCTTCATTATAAATTGAACCTATTGTAAAGTTTACCACTACAGCTATACCATTTCTATATAGTATGTATGGCTAAGACAAAATTAAATTGAAAGAGTGTACTTTCCCTTACAATGTAATAGAAAACTCACAATAAAAAAATATTTATTTCATTCATACACCTAATAATTCAGCTTATTCCAATGTAAAGTTATATTTCTTTACATATTTAACTCCAATGTGGAACTTAATGAAAGTAATGTAACTCTAAATATGAAATTATAACCACGCTATAACAATTAGTCAATCTGGTGATATTCAATATGCCTTTGTATTGCTTCAATAAATCTTGGTTGTATAATGTTATATATGGCAAATAATCCACTATTATCTTTCCTAGGTCCTATGGTATATGGCATAGCTTACTGCCCAGTAAACCAAACCAAAGTACTACAAGATCTTGGGTGTGCTGATTCCAAAGCTTTGACAGAAGAAAAACGCGATGACATATTTACTAAAATGATAACTGAAGAAGATTCACTGAACAATGTTGGATGGATTGCTGATGTCATTTCTCCAAATTACATTTCAAACTCTATGTATAGACGGGCAAAACATTCTTTGAATGAGGTGAGTTTATTAGAGTCAGACTAAATTTATAATAATTAGAAATGCTGTTTATGGGCAGATATGAGCCCCTAGCTTAACATTTGTTTATACAAAAGATACTACTTTCGTTACATTCATATTCACAACGAAACATTGGAAGTAAGGCCTATAATGGTCTAAGTGGATAGCAGTCACCGGTGACCGCTCGGATCTTGACCAGCTAGAGTGGCTTGAAACCAATTAAATTCCTAAGATACACAATTAGATGAAAAAGCAGTTAAATATGTAACTAACAATTTTATTGTATGCTCTATTTATCTTGAAAATTTGATTTAAATATGTTCTTCTAATGTTCCAGGTGTCAATGAACTCTGCAATAGTATTAATAAAGAAGGCAGCTGAGAGTGGCGCCAACATAACTGAAGTGTATGTGGACACTGTTGGTCCACCAGAGAAGTACCAAGCAAAGTTATCTGAAATCTTTCCTAATTACAAGATAACTGTGAGTTGATATGATGTATTTTGGCATTTCCAATTCCTCAATATTATTACTATCTCAAGAATTTTATGAAATTGTAAAAAAAAGGACAATGATTTCTTGATGTTAAATTGATAATTATGTACTAAGTTGGGACATACTGTTGGGACTGCAACTGAAATGAACTATCATAAAGAACAACACTCAATCCTAATCAATTATTCCTTAGCTTTCTAAAATCAAGCCAGTAATAGAAACTGGATTGTAAATGTATTAAATACTTTTTTAGGTAGCAAAGAAAGCTGATTCGTTGTACCCCATAGTATCTGCAGCCAGTATCGTGGCAAAGGTAACAAGAGATCATGCCTTGAAGGTATGGAAATTCCTTGAAGGATTGGAAATAGACCAGGCAGGATTTGGAAGTGGATATCCAGGAGGTAAATACAAATAGTTGTAGTACAAACACATCCTTATCCTAATATTATAAATCAGAAAGTGAGTTTGTTTGTTTGTTCTGCTTTCACAATGTAACTTCTAAACCGATTGCTTTGAATTTTTGCAGACGTAAGTTCAAAGTCCGGATTAAATATTAGGGGTACTTTTTATCCCAGAAAAATTTGGTATTTCCGAGGGAAAACAAAAGTATTGGTACAGATGGCGCTGTGTGTATTGGTATATATCACATAGGCTTTTTATTCTTTTGTGACGCGCGCGAAGCCGCGGGTAAAAGCTAGTAAGTAATATAACACATATTTTTGTTATGTTTTAAACAGTTATGTTTTGAGTCCCATACAGAGCCGTATTATCCCAAAAGGCAAGTGCCTAGGGTAACAGGTTATAGAGGAGCACTGCGAAATTTGCATGCCCAATAGCATAAAGAGTGGCACCATAAAAAATTTGGAGCACCTATGAGGTGCTTACCTAAGGTGATTTTTAGGTTTAATATGGCTCTGGTCCCATGTAAGGAGTGAGCCTCAATATCAGTTCATGCTACTGCAGAGATATTTTTGGAAAAAAAATGAAAAAACTACAATAGTATTTTGCTCTCTGGGAATTATAGTTGTTGCTTGGTAATCAGATTTGTGAACCAATTCGACTAATGAGGCATTAAACGTAACTAGCCGGACCACAGTCGACCTACATAGCAAAAACTTTTTTATTTCAGATCCAGTTACAAAAAAGTTTATTCGTGAACAAATAGACCATGTGTTTGGATACCCAATGTTGGTGAGGTTCAGTTGGTCTACAGCTGAACTTATGCTGCAGGAGAAGGCCGCCACCTGCACCTTCGAGGATATAGACGAGCAAGGCTCTAAGAAGTCTAACACTAAATCAATCAGCTCATTTTTTGCTAAACCAGATGAAGACAGACCTAGGAAACGACATAAGTTCTTTGAAGAAAGACATTTGTCTGTTGGTAATCCTTTTGAATGATAATTTAGTGGACATAGGAATAAATAGAAATTTGTTTTAATTTGCTGTTTTTTATCACTGTATGGATTTCCTTTTGGGCTTCTGTTTATCTTAGTAGATTCTTATCAATTTTTATATTTGTATCACATTTGAATTTGGATTATCTTTTTACTAGTTTTTCATTGCAGTTTCACAGTTGTGCACTGTGTAACATTTTAAAAATAGATTTGTCAAACGCGAAAATAACGTGGAATTGTTATACAATGACATTTTCTTTCAAATTCATTTAAACATTCTACACACAGTACTATGTTGTAGCATCCTACGTAGGCATCAAACTATTCTTATTCCGACAGTACATTTAAATTGGCGCCTACGTTAAATCACGACAACCTCAACCAATCAATAAATATTACATGAACACACCTTTTTCACTTGTGCATTTTTGACCTACCTCGGTTGTGTGTTCGTAAACTTGACTGTCGAATACAAGATCTTAGGTTGGGTCGAGACCCGGTACGGGAAAGATAATAATCGCCTGGTTGCAAACTTGAATATGTACTTACTATGATTAAATGAATTTAAATGTACATTTGTTAAAGTGCTTATTTGAAATGATTTCGCAATAGATTTCGCTCTTTAGGGAGAATCTCTGATTGGGGTGGACTTAATTTGGTCCAATTTAACCCCACTAAGACACAAGTCTGCGTTTACCGCTAAGAAACTGCCGTTGGTCGTCTCTCCTCAGTTTCAAAGCACCCCCCTAACTGCCTCAGCCGGTATTGGAATACTTGGTGTCAACATTTCGAGCGACGTCCAGTTTTGCGGTCATTTAGAGGATAAGGCCAAATTAGCCTCGAGGAAGCTTGGTGTGCTCAATAGATCGAGGCAGTATTTCACCCCGACCCACCGCCTGCTTCTATATAAGGCACAGGTGCGGCCCCACATGGAATACTGTTCTCATCTTTGGGCGGGGGCACCCCAGTACCAGCTTCTTCCTCTGGATCGTATTCAGCGGCGTGCCGTTCGGATTGTTGGATGTCCGGATGTTTCAAACCGGCTCGACACTTTGGCAATGCGTAGAGATGTAGCTTCATTGTGCATTTTCTACCGCTTATACCAAGGGGAGTGCTCTGAGGAATTGTTTGACCTGATACCTGCCGCATCTTTTCGCCATCGACCCTCACGACAGCATATGCATCCCCATCATATAGATGGTTGGCAGGCCACAACTGTGCGGTTCTCACGTAGCTTCCTGCCTCGCACAGCAAAACTGTGGAATGATCTGTCGTCGGCGGTATTTCCGAACCGATACGACCTTCAAACCTTCAAGAGAAGAGCGTACTCCTTTTTAAAGGGCCGGCAACGCACCTGTGACTCTTCTGGTGTTGCGGGTGTCCATGGGCGGCGCTGATCGCTTACCATCAGGTGATCCGTCTGCTTGTTTGCCTCCTATTCCATAAAAAAAAAAAAAAAATAGATATAACTATATATGGTATCGTATATGAAGTATTGTTGAATTTTCTGATCCCTAATAACCGCTCAGGGTTGATATTTTGTCAACCATATTGTTCATCCCCTATTTTGCTGGTATTGCTATTGCAACCACGAATATGAAAATGTGCACGACTTAGTAAACTGAAAAGGTCTTTAGTTTCGTTTAACTTACCAAGTGAAAATGACACACGTGTGCATTGCTGATCAGTAGAAATCGGCAACTATTTAAATACAATTTATGCTGTCGTCGTTTGTTTTACCATACAACTTGTAGTTTATCATTTTGGATTCCATCCCAACATGTTCGTATGTCGGAAATGTTGCCAAAAATTCATTGTAACGTGCTTTGAAAGTTAAGTAAAATTGTATAAGTACCAAAATTTTTCTTTTCATTTTTTGAGCACATTAAGCCATTAGAAAGTTCTTTACATCTATGAATTGAATCTAAGACCTTTGTGTTCAGCGGTCAAACAAGAAATGACACAGAAAACATCTTTTTTCTTAGGTGAAAAAAGTATTTAGGTCAATATACACAGACTACAAACACACTTAGGATTATCAAAATACGATTGATGACCAGCGTACCTACTTCAAAAAAAACTACGTTGACATTTTAAGTCTCTTATAAATCCATCGAAATCGCTCGCGAATACACAGCACCTAATAAAAGCAGAGACATAATAGCTGTTTGTTTGACCTGTCGTGTTAATACTAGGTTTGTATATGCAAGCAGTGCATGATGTACTGTAATGAATCGCTACTCTTATTTACCTTGCATTAACCTCTAGCCCAGTCAGTGTACTGAATGAATATATTAATGATATGATAAGCACCTGATAGTATTTATTAGATACATTATGTTGGAACTAAGTAGGAGAAATTGAGTTATTAAGGTCGCAAGTGCGACTGCCGGGCAAGGGGTCTCGGGTTTGATTCGCGGGTCGGGGAAAATATTACTGGGTTTTAAAAAAATCTCAGTAGTAGCACGAAGTCCGGAATTGTGCCCGGTATATGACAATAGGCTCACCCGCTATTACATGGGACTCATAACATAAATAGTGAAAAGTGGGTGTTACATTGTACAGCGGCGTTAAGTGCCGTAATGTGTGCACATCTCTGACTATCCCCTTCAGGGATAAAAGGCGTGATGTTATATTATTATTAAGATAAACTTGCAGTTTGGATGATAATCTTTTTTATTGTAGTTTTTATTTGAAAAACAAACATTTATAATTTCTCTTCTCTAGTCATGTACATAGGGGAGGTTTCTTTTCTAATCGTTTTGCATCAGAATATCACATCACATATTGTGCTGTCGTTTTTGTGATATTATGGGCGATAAAAAGTACAATAAAACTTTCACTGACAAATTGCGGTCTATTAAAGATTTGTTTATGCGATGAAAGGTCCCGATGTTTGGGGAGGCTCATCCAACAAGGCGCGCCGCCGGGGAGCGCTCGGTCTCTAACGTCCATTAGCATGCGGCCCGCGACACGCGCGCACCTACTTACCATGAGCAATGCGGAACGCACTGGGCTCACTCAGAGAATTTAATTGTGTTCCATTATCATATTTAGGTTCTTTTACGGTAAGTCAAAAGTGAAAACTGAATGGAAGTCAACCTCACTTGTCATTCGTTAGTTGCGATCGATGGCGACAACTTCTTTCGCTCGGTACACTGAGGATTAGCTCCAACATGGCTATCTTCAAATATTTTGCGGTCATATTAGCGTTTAGCGCGAGCGTTTCTGCGATTGTTGGACCATCAAACGGAACAAAATCAACATTATCAAAGACTGATACGTATTTAGACGCTTATTCCAAATCTCGCATTGAAGCAGAGAAGGCGAAACAAGGTGTTGTGATAATAACAGCTAAAGATGGTGAGAAAAAGATATCAAACCGTGACGACAGTTACCAGTCTGGATATGATTACTCGCCGCCGTTTTCAAGTGACAGCAGTTTCAGTTCTTCTGCATCATCTGGCTACTCCGGCCCTTCCGCGTCCAACAGCTACTCTCCTTCGCCCAGTTATGGATCTCCAGTGAAGTTTGAACCAGAAATTACTTACAATGCTCCTCCAAACACGTACGGTCCACCTGCGCCAACTTATGGACCTCCGGCACATAGTTATGGGCCCCCGGCTCCGGCTTATGGGCCTCCAGCTCAAACATATGGACCCCCAGTGCAAAGTTACGGACCACCGATTCACAAGCCTTTGCCGCCACCACCAATATACGGCCCGCCCCTAAAGCCATCTTACGGAGTTCCTTACACAGCACCTGCATTAGGATTTTTAGACAAACTGGCTTTCAAATTAGACATTTTGACTATTGCGAAGTTGCTGCTGAAACTTTTGATATTCAAGAAACTTGTGACTATGCTCGCTGTGGTTTGTATGTTACTGGTGATTCCGAAGCTTATTTCATTCAAGAAAAGCCCCGCTGACGTTGGCGGCACTGACGAGGACGAACGAAGCTTTGGTGACAATAAAAGTAAGTAATGTTTGTCTTCTTGTTATCAATGTAATGTTTGTTTTATTGGATACCTAGGCTGAAATTAGGAACGCTAAAAGTACCTTTTATTAAACATTAACTGGACTAACCTTACATCTAAAGTGCCTTATCGATTGATAACCTAAATATAATTACATTAGCAATACCAAGTATTTTTTTAAATATGCCACTTAGCTAGTACCTACCTTTTTTGTTAAAAAATACCTTAACTTTATCTGTTCGTATGACAGTGGTGGAGTTGAAATCAGTGCAACAGTTGGTGGAGCGAGCCATCATCGTGTACGGGCGGCAACAGGCGAACTGTAGCGTCACGTGTCGCGTGCGCAGGGTGGTCGACGATATTTACGAATTTCAACCCTATTTCAGGTGAGTTAAGCTTAAAATCAACTGAATTAAAAAACAGAATACTTATGCCTCAAAATTATCCCGATTTCCTCGTTGATCTAATCACGGTCGTAAACACGATTTCCGAGCCAGGTATAACGGGTCTGATTCCTGTGTTAGCCATGATGTTATCAGACGAACATTTTGGGTTTTCGAATTTCCGCCTAAATAATGTGCAAATCACCACATCTTTCATTTTAGGACTTCTTTGTTGTCATTTTGTATTCATTCATTCATGTTAGTATTAAACAAATAACATCGAAGTACTACATAATAATTAAAATTCGTTTTATAAAGTTTTATTTTCCTTTACATATAATACTCTTAATAGTTAATTTTACTACCTAACGTCCCGGTCCGCTTGCAACGACCTCGGTTTCACTATTGTAAATAAAAAATAATACATGAAAATCTTCCTCCCTGAAATATTCGTTGATTGGAGGAATTTAAATGAAAATTGCTCAGTGTCAAGCACGAATAACTATCGTATTCGTCGTAATATTATCGAACGCGTTTGGCGTTCGGATTTGTGGGTAGCTATTTTATTGTAAAAAGTTATGAACATACATAAATAACTTCACGCCTGTCTCCCATGGGGTAGGCAGAGACTATGGAACGCCAATTACTACGATTCCTACATACCTCTTTCGCTAAGTAAAGTTAAGTTAAGTTATGAACAATACTCACATAAACCACAATCTTCAAATTTTTGAAGTTTTTGACTTTATAACAAAAAGTTAAGGTTGAAAATCTAAGTTTGGCAGAATTTCTCCAGGTCGACCTCATTCCAGGGCGTTCTTTAGTCATCAACTGTCTGAAAATCACTTCGGTGTTGTCATGCGTGGGGATTTCCTGAAAATTTTCCATCTAGAGGTCATAAAAAGCTTCATATGTTTAGTAGTTTAGCGTCTGCATAATCAAAATATACTTTGTTGCAATATGAATAAGTAATGTTTTTTTCAGGGGACAATCTTCATAGTAATCTGGCATCGCAGTGTCAGCAGTTAGCCTGACACCGACAACTGTTACATGGGACTGATAAAGCAGGTGCCATTGAAATTAGTCTGATTCAAGTCTTATATTTATTTAAATTATTATTGTAGATATGTAGTTATTTATTGTGATTATAAGTTAAATAAAATTATTGTTTTTATTGTTGTGTATGCATTTAAAACTGTAGTTTATATGTAGTTACCAAGTACTAATTAATTGGATAGTATATTTTGATGTACATATTTTTTGTAGAGAGGAGTATTTTCGATTTTAACTAATTAGTTCATATTACTTCATGAATCAGCGGAAGTGATGACTTACATATTTGTCGAGAAATATATATTATACTATTGTGTTTTCTACGTTATTCTGTGATTATGTAACTAAAAATTAAAATTTCAGTATCGGAATAACTAGAAAAGCGATTCGCGTATAAATTACTTGAATTGTGCAATATAAACTTTATTTTGGTGAAATTGTACTTTCTCTGTGAAGGAGCTGGGATCAAAGACCGAGACCTCGTGTGTTGACAATGCTACTCACGGTACCGTATGCGTACCGGTACTGAATAGTAATGCCACCGCCGATGCTTCATTGTCTCGGGACAATTAAAGAAAATTAGGTGACGTTAGTACTGCGATTGGTATGCGCAGGATCCGGTGATCGATTTGCAGAGTAGGGAAAGTGGCGTATGAAAGTCCTTGTCCGTATTTGTGGGACAGACTGCTACTGTAAAACTTTTCTTGTAATTGTATATTAAAATAATCGTAAGTACCTAAACGGTAGGCATCTGCTTATTTTTGTATTCATGAATATTCATAAATCGAATTTTTACATATTACAAGTAAAGATTTTTGTGGATTTGTGGCACTTATTTACTACCCAGCTCTTTGGGATAAAGGTCTACGTTTATCTGTATAAAGGTAAGTTATTAAAAAAAATGGTTTATAGGTACGGTCATAAGTACTCTGTTCTTATTTTTCTTTGAAATTATTGTCATTGGGAATAACATGGCAAGCGATGCCGGGACGTCCTTGTATGTTCGTCACTCTGATAAAGGGTAAATTATAAATCTTACACAACAGTAATTAATTAATAATAAACGTAATTCAACCACAAATAAATGAATAATTTGCGGTTAAAGAGATAGTAAAACATTGTGTGATTTATTAAATTTATTTTAAAGGGAAGATCCCTTTTGTGGATAGATTAAGGGCCTTTTTATGAAGTATATGAGCGTGTCAAATAATTCCGAAATCAATTTGAATGAAGATAAACATTTCTTTTTTCATCATCATCTCGTCTACTGCTGAACGTAACCCTGTCCATTTTTTTTTACTTAGATACATAATGCCTAGAAAATGGAATTCCCACAAAAGTCAATCGATTGTTCAAGGAATAATTATGCAACTGATTTTTCCCTCTAAATGTGGTATGATAATGAGGCACTAATTTTAATTTGCAGGTTTAGTTTCTTGGTTTTTCTTTCCCGGTCATTGTTATTTTGAGGAATTCATCTATGTAATAAATTCCAGTAGTACTAGATTACATTGTTACGCCAAAAATGATTCCTAGAAAGATGAACATTAGTAGAGTGGTGTTTCATTAATTACTCTGACTTTATCCTTATTTCAGTTGAATCATCTATATTTAGATTTTTGTGTTCACGAGTAATTTAAACCAATTCACGCAATTGACATGTGCTCAAGAGGGCACTACACTGGCTACCGGCTGCAAGAGATTTGGATGTGGGATTTATTGTCGTCTTAATTTACTAACTCAGACTGATATTCCACAAAGGAATGGATAGGGAACGTTGCTTTGTTTGAATTACAGGGATTTATATAGTTTGTGATTATTTTGTACAATATCTAACCTTTGTTAGATGAAGTTGTTATGTAAGGTCTGAATATGTCGTCGCGTCGTTGACCTAGGTCAGTGACAGACTGGAGACGCGACGATTGCCTTTCTTTAGTAGTGGACTTTTTCGAACTAATGGTGTTGTGGCATGAGGACCGAGGTACATTTTAGAAATCTGTTATTTTTTGTCATCTATATTAGGTCAGGCTCGGTTGCAGGCAAGAGCTATTTAGTCTAGCATAAAATAAAATATAATTTTCCGTTGCTCCATTTATTAATAGTGTTAACCAAACTTTATGTTTCGAGTGGCAAATAACGACAACCTTGCAATTAATCAAGTGTTGACGTGATATGGGCGTCATCATTATATCCTCATTATTTTAGTTTGCCCTAATTAACATTGTGTATTAGTGTTCTCTATTTCACACACGGTTTATTGCCGGTTACATAGATTAATGGTAAGAGAAACCTAGGTATTATGACAATGATAATAGGAAAAAGATTATAGTTAATTTTTTATATATTTTTCAGTTCAGCTCACTTGTGCAGGTCTACAAGTGAACCTTTTACTAATTTAGTGACCAATGAGTACAAAATATTTAAATTCGTACAAGTATGTGTAAAATATTCACGTAAATTAACCTCTTAATAAAAATGGTTACAGTTACTAGTACAACTACTAATGGCATAGAGACTTGTAGTAAAGATATTGGTGTTTAATATGATCCTATATTCATATAAATAAAGGAAGTATTGCGGTTCCCTCGTAAAACTAGTTATATTAACTACTCTCCGGGTCCAACTTGAGAGGATTAACATAGAAGATAAGAAATGTGTCCGCTATTCCTATTTTAATTGCAAGGAAACGATAACATTTATTATTATAATAAGTACTTAATTGCTGTTTCTATGTATTCAAGCTGCATTCTCTTGAATATTTATTTAGATATTTCTAGCTATCATATGGTACATATCTGTGAGCCTAATTTCACTTTAATCAGTCCAGTCGTTACGAGTGGGTGCTATAACATTCAACAAAATTCTATTGGTTGTTAGGATTAGTATGACGAAGGCAAGGATGGATAATGATTATAATCCTTAACTAAATGCATATGAAAGTTTAATAAGGACGGGGTCACAGAGGGGCACGAATGCGACAACCGACATGCTGGTGCGACAATGAACTTGGCGGAAGCACTTGTCACGCTCGCAGCGGCGAACAATGCCCCATGAAAACAGATAATAGCAATTAACTATTCTATGGATAGAAACTAGAACAACACAAGTTTAGAATCCAATACCGTAAGTTTTATTTCTTTGAACGCAGACTAGAAATTAAAATGGGGTCACGCTTAGTGACATTGCAATTTGGCGAATATTGGGAATACCTGTGCATTTACTATGAATTTTGTACGGATGAGACCCGTTTCTAATAAATGAAAGATTCTAGTCACTCGTATCTAGTATGGTAACTATGCTTAGGTATTTATAATAAAATATTCTACAATTATAAGGGAATTAACAATAGTTTAATCAGTAAGAAAACATTCAAGTAATGTACACAATGACGACGTTGTGATGCAATGATAAAAGGACAATAATGAGTATGCCAGTAAGCCGTATGAGTGGAGATGCTCTATTTATTCCATTGTATCAATGGAGGCAGGATGGGCCGGTCCGTGTTTGTTGGTGGCTGAGTCAAGTGCAGGAGCATTCGCCTGGAACGCTCAGTGGCTCACTGTGGAATCTGCACGTGCCCTCGCCACACGTGTGCCTTGACGCACCATAACATCGCAGAGACTGTGTAAACGTTCTCAGTGAATGTACTCGATAATATAATAGCCAGCCCTAATCACTGTGATAACGCGACGTTTATTGGTGATCAGTGACATTTTAATAATGAAAATATCTTCAATTCAAAAGCTCTAAGTAAGTTATTATGATTATTATGTCATTTTCTTTTGTTTTCCTTTCTTTGTGCTTTCGTTTATGAATTCGACGTCAAGTTCATTTGTGTTAGGTAAAGCCCTTATTTTGCAATGCCATCAGAATATTAAAAAAAAAGAAATGGCACACAATGGTTTGTTTCACATAAATTTACTAGTACCCTAAACAGTAGAAATACTCCTTATATTTATGGTGTTCTACGTAAAGTTGATTAGAATTTCGAAACGCGTACAAGTAAGACCTACATATTCACCGGCGAGAATAAAATTACGTAATGACGGATAACGTTATACCGTATGCTTTAACACAATAGTCTGTCTCGAGCTTCCGATACGGCTTTGTTGAGGGATTTGTGTAATTTCAAAATACGTAAACTCTGAAGTGCCACATATTTTTTCGATGTCGCATCGAATTTATCTCGGTACTCTCTTACGATAGATACCTACATGATATCTGTTATCAAGATACCTCAGTCAGCATTGTTTGTCTAAAACGAATGTTATTGTCAAACACGCTGTGTAACCAACAATAGCTCCTGTAAACTTTAATCAAATTCAGTATTCATTCAAATAAAACGTTTGTATTGATCAGTTACAAATAACTCGTAGTGACCGTACGTTGAAAGGGATCTATGTGCGTATGTGAGTACTATTTTTAATTTTGTTTAGATAGTATGCAGACGAACATTTAGGCATTGCCTATAATAATAGACAGATTCGATAATGTAACATTTAAATAAAAATCTTATATATATTTAAATAACAGACATAATAGCTTAATTCGCACTAACAAAGGATAGTTTCATCGTTGTTGAATGATCTACTTAATTTTTAAGTAGATGCTCTACTTGTGAGTATCTAGTAAAAAAGTCTGCCTTGAAATATGTATTGCCAAACAAATGTGTTTGGTTAGTCGTTATCAAGATACTACGATAAAGATTCGATAGTTCCGACAATGTTCCTGTACTTTGTATAATGACTTACGTACCGGTGATAGGATGTAAAGGTTAACTGGGTAGGTACCTAGGCATGTTTTCGGAAGGACGTTAGAAATCGCGGTTGGCACTTCCTCTCAAATAGGCACCTATTTAGATACGTACTTAGGTACAGTCATTACTTGTTACTGTTAGTACCTGCTATCACGCAGAAATTGTTATTGTTAAAACTAAAACAATTGGCTATGGCTAGATCTCTTTTCTTTGTGTATTTATAACAGTCTATATCAAAACTAAATCTCATTATCTTTATTAAAAGTAACAATAGTATCAAAATGTGAGATTTCCTTAACCTTCTTTATTATCTACTTCTGGTAAGTTCTATTGTCTTGCTGTTTCCTAAAAGTGCCTAGAGCTAGAGTGCTTTAGTAGAAAATAAAAATATTGGGTCATTATGGAACTTGGAAGGGCTTCTACATATTTAATTAGGAGCTGTTGATTAACTAGGCCACTAATTGGAGGGACGTCGAAATGCGAAGACCTTTCGTGACTGTGCTAATTATAATGTAAATGTTTCCTCAGATAGTCATATAGGTACGATTAAAAGGAAACGATTTTTTATGATTCTACATAGGTATTCTTGTTTTGTTGCAGAACAATGCAGTTTGCTGAACAGTATTAGCTGCATGAGAATTACCAAAGACATTGCCAAATAAAGTAGTACAGATTAAAATAAGTTTATCTAATTACGTCAAAATGCCAGAAATAGGGCCGATGATGCGCGCACTCGAGCTGCAGAGGCTGATAGAGGACAAAGTGGCCGAATGGCGCGAAAGGTCAGCGAGGGTCGCCGGAGCAACCGTAGCCGACGCTTATCAACAGCCACTCAACTTCAAACGACACACATATAGACGTAAGAACAACGCTGAAATAAACAGAATTATCGCAAAGTACTCAAAGCCCACTAAGAGAGCAGACGAACCCTATTCGATAGCGCGTGTCACTTCGGAAACGTCCCCAAAACGCCCACCGAGATCTAAGAAATTGACAAACACAAAAGTGTTGTCCAAAAGTGAAGATAATCTGGCAAGCATCGGCGAAATGGAGGTCGAAACGGAACCAAAACAAGAAACGAAGTCTTACTTCACACTATCCAAGTACAACACCAAAAGTTGTGAAGATGTCACAGCGTTCGTTGATATACATCATCATGTGAAAAGTAAAAATTTCGAACAGAATAGTATTTTAAATGCCAAAACAGTCGTGCCAAACCGAAGACCTAAGCTGCATAGCATTTGTGAAGGTGTTACGGACATTTCGGAGTTCTCGGACAGTGGTTTAGAATGTGGTGATACGTCTTTTGTTACATCAACGCCTCTGTCTAAAAGAAAAACGTGTCCTCCTGGTGGATCAGTGTCAACATTAAATTTTGAAAGGGTTACCAAAAAACTCAACAGTGTTAGTGAGATGCGAAAAGGTGTATCTGAACCGAATATCCTTATTGCAGATGCTAGTGAAAGTGGAAGTTCAAAGACTATTGATTTTAGAAAGCGCTGGAAAATGTTAAAGCCACCTTTTAAAAAAGGGGCTTTCGATTGTTTACTGTTATGGCGTGGGAAGAAACAAAACCCAACGACAGAGAACAACACACGGAGGTGAGTCGACATATTTATTTTATCTAACGCTAATAGAGGTATAATTAAGATATATCTTATAAAAACTGGTGGATATTTTTATCTGTTAAAATACAATAATATCATATTCAGTTTATTAATTTATTATTTGCGCAGTTTAAACATTACGAAAAGGTTGGTTGACCTTAACGTGAAGTGATACCAGTAACACGTAATTCAGTTAAGTATAAATAGCCAGCTATTTATACTTAACTGAATTACGTGTTATTAAAGCATATGCCTTAAAATATAATCTACATGATATCGTGAAACTAAGGCATATAAGATTCGAGAATGACGAAGTTCAAGGGAAGAGAGAAAAAAAGAAGTAAATACTAAGTGAGATCTATCGAGGCGATTAGTTAGTATGTTAAACTATGTATTTATCTAAGTAGTTATATCATAAATACACAAGTACCCACTCAACGTCCGGAGCTTGCTCGCCCTATAAGAACAGGCGTAATTTTATACCTCTAGAACATCTTTATCAGACACATGTTTTAATTGATTCCTTGTAATGCGATATGTCGAGAACAGTTTGTAGATTACCAGGTCGCTAGATCGCAAAATATGTGCCGTTGTTTATTTATTGAAACGTGACATATGAAGTCATATGTAACGTGTGAGAGCAAAACAAATACTTAGTAGTAATTAAAATAGATTGAATTTACATTGACGTTATTTATCTGAACATGTGTATTTATAAACAGTACAAAATTATTATATGAGCTTATTGAAGAAATCTTTACAATGAAATATATCACTCATATAGATTTAAAACTCTTCTAACCATTTTATACTATGTAAATTATGCTACCATCCATCCATTATTCACAAAATAAATATTAATGAAAAAATTATGTGCTTATAAAAATAAAAAAAAAGTGTAATTCCATTTTTCCTTTTTTTTTGAGGGGGTAAATGCTAGTCCGTTGGGACTTCTATTTCGAGTCGGGGTCCCGGTAACCCGTTATACGGTCCACAGGTCTGAGATATCAGCCCTACTCGGCCTCATCTGTTGCAGTCAATGAATTTTTACCCAAATCAAGTTGCAGGAAAATAGTACTTAGTTTTTTGTAAAAGGTGCTGATATAGGGAATGATAATACACTAGTTATATTAAAAGAAAAACTCTTTATTAGTAGTAGCAAAAGGATATTGATAGTTAGTGTTGCAAGAAGTTTCCACTTTATTTCAATTGGATTGACTTACATAATTGCAGTAAAATATTGCATTGTTGCAGTAGTTTACTGTTATATTGCAATTATGCAAGAACATACAAATATGTTAAATTCTATTTATAATTTAGGGATCGTAGGTTAAGCAATTAATCATTTATGCATACTTACGTAATATTGTCCCGATCTCAAGTAGCTTGAGATATAAGCAGGAAGAAGAGAATACCAGTACCAGGTTCTCAGTGGTATTATCTCCCCATTGCTAGCGTATATCTTTTTCCATTATTCACTGCCAATAACTATAGTTGAGTAATTTTATTTACTAAACTTGATCTCTCATAGAATTCATCATGTATAATTCCCAAAGAACTGAGAGAATACAATGAAAGTTACTAACGCCTCTAGCGGTATACGGAGGAAAGAATTAATGCTGAATTAAACATACATTAGTTTTGAGCAATCTCGGCAGATGGCGCTGTGCGGTCGATAAACTACTATTTAGGGATTTCCGGAGGAGAACTGATCAATATTTTTATTATAACATATATTCCTGAATTATAATGAGTGTAAATAATTATATCAGACAGAAATTCCCAAAGGTTTAAAGGGAATTCTGTACCTAATGTAGTGTGGGGAATTTAGAATATTAAGTACATATTTTTGCACCTGATTTCAATTTCAGCTTCTGAATCAATATCACGATTTTTTCAACGATATATTTAGTTGAGACTGCACCTACACCTGGAGACATTCCATTCAAAATAGTCTTTCTAGGTTATCGATTGTCAGACTTTCATCTGAGTTATATGTAAAACTTTTTGAATTTATTACGCTGATTGTTGGTACTAACTATAGGTGTGACTCTCGTATTTCTGCATAATATTGTCATCAGTCAAATTAGTAAATGTTACAAAAAACATCATTATCTAAAACATGTAGTGTGGTCGGTGAGTAATCTCCCGACCTTGGGTTTGGTCATCCATACAATTGTGAACAGGTACTCGTATACATGTTGTAGTTACTGCGGCCGTGAGGTTGTGTAATATTAAAGTGCGTTCAAGTAACAACATTGTTATAAGTATTTCATAGCATTTCTTATATACCTTCTGTGCGTAGAATAAAATCGATAAAGTTTCCGAATTCAAATCAATAATTTTTTATAATAATTTGAAATGATTTCTGGGACATCATACTTATTAGCAATTTTGTTTAAAAATAATAGTTAACTATTTCGTCCTATGAATGTTTTAGATGAGTTCGTGTGTTTCTAATATAGAAATAGATAGACCACAAAATACATAACTCTCTAGATTCTAGTCTAAGCTTATTATCTAGCAACAGCTGCATATGATATGGAGACTGTTCCACAAGAACGCGGTCGTAATGCACACTCGGTCTCACCAGTATCTTGATAAACATCTTATTATAATTACTCATGTCTACCTAAGAAAGAATCATTGTGTGTGTATGCAACTGTACTGCTACTGAATGACTGTTCTTTGTCCAAGTTCATCTAGCAACTGCACATTTTATCACTAAAAGAAGATACAGATTACTCATTTCATTTTAATGACTTCCTTTGAAAACTGGCTAGTCCATTACTTGGAAAATTGCGGGACTGACTTCTTACTTATTTATAGTTTCTTGTACGATTAATGTTTACTTTACGGTATGATAACAAGGTGCAAGTTACCAGTTACTATATTCATCTTATTTTTTTCGACCCGTTTATTTCCGTCAGATGGGCTTTTATAAATATGGTGAATAAAGGGAATAATCACGTTCAATTTAAGTTACTGAGACTTTTATAACTACATACTTTAATTCATTATTAACTTGGTTGTGTACAATCATCCTTATTTACTGGACATCATAAAAAAATAATTAAAAATAAGTCATCAACCGTCGGAAACATTACGGAAAATTGTGTTGCCGCGACTTACTTAATGAAGTCGATAAATAATGGGAATTCTTTATTTATCATTTTGTAGTTACCTAATATTTATTATTTACCCCTTTAATTCCAGAAACAACAGTCACGTACTTTGTATTTAATTCATACCTTTATATGTTTTAATTATATAATTGAGGATAAAAGTAGTTGTAAATCCTCAACGGATTTAAAGTGGGTACTTATGCTTTATAAGTTTCATAATCATTCCAAGAACACAACGTACGGTCTCGCCACGGAACAACAATGACAGCAATTCTGCCAAATGCAAATTATTATCTACACGAAGTGCACATAGGTACACCAACTGTTCAAATGATGATGTACGTCCTTATTGTTGGGCTGTTGACACACATTATGTATCATTACGTCTATTCTTTGCCTATCCTAAGAGGCTACGGAAGTCTGTACAAATTGTCATTACACAATTTGTGGTTCTTGGCTCCTAGTTAGAAAAGAACGATGGCATCCATGTTTAATCCCTTTAAAAAGACTCATACAATTTTAATTAATATGCACCTAATTATTATAAGCAACAGTTGTTTATGTGTATGAAAGTTTTTTTTTTTTTATACTTTATAGGTCGACGTTTAACCACCATCTCGCCTGATGGTAAGCGATGATGTGGCCGACGATGGAGCACGCCTACCTATGACCAACCTGTTCACTCGGGACTTGAAGACACCCAAGTCATATTTGACGGGAAACACAGCCTCTGGCAAGGAATTCCATTCCTTAGCGGTACGCATGAGGAAGCTTGACGCGAAACGCTTCGTTCGAATGGGTGGAATGTCCACCATATAAGGGTGGCGTCCCGCCGTTCGTCTGGTGGTACGGTGGTGAAATGGACTAGGGGGAATAAGTTTGTGCAATTCCCACGCACACTCACCGAAATGTATCCGATAGAAGACCGAAAGGCTTGCGATTTTGCGCCTATGTTCGAGGCTTTGTAGCCGAGCCTCCACAAGCGAATCGTCATTGATGAGCTTCTTGGCACGCCTCTCGATGGATTCGAGGGCTTCTAACTGGTATTTCGCTGAGCCATCCCAAAGATGAGAGCAGTACTCCATACAAGACCGAACTTGTGTTTGGTAAAGAGTGAGCAACTGCTCCGGCGTGAAGTACCGTCTCACCCTCGACAGGACACCCAACTTTCTACCAGCCAGTTGCGCCTTTGTCTCGATATACGAGCCAAAATTGAGAGTGGGCGACAGAGTTACGCCGAGAAGCTCGAGACGGTCACCCATCGGAACGGACACACCCCGGAAAGTAGGAGTCAGTGGGAACCGACTCCGTTTAGCGGAAAACAGACACGCCTGGGTTTTGCTGGCATTGAACCTGACCAGATTGGCGTCACCCCAATCGGAGACCGCCTGCAAGGTTCGCGCATCGGACACATACCTCTCAACAACGGTGCTGTCATCTGCGTACCCAAAGATACCGGGCTGGAGCAGGTCATTAATATGCAACAGAAAAAGTGTTGCTGAGAGTACTGACCCCTGAGGAACCCCGGCATTAATACCAAGTGGATTGGATGAGCAGCCGTCAATGACCACACGGATGGATCGATCCCTCAGGAAGTCTGTTATCCATCTGCACAAACCAGTGGGGAGTCCATATGCGGGAAGCTTGCCAACAAGACTATCGTGCCAGACCCTGTCGAAGGCCTTCGAGACATCGAGGGATACGGCTAACGCTTCCCCGTGATTCTCGATGGCCTCGCTCCAGATGTGGGTGGCATATGCAAGAAGGTCCCCAGTAGATCGGTTTCGGCGAAATCCGTATTGCTGATCACTAAGGAGATCGTTACCTTCAAGGTATGCCAGGAGCCTGTTATTCAGTACACGTTCCATACTCTTACAGAGTATGGACGTGACCGAGATAGGTCTATAGTTGTTAGGGTCGGCACGACTACCTTTTTTAGGCACAGGTTGCACGTTGGCCAGCTTCCATGCTTTCGGCACTTGACCAGTCTCCAAAGATAGGCGAAACAGACGTGTGAGGATTGGAGCTAACTCAGGTGCACAAGTTTTCAGTACTATGGCCGGGATTCCATCGGGACCACTGGCTTTGTTCACGTCCAGGTTGCGCAACGTTCTGCAGACCTCCTTCTGTCGAATGCGAATGTCCGACATGTTAGTCTCGCATACTTGGTGTATTTTTTTTTTTTTTTTTTTAAGGGGGGAAAATCATCGAATGACTTCTCCCGCCTGGGTGAGGCGGGAGGGAGTGTCAGACTCTTACTGACTAAAAACCACCCCGTTCCTTCTCCTGCACGTCGAGCCGGAGCCCCGGTTACCCGTTAGGTTCTCCGCGACTCCGAATCGGCATCGGCCGTATTGGGCCCCATCTGTGGTGGTCTGATGGCTCTTTGAGGCGCGCGTGGAACGCGACGCGCCGTACGCTCGGGTCTGTTTCTGGTCGGACGGGGAGCCACCCATGCTCGCCGTCCGCAGGCCCGCGCTTACGGTGGCCGGAGATCGTCTCGCGATCCCCGACGCCCGGTGTGTCCTTCGCGATGGCTGGGTTGCGAGGAGGCAGCGCTTCGCTGCCTCACGCGTCCCGCCTCCTCCTTAGCTAGCATGACTGCTTCGCAAAAGGAGGAGACGGCATCCCAGTCCCCCTCGCTCCGCATCATGGCCTGCACTAGGCCCGGACGCGAGAGGATACTTGGTGTATAGAGGGTGGTGAAGCGCCATCAGCATCAAGACGCGAAGACTCCGAAAAAAGAGAGGCGAATAAGTTCGCTTTCTCCATTGCGGTGTAAGCCAGCGTCCCATCAGACCGCAGTAGTGGTGGGAGTGAGGGGCGACAGAAGTTCGATTCCACCGACTTGGCCAGGGACCAAAAAGCCTTACTACCCGTTGGGTAAGAAGCAAGTTTGGCCCCTATTCGGCCGATGTGTTTGAACCGAGCTTCGCGCAGTGCCTTTTTATATGACTTGGCGGCCCGGTTGAAAGCTCTCTTCCTTTGAAGTATATCATCAGTCCTATGGGACCTGGCGTCCGCCCATGCCATATATGCAGCATGCTTTAATGCCTCTGTTTGTCTGCAGTTGGCATCAAACCATGGGCGAAAGCCACCGACGGATGTCGCGTCCGAGAATGGAACGTAATATTCCATGCCCTGACGCAACACCCCCGTTACGGCATCTGCACAAGCTGACGGATCATCGGAAGAGAAGCAAACAGGCCGCCATGGATAAGATGCAAAAAAGGATCGCATTCCATCCCAATCTGCTGACTTGTATCGCCACATCCGTCGTGGTTCCCCAGGGCTAGAATCAGGTGGGGAGTGTGTAGATACAGATTTCACCAGACAGTGATCAGAGCTACCTAAAGGTGATGAGACTGATACCGAGTAGTGGTCTGGATTAGTTGTCAGCAGAAGGTCAAGGCAGTTGGCTGTATGCGTATCCACATCGGGCACCCTTGTGGCTTCCTGGACCAGCTGGCTGAAAGTTAATTAATACATTTACCTGTTATTAAACTGTCAAACACCAAGCGGTCACCGGTGACCGCAACCTATTGTTCTATAATTGTGTCTACAAAACCGGTACTCGACGAGTTAAAGAGCCGAATGGATGACGTATATTCCCGAAAGCATAGGTACACGTAAGCTATTACAGAACATTATTATACATTCGGCTTAAAATTAATTACATAAAATTAATTAATAATGTATTGCTTTATTGCCTGGTCTTAAGTCTGTCCAGTGCAAAAAGTAAATGATTCCAGGTACAGTAATAACAGCATTTCATAGGATAAACAACAGTTTATCCGATCACCATCGTACTGTACTTAAAGACACTTTATTAACAAGTTTACAGTGTTAACGCCTTAGTTGTTAACGCCCTCGGGAAGAGTACCTACGTAGGTAATAGTTGTGCCTTATAAGAAAATACAAGTTCTATTCAGGAGCAAGAAAATGACTTCATTAACTGGTTACCCATAAAGATGACGCAGGTTCTCTCAGTTTTCCAAGTGATTAGCTAATTTTAATGATAAATTACTTGTTCTCACTCAGTTTTTCAGAAGTCATGTTAGCTTTCAGCTTAGGGGCTTACGCTATCTATGGCAGTTCAAGGCTGGCAAGTGGTTCCGTAGCTTGAAATATGTTCTTACCGTGTTCCAACAAAAGATTCTTGAAATGTATTTAGTTAGTATTTTTAAATTTTGCGTGTAATACCTAAATACAATAACGCTACATTTTTTTTAGTTGATACAACAATTTATATAAATGAGATAGCGTGATACCTAACCTTCATCTAATCTAACTTATCGGCGTGTGAAATTGTAAATAGTGCCTATATTAAAACTATGTATTTACTTTCTCATATTTATTTTTTATTTTATTTATTTTTTAGCAAACATTGGTAGATGAATGCTTCAAGAATTCTGCACCAATTTATTTTCCAACTTCGTTCGTAAAATAAATCCTACTATAGGTAACTATAATAATAAATGCGTAATATAGTGTTTATTTGTTTATTACTCCGTCAAAACCGCTAAATGGGATGAAATCTGGAAGTGGGTGAGATTGGGAACATGGGTAGATTATGGTTGGGAATAGCACATAGGCTACTTTTTATTCCACGTCAACGCGGGTGAAGCCATTGACACAAGCATAGATCTAAGCAAGATGACCATCGTTGAATGTAGATGAAAGGAAGGAGGTATGAATATGGTACAGAATCACGTCATTTGGCATTTTATTGCAAGGGAGACAGGCGCGATGATATAAGTGTGTGTATGGAAGTATGTGAATTCAAATAAAGTTATAAAGATTCCACTTCAATATTCTCATACAGATTAAGCAATATACCTTATTGTACCATTGCGGCGCTAAATGGAATTGCTTCATTAGGTCCATTGTGTGACTTTCGGATACATACAGAAGTAATCTACGTGTGCTTACCCATATTTAGGTGGCAAAAATCACTTAATCATACCTACTAATTGAAATGATACGTGCTATTTCGGACTTCATAACTACGTAAATTAATACGGTAATGAAAATACGGGTTTTCTGCTAAAGATAAAATATTCCCCGACAAGGTAATTACCGCACCTGCAGAACTGTGCAAAAATCAAGTGTTAAACCACAATCTTGATATTAAACTGTCAAATACCAAGCGGTCACCGGTGACCGCAACCTATTGTTCTATAATTGTGTCTACTAAACCGGTACTCGACGAGTTAATAACTCCATTGTTACAAGGGTTTTGTTGTTGCGTAACAATTATATTAATTATAGAGTAAAAAACTGGATTAGGAAAATCCTACTTCCAGTTTTCTTAAATGCTCTGCCATCTTTATATCTTTTGCTTAGTTCCGTATGAAGTTACAACAAAAATTAGTTATCTTCTTACATTTTTGATGTTCCTATATCACTATCTAACTACCAATTAAATATTGTGTGTAGTTTTTATAGTAACAATAATATTAGATAAATTTTAATGATTTAGCTTGACTACTACGTTAGAAGCAACAACAATTAAAATTATTACGCGAAATATTTTCTACGTATTAAAACTCGCTTCGCGGGATTTTTTTGGAAAACACAAAAACTTTTGACGTGAGAATGAACCGAAGAACGTGTTAGCTATTTAACAATTGAACATAAAAAAAATGGTATTCATATAACAACCTTGGAACTCTAAAAAACTGGAGTAGGTAAACCTCAATGAAACAAAGCTTGCTGGTATGCAGTGCGGACAGACAGTCACCGACACTTCGTGCTGAAACACATAACAACACAGCCTGAAAATCGTTACCTACATACGTACGTGCGCGACAGAAAAACTTTTTCCTCGTAATATTTTTGTGAAATAATATATTTATTCGTTCATAAATTAAACTTTACATTTGTAATGTGGTGATGGGACAAGGATGTTTACTTAAAGTGTAATTAAAATAACAAAGAGTGAAACTTGTGAAAATGCATGGGAAAAAATTGGAAGATCCCTGGACTTTCGTGTACAGGAAGTTGCAAGAGAAAGAAATTATAAGCAGAACAAAGTGAGATTTGTTGATTATTTATTGCTTAAATATTCACAGTTTTATTTACTGAGGATAATAATATCTACACCTGATGTTATTGATACTATTAATAGAATGTTTAGTGGTGATATTATTTGGTTTTTTATCCTGTATTTGTGCTTAACTGCAGTAATTCTATTGTGCGCTAGAGAAGTATATTTCTCTAGCGCACAATAAAAAAGAAATACCTAAATTATACTCAAAAGGTAGTTAGATGTTATTTTGGGCATTGTAATATAAGGAATGGAATTCCTTGCCAGAGGCTGTGTTTCCCGTCAAATATGACTTGGGTGTCTTCAAGTCCCGAGTGAACAGGTTGCTCATAGGTAGGCGACGGCGTGCTCCATCGTCGACCACATCATCGCTTACCATCAGGCGAGATGGTGGTCAAACGTCGACCTATAAAGTATTAAAAAAAAATATATATAATATTTCATATCATGTAATAAAAGGGTGGGTCATTTCAAAAACTGTGTTATGTCTGTTTGTGTGTGTTTTAATTTACTTATTCGAAATTCTAGATCTGATACCTAGTGAAGCTCAAAAATAATTCTACTTTCTTTAGTCATATTGCTACGGTACCTATCTAGGCCAATAAATAGACTTCGTACCTAGAATGACAGTTATCATCTTGCATTTTAAGACTTTTATGTTATTTTTCCAAACCAACATCCTACTACTAGCCACTCGTGTATTTCTTTCTTAAATGAATGTTGCGCTTCAACACTTACGAATATTAGAAATAGATAAACATGTAGTTGCCAATGAAAACATAAGTAGCAAAAAATTTAGATTAAATTATGCAATTGTCAGCTCAATTACACGAAAAGTTTTGTCTGCGGACGTGGATGCTGTTTTTCTGTTCATATTGTTTATGTAGATATACTTATATTAATATTTTTTCCTGATTTCCAAAGTAGGTACAATAGAAACATTACACCGATTGTTTTTCCCGTTACTATCCCATCATACCTGTCATTTATACCTGTTAGGTTATTCAATTCCACGTTTCTTACCTAAGCAAGGTAGGTACCTTGCTTAGGTAAGAAACAGTGTAATATATTGTATCATATTACACTGTTTCTGTTTTATATTCATAAAGGGCTGGTTGAAGATACTCATATCTATTAAATGTAACATCTAGACACCTTTCGCGCGAATGTTCGCGTTCTGTGTAATAGCAAGATTATTCAATAATCCAAAGCTTTGATTTCGACATATAAAGAGAACTACACAGACGTCCAATATGGACAATAAAATTATTACCTACGTAAATACCGTTACAATTCTTTCTCTGTTTATCATATCTAGTTACCACGACATCTATGTTATAATAATCTAGCCGTGGACTAGAATTACTTAAAGTAAGTCTTAATTATTCTTCAGACATTATTTGCGTGTTTTCCAGACAATTCATGTTTACATCTACATCATAAGAATAAATGAAAATCCCGTTAGCGTCAAGCTACAGACAACAACATGAAGCATGATGTGATGAGTAAGGAATGTAAAATTATTGTTGTTGGGAACAAAATATCTAGTATTAACTGTCCACTGCTGAGTTAAAATGTTTAGATAAACTTAGAAAAAATCACATTGGTAGGTACTTGTCAGGTTTCGGACCCTCATGCCCGAGTGGCGTGCGGTTCACACCCGTTGTATCTAGAAATTCAAAGTCATTCTTTGTTTGATTAGTAATTGTTCGTTAAAAACAACAAGTCTTTAATTAAGACTTCTCAGAAACAATTCAATATTTAGCGTAGGCCTCATGTTTGACATGACCTTAACCTTTCTATAGCGGGCAGAAAAATAGTGCTATGGTTTTGGCTCATTGCCCGAGCTATCGTTGTCTGGGCTTTTATACGATCGATCGTGAGTCGTGACTCGCTAAGCTCTGCCTATTTGACGCCATATTTAGTTCAGTCTAAGGATCCGCCCTTAATAATGGCTCTATTATAATATGATTATTCATTACTCTATTATTAGGCAAGTCTTATGACTTGCCTAATAATAGTTGTATAATTCGCATACTTTGAGTTCAGTATTTATCGATTGCTGAATATTCAATGAGAAGAAAAACACATCTTATTATCTTACCTGCCTATTTTAATCAAATGACCCCTTGTTTAGTGGCATAATTTATGACACCGATGTATACATACTGTTTACAGTTACTTCTGTCTACTAGCTTTCCTCATAGCCTTATTAGCTAGTTTCCCTTACAGCCTTGTTGTCGTTTACCCAGGTACCTATTGTTTCATCTTAATATTTTGTACTTTAGATTAAACGCATATTATTATCATGATAATTACCTGACGACATCCTGTATGAGTAATATAGTGCAAACAAATGAAGCTTGTGACGAACGTTGAGACACAAACAAAGACTGGCAATCGTTTAAACAAGTCTTTCAGTCTTTGCGTAGGGGTTTATGACCCGGGAATTGTTCAATTAGATTGAGGGCAATCCATGTATTTAGTGTATAACAATAAAATAAATAGTTATTGAATTACATTGTACATTTAATAGCTTTCTATACTAAGTAGTAGTAAATGTATAAGTACGCATCGTGTTTTCTTACCAGCTATTAATTACTTAATAGTTTAATGAACGACTTTTCCTAAGCATACGAGTAAAGCGTTCCTGAATTTCATTTAGCCTGTTTACCTAAACAAGTATATTTGAATCCGTCATTCAAACTCGAGCGAGACCGAAAAGCTACAATAAAAAACTAGTAACTAGCTAGATCAATGAGAATGATCAACGTGTTTCGTAGGTATGATGAGATGAGTAAAAAGCATAGCTATGGCCGGCTTAGTAGATCCATTAATTATAAAAATTATTACCTTATTTTTGTGCAAATTGTGTAAATACTCATAGGTAGTAATAAAAACAAACCAAACAAACCAAGTGCGCATTTCGGGTTATACCTAGGTAGGTAATAACATGAAAAACATGTGTTGCGGTGATTTTGACTCACTCGAATTTTTTATGACTTTTAATCCTGTAGCATGTGGTAAGAATTCAGGATTTCCTTAAAAAAATACGTTTCAATTGAATTGGCAGCGTAGGCACGGCAATTAATTCCCATTAGTCACCATTATGGGCTCTTACCGTTCTTAGTTACAATACCTACAAGTTCTAACGCTCCGTTTGACTATTGGTCAAGTTTTAGTCGAAATTACTTTTTATTTTTCATATGTACTACTTACTTATGTACTTTAAGTAGTAAAGTAATGTGACTGGGCCTCGGGCCCTACGTACGAAAACTGTATTTTCAAACAATGGAAAAATAATTCAAATTTAAGAGACGCCCTTTTTTTTCTGAACATTTACGATCAAAACATTAAGAACTTTAGTTCGGTACCTCTCACAAAGTTCGTGGACCGTAAAGCCTGTAGAGCCTACTTATAACCTTGAGCTTGAACGCGACCTCGCTGCGGTGTTTGGCTCAGAATTTGATAGAACATTGCGTCATTCACAGTTTGCTTAGAAATCACTATCAGACTTTAACTAGAGCGATAATGTATTCGCTAATAAGAATATAATGAACGGATTTTACCTATTACCAATTTTTATAAAAAAAAAATTATAAAAAAATTGGTAATAGATATGTTGGTGACAAAGATGTCTGGTCTGTCTGTGTTTGTTGTAGAATATGTTACACCCACAGAGATAATAACTGCAGCTGCAGGCTCTGTATATCGGCTACAGGTTATCTTCCGGTACAGTTATTGTAGCTAAAATGTATTTACATGTCTAATTTCTATCAACAGGTACCTTACTTACCTACTTATTATTAACGGTTTAAAGATTTTGACTTTTAACTCTATTTTAGTCAAATAAACTTAAATAGTTGTCTTGTAGGTGAGTAAAATTTAAATTAAACAAATCACATGTGTCCCATCAGCAGCTGTAGCCAAATACCATTTAGCGCTTGTCTACATGTAGAATAGAAAACCAAATTATATGGAATTAACGTAAATTTTGACACTTGTCGGTGTCGTCCCCATACATTTAGTTTTCTACTCTCTCTGTAAAATGGCGTTTGGCTAAAGGCACTGGTAACGTATACTTATTTGAGTAATACTTTCTGTTGAAATAAACCCTAATTAATGACTTTGTTAGCAAGCGACCATTACCTCCTTACGTAATGTAAGGATCAACATATCTATCAACAGGTGTGACCTGTTTGTTGATAACACTTGAAACCTTGTCTTTTAACCATATTCACTAGTTGACACACGAACTTGGTAGGTAGATCTATTGTTTAACAATAATTAGGTAGGTACCTATGGAATGAGAAATCACAAGGCGTTTGTGTCAAATGATCTTTGTCTTGAGGAAAATTAATTGGTAGGTACTTACTTAGGTAACTACAATTTTATTAGAAGCATTCAGGTCGCAGCCTTAAGAGATAAGTAGTTAAGTACTTATTTAGGTAGTTAATAATGAGAAGTAGGATACTACTGAAAAATAGTATTCTTTACTGTTGATACCTATCATAGATACCTAATAATTTCTATGGTATTTACCACGCAATTTTCCAGATTTCGATTTGAGACTTACTTAGCACACTCATATTACGTAAGTGGAGCAAGGGTACCTAACTATATGTATTGATCTGACAATCGAAAACCATTCTCTTTTATAATATTTCATGTGATTACAGTGTTACCGTTCATGTGATTTTTTAATTTAGTGTTAATTAAGAATAATTCTTATCTTATCTTTTTCTGTATGTACCATGGTCCTAAAACATCTTCATGTTATACCGGCAGAAAGAATCATTGTCTCAATGTTTACAGATTGATTGTGTGACATTACAAAAGCACGTGTGCTAATACAGACCATTTAGTTTGCACATTGCCGTGCCACGGCGAGTGTAGTGTGCGCAGAACGTTCGCTTGTTCAGAGCCACCTTGAAACGGTTCGAATTACGTCAGTCTGGCTCAGCTGCCGCGTTGCCGCGACCGAAACCAAAACAAACGAAGACGCGGTTCCATTTTTAATACGCGACAAAATACGAAACAATCTTATTACCTACTTAGATCTGTAGGTATTATACATATGTGCACAAATCGGTTAAATGTCAGTGAACTCTGTTGTGAAGTGTATTGAAGTTGAAGCCGGTTGCTCTCACCGCTGTGTATAACGTTATTTCCGGATTAAATCCAACTCCGAGTAAACTGGTGGTGTTTACGTCATTTTCTTCCAGGCCATATTATGACTCGATTGTTTTTGTGATTCACTGTGTATATCGATGACGGTGGATATCTGCATATTATTTTAGGCTGCGTAACAGGCAGTTCGCTTTTAGTTTTATTTGAGAAAATACTTAATCATAAATATTACATCTTAATTTGATCAGTATAATTCCTCATCATGGATGAAGAATCAATGTGGAAAGGTTTTTACGACAAATTACAGCAACAAAAATCTATTGAAGAACAAGTGCATGATTACAAGTGAGTAAATTAAGTACTAACATGAATATCTTCTTAATTTTAACACCTTTTTACTTTTATCCATTGACGGGTAGGTTCCGCTTGGTTGCTTTACTTTCCTAGCTATTACTCATGAATTAAACTCGTTTTAAATATTGATGTTTAAAAACATTTTTATTACTGAAACAATATCCTGAAATCCTAAATTTTACTTGGATCTTCAGATGGTACCGGTACCCCACACTAAAGGATATGAAAACTGTGGCTAGAAGTTAGATTGTTTCTATTTTAATCAAAATTTTTTCAGAACCTCGTATATCTTAAAACTCTTTAACGATATGCTACTAAAATATTTATTTTTAATGCATGATAATCTAAAATGAAACTTACGATATTAAACTAACGCCATCTAGAATTTGTACTATGTACCATCCAAAGACTGTATTTCTTTGATTGTTGTATCCAAGGGTTTTATATTTCTTACTTTTCATTCCATTTCATTTATTCATTAAACAAGTTACATTGTATCTGAATGTCTTCATAATCATAAACTACATTGCAATATAAATTTAAACTGCTAAGTAAACTTACTTTGTATGTACTATTTGAAGTCTTTCTATAAGCGACTATTTTTTGTTTTGGTTTGTGGTTTAAAACCGGTATGTAACAAAACACAGCTGTCAGTGAAAACCAAACGTCAAAGTTCCATTAGGTACCAACTTTAAAACTAAATCGCTGGCGAACAGTGCAGCCAACACAACAGTATTTATAATTTAGACGGTTCTAGTGCTGGACACGTGTTGAAAATGAATATCCACCTTATCGATAAAATAGTGACGTGTTTACTAGATTGTTTATCGATATCAGGGGGCATTGTATAATGTTTTATGAATTATATTACCTATAGATTAAAAAAATAAAAATGTACAAAATATTTTCAATATCACTACACACATTTTAGTTTTAGCAGAGGCATTATTTATAGTTTTACATGCCCTGTTGCATGACGGTGTCAACCCATCGCATTGGTCAGATTATATTTATGACCTTATAGGAACTCCTTTGTTACGCAAAGGAGTACCAATATGTGGATACCTATGTTACAAAGCACTTCGAAAGAATTTCTAACGAAGTAAAAAACGAATCAAATTTTTATCTTTGTTACAGAATACAAGAAGTAGACGATAGTTTCTTCGAAAAGTTTGGTTCTATTCTAAAGCAAGTTTCGCAAAAGGCCGCTTTAGAGGAATCGACACCTTTAGCACCTCTGAAGGAGGCTGAAGAACAAGATGGGGAGCAAAAAGTTGAACAGGATTCTAAGAGTATTTTAAGGGATTCTGATAGTGGCAATGAAACCCTGCTGGACACTGATTCTGAACCAGAGGAACATGATAAAATAGATCGCTATGTCGAAGCTGTCGGCTGGAACGTGAGTATCTTTATCATATTTATTTGTTATGCTATTTGTGCCTCTAATTAGCGCCTCTAATGTTTGCATTAGATACATATCATAACATATTATATTGGTTTAGTCATTGAGTTGAGTGTCTTCTACATAACTACGTATGCAATTATAGATGGATATAAAGACAGAACATCTCCCTATTTGTATAAATACGTAGGAGTGGTTAAATACAATGTATTTATTCTTATTCTGATTTTTGTGTGTGGGTAGGTATTTGATCTACTATTTACATAGTATTGACTTATCTAACGTTTATCTACTCATCCATATTTGAAAATTATTCTCTCTCATTACACATTATCTTCCTAACAGGAAGGTTTGGATGTGTTTGTAGGTACTTTTTTATTTCATTACTCCTACCATTTCAATCGATAGTTCGATCACATGTTTCAATACCCATAAATTGTTTGATGAAGGGCCCACTTCCCACTTTAGAAGTACTAGCTAGCCGTACTTTTATTTACACGATTTGACCTATATCCCTAAATTGGTTCTGCAGAAGAGTGCACTGACAATAAACATTTCATCGGGGCGGAAATCAATGATCTCGAAACTCATCTGCTAGTTAGCCAAGTGTCGTTGCGACATCTGTTGTATTTTTGGGCGGAATTGCCTGAACTCCAGCCGGGGCTACTTACTAATTGAACTAGACATTGGGCTATACCTATCCTGGGAAAGTGTGTCACAGCTAATTTTGGGCTCCGTTGAAACGATGCAGTGACATTAACCCGAGGTATTTGCTATCATGGGCAATATTCCAAGGTGGTGTCACGATTGCAACGCTCGCTTCGTCTAACCGTATTGTTGTTCTGGATTTAACGTTTACACATAAACACGTACTGAAAAACACGAATAGAAGATATACCGAGTGTATAGGCTTACTTAAATGATATATCTACTATAATTTTATGTCTATTGTCTTTAGTGAAATGCACCAAATCAATTTCTTTTGACTTATGCTAAGGATGATTACTAAGTAAATATATCCATATAGTGCACAAAGACTCATTATACAATCAACAGTCAAGATAAGTTTGGGTAGGTATTTTATTCCGTCTTTTCCTCTACGTTGCGGGACACATACACAATATTATTGTGTGGTCTCAATCACAATGGGCGCGCTCCTCGCCGGCGTCCTTGGCACGAATCCAGCTGGTTTTCACTTTTCTCGGTTTATTTTGTCAACTTCCAAGCAAGGTTGATCTCAATGACCGCTGTAGACTTTTCCAAATATCTACGTCATCTCCAATGTCGTTACTCTTTTTTACTTGGAATTTTTAACTGTTTTCTGGTTATAGTTTTTTGTAAGAGTGCATTTACTTATGCGTCAATGGTGAGCGCATGTTGATACTTGTGATCAATAGAATATAATCTGACATTACGAGCATATAATTCCAATCCAATAAGGACATAATAAATATAGGCTAAGGGTTGCTTAATTCACATCCGCTGACTGCACGGTTGGCGTCGTGATTGGACTTTTGGCTGCTCAGCGCAACGTAACATCGTTGTACGACTACAAGGGTTCAATTCTCGCACATAACAATTGAGCAATTATTTCTGTAAATTGTTATTCTTAATTCAGAATACATACAATAAGTGTGGGTGAGCCATGCTTCGGCACGAATGGGCCGGCTCGACCGGAGTGATACCACGGCCTCACAGAAAACCGACGTGAAGCAACGCTTGTGTTGTGTTTCGTCGTGTGAGTGAGGTTACCGGAGGCCCAATTACCTTTCCGTTCCCCAATCTCCCCAATCCCTGAGTCCCCAACGATCCTCAAACTCCTAATCCCCAAAAAGCCGGTGACGCACTTGTAACGGTGGTGTTCCAGGTGTCCATGGGCGACGCCGATTGCTTACCATCAGGTGATCCGTCTGCTCGGTTACCGGCTTACCTATGCCATAAAAAAAAGGTGCGAATGTCAAATCATATAAAAGACCATTACCAATATAAAAAAAACAAACCAAAAACAAAGACATACCTACAATATAATGATCAGGTAGAAAGTAAGCGGGTATATGTATAGGTAAATGCAGAAGCAAATAGAGTTCAAAGTACTTTACTTCAAAGTAGATATTATTATTAGTAGATACTAGATGCTTAGATACATAGCACTTCCTACGTGCCAAAGAACTTTTGTTTTACATCATCTAGATTTAGACAGTTATTTGCTTGATGTACGGCGTGGATAATCTCAAGATGCATTAACGTAATCTCACAGATGGAGTTAGTACCAGCAAAGTAAAGGATAGAGTTACACGTAGCCAATATGACAACAAAGATCTGTTTTGTAGTTCTGACTACAAAACAGATATTTGTTTTATCTTTTTTAAATAAAACAAGGACTTGACTGAACTTGCGATCCATACCTATAGATAATATTCAAGTGTTTTATTAGACTAATTAAGTCAAACAGAGTATCTCATAAGTGGTTTTACCTATAGTTTTATTTTCACTAACACACAATTCACACTTCTTTAAACCTAAACAAAGACGCTTGTAAAATAACATCAAAGCAACTCCTTACTTTTCTTACGAACACCTATATTTAGTTGTTATTCGTCTTGAATTCTAATCTAATTCAGACTATACACTTAAACAGTGTAAACCAGCGCTTACTGAAGTTCAGTTATGTAAATAAATTGGCAATAATGTAGTGTAGAGAGTAGTTTCCGTTCCCGGCAAGCCCAAACGCACGCGGTTAATAAAATAAATAAATCGTTCAGCACGCGCGCCTGTTGCCCTGCTAACTGGGAGCCTTGGTTTTTGATTGTGTGTTCAACACTACTTACATGTTATATTAAACACTACCGAGAAGCTTTGGATAGCTGTGTTATAAAACGCCCATTAAGGAAACAGAAATGTTCTGTGATTGGGTTTATCCTCGGAATTATCCTTCGCATGCAACTGATAAAATTTGATATTGCATGGAATGTCACTTGTGGGATAATCGATATCACTGGAAATATATCTATTCCAGAGTCTGTTTTTTTATAAGATATTATCATATGCAAATTGGATTTTATTTCAATACTCATCTATTCTAAATACATACATGTCGCCACGCCTCCCAATGGAGTAAGTAGTAATGGTGTAACAAAGACAATAGAATAGTATACCAAATGACACGATCCTACCATACCTCTTGCGTTCAATCGTTTATGCTCATTATATGAAATTATAGTTTTAATATCCGTTTTCAAGCATCGCAGATTTTCATACGGCTGACAATGGTCGATAACCTACATTACCATTCTAAACTAGAGTTATTATATGCAATAAATAAAATTACTAAATTTATTAAACGCTGTAACGGCCTCCCTCACGATTTATAGTCACGTTTCAAGTGTTATGTATTTTTTGATACATAAAAATACGTTTGGTATTCCATTAAACTCATGAGAATGTTCTGTTGTGTAGATATTGTTTCTTGTTCTAAGAGGAACATACTCGTATATAATATACATACGGTATTAGTTAAATGTACACTGTTCCTACATGTAGGTAGGTTGCTATGAGAGCTACAGACCTGAAGCTAGTTCAAACTGTTGCGTCAATGGATCGAATAATCCGCAAAATTGAATGAACTTTCGCTCCTTTTTGAAAATAAACCCAAAATAATAAAATAAAAAAATAATTATGTAAAAAAATGCACATCTTAACCGAGTAGAAAGGTAATAAATATGGAGTTCATTATTAAATTATATTTAACAGGAAGCTTGGTCATTCCAACGAAGATATTGATCGAGTGAGACATCACATCAGCTGGTGTCTTGAAATATTTTGGAGACTTTTTTTTTATTATTTAGGTGTGCTCTCGCATTCGTCTTCGTTGGCGGCGCTTTGCAAAAATAGAATTTGGCGGCAGCGGCAGTGCGGGTTCAATCCCGAGTCCCAGTCGGCCGGACTCCGCCAGTGCACCGCCAGCTTCCACCACACTCATTTCTCTACACTTTCCGTGTTGCTCATCTCGTGTATCCACAATAATATCGATAACTTGAAGTGAACAGTGTACTTCGTCAATGGAAGATGGCGGCCCATTTTAAATTCCGTAGTTTATGACCAAGTGTACAAAAAGTTGTGTTGTTTTAGTGAATTTTGTGAATATGTGACAGTCAAAGACTAATATTCAGTAAAAATGAATGGTATGGGGACACTTCGGACTAAATTCAGAGGTGTGAAGAAAGAGTTGTTAGAAAGGCAGACCAGTATGCTGATCCAATCTATGACAGTTTGTAAATTTCCCTAATTTTATATACCTTTTTAATTTATCCATGTGATCAATGTGAATAATTGCCGGAAAATACCAAGAAATAACAAATGGTTCCGTAACAAATCTCAGTTTTATCGCATTCGTTACGTGCAATGTGCAATTGTCGATAAACTTGCATTTACTGCTCTTGTTTTATCGATATAGTTACCAATCTTACTTAGGTAGATATACAATTTTAATGTTTTTAGTCACTTAAAACGCATGTTTGTTTTAAATTCTTTTGGAGGCTTCATTGTGTAAAACTTAATATGTTAAAATCACTTTGTAATCTGTTTTACTCATATTCCTATTAAAATATTCCCTTGGTCCAATGTTTCCTTACAATTTTACTTACCAATAGGTTTTTTGAGGTCATTAAACTCATCGGTTAGATAATTATTTTCCTCGTACCTGGCCCATTCGCTACGAGATATTTTAAGTGTCTCATGCGTCATGAAAGTTCGAAGAATAGATGTCTAATAAAAAATTACCCAGCAATGTCACAAATACGGAGTTACTACATAACTGGGCAGTTGTAAACATACCACCTTTCCATCAGATCGATAGACTTCTCACGGCGGCGCAGTAACCCTACTATTTTAGGAGGATCACTAAAAACTCGGTGAAAGTTCCCTCGGTCGCGACATTCGTGTTCCGTCGCGTAGTGGTCGGGTCGTTCCGGTGGTGTCGTTACCAGGATACCCTATCATTCAAACTATCGATGATTCATTCAGTTGTGGTTTTAGCTGCAGTGCAGAAGCTATTGTTGTGCAACTTTGCATCCCGGTTCCGTCGAGTGGTTTATGAAATTGCGATATTATTACGATTCGTCGGTGAGTGTACTCATCTATCTACATACACTGGCAGGTTTGAGTGAACAGACAGTGAGCGGATCACTCAAAGTATTCTGGACCATCATTGTTGTCACGTTCTTGCCGTGGTGGTTGTATACGTAGATGCAAGCGAGGCCAGATAAGCAATAAGTGGACCGGCAGCCTATCTTATTATAACTACATTACTTAAGTGCTTTATCGTTTCAATTAGAAGGTTATTATCAAGAGTTTCATATATCTCAATAGGTACTTCATAAAAATAACTTACTAGTTTGAGCAAACGAATTGGCACTTTCTGTTGGAAAGTGGTGCAATGTAGTAATTTAAGTGATAAATAAATAGGAATCTAGTGCATTTCTGTGGTTGTAACTAAGAAACTTTAATAAATTAAGATGGTGGTAATTTTGCAATGTGATAATTTTACTGAAAAAGTGGCTGAGAAAGTGTTTGAATTTACAAAGGTTTTAATGATATATTATAACTATCGTCTTGTGCATTTTTCTCTGCTTTTTGTAAGTTGTCTATGTGATGTACAATAAAGTCGTACAAATATATAAACAAACAAATATGTACATACATACGGTATTTACCAAGAAATTAAAATAACAAACAATAGGACGGCAATCCCTAGGATTATGTATGTTCATATCCGAGAACAATGAAAATATATGTTTCATAATCGTGCGAATTTGTACCTTAGTTACCAATAGTTTTTCCTGATACATATATAGCTGTATACCTACTTACGTGACAGATACCTACAGTCTATTCGCCTAGTAGTTCTAATTATCACGTCTATTTTTAGCATGTAATAATAATATAGGCCAAGACTGCAAGCGTCATGCAAGCGCCACCTATCATTGTAATCTAAACAAAAGCTATTTTCCAGGTCGATGAACTTTATTTGGAAGTACTTTACGAGATCCTGCACAATGTCGGGGGATGTGACGTAGGGTGCGAAGTTGGACAGCTTGCTATGCTGTCCTACATACAAGAAGCCTTCAAAATAGCTAATGACAAACACACAGAACTGCTCACACAAGCTGAAGCGAAGGAACCACCGGAGTTGATGCTCAATGTGGAAGTGGTTGAAGCCAAAGACTTGGTTCCTAAAGACCCGAATGGTCTAAGTGATCCTTTCGTCACAATATATTTGATGTCAAACCCGTCACATAGGTACAACACCTCAGTCAAGTCGGGAACTCTCAACCCGTCATGGGAGGAACATTTTTCTTTGTAAGTATACATAAAAATAATGTCACTGTTTTTGGAAAATAAGTCATTAAGTAATTGAGGAAGTGATGTGTTTTTCTTCAACGTCAAACAAAATTCTGAATATGAGGCCATCTTACCTTGCTATCTTGTGCAAACAATGAATGCAGTGTTTCCGAGAAATGTAAATAAGTGAAATGTCTACAAAGCCGGGGAAACACGTTGACTGAGGATAAAGTCATGTGTGCAAAATATGCAGATTACAAGCATATAAAATGCATTTTTAGATTAATCTTATGCAATAACGCTTCGGTAATGTAAACAGTTTTGAAAGTTTTAAGCAATGAAGTTTTCACCTTAATTTCCCGATGCATGTGACCTAGTAACGTGCCACATAAACCCGATGACGTTAGCAGAGAAATGTTCCTAACAATATAGTAGTATGTAGTAGAGTACATGAGCTCCTACAAAATTTACGACTGCATTAGCGCTAACTCACGCGAGGTCTAGCTCATTGGCAAACATTTCTCACGGATAAACGCCCCGTTCATACATCGCTTGCCTGTACACGTAATTATACTATGTTTATACTTTCAGGCCAATGCCAGGAAGTGTGCAAGAAGATTCCCTTGTGTTGGAAGTGTGGTACGTATTAAAAACTTCTGACTACTACTATAAATATCTGCCTGTTGAATGTATATCAAAGCTGCGTGACCAAAACAATTGAATAACTAGGAAAACCAAAAAACCTCAATTCAGGGTCAGTGACCTCTGACTCCGTTTACGGCTGTGATTAGCGATTTCACTGAATTGTATATATATACCTGTATTGTAGTGTTTAATAGCCATGTTATTAATACGCAACTGTTTTAATCACATCATATTGCTATTCATATTCTACATTTAATTACCCAGGTGACATAAAGTACAGTAATTAAAGTTTATGTCCCAGTAACTAATACCATTGACTTCATGTTTATGAGTCAATATAAGATGCTTGAGAACAACCTGTTTATTACCTTTCAGGGACTTTGACCCCGCGGAGACTGTAAAGGAGAAAATGACAAAGATATTTGAAGTTAAAGGGGTGAAAGGACTCAGGAAGCTTATGAAGGAGATAGCTATCACTGCTTCTACTGGGAAGCATGATAATGAACTGATTGGTACATCTAATATTCCACTCAAAGTAAGGAATACAACAAGCAACTTACTTCTAAGTATAGAAAAACTCTGACATCTTCTTACAAAAACTTTTATTTTTTGCAGTCAATTCCCGCCGGAGGGATGAACATGTGGTACAGTCTTAGCAAGAAGAGCAAGCTAAGACGACAGGGCGTTGTCAAAGTACGGCTAAACTTTTCTTCAGAGAAGAATTCTCAAGTAGCAGCTCAAGAACACAGGCACCTCCTAAGGATTATACTCCTACATGAGCTCGAAAACTCAAAGGTTAGTCTACTGCGTAAATATTGACCAGCAAATTAATAATAGGTGTAATAGATTATGTTAGTCACTCGCACAAGTACTGTGGTTATTCGAGCTATGCATACTAAACACATACTTCCCCTGAACACTGACCTACGTACCATGTGCTACACGCTACTAGTAACTCCATAAAAGAACTCACAACGCCAGTTATTCAAACGATTTTTATAGCGACAAGCTTGATCGATGTCTCATAATATATTATGATCTCATTTAACCAACTATGTAATAGATGTATCAATCGTTGTTGTTTCCACGAAAATCATATGATGTCTATGAGCACATTCATTAAGCAAAATTACGAAACTATTGAAGGTTTTTCTATTTTTGCACTGCATAGTTTTATTGTCCGATAGTTACGAAAAACAGTCGTAAATTGCAACTCTCGTCATTTTATGATCGACCTACCAAACTTTTTGGATTCGATTGAACCGAGACTTACGTCAGCTGGCGTGTTTCATTTTATGTCTCTGTTAGAAGTTTAACAGATAAACCACATACTAACCGTGCCTTTGAGAGTACTAGTCGTAATATTTTTCGATCGTAAAATATCTGTACCTATGTAGGTATGTGGGTCGAAGTAAACATACTAGTAAGGTCATGGTCTGCTTCAGACTACCGAGATGTTTGTACTGAGCGCTTATTATGGGCTTAGACATAAAATGCATTGCCCATAAATCTGGCGATTGGCAAATTATTAATATAAATACATAATTATGTACAAGTAAGCCTATTAAACTGTCAAACACCGGGAGGACACCGGTGACCGCAACCTATTGTTCTTTAATTGTGTCTATAATGACGGTACTCAACGAGTTAAATTATAAATAAGCCTATTAAATTATATTACAGCAAAACTTTCCCTGTGATATAATTTTAGTCTGGAAAATAAACATGTTTTTGTACCTCTATACATCAGACACGGTTTTTGCATTAGGTAAAACAACTGGTATATGCTTCGAATCCTGTTATTTTTTGTTTACTGCCTACACGCATTGTTGCAATGGCCTCGCTTCTCTAAAATGGTAACTGCGCCAATAATTAACATTTAGACTGTATAAAGTAATAGGTGGTTCAATATGGTATTTTAACAGAACTTGCTAGAATATTAAATTCGTAAAGTTCAGACTAAGATGTTGAAATGTTTGGTTAGTCCTTTCGGTCATTAACCTCATGTCCGTTCATGACCAAAAATATCAAGGTTTTCCCTTACGTGATTTACACAACTAACGCCACCATTCATACTAACTATCTTTTGTGAGTTCTTAGCTTTACTCTGAATTTGTAATTGATAACAGTTTCAAAATAAACCCAGCATTGTTCCCTGTTTAGTCACTTAATTGAATACCTGTTACGGTTGCTTGGGCACCCTGCTCTTTGTCTGTTTCTGTTGTCAATATTAACGAGCAATGACTTTAACGAGTGATGTGATGTGTGTATGTAAAATTAATCCGGATATTAGTGGGGAAATATTTGACGAGAATTATTTGGTATCTTCAGGTGGCACCCTACTGGTGGTGCGGCAACTACAGCGCAGCTGCGGAAGCCATCTTGACACAGCACGTGGCGCAGAGCGGCCTCAGCGCGACCGACAACTGTCTGGCGCAGTGGGCAGTCTACTGCGCCGTCACCACCGACCATCCGCTCAGCTTCGCACTCTTCAACATCTTGCTCGATAAAATCACCAAGCCCTTACAATCGGGTGAGTTTATATTTTCTTTTAGCTAGGATCATCTTTAATTTTTGCGTGCTTAAACTGTCATGTTTTATTTGGTTGGATTTCAGGTCTAATTAATGAAGAGGACGTCAAGCTGTTCTGGGATGGCGCGCGGAAACTTCTCCCAACATGCTACAGTCACATTAGGAAACTAAGGAAGAAGACTGCTGGCGACAAAACAGTCATGAAGACGCTCAAAGAAGTCCTCAAAATTCTATACAAGTTGTCCGTATTGGATGCTCCGGAGAGTTTGGACTTGTTCCCAGTGAATTTGTATGGATGGCTGCGGGATGATAAGGAAAAGCTAACGATTCACATGGTGCTGGAGCAGGCTGTGATACAGGGTGCTTCGGATTGGTTCGTCCACATACTGGACAACAACGAGTGCAAGGACAACACGGAGGACACGAGGCTACAACATCTGATCAGAGTCATTCAGTTAGTTCGATCAGATCTGCAGCGAGCCGTCGAGTATTACGACAGGTTGTTTGTTGAGTAAGTATACGTACGCAAACAATTTTCAATAGCAGCGCTTATTCATACTCAAAGTGCAGTCACATCTATTTTTAGAACAATTTTTTGTTACCATGCTTGTTATGTAAATGATATTTATTGACCGCTAATTCGTTACAGAGTCATGGGCTTCCCATATTCTAAGGCTTTGTACGGGTTGTATGAAAGCAAGTTGGCGTCGTTGGTGGAGTCCGAGGTGGTGGATGTTTGTAAGAGTTTGAAGAGGTTGCGATACAGTGAGGGGTCAACCACCACTCTGGCTGGAGGCATCAATGGAGAGACCGGACTAGGGGCCTCCGCTGTCGGCTCAGAACCACTGACTATGGGAACTACTTTGTTTGAGCTGTACCTCACTCTGCAAAGGTTTTTAACGTGAGTATTATTATCATTTCTATCAATGCTATCACTATATTCGCATCCGTTGTGTCCACAACCGATAGTTATAACTGATAGCTTACTAATTTCGCCCTTTGTTTAATGAGACAGTAGGTGATTCTTAAGATAATCGAAACAGATCTCTTATTATTTACTTATGTCTTTCGTATCTTACTCACGTAGATAGCGTGCATCATTCATTAGCACATTTTCATTATATTAGTCACATGGTAAATGAACTCAGACTTGTGCAAGTTGGTAAGATTTTAGATATTTGAATGCGGAAAATATTTTATATTTGTTTCTATGCAAGGTATTGGAGTTTTGATTGCTACGTCGGGTAGAAATTTTAAAGGTTTTTTCTAAAAACGATACTTTTAAGTCAGCCCTCACAGATTTACCAGATCCACATAATATATAATTAGGTCCAAAGTAAATGTACCTAATTACTAAAGTAAATTTTCCAACTGATTACTTGTAATATAATAAATAATAACTTGTATATAGGTATTTGCATGTTAATGTGTGCCTAATGTGAATACAATTGACTACAGAGCGAAGTCTCGTCAAATATTTAAGTTAATGAGCAAACCGTCGCGCGTCGCGTCTACCGTCATTTTCCGGCAAACAACAACATGGAAAATTATGTCACTTGTACTGTTAATATTGTGTTTTATTGACCAATAGTATTTATGCTCCGAAAACTATGAAGCAAACATGACAAAAACTGCCCGCACGACATCTGCTTCTAAATAAAGACGTCATTGTAGTTAAATACCTTAATAGTTAAGTACCTATTTATTAAGTACATACCTACCAACATGTTACGAAACTTACATAAAGTGTTTGTCGGTTTCACAATTTGTTTACCGTTCTTCATTATTATCATTATTCGTGACGGTATCTAAAGCTTTTGTAATTCTCATTACAGATTGGGCCAAGGGCTGAACGAGACTGACTGGCAATCATACGCCATATCAAAATTCCACGCGTGGTTCTTTGGGGGCGTGGCCCAGTGGTTGGACATCGCCGCATACAAGGCACTCACGCGCATCGAGAAGGCCGTGGACCTTGATACTTTGGCCCCAGTAGACACAAACGTCAAGTACAGTAGCTCCGGAGTCGATACCCTGGCGATATTCTACCAGATCAAGATATTCTGGCAACAACTCGCATGGCCCGATGTCGAAGGCTGCTACACATTTGTAGCCAAAATTATTGATGTAAGTGTTGAACAAGAATTGGTAAGGTAGGGGAAGCCCCTTTTTACATTGTCTATTAAAGTATCTAAATAGGTAGGAGTGAGTAATTCTTCTTTGGGTGGTATGTCCCACTTTTTGCTTGCTTCAAAAGGGAATTCCTCCGTTTTTGGAGATACTACTAATACTTTTAAGCATTTTAGCAACATTTTTTATTGCATTTTTTCTTTTAATTCTGAATACTAACTGATGCTTTCTGATGGCCCAGGACATCTGCCGCTGTTGCGTATTCTATTCGGACAAGATGGCGAGTCGTGTAGACAACGTGGGACTAGTGACCAATGTGTTCGAGGAGCGGTTCGAAGTGACCACAGACTGGTGCGTCGCCATCAACAACATCGACTACGTGCGCCAGAGTCTCACGCCCTTCGTGCACGAGCTCGGTATGGAGGAAATCATACAGAAGATGTGTGAGGCTCGCTCTCCTGTGGAGGCACAGAGGTAATTTTTCACGTGTTACCTTAGATTGCTTGCAAACGTTTAATTAAAGGATTTTTTCCTTTTTCTAACATCATTTGATACTGTGAAAAGTTGAATCTGCACGAGAACTTTTGTCAATTGTTGTACCTGGTTTTCAAACTGTAGTGACTCGCTAATTTTCACAGAAAATCTGCAGGTAGTTCTCTGAAATCTAATGTTGGAGTAATTAAATTATTGTTTTATACTTTCAGATGTAAGGAGACACTTCAGAACGTCATAGCAAATGCAATAGATACTGTAAGAAATAAAATTGTGGACCTTTTGGAAATCATGGTTAGAAAGGTTAGTATTATTGACCTCAAAATCTGAAGTTTCTTTTTGTTATTAATTATTATATGTTATATTATAGATTATTGCCCAATTTTTTTTTGGTAAGTAAAAACTTTGCCCCACTCTAGGATTTTCTCCAGTGTCTTGGGTGCGTTCACAAGCATACAAGTCCACAAACACATGACACCCAGACCCGGAACAAAAGTTTGTGGATCATACAAAGAGTTGTTCCATGCGGGAATCGAACCCCCCGCGCCAACCGTGCAGTTATCTCAGATGTTTCTCATTTCAGATGATGCCATCCATCACACGTTTCTTGATGGAAGGAGCGGAACTCCTGCATCAAGACTGTTCGAGCATGGACCGCGTTATGCGCTATTTAGAAGCAAACTTGGACACTTTGTACCAACACTTGAACAACGAAAACTTCTCCAGGACACTGGAGATTGTATGGGAACAATTGGGTGAAGTGCTTTACGAACTCATTCAAGCTAATTTGGAGGTACGTTGTATTTCAGCTTGATTTTAGTTTAGCTGCTAACAGTTCGGCTGTAAAATTGCATTGTTTTAACATATTTAACTATCTAATCTGCTCTAGTATTAAACAATCTTTGGAATTTGGCACTTGCGATAGAGATGAAAATATTTGAGGAACTTCCTACCGGAATCTATTTGTCGGTTTTAGGCAAGCAAGTCTGTGTTGTTATTGTTATTGGGTGATACAACAAGAATGCCCTATCTTATCGAGTCTTCAATTTATCGATGATTTCGAAGTTAATTTATGTAACGAAACGTCAACCAATTCAATGCCTTGTTCTGTAGATTGTGAACAAGCTCTTATTTAATTATTATTAAGCATATTTTGGAATTATAATTTCAATTATTTATTCTCTAACTCGCATACAAAAACATACATTCATTTTCATACATCAGACATTTCTCACAGGGTTCAACACAAACATAACGGACAGATTAACGTACTCAAAATACTAACAAATTTTTAATTTTTCGTTTGTAGCAAGAGAAACTCGCCACCCGTATTCGCTTGTTTAGGCGTAGATATTTTGGAAAAAACAAAGTATCCCCCTACTCTATTATGTTCAGGGTAAATAATGTTGCATTTGTATCACACGCTATTGCAATTTTTCTTATAGAAGTGTGCACTGCACATTTATATTGAGCCAATAGTTATTTTTTTAAGTTCAGTACTTATCTAGTATTATTTTATTATTTGCGTACCTATAAAAATAAAACGCTTCGTCAGATGCAAATACGCCTAAAGATTTTTTAATTGTCAGCCTTTTTGTAGAACTTTATTATAGGATGGACAAATGATTAGTTAATAGCCATTTCCTGGTTCACTAAGTAATTATTTTTATTCTGCACTGACGTTTGAAGGTTAATTTATGTTCACCGTGAAGCGGTGAAGTAAATAGAATGCTAATTTTAAATCATGGTTAATTTTGTGTTCTGTTCCTTTGTAGTAGATTTGTTAAATACGTTTCTCGGTATTTTCTTACTAGTTTACAACTAGCATTTTTGCATTTTTATTGATCCTATTTGACTCTAAACTAGTCAGAAAGTTTCGAAATTATATTCCTCGAAAAATAATTAAATGGACATATAAACTGAACTGATGGCATCCCATAATTTTTCTATAAATTAATTAGAGTCATACTTAATTGTAGCCAATAAAACTATTGATTAACAGAAATGGGCCAATCTATGGTGCTGCCATCTGTTTTAGTTTAGCCACAAGCGAAACATGAAAATATTGGATAAATTAGTTTTGTTTTGTTGTTGTTTTTCAATAGCACCGAAGGGCAAAGATAACTCGGTATATCGACCCGCGACGCTTGAGCAAATCGGCAGCCGCCAGCCTCGACGCGGTAAACACTAGTTCTAGCAGCACCTTGTTACATGTTATTGTCTTATGTTGCTCTTATCCCGCCGAGTTTACACAATGTTTTATATACATTGCGGGCTGCTAATTGTAAATAAGCAGTTGGCACGTGTAATATTCGCAATGTATATAAAATGTAAATGACTTATGGACTTGGCTTCAATGTTTCTTGTTTAGTAACAGAGTATGTATTACGATAGTTGATGATTATGTGTTATAGTTCTAAGCTATGGTCTCGTGTTACATTATGTTTGTACGCTTCAAATAGCTTTTTGAAGGATGTGTCTAGATTTGTATCCTATTTTGTGAATATGTCAAATGTTATCTATTTATCAGTTCTCTTTAGTCGTGTATTTGTTCCAATTTAGCATGTATATACTATTTCTTTGTATCTTGTGATAGAAGTATTGTATCAAAAAGCTTCTTATTATTGAATACAATGAGGAAAATCTATAGCTTAAATATGATATGAATACCAAATTAGTGGTATTGCTAGGTATTTAGCATGAGCTGCATGCTTAACCTATCATGCGAAATATTCATAAAGCCATATCCTCGACATGCATGAAGGGTGATGGTTTGAAGTTTGAGCTTTGTATCGTTTAATATCTACTAGCATCGTGGTGATGGGCCTCATCTTCTGTTTGTAAACACGGCGACAAATCGAAATATACTTTTACCAAAAAATATATTCGATTTTCGTTTTAATGACTAAGAAGAAATGGAAAACTAATTTAAATATGAATATTACAGAAACGCCGTCCGCCATCTTTCTTCTCGAATCTTCACGAATGTCTCATAATAATGATACGATCGTTCCGTCAAGACAATAAAGACACATATTCATCGGAAACTTTGAAACGTGTTGAGTATTTATTGAAATTACATGGCATGGAGACTAGAGAACTCATTCATCAGTTCCATTTAGAAAGGTGGCAAGAACAACAGACTATACAGGAGCCTAAGATGGGCATGCTGACTGTTAGAGCGCAGTTCGTAGATGACATTTTAAAGATTGAGATTATGAATGCAAGGAATTTGACTCCGGCTGACTCAAACGGTAAGATGTAGGTCATGTTGTTTTGTGGCCTTATGATTTCGTATTTCACATTCAATAGTAAAAAATTGAACATATTTTGTTTTACAATAATTCCAGGCCTCTGCGATTCGTATGTTCGAGTGGCCTTACTTCCTGAAGATTCTTTCGCCAACGTACAGAAGCCAAAGACACAAACTCATAACAAGAATTTGTTCCCGCTATATGATGAAATATTCCAAATGTAAGTACTGGAAACCGATGATAATGCCATCTACTGGGTATCAAAATGACAGACTTCAGTCTGAAGTTTAGTCGGGAATTAATATTTGGGTATTGTTTGTGTAATTCAATATATTAAGTAGGTTATGTACAGCTGTTATCAGTTGTACATAATGGACTTCAGTTCAATTCATTCACTATATATAATTAAGATTATTGTGTAGGATTTCAATCTGTCGTCTGTGTCTATACGTACGTGGAATAAAATTATAAATAAAATAAATTGTAATTTAAAATCAGACAATACAAAAAAAAATATGATTTCATATAGATGCAGTCATTCTTTAAATGTTCGGTGACCTTAATGACATTTTACGCAAAATTAGTTTCGGTAACATATGGCTTATGAGAACAAACTATTTTTAATTCTCTCGGATAAGATTATTTGTGTTAGATAAGAAATTCAAAGTATTAAATATTTTCTACCAGTTACACCCTCAGAGGATCTTTGGGAGAATGGTAGACCGGTAGCAGTGACATTGAGTCAAAATACCGATACAGCTAACATTGGAATAGGTTCACGGATCGAAATAGATGATAGATCCCGTAGGCTAAATAATGCACGTTATTTGGCAGACTGCCCCGATGTTTATGTTTTCAGAACTCTATTTGTTTAAATAAGTTTTTTTGATATTTTCTTTTTCTTGTCATTGATATTTTTGATCTATATTTAAATACCTTCGTAGATCTCTTGAAAAAATGCAGCACAACTTTTTTATGAATTACATGCGTGGGATAGTTCTTTTTTTAAAGTTAAAAGGTGCATTGCCCCGAGGTCACAGTGGTTTGTGTGCTACGATTAGAAAGAAGTATTTTGCGAATAAGCTCCTACAGTTCGCATCGCAATTAACTGAATGAATACCTCACTAGGTTTTACGTCATAGGTATCACTATTCAAACAATGGGACGTAATGTAAAATTTTATATGTGGATATAAAGACTTTGTCCCCAGTAGGTTTCAAGCAGTAGCTAATTATATCAACTATACGACCGTCTTTTTAATTGTACTTTATTATGACGTTTTGGTAGTCTATTCTGTAGGTACCTGCCAATCCGAACTTTCGAAGTGACCTCGATCGCGATCGATTTTCGCCTGTCATTGGTCGAGATTATGTGAGAATAATCTAACCAATGACATAGCGGACCGCGTTTGAGTTCACTTCGATCTTTCCAATTGAAAGTTACAATACACCTTAGCTGAATTAGGTAAAAGATAATTAAAACGATTTTTTTGACCGACGTTATTACTTAGGTATAAATGTTGATTTTATCTTGTAGCCCCCTAACACCAGAGCAGCGGCGACTGACAGACGGTCTGATCCACTTAGTAGTCAAGGATAAGGATATGTTCAGCGTGAGCAACACGTTCGTGGGCGAAGCATACTTACACTTCAGCGAGGTGCCAGACACGCCCGCACCCATCTCCAGTCTGCCGCAGCAGTTACTGCCGCTCTCCAGACCTACTAGTATAGGTTTGTATGACTTTTATTAATTTTTTTTCTTTAAATTATTTGGCTGTAGGAGCAACTAGGGCTGGAATAAGTTCATTTATCGATCATATAAGTACTCTAATTCATTTCAATTGCAATATTTCTGGATGATTGTGTGTTTTGTTGTATTAATCAACGCGTTTACAAAATAAATCAGTTGACGTCACACAGTTTAGTTGTATTTTAATTTCGCACTACAAAATTTCGGTATCATCGGTCATCATCAAATATTGTGATAGAAGAAAAGATAAGTTCTTGAAGAAAATTAATATTTCTTACAGACGGCGAAGCAATCAAAGCTCTAGAAACTCGTCAAGGGGACAGACAAGCTCGAGACTTCGTTAAGAAACAAAGAGCTAAGTTCCCGAGCACAAAGCAATTCTTCTCACTTGGCTGAGAACCTTCCTATAGATTAGAATTAAATAAAATGGTGTATTTATTTGAGTTGTAGATAGCAGGATCGTGTATGGGCCCCAATTAAGTAATTTGCCCTTAGGTAGGCCGGCTGACTTCAAGAGAATATTGTTTTGCGTCATGGAAATATATTTCAACAAATACGCGAAATCTATGATGCATTGCCTTCTTCAGCATAATTTATGCAGATATCAAATAGCATTATGTCATCGATATTTTATGCATCAACTTGTTAGTCTAGATATGTCAGCTAGTAGTCGATGGACTACTATAAATAAATGCATGACGCCTACTATATGCGATTCAGATTATATCCCTCGACTGTATATAAAATTGCTTGCTTTTAACGCACAATAGAAGCTCTAGGCTGTGGTATTAAGGTCTGTTTCCCTTGGTTTCTGAAAGGTGTCCAATATGGTTAATAAGGTCGTGTTTGTAATTGGTTGATCTTACATAGAGAAAAGCTGGACAGGCTAAAGTTTAAGGTGCTAACATTGTGTGATCCGTTGCCATTTTCGATTGTAACTAACTTATTTAAATGCGTACATAATCGAGATCTGGAGTAAAATTAGACAAATGTTTTACTTTTCCGATCTAAATTCTATCAATTATTGCCCCAGTTAAATTTTTTCCCTGACTGCCTCATTGGCCGAGTAGTCGCAAGTGCGACTGCCGGGCAAGGGGTCTCGGGTTCGATTCCCGGATCGGGCAAAGTATTACTGGGTTTTTCAAAAAAATCACAGTAGTAGCACGGAGTTTGGAATTGTGCCCGGTATATGGCAATAGGCTCGCCCCTTATTACATGGGACTCATAACGTAAATAGTGAAAAGTAAAAAGTGAGTACTACATTGTACAATGGCATAATGTACACCTCTGCCTACCCCTTCGGGGATAAAAGGCATGATGTTATGTTAAAATTTTTCGTATTAATTGTCATCGACATGATTAGACACGTTTTCGGGAACGTGATTCGAAACTTTAAAAGGTGCATATCACATTGATAATTCCCCAGCTTTTGTGTCTCCTCCTCAAGTACGAACATCTTTTCAGAAATAATATGGCAACAGTCTTAAAATAAGTTATACTTATTTAAATCCTAAATTGGTCTGAAAACGTTTCGATACCACATCAAGTGTGTATGTTTGGATATTGTTTAAATACTCCTATTTTCTGTCAAATCAGTAACGATAATTTATATAAGCCTGCCATTATTATATTATGTTAGTTAATATGCGTAACTGTGGTATATGTAGCTCCTAAATAATATATAAATAATAATATATCCATATTATTTATGTACCAATATTTTCCTATAAACATTATGTAATAATCGAGCTTTTGCTGTTCATCACTTCATGAAATCACTATTTAAAAAATCAAGAATTCAGACGTCATTTTTGTACTTCGTAATAATCAATTAAATATATACATAAAGGCCGCTGTATTTAGTTTGTATGAATCAAAGCAATATTTTTAAAGCAATAATTTTAATATCAACAGTGTTGCATTGCCATTTGATCGTACGATTAAAATGGCGTATTTAATTCAGTAATAATAATAATAAAGTCAAAGCAATAAATTAGTTTTTTAGATTCTATTTCTTTTTATAATAAAACAAAATATTTATTAATTTGTGAGCCTAGTCCCACAAATATGTGTAAAGTCCAGGTAAGTACAATATTATGAGATTTATATTATCTGTAGAGGGATAAAATAATGTTCTATACAGAATCGTGACACTTTAATAGCTCGTGTGTAGCCCTTAATATTCGTGAGTCACGGAATTTGAATCTCAAGGGTCTCCACGTAGGAACAATAAATTATCATTATCATACATTTTCCTAGTGGTAGGAATTCTCTTACCAGAGTTTTAGATCTCATCGCATCAACATCATAATAATATTTTTATACCAGTAAACAGAAATTTATTGTTACTACTGACTGCTTTATTGTTTTGGAAGATAGTGAATGCAATAATTTATGTGAACCTTATGCTTTTTGTATGGAATTGGTTTGAAGTTTGGCTCGTAAGATTCTTATTAGTTGTCTATGTAACTATTCGGAATCTCTTTTTTAAATTTAAATATTTATTGCACAATAATAGCTGTCAAAAACCTTTTTGTTTTCTATAAATTGGTTATTGTGTGCTAAACGTGTCTATATCTAGGTGATCTTCTCTTATTTATAAATTGTAGCGAATCAAGTACATTTATAAATGTTCGTGTTGGTACTTTTTATACTGTTGTGTAAAGTAATAAGCGATTATAGGTGTGTAGAAATTTTATAGACGTTGTATTCTGTGATAAAGAGAAGTGCCTTATTTGTTTTCGAGTCTGTATTTATTCATGTATAAACTTTAAATAAATAACAGAAGCATGTAATGCAACCTATTTTACTTTAACTGTTTTTTTTCTCTACACTGAGTAAATGAAAGAACTATTTCTGTATGTTTGTTTATATTTATTTGCCAATAAAAATATTGTATAAAACTACGTTGTTTACTTTTATTAAAAGAAACCCCCACGGAGATTGTGAAGTATAAAGGTCGTTTAAAAAAAATTAAAGGAAATGAGGTTCGTAGCCGGGAGCACGGAGGTCTGTAATTGGCCAGTAATATCAACTAAAAAGTGTTGTGTAAACATAGCCGGGGCAGTAAACAAGTGAGTATGTTGGAGCGAAGCAGGAATGTATAGCTAATGCAAGTTGTTTATGGCAAATTAATTACACAAGACGCCAGTAGACTACTCTCAAAGGTACGGTGTTATTGCTTCATGCATATAAAGTAATAACTGCTACAATCTCTATGTACTATTTCACTCGACTCCACAGCTATGTACGGCACGATATAATTTCAATTCTGTTTTCATATCAAACCAGGTATGGTCGACTTTTGAAAGTGGAATGGTTGAACTTTTTTGGCATGCAGACACAAGGGTGTCAACTTTGCTCATAAACCAGAATATAGCGGGACGACTTCAAACATCACTGAGCGTAAATGAAAAACTTACGATTACGATCATATGATCGATATATGATGTGATATCACATCGCACTTTTGGCTACTTTTTATGAGGTCTAAAGTAGTAATATACGGTCTAATGGCATCGGTGTAATTAACCTGGCAAATAAAGGCGGATGAGTCTCAAATAACAACTTTATGCTTGTCAGTCTGCCAGACACCCAATATAACGTTTATGGGTTTCTAGATCTACCTATAGAAGTACAACACGCGGGATATGCGAGCCCATTATTGCTAAACCAGAATACTTTACCTTCGTCATTTAAATCTGTAAACAGGTCATTCAATATTAAAATGAAATTAATTAAAATGTCACATAACAAAGGGTCAATCAGACGTGACGGGCGGTGGTGGAAACGCGGCTTCGAATGAAACATCTCGTCGGACGGCGGCGGCGCCTTTCATGTTCCTCCCCTCGCTTTGATCGCGCCGCGCCGACAATCCGCTCGACTACTTATCGGTTCAGATTTATTGTGATTCGGAGGCTGTGGGCCACGGGGAGTCGCGCTGCTACCGCTCACTGCTCTACTCGCTACTCGCCCATTCCTACTCCGAGCACAATGCTTATTCATGTGCGTAATATCATAAACACAAGTGCTGTTATTGTTTATATCGCTCATCTACCTCTACACCGAATAATTCCGCCGATGTCGACAACCTGCAATTATTACCTTTCCATAAATTATTAATTTTATTACGGCTCATGAAATTGAAAGGGGCAATTAAAATGAATCGTTTCTTAGTTTTGAAGGAGTAAAACGCTGTTATTACTTACTGTGAACCATTTAAGCAATCGAAGTACCTGTTCTAAGTATTTTAAAGGTGTCCAGTTGCAGTCGCAACTCGTATGTTATTTTAAATGTTCCTGAAGTTAAGGATAAAATCTCTAATGGCTTTCTAATAGAAATATAGTGGCTGAATTATAAATGAACATGCCATTTTGGAATCAATTTGTCAAGGGGTCCTCTGGCACTAATTACCGCAGGGCAGATAATAATCGCATTGTTATCAACCGTAAGCCCCCACCATTGTGACGGTTTATGAGAGATATTCAGTTCCAACAAGGAACTTAATGTTGGTAGATGAATGTACCGCTTTGTGGTTGCAGAGACTCCATTCATGAAAGGAGTCTTCTTTCGTGGAATATTTATCTTACGTATCATATAAATAAAACATTAAGATTTATATTTATAAGTCAGCCTTGTTGGCCGAGTGGTCGCCAGTGCGCTTGCCAGGCAAGAGGTCTCGGGTTTGATTTCCGGTTCGAGCAAAGTATTACTGGGTTTTTTAAAATAAAATTCTCAGTAGTAGCATAGAGTCTGGAATTGTGCCCGGTATATGGCAATAGGCTCGCCCCCTATTACACGGGACTCATAACGTAAATAGTGAAAAGTGAAAAGTGGGTGTTACATTGTATAGTGACATAATGTGCACCTCTGCCTACCCCTCCAGGGATAAAAGGAGTGATGTTATGTGTTTGTATGTAAGATTTATATTTCTTACGTATTCAGGATAAGTTATTACCTCTTAGAGACAATCAAAATTTTTACTGCAGTGGATTGTCTGTTTTTGTTTCTTCTCTAGTTCTGTTTTCTGGCTTTTGTCTGGCTTTGAACTAGTTTGTGATGGAAAGTAAAATCTAGACCACCTAACATAGGGGAAACACGCCTGTTACGGCAGAGTCCTAGGGAGACGGTCCCTAGGGATCTGCCGTAACAGGCGTTGCACCGTGGGGGCTCTGGAGCAGGTATCGTTTAGAGGACCCGGTGCCCCATACCATTTGAGGGTGGCCACTAGAGTGGTTTTAGTGAAGTAAAAGTCCGATACTCCCTAGTCTTTTATATCCAAAAAGCTGGGCGATATTCAAGGATTATTTATTTATTTACAGCGCGTCGCGTTCCGCGCTTCAAAGAGCCATCAGACCACCACGGATGGGGCTCAATAGGGCTGATGCCGATTCGGAGTCGCGGAGAACCTAACGGATTACCGGGGTCCGAAGTGCAGGAGAAGGAACGGGGTGGTTTTTAGTCAGTAAGAGTCTGACACTCTGTTCACAGGAGGGAGAAGACATTTGATGTTATTCCCCCCTTAAAAAGAAATTTTACCTAAAGTACACAAATCCCGACACAAGACTATTCTTGTGTTAAGGCAGGTGGGGTAGGGACAATCTGTTTTTCATGTCAGAACTCACTATACCTACTTCCTACTCAATTTACTTCTAATCAATGTTTGTTGTAAGCTGCTTCTCTACTAACTTAAGTAGGTGCATGCCTATACTTGCTTTGAGCGCGTGTTTCTATTAGAGTAATAGGATTAAACTCTGTTCAGTTCTAGGTACTATTAGGCAGCTTGATTTGTGTTTTATTAAATACTATGTACCTATTTAATATCATATTTTCTGTTATTATTACAATATAGGTAATAATAATAATAATAAATAAGCTTTATTGTACACCAAGCAAGTAATTACACATATTCGGAAATTATAAAGAACTAGCGACCCGCCCCGGCTTCGCACGGGTGCAATATGCATGTATTATACATACAAACCTTCCTTAAGAATCACTCTATCTATTAAAAAAAATCGCATCAAAATCCGTTGCGTAGTTTTAAAGATCTAAGCATACATACTGACATACAGCGAAAGCGACTTTGTTTTATACTATGTATTGATAAGGAGGGTACAAGGGCGGCATTATCGCTAAAAGCGATATCTACCACTACCTTTAGGTAATGTAAGATTTCTAAGAAATGATACAAAGAACTTGACATAAGTTAAAACTACGTTATGTATTTATGTTTTCCGTTTTCAATTTTTCTTCTACAGCTTTCATATTTAAAGATTACCAATTACCATTAATTAACTGACATTTTACTGAGCACGTCTAAGAATATTGGATAACTCAAAACAATAAGTTCATTCTGTAAATCACTAGTTACATGGCGGCAATATTTTGTCACGACTTTAATCCCGGAAAGAGTTTCCCAGAGTCGTTTACTGAGACCTTTAGCCCATGACAGTCCTCCTACGACATAGCCGGGTAATTTATTTTGTGGTCACTCACGACGATTATCCCAATGGGCGGCACCTCTTTCACAGAGCAAAGCTTCAATACGACCCGAGGATTAAACTTAGATTTCACAGCGGTTAAAGAAATACGTCGCAATAAAAGTGTTGGATGTGTTTCTGTTGGTAAGCGTACCAATCTTTGGCGTCACCGAGAATGAGTACTACATTTTTTGCCTGCTTCCATCACTGCAAACCCCGGTAGCGACCGGTAGCTGCGGCTACTGTGCCAACCATTATAATTCTGTTCGCGAGGTGACTAGCGGTTTATTACTTGATGATACTCATACACCGATCATATCTACCACAGGTGACTAAGTACTTATAACTACTGAAGCTCATGTATTCACTAGTGCGTGTTAGATGTAGTGAACTTAGTTATTTATAACTTGAATTGCGAACTTCTAAGAGTTTATATCTGGAACATAAAACGAGCTAAATGTGACTGATGTTGTTGTATTATAAAATTAATGTGCCGCAATTTAACGCTTGCGAGAGCTCGACATTTGGCCAAAACATACTTGAAATATGTGTTCACGATAGAGAAACAATAATAAATTACTATAATAACTAGAAAACAGACCAAAATATTTGGGATGTTTATAAACACGCCTTATGTTAGGAGAAATATAGCCTCTGAGATCATGCATAGATCGGAGTCTTGTAAACTAATACCGGGTCTGGCTTTGGCTTTATAGAACACGGGACCTAATAACCTCTTTCTGGTATGGCGAACAGATAGTTCCTGTTTAAAGAAAATGAAGGAAATCCCAGGCTACAGCACAAACAACAATGAAAGTGACAAAATCACAACTGCGCTGAAGAACTCTGATATCGCCATTCACCAACTTTCGTCTCTCCCCTTAGATCAAATAGCATATTTTATTGACCTTTATCAACTTCACGAAAATTAAAGCTACAATTCGTTAAAGAACATTATTTATCTAGGTGAAGCGTGGTTCGTCTTTCATAAACTTAATAAAGACTATATTAGATGATTCACTTAGGTATTCTTCTTAGTTTCCAGTTCACCGGAAAATCAGCTAACTATCTACAGATAGTTAGACGGAATACAAAGTAGTTAGCTCGTGTCCTTCTCGAAACAAAGTTTTATCATCAGTCGCTCCTCGGGCGGCGAGAGTTCATTGAATAACAAAGTACACATCTTTGTGGTTTAGTACCTACGAATTTCACTCTACTTTTTGTTGAAGTTCGTTGAGTCATCATTACATTTTCATCTTAATACCTTTTGGATAATACATCAATAGTTTTGTCAGTGTAATGGCAATTCATTCAGTTTTTTCATTCATTCACGATTCTGTCTTGATTGATAATGCTATCTTTGGGTCATCGGGTTCCTCTAGACTGGTATATGTTAGGTACCCGGGTACGTAAACATAGGTTTAGCTTAGGTACATTCAGTACCTAAGTTAAACCAATTCACTTAAATGTGTACGTAATTGTATACTATAAGTAGGATTTTGCCTCTAGGATAATTTTTCGTATTCCTTTAACATAATAATAATATTTTGTCTAGCATTAAAATAATTGTGCACCATTAATATTAGCGTAATTCTCCTAAGTAAAAGATTATTTCGAATGTTACGACTTCGCAGTAGGAGCTTTTAGTAAATGTAATTTCACGTTTGCTAAACACGAATGGTATTTATTGGTACACTCGTAACTATTCAGCTTCAAATACATTTAGGAAAATTCTAGAAAAAGGGAAAACCCAACACGTGGAAACGTAGAATTGGTAAATGTTTATCCAACCATCTTATCTTTTGTTTCATTATGTCATCGTCATGGATTATATGGGCTTCCTTATCTTTCATCCTGACATCATCATATTTTTTTTCATAATATTGTAAAACTACAACATTTTCGTTATCATCATTCAGTTTCCAAAACCCGTGGACCCCATTTTGTTTTTTTTGTTTGAGTCAGTTTCATGTTTTTCCCATTCATCCACGAATATTTTTGAGTTACTTGCAGTATAGGGATCCCGTAAAAATGAGGTACGAGTACGCCCGAGTAGTTGCTTTACAAAATATGTAGCTTCCTTATTGTGATAAGCAACCTGTGGGTTGCTTCGAGTTTATTGTATGGTCGTCAGAAGTTTATTTATTCAAAGCAGTTTCAAGTGACTTGGAAAAACACTAGAATAATATTTTCATTTATTCTAGTACTTTATGATTTTGCTGTAATAGCTGTGTCCTTGCATCGGAGAGCTGTTGACCGGCTTTCAACGACTTCATTTTATTGCCATCGTTAGGAAATTTGCATTTCCCGTTTCTGAGTAAATATATTTTATTAGACCTGCATTCATGACACGGTTATTACCTGCCGACAACCAGGTACAATTATATTTTCACATTATGTTACTTGTTTTCCGTGCGTAACGTTTCTTTGATTGTCTTTGCATGAACATTAAGTTTAAAGCTTATGTATTGGATTTTATCGTACTGCAGCTGATTTTTCATCATCATTTACTTGTTAAAGTAGTTTAAGTACGATGTTTATTAATTATTATTATTAAACACAATTGCGATTGATGAAAATGTGAAACAGTATGTTTGGTTTCTCATTGATGTAGGGGCTCTGGGGGTTGTAAGCATTGTGTATGTGAAATTGTATGTTTGTAAACGTTCTAAGAAAATCCTAATGTGGGGCAACGTTTTTAAAAAAAACAAAATATAACATAATTTTAAGAAAATGATCGGTCATGCCAATAAATTAAATATAAGCAGACGACAAAGAATTTTCACAGCATTTCATATTTTTAAACATCTTTATTGCTTAATGATTTAATAATAAGCAATAAAGGGAACGCGGAACGAAAAAATATTATGTTCTTTGTTATGGAAAATGGCCAGTATAATGGTCTTTTATATTAAAAGCTCTTTTAAAGAGGCCGTCCCACTAAGTCTTTAATGGGATTGAATAATAAGCTATAAAGATTTTGAATGGTCTAACTAAATGGTTTATTCTTTCCGGCCTGTTTGTAAGCGGTAGCGCGTAATTCTTTAGATGGCCGCTTTACTATCCGGGATAGCTAGATTGTTGTATTGGGAGTCGATAAAATAAGCTTAAATGGGTTCGGCTCGTATATCAGAGTCGGCATCATAAAGGTGGGTACCAACTGTCAAATGGCTCATTGTGGCGGCTTGGCTTTATGATGGCATTTTTACAGGCAGGTACACGCTTTGAACGTCTGCCATGCCGCCCGCCAATTATATTCTACTTAACTCTGTGTCCACGTCCACTTTTATACACTTCGGACAATTTGCTTTGAAATAACACCTGCGCCCCATACATATGTCAAATCATATGATAAAATCTTTATTGGCTTGAAAACTGAGTTCTCTACGATGATATAAATTAATTTACAGCTCCTTATTGGAGTGGGGCTTCGTAAGTTTATTATGTATTACTAAATCATTGTCACTCTACAAGAACTTTGTAAGTTGTATTAAACGATAGTTAGGTAGCTTAAAAATAATAATCGTTAATGAGGTGGTTTCAATATGATGTTGCAAATTTTACCTGTCCACTATGATTAGTTATGTGGGTAACCACCTTTTACTCTATTAAGCATATCTTTAATTTCTTGATTCACTATGTGATAATAAATTGCACAATAGTACCTACATAACGATATATAAATTACACTAGATTTAACATTGTAAATAGTATAACCGCATGTCGCTATGCAGCTTGCCCGGGAACTATAGTCTGCCACAGTTTTGTTTTGTTTGTCCTAAATTCATAGTTTGCCGATGATAGTGGCGCTAATGAGGCGACTTTTCAGCTTCGCTGGTGCTTTGTTAGGAGTTTTAGGTTTCCACAGTTTCAGAGTTTTGTTTTATCATAAACATTACCTTTTATATACAATTTATTTTTGGTCTTGCTGTGCTTGAACAGTTTTACCTCCATATTATGGTCAGTCAACTTTTACTCCTTATTGGTCGTTAAAAGTTGTTACCAAAAGTCATAATCATAATTTTGGAGTTCAGCTATAAGTAGACAGACTTATGAGGTATGATATTTTCATTTTTCAATAAACGCACACAGGTAGGTATAAATCCGGTTCAATTTACAATGTTGCCGTCAGGCATCTCCAATTACGTCTGAGTTAGTTTACAAAATTTGTAAAATTTAATAAGGTGTAAAATTATGGCCAAAAGAACAAAATATAGGTAATCTGTATTGGAGGCGGTGTGCAGTGTGCGTGGAGTGGCGCGGGCTCAGGCCGGAGGGCGGTCGTTTTGTTCGGAGTCGATGCCGTTGACAGGTGGAGGGTGCGCAGGGCCGGCGGGGGGCGCGGCGCGGCGCCCGCGCAGCTCGCGTGGCCCTCTCGCCTGAGTCACGCGCGCCTCGTAATGCTTGCATAATAATAATGACGGATGCCGATCGCGCGGCGGCTCCTTTGATCTACGGCGCGTTTGATCTTGCCGCTGGAGCCGGTCCCGCCGCCCCTGCCGCACAAACGAGCCGCGCGCTCGCCTACTCGGTCGGGCGGCGCGCTGGCCCTTCGCCCTCGCTCTAAATAGAGGCTTTATTTTGTAAACAGCGGGAGCGCTACCGTGCGACGTGCGCGTGGAGCCCGCGCCGGCGCAGTGGTGCTCCTGCGCCCGCCAGTATGGGGTGTGCTCCGGTTCGCCTGCGCCCGCGCTCCGACCTCCGGGAGCGATGAAGCGCCTCCGTGGCTCGCTCCGCCGCAACCACTGGATTGTTTGGACACTTTGTGTACGCATTGCTTTATTATTTTGTGACGTGTGTTGTTCACGCCGATCTCAGATAACAGTGAGAGTAAATAGTGAACATCTTAATGAGGCGGAAGTTTACATGTTTGTGCTCCTCTTACATCGGAATATTTAATAATTATCCTGTGTTTATGAATAATATTTAGTGAATGTTGTAGTTAGTTAATAGGTTAAACATTATTCCAATTGGATTTTGTATTGAAAATGATATAAAATAATTACCTAAGTAATTAATAAGTATACCTAAAGTAAACTGAATGACAAATGACGGCAGGCAAGGATGAATATTGAAGGCATGCCTAATATAATGTAAAACCTACAGTTGAAAGTTATAATTCTTTAATATTTTTACTCACTAATATCTGTTTGAATTCTCTTTAAAGTTTAATGACATGAAAAAAATATTACCTGGACTTTTATTTGTGTAATCTCTCTTGTCCTTGCTACAATATGTTGAATTTGTGCATTGAATTACCTATCATTTACCTATTCTTGAAAATTAAATTTTGAAAAAAAGTGAAGTTAATTATCAAGTTCTTATTTAGAAGGTCCGAAATAGCAGTTTCATATTAGCAAGAATTCCAATTCCAATTTAATTTTAATTTTCTATTAGTTTTAATTTTATTAACTTATTGGTCCAGTATCAATAAATACAAGGCACCTATTATTTTATTTCTGAAAAATATTTAATGTTCAACTTGTTAGATAACATTAATATATACAATCACAAATACGTTTATTATTTAATATTTAGTTTCAATTTACCACATTTTTTTTGACTCAGCAAACATTAATATACCTCTAATTACTAATATAATTAGTAGCTAATTGAATTCTTATAAACAATTAAATAAGGTAGGATTCCTAATTATTATATAGTCACTAGTAATTATTCATCTTTATTTACGCAAAGAAAAAAGAAATAGGTGGAGTTGTTGCATTAAAAATTTAAACTATGCCGACCGAGGTAAAGCCACGAGAGATGCAGCATGCAGGTAAGAAAATAATAATTGATCTAGTATCTGTACTATTTTCTCTAGTATCTGTACTAGATCAATTATTATTTTCTCAGGCTCAGTAGCCAACCATTATTCAAAAGCTACTGTCTCTATTGAGTGAATCTTTATTTTATTACCTGCATACTAAATGAGTTGGCTGACTGTACAATGTACAGTACTGTAGAATGTACAGTGTCTACCGTAAACTAGAATGGACAATAAGTTACAAAGTAAAGACTCCATCCATTTCTGAGATTACTTTGCTTATATGTGACTGTTGGATCCTCTCGTGACTTCATCGGGATAGTCCACATTTTTAATGTATCACACAGTTGAGATATTATGTAGTTTGTAAAACAGACTGCCAATTAAGTACTCATTTTTAATTTAAACACCTAATGCAATATTTTTTGTTTCAACTAGCCAGTATACCACATAAGGACTAAATCTTTTCAGTTTCTCTTAGTACCTATTATTTTGGCATAAGCTGTTGAATCATTTGCTGATGTAGGATCTTTATCTCCTTGTGGTTCGTTATGAAAGAAGTTTTTCGAATACTTTCAGTGTGTATAACCGATGTTCATGGTAAATCATTATCAGGATCATGTATTTAACTGGTCTATTTTAATGCGCAAATATTGTGTCCACAGGTGGTACTGTGTGGAGCGTGCGAGAGCTCGGCGCCCCCAGACAGCCTGCGTCTCGTGTGGCTCACGAACACCTCGCTCACCTGCAACGATGGATCCCCGGCTGGGTAAGATTAAAATTATACTCATCATAGAATAAACGTATATTACGCAGGTAGCCAACTTAGAAGTCATTGGGGAAGCCTTTGTTTAGCTGTAGACGTCTAATGGCTGATATGAAGATGATGAAGATGGTGCTCGTCAATTAATGGAGAAGTAGTTGAGTAATGTTGCAGTATTGGATTAGTTCATTACAAGTTCTACTTGGTTCTACCAATTTGTTTGTCGTATTTTATATTATGACAAACCTCCTTTTATCTGGGAACCTTTATTAATCACTATCCTTGACTATTAAAGCTCATCAGCTTGGCATAAGCCGGTAAACGAGCAAAAGGATCACCTGTTGATAAGCAACCGGCGTCGCCCATGGACACCTGGAACACCAGAGGCGTTACAAGTGCGTTACCGACCTTTTAGGGATTAGGAGTTTGAGGATCGTTGGAGATTCAGGGATTGGGGAGATTGGGGAAGGGGAGGGTAACTGGGCCTCCGGTAACCTCACTCACACGACGAAACACAACGCATGCGTTGCTTCACGTCGGTTTTCTGTGAGGCCATGGTATTACTCCGGTCGAGCCGGCCCATTCGTGCCGAAGCATGGCTCTCCCCACTCCCACACTTAAAATTTAAGCTTATGATTACGACGATTCAATCATTCGATTTTTCACATGATTTCAGGTACTACTTCAGACGAGGCACGAATAGTGATCACTGGGTGGTGTACCTTGAAGGTGGTGGATATTGCTGGGATACGGCGTCATGCAACGCTCGGTGGAGGAGACGGCCTGCACTCATGTCATCCACGCGTTGGCCAAAAGCTCGTCGCGCTCCCGCCCTCCTCTCGGCTGACGCAGCCGCCAACCCGCTGTGGCATGCTTCCAACCACGTTCTCTTGCCGTACTGCTCGAGTGATATGTGGGCAGGCACTAGAAGTACTCGGCATCCAAGCGCCGGATTTGTATTTGCTGGCCGTCTCATCGTACGAGCTGTTATCGCCGACCTGTTCCGTTACGGGCTCACCGGGCGCATGTTGCTGGTGGGCTCCAGTGCTGGGGGAGCCGGTGTCATGTTACACGCAGATGCTGCAAGACGATCGCTGCGATCTAAAGGTGTCCGTGTTGCTGCAATTTCCGATTCTGGATGGTTTCTCGACCGTCCAACGAAAACACGACGAGCTCCGGCTGCTACAGTTGCTCGCCTTGGCCACACTCTTTGGCGTGGTAAACCACCAACTTCGTGTGTGCGCGAGCATGCCACCGAGCCGTGGCTGTGTTACTTTGGATACCGACTTTATCCTCACATTCGAACGCCTCTTTTTATCTTTCAGTACCTGTTTGATTCGGCTCAACTGGCTGCAGAGGGTGTTCGCGCTCCTCGCACTAGATCACAGTGGGACGCTGTCCACCAGACAGGTACAGCCTTGTTATTAAGTTTAAGTCCAGTGCGTGCTGCATTCGCACCTGCTTGTCTTGCTCACGGAGCACTCGCTCGTCCCGAGTGGCAAGCTATTAACGTTTCGGGTATTACATTACCGCGAGCAATAGCATGCTGGGAGCAGAGGCTCGGCGGCGTTAGAAAGAAAATGCGTGGTGGCTGTGCACCACGACGACTGATTGAGAGATGCACGTGGCCACAGTGTAATGGATCGTGTCCACGGTTGCGCGACCCGCGCACTGGTGAAGAGGTGGCATTAGCGTCACTTCTGCAGAGCTTCGGCTTGGACGTCCGAGGCGCAGCTGCAGCCATGGGTTTGGATGCTCGCGCGCTGTCCCGAATGAGTCGAGCCGAACTGCTTCCTCTGTTGGCACCTCATATGTGATGCAGTTTATTATATTAATACTATGGACTTTTAACGTGCTATCTAGCACGGTGAATCTACCTCGTTTTTGTTGCACAAGTACAAGTTATATTACGTATAGATATTAGATATATTATTATTTATTGTTCTTTGAACTGAATGTAATAGAAATAAAGGGTTGGAACTCTTAGTTTGTGTTTCATGGTCGATATTAGTACTTAAATAAGAATGGAATAAAACTCATTACCCTCTTTGGCACATCTGTATTTTATGTACAAATTATTGACAGTCCTTTTGAAGGAGTGTCAGACTAGTTATAACCTATATACAAATTAAATATCTAAAAATATCTCACTACTTGTCGATTGGGTCCTCTACGTATGGCAGTGATGAGGCGGACATCCGCGATCAGCTGGTAACTAGATAAATAATTGATTGTGTAAGTATAGCTGGCGCGGCAGCTCCGAGCGATTCCGTCGGTGTGGGAGCCACGGCGAGCGACGGCCGGGAGCACCAACACGGCCGCGGCTGCGTCTAGATGCGTTAACGTGGAGTCCCCCGCTTCGGAAGCGTTTATGACGACGTCATAAACGGGAGGCCCGCTCAATACTTATCATTATGGACAAATCAATGACGTCGTTGCCTAAGAAGAAGTCGGTGGAAATTATATTGGCTTGAGTACGCCAGCGTGTCGCCAGACGTGCGGTCGCGTTGCGGTTGACGGCGTCAGCGTTGTCACGCAGTGACCCTCGCAGGAAAAGGATGTCGAGTACAGTGGGAGTAGTCTGCGCCATTGCAGAGAAAAGTGGCGACCGCGCCGAGGGCTGGGGAGACGACGCTATTGCCCTGTCTAAGTACTGGAACAACTCCGTTGGACTGTTCGTGTTAGCCCACAAGTGAGGTAGGATAGGCCAAAGCCACGAGTTTTCTGAAAAAAAAATAATACCTCTAAACAGCGGGAGATCACCATTAAAAAAATTATAAAAAAAATATGTTGGCTCTATGTTTACAATTTGTGTAATTTTATCGGGGAAGATGGAATACTTACCTACCTATCTCCAAATCATAACTAACTAAAACTAACGAACTAAACAATACTCAATTTAATTAAATATAAATTTATCTTTTAATAGGTGAGTTTATCATCCTTCTAATTAATTAATTAAAGTGGCAACGATTTGTTTATTTAGGTGTCTGTACATAACAGTAGGTACATTTAATTATACAAAATGATACCAGACGAAAATGTTATAATTATATAAATTCTGTCCAACATTGTATATTGATAAAAGGGTTCTGTGGACTATAATTATGACCATTTGAGGCACTCTGAAAAATTTTATAATACGGATTACTGGACTTATTGAGAGGTAGATGTTAATATTTTTCCTTGGGAATTCACATTTATTGATACTCTGCTAACGAAATAGTCCATAGAGGTTCATTTCTTCTATTTAAAATCAATAACTTTATAGTTAATACTTACGGGAAACTATAGAGTTGTCAACGTAACTGAAGAGAAGACGCTTATCAGCATTAATTAGTGTCTGCAGAGTTGGCCCCCTGGTGCCAATGCCTGTCCCAAACTGATTGGCTAAGGCCAAGTGGGGCCCCAATTCTCTCTGCACTATTTCCAGAAGACCCGCATGCACAGGTCTGATTGGTGCCCCATCTGGCTGGTAGAAACCGACGGGAAAGTGATGAGCGTCCAGGAAGACTACCTGGGAATGTAATAAGTTCAAAGTTAGCTAGGTTTTGTATTAGTTTATTCTTAGAAAAAAATTGTCAATAGCAAAGATTTAATGTGCAAGAGACAGTTTCAAAGTATGGGTATGTACCTGTGTGCCCCAGAGTTGTACATAATGAACAAAGACCATAAAAAATCTGTTAATCAAGTTACTTTTTATCCCCCTAGCTCGGTAACGGTAAATGAAAACGATGAGTTCTTACAGTATAACTGGGACCGATCTAGATAATTATCAACAAACTATCGACTTCTGTGCCTTAGCAATTAACATCTACACACACACTACTCACCTCTTTCGTAACATCAAGGAAAGCTCTTATTTCTCTCAACAGCGGCACTAAGGGACGGACTCGAATTAAGTTGTGATTCAACCAATATCTGAAATCATGAAAATCTAATGTTACATCCACATTCACAAGTCATAGAATTTATCCAATATATATTCTTCTGGCTCTATTGAACTAAAATGTCATATTTATGTCTTTCGTTTAGCAATGAATTATGTACATTAACTTGATAATCGAAGTAGTCATGCGAGACCATTGATCGCTTGACCGTTCAAATCCGTTCAATGTTTATTTGGTATTTGGAACAAAAGGTTTACGACCTAATTATCTGTATTACATTTCGTTACATCATTTCCAAGTAACTGAAGTTTGCAGTAGTTTTTTTGCGGTCGAATTAGCATGCAGCATACAAGGCTCAATGATTATTATTTGATATCGAGTTAGTTTTTGTGATTACGGTGGAAATCAAGTGAGTTTGCCTACAACGTTCCTCTGAGTCGGTCAAGCGTCGCTTAAGTAGCAAACTTCTCGTGTCAAGTCATCTCTTGGCT